>JARFIW010001004.1:2661730-4001730 GCA_036346225.1 Platerodrilus igneus
GTACATAATTTGCATGCAAAAGAACGTTCGTTTGTATCGGACGACATAAGGTTTTTTAAAGCTATTTTTTACAATATGCAGAATAATTACATAAAGTTGCTTGCGAAAAGACGTTCGCTAATATGGGACCGAATGTGAATTTTCAAGGTACTTTTACGAGAGTAGCATAATTACATAATTTGCATGCGAGTAGATAGTCATTAGTATGTGATCGAATATCTCCTTTTAAGTTGTCTTTACCAGATGCAGAATAATTACATAAATTGCAAGTGTATGGACGTTCTTTTGTATGGGACCGCATATGTCTTTTCAAGCAACTTTTATGAGATGTAGAAAAAGTACAGGAATTGTATGCGAAAGGACGTTCGTTTGTATGAAATGACATATGGTTTTTTAAGGTACTTCTACAAGACGCAGAATAATTACATAAAGTGCATGCGAAAGGACGTTCGTTGGTGTGGGACGAAATGTGAATTTTCAAGGCACTTTTATAATATGCAGTATAGTTACACAATTTGCATGCAAGTGAATAGTCATTAGTATGTGATCAAATATGTCTTTTTAAGTTACCTTTACTAGATGCAGAATAATTACATAAATTGTATGTGTATGGACGTTCGTCTGAATGGGACCGCATATGTGTTTTCAAGGTACCTTTCCTAGATGCAGAATAATTATATTAATTGCATGTGTATGGACGTTCTTTTGTATGGGACTGCATATGTGTTTTTAAGGTACCATTTTGAGATGCAGAATAATTACAGAAATTGCATGTGTATGGACGTTCTTTTGTATGGGACTGCATATGTGTTTTTAAGGTACCTTTATGAGATGCAGAATAATTACATAAATTGCATGTGTAAATGGACGTTCGTTTGTATGGGACCACATATGTCTCTTCAAGCAACTTTATAAGATGTAGAATAAGTACATAGGAATTGCATGTAACAGGACGTTCGTTTGTATGGCACCACATATGTCTTTTCAAGTTATCTTTATCAGATGTAGAATAATTACATGAATTGCATGCGTAATGGACGTTCGTTTGTATGGGACCGCATATGTCTTCTTCAAGGTATTTTATAAGATGTAGAATAATCACATAATTGCATGCGAACAGGACGTTCGTTTGTATGGGACCGATATGTGACTTTTCAAGTTATCATTTATCAAGATGCAGAATAATTACATAAATTTGCATGCTAAATGGACGTTCTTTAGTATGGGATCGGATATGTGTTTTTAAGTTAACCTTTACTGAGATGCAGAATAATTACAGAAATTGCATGTGTATGGACGTTCTTTTGTATGGGACTGCATATGTGTTTTTAAGGTACCTTTATGAGATGCAGAATAATTACATAAATTGCATGTGTATGGACGTTCTTTTGTATGGGACCGCATATGTCTCTTCAAGCAACTTTTATAAGATGTAGAAAAAGTACAGGAATTGCATGTAACAGGACGTTCGTTTGTATGGCACCACATATGTTTTTTCAAGTTATCTTTATCAGATGTAGAATAATTACATAAATTGCATGCGTATGGACGTTCGTTTGTATGAGACCGCATATGTCTTGCTACGCTACTTTTACGAGATGCAGAATAAGTACAGGAATTGCATGCGAAAGGACGTTCGTTTGTATGGGAGGACATATGGTTTTTTAAGGTATTTTTCAAAGATGCAGAATAATCACATAAAGTGCATGCGAAAGGACGTTCGTTGGTGTGGGACCGAATGTGACTTTTCAAGACACTTTTACAAGATGCAGTATACTTACATAATTTGCATGCAAATGGATAGTCATTAGTATGTGATCGGATATGTGTTTTTAAGTTAACTTTACTAGCTGTAGAATAATTACATAAATTGCATGTGTATACAAGTTCTTTTGTATGGGACCGCATATGTGTTTTTAAGGAGCTTTTGTGATATGCAGAATAATTACATAAATTGCATACGCATAGACGTTCGTTTGTATGGGACTGCATATGTCTTTTCAAGTAACTTTTATGAGATGTAGAAAAAGTACAGGAATTGCACGCGAAAGGACGTTCGTTGGTGTGGGACCAAATGTGAATTTTCAAGGCACTTTTATAAGATGCAGTATAATTACATAATTTGCATGTAAATGGGTAGTCATTAGTATGTGATCGCATATGAATTTTTAAGGTACCTTTAAGAGATGCAGAATAATTACATAAATTGCATGTGTATGGGCGTTCTTTTGTATGGGACTGCATATGTCTTTTCAAACAACTTTTATGAGATGTTGAAAAAGTACAGGAATTGCATGTGAAAGGGCGTTCGTTTGTATGGGACCACATATGTTTTTTCAAGTTATCTTTATCAGATGTAGAATAATTACATAAGTTGCATGCGTATGGACGTTCGTTTGTATGAAATCGCATATGTCTTGCTACGCTACTTTTACGAGATGCAGAATAAGTACAGGAATTGCATGCGAAAGGACGTTCGTTTGTATGGGTCGACATATGGTTTTCTAAGGTACTTTTCAAAGATGCAGAATAACCACATAAAGTGCATGCGAAAGGACGTTCGTTGGTGTGGGACCGAATGTGACTTTTCAAGACACTTTTATAAGATGCAGTATACTTACATAATTTGCATGCAAATGGATAGTCATTAGTATGTGATCGGATATGTCTTTTTAAGTTACCTTTACTAGATGTAGAATAATTACATAAATTGCATGTGTACACAAGTTGTTTTGAATGTGACCTCATATGTGTTTTTATGGTACTTTTCTGATATGCAGAATAATTACATAAATTGCATACGCATAGACGTTCGTTTGTATGGGACTGCATATGTCTTTTCAAATAACTTTTATGAGATGTAGAAAAAGTACAGGAATTGCATGTAACAGGACGTTCGTTTCTATGGGACCACATACGTTTTTTCAAGTTATCTTTATCAGATGTAGAATAATTACATAAATTGCATGCGGATGGACGTTCGTTTGTATGAGACCGCATATGTCTTTCCAAGCTAGTTTTACGAGATGCAGAATAAGTACAGTAATTACATGCGAAAGGACGCTTGTTTGTATGGGACGACATATGGTTTTTTTTAAGGTACTTTTACAAGATGCAGAATAACCACATAAAGTGCATGCGAAGGACGCTCGTTGGTATGGGCCCGAATGTGAATTTTCAAAGCACTTTTACGAAAAGTAGCATGATTACATAATTTGCATGTGAATGAATAATCATTAGTATGTGATCCAATATGTGCTTTTAAATCAGCTTTACTACATGCAGAATAATTGCATAAATTGCATGTTTATGGACAGTCGTTTGTATAGGACCCCATATGATGTTTGAACCTACTTTTTCGAAATGCAGAATAAGTACAGAAATTGCATGCGAAAGGACGTTCGTTAGTATGGGATCGCTTATGAATTATGAACTTACTTTTAAAAGATGCAGAATATGCACATAAAAATACGCAAATGAGCGTTCGTTTGTAAGTGACGACATATCAATGTGTTCTTATAGATGCCGCAGATGTTCTTTAGAATATTGTCGGGTAATGTAATTGTAAGTTTTATTTTGTAGTAGCACAAAAAAAACACCACGGAGGTTAGACAACATACGTGAAGCACAATAGTTACTTAAATTGTCTGCATATCCAAATGTATAAATGATTTTACATCATATACTATTTCGCCCAGTTGGTTTAATATTCATGTGCGCATTTTATTTTAATTTTGCATTCTCTGTTAATAAACAGCGAATTCTACAAAACGTAGGTCGTTTACTTGCGGTGATTAAACGAACTAATGACTAAAATTATTTGTACAATTATTTAAATTGTACAAATTCTAGATACATTGTCTCCATGATTAAACTGATATTTATTTTTAATAGTATATTCGTCGTGTTTGTTTAAGGCTTAAAACTTCTAAACCATTATTAATGTAGCGGCCATTTTAATTATTGTTCTCTACTCCATGCAGTTAAGTACAGTTGAAACCAAATAAAGTTACTTATGACTCATTGTTCGTAATTGTATGCTTCAATACCATAAAAACGTATGTCGAGCAAGCTCCAGAATTCAATGTGGCCCTGGAATATAACGTTCTATCAAATCATCAACATTGACAGCCGAAAGTTAGATTAGCTTTATGCCGCGCTTCGACTTATGAACAAATATTTTCTTTTCATTCAAGAATTTACATAATCCAAAGGCTTTGAATTGCATTATAAATAATTTTAAGAGTTTGAAATGTTTAATTGCTAAGTAATAATTTTTAATAGGTACCCACAAAATGTTTTTAAATCACTTTAGAATACGATAATAATTCTCCTAAACCCATTAATAAACAGCCTAGAATTATATGGAGGCCGACTTAAGTTGTGATTCGTTTTCACAAAGTCATACGCCTCTCAATTTGTAAAAATTGTCAATGACAAACATTCGTAATAAAATCATATTTGTGGTATCGGACAATACCTAAAATATTCAAAGGTTTTATGTACAAAGTCTGGTATAAAACGTTTGACCACATTGCTTTAACCATTAATCTTGTGCAAGATGCATTAAAACTTCCAGTGGCAAATATTGATAAAATATAAGTAATTTTCACTCGTATACGTAGCGTGCACGCTATCTCTAAACTGATGCACTATCAAAAACATGGGCAATAATTATAAAGAATTTACAAGATGTTTCCGTTTCAATCTACTACATTCTGAAATAATTTTTGGTGTTAGAAATTGCTATTATAAAGACAATAACAATTTTGAATGTAGATCTGTCTCAGCTAAGTGCAGACGAATGGAGTACTGTTCAAGAGTTATGTCAAGTCACAATAATTAATCATATTAGTACAAGTATTAAAAAAGAATTGTAAATGTAGAACATGGCAATTTGTTAGCTCTGTCTATACTTTTAGATCCCTTTACAATGTGTTGTATAATTTAAAATTATTTCATTTTCTTCGATTGTAAATAAAGGCATTGTTATTATTATTAATGAGGATGCTACCAATTGAATTAGCGAATAAACTGCGCAAAGAGAACTCCAGTATAAAGTTACCAGAAGCTAAAACCAGTAATGAAGAATAACATCAAGAAATGGGTGCTTCCATATGGAATACAATAAACCAAGATTACCATTTCCTTAAGTGGGGCCATTATAGAACTTTAAATATATCTTGAACATATTGCAAAAAGAAGTGACGATGCTGTGCAGTGCAGGAAAAATAATAAATATATAATTACTCCTTTTAAAGTGAGATAGTAAGAGATAATGTCGTCTATTACTTTACTGTCATTCGAATGCTTATTTTCCAGAGCTGGAAATATATTAAGCAAATGTTACACAAGCTTATCTGTGATAAGAGCTCAGCAATTGTTATTTCTGCATTGTATTCAAAAGGATATTATTTAAGTAATCAATATTTAGTTACTTTTTTCTTTAATTATATTATTTAGCGTTTACCATCACTATATAGTTTGATGTTTCAACAATAGGTTGAAAATATCTTGAATTTGCCTATAATTCAACTACTGAAACCTGTAGTATTATAATACGGTAGTGGGGCCATACATAGAAACATTAAACATTAAATCAACATTTTGAAATATTTATTACTTAGGTTCTAGAATGCAATATAACCAATATTTACATAAATAATTGCCAGAATAAAGTTTTATAATTTTTAGATAGGATACTTTTATTTTTCAATCATAACTACAATTAATGTTACCGTCAGAACCACTATTGTCATTGTTACCATTTATAACTAACGGTTGAACAACGTCAAATTGTTTTTTAATACCCCATCATTCTTTCATGCATTTGTGGGCATGTTCTATACATTTTTGCCAATATGCAGCGTCTATCTGTTGAAGTGATTCAAACCATATTGTAGCGGGCTACTATTAACGCGTTTCACCGATTTAAAACAAGTAATAACAAAAGTCTTTATTACTCACTGCTCGCAAGTCTAATTAACAGTATATGCCCTATTTATAGATGTTTTGAATCCAATTAACAATGAAGCACTATCACGCTAATGAATAGGTAAGTAAGGCCGGTCTGACTTCAAAACGGTGCACGCGTATGTTTTTCCATTGACAGTTTCGATGTAACTTACGCGTGCACCGTTTTGAAATCAGACCGGCCTTACTTACCTACTCTAATGCTATTTACAAGCACCAATATCTTCTTAAACTAATTCCTTAACTATAAGTCTTCTTAGCAACACTAAACACTACTATAATTTATTTATTACACTTTTGTCTATTTATGTATTTTACAAGCTAGTGGCACAATATACACGTTCACATAACACAAATTTATATTTACTAAAGGACTTTCAGAACGTAATGAACCACTAACTATATACGAGATGATTTATATACGACATTCTGATATAGACTAACTCTGTACTTCATCAGCGGTCTTATGTATATCCTGAATTGACTTCAAAACACACGTATGCTACGTTGAAAAAATGTAGGTGCATGCAAAAAAATGTGTAGCTGTTTTGAATTCGGTTCTTTAGCGCGAACTTATAAAGTAGGTCAGATGCAAAATATCGCATCTAAGTCAATTGTATTTAATTAAAGTGGATTCTGAATAATGTTTTTACTTGTGTTTAGAGGCTGCAAATACACATACGCCGGTTTGACTTCAAAGTGTGCCCACAGTAGGAAAAGCAGCGGTGGTATCAAGGTCAATCCTTCGACTTGCAATCATAACAACATAAATTAGTTAACGTTGTGTTGTGTGTAAGATGGAAGCAAGTAATTAAATGCAATGTGGATTTTAATATTCTTAATAAAATCATATATCGCAAACCTTATGTAAATTCAAAAGAACTTATAGTAAATAAGAAGTTTGAAGTTTTGAAAGTGGAAACTGTCAAGACAAAATATGTCCTTTGGTAAATATCATATAAATCTCATCAAATGTCACCATCTTCACTAAACAATTCTTATTTAAATAAAAACGCAAGTTGTCGAATTTGCATATCTGATTTTGCATGCCAACTTCCATAGTGCGTATAATGTGTGGAAGATTTGATATAATCTTCCTAAATACGTTGAGGGATACATCAAGTACGCTCTGCGAAATGGTGTCAACAAATCTAAAAATTATTTTGTAATCGTCGAACGGGTTCAGGCCTACAATTATGATTTTGGAAGAAGATTTTGTTATGGTGTATGGTTATTCAAATAGCAACTTGGTTCGTTCTAACTGAATTGCGGCGTTTATACGTTTTTTATGCGCTGCGGTCGATTGGTTTTCCAAATCCTTAATTTGTTCCCACTCATTGGCTGTAATTTTTAGTTCCTTTTGGAAATAAACCATCTCGATGTGCCTTTCGTTGTGTTTTTTTATGGCATCGCATCCAGTAAAAACATTTTCGCACACACTGCACGCAATACTTAAAATGTTCATTCTAGAAAAAATTATTGATTAACAGTTTTTGAATTATACATGTAAATATTAATTTCTTCTACGTTTGCAAAATTCAAACTAAGACTTACTCTTCTTTGTCGATAGTCCTCACACGAAATTTTCAAAGACGGAAAATTCTGTATTACTATTAATTACACTATAAACGACTTTACGTTTTACAAAAATAAACTTAAAATAAACTTTTGGTATCATTTCCCCCCGTATTTATGTACATATAGAAAGTATAAGTATAATTTGTCCTTACATTAACCCAATTTAAATCAAATTATAGAATGTGTATTCCCGTATATTAACTAGAATTGTGGAAAGTGCTTTTATTAAATTAATAGTCAGACGTCATCGACAAACAATGCAAGGCTAATGATCATACATTTCACTAAATTTATTTAGAATATACGTCTTATGTTGAACTACATTTAAAATAGATTATCGAACCACTTTCTAGCTCAGCGTGCAGATTTAATATATATATTATACCTTTTGGTTTAATCATTTGTATGTGGATTCACTAATTGAAAATTTTAACAATTCTACCTACTACTAAATATTTTTGGAGTTTAACTCTATTATCGAGCTAAATCTAAATAAAAATGCAAAGGTGTTTTGCTGATAGGTTTTTGAATATTAATACAATATATACAGGTCTTTGTTGGAACTAATTTTAAAAGACCTGATAATTAATTTCTATTCCCCAGGAAAATTCTATACTAATTTTATAGGTTACACCATGGGTTTATCTCAAAACACAGAGCGATACTGTTTAGAAATAGATTAAAGGTGAATTATATACGGTGCTTGCAAAAGGTTAATCTGCAAATCAGTAAGGGGTCATTCGATTTGAAAAAAATTCCGAAGGATTTGAGAACCTGAGGAAAAACACAATAATAATTGAAATCATACACGACGGTATATTAAAAATACTGCTAAGAGTAATTTTGTTTAATAATTCTAAAAATGGTGTTGGTGGTTAAATACATACAGGTAAAACCCACTATAAAACAATTATACGCGTCACTTTTCCAGTCAAGACTTGCCTATAACGCCAACTAACATAATAAGGACCTACGCACGCTCGACCATCGGCATAAAAGGCGAGAGAGCCATGTTCCAGTGCATTAGTCGTCAAAGTATCGTCGAGTTTGATTAAAATTATAAGTTAAAGATGGATTTTTCTTGTGTTGACGTTACAAGTGATGTGCGAGTACCACAATTAAATATCAACCAACTAGTTGGTAAGTCAACCTATAGGTTAGGCGAATTTCCTCCAAATTATCACCACCATATAATAGAAGTTGGTTTTGATTTACATGGTGGTCTTCAACCTGCCATCCAAGTTATTTGCTGTAGTGGTATGTGTGCTGATTCTACGATAACATTCTCTTACTTCGATTGGAAGAAATTGTGTACTTTTCAAGTGGAATTTCAAATTCGCCAATTTGCTCAAGACTCAAAACAAGTCAGATTAAATGGTCTGACTACTGGAAACGATGTTGTTGACATACAATTGGATCAAGATTTCAAATTGCAGCTAAGCACAGCCTTTAATAGAAGTGTATGGCTGTTGAACAATTTTGAAAAAGAGAATTTATATAATATGGAGATTACGAAAGATCGGAATGTTATTGTGCTACCTGCGTACGAGTGCATCAAGCTATTAAATTTGCGAGAATTAATCTGTTTTAAAATGGCTGAGTTAAGGTGTAGAAACTTTCCAGAATTTTACGAAAAATTTGTTGGTGATATAAAAAAAGTATGTGGAAATACGACGAAGGAAAAAGGGGTTCAAACGTTATTAGAGGGAGAGAGCAGTGCCAGTATTTCTCTGTCTTATGATTGCAGCAATTTAAATTACTTAACAGTGTTGGAACTTATTAAATATTTCCCCATCCAGTACTTAAAAGATGCAACTGCAAGGCAATCGCTTGCGCAAATGGTTAGGGATTTGGCTATCCCAGATTCGCCAGACTCTGGTTACCATAGCGGTTTATAGATGTTATCAATACATGTATGTATTCTATTAAAAACATTATATTTTCTTGATAAAGTTTGTTTTTATATATTTGTATCGCCAACATTAGCAAAAATTATTAATAGACGTATTGAACTATCTTGTTTTTATTTTTAGGTTTAAAGTGGCGTATCCCGCAAATAATAAACACAATATACCGCATGTTAACAAAAAATTGCAGAGAAATTCAAAGACAACTTTAATGTGGGTCTAGTATTATAATTTGTTGGTAGTAAGGCTAAGTCTACTGTATTGTACGCGAGAAGGACACGAATAAAAAGATTAAAGGAGTCTCACAAAGTGTAGTTAAGTAAAACCGAGGGTCTTACAACCTATAACGAGCATATATCCCCAAAAGGGGTAGGCATGCAACTACGCAGCAGTGCGTGGGAGAATAAGAATTCTCTCCAATAAGAAATTAAAAGCATTGGGTAATGGTAGAAATGTTAAACCTATAAAGACGATTATTAATTGTCGTTTAGTGACCGCGTTTGTGCACTCTTCGAGTGTCTTCAGCAATCTTCGATTGTTTCCAAAGAAAATATTCAAACCTGCCATTTTCGAAAAATATGGCGTAGAAGTTATTTAAAATTAAATTGCTTTATTAGTAAGTATTCTGTATACAACAAGTTTGGTGTTCCCTTAGTAAAGGTTTAAAGTGTTTATTTAAAATTTGTATCCAGCAATTATTCATCAATTTCTAATACACAAACATAATTAATAGAAAGTCCAAGAAAAGAAATTATATACAGCTTTCATATGTAATTTAGGTAGCCTATGCTCGTTAAGAAATTGATTCGAAACGACTTGTATTTTCCAAGCATTGACTATATAATTATGACGTGCATAGTTATTAAAAATGTTAAAGATGTAATTTAGGTAGCCCATGTTCGTTAAGGATTTATTTCCTTAACGACTTGTATTTTCCAAGTATTTGAGCATATAATTATGACGTGCATAATTATTAAAAATGTTAAACCAACCTTGATAACTGTTTAAAATTAAAAAGTTATGGTTTTGAATATTTTAAAAACAGTGCATCACCGTTTGAAAAATGGTTTTAAATATTAAACACTTATGGCTTTATAAAGAACTCATTTCTAAAATCTCCACGGTTTTTGATTTACGGAGATGTTTGCTTATAGAGCAAAGAGCAAAATATAGAGGTTTGAGAGCTTTAAAGTGTAACTTTGCAGGGCGTGGTCCGATTTCAAATATGTTTGCAGATTCGAATTCTGCGTAAAATTTTAGATTAATTTAATGTATTGCATGACTAAAAAAATTTATGCGACCGGTCGGAAATCGCAACAGGTAAGAAATCTCAAAATCAGGGTAGCTCTCTAGGGGATGATGCTATCTAAAAAATTCTTAGAGATTCGGGTAGTTGAGAAAATTCTAATATTAATTGATACCAAACAAGATAGGTTTATCTGGAAAGATGAAAAATGTTTAGTAGAAGAAAACTTTTTGGTCCAGATGTGTGAGGAAATGTGGATGTTGGAGGAAATGTGGTGCTGATTCTCCTGTCATCCATCTACTCACAAACTTTGAATAATTAATTTTTTTTGGAGAATGATTATTACATCGTCGCTCGTGCATTGTAAATGTGTTTGGTAACGTGGTGTTGGTAATTTAATGGATAATCATGTGTAGCAGCAAATACAATGTCTATACTCCACAGCAGCATAAAAGAATTGCGAAAATAGAAAACTGTACCTTGAACTAGTTGGCTTCGTATCATGTTGTGGATGGAAAAATTCGACTGCCTTTCTTTATTGGTTGCATGCTGGAACCACCAACTTCACTTATACTAGCACAGAACGCATTTCTAATAGCGCGACTTTACAACATGTATCTTCGGTAAGAGGATGTTGTATTCAATCTTTAATAGTTTCTTTCAAAGCACGGTCTCTATTTTATAAGACCAGAATCATGTATGGGGGTAGGGTATTTGGCTTTCAAAGATATTACCGAAGAACCAAGTGTGCAGAATTCCCAGACAACAGCTGTCGAAATACGAACTGTAACAGCTTGCCAACAAGCAGATGACGCAATTATCAAAGGGTTTTAGACAAAGGAAAACAATCTTATTACTTATTAACATCTTAGCAGCTGCAGAATACCAGATAACAAGTCCATTATAATCAGATGTAGGCAGGTGGTCAGTGGTCTTATCTTTTACAAGAAAGCTGTGCATTTACATGCACCTTTTAACTAAAATGTAAAATCACTGCAGGTGCTAGGAAACATTGCAACTACTTTGTAACGTAATGTTTCCTAAGCAGCTGTTTGATTTTATAAGGCAAACTTTTGTATAGAGTAATTACTTGAGAAATTTTATTAAATAACACTAATTCAAATGGCGGGAAATCGAACTTGTTTAGAAATTTTAAGGCGTTATAAAAATAAATGCAGGAAAATTTGTTTGCAGGATTTTGAACGTAACAGGTTTTCCAACAATGCAGAAGATGATGCGAACTATGCTTATGAAAATCTTCTACAAAAAGTAAACAAATAGTTGCAAAAATGGTCTCAAAAAATCAAACAGCATCAATAATGGATAGAAAAACTATAATTAATCAATTTGTAGCACCTAAATTATGGTATCATCTGCAGTTTTACCTCTCGCCGAAATGCAGGTTGACACATTGCAAAAATAATTGGTTCAGTTTATTTGGAAAAGTAAACACTAGACGACATAAAAGCATATGCGTCTCTGAGCGGTACAAGGCGAACTAAGTCTCATCCATATTCCCTCAAAAATTTAAATTTTTAGAATTCGTTTAGTCAACCGTTTTCTCAATACAGAAGAACCACAAAACTGGAAAATACTTTTGGAATACTTGCTAAACTATCTAATCCTTGTGGAGTCTCCTGGCAGTGCTTTTTTGTCACTGATCAAACTTGTATGAATAACAACACCCCTAGATTTATTAAATTCAGTACAAGGAATTAATATAACCCTAAAAGACTTTTCCCAAAATTTCAATGACATAAAACAAATTCCAATCACAAAATTTAATTTAATGCAAAATTGTATTCCTCCGTTATTTAATCAAAAATGGAAAAAAGCATCAATATTTAAATTGGGACAACTAACAGATAACAACAACTGGATTTCGGATAAAAAACTACAACAAATTATTCATACACATTCCAATCTCATACAACAAGAGCTACTCATTAATTTTTAACGGATTAAAGCATTTTCACTCTAAATACAGATCTGCAGTAATTTGTAACGAGCCTAATAAATCCCATCAAACGATTGTTTTTAAAGTAAAAAATAAAAGTTTCACTTTAGATAAAGTACAAGAAAGCTATTACAGAAAGGACTTACTTCACAAGCCTTTTCAATAGAAATCAGTCAAAAATTAAGAAAGATTAGTCAAATAAAAGAGTACCGTGGAGTTCGTTTTTTAATAAACTTATCCCTGGACACATTGCGGTGATGTCGTGAAGATTTGCTAAAAATTCCTTGGCAGTCCCATTTTCTTAATGCATACGGGACTACCAAAATCAGATGGATGCCCATACTGTATAAACCTTAGATGAATCGCAAAACACATAATTGTTGAGTGTCCGAAGGTACAAATGATATGGGAGTATGTTACTTAATTTAAAAAAAATTTTAAAAGTACAAATCTTTTATAATGAATGGTTACTTCTTGGATATTACCGAAAATCGGACAAAAGCAATTTAGAAAATCTTCTTATGAATTTAACAAGATGGATTGTTATCAGTCAAAAACAAAATATATGTGATTTGGAGGACCGATGCCATCTTACAGAAACATTTTTTACAAAAATTGAAGTCACTAATGGTAATCAACTTTTCATGGTCTTTAGGAAAATGCCGGCTAGATGATTTTAAATCCAAGTAGTGTGTTGAGGCAGTATTATGCTAGGTGGTAGAAGACGAATTACAATTTGGAGAAGTTGTAGTAATATAATGATTTTATTTGTTTTAAGATACTCAAGGAGGGGCTGTAAATATTTTACTCCTTGTAGCATAAGCATGAAAGTATTGTTGTATATGTAAAATGTAACTTATTGTTTTAATATTGTAGCGGGCTACTGCTACCGCGTTTCTTTAATTTAAAACAAGTAATAACAAACGTCTTTATTACTTACTGTTCACAAGTCTAATTAACAGTATATGCCTTATTTATAGATGTTTTCAGTCCACTTAACAATGAAGCACTATTACACTAATGAATTTACAAGCACTAATATCTTCTTAAACTAACTTCTTTACCATAGGTCCATTAACCACTAACACAACTATTTGTTTATACACTTCTATTTATTTATGTACACTACAAGCTGCATGTACATTAGACACAGCATATCACATTTATGTAAACTTCTAAAAGCTCGAAACTACTATTACTTAAACACGTTATAATTTATATACGACATTCTAGTATAGACTGACTCTTGCATTCATTAGCGGTCTTATATATACTCTGGATTACAAGGATGACTCATGCTCCCGTAATTTCTAGAACAATTCTGGAATCCTTGAGAATACGCTGTGCCCCTAGTGTTTTGTGTGTAATTGATTGCTAGAAGAATTCTCGTATCCTGAAAGGTATGCAGAGTCTACAGCGCTTGTGTGTTTGATGGGTTGCCTAGTAGTAGCTCGCAACAATATAAATAATAATAATAATAATAATAATAATAATAACACCCACACACACATACGTACACGCGCGCACACACACACACACAACAACACAACACACAATACACACAACACCCAACATACAACACCTACGCGCACACCCACACGCACATCCACACGCACACCCACTCGCACACGCACACGCACATGCACACCCACACGCACACCCACACGCACATCCACACGCACACCCACACGCACACGCACACGTACACACGCACCCACATCCACACCCACATCCACATCCACACCCACATCTACACCGACATCCACACCACACCCCTACGCACATCCCCACGCGCGCACGCACGCACGCACTTATCTCAAAAAATTTTGATTTGTATAAATGTTTTATTAGTATTCTTAATTATCTTATTTTTTACATAACAGACAACTTTAATTGAAAATGTTCGCTGACCGACACGCGTTTTAACAAAGCCGATGTAATTTATCCAATATTTATTAACTATTATTATACTATCTAAAAAGATATACCTATAAATTGACCAAAATCCAGGAACTGCTGATTATATATATATATATATATATATATATTGACATGATAAGGGGTCACGAGAGGTCATTGAAACCCAAATTTTACAAATAAATCCTACTAAAATATAATAGAATCCGAAAAATGGAAATTTCCGTATATTTATGGTTATGCCTTGTATAGTATAAGCGTACTTTCATCATTGATGTACAAGAGAAAACTACAATTGAGTGTATGTAAATAGTTACCCTGTATGATACACGCACATTGTAAATACATAGCAAGTAACGTAAGTTGTATATGTAGAAATAATTTATGGTAAGATACCGTAAAACGCATTTCAGTGCAAACGCACATCGATAAATACACAGCCATTTAATTTTATTTATTAATTATCAATACATTTTTAATAAAAATGCTTTTGATTTGCTGTAAATAGCACTAGCTTTATGCAGTTTGCTTAAGAAACTGCATTCAATGTGTATTTTAAACCCAAATTTTAATAAATTTTGTGTACGAAAACATGAAAGCTAATATTTTTATAAAATGCAACCTTTTTTGCATTAAAAAGCAATTAAAGTATAACTAAATTACCCCGTGCATTACAGAAATTTATTTAAATAAAGAATTTTCTAGAATATTAGGAATATAAAGAGAGGAGTCTTCGGTATTTAGAACTACGTAAATATCTAATTAATAAATAAAACCTGTAATTTCAGGAAGCGGCCCGATCATTGAAAAACCCACAAACTCCAAAAAATATTGATAAAATTGATCATCTTTCGCATTAGCATGCGACTGCACAATAATAATATGCGTTAAACAAGAAGAGACAACACGCGTCACGAATAACTGGAGACAGATAACAAGATACTAAAGCTCCACAAATTTGAACGCTAATGAGAATTTCCAAGAATATTACATAAAATAGGCGTTTATTATTTAGAATGAAATCGCGCTAATTCCACGACATTCTGGAAACAGATAAAATCGTGTATATAAGAAAGCGTTTATTTAAGACGGGGATTCGTGCGATTCTTAAATGCGATCGCGAAATGTTATTTTGAAATATTGCTTTGCGAAAATGATATTTGAAGTATGCAAAAAGCATATCTTAATTTAATAATTATGAGGGTACAATGAATATAAAAGTGATTGTAAATGTAAATTACATAAAATAATGGAATTATTAATTACGATGAAGAGAGAAAGTTCTTCAAGATAACACTATTTTAAAAATTTTATTAAATAATTGAAAGGAAGATTTAAACAAAATGTATTTTTGTAACTGCTGTTTGAAACGAAGATTTTAAATATGGAAAATCTTGTAAGCTGATTTGACGTCAATTTAAAATAGGAAGATATTTAATTACGAGGAGCGTTTTTGTGAATTCTGCAAATATTACTTTTAGATTTATTTTTAACTGATATTAAAGTATTTGTATTTAGTTTAAGGTAGAATAATAAATATTACTCACATAATGTTTCTTTGTGAAGATTTTTTGTCAGGAAAGTTTGTGATCAGAGGTTGAAATAATTTAACCTTTTAATAGATTACCTGTCGAAGATGGCCAAACAAACCTTACAAGCGTGCCAATGAACATAAGCAGGTAAACCATACATAAAATAAAAATGCAGTTCTGTAAATTTAAAAAAAGAACAATTTTTTTTTAACAAGTTCTCCTTGGAAATTATTTTATATTTAAAAGAAACAATGTTGTAATTGTATGAGAGAAAATATTTCGTACTGTATAAATGCTTTGTGATATTGCTGTGTTTTATTTCATTTTGAATACTCCGTAAATTCCGTTGAACTAGTCAGGCAAAGTCAGAACGAAAGGTAAGTGAAAAATTTCAAGTTTTAACATTTTGCCTAAAGTATCTGTATCACAGCACTCTTTTAGTGACGTCCCCAACGTGAGGCCATTTTCATATCACCCTTTCGATAATGTTCAATGCGGGCTTTACCACATCACTCTTTTAGTGGCGCACCAACGTGCGGCCCTTTTCACAGCAATATATATATATATATATATATATATTGCTGTGAAACCTCATACATAAAAAAAACAAACACATTCCTACCACAAACATCAACGTTAACTCTATTTACATCAATATTCAGAATACATAAAATTTTCAAATTAAATTTCAGCATAAAATTCAGTTTTCAAAAAAATTTCAAGATTAATTTTATTATCATTTTAATGTGCATCCAGAATTAAAGTCCTTGTTGGATGCCTATAATTAATATAACAATATAAGCAGACCGGAGTCTGAGTATAAAGGAGCATCTACCACCCTTTACGTTAATTAACCAGGTTCGTCTAATTGAGCTCAAAGACATACCCACATTTTCATCATATTCCCGAACATCAAAACAAAATACCCTTTTACTTAAACAAGCAAATTTCATCTTAAAATTAAACTTTTATGGTTAGAACAATTTCACTAATGTCCATTTAAAGTAAATCAATTATAAAGTCATTCAATACACACAAAATGTCAAACAAAATAGTATAATTTACCTGAAGGTTACTGTCCTCGTAGCTTCAAAGTATCGTTTCTTTAGTTAATCACACCATTCAACAGGATTATATTTACAGCTTCTGATTCTCTACGCTTTTAAAGTTTTCTCCATCACCATCCATTCAAAGTCGTTTCTGGGCCTTTCCGGAACTCATCTGTGTTTATCTGACCCTTGTTTCATGGATCCAGACACGTATTTGAACCATTTAATTATTAACACCCCGAAAAATAGCAAAGAAATTCATGCTTCTGTCACCTATATATACGCCAAAACTGCCTACTTTTGTGTATACATTCGTCGTTGTAAATTTTGCTTATTGGTACAGTGAAACTAAATTTTATTACCTTGTATCTAAGTGCACTGAAGTACATTCATGTTAGCACGTAAATAACAAGCTATTTTGAATCACTAAAATATACTAGCAAATTTTAAATTATTTAATCAAACTAAAATGCACGGTTTAATATCTTCAATCAAGTCGCGTATGTACGAGCTTTTAACGCATCGAATCGTCAAAAGTCTAAGAGAGCTTGTTTATCTTCATCTCGGTATATATAGCAAAAAGCCTGTCTGTCGGTCGAGTCTCTAAAACGGCCAGTTTCTAGAATTTCTCATTCTATGTTCCCAGTCTGTTGCTCGCACGTCGATTTTACGAATTTTCACTCGCCCCATTCAAATCTCAGAAAATTTCCACACGGCACGCAAGCATGTCCGAGAAAAACTAATTGATTTTGTACAGAAATTGTTGTTCTACCTCTGATATTTGCATCCTATTTTTAACCACTTGTGACCCCGTGACGTTGCTTAAATCCCGCCTTTTACAATATGTGTCTTTGCTTGACGCATTTCTCTTTCCTTCTCTAACCTGTTCGTATTGGTGCAAATTGATATTCTTTATTATCGATTATTTTAGTCCACATGGAGTGTAAAATACCCAGCTTTAGCAATTCTCGTAACTATTATGCGACGTTTTCCCAAGATTCTTTGAAACATTAATTATCTGCAAAATTTACGCCGAATGAGCTTTTAAATAAACCCAGGTGTTTAAACATACTATTAATTCTCAGAGCCTTATTCCGTGGTATTTTAATCTTGGGTTTTACAAGTTTCTATAGGTATTATATGTTATTAACGGTTTAATTAACTCCAATTAAAATTGATTTCTATCCTTTTCATTTTAGCGAATACAACTTAAATATTAATTATTATGTGTACACTTTGTTTAATACCGGTTACTCGAAATAGAGTTAATTAAGATAAATTTTGCACGTAATTTCTCTTTGTTTAGGAATAATTACATTACACGCAGAGCTTTTCAATACTGCTTCTTTTGATATAAAGCGTCTTATAAATAATTTAAATTTCTTATTTTTACTGAAACAACCGAGTTTATTTATGCTTCATGGTTTTAATAACGCGTATTATTTAATGAAATTCCTTATACACGGTGATTAAAATTATTTGATGTGATTATTTAATTTTCTACCCTGGTCTAAATATGAGTAATATATATATATAGTCAATAAAAGGAAGCTCCTTCTTTTTTAATAAAATAGATAACTCTGGATGCAACCCAATTTATTTTAGAAACATTATTACATTCGTAAACTTTATACAAATACAAATTAGATGTATCCAAAGTAAAACAAACGCCCAATAAATCTTTTTTAAGCTCGACGCAATAGCGCAAGAAAATAATAAATGCATGCATATAATAAATAAGCCTTTCAAAAGAAGCATATTACATAACGCAAAAAGTCAATAAACGCATATAATTTACGTCATCTGTTAAAGAATCTCATCATAAAATTTAGCCTAGGTGATGTTTTAAATGTAGGAATCTCTACACTTTTGAATTAAACCCAGCATGTTGGGTAAACAAAATATGGAGCAATATTTTTGAATACGTGCGAAATTGAAAGGAAATTTTGATAAATTTCTGTACAGAATTGCAATTTCGTGATGTTAAAAGGTACATAGTACTAATCTAAATAAAAGCATTACGCAAAGTTCAATTGTAAAGAAAAACAAAAATTTATAAGTGGAAGTCACAGTAATTGCAATTTCAAGTGAATAATACAGTCAGGTGCGCGTTAAAACATACGAGTGTAGGAAATCGCGCCGTTGGCATAAAACGGCACTAAATAATGCAATAAGAAATCTAACTAAGTACAGACGTGCAACTACAATACTCTAAGTACTGAAAACAATAAATGGGGAAAATTTAAATCAAGACGTTAAGAGTACAACTAAAGCAACACGAGGTCACTGGTTAGCAACACGCAGTGTAGAGACTGATACAGGCACTGAGATGTACGCAAAGCTACGGAGTCACAACTTGAAATCCACAAATCTAGCAGCTGATTCAAACCAGGAAATGAATCGGAAAAATACCAGGGTAGCATTTATGTTTCAACCAATAACATAAATCTTATTTTTGAATATTTGAAACTTACATGTATTAAATATTTTGTGTAAAGCGTCATCAAAAAGATTTTTTACACATAGAAAATACGTTAAGAGAACGGTAAAGGTTTATTGAACGTTCAACGAAACATTCAAAATAATACACAACTATTTTTCCTGGCTTTAATTGATTAAAAAGGAGTTATAATTTTGTAAAGAGTAAATTGATATTTATTTTTACTTTGATTCAAAGATTTTAAATCGCAAATGACATTATGAAGGCTGTAGAGGTGTAAATTGTACATATTTCTTAGTTTTTTATACAAATTTTGGTGAATTTCGTTTATCTTATTCAGGTATGAAATTCAAAGAAGGAAGGGTGTAAACATTTTTTGTTATTATATCGTCGTTCACTCTGTACAGGGTATAACTGAGCTAGCCGAGACATAAATTTAATGGTGTGAAATTTAAAATTATTCTAGCTTAAGACATAAATTTAATTGTGTGAAATTAAAAATTATTCTAGATTATTTAGAGGCACAGAGAGGTGGTGATCAGCAAGGCAACTGAGCGTAATATACATCTGGCAAGCGGCGATATCGTGACAATATATATATATATATATATATATATATATATATATATATATTAGATAGGTAATTACACAAGGTAAGTTGATAAATACTATCGTATTACAGTGAATAAGATGAAATAATAACTTAGACTTTTATGCAAAGCCCAAATGATCATTTCAAATCGAGCTAGTAATTGAAAAATTGAAAATATAAGGTCTTGAACTGGACTTGAACCTGTATCCTGATTTTGCCGGAACCATGCGTTTACCAATTACGCCACCGAGACCGATGACACAATTGAGAAATTTACAAATTCAAATCGTGTACACAACTATACATAAACCTAACTTTCAATTACGTTTGGCATTTTTGTCAATCATATCTGACATTGTCAAATTTTTGACTTATGTCAGTTACAGACAGGATACAGGTTCAAGTCCTGTCCAAGACCTTATATTTTTAATCTTTCAATTACTAGCTCAATTTGAAATGATCATTTGGGCTTTGCATAAAAGTCTAAGTTATTATTTTATCTTATTCACTTGAATACGTTAGTATTTATCAACTTATCTTGTGTAATTAACTATCTAAAATATTTATATATTAAATACTTGGCTTATAGCCGTAATTTTGAGCGTCGCTTCCTGTCTATAACTGACATAAGTCAAAAACTTGACAATGTCGGATATGATTGACAAAAATGTCAAACGTAATTAAAAGTTAGGTTTATGTATAGTTGTGTACACGATTTAAATTTGTAAATTTCCCAATTGTGTCATCGGTCTCGGTGGCGTAATTGGTAAACGCATGGTTCCGGCAAAACCAGGATACAGGTTCAAGTCCTGACCAAGACCTTATATTTTCCATCTTTCAATTACTAGCTCGATTTGAAATGATTATTTGGACTTTGCATAAAATTACGACTCAATACACCCTTAAACAACCTCTTATCACAGGAATATATATATATATATATATATATATATATTGCTGTGATATTCTCCTGTTATGCGGGAACTGGGTCCTTTCAACAAAAAAATTCTAGTCCCACCGATTGGACGTCATAAACTGCTGTGATCCTGTTTTCGCCTCGGCTGCTCACCTAATTTTATAAACCTCCTCATTCATAAAATTAAACAACACATTCCTACCACAAACATCAACGTTAACTCTATTTACATCAATATTCAGAATACATTAAATTTTCAAATTAAATTTCAGCATAAAATTCAGTTTTCAAAAAAAATTTCAAGATTAATTTTATTATCATTTTAATGTGCATCCAGAATTAAAGTCCTTGTTGGATGCCTAGTAATTAATATAACAATATAAGCAGACCGGAGTCTGAGTATAAAGGGAGCATCTACCACCCCTTTACGTTAATTAACCAGGTTCGTCTAATTGAGCTCAAAGACATACCCAAATTTTCATCATATTCCCGAACATCAAAACAAAATACCCCTTTTTACTTAAACAAGCAAATTTCATCTTAAAATTAAACTTTTATGGTTAGTACCATTTCACTAATGTCCATTTAAAGTAAATCACTTATAAAGTCATTCAATACACACAAAAATGTGAAACAAAATAGTATAATTTACCTGAAGGTTACTGTCCTCGTAGCTTCAAAGTATCGTTTCTTTAGTTAATCACACCATTCAACAGGATTATATTTACGGCTTCTGATTCTCTACGCTTTTAAAATTTTCTCCATCACCATTTATTTGAAGTTGTTTCTGGGCTTTTCCGGAACTCATCTGTGTTTATCTGACCCTTGTTTCATGGATCCAGCCACGTATTTGAACCATTTAATTATTAACACCCCCGAAAAATAGCAAAGAAATTCATGCGTCTGTCACCAATATACGCCAAAACTGCCTACTTTTGTGTATACATTCGTCGTTGTAAATTTTGCTAATTGGTACAGTGAAACTAAATTTTATTACCTTGTATCTAAGTGCACTGAAGTACATTCATGTTAGCACGTAAATAACAAGCTATTTTGAATCACTAAAATATACGAGCAAACTTTAAATTATTTAATCAAACTAAAATGCACGGTTTAACATCTTCAATCAAGTCGCGTATGTACGAGCTTTTAACGCATCGAATCGTCAAAAGTCTAAGAGAGCTTGTTTATATTCATCTCGGTATATATAGCAAAAAGCCTGTCTGTTGGTCTGTTCCCCAAAACGGGTAATTCTAAAGAATTCCTCATTCTATGTTCCCAGTCTGTCGCTCGCACGTCGTTTTTTTACGAATTTTCACTTGCCCCATTCAAATCTCAGAAAATTTCCACACGGCACGCAAGCATGTCCGAGAAAAACTAATTAATTTTGTACAGAAATTGTTGTTTCTACCTCTCATATATGCATCCTATTTTTAACCAATCGCAACCCCATGACGTTGCTTAAATCCCGCCTTTTACAATATGTGTCTTTGCTTGACGCATTTTCTCTTTCCTTCTCTAACCTGTTCGTATTGGTGCAAATTGATATTCTTTATTATCGATTATTTTAGTCCACATGGAGTGTGAAATAACCCAGCTTTAGCAATTCTCGTAACTATTATGCGACGTTTTCCCAAGATTCTTTGAAACATTAATTATCTGCAAACTTTACGCCGAATGTGACATTTAAACTACGCAGGTGTTCAAAATAATATTAATTCTCAGAGCCTTATTCCGTGGTATTTTAATCTTGGATTTTCACAAGTTTTTATAGGTATTATATGTTACTAACGGTTTAATTAACTCCAATTAAATTGATTTCTATCCTTTCATTTTAGCGAATACAACTTAAATATTAATTATTATGTGTACACTTTGTTTAATACCGGTTACTCGAAATAGAGTTAATTAAGATAAATTTTGCACGTAATTTCTCTTTGTTTAGGAATAATTACATTACACGCAGAGCTTTTCAATACTGCTTCTTTTGATATAAAGCGTCTTATAAATAATTTAAATTTCTTATTTTTACTGAAACAACCGAGTTTATTTATGCTTCATGGTTTTAATAACGCGTATTATTTAATGAAATTCCTTATACACGGTGATTAAAATTATTTGATGTGATTATTTAATTTTCTACCCTGGTCTAAATATGAGTATTTTCCCCCTATTTGAATACAAATAATCCCACTTATTTGAATGCAAATATAAAGCATTTAGACAAAAAATTACAAAAAAATTGCCTATCTCTCTCTACCCTTATCTATCTAACACCTAACTTATCCAACCCAAAAAATATTTACATCTATCCTATATCCCTATCCTATTCCTAACTCTCACCTAATCTTATAAACTGAAATTATCCCTAACTTCATCCTACTTATCCATCTAATCCTATATACATCCTATATACCTATCCTATCCTAACTTTTAACTAATCTTCACTATACTTTACTTCCCCCTACCTAATCCTATATGCCTATCCTACTCTTACTCTATTACTAACTCTCCACTAATCTTATATGAAATATCTATACTTAACCTATCTTATTTTCTTCCTACCTTTACTCTTTATTCTCATCCTAAACCTATTCCTAATTATCTCCCATATTTATCCTATACCTAGCTTTATTTTCTATAAACACTTACTTCTACTCTTCTATATACACCTATTCTATCCCTATTCTATTTAAATCTAACTCTCTTCTTGACCCTCCATGTCTTTCTTCTTACCATCCTAATACTCTTCATCCCTATCTCTCCCCCTTCTATATCTACACTTAACATCCCTGTTATCTCACATACCATAAACTTATCATCCCTATTATCCTGACTCTTACATATTGCTTCTTCTTCATGCCCTACACTTGTCTGTTTCTCATTTATTATTGTTTCCCTTTCTGCCGACAAACCAAACGATACTACTTTAAAATTATCAAATTTTCCCTCTACGGAAAATCCTGTGTACCTTCTAGAATCTTTGTGTAATGGAATCAGCCAGAATGAATTTCTTAAATCTAATTTACTAAAAATAAACTTGCCACTTAATCTCGTCAAAAGTGTGTCCATGGATGGTGGACAATGGAATTGCGGTTTGGTCCGTTGATTAATTTTTCGTGCATCTAAACATAAACGAATGTTATCATCATTTTTCTTAACTACCACCAACGGATTTATGAAATGAGTGTTTGATACCTCTATTATGCCATCCTCCAACATTTTATTTAATTCTGCCTTCACCTGCTCCCGATATGCTGCTGGAATTGGATAAACCTTTGCGTTGAACGGTTCTGAATTATCCACTTCCAATTTGTGCTCATAGCCTAACGCTGTGCTTGCTTCTACCCCACTAATTCTGCATGTTTTGTAATAAAGCTTGAACCTCTACTCTCCTATCCTCTGGAAATCTTATTGTGTTGATCTGTTTACCTTCATCATCCTCTACCTCTACTACATTAATACTAAACTCCGTGTCATCCTCTGTGACTTCATAACTGCCCTTCCATGGCACTACCCTATCCTTAATCCTTATTACCTTCCTTTCCATATCTATCAAAACCCTAACTTCATCATACAGTCAACACCTAAAATGCTCTGAAACTTCAGTCCAGGTACAATTACAAACTCCTGTTCACAGCTTAAACCTCCTATATCTATCCTAAGCACCACAACACTATTTACTACAGCAAACTTCTTTTTATTTGGAGCTACTAAATGGCTACGTTTTATAGGCATAATTCTATCACAAACCTTATCCCTAATTTTGCTGACGAATTCCTCCGATATTATACTCGCCTCTGCCCCTGTATCAAGTAATACTTCTACATTATTTTCAAAAATTTCTAAATTAACAATTGGCAAACATAATTTTTCCTCAGTTTCTGGCTCTACTTTCTCCTCAATTTTGAAAAATTCACGTGGATGTTCGTATACATTTACACAGAAATCTAGTGGTCTGTCACGTTCTAAAAATCCTGTCTCATCCTGTTTTCCGTGCTTGGTCCTGGTTGTCCTTCTACAACCTGTGCGTACGTCCTCCTCGTAATAATATCCGTGTCCCTGTCTCTATTCGGCGTGCTGGTCACAGTCCTGTTTATTTCCGGTAAACTGTTCTGTCGCGTGTAACTAGGTCTTGGCGTCGGTCCCCTAGTCGCACTATTGCTCCTGTATTCCTGTCCTCGTCGTTCCCAATTCGGTCGAAAATTTCTGTTGTAGTCAGGCCGTCTCGGATAATTCGGTGTCCTGTTGTCAAACCTAACTGTGTTAACGTTTCGTTCTCGTATCTCTCTTGTCCGTCCTACACATACATCGTCATATCTCTGCAAATACTCTAAAAATGTCTCCCGTTCTGTGATGTTTTGTAAGGCCACGTGTTGTCTAATTTCCAGTTCAAAATGTCGTGATAGGTACTTAATAATCTGTCTGTCCGTCAATGGTGGATTCAGTTGTTTGGCCACACTGTACTTGCGGATGGCATATTGCTCCCTAGAACCTGCAAACTCTCCCTTAAATTTTCCTGTAATCAAGTCGTCCCTAATCTGATCCTGTTTGTGATCACTCCAGTAATGTTGTAAAATTTGTCTTCAAAGTCCTGATACGTGTCTATGTCCTGTCCTACTAAATTGTACCATGCTTCCCATTGTCCTTTAATAAAGCCTTTATCGTATTTAGTTTAGTCTGTTCGTCAAATAAATTTCCCACTAGATTTCTTACAATATTAATAAAATTTGTGGATTTACCCTGTTATCGCCATAAAACTTCATGTGTTGGTCCAATGATACTCCACCTGTAGAAAATCTGGGACCATCCCCCGTTAAATTTGACATGTTGTATTTGATACTACTAACTTCGCGTTCTACCCTGCCTAACTGATCCCTACATGAGTCCGTCACTTCAGTCATTTTTACATTAATCTCTTCTTCACAAAAAATGCGTACTTCGGACCTTAAATGTCCCATTTCCTGTCGAAGACCTGTAATATCACGCTCATTTTTTTCAACCCTATTTTCAACTTCCCCCATCTTTATGGTAAGACTATTTTTAAATTCTGAAACTTCTTTATTCGTCTTGTCTATTTTCTCACTTAGGGTTTCCCTAACTCCTGTTAATGTCTCATTCATTCGGTCAAATTTTCGATTTGAGTCCTCTCTCGCTCTATTCGATTCATCGCTTAGCTGTTCTAATTTTCTGTTAGACTCCTCCATCGCTCTATTCGATTCTTCCCTAGCTAATCGCATTTCCTCTAACATTCTCATCATTAACTCATTTCCTGTTTCTCCTGATTCCGTCCTCGACTGATCTCTACTGCCTCCAGCTTCTTCCATTTTCGAATTTTTCCCACACAATGCACTATCGTCACTTCCAATTTCCACTCCTTGACTCCTTAACCACTCCTTTCTCTGCATACGTTCAAATCACTCTCACACACTCTAAAATACTCTTAAATTTATCCACAAACAGAAACTCTCTCTCTAAGATCGCCAGTTTCCTGGAATAAAATAACAAAAATTTTATTTGGAACTCGAGCCCTCACGTTGTGGTCGCCATAAACTGCTGTGATATTCTCCTGTTATGCGGGAACTGGGTCCTTTTTCAACAAAAAAATTCTAGTCCCACCGATTGGACGTCATAAACTGCTGTGATCCTGTTTTCGCCTCGGCTGCTCACCTAATTTTATAAACCTCCTCATTCATAAAATTAAACAACACATTCCTACCACAAACATCAACGTTAACTCTATTTACATCAATATTCAGAATACATTAAATTTTCAAATTAAATTTCAGCATAAAATTCAGTTTTCAAAAAAAATTTCAAGATTAATTTTATTATCATTTTAATGTGCATCCAGAATTAAAGTCCTTGTTGGATGCCTAGTAATTAATATAACAATATAAGCAGAC
This sequence comes from Platerodrilus igneus, assembly GCA_036346225.1. Taxonomy (NCBI): domain Eukaryota; kingdom Metazoa; phylum Arthropoda; class Insecta; order Coleoptera; family Lycidae; genus Platerodrilus; species Platerodrilus igneus. The sequence continues at coordinate 2,688,744 of JARFIW010001004.1, forward strand.
CGGAGTCTGAGTATAAAGGAGCATCTACCACCCTTTACGTTAATTAACCAGGTTCGTCTAATTGAGCTCAAAGACATACCCAAATTTTCATCATATTCCCGAACATCAAAACAAAATACCCTTTTACTTAAACAAGCAAATTTCATCTTAAAATTAAACTTTTATGGTTAGTACCATTTCACTAATGTCCATTTAAAGTAAATCACTTATAAAGTCATTCAATACACACAAAAATGTGAAACAAAATAGTATAATTTACCTGAAGGTTACTGTCCTCGTAGCTTCAAAGTATCGTTTCTTTAGTTAATCACACCATTCAACAGGATTATATTTACGGCTTCTGATTCTCTACGCTTTTAAAATTTTCTCCATCACCATTTATTTGAAGTTGTTTCTGGGCTTTTCCGGAACTCATCTGTGTTTATCTGACCCTTGTTTCATGGATCCAGCCACGTATTTGAACCATTTAATTATTAACACCCCCGAAAAATAGCAAAGAAATTCATGCGTCTGTCACCAATATACGCCAAAACTGCCTACTTTTGTGTATACATTCGTCGTTGTAAATTTTGCTAATTGGTACAGTGAAACTAAATTTTATTACCTTGTATCTAAGTGCACTGAAGTACATTCATGTTAGCACGTAAATAACAAGCTATTTTGAATCACTAAAATATACGAGCAAACTTTAAATTATTTAATCAAACTAAAATGCACGGTTTAACATCTTCAATCAAGTCGCGTATGTACGAGCTTTTAACGTATCGAATCGTCAAAAGTCTAAGAGAGCTTGTTTATATTCATCTCGGTATATATAGCAAAAAGCCTGTCTGTCGGTCTGTTCCCCAAAACGGGTAATTCTAAAGAATTCCTCATTCTATGTTCCCAGTCTGTCGCTCGCACGTCGTTTTTTACGAATTTTCACTTGCCCCATTTAAATCTCAGAAAATTTCCACACGGCACGCAAGCATGTCCGAGAAAAACTAATTAATTTTGTACAGAAATTGTTGTTTCTACCTCTCATATATGCATCCTATTTTTAACCAATCGCAACCCCATGACGTTGCTTAAATCCCGCCTTTACAATATGTGTCTTTGCTTGACGCATTTCTCTTTCCTTCTCTAACCTGTTCGTATTGGTGCAAATTGATATTCTTTATTATCGATTATTTTAGTCCACATGGAGTGTGAAATAACCCAGCTTTAGCAATTCTCGTAACTATTATGCGACGTTTTCCCAAGATTCTTTGAAACATTAATTATCTGCAAACTTTACGCCGAATGTGACATTTAAACTACGCAGGTGTTCAAAATAATATTAATTCTCAGAGCCTTATTCCGTGGTATTTTAATCTTGGATTTTCACAAGTTTTATAGGTATTATATGTTACTAACGGTTTAATTAACTCCAATTAAATTGATTTCTATCCTTTCATTTTAGCGAATACAACTTAAATATTAATTATTATGTGTACACTTTGTTTAATACCGGTTACTCGAAATAGAGTTAATTAAGATAAATTTTGCACGTAATTTCTCTTTGTTTAGGAATAATTACATTACACGCAGAGCTTTTCAATACTGCTTCTTTTGATATAAAGCGTCTTATAAATAATTTAAATTTCTTATTTTTACTGAAACAACCGAGTTTATTTATGCTTCATGGTTTTAATAACGCGTATTATTTAATGAAATTCCTTATACACGGTGATTAAAATTATTTGATGTGATTATTTAATTTTCTACCCTGGTCTAAATATAGGATTTATTATGTAGTTTCGGTTCAATTCTGTACTTCCACACTTTAGTAGTGTTGGTGTTTTATCACCTGATGGCGGTTTTATTTACTTTTGCCATAGTACAGTGATTGTTTCGAAATTATATCATTATAATAGCTTCGATTACTTCATAGGGTTCTTGGAGACTATTTCACTCTGAGGAGGCTTAATAAAGCCGAAACCGTCGGTCAGTGGATGTTTCCTCCCCTATGAAGTAATAAGCTAATGTTTTGTTAATGGCTATATAACTACCAGCCCGATTTGTATTCGTCAATAGGCTCTATTATTTTCATAGAGTTTGTTTACAGATACATCTTATTTTATATATTGTTTTACACAATTTATAATATATATATATATATATATATATATATATATATATATTGTATTGGTTTTAAAAGGTTAAATTTAACTATAAACAAGGCAATTTTAAACACCCTGTATAGAGGAAACAACCAAAATTTATGTGTGAAATTTATTTCATTTAGTGAATTTAAAGTAACAAGTATTAACAAAATTTTACAAGTAGTGATTAAAATTGACTTAGGTTCGTAAAGAAAATAAATTGTAGAAGCCAATGCAAATTAATAATTAATTTAATTGAGTTTAGTTGAAAGGGCTATTACGTCTAATACGCATAAGAGCTTAAAAAATCGATAATACTAAGGTGAAACGCTTTGCTAACAAACGAGCAGCCGTTGAATATAAAATACCTTGAAACGTAAACTCCAAGAAATGTTGTAACGTATTATATTTTCTTGATCGCTAACCCCAAACGGTCACATTCTTTCCTAAATTGAGCTTAACTAATGCTCTCTTCTTAATACATACATCTGACTCTAGAAGTTGGGGGTCAGCAAAACAAAGTCTTCCGACGTAACTAGGGGTCTATTCCTTGGGTAGAGCTATGAGCAATGGGGGTAAGTCGAAATCTATGGAGGTTACACTTAACAAAAAACAAACAGGCGCCACCAAGTCCAAATTGATTTATTTTAGGGGCATAGCTATTTTTAAGGGCGGACTTGGAGACCCAAAAAGAGATCGCCTTCGTTGATACACAAACTTGTCTTAACAGAATAAGACGCTGTTCCTGTAAGAAAGAATAATAATTAAGTCACATAAAAATGGGAACACTATTTGCGTCCCTCAAGTATACCTAAAAGTATAGAGAATATTTTCTGCATAATGGGATCATAAAATTTTAGTTCTTATTGCTTTTTGTTTACCAAGTCTGATCAGACTAGATCAGAATAAAAAACTTTAAATGAAGAATATTAATTTACTAATAAGAATTTTCTTGGTTTCAGTAAATAAAGTATCATTGTAATTAAATAAAAATAAAAATTTGAAGTACTTGCAAAACTGGTAGTAAAGGTTATCAACTAATCCTTACTCAAATATTTTATAATTCTATGTAACTAAAAATGCTAGAGTTTCTTTATAACCCAATCAGATCTGTGTGAGTCATTTACAAATGAATATACGAAATTTTCTCTTTAGGTTAACAAACTTAAATTTAGTTTGAAGTCAAAATAATCACCAAGATATTCTCTAATGTTATCTATAGTGGTTGTACTAAAATGCTAAACATGTGTTAGCCATTGGGCAATTGTTGACAATAGTGAACAAACAAACAGGTGATGTAATAGCAGCTGTTAAATTACGTTGAAGCCACGTGTGATCACGTATTTACGAAGCTAAGTGAAAGCAAATTTAATACTGGGAAAACCAGCTTATTTACAGGTAAACTGAATAACAACTTTTGTACGTCCAACAAACAAAATGAAACAATGTACCTTCAGAAGGAAAGTACTCAGGAAATCCTTAATTCTATTACGAACCCAAGAGCAGCAGTTGTCCCTTGATGTAATGGAAATTACCTCGCAGCGCGGAACAGCAACTAATTATACTTGCTTTCCATGCTTTAACACAGGTGTAGGAGCAAAGCGGGTTCCTTACTTGGATCACGGCAGCATTACTTTGTAACGTAATCTTCCGTTGTCTAAATTTATTTACTAAAATAATTTTTCATTGCGTAGCCAACAAATTAAGCTTTCTAAATTGTAACTTCAAAGGGATCATGTTGTCTCAAATTTTACAGTTGCGATTTTCGACGTGGTGTGCGATATATACGTTATCCATGCAGTTTTCTAATTTCTCGTTGGGATTTCAAATGTGTCGTTGCGAGTTCAAATAGGTCGTTGCGAGTTCAAATGGGTCGTTGCGAGTTCAAATGGGTCGTTGCGAGTTCAAATGGGTCGTTGCGCTAAATAAATTTTGTAAATTAGCTAATATGACAACGAATATACAAAATGTGGATTAGGTACTAACCGTTACTCAGGAAGTGTTTCACAAACATAGAGCGACTCGGAGGTCACTCGCCATTCTCTTAGAATGCATCTTGACGCTACTTTTAACTATCGACGAGTGCGCTCGCTGCTTTCTTGTATGGTGGGAGGTTCCGGATTTTAGTTCTCGAACCTCTCACGCGCGCGCCAGTGGCTGTGAAATTACACCGAACTCGGAAACAACTCGACTAATAATCCTTGATATTATAATACTATAAAAGTTTGATTGTTACTTGAATATTTATTTTAATTAATAAAGGTATTTTACTATTCATTGTACGTTTAATGAATGGATTCTCCTACTGCAAAAATAAAATTGTTACAATGTGGTTATAAACGTTTGTTAATTGAACACCTGCATGTTTTCGAAATGTCATGTTCCCCTTATTTGTGTAGATAAAAGACAGTATTCGCGGTATATCGGATAAACGGTCGGACGGTTCGCATGAATGCTAACTAAAAGTTTCCTTAGAGCGCAGAAGGGATGGAGAATCAAGGATATGCTTCGGAATGAAACAAGCATAATAACAGGTCACTTTGAAACGCACGTATTCAGTCCACATGGGTTAGTTTAAAACGCGGACAGCAATATCGATTTTCTACCACTCAAACAAGGTTAGAAGGAAACATAGAATATGCATAAGAGAGGAATAGCGTTAATACAGGCGGGGTTTCAAGACGCCACTGAATATCTCATTGGTCTATATAGTTAGTTGTACAACAGACAAACACGGGAATATTGAATGCAGGTTTTTCGGAAAGGATAATGACGACGAGCTAAATTTGGAAGATTTCGAAAACGGTTGAACCAAAATTTTAGGAAGTATTATTTTAAATGAAGGATTTCACGTAAAGAGCGGCCGAGAGGTGGCATAGTAAATTGTATAAATACTTTAAGAAAATTAATAGAGCTCTCTTAGTATTTTCATCGTTTCAATCGTTACCTGGAAATTTATAGTAGATCTCTGCTCTGAGGATAATGCCATCTATTTCTTATATCCGTTCTGCAGGTCGTTTCTAGCTGTTACTAGAAAAACTTCTTTTAAATTGAACTGCAAACGCTGCCTCCACGGTGTAACCAATTCCAAATTCTATTTACAATTATTTCTTCATTAATTAGATGCTTCATACCACGTTACTTAATGTCCCGACACGAGTTGATTACAATTATAGATGATATCTCTATTAAAATGTAATTTCGACACACTTAACCGCGTATTTAATTAAGAGACTATCACCATGTAATATATTTAATTGATTTAGTAATACTTACAACTCGTGATACTGAGATACGTTGTTTGGAACGATCGAAAACTTAAGGGCCCTCACCACGTTTTCTAAAAGCATTTATACACTCCACATGTAACCTCTCCATACCTGCTTAACGCGAAATTCCCTGTTAACACCATTCATTCTAGTAATTTTGCACTCCACCAATATCAAATCTTGCGAAAATTCTGCACGTCATTATCATAATTTTTAGAACGATACGCTACACTAAGCTCGTGTTCGTTTCAAACCAGACTAAACATATCGACCAATCGTAGACCTCGTGACGCTTCACAAATCCCTCCTATCCTATTGTGGTCTCTTGTCTATGCGTTTTCTCTGTCCCTTTCTACCCTGGTCTGAGTGGTATAAAATCGATATTTCTGTTTCCTTGCTATTCACACCATGTGGACTCGCTACGTGATTTTACTAGCCCCTCATTAGGATATTCAGAGAATGTTTGCGACGGTTTTACAATATACGTAGAATCTGCATGTTTATCTACCCAAATTTATTAGAACCTGACATTTAAAAGTCTGCAGGTGTTCGAGCGTAACGAACGTTTTAAATACAGTTCTCCGAGCTTCGTTTCATGGTATTTCAACCCTCCTGATATATCCGTTTGTTAGAAAAGCGTTTTACCTTGGGTTTTTACAGGCTTTTATGCTTATTATATATCAATAATTGTTCAATTAACTCCAATTAAATTAATAATGAATGGCATTGACTTCTACCATTTAATTCTTTGCAAAGCTATTAAATTTTTAATTATTATTTGTACAATTTGATTAATACCCGTTACTTAAAAATTGAATTAATTAATATAAATTTCGCACGTACTTTCTGTTTGTTCCTTTATACAGGGTGTTTTGAAATTGTTTCGTTTATTTTTATTTTTAACCCTTTAAAACCACTATAATATATATATATATATATATATTGTAGTGTCAGAGGGAGGTACCAAGGGTTCTAAGGGTTGTTTAGTAGAAGGTAGTGTATGCCAAGTAAAATGATACATATATCTGATCACATAATTTAAAAATGTATGTTTGCCGTACTTTACAAATGCTAAAGTATTCAAAAGGGTAGTTGAAATGTAAGTGCCAAAAGGTAAATTAAAATGACTTGATGACGTGATAAAATTTACAGTGCTTAAGGGTTTATACTGAGTTAGAATTTAATAGGCCATTGAAAGTACATTTGCCATCCGAAAACCGGATGCGTCTATGGATGTCCACTATCAACCACGCCGATCCAGGGTCATGTGTGATTTATTTTGGCTTTTATTTAATTGGAATCAACTTTTGGACGAATATGTAATTTCAAAATTATAAGTTATAACAATCTCAAATGTGATTGAAGGCTTGTAAAATATTTAGAACCAATACTAGAATATTATGTGTAAACTATGAAAGTGTAAAAGGACATAATTTATGGTATGTGCGACACAAACTTAGTGTTTAAATATTATTGGACGATTTTAGTTTATGTAATTTGTAATGTAGTAGGCAAGTAATGTTATAATTATCACCTTGGAAAGTAAACAAGGAGAGTTTATTTTGAATATTTTTGGTATAAAAACGTATTTTAAAGAACTGCGCTAATTTGTGTAAAGATTTTAAAGATTAATAAACGTGTTTGATTTTGAAATAGTTTGATTATTAAAGAAGGGTAAAGAGCAGCATCGGTACATAAATAAGTAATAGCGACGACAAGGAAGAGTAAAGATTTGTATTAGTGCGACGGCGAAGCGACGAATAGTAAGATAGATTTGGAACGATATTGATAAAGGCAGAAGGCATCGGATTGGAATTGTAAGAAGGAAGAATATTTGGGATCGATTTGGATACAGATTTATAGGTAGCAGGGCATTGAGTGGTTATAAAAAGGTACGAAGATTGATTTTGATATGGATGTATATGTAGCGGGGCATTGAGTAATTTTGAAGAGGACGACGATAGATTTGGATTGAATACGGATTAAAGGCGGACGGATTAATTTGGAACAAGAGGAGCGAAATTAGGAGAACACGTAAAAGCAGCAATTGGAAGTGGAAGAGTCAACGCAGAAACTACGACGGAAGAATTAGCGCAGGGGAAGTAAAATAAACGGGTATTCTAAATTCTAAAATTTGGGTCATTTATTTCAGATATTGGGAGCAACTAAAATTTAAAGAAATATACCTGGAGGCGAAACGAAAATTCAACAGGATAGTACAACCGTGTAAAGGCGCATACGGCGACGAGGATTTTGAGCCAGCAGTAAGAGAGGCCGGAAACTAAGTATAATCCAGATGAGTGCTGTGAAATATCTTATAACGTCAAAAGTCATAAATTTGTGGTATTAAATTAATTTGGCACAAGGCAACGTTGATAATAAAAATTTGGCATATACAAAACTAGATTCAAAAATTAGTACTAAAACAAAAGAGAGTGCAGTTTGGTTGGGCATTGCACATCTACTTACCACTGAACCCACGGTAAGTAGGTGTACACCCTGAGAATAAAGAGTTTCAAATAGTCGAGGCATCTTAATAACAAATTTGATTAAATAACCAACCAAACGTTGCAAAAGTACGGGGCGTGCAATAGGTGTTTGCACATCATATAAAAAGCATTGAAATTTAGAAGAAGAGGCGCGCAACGATTAAAATAAATAAAAAAGGGGGGTGGAGTACAAATATATATATATATATATATATATATATATATATCGTATATCGTATATCGTTTCTATCTGATATTTTGATATTTATTACAAATATCATGATGTTTACCAACCCTAGAAAAACCAAAAATCAAAAATTACTGATGCAATATACAAGATGCTAAAATTTTTTACAAATTTATTAACACTACTGCTGCCGACGAGTTTATCGATGACTTTGACGGATTTAGAAATGAATTAGATTTCAAAATATTAAATCAGTGATTAAGCTTTAATGACTTAAAATTACAATGCCCATTTTGAACAACATTAATAATAATAGAGTCGCAACATTTTCGAAATGCTGTATAACTTTATTACTATTTATTTTCAAAGAAGTTTAGTGTGCATAATATAAAAAAGAATACATTACAAAACCATTCAAGCAACTCAAAAATCGTTTACTTGACTACTGCAAAATATATCACTTTGATTTATCAACCAGTTTAGTGATAAATTAATTAGACACTAGAACGTTAAAATATTCTTCCAATATTAAACTTAAAGATAAACTATGATCCGGAAAAACAGCCTAAACCTGTCGAGTATCTTTTCGTATTCATTTTTAATTCCAACTTTAAACGCCATTTTTATAAAACTAACAACTGGTCGATAATTTGATTGTTGTTTAACACCATTCAATTGATGGTTCATACCTCCTTGCAATGGTCCCCAGTCCCCGGAAAGCAAGCAATTGCTAGAGAAACGTACGAAATGTAATTAATTTCTAGCCCGATGGGGCACTACGAGAAAAATGTAACTGGTAATTGACCTTTGTATCTCCTAAAAACGGTCTTTATGAACATCCGAATTGCTGATGCGGTTTAACATGTATTTGTTTGATGGTAACTTCATATTTATAAATGTACTAGTTCAAAAACGATTTTGCTCAAAACACGTATTTTAAATTTACTTCTCCTGAAAACGTGACCATTGTGTCTTGATCTCTCTTGCTCATCCGTCGCTTTCACACTCTCCAAAATTGAATTAAAGTTGCATGCGGCACTTGTCTTTCGTTTCAGCAATTAAACCGCTCTGCACAATGTAGAAAAGTAAAGTATATCACAACAAACCGAATGCACTTCCTCAATCGCTCATTCTTTTTGTTATACAACAATCAGTAATTACATCAACTAAATTATAAATAGAATATTATTTTTACTAAAGAAAATATATTTGGGAGAATTTTATGGTTTCTAAATACAGTGCGTAGAAATTAAACATCAAAAGTACATAAAAATCGCATGTTCCGCAGTCGTTCTAACATCTTAGGATAAATAAAGGTAACGTAGTACAAGAAACTCCACGCTTACGTGAAGACTCGTGCAGTTTACGCAGTTATTTGTTACAAAAATGAATCAGAGTAAGCGTCCATAACCGCAGCATCAGTGGGCGTCACGCTGAAGCTAATATGTAGAGAAGGTACCATGGCGCAACGTTTATTTGTGTTTAGCTTTGTGTTTGGTTAATTTATGAATAGCAATATAAACTTCAGGAAGAGAGTCTGCTTGTCTTACTTAGGAGGCATTAAAAATAAGTTGATTGGCATCATAGTCTGCTGCAGATCTTTAGGTGGTTGGACGCTATTTTCGAGTTTCGTTGTTCGAGAAAACATCACGTGTGTATTGTTTTCGAGTTCGTTCGTTTATGTGTTACTAATCTGTGGTCAAATGCCAGGAATTCATTTTCTAACCGCACATTTTATCCATTCAATCAGTGCATAAATGCAACATATCGATCGCTAACTAAAAGCCTCTTTGCGATTACTTACAAGTGTGCAGTGTAGTACTCACGTGTCGCGTATTAGTTTTTCCAAATGGAGATATTAAATATAATGCTCAGAAAGCCTTGAGCTAATTGTCGCGAAAAATATACGTCGGATGACTCGTCGAGGGGAAATTATGCCTTTTTGTCCGTGATAATGGTGTACCGGTGCATCTCCGATGGGAAAATTGAATAGTGAACGGTTTTATTCGAAACGCGTCTATCGTACGAAACCAGCTTGGAGACGTACTACTTCTTCGCGGAGACGTCTCCCAGAATTAAGGGTTGCTGCTAGAGGAAGGATTGCTCCTACAGACCCTACTGCTGGCATGGAAATATTTAGAAGTGTCTATACACTTACACAGGTATGTACAAAAAATTTCGTTATACACCTAAGCTCTCACAATAAGAAACGCGAGCATTAACTTCATACATGATAAACAAATTACATTAAAATATAATGATTGTGTCTCAAATTTAGTGGCACCACAAAACTTTATGAATTGTTAGCATTTCATATCGTCGATCAACAGCTGCTAAGTCTCGTTTCGTACAGTTTCAGTTCGGAAAATTAGGTAGCACTTCATAGATAAGCTCAATAAAGCACCCTGCTGAGAATCTCGAAGTCCAGAAAATTGCTACCGATCTCAAGAGTAAACAATAGGTAGATATTACCTACTAACTTGGAAAGAGTGCTTGAATTGGTCTGATATAATATTCTGTAGTAATACTTGTCGGTAGTTAGCAATTTTGTAAAATGCAATATAGCTTCAGTTAGTTTGAAGCTATTTTGAGAGTAGCTCCAGCTGGAATATGTAGAAGTTTCTAGAGTCGTAAATCAGAAAAATGAATCTGGCAGTGCTTCACTTATATATATATATATATATATATATATATATATATATATTGCTGTGATAAAGGGTTGTTTAAGGGTGTACTTTATAGTAAAGGTCGTTTAAGAATTAGAAATTATCATAGGAAACAGAAAACAGTACTTATTTAGTAAAGAATTGAGAAATGGAGATAGTTTGTAAATAGTAAACAGTCAACACCCTGTATATAAAGTATAAGTAGTTTTAAGCGACGCAAATACACACACGAAGACGCATAGTTAGCGTAGAAACAAGGAAGACATGCATTAAGTAAATAGTAAATATTTAACACCCTGTAGATAGAGTTTTAGTTAAATTAGGTAAGGCGAATAATGATATTTTTCAGTGGAAGCACGCGTATTTTGTACGTAAACATAATAAAGTGTAACTAAACACGCATTCAAAAGAGTTCCAAACAATTAGGCTAATACGGAGATAAGAAATAGAGCTTCGAGAAGCATAGTGTAAATGCGTGCAAGTAGTTAATAATTGTGATAAAGAGAGGTGATTACAAATTGCGTAAATAACAGGCAGATATGAAAATTAAAAGTCGAATTGCATCAGTTGTTTATGTACAACATGGAAAAGCGATTAGATTCGTCAAAACACCGCATGTTTGATAACGAGGCACCTGCGACCAGGCCACAATTATTTGAAAGCATAGAAAATTACATCAGAAACTACTTTAAATGTAAAGATTTGATTGGTTAAAATTAACGACGAGTTTGTAGACCATACCCACTGACAAAGTAGGAGATCAATGATATATTAACAGGGACAGTCATAACGAACTCAGTTTTCAACTCAACAAAGGCCGAAGTGCGCCACTCTGAAACAAAGTGTGATACGTAATAATAATTTAAAGTGAAAAGTTGTATTAGTGCGACTAAGATGAAAATTATGATTGCCGATTAAACGGCTCTGAGTCCGGGGAGAATAATTCAATTCTAAGTTTGGGGAAATTGATAAGAAGTAATGAATCTGAATGAGATGACAATAAATTGGGGTGCATAAGTATAAGTTGAATAATGGTAGTCCAGAGGGTGATAACAATAATTTATATGCAATGGTTCAAGCGTGTGGATAGACAATATTTCGAATGGGCATGTAATAATCCTGAATTAGGGGAAAATAATTTTTATTCAAATGGATGGTAGAATGTGTGGAAAATATTAGCTGATAATGGATGCGTCAATTGCAAGAAGGAAATAGCGAAGAAAATAGACCAGGTTAGATTTTTAGTTATAAGACATTATTTTTTCTAATTTTTTATTTGAATATTAAATTTGCTTAATATAAATGAATGTGAGGAAGTCAACAAAACAGAGGACTTGCATACGTATAAAGGGCGTTATATGATAAGAGGTTTTCAACCTTGCACACTTCTTTTTTTTTATAAAAACAATAGGTTTGGTTTGGTTGATTAAAAAGTATATGATTTTTGATAAATGAGATTTACAACATTAATTAATTGAAAAGTGTATTTTACATAATTTACAAAAACTGTACATAATATTCGTTTCATTATATAAAATTGAATTAACGGCATTTTAAAATTCTAAATAAATGCTAGTCGAGGTCATAAGATAAAGTTAATAGGAGTGATTTGATAATTTAAACAATAAAGGAGGAGCTATAAGTTGAATACGAAATTGATAACGAGTAAGGCGGTAACATATCAAGTTTTGTTATTGGTCGACAAGGTCGAGACACGATAAAATCCAGTTAAGTTCCTGGAGGGAGTTCATAGCAATATATATATATGACATTATAATTTGAATAAGGGACCGCTATACTTGCGGCCACGTCCCCAATGCTCCACCCAGAGGTACTACATTGGGTTTAAACGCGAAAAATAACGTGCTTCTAATTTATACTAACTTCATAATTGATCCACCCTAAATAAAAACTAAATAAAAATCTAACAAACCTAAAAATCTAACAAACCTAACAAACTCTAACAATCTAACAAACCTAAAAATCTGACAAAACTGAAACAAAAACTAAAAACAGGGTTGTAAATAATGGTATTCCTAGCGCTGACTTTCGAGTGTACCCGATCAACAAGACACAAGCAAAAATGAGAGGGAGAGGGATCCGTAATACCGGATAGCAGACGCCGGCTCTGCTTACCAGTGCGACCTGAAGGGTCGTCTTAAAACTATCCAAATCTAGCTAACTAATTTAAATCCAACCCTAGCTTTCCCTATCATTTCCTAACTGATTTGTATTATGATTACAATCTTCGCAATTATACTCTTCCTTCCCAAATATATACTGCAACCAAAATGGCGACAGAACGTCAAACAAAACAAATATGCCACATAATACTACAATTCATGCTAATAAATAAATAAATATAGTGTAAATATAAAATAATATATATATGACAGCCCAATGTCCGAGATTAATAAATCCAGTTAATACATAGAAATATTTATATGTCAACCAAATGATGGGGCGCGAATAATTTAGGGAGCATAGCAGTATATATATATATATATATATATATATATATATTATAAATATATATTGCTGTGTTTCCTCAGTATCTGCTCGTTGTACCTCCACGAAACTGGCTGTCATAAAAATTTTATGATGCTTACCTTCGAAACGCCCCAAAAATTTTTAAATGTAATTACAAAATTTTCTATTTACCTAAAATTAAAGCCCTATCACCTAGACTTACAATTTATACCATTTAACACCAATATTCTCTGAAGATGCTCTTTACTTGGACGCCAAAACCTCCAGGTTCCTCAGAGATATCCGCCACAACTACTCACTCGTTCCCTGAAAATCCTAACCTACTAAAAATAACACTGACTGCCAAAAGTACATAAATATTGCAGCGGGCTACTACTACCGCGTTTCACTAATTCAAAACAAGTAATAGCAAAGGTCTTTATTACTCACTGTTCACAAGTCTAATTAACAGTATATGCCTTATTTATAGATGTTTTCACTCCAATTAACAATGAAGCACTATCACACTAATGAATTTACAAGTACTAATATCTTCTTAAACTAGTTCCTTAACTATAAGTCTTCTTAGCAACACTAAACACTACTATAATTTATTTATTACACTTTTGTCTGTTTATGTATTCTACAAGCTGCATGTACATTAGACACATCCACATCATATAACATTTATGTTTACTCTTGGACTTCCAAAAGCACAACTATTTAACTTTACACGATATAATTTATATTCGACATTCTGATATAGACTAACTTCTTACATTTATTAGCGGTCTTATATATACTCTGAATTGAAAAGGATGACTCATTCTCCAGTACTTGCTGGAAGAATTCTCGGTCCCTGGAGAATATACAGTGCCTACGGCGCTTGTGTGTTTGACGGGTTGCCCAATAGTAGCTCGCAACACTGCCCCCTCTTTAAAACCGTTAAGTCTCGTAACTGTAAATTCATTTTGACGCCAATTCGATGACTGGTGACGGTATCGACAGCTTTCTTTTCTGGTGCATCCACCGCGTCGTTGGAAATAACAGTCAATAACACTCTTTTCTTGGTCTTAGTAGGCAACCGGTTAATAACAACAAACAAGGACCTGAACGTTGGTTCCCTGGAAAACTACTTCTAGCATATTTCGGACTATCCTCCAATCTAAGCGATCCAGTCCACAGCCTAGCTTGGGCACCGCTAGTCTCGTTACTCCATTTTCCATCATCTGAGCCTTAATATTTAGCAAAGCCTCCCATAGATGTCCATAACTAGGTCTCTGTCATGAAGAATTTTTGGTGACCACATAGTAAACATAACGATTTTTATCTCGAAGAACCAAAGCTTTTCCTACAGTTGACTGCTGTTGTACTAATTCATCCACACATCCAAACTTTTTTCTTGAAAACAACAGCTATTCTCCTTGACATTGCCAAATCTTGAGCTACACAATGTGCAAGGGATTACTCTTCTGGTGCTCTAAACAGATCTTGCTGTTTTTCAACAACAACGCCAAATCCCATCTTAGTGGAACCAACATACGCCGCCATAAAACTCTCAAAATCTAGATTTGGCTCATGATTAATAACTCGTTGAACACCATTCTCACGATTCGAGCCTTCCTGGTTGTCGCCAGCGTAGAATGTTAAACGGTCAAAGTGTACCACTTTCGGTTTACCACGGGGAGATCTTTTGATCCGGTACACTACATCATTAATTCTTGTTAAGACTTCATACGGGCCTTCCCATTGTCTTTGTAATTTTGGCGACAACCCACGTTTTCTTTGTGGATTATATATCACACTAAATCTCCAGGTTAATAACCACCTTCTTGTGATTTCGTGTCATATTGTGATTTCATTCGATCGCTTGCTGCCTGGATATTCTTTCGGACGTTCTCGTGAATGCTATTTGATCTTTCACGAAGCTTACTAACGTAATCTTCACCTGCGATCTCTTCTCCAAGTTTAAATCCAAACTGAAGATCACATGGTAGCCGCAATTCACGTCCTAACATCACGCAAGCGGGCGAGTATCCTGTGCTATCATGTACCGAAGATCGGTACGCCAGCAGGAACAAATGTAAGTATTGATCCCAGTCTCGTTGATGTTCAGAGACAACTTTTCTTACGTACTTTCCTAACGTCCTGTTCATTCTTTCAACCATCCCATCCGATTGAGGATGAAGTGGCGTGGTTCTAGTCTTCCTGATTTCAGACGTTTTGAAACAACGCTGATTTGAACGGAACTCCAAAGCGACAAAACAACTCCCTCATTAGTACATCTGCAACCGTCTCGGCTTCTTGGTTGTAACATTTAAATTTTCCTGCAAAATTATTTGTCGATATTACTGCTATGCATCTATTATTTTAGTATTTATTCAACAACGTTTATATTATTGATTTATTCGATTTTGCATATTTAATAACCCAACAAACTTCAAGGCACACTACAATTTCAATTAGAATTACAATCTACAACGTATCACGTCGTCCCAACTGATAACATGTATACAAACCTATTCGCGTGCTCCTGCTTCTTTGTAATATCTAAGATTTTCAAGTTGTTTCGACGATTCGTGACAGATAGTCACTTTTCGTTTCCTCGTTGAACAGAAAAGTCACTTGGTGTGTTAAAAAAACACTGAAGTTGGTGCGGGAAATTAAGTTTTCCTGGCAGAGACGCCGCAATAGAAGGCACAGTTAGTTAAAAATTGTCTGGGACAACTTATACATATATATATATATATATATATATATGTGTGTGTGTGTGTGTGTGTGTGTGTGTGTGTGTGTATTGTATAAACTCATCTTGGCGACGGTTTGTTTGAATGTGTAATTAATTAAAAATGAATAATGAAATTTATTACAGTGCAACTCCGATACAACTTTATGTTATCTTGATCATATTCAATTTGGTTTGGTTCAAGCAAATTCTATTTTCATGGAACTAGTTTAAATTATAAATGCGTAAGCAATTTTGTTGGACAAATATTGGATTTCCGCTATGCAGCTACACCTGGCGTGATTAGTTGGTGAACAACATGTCATTTGAAAATTACAGGTCATTGCCGCCATGTGGTAAAACTGTTTAATTTTCTAACATCAAACTGCATTTGCAAAGTTTCATTGCGTGTATATATATATATATATATATATATATATATATATATATATTACTCAAATTTAGACCAGGGTAGAAAATTTGATTAATTACATCAAATAATTTTAATCACCGTGTATAAGGACGCTTTCTATAAAAAGAAGCATAATTAAAATGCTCAACGTGTATTTAATTTAATTGTTCCAAGAAACAAATAGAAATTACGTGCAAAATTTATATTAATTAATTCAAGTTTTAAGTAATGGGTATTAAACAAAGTGTACAAATAATAAATTAATATTTAGTGCGTATTCGCTAAAAATTAAAGGGTAGAAGTCAATGCCATTCATTATTATTTTAGTTGGAGTTAATTGAACCATTATTAATAATATAATAAGCATAAAAGCCTGTGAAAATCCAAGGTTAAAATACCATGAAATAAAAGCTCTGAGAATTATATTAAAACTTTAATTCGGAGCACACACCTGCGTATTTTTAAAAGTCAATTTCAGTTTAATTTGTTTGGATAAACATGAAAATTCTGCGTATATTGGAAACGATCGGATAAACCGTAGCTTATGTTAACGGGAAGGCTAGATACGGGGTTATTTAATCCAAATAAGAATACACGTGGACTGAAATATCCGATAGTAAAGAGTATCGATTTGCACCACTAGGAGCAAGTTAGAAAAAGACAGATAAAATGCGCAAGACAGAAACACAGATAATGAAAGGCGTGATTTGAGCAACGTCACGAGGAAATGATTGGTTGTAATAAGATGCAAATATGAGAGGTGTAAACGTAACGATTTCTATACAAAATTAATTAGTATTCTCGGACGTGTGTGCGAGCCGGGTGAAAATTTCTTAGATTTTCAACTGGCGCGTGTGCAAATTTAATAGAACCGCGTGCTGGACTGTCGAAAAGGGAACATAGTATGCGAAATTTTGAAAACTGGCCGTCGCGGGACAAAACCGACATACAGGCGAGCTATTATATAAACCCGGACTTTAAACAGTTTCGCTCTCTTATATTTTCGATTTTGATTCAATACTTGAAACAGTTTGCTTTTGTGATTATTGAATACTTTAAAATAGTTTGCTCTTTACGTGCTACGATACAAGTTATTATGCATTAGTACACTTAGAAAAGAAAGTACAAGGTAATAAAGTCTAGTTATATTTGCGAGTATTACTGTACCAATTATCCAAATTAGTAACGATAAATGAATAAACAAAAGTAGGCAGTTTTGGATATGGCGTGAAAGAATTATGAATTTCAGTGCTATGTTTCGGGGGTGTTAATAATCAAATGTTATTAGTAAACGTAATTGGAATAAAATTAAATAAAAACCCTTAACCACAAAAAATATTTAAATTACTAGATACGTATTTCGACCACTATGTGGTCATCATCAGTAGAAAAAAAAAATATTAGCTGTTGTTCTGGAACACTTCAGAGGATATTCTACTCACCACTTAGACTGCAGTGAACCATTCCAACCTATAATTTACTATATTGTTGCTTTAAACACTATCGAGGATATTCTCCTCACCCGCAGGCTAGTGTTCTCAACAACAAACAAACAATTCACTTGTGTCTTCGTGTTGTTTCACCTGACATCGCAAGTTTTAACAACAGTCGACACGGAGGAGATCCGGCTCAACTGCCTTTTTCCATAGCCAAAAGTTATATTTAAAAGAAAAATAGATTTAATGAGTCTTAAATTAAACAAAGTAAAAGGAATTATTGGCAAGTGACTCAAATTCAGCCACGAGGGCATCCTAAAACTTGCGATGTCAGGTGAAACAACACGAAGACACAAATTGTGAGCTAGGTGATGCTGTACTTCCCATAAGGTGTCTGTGTTAAATTTTACAACTTTGCTACTCCTGTCCTGATGAGCCCCCATTAGGGCGAAACGCGTCGACAGGATGCCCTCGTGGCTGAATTTGAGTCACTTGCCAATAATTCCTTTTTACTTTGTTTAATTTAAGACTCATTAAACCTACTTTTCTTTTATATATATATATATATATATATATATATATATATGTAGTCAATTCTTTTTCGGAAGCTTGTAACTACCTCATGCTGTTGTACACAATTCACTATGGGTCGACACGAATAATTTTGTTAAGTAATTTGCTAAAAGCTTATTTTTTAAAATGTAATGTTACAATGCATAGAACAATCTTTTGTAATTAATAATGTGTTCAACCTTGGAAATTGTATCTTACCGGTTGTATATAAAACAATAGTAAAATGTGCATACAAAAAATCATTACTTGTTTGCTACAAGTTTAATAGTTATCTTGTTTACTACAATTTAAAATACCAACATGTTGATTAAATAGGACATAAGTCCAGTAAAGTGAAGTTTAAACTGAGATTAATTAATTAATTAATAATTTTGCCACAAGTTAAGTAAATTTTTTAAAGAACTGTAAAGTCTTAGTAGCGCTACTCCAGACTATTAATTATAAAAAATAATGTCACCAAAAGTTAAGCATCCAATTCAAGAAACTACATTTATAAGAATTAAAAGTTTTTAAAGTACACTTATAATTTAAAATGTTCATTACTTATCTTAAAAGAGAATATAGAATTATTTTTGACTTCAGTTCATTATTCTATAATTATTAAACATCTCCAAAGTTTCTTAGGTAATTGAAAGGTTAAACTTAAACGAATGTGATACAATGAAAACTAATCGAAACTAAAACAAAGATTTCATGCTTATACTGGATCCTAAGACATAAAGGGTATCTATGTTGGTAGTATTTATGTTTCAGAACCGCCCTAGACATCGTTAGTTCAGTGAAGAAGACGACCAGATGTAACATATTTGTGACAATCAAACTTTGTATTTAAAGTGGTTAGTGATAATCTAGGTTTCCAAATTTTCATTTTCTCGCAAATTGATTCTGTCAGTTTCATTAAAAAAAATTTAGGTGGCGTCCATTATTTTATTTTCCAATTTAATAAACCCATTGACCCAATCTCATGCGACCGTGGGTAAAAACTCAGTTAGCTAAAAAGTCTTAAGAGTTTTCTTTTACTAAAAGCCATTTTCCATCCTAACCTTACCCTGGGCTTGTTACTGTTACATAAGAATTCTCGATAGGTAAAGTAAAAAACTACCACGATTTATTTTATATTACACTGTCGCCCAACATCTGGGGCGTGATCGAATGTGAATTAGATTTATATACATAACATGGTTAGGTATAGCATATGCCTCCGGCCATTTGGTAAAATAATCAATTGCAACCAAGATGTTTTCATTTCCTTTCTTTGATTCAGGAAACGGACCAGCTATATCAATGGCTACTCTCTCAAAAGAATTCCCCACGTTATACTGTCTCATTAGGGCTTTCCGTTTTGTGACCGGACCATTTGCAGAGGCACACAACTCACATTTCCGGCACAACTCCTTCATATCTTCTTTGCAGTTTACCCAATAGAGTCTTTCTCTCACTTTTTCAAGAGTTCTTTCACGCCAAAGTGCCCTCCAGAAATACCATCGTGCAAGTGCTGCAACAGTTCCGGCACTCTGCTTCTCGGCACTATCACTTGAAGTCTCTCAGTGCCATCTTCACATTCCAGGCGTCGTTTCGAGATTCTATTTTCAATCACCAAGGAGTCCCACTGTGCCCAGTATGCCTTCAGGCTCGTACTTGAAATACTAATTTTTTCGCAAGCTCGTCGTTGTCCTCTACTTTTCCACTCAATAATACGTCCCAATTCGGCGTCATTCTCCTGGTCTTCTCGTATTCTTCCAGGTTGCTAAGTATCATCGGTTACCGTCATTCTATGGATGACACTTATTTTCTCTTCCATCTTGGAGCAATGATTGCAGTCTACCGGACAAGGTCTCTTTGATAGAGCGTCTGCATTCCGATGGCTAGTTTCTACACGATGTTCTGTGTCAAAGTCATATTCCTGCAGCCGCTCTATCCACCGTGCAACTTGCCCTTCAGGATTCGAAACTGCAGTAACCATTTTAGTGCAGCATAGTCTGTTCTCAACAGGAATTTACGGCCGTGTAAGTACTTATAAAAGTGCTCTACGGATTTCACGACGGATAACAGCCCCCTTCTTGTCACACAATAGTTCCTTTCTGGCCGCGACAACACCTTGCTGAAATACCCTATAACTTTTCTTGTCCGTCCTGCACTTTAGAAAGAACGCTCCCTATAACTGTGTTACTGGCATCGGTATCCAACACAAATTTCCCCTCCATCCGTGGATAACTCAAAATTGGTGCAGTAACTAGTAGCCGTTTCAGTTGTTCAAATGCACTGTGGCAGTCGTCATTCCTATCATATTCTCGACCATCTTCGGTTAATTTCGTTAAGGGTTTGGCAATGTTCGCAAACCCAAGTATGAAACGTCGGTAATATGTGCACAATCCTAGAAAACTACGTAGTTGGTGTATATCTGCTGGTGTAGGCCACTCTTGTGCCGTTTTTATTTTGTCAGGGTTAGCTCTTATTCCGGTCTCCGACACAACATGTCTTAAGTATTTCACCTCTTTTCTAAATGGGTGACACTTCTTGGGGCTCAATGTAAGGTTTGCCCCGCGTAATCTTTGAAATATCTCCTTTAGGTTCTTAGGATGTTCTTCAAAAGACCGGCCTAACACTATCACGTCGTTTAGGTACACCAGACATGTTTTCCAGGACAGTCCACGCAGTATCGACTCCACCAATCGTTCAAAAGTAGCAGGGGAATTGCATAATTCAAATGGCATGACTTTGAACTGCCATAATCCAGTTCCAATTGTAAACGCAGTCTTTTCTTTATCGTTTGGCTCCAAGCCTACCTGCCAGTATCCGCTTTTCAAGTCCAAGGTCGAAAACCATTTAGATCCAGATAGAGTATTCAAGGTGTCATCAATTCTAGGCAAAGGATAGCTGTATTTCTTTGTCACATTGTTTAACCGCCGGTAGTCTACACAAAACCTTGTCGACCCATCCTTTTTCGTGACAAGCACTACCAGGGATGTCCATGGACTATTCGAGGGTTCACTCACTCCTTATTCTTCCATGTCGGCTTCCTTACGTTTTGCCAAAGGAAACCGCCTGGGATGTTGTCTTATCGGTTGCGCATCTCCAGTATTGATCTTATGTTGCACAACATTCGTCCTTCCTTTCCCACTATCATCCAGTGCAAACACACCTTGCCCAGTTGGTCGCCGTTTAATCCTTGACATGAAGGTATCAACGTATCCAGCAATTTCTGTGAACAACCGTTGGCTGGTTTATCTTTTGTGTCGTCCTCGCAACGTTTAATATGGCATATTGGAGTGCAACTTCCTACAATCATGTCTTTCTTCAGGGTCACCGTATGCGGATTAATGTTTAGCACCCTTACTGGTATCATATTTCGAAACTTTACCAGCGTTCTCCAATCAGTAATACCTCCTGACCCATTCCCGATTCAGTTGCTTCCATCACGCATATTTGTCCTTCCCGGAGCGTACCATTCGGCCGTCCGTCCCATTACTATCATTTCCGCTTTCTCGGGTATTTTCATATCACAAATCATTCGAACTTGCATCGCTTGGTTACTCGTCCCTTAAAATGGAATCTCATCATCATCTATCCAAAGCACATTTTCTTTTATGTTTACATGAAACCCATATTCTCTCATGAGATCCATTCCCAAGATCACTTCTTCTGTAATTTCAGCCACCAACATTCGATGATTAATTAATTTGTCCCCGATTGTCAACGTAACGGCAGTCTCTCCGTGAGTACAAATTTTCTCACCACTTGCCGTTCGAAGACACACCTATGCAGGTAGCACTTTTCCACGACCAACCAAATCTGGTCTCACAATAGTCCTTGTTGCTCCCGTATCCACGAGTAATCGGACAACCCTATTCTTAATTCCACCATCGATATAAATGCTGTCCAGACTTCCCATTAACGATGCAGCACGGATGATAATCTCAGGGGCACTGCGTTGTGCTGTCGACATTCGCCCCCTTACGTCGGCACTTGCTCTAGTTTTCCTGCTACTCAACTGGTTGTTTTGCTGGTTGAGTGAAGCGTCTCTGTATATGACCAACTTTAAAGCAACCCCAGCATCGCAGACGCCATCTCCGCGGTCGTTGTCTTTCCAGCTTTTCCGCCACACGGTTGACTATTTCTTCTATGTTGTTCTGCGCTCGACCAGGTTCTTCGAAGGCAGATCGAACTTTTTGATTCATACTGGGTGATGTCTGCTTAGCTGCTTCAAATTCAAGCGCATGAGCCAGTGTGTCATCTAACATTTTTGGCCGTGCTAATCTTAGCGCTTGCTGTATTTAGCGATCTTTAACGCCATCCACAAATGTTTGTACAGTCAGTTGTTCGAGGAAACTATCTGGTGCCGTTGGATAAACCAATCTAACTAATCTGGCAATGTCAGCTTCGAATTCTTGCAGGCCTTCATTTGTCTTTTGCGAGCGGTTCTTAACTTGTGCATGGTAAACCTGTTGAAGATGAGCGTCTCTGAATCTCATCTCAAGCTTCGATGTTAAGAGGCCGTAATTATTCTGCTGGTGATCGGGAATCGTTTGTAAGATGTTAAGGGCTTCCCCCCGTAGGGCAACTATTAAGGAGATAGCCTTCTCTGTGTTGCACCAACCGTTGGCTATTGCAGCAGCTTCAAATTGTTTCAAATATGTGGGCCAAGGTGTTTTACCATCGAATGTGGGTGGTTTAACTTTAAATTTTGACGGTATTGACTCGCTTCCTTCCCTGTTTCTTATTTCTGGAATGTTCTGATTTACAACTTGGTTTGCTAATTCAAGTGGCCGCGTTTTAATGAAATCATTTGTTCTGTAACCTCATCACATCTTCTTCCATTTTTACCAATTTACTGTCCAACTTTTGCTCAACTGTTTTTAGCTGTTCAGTGAAATTTTCTTTTAATGCACTGGAGCTTTCCATTAATCTTTGTTCTAACGTGGCTGTCTTTTCATTCAACTTTTCTTCCAATTTCTTAGCATTTTCAGTTGTAAGGTTGATTCCAGTTCAACTGACCTCACTACGTTTTCATTTAGTGTCACTTCCAGTTTAGTCGACCTCTCCTCCATTTCCTCAGCATTTTCGGTAATCTTTTCTTCTATACTGGATTTAAAATCCTTAAGGAAATTCATTAAAGTTTCTGCGTCCATTTTACTTTGACTTCTTGTAACTGGCATATAAAAACTACTTAAATGTCTTTAGACTTGTGTGTTTTTCTTTTTAAATTAATCACTATATACCCCACACATGCCTGACACCAGTGTAGCGGGCTACTACTACCGCGTTTCACTAATTCAAAACAAGTAATAACAAAGGTCTTTATTACTCACTGTTCACAAGTTTAATTAACAGTATATGCCTAATTTACAGATGTTTTCAGTCCAATTAACAATGAAGCACTATCACACTAATGAATTTACAAGCACTAATATTTTCTTAAACTAGTTCCTTAACTATAAGTCTTTTTAGCAACACTAAGCACTACTATAATTTGTTTATTACACTTTTGTCTATTTATGTATTCTACAAGCTGCATCTACATTAGACACATTCACATCATGTAACATTTATGTTTACTCTTGGACTTCCAAAAGCTCAACTATTTAACTTTACACGATATAATTTATATTCGACATTCTGATATAGACTAACTTCTTACATTTATTAGCGGTCTTATATATACTCTGAATTAAAAAGGATGACTCATTCTCCAGTAATTGCTAAAAGAATTCTCGGTCCCTGGAGAATATACAGTGCCTACGGCGCCAATAGTAGCTCGCAACAATATTTATTAACATATCCAATCCGTTGCATATCAGTTCAGTTTACATACCTCATGTATTTCAAGTTCAAAAATATTTTATTAATTGTGGTAAATAATAGCTCAGTTTAAAGTAAATAAATTTAAAATCATCCTACATCAATTCTAAAACAAAGTAACTGGGCTTATTTCCAACCTTTACTTTATACCCCAGGACAAATACGAGCTCATAGTAAACTTCCCTTTATCTACGTGCTAACAACGGCACTGCAATTTCCTAAAACCCTTTTACCTTTTACAAAAATTATACTTTTCACCTTCAAGTGATATCATCAAATTATTACATAAAATTTTTCATTATGTTCTTTTTAAATTGACTCATCAATTAAAATGTCTTTATAACATAATTAATACACAAAATCACAAAATTGTCACCCACAAAGAAAATCACCAACGAAAACAAACAAAAGTCTTATAAGTAGAGTTACCTGGATTTTGTTTCAAGTGCTCTCTACATGGACCCCATCTCCAACGTGATCCACCTTCTCAATAGCGTAGTTGATGTTAGTTTTTGGACGGCCACTCTTGCTCTGCCCTAACTTTTCTGGGTCTGACCTAACTCCATCGCGTGAAACTACATGCCCTGAATATGTTACTTCTTCTCTGAGCAGGTGGCTCTTCTTGGTGATCAACATAATATTTGTTCTTTTCAATCTTTGAATCACTTTCTCTAATTTTCTTAAGTGTCCCATAAATGTGTTCGCAATCACAGTCATGTCATCCAAATACACGACGTAAGATGTTATACATTAAACACTCAAAGGTGACAGGAGCGTTGCAAAGTCCATATGGCATGACTGTAAATAGTCAGAGGCTAGTGCCAGTAGTAAAACCAGTCTTGTCTCTATTTTTGGAATCCATATCCATTTGCCAGTACTTCCCAGTCCAAAGTCTAGAACCATTAAACCGGCGATAGTCAACACGGAATCTTGTTGACTCATAGTCTTCTTTCGGCCTTTTCACGCTTGGCCAATGGTAACCTTCACGGCTATTCCGTTATTGGCCGGCCGTCCCCGGTATTTTGTGTTTGACAACCGTAGTTTGTCCCAACTGATTGCCGTCAATCGTAAACACTCTGAGTATCATCAAAGCAAGCTTTTAAGTTCAGCCAGCTATTGTTGTTCAAGATTCTGGCATTGTTTTATTAACTGATTCAATAATTTCGAGGAGTCACTGTTGTGTGGTTCCTTAACGATGCTGGTATTCCTCTCCACGCGAACAACCAAAAAGGACCACTCAACTGCAGCATATTTTTCAATGCGAGTTCGAATATATTAGCGATTAGGATCCTAACTGGTACAATACCTAACACCTTTGGCACCGCTTATCTCACAAGTCCGCCATTCCCAAGAGATTCATCACAGACCGATTTAATGGTGCACACAAAGCCTTCGCATAGAGCGCCAAGCAATCGCCCCTCTATTACGCTCTCTGTTCTTCCGAGTAGAAGTACGTTATCCGTCAATCAAATTCACACAAATCTGTTGTTCGCCTCACAAAACAATATCTCTTCGTTCCCTACTCATAAGACATCCTACTTCACATCTAAACGAAAATCGTACTTTTTTAAGATGTTCGTTTTTAAGTGCCCTATTACACTAGGCATCTTGTCGCGGGCAACTTGTTGTTTAGCAACACGAGGTACAGTACGGTATATGGAACCTACTACACTAGGGCAACTAATGTCAACACAGAAATTTAGTGTCGCACCTGTGCAGGGATCGGCAACTTCTTGGCAACTTTTTGTGGCGCGAATTTGTGTAAGGGCGTTATTCCTTATGGAGTCTGTTATACTAGGCAACAAATTCGCGACACTTCTGGTTGAGGGCGCAGCCCGTACAGGCTCTACGTCACATGCATGTGTACTGTAAATGAACGAAAAAAGGTTACTCGTTGACGATGTCGCGCCACTAGTTGCTGATACTTTTTTCCCGGTTGATGATACCGGCAACTGGTCGCGACACAAGGTGCCCGCCACTAGTTACGTAATGTAATAGGGCCGTAAGATTACTTCTCCAATGATGTTCGCTATTATCACGTGCTAGTCGAATATATTTCTACCAATTCCGATCTTTAAATTTTAAAATTCGTGCATCCCTATTCCTTCACCAGTCACTGTTCAAAGACGCGCCGTAACATGCATCAGTTTCTCATGGTTGCACATTACATCAGGCCCGGGCTCAATTGGCGAGTGGGCGGGGTATTATACCTACAATAAAATTAAGGGAGGCCTAAAATAAAGAAAGAAAAATTACACACACTCATTCATACTCAAAACACAACATATCAACAAAAGAAACCTATCATTAAACACAATATGTACACGCAATAAAAATCACACACTAAATCTAAAAAAAAATATTAACCAAACGAACAAATCTTTTTTTTTAATGGTGAGCTGCTGCTTTTAGGTTACTCCCTAGATTCAGTTCCAACAAAAAAGGAGATTAAGCGAAGTTACGCCTTTAAAACCAACAGCTCTAAATCAGCATGGTAAATTTAAAACTAAGTATATACATTTAATGGCAACAACATTTTCACACGTACTAGCAAGCCTTCAAATCATTTTCACTTTAATAAGTTGTACACTCTTAGTTATTTAAAGCAAATAGTAATGCATTCATATAGTGTCAATAAATCTCAAACTAATTCACTAATTGTCGTCTAAACGGATTAAATTTAGGAATGCATGAGCTTAAACCGAAAATCCCAACCAATATGGGCGCAATCGTAAATGATGGAGAAAGGAAACATTCACCCTCGAAGTTGCTGACGTCGGAGTTAAGTCATTAGCTGGTCCACGGTAACGAGTAGATGGGCCTACACCCAGAAAGAACGCACTTGGCCTCCCATTACAGCAAGGGACGACCATTCATCGTGGCTTTAAGGCCACCGGAAGAAGCTAGAGCAATTACCAGTAAAAATTAATTTAATTTCGACGAAAAATACAATTATCTAAAAACCCTAAATACTGTCACGTCGTATTGCAAGCGCGAAATTTTCATAACGAAAAAACGGAAACAATCAAACATTCCTACACATGTCTCCGTTGTATAGATTGGAAAGCAAATAAAAATCAATTTCGTTCAGCCAGTGACCAGAGTTCAAAGTAATATTTCTATTCAAAATTAACCTGGAAAAACACAGTTTATATTGGGATAATACGCAGCTTTAATTCGACGAATTCTTCCGACGGAAAACACATAAGAAGCAATTATCAGATACTTAGAACATGTTATCGACTATTTGAGTATAGCCTAAACTTTACGTTAGGGAATTTTTGGGAAGTAGCATGTATTATTAATTAGCGGAAATATTTACCAAGTAAAATATACAGGATGTTTAATTTATCGAATAAAGTTTCGTTTTAGAAGCAAAGTGGATTTTAGTTGAAAATTATTAGCCGGCGTATATTTTTTTTAATTGTGAATCGACGATTTTTTTTAACCCTAGATATGGAATTTAGATAAACAGATAATTAATTAGCAAAGGATTTGAGTTGAAAATTATTGTAAATAAAATAACCAATTATTGCCAAAAATGAACGTAACAAAGAATACAAAGATGCTTACTTTTTGCCCGTCCTTGGAGAGGTGTTCCAATTCAGCTAGAAGTGCCGGGCTGTTGGGGTTTTCTCTGTCGTACTCTTTCCTCACCAAAGCACAGATTTGAACCGGCATTGTGTGCTGAATATGTAATTTATATCTAATTGCTGGGATTGTCATATTTTATTAAAGGCAGCGTTACTCGATACTGTTGTTTTATTTCAAACCTTGTAGCCTTAACGCCATCTTTCAGTGTACATTTGGATTATTAGTTAGTTACATTCTGCAGAGACCATGAACCCCTGCCACGTCAAGAGAGGGCGTTTGTTCAATTCCTCACATAGGCTACACTACATATACAAAACTACGCCTTGAACAATTCTTGTTTTACACACTGACTTTTTTGTAAAATGTAGAGAAGGCGATAGCGTAATATAAACTAAGTAAGATTAGAAAAAAACAAAAAGTCGCGGGTAACATTTTTCGTACTTTTCTTTTAGATAATTTTCAGGAAGAAAAGTTAATTTTTAAAAAATCTAATTAAACTATACAGGGTTATTACAAATGAAATAGACAGTTTGGATAGCCTTTAAAAAATCAGACTGGTGTATTTGAATATAGTAAGCGAGATTGGTTTATAGGGAATTTCTTAAAGTATATGTTGGTACAACTGTTAGGTTGGTACTGCTGTTAAAACAACGGCCAGTCTGGCAAAATGGCCGCTACTAAAGTGGAGAAAGCGTATTGTGTTCTTGAATTAGTCAAAACAAAGTCTGTTACTGTTGTGCAGCGTCATTTCAGAACAAAATACGGTAAAACACCACCAACAAGGCAATCAATCTATGACTGGTATAAACGTTTCGAAAATAGTGGATGTCTGTGTAAAAGAAAGAGTACTGAAAGACCTTCTGTTACAAAAGAACAAATCGATAGTGTTCGTGATGTTTATTTACGAAGTCCAAGACAATCGACTACATCAGCAAGTTTAGAATTGCAAATTCCTCAACCTACTGTGTGGAAAATTCTGCGGAAACGTTTGAAAATGAAACCGTATAAATTGCAGTTAGTACAAAGTTTAAATGCCGGTGATAAAGTCGTACGTAACAATTTTTGTCTGGAGATGCAACAATGTCTCGAAAATGATGACACATTCTTTAATCGTCTAATTTTCAGTGACGAATGTACCTTTCACATTAGTGGAAAAATTAATAGACATAATGTAAGGATATGGGGCACATAAAACCCAAGAGCGACTTTACAACATATACGCGATTCCCCTAAAGTTAATGTGTTTTGCGCTTTATCTCCTGAAAAGGTTTACGGGCCGCCGTTCTTCTTTCACGAAGTGTCAATAACCGGAGTAATTTATCTGGACATGTTACACGAATGGTTAATGCCTCAACTACAGGAAGATAGTGATAACTTCGTTTTTGTACAAGATGGAGCTCCGCCTCACTGGCACTTACAGGACGATGGATCGGCCGTGCAAGTGAGGAAAACCTTGTGCTTAAGCCGTGGCCACCTCGTAGTCCAGATTTAACGCCCTGCGACTATTTCTTATGGGGTTATGTAAAAGACAAAGTTTTCATACCACCGCTTCCTGTTGATATCGACGAACTTAAACAACGTATCACAAATGCTCTTGCTACAGTTGACCGTTACATGCTTAATAGCGTGTGGCAAGAATTCGACTACCGTGTTGATACCTATCTGTCGTGTTACCAAAGGTGCACACATTGGACATTTGTAAAAATTTAAATAAAAACTTAATCAATTCTTCTTTATAATCATATAATTAATAATCTTAACTTTTCAAAAATAAACTTTCTATAACCTATCCAAACTGTCTATTTCATTTGTAATAACCCTGTATATTGAAACCACAAGTTACATTATATTCCCAGTCTTAAAGAATTCGTTAAAAATTTTTGGCTTAAGTATAGAATTGCTAAATGCCTGTCCAGTTGTATATCGTTACAAGTTGGCAGGAAGTCTACTTTTCGGATTTTTTGCCCATCACTGACAATTCTACTTAAAATGCAACTCAACACTGACCAGAATTAATAAAGTTATCCAACCCTAGTTTGGATTTGGGTAACAGTTGACAACCTAAAGGACCATAACCTATGTCAACTGATATCTAACATCCCTTGGAATTTAGAAATTTTTTAATTAGGGCGCTATAAGAAATGCTACTTTATTCTAGAAAATTCGAAACCGAAGCTGTTGCAATAACATTTAGTTTTTCGCGATATCTATAAAAATTATGAACAGAAAGTAATTTAGAATATTGAAGAATAACGTAAATTTAAATATACGTTGTTTTCCAATCAGCAATGGTAATAAATAAAAGTTGATTTAAGCAATTTACCTGAAAGCACATGTAGGGATGACTTAAGATTGTGAAGTATGTAGGGTTTTTGATTGGATAGACCAGTCACGTGTCTGAAAGTATATAAATACAGGCAGTAGAAAATTATTAATTAATATACGAATACTACGGATGTGAAGCTAGCAGCTAGAGATGACAGCCAAAACCACGCCTTTTCTATTAGCCACGCGCCATTGTACTAAATATCGTTAAACCACGCCTATTTTAGCCCAACATCAAATAGATCCACCCCCTCTTTCTTACAATACAACCTATTATAAATAAGAACGAACATCTACAATAACAATGTGTAGCAAACAAATCTAAATCAAAGCTTTGGTAAAAAATAAAAATTGTGTTTTCATATGAAATCTCCAGAAGCACATATATAATCTTACTAAAGATCAAAATTTATGCATATATTCAACTACTACGGCAAAAGTTATTACGTTTTTAGTAATGTATATCAAGTGGCCGCTGCCTCTACTTTAATTTTTTCTTGCTTTCTGTTAAAGCAACGACTTTGTCAAGCAATCTCCATTTAGGTACACAAGCGCCCAATATGTGAGCGAGAGAGTTTTAGATTGTAAGCCCAAAAAAAAATATTAACGTTTACGTGATATATATTTAGTAGCCCCTACCTGTACTTTAATTTTTTCTTACTTTTTTTGACCTTCCATTTGTGAGATGCTGAAGTTAAATCCAAATGCCGGTTAAAAGCTGTGAAGGTGATAGATCGCCCCTCCTTTCCCGCGCTCTTATAGCGGTAAATTCGGATGTAATGGAGTGCGTTCAAAAAACCCGTAAGTAGTTACTGAGCTGTTCAAAAATACCTTCGAATATCAAAGTGCACATTATTATATTCGCAATAATTATCATTCAATGAGAATCGACTTAGGACATACTACGGATCACTATAAACTTAAGCTGTAAATTGCATTAATACTTAGATAAAGTTTGAATAAGAAAGATATTTTTGAATGTATTGAGGATTATTCATAAATGTTTCTTGAATTTTTTTTGTTTTATTTCATTTTCGTAAAATCCACAGCATATTTGTGTCTGAGCTAGCAAGAGAACACGGGCGCAGTAGAGGTAAGAATTCAAATTTTCCATTAAGCGAGCATCAATTGCATTCTTGTATTAGTCAGGGCGGCTGTAACCGGGTATTTACAACAATATATATCAAAACGTCTTCAAGCATCATTTCGTAATGATACAACCCCGCAAACTCGAGCGAGTTTGGAGAAATGTTAAAAGCAATTAAAATAATATACATATTAAATTGTTTGTATAGAGAAACATATTTGGAAAAACGCGCAGTATGCGAATTATGAATGCATATACCGTAATTGAAAAGGGTTTTCGTTACATAAAGGAAGTTTGTTCTAAAATAAAATTGGTAGTGCTCACAATATTCCGCGCATAGATAACATTTTTCAAAGAGTTTCATTTACATTTGGTTATAAAGTACTCAATTTCATAAAGACGTAATTATTAATAAAAGATTTTTTTTTAAAACGAGCGGTTTCAAACGAGTATAAAACGCAATTTATACAAGAACGCGTGTATAATATTTATTTGCATTTTCTACTTAATATTAAGCTTTCGTGTTATTTAGATAAAAAAGGGATATAACAGGATACTACAGGATATGACAGGACATGACAGAATATAACGGGGCATGACGGTATGGCAGGATATGGCGGGATATGACCGTATATGACAGGATATGACGGGATATGTCGGAATATGACGGGATATGATAGGATATGCCGGGATTCGACAGGATATGACGGGCTTTAATGGAGTATGGCGGGATATGTCGAAATATGACTGGATATGACGCGATATGAAGTGATATTACGGAATATGTCGGGATATGACGCAATATAACGGAATATGACGGTATATGGCGAGATATGACGGGATATAACTTGATATGACGGAATACGGCTGGATATGACAGGATATCGGGATATGACGAGATATGACGGGGTATGAAGGGATACAAAGGAATATGAGGGGATATGGCGGAATATGACGAGACAGATGGCGCTGGTGTGCCTAAGTGGAAACTTCTTGACAAAGTCGTTGCTTTAATAGAAAGCAAGAAAAAAAATAAAATAGAGGTAGCGGCTACTTGATATATATCACGCAAACGTTAATAACTTCTTTATTTGGGCTTAAAAACTAAAACTGTGTTACATATATTGGGCGCTAGTGTACCTAACTGGAGATTTTTTGACAAAGTCGTTGGTTTAATAGAAAGCAAGAAAAAAGATTAAAGCAGAGGTAGTAGCTACTTGATATATATCACGTAAACGTTAATAACTTTTGCTATAATGTTCGAATATATGCAGAAATTTAGATTTTTCGTAAGATTATATGTGCTTCTGGAGATTTTATAAAAAACACAATCTTCAATTGATATTAGCCACAGTTCTGTTTTAGATTTCTTTGCTAAACACGGTTATTGTATATGTTCTTTCTTACTTACAATGGGATGTATTGTAAAAAAGAGGGGGCTAAAATACACGTGTCTTTAACGATGATTGGTAGAAGGGGCGTGGTTAATTGAAGAGGCGGGGTTTAGGCTGTCAACTTTAGCCGCTAGCTTCACTGACGACGAATACTACTATACCTAGACTGGTGGTTGTTGCGGTTATCGGAGTTGTTGCATGACCGCCTAGAGGCATGAGTTATAGTCAAATTTAATTCAACATATATGTTCGGTTAATAAATCTGCAAGGCAAAGAAAGTTTCATATTGGTTCAAACTATAATTGGCGAGATTTCTGTTTATGAATCTTGTAATTGAAGAAATAGTAGAATTTAAGGATTTGGTGGTGGGCATTATCCTAAATATTAGTATTCGGGGATACATAAATATCAACTCCATTCTATAAAATAAGGTACTGAGATAAAATAATTTAACCCCCATTGATCTTAATCGACAATATATTTAGGCTCTTAAAGAGAATTTAATAATGATGAAGTTATTATAATAAGAAAACTAAATGGTTAAGTCGCAAGTCGTTTGATGGTAGGGAACGCAATTTTACTGATTGCAAAAAATTTCGATGATTCATCACCAGCCTACAGTTCGTTGTTGACGATGATGACAGTAGGGTATATAAATATAAGATTTATGAAAAAGGACTACCTTCATACCGTTCATTATTTGGGGATAGTGGAAGTCTGGTAAATAGTTTTGAGGGTCACGAAGAATTGCCACCTCCCTACGGTTCGTGGTTTGCCAAGAATAATTATTGTACACATGATCAAATACGTGATACCTTAACACCATATGATTCATTACCTTGTAAAATTTGCTACGTACCTAGACGTAGCCGGAAGAAAAGTAAATACCAGGCTAACTATCGAACGCGGAGAGTAGGGGGATTCGCCTACATACCAAAAAAAAAAACAAACAAAAAAAAACATCGCCCACGATTATCTATTAACACATAAAAATAAATAACGGATTCTGTACAAACAAGCAAAAAGAAAATAAATTAAGTGTTATTATTATTTCACAGCAAACAATTATATTGTACGAACAATTTAGAAATTTAGATACGAAATGCGCATCTCTTATTTCACACAAAATAAAATTAATCAGTAATAAATAAACCCGTGAGAGCTTTTGTCAAGCGTTTCTAAAATTTCACCTAATACTTTTTGTAAAATAACTAATTAGTAGGAAAGAATTAACGTGTGGGAGCTTTTGTTAGACATCTTTTAAATCGTACATAGTACCGTTTGTAAAACAAACCAATTAGTATAAAGGAATAAGCGTGTGTCGCTCCAAAATTTTTAACAAAGGTACATCACACCTGTATAGCGATAATATCGATTAGCAGCAACGAACAATAGTTCTACAATATCACGTAACTGCACCAAACGTTGATTCGGAATATGTCATTGACATACACAAAAGAAAACGAGTTGCATACCTGTAGGTGTCCGGATACATAGCTCGCAAGCCGTCGGGGGTGAGTCAGCACAGCAACGCCATTGTCGTCAGGATCTATTTACCCTGCTACCATAACTGCAGCATCGGTCTACGGACAAAAGCAGTTGGTCTACAAACAAAAGCAGTTGGTCTACAGAAAGAAAGAATCCATTTGGCCTCCAGCTAAAAAAGGCAAGACACCTCCTAGTTGTCGAACAGAAAAAAACAAACGCGCATTGCTTTTGAAATACGGCGACGAATAATGTAGGAACACTTCGACGCACAAGCTGCAGAGTCAAATACAACAATGGTTCAAATAACACGAATTTGAACTGCAAATCCTCACTCATCGAAGCGCGATTGAAACTGGAAAACTCGGGTTTTATCGGATAGTGAGCGACCTTATTTCAACAAGGCTTTACATTGGAACAATAGAGAAAACCATTATACGCGATCGTAATGTATGCCAAGATAATGGGTACCTAAACAGGATATAAACTATTTAATTGTAGCATAAACTTGTCGTCTCGAAATAAATTAGTTTAAAATGAAAATTTGTAGCAAGCGTATTTATTATTAATTATGTTGAAAGATTTAACAGATTACCGGATACCTAAAACAAGGTTTTATTTTTTATTTATTCAATAAATTTTCGTTTTAAAAGCAAAAGGGATTTGAGTTAACCAGGGAAATTTTGAAGCAAAATTGGAACGTAACAAATTGCTAGTTTCAATGAAGCGGCCCAGGTTTTTGGAAGCTTGGTTCTAATCCAATTTGGTTTTGTAAGAAGCGAATTAACAGTCAAAGGTGACGAAATAGTTGTATATAAGGGTGGTCGAGCACAAAGTTTATCAACACTTTTGTTAAGCACTATCTTGTGGAGAATTTGTTACAAATAGGTAAAGGTGTGGGTTGAAATAAATTTAGGGTGCAAGCATTTTGTAAACTCTCGGTTAAGTTAACCCACTAGTTGGACCAGAGATAGTCAACAACCTTGTGGAGTAGGCGAGTGGACCCTTGTATTGAAATCTTGAACCGTATGAATAAATACAGAGTTTGCGTTTTAGTTTATATGTATAAGGTAACTCGTTTCTTGTTTCTTTGAATGTAACTTAAGACAAAGACAAAAGGGGAAGTGTTACAATTATCGCATTAAGGAATTTCGTAGTGTTAGTGAATAGAAGAAAATAAGTTGTCTTTAGTACATTAGAAATTGATTATACCTACGAATAAGAAGGCATGTGTATTCAATTAATAATAAAGAACTGTTATTGTAAAAGAAGTGCCGTGTATCTAATTTTTTTATTTTCTTAGATTGTCAAGCCACCCTATTAGTGACAGAGAAACATATATCTAACAAAAGTTGTGCAGAGAATGTTCATTTATCCGTATTAACATAAACTGACTTTTGTAGCATTCTGTACTAACTCTAAAACTCTATATTCAGCGGTTTTTAGAGACTCTCATGGGGGTTGATAAATAAATACGGATGGGTAGGGCGCCACTGAACTTATGCAAAGTATAGAAACAAGGAGAATCGCCAAGAAAAATACAGGAACCTCAACAAATACATTCTGTTATTGGAATACAAGATTTTGTATTAATAGATGGTACAAACGTTTATCCTGAAATAAAATAAAATACATAAAAATGCATTGGAGACAGCAGTTTGCGTCTCAAAATAATAAAATCAATAAATCAGACAACTTATATGTACTTAAAGATTTTGCTACTGGCCATTGGTGCATGGACACTCTACTTACTAAATATAAGCACCTTTGGATCATATAAGATTTATAGAATCCAAAAATATGGGTGAGGTAGTATAAACACAACCTCTTAAGTTTCTCTTAAAATGTGATTAACCACTTCTAAAGTTATAAAAAAAATCGACTTGTTAGATAACAAGACATATATTAACTAAAGATAAATTTTGTTTCAAATTGACAGGAATTTACTATAAATTTTGTGAGTGCCTAATTAATTTTATCAAATTCTATTTATAGTCTTGATTCTATGAAAGCCTCTAAAGTAAATAGGCATTATATCTTTCATTAACTAAATTATTAGTTTTGTCATTTTTCCAGTACTGATCAAACGACGTACATTCTTAATAAATTTCTTATGCAAAAGGATCTTTCACTTAGTAATTTTAAGCCTTGTTAAATAAAGGTATCATGTATAAGAAACTACTCAACTGTATGATAAATAAGCAACGTGAATAAGCAAATGCTAATAATAAAATCTATTTATTATAATTCATAACCTAAGTTCTTAAGCAGATCGTTTTAGTTAACAATCCTATAAAGCAAGAATTTAATTTAGTGTAAAGTTCAAAGATCTAAATATTTAAATGTGATTATTAAAGTACTAGTTTTCAATAGTTCAAGCTACAAGACTACAACTTAACCTTAGATATCTTCTATTTCGACACAAATAGCCACTAGCGTTGTACGTCAAACAGATGGTTTTCATGACAAAGGATAATCGACTTACCGATCTCGAACGTAGAGTGCATATTGATAAAACCCTTTAGTAGATAAACTCGAAACATGTGTGCGCCTCTAATACTGCATAATAACAGCAAAAACTCGTTGTCCACTTTGTTACGGCAATATCCTGAAGATCAGAACCATAAAAATAAGAAAGTGGAATCCACCTTAGGGGAAAGCCATCGTTAAAATTTCTTAACTGTAGGTTTCCATTCGTATACAATTTGTACGCTATAAATTAGCCGTTACGCATAGCCATTAATAAACCAAAAGCTTCCGCGTTGACCAAACATTTCTGTGTTAACTAAAAACTTCAATGTTAACTAACAATTTCTGTGTTAACTAGCAATTTCTGTGGTTACTAACAATTTCTGTGCTGCGCATGATGAACTATTTAACTCATTTGGATCGATTTACTGCATAACTGAAATGCGAGTCGCAAGTCACCCTTCAATACTAACCTCTGCATCTTATTACAAGAACGGTAAAGGGTTGACTGTCGTAGTCCGTGAACAAACGGAGCCTCAACATTTGAGTATTCAAAACAACAGGTGCGCATAATCGCTTTAAATTACATCGCCTTGAAGATAATTTATGGAATTTCTAACAAGCACGTACGATTTGTAACACAATGTTAAACGCAAAACTGGAGTACTTTTAACGATAATTTTGTTTACTGTATAATTAGAATAAAAAGACTATAAATAAAGTGCTTGAAAATGATGATAACTTTCTTTTAATTATTTATAAGTTCTTGACATACGAATTATATTGAATTAAAAAGGGAATCTAAAATTTTTGTAACACAATACAGGATTTATATGCGTTATCGCTGGAAAGGAAAAACAAAATGTTACAGCCGTTACAATATTTTACCTGATTTTTTAAATTTAAAAATAAATTTTCCAAATTATCAAGAAACTTTATAAATTGGGAGCTCAGAATGTAAGATATTTTAAATACAAAGAGTATTGTAATCTGATTTGAAGTGTTTATCAGCTTGTTATGTTACGTAATTCGTGGCAGCCACGTTGGGCGCCAAATTTATGTTACGTTGGCTCGGAGCCGTGCGTAACACAAAGATAGTCAAGGAATGACCCGGGCTCAATCGGAGATTAGGGGGGGGGGGTTGTAGAAAGCAGACTAACATATGATGTATACGGCGGTAAGGAGTTAGTGACAATACTGCAAGAAAAATAGTTAAGCAAACCTGAAAAAAAAAGAATAAACATAGCAGCAATGAAAAGTTTAAGTTATTCAGTACTTTGTAGAATGCAAATAAAACTGTTTAGATAAACTATATAATATAATAACGGTAAAAGCATTACAAAAATTTTTATCACAAAGTGAGGTAATATTGGGGAGTAGCAGAAACGTTTCCTCACACACCAATTAAACATAAATCAGACAAAATGTTAAAAAAAAAATAAATAGGTAAGACACAATAGATATGAGTAATTCAGTAGTATTGATTTTTCTTTCTTTCTTTTTTTTTCTTATGTTTTAAAATATCATGCAAGTCTTTTGTAAAAGGTATCAGAACGACAAAGATATGGTAAAGCAACGAATAGATATTTAAAGTAATAACAAGTAGGAAATAGTTCAACTTACAAAAGTCCTTCAGCAACGCTTCCTTGCAACGGAAGTGTGAGATTCAAGATGTCCTGCACTAACGAAGCACTTCACCCTTGACTGTGAAGGTGTTGATAGAATTTCTTACACTTTACACTAATCACACCTATGTATTTCACTGGCGTTAGCAGCAGACATTATCATACTGATGCAACTATGTAGCATTGATAAATTTCTTGTTAATTCTATTTCCTGAGACAATAATTTCGAAATATTTTGCAGCACTAGTTTAATTTCAACTGGGATTAAATGTATATTATTTTCACAAACCTCCAAAAAGCAGTGAGAAACCCCAACCAATACCTTTGTAAACCGGCAATCTGTTATATTCCGCAAACAACGAAACTCGCGCAAGCAATAATCTATTTTAGATTCTTCGTTGTTAGAAAATTCAGAAACTACAGTATCACTGTATTTAAATAATCCAAAGTATGCACTAATCTGATAAAACAAAGGGACACTAGACTAGATCGCGCACACCTTAATCCTAAAGAAAGAATCGGTCAGTTTAGCAAGTTCTACGACTATTATTTCACAAGACAAACAACTAAAACCACAAATTAGTAAAGTACGCGTATCACTAAAACCGTTCGTCAAATGTTCCGTACACACCCGTTATTTCAAAAAGAAACTCAATTAAGAAAACAATCGGTAACAGCACGTGTGGTTGAGTAAAACACGTTTGTCTATATACCTTCAAAGCAATCAGAACTACACTGCTACAGTTAATATCCAACTTTTATTTCACCAGAAAACAACTAAAATCACGCCGCGCTTGTTCATGAACAATACGAAAATTAATCCCGCATTAATTCTCACTATTGTCAAAAGCAGAAAGAAACAGTATTTTTCAACGTAATTAATGCATAGGAACCAAGCACAAAACTACAACTCTGCACTCTAATCTGTTTATTTAAACTAGTTGTTACCATGAACTCTTGTCGAATATTATCTCCTTCGCTAATAACATAAGAAACATCCAACGTGAATGCACCATCATATCTAATAACTAATTACAGTTGTTTATCATTTTCGATAAGTTGGAATGCAATTTACGAATAATCCTATTTAAAACTCGTTCCTTGTAATTTATTTATTAACGAAAATCAATCTTCAATTAAACTACTTTTAAAAATTAATACACGCGAGTTAAATTGCATAAAATCTGAATTATTCTGAAGTTAAACACAAAACACAGAAACAGCAATTGCAGAAATGTACTTACGAATTGAGTATAAAAGCGTAAAAAGTTAAAACTATAAAAATGCCCGTTACAAGCTGGTTGATCATTATTTTCTTGTTTCCTAATTTTCCGGGATATTTTTGAGTTAATTGTTAGTTCTTCTATGCACGTTATTAAACTGCTGTTTAACACAAGGGTTTCCTTTCATGTAATCCCTCATTTAATCTATTCAATCTGTGCTTAAATAAAGCTTGTATCGATCAATAAGTAAAAGCCTATTTACAACTACTTACAAATGTGCAGTGTTGGTTGGAAGTCACGTGCCGCTTATTGCGTATAGAAAAGATAAATGCAAGCCTAATAAGTTAGGTCGATTATCGTAAACGATTTGCAGCAAACAACGCTTTAGAAAAAAATTATACTTCGTATTTCATAATGGTGCACCTCCGATGGAAAAATTAAATTTAGCCCGCACATATAGTACGAGATCGGCTTGGAGGCGTTCTACTACTTCACAGAGAAGATGCTCTGGATTAAGGGTGGCTGATAAGGAAATGAACGCTCCGTGAGAGTCTAGTGCTGGGGCTAGGTGCTTATATTTTCACGCAAATAAAAAAATATTGGTTTTAATATATCTGCACCATAATACTAGTACAAAGAACTAATTAGCGTGCGTAAATCGAACACTAGTGTTTGTACTTTTCCTGAATGCATGCAATTTATGGTAAGATGCTAAATCGATACCAGTTTTTACTCTTAAAATTGCTTAAAGCTTTGAATGGGAACGCCAAAGTGAGGAAGATTTATATGTTTTGGACTTTTCCATCGTATACGATAACATCACCCATTCATTAACAGTTGGAGCACCTTTCTTCTCTATTCTGTTACGTGCCAATCAAATTGGCCCTTAAACATTGTGTTTAGGTTAATTTTGATGTGCGGAGGGTTCGCGCCATAATTTCAAAAGACTCAGGGCGCGCATTTCCGTTATGTCCAGTGCGTTTGCGCCAGATCGCACGTCAATAGTGGGTTGGACGAATAACCTCGCGCCGACGTGTAAAAGACGGGAAGTGGGGACAAGCTTCCTGTTCTCTCTATAACGTGGCTTTTTCGCCAGAACCTTCGAGTGGAGTGGACTCTTTGAGGTATCGTATCGTGCTTATTTTTTCCTATGTAGATTTCCTTTGCCTAATTGTCTTTGTTTGTTGCCTTATACCATGTTCCCGTCATTCCCTGCATAGGTAGGAAGAAATCTGAAGCCACCTAGGGCGAACCGTACTGCACGACCCGAGAATGAGCCGGAGACAGCACCGGAGCAAGCACCATCTTTAATCACCCCGGAGCGGAGCCCTGATTGCTGGTCCGAACGCGTTGGAAGAGCGTCGGCGTATCAACTTTAACTACCTCAACAGGGCCTCCGTAGCCTGATGGACTTGGAATAGAAGCCAACTTTACCCCAGAGACATATTCATGTGAGTAATTGCATTAGAATGTATTGGCTTAAATTTATATATTTTTCCGATTATTACGCAATATAAATTGTGCATTGGTGACGTCATTAGTAGATGAGCGCGCCCAAAATCTGTATAAGATTAGCGCTACCAACCACCGATGGTGTCTAGTAAACCCCGCTTTCGGTGTTGTATTTATCGAACTTTTAAATGTAACTACCGTTTAAATGTAAGAATTCAAAGTAATAACTTATTATATTCTTTATAATAAGTATGCCTGGACTTTTCAGGAATTGTTTTCGATCCAGCTTCCGCTGCTAACTTTTCAATTTCACTTGAAAGTTGTTCTTCATTATCATTCAGCATTTTTAATTACGCTCAAAACATAAATTAAATGAACTGTCAAACTAATTGAAAACCACAAGTGTTTCTACGGCAACCACTCTTATAAAATGATAACTTTTTCTGGGGTTAATTGAATAATTAAAGTAACCCGTGGGTTCTTTAATATTCTCAAATGAAACCAGTGAGCTTTAAGGAAAGATTTCCTTAAAATGATGGAACGGAACTATCTTCCGACTATGCTAGGGGTCTATTCCTCGGGTAGAGCTTATGAGGATTGGTTGTGGTTCTTTTTACAAAACATTATTTGCTTACTATGGCTTAATTCATACCAAAATAAGGGGCTTAGGGAGGGCGCCACCAAGTCATTAATTTTTAAACACATGGTTTCCTTAAGGGGGACCTGGAAGTCCTTAGAGAGGAATATCGTGTTAACTACTTTTGCGGGAGCTGTAAAGAAAATTGAATTAAATTAACAAGGTGAGGACACAAGAGGTATACTCTTGCTACCTCATGATAAAACTGAAAAGATTAATTATGCCCACAATTTTATGAACACAAAAATTAGGCTCCATATTGTAAAAGAGCAATTAAAGCTTCTTTGTTAAATCGGAATTGCCATTATCATTACCTCGAAGGTATTTATGTCTTTTGTTCATTGACCTGGTTACACTATTTCTGAACTCACTTGTTTAAAATAAAACAATTAATTAAGAGAATTAAATGTTGAATCTTTAATTAAGAGTTGTTTCTTCATAAAAAAATTGCATGTATAAAATTTTCGTTTAAAAGGATAATATAATTTCATTTACCCTGAGGTAGGACTATGAATTCGAAAGAAATATCAAAAACTTTAAGCGTTTTTTTTACTACAAAAATTAACTCAAATCTATACCAAAAATACCAGATCTGCTATTCGGTTTACAAATGTATATGAAAATATCTAAAATGTCTAATAATTCAATGTTCAAAAGCTGTAACTAAAATTATGCATAAATGAAACTTTAATCAGAACTCTATGGATTTGCTTAATTTCATTAATAATAATATTTGTTATTACACTGCCTTTATATTGGCAATAAAATTTCATCAAAGTCCTTTCTAGTTTGTTAAACAATTTGTTACATGCCAAAAATCGGCACGTAACATTTCTGCAAGTTTCTAATTTGTAAGTGATTTCGCGCCAATAATTTAAAAGACTTGTGCGTGCATTTCCGTCCCTTTTGATAGTCGCGTCGGCGCTCGAGATTGCGCAGACGCACGGTGTGCAAGAAGTAGTGATTTCCGTCACATCAAGACTAGTCCACGAGACGTCGAACGGAGTGTTTATTTTTATGCCGTTATCTTGTGTTCTCTTTCAGGTAATGTAGGTTTCCTTTCATCTCTGATATCGTTCATCCTACCTGTATACCTTTATCGTACCTCTACATAGGGAAAAGAGAAGACAAATCTTAATTTGGATTCAACCGGGGGCAAAAGGATTACCCACGCTCAGAATGCTCAACTGACGCGAGAGTAGCTGTAATGTTGTAAGGAGTTCCACAGTTTACGTGAGTATGTTTTGTCTTCTATTATAGTCAAAATAAACATTTTCTGCATGTGATATAGTAATTTAAAACATTTATATGACGTAATACCTTATTGCGCAACATTTTGCAAATATCTATTGTGTTGCCAACCGTCGTAGTGGCTCTTATACAGTACCTGCCGGGACCTTAAAAGTATACCTTAGAGTGTAGAACCGTAGTATAACAAATTAATAGTAATAGGTCATCCTAAAGTTATTTTCTGGTGCAGCCATGTATCAAAGTTCG
Organism: Platerodrilus igneus; assembly: GCA_036346225.1. NCBI lineage: Eukaryota > Metazoa > Arthropoda > Insecta > Coleoptera > Lycidae > Platerodrilus > Platerodrilus igneus. The sequence continues at coordinate 2,731,680 of JARFIW010001004.1, forward strand.
CCAAGTGCAGTCGTGATGTAAGAATAATATAAATTTCTTACCTCGTTTCAACAGGTGTTGTTTCTGCGATGGCGCAGAACAGGTGTTTATACATACGCTCCTTGGACAAACAATTGACGTTGCCTCCACGTGTTATACAACGGGACAAACCAAAATCCATTACAACGGATATCACAAATATCCAAAACTTTGATGTACTACTATATGTAGATCGTTTCCAAAATAATTATCATCCTGTAGTTGTCCACATGGTTACTTGTAAATTCATACTAGCAATTTCAAAAAGACCATTATTATTAATTTTCAGACGTTAGATTCAAACCATAAAATTGCTATCCACTTTGCAGAACATTTCCTTAAAATTTAAAACATACAGTTTTATCGCAGAACATTTCATTAAATCCAACTATCATAGTAAAGTTGAAGTACGGTCATGCTAGACCAATATTTTCTTATGGCTACGTTGAACTAATTGAACTATAAACTCGATAATCGTAAATGCAAAGAAAGGATCCATATTATCTTGAAACACAACATTTAAACGGCCTAATTTTTATAAAACCAGACAAAACGAAATCATTCTAACAAGGAATATACGAAGGAGTTTTCAAACGAATATACAAAAAGATTATTTAAAGGTTATTCATAAAAATATGCAAAAGTATCTGTAAGAGAAATACTTAAAAGAATAATTATAGGAGTGGATAAAAGGAGCGCTACAACAGAATTATTTAGTTTGTCTAGTAAATAATATTTAATTGCTTACCATTATTAGAAAGCACTAAGCCAAGTGTTCACTACACTTGAGCTCCACTACGGCGTAAAGCCACTCGCAAATTACTTGCTAGAACCTTCAGGTTCACCATGATATCTTCGTGCCAAGTGTTCTAGCTAAAGTGACCGCTTACACATTGTGCACGAAATAGGAAAGCTGTTTGGCCTTGATATATTTATACTAATAATTAACACCTGATGTTAGCAACCAAACTAGCATCTCTGTATTGCGGTTAGACCACATGATTCCAATACAGATATTTATTTAATTGAAGATGTTTACTGGTATAATGGACTAGACAAAAGGTGTATACAACTAATAATTTATTGGTGCTTTGCAGTGGTCAAAAAAACGGTTACACCACTATAAATCAAAACAACTGATAGTCTAAATCTGTGGTATTGCACTTCAATACGGATAAATTCAGTAATATGTAAATCTAAATATCGAGTTAAAATGCAGGTATATTAAAAAATAGCATATGATACTCGTTTATAAGCGCCTTTAAAGCACTTGCAACGTTTAAGGGCACTCCGCCAGATAGGTTTTGGGCCTTTGGGAGCTTCTTTTTAAAATACATTTATTTTCAAAAACACTTCTATCAGATTTATTTATACAGTAATTACAAAAATGGTTCAACAACTTGTACGTAATGTTCATTAATGTCTTCTTATTAAAATAATCAAAGTAAATAATTGCTAATTGTGGTGAGTAGCTAGAACAGGTGCATTTCATCGGATCCCCACTTTCACGTGGGGGATTAAAAATAGGTACGTTCGTTTGTGCTACGTTTGTGCTGGTGTGTGCTGCAAACGCCATCGTTTGTGCTACTTCCGTTCTCGAGATATTAAAAAAACAAGTTGGGGGTGTTGCTGAAACGTCCGCACCCCCACTTTATCAGAGGTGAATATAAAGTAGTGCATTCGTTTGTGTTACGTTTGTGCTGGTTTGTGTTGCAAACTCCATCGTTTGTGCTACTTCCATTCTCGAGGTATTCAATAAACAAGTTGAGGGTGCTGCTGAAACATCCGCACCCCCACTCTTTCAGAGGAGAATGTAAAGTGGTGCATTTGTTTGGGTTACGTTTGTGCTGGTTTGTGCTGCAAACTCCATCGTTTGTGCAAATTCCGTTCTCGAGATATTCAAAAAACAATTTGGGGGTGCTACTGAAACGTTCGCACCCCCCCTATTTCACACGGGGATATAAAGTGGTGCATTCGTTTTTGCCACGTTTGTGCTGGTTTGTGCTGAAAATCCCATCGTTTGTGCTGCTGCCTTATCTTTGTCTAATTTAATTTATACGTTATTATTAGTAATTTTTAATTTTGTGGTCTTTGGCGTACTGTTGAAGTACTTCCTTATTATAGTGTATATCGCAGAGGTTGCGAGAATCTGAATGACCTAATGTTAATTCGAGGGGTGTAGAGTTAGTTGAAGAATGAATTGTGTTGTTATAAGCAATTAGGACGTATGAATTAAATTAGTGATTTGTTCTTTCTTATAGGTTAATCTTAAAAGTCTAATTTGTTTTAATAACGTTAAGTGTAATCGTTCAATCAATCCATTTGAATATGAAATGAATATTTATTTTATGGAGTTCTAGAGTATTTTGTATGGTTTCGTTTCTGAATTCGCTTCCATTATCTAAAGTTATTGTTAGGGATGTACCGTAAAATGTAAGGTATTGTAAAAATCCTTGGTTTTTGAAGTAATAGGCATCGCTTGGGTTACTTTAGTGAATACGTCTACAATCGATAAAAAGTTTTGGGTTTCTACTACTAAAGTGTCTGCATGTAATTTTTGAAAAGGTTTGTCGGGTGTTTTGGTAAAAATTTTGGGCTACTTTTGGTGGCGATCTGTCGTATTTTGCTTTGTCACATAATTCGGATTGATTAATAAAATCCGTAGTTAGTTCTTTTATGTCTTTGAAATAATATCTACTTATGAGTTGTTTTAGGGTTTCGTTTATCCCACGATGATTTATTTTCCCTTCGTGTTGGTTTCGAATTACGTCGTTTATTTCGTCTGGGTCATCTATAGTTATTAATTTTCGTGTGCATCTGATAATCTCGGGTCCCGAGTTATTAAACAATCGAATATATAGTTTGCAAAATCTTTTGTACAAATTTTCCCTTTATGAAATAAAAGTAAAAACGTTTTTTTTCGGGATATACTTTTTTAGAATTTTAATTATTTGCTCCTCGTCGTCCCCTTTCGGTATTTGAATTTGATCTGTTATCGGTTTTTGTATTTTTTACCGAGTCAGGTTTGGTTAAAACTTCGGTAAATATAAATTGGTTTGGTTTTGTATCTATTGCTTCGTTTAAAATTTTAATCGCCGTTTTTGATTCGTCATTTTGCTTTGAAGGTGTAATTTCATTTTCTTCTGGGTCTTCTCTTGTCTCTGTTTCGTCTACGTTACTTACAACTGACTGTCTCTATTGCGTTGAGTTGTATTCTGCTCAATGCGTCCGCATTATTATTATACATACCCTTGTTGTATATGATTTCGTAGTCGTACTCGTCTAATCTAATCCTCCATCTCTGTAATTTTGAATTTGGTTCTGTGAGTTTACATAACCATACTAATGGTCTATGGTTGTGTATATGTAAAATTTCCTTCCATAAAGATATGGCCTAAAATATTTTGTTGCCAAAATTATGGCTAATTCCTTTTCAATTGTGCTATATTTTTGTTCCGTTTCGTTTAGTGTTCGTGATGCGTAGCTGGTTGGCTTTCGGTACCTACTTTTCCTTGACTTAATACTGCGCCTAAAACAACGTTGTTAATATAAATGGTTTTGAGAAGTCAGAGTACTCTAATAAAGGGTGATTCGTAAGGATGCACTTAATTTTCTCTACTGCTTTAATAAATTCTGGTGTGTGTTCGATTTTATTACCTTTCTTTTAACAATTGGTTAACGGTTTGGTTATTTGTGCGTAACCTCTAATGAATTTTCTGTAATATCCGCTGAGTTCTAATAATCCTTTTATTACTTTATTTGTTTTTACTAAAGGGTAATTTAATACGGAGATAGATAAAATGTAGCTCGTGTGTGTGTGTGTGTGTGTGTGTGTGTGTGTGTGTGTGTGTGTGTGTGTGTGTGTGTGTGTGTGTGTGTGTGTGTGTGTGTGTTGTCACCCACGTTAAATATCCCTAACTTGTTTAGGACAGCAAAGGTTTGTCAAAATGGAAGTTTCAGGTAAAAAATCGTTCTCTGGCTAATATAGCACCTTCAGGTCTTGTATTGAAAAAAATAAAAAATTAGGGGGCGGCTCGGTGGATCAGATCGGTTCGCGTGTGACTGCTGATCCTAAGGTATAAAGTTCGATCCTAGGCAAGCATTTCTCACTAAAATACGCCCTTGTACGGATGAAAAGTAAAATGTAGGTTCCGTGTGTGAATATTGTCCCGCACTTTAAAGATTCTCACCTTACTTGGAATAACAACAGTTTGACAATATTCAACATTTCCATGTAAAAAACTCGCTTCCTGGCCAATGTAGTACCTTTAGGTGGAGCATTCGTGAATCAAATTTTGGGGTGGGGACAACGTGAATCAGACAGGTTCGAGTATGACTGCTGATCCCAAAATTCCAGGCATGATCCCCGACACGGACCGCATAAAAAAAATGTTAGGCGAGCATTTTTCACAAAATACGACTTCGCACGCTAAAGACCCCCATTTTGTTTGGAATAACTAAAAGAACTCGCTTCCTGGCCAATGTGGTACCTTCAGGAGAAGCATTCGTAATCCAATGTGAGGGTGGGGGGATTTGTGGATTAGACAGGTTCGCGTATGATTGCTGATTCTAAGGTACCGGGTTCGTTTCTCGATACGGGCCGCTTGAAAAAATGTCGTGCGAGCATTTTTCACAAAATACGCCATCGTTCGGATGCGATTAAAATGTAGAACCTATGTATGTGTTATCACGCGCGCTAAAAAGTCATATCTTGCTTGGAATAGCATGGGTTCGGCAAAATAAAAAATTTTCATGTAAAAAATTTACGTCCTGGCCAGTGCAGTACCTTCGGGTGGAGCATTAAAAAATTAAATGGGGGAGGGTCGTGAATCAGATAGGTTCGAGTATCACTGTCGATCCCAAGGAACCGGGTTCGAATCTCGACACGAAACGCTTAAAAATGTTTGGTGAAAATTTTTCACAAAAATATGTCCCCGTTCGAATTAGAGGTAAAATGTAGGTCCCGTGTGAGAGTGTTATCGCCCACGTTAAAGATCTCTACCTTGCTTGGAATAGCTAGTGTTCGGCAAAATTCAAAATTTCCTGATCAGAAAAAAACTCGGCTCTTGGCCAATGTAGTACCTTCGACTGGAGCTTTGGAAAATCAAATGTAGAGTAGTCGCGGAACATTATAGCCATGGTTTCTTAGAATGACTCAAATGTAGGTCGAGTATATGAGTGTTGTCACGCCTGTTATAGCGCCCTACCTTGCTTGAAATAAATACTCACTTCCTAGCCAATCTAGTAGCTTTGGGTGGAGTAATCTAAAATCAAATGGGGTGGGAAGCTCCGTGGATCAGAAAAGTTCACGTATGACTACTGATTTCAAGGTCGCGGGTTCGATTTTCGACATGGACCGCTGGAAAACGTTGGTAGAGCATTTCTCACAAAAGTACGTTGTCATTCGGACGAGAGGTAAAAGGTGGGGTCCGTATGTGTGATGTCCCGCATATTAAAGATACCTACCTTGTTTGAGATAGCAGGAATGAGAAATTCTAAAATATTCAGGTAAAAAAAGACTGCCTTCCTGGCCAATGTGGTACCTTTTGGTGGAGCCTTGGTAAATTAAATAGGGGAGATTTGTGGATCAGACAGGTTTGCGTATGACTGCAGACCTCAAGGTTCCAAGTTCGACTCCGGACACATACCGCATGAAAGAAAATGTTAGAGAGCATTTTTCACAAAAATTGGCCTTCGTTGTGTAACGTGCATTTTTATAGCTGAACATTTTACGCTTTTTCCCAATTCGTAATACATTTCTGCAACTACTATTTCTATATTTTATATTTATTAACTCCTTAGGCGAATGCGTCGTATTATAATGAGTGGATTGCATCGTTCTTGTCTTGCCGTTGATATAAATTTTGTTCCTTATGTGGATATACAAGTCTAGATAATAGGCGATAAGAGGTTGTAATAGCAACGAGTTGATATAAACAGATGAGTAGTTGGAGTTTGTCCTTTGTCTGTATATATTAATTGCGTTGAAAGTACTGTTCCTGTGTTGCTTTGACAATAGTGAGAATTAATGCGGTATCAATTTTCGGATTGTTCATGAACAAGCACGGCACGATTTTAGTTGTTTTTCTTGTGAAATAAAAGTTGTATATTAACTGTAGAGAGTGTAGTGCTAATTCCGATTGAAGTAGTATGGTATATAGGCGAACGTGTTTTACTCGACCGCACTTGCTTGTTTTACGGAACATTGACTGAGTGATTACGCGTTGCTTTACTAATTGTGTTTTTTGTTGATTTGTCTTTTTATATTTAAACTGTGTGTGCGATCTAGTTTTCGTGGTCCCTCCTTTTTATCAGAGTAGTGCATACTTTGGATTATCCAAATACAGTTGATACCGTAGTTTCTGAATTTTCTAACCCCAAAGAATCTAAAATAGATCATTGCTTGCGCAAATTTCGTTATTTGCGAAATATAACAGATTACCGGTTTACAAAGGTATTGGTTGAAGTTTCTCACTGCTTTTTGGATGTTTATGAAAATAATATACATTTGGTCCCAGTTGAAATTAAACTAGTGCTACACAATATTTCGAAATTATGGTCTCAAGAAATAGAATTAACAAGGAATTTATCAATGCTACATAGTTCCGTCGCGTGATAATGTCTGCTGCTAACACCAGTGAAATACGTAGGTGTGATTAGGGTAACGTGTGATAAGTTCCATCAACATCCTCACAGTCAAGGGTGAAGTGCTTCGTTAGTGCAGGACATCGTGAATCCCACACTTCAATAGCAAGGAAGCGTTACTGAAGGACCTTTTGTAAGTTGAACTATTTCCTACTTGTTATTACTTTAAATATCTATCCTTTGTTTTGCCATATCTTTGTCGTTCTGATACCTTTTACAATAAAATTGCATGCTCTTATTTAAAAAAAACAAACAGAAAACTCAACAATACTGGACTACTCAATACTGCTGGATTACTCATATCAATTGTGTTTTACCTATTTATCTTTTTGTTAACATTTTGTCTGATTTATGTTTAATTGGTGTGTGAGGAAACGTTTCTGCTACTCCCCAATATTACCTCACTTTGTACTAAAAATTTTTGTATTGCTTTTACCGTTGTTATATTATAGAGATTATTCAAACAGTCTTTTTTTTTACATTCTACAAAGTACTGAACAATCTATGCTCGATCAGCATGCTATGCTTTTTCTTTATTTCAGGTTTGCAGGACTAATTTTTTTTATTGCAGGTTTGCTATTCTAATTTCTTTTATTGCAGGTATTGTTTCTAACTCCTTACCGCCGCATACATCATAGGTCAGTCTGCTTTCTACAACCCCCCCAATCTCCGATTGAGCCCGGTCATTTCTTTGATTTTCTTTGTGTTACGCACGGCTACGAGCCAACGTAGTATAAATTTGGCGTCCAACGTGGCTGCCCCGAATAACGTAACAGTTGGAGCGAGAGGTGAAATGCAGGTCCGATGTCTAGGTGTTGTCGCGCAGACTAAATACCACTACCTTGTTTGGAATAGCAAGGGTTCCGCAAAATTCAAAAACTCCGAGTTAAAACTCGCTTAGTCGCCATTGTGGTTCTTAAAGGTTAAGCAATGGATATGATTAAGGCGGAGGTGAGTGGGGCTCCATGGAACAGACGAGTTCACGTATAAGTGTCGATCTCAGGGTCCTGACTTCGATTCTCGGCACGCAGCGTTTGAAATGTTAGGCGAGCATTTTCCACAACAATACGTCCTCGTTCGGATGAGAGATAAAATGTAGGTCGTATGTGTGTGTATGCGTGCGTGCGTGCGTGCGTGCGTACGTGCGTGCGTGCGAGCGAGCGAGCGTGCGTGCGTGCGTGCGTGCGTGCGTGCTCGTTAAAGATTCCTACCTTGCTTGGAACAGATACTCGCTTGCTGTCCAATGTAGTATCTTCGTGTATGGCATTTGAAAAGTAAGGGGGGAGGGGCTTCGTGGAATAGACAGGTTCGCGTATGTGCTAATCCCAAGGTCCCGGGTTCGATTGCCGACACGAACCGCTTGATAAATGTTAAACTAGAGTTAAATGAGAAGTAAAATGGAGGTCCTGTGAGTGAGTGCTGTCGCGCATGTTAAAAATCCATACATTGCTTGTGATGGTAAGGGTTATTCAAAATTTTCAGCTAAAGAAAACTCGCTTCCTGACCAATGCGGTGCTTTCGGATGGAGCATTGGAAAATCAAATATAGGAGAGGGGTTTACAGCGCATCTGGGTTCTGAGACTTTGAGCTGTTATATCTTTTCCACTTTCTAAAGCTAGTTAACCCATGCCATCGGTCAAATTCAGCCTGATTTATGCGCCAGAGTAATAGAAAATTGAACATTTCGGATGCGCGCCTCCCAGCGAAGGCGCGGCGGACATTTGCAGGATGTTATATTCCATACATAATGGTATCGATAGACCTTTCAAACGTATAAAAAGTTTCGATGATATCTCACACATACTTTGTTTTATTTAAATTTAAAGATAGGAAGCGCTTTAATGAACGACCCACAGTTAATATTGAACTTTCAAATACTGGATATCGTATTCTACTATCCACAGAACTGTAAGGGCGGGGGTTATGTCACATTTTTGCGCTGTTCATTTCTTGATCATATTGCAGTAGACTACGTTTAATTATGTTACAAGTTTAAGAAACTGCACATTCGAAAGCCATAAGTAGCATACAAGTAATTTTGTCGTTATTGAAGAACTAAACAATGCAGTGGATAAATACAGTAAAAGATGCTTATATTCCTAATTTTTTTTATCTTCGGGGGTAATATTCTAATAAATTATTGTAATTAAAAAAGGGCAAAAAGCAAGTCTCTTTTGGTAGCTGCCAAACTAATGTAAATACATTTATATCTTGCAACTTACTGATAGAAAATTATTACAATTTGCAGTTTATTAATATTCAAATTTGCTATTACAGAGGTTATGCATATATGCTACAAGTAACTTTTTGCTTTCAGATTAGTCATGTGACAACAGATTCACTAGTGTTCCGGCTTCACAGTAACGCCACAGCAATCCTACTAGTAACATTTTCTATTGCGATTACTACAAGACAGTATGTAGGAAATCCTATAGATTGTATTCATTCTAGGTGAGTTTTATTCAGGAAATCCTTCAGCTTTCAAGTTTCATATTAAACAGAAGCCCCACTTTCATTAGTTTTAAATAAATAGTACTTACTTACTGATTAATTGTGTCAAGTTTTTAATTTATTTTACATTTAATATCATTAGGAAATTGCTTTTACCAGGAGTCTATTAAATACTTTTAACCAGACGGTACTCGTTATGATAATGAAGCTAATAGATCACAATTAGAAGAACTAAACTTATTCTTTTAAATTTGCAAACTTCTTTCTCAGACAAGGAACCTTTTCTGATTTGTGAACTTAGTCGGATTAATAAATTTTGAAAACAAATACCATCTAAATAAATTTGACAAAAATCCCCATTAGTTCAGTCACTATGTACATTTGAAAAGGAAAGTGAATCGAACCAGGTTTTTTTTATGTTGTTGGGGTCTAGAAAAGCTTAATTCGAAGTCTGCGTCTCGATTTCCTATGTGCTTTTTTGTTGGAGTAAAAAACTTTTTTTTTGCTTAAAGGTGTTATAACTAGGTTTTTATAAGAGTTAAGAGGTTGAATCGGAGCTATTTTAAAGATTTTTTTACGTTTTACAATTTATGTAGAATTACATTTTTACATAGGGTTGATAATTTTCGAGATACCGAACGATAAAGAAAAACGAAAAAACAGAAACAGTATTAATTTTAGTTTTAGGCTTTTTCTCAAAATGCTTCAAGTAAAAGTCTCAGAGAATACAAATTTTGCTTATCATATTTTGAAATATTTTTTCGTTGCAACAAACGGTTCTAACGGTCTTTCATACCTGAAAGAGCAGTCGAGACACGCTCGAGATCGGAATGCTGGGGTCATAGTAAGCTGGCGACGCGTCAAGTAAATATCTGCCTTTTTATTAATTGTTATACTTTGGGGCATTTGTTATACTATTGCGCAATTATTATATTCGCGATAACTACACGTCATTGTCATAATTTAACGCATAATTACGCGGCAAATTTACCCGCCATATTGTAACTTATACCCACCACGCACTAAGAGTGATGCAACCGCTATCTAAGATAAATTTGCATGTACAATTTAATTCAAAACAAATTACTCACATGGCGGCATCTCGGAAATTCGTCTCATGGTCCCACGATGCTTTGCAGGTTGGGTTCAGTTACGCCATGTTGAATCAAATTACCATTCGTCCTTCCTGTAACTTTTGTACTCGTGGGGAATGACAGGATTTAAGGTACCAGGTACACAATAGAAGATAAAAAGTACAAGGAACCTACATACCTAAAAAGAAAAGACACCACCACTCAAGATAGTTGTTGCTTCGTCCAGGGCTCGTAACTTTTAACACCACGCACGCACCCCGCATCGTTTTGCGCAGACGCGACTGTCAGGGACGACGGAAGTTGGCGTATACATTTAAAAATACGCGGCGATTTATTTACAAATTAAATCTAACGTGATACATACCAGTTGGCATGTAACATCATATTTGCAAGTTCTTTCGTGCATATGAATGCGAAAGGATGTGCTACCTACGGAAACCGTTACGGACATATTATGGGTGACTCTTGAAATGTTAATTTTTATTGTCTAATTGATTAGTTACAAGGCTAGTCTCACGCATGGGCGCCAGTGAAACGTAATTTATTGATACGCCTCACGTTGCCGGCACCTATGGGATGTTAATTAGGGTTAAGCCCTTCTTTACAATATTCGCGGTCTAGTCTGGGAATTACCCCAAGGGTGAGCAATGAGTTTGGGCGTGGGTATATGGTGGGCTCGACTACAAACGGGAACAAAAAAAATAAATGGACGCCACTGCATCTATATAGGCAACAAACAAAACTAAAGTATCCTACAGGAAGACGCAGAAACCTATAGGATATTATGATTATCAAAAAAACTCACAAACCTCAATATACAATACCTCTGGAAACCTCTGCTCTAGCTTCCGCGATGTCGAACCTGCAAGAAGATGTCACACAGAAAAATAAAATATAAGACACCGTTTGTGCCTTACAACAACAAAATATTTCGATCTTTATAGATCGATTAGCCTGGATTCAAAACCTTAATAACACCTTACCTATGAGAAAATACTCTACTGGAAATTACTTATTCCCTTACTATTAACTGATGCTGTATCAACTTTTTCCACAATCAAAATTTTGCTGATCTAATTTGATCAATGTTAAGTTCAATAAGTGAAATAAAAAGACAAAGGTATCGATTCAAAATTTAATCTAAATATGATTCTCTTTTGTTGCAAAAATTACTTGTAAATAAATTTCATTAATCAATATATAAACTTTAAAACTTTCTTAGAGTGTTCCTCTATAATCAAAATAATCAACATTAAATAAGTTACAGAAGTTTCTGAATATACTTCTCTACATAGAGAGGTATTAGCATTTATAAGTTAGTTAATACAGTTTAGTTTTGTAAACATCCATAAACAGATCTGTTCTGGCTTACAAGATTTTTATCTAAGGAACTTGTTACATAAACAGTTCATATGGTTTAAGCATGAAAATAATAAACTCAGATTAACATATGTCAAAAACAGCTTAGTTCTTCTACTAATTACAACAAATTGCTAGAAAACACCTTTCATCCAAAGGTGGACTTTATACATATTTTTTATCACTTGACATGTGCATCATAAAAGCACTTTGAATAACAACTTTTAAAGCATCTAAAGATTAAAAAAATTTCTCTTATAAAGCAATCTAGTTCTAAATGAAAAATATTTGACTTATTAAATTTTAGGTTATACTTCCAAACTAAATTTTTACGTGGTATTTAAGCATAAACACATTTAGCAAACAAACTTGAAATTTACGTTACTTAACGAAGATTTACCATGATTTTGTAAATAGTAAATTAAAGCTTTAACCTTAACTAGCACACGAAATTGATTTTCAGCAAAAAGGTTTATAAGTACCTGGTACATTTAATTGTTACAGCTGCGATGTTGACGAATGTAATAGATGAGCTCGGACACTTTACTTTCCATCTGTTTGAAATTCCGATAGATACCAAAACATGCCTGCATTAACCATAATTCCTCGGACGTTTTAAAACAATTAATCTGATAATACTCGACCACAATCTAAGTCCATAGTTTAGCGTGTTCCTCAAATTTTTGCACCAATGGATTTCTCACCACGTGTTGTAGCTGTTGCTTGAGTTGACTGGGCGGCTTACACGAGAGCTCCTTCGTCAAGCCTCCACGCGACAACTAAGCAGCCCTACCCTTCTTCTAGAGCTATCCTCAGCTCCCACTTACAAGCGAAATTCACCATGTTTGGCAGTGAAGTCTACGTACCCGCGGTTGCTTGCAAGATGGCCGTATTCTTTATTTGTCAATGCTCATAGCCTTCGCGTCATTTTCGCGCAGGCGTTATGTTTAACAAATACTCTAGTGGACGCCAGAACGCCTGTAATTTATGTAACACAAGTTACGCTCAAGGTATCCTTGATATTGAAAGTATAAAGTCTCTGTTAAATACTCCTTATAGGTAAAAATAACATAAACGGAAAAAGTTGTTCTTCTTTATAGTACATTAAATTAATTAATGATTACACGCTAAATGAGGAATTGCAAAATAATAACAGTTAGAACTGTTTTTTTTTTAGATATGAAATGTAACAAAAATTTTGTTACACTCTTAGTGTTTTATATGCAAAAAACTTTGATAAATGATATTCAAGTAGCGAAAGCAAAGGATGTTTAAAGTTTATTGTACGCGAGTGAACGCAGAGGTGATGCAGAAAATGCCCACCGGATACAGACATTCCATGAAATCAATGTACACAGTGCGTGTTATAAACCATATACCAATAAATAATTAATTTCGTTAACTGCTCGACGAAGTGGAGAATCTCCATCACTATCAAATGAGGATAAACATAACACTACATAACAAAACGATCATACTAGCTACAGACACTAACGCTAAATCCACACTCTGGTATAACACATTTACAGACACAAACGGAAACAAACTAGAAGACTTTATTACACTCAGAAAGCTTCACATACACAACACACCTTCACATATCCCAATCTGTGAAACAGCCACAGCCACATCCTACATTGACCTTACTATCACTTCTGCCTTAGCATCACACCTAATTCACTCCTGGAAAACGTCACGCATACACACCACTAGTGAGCATAACCCTATAACTTTCACAATTTTTCCGAACCTACCCGCCAGATCTTTTGCTAAATTCGATACTTTCAATTCCACCAAAGCCGACTGAACAAAATTTCAAGAAACCCTAACTATCCTAGTACCAGAATTCCCACACACACCATATAACGATCTTAACGTAAACGAACTCACGCAACTAATCTCAACAAACATTCTAACTGCCGCACAAACTACCATACCGAAGACAACACGCACACAACGATCGACACCTTGGTGGACCGCCATACTGACAGCCAAACGACGTTCCCTAACATACCAACGACACCAATTACAATTAGCACGCCGCAATAACAACATCTCTGATAACATACAACTACTTACCAACACATTCCGCACCACACGACGAGAATGCAAAGCACTTATCATAGACGCCAAAAAGCAACAACTACACAAATTCATAACTGACCACGACAGAGACCTTGGGGCCACCTACCGCAAATTAACCAAATCGTCCCATACACACAACCTAACAGCACCAATACACAACTCCCCCTTATACTAGAAGACGTCTCTACACACCTTACTAAACTTTGCAATCCCTTCTGCCCCCCACGACGTAAACATCTACCCTCAATAACAACTAGAGAACGATTCCTGTACCCCATCAGACACCGAACCAGACCAAGACGTAGACATAACCCTACTAGACAATTTTGTCCAGAACCTTAATCTAAAAAGTGCTCTTGGACCAGACCTCATCACAAATCTAATCCTACAACAATCCTGGCCCATAATTAGAAATCCCACCCACATCCTCTTCAAAAATGCCTATCCACAGGAACCTTCCCGCCCATCTTTTAAATAATCTTATGAAATATAAGATTAATATATGTTTACATATATGGCGCGTTACATTACCCCCTACTCAATTTAAATAACCAATTATGAGAAATCAATACAAAGTTGAAAGCGCAACTCAACTAAACCAAAAAATAAACTTATAAACTAACTCCTAGAAACAAGACATCCGCTTGCCCTATCCCCCAACTTACAGAAACTGAACCGTTGGCACATATTTCTTCAGGTTAAATACATTATGTATATCTAAATTAATCTACCCTTCATCTAAACACACTTCATAAGCATTATGTCCCTTTTTACTAATAATGGTACAGGGACCGTTAAATACTAAGAAAAACTTTTAATTTCACTACTGCCAGACGCAGATTGAGGAAGAGTACGCACCCAAACTTTTTCACCCACGTCGAAAGAAGTTTTGAACGTATGTTTTATATCATGGTGAAGGCGCCTCTTTTCAGCTTTTGAAATCAATCGTTCACGAGCCAGGAGCAGCATTTTCTCACCGCCATCACCTGAGTTTTCAATTTCAGGAAAATTAATAAACTTCGAAAACTTACACACTCTTTCTCTTCCAAAATGAAGCATTTCTGGAGTATAGCCAGTACTAACATGACATACACTATTCAGAAACCCTTCAATCTCTTTTACATAATACATCCACTTTATGTGATGGTCAAAACATAATGACCTCAGCAATCGACCAATCTCGCGGTTTACCCTCTCGGTTAAATTTCCTTGCGAGTAATACAATGAGGTATGCATTAACCGTATTTCCATTTCGGATAGAAATGCTTTCCATAACTTACTACTAAATTGGGTACCATTATCGGACAAAACAGCACCTGGTGTCCCCACATCCCTGATATATTTATTTAGACTAAAAACTACAGCCTTGGCAGTAGCATCTTTTAGTGGAAATAAAGTGACTAACTTACTAAACGCATCGACAAGTGCCAATAAAAAAGTGCAACAGGATCTCGACCTTGGCAGTGGCCCCATAAGATCGGCACACAGCACCTGATTAATATATATGGGAATTAAACTACCCATTTCTCCTACTTACCGCAGCGATATTTTTGTCTGCTGACACCGTTGGTACCCAGCAACTATTTGTCGAATTTTACGCCGCATTTCTGGAAAATAAGAAAACACCCGCAATGCCCGAAAACATTTTTCCCCACCAAAATGGCCGTTTTCCTCATGTTCATGACGAACCAGAGGAATCACGGCCTCCACGGGAATATAAGCTTTAAAACCCGTGTTATTCTGTGAGCCTTTCCTGAATAAAATTTCCTCGTGTAAAACATACCACGTATTTGCCCAGAAATCCCCTGCCTTATCTAACCTCAACCTTATTTCTTGACAACCTTTATCCTTAGTTTGTGATTGCCTTATATTTTTAAAGTTTCCTCGCACCGTTTGATACAACAACGAACTTTTTACAACCGCGACCACTATCTCCAAATTTTCCGGAATCTCCACCGCCCATTTGTCCGTATCCACCGGATATCTCGACAAAGCATCGGTGACCTTGTTCTCGGCTCTTTTACAATACTCATAGTTTATATTATACTCTTGGATAAATAACATCCACCTAATGAGTCTCGCATTTAGAAGCCGACGGGACCGCATAAACATAATAGATTTGTGGTTACTGACAACCGTAACCTGCTACCCTAACGCAAATACTCGCCACTTTTGTAACGCAAAGACCACCGCTAAAGTCTCCTTCTCCGTAATCGAATATCTGAGTTCCGGCCCATGTAATGACCTGCTAGCAAAAGCGATGACGCTTTAGATGACCCCCTTAGAATCTTTCTGAAATAAACAAGCTCAAACGGCATAACCTGAAGCATCCGTTTGTATAAAAAATCGTTCATTCAAATGTGGGTGTCGAAGAAACGTGGCTTTTACAAAATCCTCCCAAATTTTCTTGAACGCCTCCTCCTCTTCATTTTCCCATTTCCATGATTGCTCCTTTTTCAGAAGCCGTGTAAGCGGAACGGACTCGGTCCGGATCAATACCCCCCCCGAGAAATAATATGTCCCAAAAAACGAACTGAATTTCTCGCAAAATAACATTTTTTTAACTATACGGTTACCCCAGCCGCCTTTAAGTTACTAAAAATTGTAGCTAAATGCTCCATGTGACGGTTAGGATTCACAGAAAATACCAATATGTCGTCCACATATAGAATTGCAAATTTCAATACCTCATCACCCAAGACATTATATAAGGCTCTTATCAAGCTGCCCGCCGATGTTATTAAGCCAAACGGCAGGACCCGAAAAACATAAGTCTGTCCGTCAAATACAAAACCCGTATATTATTGATGTTCCGCAGATATGGCTACCTGCCAGTAAGACGCCGGCAAGTCAAGCGTACTAAGACACTGACTTGGACTAAATTCATATAACAACTCACAAGGATTTGGTGGAATTGCCCTATCCTTCTTCATTCTCTTATTTAGATAGCTTGCATCAAGGCCAACCCGAATGGCTCCATCCTTCTTTTTAACAGTTACCAGCGGACTGATACATTCAGTTTGGCGCATTTTTACGACCCCCTATTCTTCCATCTCTTTTATTTGTTTCCTAGCTTCCTCACGAAAAGCATAAGAAAATGGATATTGTTTACAGGCAAAAGGGGAATAATCAGTTAAATGAATTTCGTGAACGTAACCCTTGCTTAGTCCCGGATGATTTGAAAATATGTCCCTATATTCAAACAACAAATTTTTTAACACCCGTTTTTTTTCGTCAACGCCTCGGCCCTCTCGGCAACTTTTGTAATGTCCTGCGAAGAGCACAACACCAAAAATTTCTTTCTATTATAATGACTTATACGATCCTCTTTTATCTCGCTTATTAAGATATGTACGCCCGAACTTGGTTTTCCCACAAACTTTAACTCTTGTACCTCGCCATAAAATTTACCTCTCAGTGAACCCCTGGCAAAATCAATAACTACTCCATAATCTTGCATTCAGTCGCATCCCAAGATTACATCTCTTACAAACCCCGGAATCACCAAAAATGGGTACTCAATTACATGCTCACCTATTTTTAGAGTTAAACAAACCTGTGCCCTAACAATCACACTTTTTTCCCCACTGTAGAACTATTCTGCACCACCTTTTTTAAAAAACTACTACCAACGCCTTTACGCCAATCATATCATTAACCAAAATACCAACCGATGAAATTAGCGCGACAGGGTTCAACTGCACATCCCGCGCCTCTTCCTCAATAACTTCACCGAAATCTGAATTAAAAATAGTCATAACCTCCCTTTGATCCCTTTGGGTAGATTCGGTTTCTGATTGATTATTTTCAGATCGGTCCTGCTCGACACGATTTTCCCTACGCCAATCCATCCTATTCTGACTTCTATTTTGAGTGGCATTATTAACAGTGCTCGAACGAAAATTAGGGTTTCAATAAGAACCTCCACTATTCGAAAGAGGAGCTTCGCCCCTGTTATTTGAGAGTACCTCGTACGAAGCATCAATTTTTCTTAGATGAGCTTCTACCGCTTCCATAGTAGCCAAACCCGAATTCAAAATGCTCCTTTTTATTTCAATATCAAAATGGTTCATTAGCCAATTAATAAGCTCTCTCTCTCTCTCTCTCTGACAAAGGTTGAGTTAAATATTTAGCTTCTTTAATTATCTTAAGAAAATAATCTGCACGATATCTCGTTTCGTAAAATCCGTATTTATCACGACAAAGTGTGTACCTTTCCTGTTCTATGCTCCAGTAATTGTGATTTAAAATTTTCAAATGACGAAAACTCTTTTATTTCAGCCCAATCTTGAGCCGAACCTCGTAAACAATTTACCGCAAAAAATACTCGCTTTTCATACGGTACCCCTGCCTCGTTAAACATACTTGCCAATCTTTTTATAAATAGCATCGAGTGTAATACCCCGTTTGGTGAAAAGTGTAGGTTCGTACCCCCCACATCTTTCCAAACTGTAATATATCTTCGATTCTGAATCGCTACCGATGCCCCTGCATTTACATAATCTAACCCCCCCCCCCCACATTCTCAGTCTTTTCTATCTTCTTATTTCTAAATTCCTTTTTCTCTTCTAAGGCTGACGAGAGTTGCAAAAATCCCTCGCTTAAATTCACGTTCAAATTTTTCAAAGCATCGCATAAACAATTTCCGACTACCGTGACAAACTGTTATTAACTTCGCCCATTATTTTCCGCAATGAGTCTTCTAGGGCACCTTCTTCTATGTCATTCTCTACCGCCTTCCCCTTCTTTCCCTTTTCTCTAGGCATGCTTAATTTTAACACCGCAATTCTGCGTTATTTTAACAACCCTTTCCACTCACTAATTGAATTATCTGTATTTCAAAAAATGTTTACACTTCACTAGGTCCCTCACAGTTGTTTATTCGCCCACGTTGGCCGCCAAAATGTAGATGTCAATCTGTGTCGAACACGAAAAAAGCCGTGATACTCTTAATTGTTCTCAGGGATTCAAGTTTGCAAATATACAACAGGCGAGGGCAGTATAACATTTATTATTAACTGTTAAAATACATACTGAAATTACTTTACACGTCGTACCGCTGGTAATAAAAAGCCAATTTAACACTGTTTATAATGTTTTATAATACACCCAATTAAATACCCCTTAATGCGAATCGATTACAGGACGTGCTAGCGCACAAATTTATACAACTAATCAGATTAAAATAAAGGTCAACACTTACGTTCTAGAAATTCTTGCAAGAACAAGCATATAAATTCCTGCCGGTGCGCCGCACCGCTCCACCACAAAAATCCTTCACTTTACTTGCAGTTTACACTAACACCATCGTCAATACCTTAAATTACGCTACAAAAGCATGTTCATTACTCGTAGCGATTTATATAATACTTCGCTAAATCTCTAAAACACAACTAGCAACATCTGCAATTGATATTTACAGAGTAAATATCAAAGCTTTTGTCCTAGAGGTATGTGAACATCCGACTAAATACCTTATAATTAATAAACCTGATACACCCTCGGCATAGACAGCTGGCATAGTCACCTATGTCCACGTGCATCTAAACATCAACTAACTACCCGTCCCCTCGATTGACCTTCCTAGCTAAGCACCCTATATTTTATCAAGCACGGCTGGAAATACCAGGCTCATGTATTTACCGCGCAGCGCCCATATTCCCATATTTTAAATAATCTTATGAAATATAAGAATAATATATGTTTACATATATGGCGCGATACAGCTACTAAACAAATTCCTAACCGACATCCTAAACACAAAACCCCCAATAAACATATAAATACTCCAATACATAACCTACCCCACATCCCACACTCCACACAGTGCACACCACCATTGCTTAACCCCCTACATCAAACATCCAGGCACTCCGACGAAAGGGGGTACTTGCCTTACCGAAAACCAGTCACAACAGCAGACCTCCACACACCATCATCAACCATCATCTTTAAAGGAGAACTCTCATTTTGAAGTTATCACCGTTTATTGCTTACATGTATTTCATTTAAATTGTACATATTTTACTGACAAGTATGGATACTCTATCCAGGAATGGTTATAGTTACTTATTATATAAAGAAAACCTCAGCCTCAGCCTGATTCAGAATTTGATTTCAAGAATTACTGTTTATTTTGCGGTGAAGACACTAAGGAATCGTCATCAAAAGTAGCTATCGATCGTCGAGTAAGAATTGGTTTCATAACCCAATTATCAACGAAAAGATACATTTTGAAGGAACGCCTTAATCTGAATGATAGAATTGCTGAAATAATTAAGAATCGTACAAGAAGGTCGACCTGATGGCAAAGGGAGCTCGATATCACAGAAGATGTTACGAAAACGTGTTTAAACCATCAACAAGAAAGCAGAAAGGAATACTTAGTGGGAAAGGAATCAATGATTATGTGGAACAAATTTATTTCTATCTCGAAGAGAATGGTAGCAAGTGTCAGTTTTCACTTCAAACTATACTTGAAAAAGTGAAAGCAAATCACATTCCCCATCTTAATACAATTAAAAGTCATCTACTGAAAACATACGTGGATAACATTCTCATTGTTGATAGACAAAGATACCGTCATTTGTTTTCGAAATGTTGGTTACAACTACTCTCGGATAATTGGTATGAGAACATAAAGCTGGACCTTCGAGAACAGCTTTGAGTTGTGCGCGAAGCTGCAGCTATTATCCACAATGATATTCGTTCCATAATTTTTGATACTGACAATTACCCACCACCCGACGAATTCATGAAAGATGTCAAGGCTGTTCTACCACAAAGTTTGGAATTGCTCTTGTCTGAAATTATTACAAAAGATAAGCGCGGTTCTCTTGAGCTATGGGAAAGAAAGTGTACAGCAATTGCTCGTGCATAATGACAGCTGTTCGACCACGTTCATTTTTGTCCCCACTTAAAATTGGTGTAGGAGTGTTTCTATACAAGAAGTATGGATCTAAAAAGATCGTAACAATTTTATCGAATATGGGGTACTGTGCGTCGTATAAAGAAGTGGTTATGTTCAGAATTCCAGCGCTGTTTTGGAAAATTCTTTTTCTCAATTCGTCTCTGATAATACTAATATTAACACTAACACTTTAGATGAACAAAGAACGTTTCATGCTATGGGTGGCATACATTGTGTCACAACCTCGACCACCTTTAAACGTGATATAATCATACATCGTGTCATGTAAAGTAAATCACCTATAGAAATTGCTCAAATAGAAACTACTTCAGTGATCAACTAGCCAAAACATGCATCATCTGGATTGCAGACCATTCGGGTTGCTAATGCCGATGAACTTTTCTAGATTTCGCGTGACATTTTACCTACGATTCCAAACTTTACATGGAAGAACGAAATATGAACGTCTGCTATTAATGCTCCAGGCTAGAATGGCTTCATGGAAAAAGTTATAGCGGATTTGTCGTATAAAATTTCTAAAGTAATATGTCTTCTATTCATCAACGCACCGCCATCCGAATAAGATACTATACACAACACTTCTGGAAGCAGCCAAAAGAAGCAAACATAGCAATCAAGTATCGTGTTTTGTCACGTTTGATCAACCATTGTACTGGAAAGCTTGCGACATAATTGCAGCAGCTGATTCTTCCTCTGATTTGAACAAAGTCATCGTCAGGCTCGGAGGATTTCATCTGTTAATGTCGGTTTTAGGAGCGCTTCATAATGTCCGGTAGCAGAATCGAAAAATTTTTTGAATTAATATACGCAGGTCATAGAAAATTCTGGATGGGCACGCGTATGCTAGAGCTGTGCGAACTCACATTTTGACACATTTGGCTTTGTCCAAAATCTTTTTAGTCTCCGTCGGTTTCACTGATATTGAACGAGGCTTACTAGATGATCTCTCAAAAGCACTCAACCGATATGCTGTGTTGGAAGCCCAACAAAATAGTGGCGCCCGACAAATGATTAAGAAATTCCAAAATGAACTGAAAACGATGATGAAACAAAGCCCCACAGCTAAATTGCGGATCCAGTATTTAGAAAATGGTCACGTTAGTTAACAATTTCCTGGAAGCAGAAATGTCTGGTAATTGTACTCTTCATCTACATACTATTCAGAAAATGTTGCCGTACTTCAATGCAAGTGGTCACTTTTTGTACGCCAAGTCCGCACATTTGTATCTGCAACAGTTGAGGTCACTTCGCGTTTTCCTATTGATGCTTTACTGCTCTTCCGACGAATGTGTATAACAAAGCATGCAGAAACTGACATAGAAAGTTACTTGATGTATGATCTTGCTCCATTTTCGCTGCCACTTTTCACAGAAGAAAGAATGCGTAAAGAGACCAAATCTTCTCTGTACAATGCATTTACACCATTAGAAAATGTGACATTCTGATCAAACCACGCACAGGTGATCGATGGAGGATTCCTCTTACATAAAGTTGTCTGGGGAAGAGTTACTACTTTCCATTCATTTGTGCGAAGTATGTCACATACGTACCAAACAATTTTGGAAAGAATGTGTGTATCGTATTCGAGGGATACACGAACGACGTAACAATAGCAGAGATCAAGTCATCAGAGAGAATAAGACGTCAGTGAAAGTACCGAAGCCTCAATTTTAATATCAATGAAGCAACAGTTCCAACTATTAGTCAAGACAAGTTTTTATCTAATGAGACTAATAAACAAAATTTGATCAATCTACTTCACATGCACTCCAACAACGCTGGAATCGAAGTACTACACACCGTTGAGGACGCAGACGTCATGATTGTCAATACCGCAATACAGAAATTAAAAAGTTATGATTCCGCCGAAATAGTTGGAGAAGATATACATCTGCTGGTTCTACTCGCTGGACTTACCACGAATGTGTCCAACATTTATTTCCGCAAACCTGCTAAAGGGAAAACTCCACAAACCTTACTTTCTCCGGAAAGATTCAAAAACGCAAAACATGTGGGAGACAATATCCTATCACACGTTATCCTATCACACCTTACACGCGTTTAGCGGATGTGACACTGCATCTTGTTTTTTCAATGTTGGCATAACTGAATTCGTAAGTGTACTGACAAAAATTACAAACAGCGGCGGAGTTCTTTAAAGTAGACAAGATCGACAAAAAAATCCTCGTTTCGGCCGGTGAAGTGTACCTCATCGCTTTGTATGGCGGTGACAAAAACGAGAAATGTTTGAATCCGCTCAGATTTAACCGTTTTGTAAAATCAGTGTCAAAAACCAAGTTAAATTTATCCGCATTACCACCTACAAAAATTTCGGATATCATGGACAGAAAAAGTTAAGACCAAAGAGGTTTTAGAAATGGTGGGGAAGAAATAAACATGTGGAAAATAGTAAAAAACATGAGAGATAGGATGATAGGAGACATACTAAGGCACGAGGGAATAGTGATGCCACAAGTGTCAATTGTGCACACCATTGGAAAACTGTAAGGCTCCAAAGAAGGAATATAACGTGGAAGCCCATCTGATAGAATGACAATCGATATTGCACACCTTTTCCCTGAAACCGACTCTGGAAGTAAGTACATCTTAGCGACCATGGACAATTTTACGAAGTGGACTGAAGCGTATGCAATACCAAACCAAGATGTTCCAACCATAGCTGACGTGCTGGTAAAAATACTGTTCTGTAATTTTAGAGTTTTTATGGAATTGTATACCGATCAGAGAAGAAATCTTTAGTCGGCGTTATTCCAAGACGTTTATTGTTTGCCGGGTATAGGATAGATCCGCACAACACCATTGCACCCGCAATTGGAAGTTATGGTAGAGCGCATGAACCGCATTTTGGGCAAATACCTTTCCTAGGTGATGTCCGCACACCAGAGAAAATGGAACCAATTTTTACATCTATTTCTATTGGCCTATCGATCTTCGGTTCATGAGAGCACTGGACAGACACCCGCATGTGCTATGCTGGAGTACGAGATACGTCTACCGTGTGATCTTGCGTTTGGAAGTAAGTCCGAAGATGATATCGTGAGCGAGAGCAACGTGGAGAAGCTGAAGTGCAAGGTGCGTGACATTCATGGTGACGTTAGAAAAATATTCAGGTCGCAAGCGATCGGATGTAGACCAGATATGACATCAAAGGGCAGAAGTCTGGCTTTTAAGAGGACGACCGTGTCTGACTATATACAATCCCAGACGGAAGCGAGGACTCTCGTCCAGGTTACAGAGACATTGGGAGGATCCGTACGAAGTTATAAAAGGGGATCAACGACGTGGTATGTTAGATTCATAAACTCTCAAAAGAAAGGACAAAAGGGGTGCATGTTAACCGATTAGCACTCTACAATAGCACATATAGGTGTCTGTCCAGTTCTCTCATGAACTGAAGGCCGATAGACCAATAAATATAGATGTAAATATTGGTCCCAGTCTCTCTGATGTTGTGAGATCACCTTGGAAAGGTGCTTGCCCAAGATGTAGATTATGCGTTCTACCCTAGCATGTTATTTTCATTTTCTAGGGATCATATCAAGATCCCATGTTCTACTTTTAAGGAATCCCATTGTGTCCACTACTTCAGGGTGGTATTTAATGGACGAATGTCTGCTAGAATGGGTGTTCTCCTATGGCTTTACAACCTAGAATGGCACTTAAGACTTCATCATTTTCTTGTTAGGTTCGCAACTGTAGAGGTTGCCGATCGTCATTGATTACGGTAGTTCGTCTCTAACTGTAAACAATGGCTACAATCTTCGGGACAAGGCCGTCTCGAAAGCACATCAAAATTACGGTGATTTCTACCAGAACGGTGTTCCGCATCGAATTTATACTCCTGCAACCTTTCCATCCATCTAGCGACTTTCCCTTCGGCGTGGTCGGTTCTCAGGTGAAATTTTCTCCTATAGAGGTATAAAAGTGTTCTACCGATTTCACCATAGTCAACAGTTCCCTTCTTATAATGCCGAAATTCCGTTCCGGTTTCGAAAGCACATTGCTAAACCAACCAATGACCCTCTCTTGTCCGTATCTGGGAGAGTGCACTTCTGATTGCGACATTGCTTGCATTCGTATCCAAGATAAATTTGTACTCTACCGGGGGTAACTTAAAATCGGAGCTGTGCAATATTTGCAATATTTGCAAACCGGGAAACGAATCTCCTATAATAAATGCACAACCTCAGAATGCCGCGTAGCTGATGCTTGCGTCGGCTACTCTTATACCGTCTTAACATTTTCCGGAATTGGCATGGCTTTATTGCGTGAAATTACGTGCCCTAGATATTTCACCTCTTTGCTTAGTAGATGGCACTTCTTGGACTCTTAGATTGGCTTTTCCGAGTCTTCTAAACACGTTTTTTAAATTTCTTAAGTGTTCCCCAAACGACCTCTCAATCACGATCACGTCATCCAAATATACAAGAGATGTTTTCCACGATAGCTATCGCAAGATATTATCAATTAAACGCTCGAAGGTGGCAGAAACGGTGCAGAACACAAATTGCATGACTAAATTGCCATATACCAGTACCAATAGTGAATGCAGTCTTTTCCCGATCTTTGGGTTCCATATCCATTTGCTGGTAACCACTCTACAAATCCAAGTTGAGAAACGTTACGATCCTGAAAGTGTATATATGGTGTCGTCAATCTTTGGAAGCGGGTAGGTATCGATGCCCAAGGGCAATCAGGGTGCTCTATTATTCTTTGCCCCTCCACATCATTTTCTCAGCTTTCTCGCGTTTGGATAATAGGAGCTTTCTTCGGAATCAACCAAAAACTTTACAGTCTTGCAGTTAAACTATCCATGTATGTAAACGCTGCCTGCATGCTTAAATTGTGCGATGCTGATGATGGTCTCCGGTGCAGAATCTGTGCAGATCAACATTCGCCTCCACCTGTCGACCTCTTTTAGTTTACCGGCTGCTCTGCTTTTTTCTTGGGTTGCTTATATTTGGACTGTATATGCCAAAACTTACCATAATATCGGCATCTGGGACCCTTCCCCTTTGGTTGGTATTCACGAAGTACCCGTCATGACCTTCTCTATGCTTTCTTGGCCCTGCTCCTCTACGGAGTGTCTTTCCTTCCTACTACCACGTTGCTTAGCCGTTTCAAATTCAAACCCTGAGCTAGCGCATCATCCAAGGTCTTTGGTCGAGCCAGTCGTGCTTGCTGTATCTCTCCGTCGTGTATCCCGTCAACAAAGATCTGTATTGCCAGCTATTTAAAGAAAATCTATGGTGGTGTTGAGGGTAGACTAGTCTCACCAAGCTAAAGATATCTGCTTCAAACTATTACAAATTTTTTGTTAATCCTTCGGTAACGGTTTTTCACTTAAGCGTGGTACACTTGTTGCAGATGTGTTTATTTGAACCTCATTTTCAACATTGATGTTAAGCCCCCGTTGCTTCTTTGGTCGTATCTTGTATGGTCTACAGAATATTCAAGGCTTTACCTCGTAATGCGACAATTAACGCGGTTGCCCTTTCACCATCGTTCCAGCTGTTAGCTCTCGCGGCAGCTTCGAATTGCTTGAAATATATCTGCCAAGATGACTTTCGATCAAATTGTGATTGTTTTACGCTGAAACTTGATGTAAGTTCACATTCCCCGACATTCTTAAACATTCTTAAAACAGCACCGATGCTGAGGGTGGTACTTGTGCTGTTAGCAAATTAATTCGTTCTTCCATTCTTACTACGTACGTCTTCTTCTATTCTACGCGAAGTTTTTAACAATTTTTCTTCTAGTTCTTGTCAGTTGTCCACCAACTGCGCTTCCAATTTCTGTAAGCCACGGAAAAACTTGGTTGCTAGCTTTTTCGCGGATTTTATAGTTTCTTTTAAAAACTTCGGTTTTAATTGCTCAACCGCTGTTGCAGTTTTTGTAGCTTCATGTATAAACTCCTCTCTCAATTGGCTGAAGTTTTCTTGTAGATATACGGTAGTCTCGTTCGGTTTTTATGCGAGGCTTACAGCATTTTCATGTAATTTTTCTGTAAACTTCGTGTTAGTTACTTCTAGTTTCCGTGCCAAGCTCTCGGAATTTTCTCAACGTGTTTTTGTAATTTCTCTTCTAACTTTGCTGGTGAGCTTGCGAAATTTCTGTCCTGTTTCTCAGCATTTTCCTGTAAATTGGCGGTGGTCCGGTTAAGTTTTTGTGTAAAACTTTTCTGTAGTTTTACGGAATTTTCAGACATTTTTTCAAGAGTTTTACAGAGTTACCGGCTAAGCTCTCTGCAACACTTGACTTGAACTCCTTAAAAAAAGACAGAATTTTGGAATCCATTTTTGGCATGCAAATAAAAATTGTTCAAATATCTTTTCTTTACTACAATCCCACCGCTGTCACCAATGTAACGGGGAAAAGGTAGCGGGTAATGCCGAAGAACGGCAAACAGTAAGACGAACAAACAGTTACGTTCGTGATAATGAGCGAAGATCTGGACCGACCTATGATTGGTTCATATCTCGGTACAGTGGCATAGGTATAGCAAGATTTAGAGTCACAAAAGAGATTCAAGGTGATCCATTCGATGTGACATCGGAACATTCTCTGGCATATTGCGTAGCGGCAGACCTTAATATGTCTCAAAGACTTTCTCGGTGTTTAAAAATATATTTGGTAGTCTGAATCAACTTCGCCGACAACAACCTGAGGTTGGAAGGACCATACTGCTCTAGGACCGACATCGGGGCATTTACTATTTGATGATTAAGCATTACATGTGATTTTCCAATGCTCCAACCGAAGGTACTACATTGGCCAGGAAGCGAGTTTTTTTTACCTGGAAAATTTTGAATTTTTGCCGAATCCTTGCTGTTCCAAGCAAGGTAGGAATCTTTAACGTGCGTGGCAACACACACACGGGACCTCCATCTTACCTCTCATCCGAACGAGGGTGTATTTTTGCGAAAAATGCTCGCCTAACATTTTTCAAGCGAACCGTGTCGGGATTCGAACCCGGGACCTAAGGCGTAGTAGTCACACACATACCACTACGCCACGGAGCCACCTTGATGATTAAGCAGCAGCCTTCTGGTAAATCGGAGTACCAGTATCTGTGAAAGGCGTTAATAGACCTCAAGGATCAGATGATCGAATTTGAAGACAAGAGGTTGGCCATGCCCAAATTCGGTTGTAGGCTCGATTGGTAGGAGTGGAGGGTGGTACGAAATATGCTAGAGATTTACGCTACCTACTATCGATATAAATTAGTGTTAATATGGATTATTGTAGTGATCGTATAAATTAATATAAATTTATTATAGATGGTAATTCAGAAGATCGTAATCGCAGTATTAAAAAGATAATACTTGTATTGTTAGCGATTATTAGGAAATAAAGCATTATAAGAACTTTAGTAACTGCGAGTTGCCGAAAAGGCTTGTATAACCAGTTTGAAATTAAAGAAATGTTGTTTATGAAAATAGAATTTCCTAAAACTAATGTTTAATACCGACGATGTATACAAATTCAAGAGTAAATATTATAGCAAAAATAGCTCAAGTAACAAACAAAAATAATGGACTGGAAAGCTACTAAGCAAGTTCTTTTCTTGCATACAGATCTTCGAGTAGTGGATGTTAATTCGCTTGTTCACTCATAGATGGTCGTACTAGTTTAAAAATTTCAATCGCGCTATTAGGTTTTAACCCACTTTTCCTCCATTGTAGAAATTTGTTTTTTTTGTAACAGTTCTTAACATAAAAATATTTGTATAGCTGCAAATTTTAGAATGAAAAACTTTTTCAGGGATATACCAGAGGACGTTCTCAATACATACTGCTGGATTCATTCAACTTATACGGTTCTCGACGCTTTCAAAAAAACTGCAGCACACCAACCTGCTTATCCTGGAGTTGTTGGTTCATCGTATGGAAAACACGGTGAAAAACCACCCATCAAGCAAGTTAAATATTACCAATGGGTAACCTTCATTCTATTTTTTCAGGTAAGACCGCTCTTACTATGATCCGTTTTTGTTATTGTTCTAATGTTTATTTAGCAATTAAAAAATATTTCCATTTTTTCAGCCTGGTGCTTTAAATCTTTTGCTAGTTTTATAAACTAGCCCGTAAATTTTATAAAAAGTGTTTCAAAACTCGTCTTTTTCCAATTTCTCTAAATAGCCCAGTAAAATGACTCGAAATTTGTCGATTTGGAGGAAATAATACTGACTGGGCTGCAACTTTGTAAACAGGCTTATTTTTGGGTACCATTCAACATATTAAAAGTCTCCACGTGTAGACGTTACGTTGCGGGCAGGGGAGGGTCCAAAAGGTCCAAAAATTAGTTTTTCGCAAATAACTCAGAAAATATCAACTTTACGGAAATTTATGTAGATATCAAAATTGTAGCTTACAAAATCCCGCATAATTCCGTTTTTTACTCAAGTCTGTACGACCAAATGGAGCAGAGATATAATTTTTTTAAGCATAGGTAGTTTTGCGACGCCACGAAATCGCGTACGCATCGCGCATTTTTCGCTAATATTTCGAAAATGGACAATCGAATCGTGAAATGTTTTATATAAAAGTTATAGAGAAATCTAATTACGAACAATTTCGTTTTTATTCATTTCTGTACGGTCCAAATTCGCCGAGTTATTAATTAAAAGACAATTTTTTTATGTTGATAGTGGATGTTTTACATGTTAAAATCAGCATTAATTCTTAAAGTATAGGTCGTACATATATCGGCCTAGTGCCCAATGATTCAAAAAGACCTCAAGAATAACTTCTGATACTTCAATAAGTACAGAAAAATGGTTAAGGACACGTTTTTCATCATTTCAGGCGACTCATAGTGATGATCTGCTGCATACGTAAACTTACCTGTTCTTTGAAACACTAGTTTTCCATCACGATGTATTCAAAATTACATGCCAGAAACTCTATTTTATAGAAAATTTTATCAGCTTTAATTTGGATCTCTTGAAGTTTTTTCGTAAAGTTAATAGAAACGAAGATATTTACAAATAAACGAATGCTAATGCAATTTTTCCGTAATTTATCAAAAATACAGCAATATTCATAAACTTTTTTTAAATAAAACATACTTTGCGAAGGACTTATACTACTCTAGCATGTTTATATATATATATATATATATATATATATATATATATAATAGTAAGATGTATTTGTAAATAAACTCTTATGAAAATAATAAGAGCCATTGACAAATACAAATCGGGCTGGTAGTTATATAGCCATTAACAAAACATAAGCTTTATTACTTCATAGGGGAGGAAACATCCACTGACCAATAGTTTCGGCTAGTTAGCCTCATCAGAGTGGAATAGTTCCCAAGAACCCTATGAAGTAATCAAAGCTATTATAATGATATAATTTCGAAACAATCACTGTACTATGGCAAAAGTAAATAAAACCGCCATCAGGTGATAAAAACCAACACTATTAAAGTTTGGAAGTACAGAATTGAACCGAAACTACATAATAAATTTTATAAATGACTATAAAAGTACGTCTGGCCTTTGAGATTTGCGGAATGTTACAGCAAAATTTATTTGCATACGTAACAAACCTTCTCGAGGCGACACCCGGGTTCATGCCCCAAAGGCAATTCAAATGAACAAAGACAAGTTATTTGCAGTCCGCAATAGAAAATTGTATAAATAGTAAGATGTATCTGTAAACAAACTCTTATGAAAATAATAAGAGCCATTGACAAATACAAATCGGGCTGGTAGTTATATAGCCATTAACAAAACATAAGCTTTATTACTTCATAGGGGAGGAAACATCCACTGACCAATGATTTCGGCTAGTTAGCCTCATCAGAGTGGAATAGTTCCCAAGAACCCTATGAAGTAATCGAAGCTATTATAATGATGGATGTTTCCTCCCCTATGAAGTAATAAAGCTTATGTTTTGTTAATGGCTATATAACTACCAGCCCGATTTGTATTTGTCAATGGCTCTTATTATTTTCATAAGAGTTTGTTTACAGATACATCTTACTATTTATACAATTTTCTATTGCGGACTGCAAATAACTTGTCTTTGTTATATATATATATATATATATATATATATGAAGTAATGAAAACAAGACAAAATAAATTTTTGAAAAATTATTATCCACATATTTTTGGACTAAAATATTAATTTAACTAAAATTGATTTTTTTTCTAAATATTTAAACGCCTTTAACTCGTCAACGCTTCAACGAAAATAGCTCTACGACTACTCATTTTAAAGATAATTAAATATCTTCAAGAAAAATACATAACATTACTGCCTTCAACCAATCAGAAAAAGTTATTTTCCAAAATGCACTCAAAAATTACATTTTTTCATGTTTTTTGCTCTTAACTTCAAGCTATCTTTCCCAAAATGGATTTGTACTTATATCAACATGTTTAAAATTTTATTCTCTTCTACTTTTATTATACATACTGTATGCGTACGACCTATACTTTCACAGTTAATACTGATTTTTACATGCAAAACATCCACTATCAACATAAAAAAAATTGTCCTTTAATTAATAACTCGGCGAATTTGGGCCGTACAGAAATGAATAAAAAACGAAATTGTTCGTAATTAGATTTCTTTTTAACTTTTATATAAAACATTTCTCGATTCGAGAGTCCATTTTCGAGATATTAGCAAAAATGCGCGACGCGCGTACGCGATTTCGTTACGTCACAAAACTACCGGTGTTTAAAAAAATTATATCTCTGCTCCATTTGGTCGTACAGACTTTAATAAAAAAGAAAATTGTGCGGAATTTTGTAAGCTACAATTTTGATATCTACATAAATTTCTGTAAATTGATATTTTCAGAGTTATTTGCGAAAAACTAATTTTTTTGTCCTTTTGGACCCTCCCCTGACGGCAACGTAGCATCTAGACATGGGGACTTTTAATATGTTAAATAGTACCCTAAAACAAGCCTGTTGACAAAGTTTCAGCCCAGTCAGTGTTATTTCCTCTAAATTTTGTCATTTTACTGGGCTAAAAATATACCTGCAGAACACCTGTAACATTCCTTAAGAACAATTAAAATTAAAGTTCTACCTTAATTAATCACTTCTATTGTAACAGTAATTAGGAAATATACGGAACATTCACCAATGGATGTTGTACAGTTTTCACTCTGTATTGTTTTCACTTGCTCAATACAAATAGTATTTTTTGGTAGGTTCTCATGAATATATGAAACAAAGTATAACATCTAACTCGTAACATTATTTTGAAATGTTAACGTTTTATCAGATTAAATAATTAATTAAATTTCATTAACTTGTATAACTTATAGGCAGAATTCCATAATAAATTATCGTTATATTTTAATAAGCATCCCTTATAATAAAGATCTCTGTTTAAGAAATAGCTTTACCCTTAAATATTATAAATTCCAGCGGCTGTCATCATAATTTAAAGCTCCAACCTTGCAAACCGAATACAATAACCCTTTTAAAACTTATGTCGGTTATAGATTGACGAATCTGATAAATTTAAATGGAATATTATCTTTTAACGTAAACAAAGAAAAGCAATTTTCAGTTGTAAAACTTAATTTTCTTAATATTTCGGTAATTGACAAGGGTTATAGAAAACGAAACATTACAAATAGCCAAACTATTTTCCAATTTGATGTGTTCAAAGATTGCAAGTAATTTTAAGTAGTCTGGAGACAACCATTGTATTTAAATCCATTTCGGCGCGGGTTCGGCTATCCGGTCTTTTGTCAATGGCAGACAACTGTTGCCAATAGACATGGTCAACAATTTCAGCACTTAAAATTCCAAGAATGTACAACATATTTAAACCATTAGAGAAATAATTGCTATCCGTGGCATTCATTTTGAAAAGGGGTTGGATTTGGTTTCTGAAATCTTGTTTTTAGGAGGTTTTGTTAATAGTCATTGGGTAACATGAATATGACGTAAAATAATGATTTAGAGTAAGGATTAATATATAACTTAAGTCTTTAGTCAAAAGACGCAGATTCCAATGGGGCTGTCCGTTGTCAAAAGGTAGAAAGAAACGTAGTCAAAGAAGTTCGCTGGTGGCGTTCTCCGGCATCACAGATATGATATCGAACTTAGTATCACGTAAGTAAAAATGGAAAGGAGTAAGTAACTCTTCTAGTTCGCGAGAGTTGATGCCCGTGTGTTCGCGGATTTATAAGTGATATTAAAGTATATAATAAAAAGCTTATGTGCGTGTGTGCACAAGATCCTGCTGGGTACGTGTGCCAATGACTTATTGAGTAGTTGCGAAAAACAAGAGCAACAAACGAGATTCTCTCCCTCAATTTAAGAGCTGTTCTGGATAGGAATACAAGCCATCAAACAATTGACGATTTTTAGTACGTAAGTTTTTACGTTGCGACAGATTAATAGTAGTTTGAATTCCGTCCTATTAAACGTTCATTGTACATAAATTAATGTAACCATAAATTTTCTTATGTAATATAAATGTGTTGGCTAAATAAATCATCAGTAAGATTAGTGCTATAACAGTATTTAATTTTTCGCATTTAAAAGATTTTAGTGCCTTCAAATAGAGATTAAACTAGTGTTGATGTAAACAAGAACCGATAAATATTTGTGACTGTGAAGAATAATAAGTAAACTTGTATTTTTTGAAAATAAAGGCCAGAGGTCAATTAGAGAATTTGCTACACCGGTGTCAAGGGTGTGCAATTTAGTGAAAAAACATTTGAACAATTTTCTTTTGCATCAGTATAACCCGCAATCAACAACAGAAAATGGAGAGCGAATTCTTTCTTTTTAAAAAAAAAACGCGAGTAAACAAGAATATGCCTCCACAAACCTTGCAGAAAAGCTGCAACGAAGCACGGCAAGTTTTACAGAAAAATTAAAAGGAACATACAGAAAAAGAGAATCAACACTCTGCAAGCCTCACAACGAAATTAAAAGAAAGTAGCGCTCTAACAATTTTTTTTACTGTAACAAAATTTCTTTACGGTGTAACAAATTTGTATAAAGGAGAAAAAATTAAAAAATCGTTAAAAATTATTTATTTGCAAATCTACATAAGCATTCAAATTCACAAAAAATCTTTGATCCCTTATGGAAAACATTGCGATTCCTTGTTTCCTATTAACTCTATCGTAAGGTTAAATTCCACATTTTGTTGCAATAATAAAATTAGAAACACCTCAGGTGTTTTGAAACTTTACTTAGAACGCCAAGTTAATTGTTTTAAATAGCATCCTTATCATTAACAGTTTCGAGTAAACAAACCTATTTTTCACAAATATGTCAAAGTTTTTAACTTGTTTCGTAAACATAGCGCGTGACCGTCAAGCGTGTGTTTTGATTATCATAAAATTCTGGGGAGATAAAAATTCCCCAGGTCGAACTATCTTCATGAATAGTTTTCAGAATTTGAGTTCTTCCATTTTATACTTCGAGCAAATTGGAATGTATCTTGGGCGGTCATTGATGCGTAAAAGTTCTCAGGGCAATAATACCATCGTTCAAAGTCGATCTAGAGTCCCTTGAATTTATTACCTGCAAGTGAACAACAGAAAAAGATTAATGACCTGAAACCTGAACATATTCAGTGTAAGGGTGGCAGTCGGCGACCTATGGCTAAGGTAAATCCTTCATTTTTTCGGAATTCTCTACAGGATTTATGCAAGGAAATCGATTGTGTTAAACAACCCCTTTCTTCATGTATGGTGAAATCACTTGCCGTAATCGTTTCAGTTCGCGAGATTCGTTCTGTTGAAAGCTATAATAAATAGCACTTAATATTACCTTTTTCATAACTACAGATGTTTTATGAAATAAAAACCACTCGTTAAATTTTTGTAATATTTGAAGCTCTCTCACTTATGAGAAGCCTAAACGAAATTATGTTCTATTTGAAACAAAACAAGACTTGTATTATGATTATTTAAAATTCCAGTTTTTTTAATTAAATGTTCATTCTTGTCAATGGCTGCCAGATCTGACATTCATACTTGAGGATGATAAACGTGTAACGAAATCTTGTCCAAGTACTTATAACTATAGAATCTGTTATATGCTTTAATGGTTGTTATTTGATTAAATTATTTTTTATAAAATATACCTGTAATTCTTGTTATAAAAAGAACATCTTTCTAACTCTTCCTTAGGGTGATAGCCAAGTTAGCCGTCGGCATGCAGTTTTTAGCCTTTTCATCTTCTAAGCTTAAAACTTTTTTAAAGTGTAATACTACAGCGAGTGACGGGTAACGTAAAAACCTATGCAGTAATTGTTAAAATTATAGCAAGCCCTTAATTTGTTTCTTTAACACGCTTAAATATTAAAACTGCTACATTAGCACACATATTATATAAAACCCGTTACATTAGCGCCGCATCGTAGGGCTCTGTTTCCCCAACGTGTAAAGCACTCTTAATCTTAGCAGCTTAACTGTACAAGTAGCACGCGTTATTTATATAAAGCGTTTACGACGCAAACTATACTAAAAAATTAGATCAAAATGCAAAAGTCGTTAAAAATTGAAAGAGGAGTTTATAAAAGAAACTGTATGCGAAACTTTCAGAGATCCTGCAAACAATGGAAACCAAACTTTCGTCGGTTTGCAGAAAATTTTCTAACGATTTATTGAAAGCTCGCATTAGCTAGAAGCAAGATTTTCAGAAACGCCTTTAAACCAACAACGTGGATGAAAAACGGCTAAGAACAACTTAGTTTAAACAAGGTAGAACACAATTCAAACAGAAAGTATACGAGACCAAGTAATCAGATCTTCAAAAGATCATCGATGAACCCCGTGTCGACCCATGGAAGAGACCTACCGCAGGTTAGTTAAATTCCCTCTAACAAATATTTTAGTAATACCCACTTTCCCACAGAACTCCAACGATCGTACACCTTATCCCTACTTTTAAATACAGCAATTCTCCCAATCATATTAGGAGTCCCTACCTCGACCAACAGAAAATAACTGATAACTGCATAACCCTTCCAACCACTCCTGCTGACGATTCCCTGCATACCAATTTTCTTGACAGCATAGTCTTCAAATTAAACCCCTGGAAATAACCCGGTTCCGATTAAATATTCAATATTATCCAAAAAGCATGGTCTGTTATCCGGCCTGATCATCGTGGATGATCGGAAGATGGTTCACAATGCCGCTTACGTGACAAACCAGCTGATAGGGATGATCTCAGGGGGTTTAGGGTCGGCGTTTTGGTAACTGTTGCGAGGGCGGGCAACAGGGGGTTAGAGTCAGGTGTAGGGAAGGTGGTGGGAGAGCTAGAGGTAGGTCGCGCGGCGGCGCAATTGGTAACGCCTAGGGTGATGACGTACGCAGCGGTGGCAACGGAGCGTCATGAGGCGGCAGCCGTCGCGGTCAGGGTGGGTATGAAACCTGGCTTGAAGAAGACAAAAGATGTGAAGACCGCACTAAAGAAGACTGTCGACCGCGTACAAGAGAGAATTCGACTAGCGAGCGTACGAAAAACACATACTGG
Source organism: Platerodrilus igneus (assembly GCA_036346225.1). NCBI lineage: Eukaryota > Metazoa > Arthropoda > Insecta > Coleoptera > Lycidae > Platerodrilus > Platerodrilus igneus. The sequence continues at coordinate 2,767,771 of JARFIW010001004.1, forward strand.
GGTCGTGTTTGTAGAGTGCGCAGAGCCCGAAGATTCTCAGAAATTACAAAGCAAAGTCGAGACTGCATGCCAAAATTTAACCGCGAGGGCAATAGAGAAGAGGCGATAGCGGATAGTGCTCTCAGGGCTGTACCGGGAGACAAAAAAGGAAGACCTCGTCCGCTTGGTGGCAAGCAACAATGACCGCCTTGACAACGTACAACTAGAACACCGCTTGAGGTAGATAGGCCGATTCGGCGGAAGGGCTCCTAGGGATCCCTACGTCAATGTTATTTTTGAGGTGTCCCCCTATTCTCCGGTAGAAACTTTTAGCTGAAACGATTAATCTCAGATGGCGTCGGGTTTGGGCTCACAATCACTTTGTTGATGTCATAACATAACTAATTAAACGAATTTTTCCTTAAAATACGACAGAATAAATTTGTCGGCATTCCCAAATGTTATAAGCGAATACAAGGTTTCGCAAGACCTGCCTACCTCTCTAGAGAATTGTGTAGGGGTTATGTATAGGTATATACTACCTTTCGATTTATAATAGAACCATCTATATGACTATTATCGGAATCTGTGTAGGTGACTTAAAATCTCTTGAGCAATAGTTTCCGTTTGTCAACCAGCCGATTTCACATGCCTCGCGAAATCTAATTTTCATTTAGCCATCCAAACCTTTAATTCTTTTAATTTCGTTTACTCAAAAGGCCCGAAGCGTTTGTACGTTTCCTTTTGTATTTTTTCTTTTTAATGGCTTCTAAAGTTACTTATCAGAGGATAATGTTTTTGGATTGTTAATTTAACCCAGCAAACAGTATGCAGCTAATGTCTTTTGCAGGGTCATTTCAGGTCAACTGTATTGACGTTACATGCCCTAAAATTTCTCGGATGAGGATTACACTTTTTGGAGCGAAGAGTTATCCAGAAGGTAAAAATTTCAATCGTAAATTAATTCTTCGGAAAATACTTAAAAAGAACCCAAACATATGATTGGTTAATCTCATAAAAAAAAGTTAAACGTTGAAATTTTTCGAACTAAAACTTGGAGATAAAATGCAAGAGGAAAAGCGGCAGCTGTTTCTGTCTGGTTTATTGTGTCAAGTTTTCCATATGTAATCGATTTATAAAGAATGATTTTTTTTAATTTTTATGAATTACTTTAAATAGTAATACGAGGGTAAGATGAAAAGTTCTCGGCCTGAGACAGAGATGGCATTCCAATCAGCAAAAATTTGTGCTTCCCGAGTGCGTGCACATGTCATTAGTTTGTATGACAAGTTTTAACTTGCTGTAACGTTTTACATATAGGCAATTACTAAGTTACTATAAGTTAGGTGGAATGCCACGATCAAGCCGTAAGCATGTAGTCGACGTGATTATCGATCCGCGCAGCCATGCGCGTGGGGTTCAAGGCGCATGCCCGATGTACTTGCATTCATTCTTGTACGGGCATGTAGTCAGATAAGAAGCAATACTTTAAAAAAAAACGTGGTAGGAAAGTTTCCTTACCATGCCGAATAGAAACAAATTTCATTCTTGGGAAAGGCATGTTGCTTGGTCTGTGACGAGAGCAGATTATGGAAGTGAGTAAGCTTTGAGGATGGCATCCCGTCCGTTTGTAATGTGGCGACACTTGGACGTGACTGCTGCAATCCGCAGGTGTTGTAAGTTTTTGCAAACACCTTTTTTACGGTGAGTACGCTTTTTCTTTGTAACAAACATCAATCCAAGCAAGAAGCAAATTCATTGTGTAACGTTCTCGACTTGGAAGATAAATAATTACCTAAATGATTTAAAATTTCAATACATTTCCGATAATTAAATATATAAAAGCTTTTTTGTTAAACGATTTAAAATTTGTAGCATATTTTCAAATACTAAAGATATAAAAGCTTTCTTATTAAAATAAATTATGCTTCATTTAGTACATATAAGATAATTTGCCTAACGATTTAAAATAGTTTTAGTATATTTTTGAATATAGAATTCGATAGCTTTCCTGTTAAAATAAATTCACTTTATTTAGAATATGTCAGTTGATCTGGCTAGATTTTTTTGTTATTATTTGTTAATGTTAAATAGTCGTTTAGGGCACAACTTAGTTTAACATCTGCTAGATAAATATCTGGAGTTATATGTTTACTCAAACAAGTCAAGCGTATGTTCTACAAACAAATTGTATGATAAGCTAATCCTTGACTTTTATTGAAAAGCTACTCAGATGTTATAAAGATTCAAGTTTGATCTATAACAAACCTTGTGAGCCGAGAACAAAGATCTTTGCTTGAAGCATTCGCTTAATGTAATGAGATATTTTTTCTTATGATGGGCTTTACCCATTAACAATTACTAGGTTTGAAGCATTCGCTTAATGTAATGAGATATTATTTTTTTATGATGGGCCTCACCCACTAACAACTGCTAATTTGTCGATTTAACATTGATAAGACCATTCCACTTCATGCTCTTATATTTATGATTCTGTCTTTATTTTATTTATTTTTTTTGTTTATAAAAGAACATCAAATAATTTTATTACATATCTGCAAACTACTGTAATAGTTTTATTTCTGGAAATTCTGGTTACAAGGTTTAAGTGTAAAAGAAACACAGTTATGTTGTTGAATATCTTTCTTCAGGCATAAGTTAATTCCCTTAAGGTTTATCTGCGTCTTTCCTTAAGATTATTTTTTGTTTATGTATTTGACGTAGTGGCGCCCTAAATTGTACAAAGACAGGTTGATTAATAGAAAAGACCCCCCCGCATCTGATGCCCCCGCAGGGATAGACCCCGAGACTAGTCCGCGAGCATAAATAATTCTTTTTGGCAACACAGTTTGGCTCTATGTCATCCTAATTGAAGCCACCCTCTGCAAAATATTAACCAAAAAGTAAATTTTTTATTACACTGTCTCCCGAAGCGTGGGGCGCGACTAAAGTTTACTGTTGCGCGACTAAATCTTACTGTTGTCCGAGTAAATTTTACTGTCACTCGAGACAAAGGGGCTCGACTGATTTCACAGTCGCTCGAATAATTAAACTTGTCTTTGTTAGTTCACATTTAGTGAAGTAATTTTGGTTAAGCCTGAAGTATTAAATTTTTATTATCATAGTAATTTTTGAGCTAGTATATTTTGTCGATGTTGATGAATTTATTTGTAGTCGTGACTGAACTTTAATTTTTGTAAGGATTAATCAAACTTTTTTGTACTGAATCTAAAAATGGCAGACGTTTATCAGATTGTATATTTACACAAAGAGGAACTAGAATATGAATTAAATATTCGTGGTATAAGAAGTACTAGGTCTGTTTCTGAGAAGAGAAAAATTCTAGGTCGTTTGTTGGCAAAAGAAGTTGGAAAATCAGGTTGTTTAATTAATCTCTCAGAATATGCACTGGAATTTTCTGTGGAATGTGCCGAAATTAATGCCACTATAGACTCAATACGAAATATTTTGCCTGAATTTGAAGGAAATACTTCAGATTCTGTTTTATGAAAGTTCAATCGAGGTTGACTCATTTGTCTGGTCGCGTTAACAGAATGCAAATTCCTTTAGAAAATCCTGAAAAGGCTATCACATTTAAAAATGAAACAATTTTAGAGGCTGAGTTATATGATAAAGTGGATAATACTTCAGAATTCACCTCCCATAATGAAACAATTAATGCATCTTCCTCAACAGTCAGCGTGCCTATGCACACAGTAACGTATCTTTCGCCGCCCATACCTTTTAGTTCTTGGTCCGTAAAATTTAGTGAAGATCCTAAGGAGCTGTATATATTTTTAGATAGAGTAAATAATTGGAACAGTCTCGTAAGGTGTCAGAGGTAGATTTATTTAATAGTTCAGTTGAGTTTTTTGAGAAAGAAGGGCTCCTTTGGTTTAGAAGTGTGAGGAATTCATTGACTGATTGGAGTTCTCTAGTGTGTCAGTTAAAGGAAGATTTTTTACCTGCTCATTGTGAGGATGAAATATGGGAAGATATAAAATCAAGTAGACAGCAGAAGGATCAGCCAGTTGTATTATTTATTGCTCATATGGAGAATTTGTTCTGTAGATTACCACAAGCCCCGGCAAAAGTTAGGATTATAAGAAAAAATTTATTGTCAGATTTAATTTCACAACTCGCATTGTCTGAAATAGATAGCATATCTACCTTGAGAAAATTGTGTAAAAAACTGGAGGAGGCCTCCTTATTAAAACAAAAATCACTTTCTGTAATGTCAAATAATTCTAATAAAAATAATTTGAGTAAAAGTAATTTTAATCCCAAGCCACAATATGTTTATAAACGTCCAGTCTCGAATCGTAATTTTTCGGCATTTACAAGCCAAGAGTATAAAAATAGGTCGCCTCCACAAGTCCAAGTTCTAGACAAAAATATTTCTAGTCCTGTATTTGTTAATTCTCAAAATTCATTGAATAAAAAACGTCCTATCTGTTGGAACTGTTCCCATCCTGGTCATATGTTTGCAAGTTGAGGTATGAAGAGAATCTTTTGTTATCGTTGTGGTCACAAAGGTGTCACATTAAATTCCTGTCCATCCTGGTCAAAAAACGAGTAAGGAAGCAGATGTTGCGTAGCCGACATCCTGCCTCGTTTCAAAAGGCTACAGTTATGTTGCTGAATATCTATCTTCAGGCATAAGTTAATTTCCTTAAGGTTTATCTGCGTCTTTCCTTAAGAAGATTATTTTTTGTTTATGTAATTGACGTAGTGGCGCCCTAAATTGTACAAAGACAGGTTGATTAATAGAAAAGACCCCCCCATCTCATGCCTCCGCAGGGATAGATCCGGAGACTAGTCCGCGAGCATAAATAATTCTTTTTGGCAACACAGTTTGGCTCTATGTCATCCTAATTAAAGCCACCCTCTGCAATATATTAACCAAAAAGTAAATTTTTTATTACATTGCTATCTCAAGTAGTTTGTTTACACGAATTTTTCAAACAGATGTCTTATGCGTGTATCCTTAAAATGGACAAACTTGAATATCGTGCGGTCATAAAATTCTTCGTTTTGGACGGATTAACCCCTCAGAAAATTCATCCGACGTTGATAAAACTTTACGGAGACTCTGCCCTTTCCCTGTCAACCGCTAAAAAGTGGTCAGCTGAATTTAAACGTGGTCGCACGGCTCTCGATGATGACCCACGTGAAGGACGACCAAAAACCGCAATCACACTGGAAACGATTGAAAAAGTGCATGATATCGTGTTGGACGATAGGCTAGTGAAAGTGAAGGAGATAGCTGAGGCTGTAGGGATATTCGACAAAAAGGTGCGAAACATTTTACACAAAGAGTTAGGGATGCGAAAGCTCTGCGCAAGATGGGTGCCGCATTTGCTGAATGCCGATCAAAAGTAAATTGGAAAACGAGTTTCGCAGCAATGTTTGGCCTGGTTCAATAAGGATTCGAGTTGTCACTATGGACGAGACATGGGTCCACTGTTACACGCCAAAAACAAAACAACAAGTCGAAGCAGTGGGTGGAAGCCGGTTTTTCAGCGCCAAAGAAAGCGAAGTCGATCGCATGTGCCGGAAAGGTGATGACCAATGTGTTTTGGGATGCGAAAAGGATCCTGTTAATACATTGTCTTGAAAAAGGCAGAACAATTACATGCCAATATTACTCCGCCCTTCTTGACCAGCTGGGTGTCAAAATTCGCGAGAAGAGGCCTAGCTTGAAGAAGAAAAAATTATCTTTCACCAAGACAACGCACCTGCACACAAGGGTGCGTTGGCGATGAGAAAATGGACGGATTTGGGATACGACTTGCTCGGCCTTCCCCCCTAATTACCCTGATTTGGCGCCCTCAGACTTCTATCTGTTCTCAAACTTGAAGAAATTTGTTTCTACGAAGCACTTCATGTCCGATGAAGAAGTTGAGAGGGCCGTAGACGAATATTTTCACAGTCTTCCGACTCTCACTTCCGGGAAGTAATACTGATGTTGGGGAAACGCTGGACCAAGTGTGTTGAACTTAAGGGGGACTATGTCGAAAAATAAAATCTTTTTTTACTGAAAATTGCAGTCTTTCATTGCAAGCCGAGAACTTTTCACCTTACCCTCGTATTAATACTGATCTGTTGAATTATATTTTTTTAAAAAAGGTTGGCAAAATGTTCCCGTCCACGTGCTCTGCTGGAGGCGCTATAAAGGGGTTGGTGATCTAAGTATGCAAACTATTTAAATTATGTGGGCATTTAAGATTATAATGGTTTATCGTAAACAAAAATACCTATATAATGACTCGCTCGTGTATGAAAAGATTTTTTGCCGATACATCTGCTCTGTGTATACATTAAGAGTAAATTACACAATAAACCAATTAATTAAAAGGACCTAATTTTCAAAGAAAAAGTAAATAAATAGTGTCGGTTTTTCTATATATACTGCTAGAAACATTTTAATACAAACATACAGACAGTGACTGAAGGTGCAATTCCAATTTGTCTTCGTCTAAAAATACCACATCGTTCCATTCCGCAATAGATACGAGCATTTAACTGATGGATAACGCGAAAAAAGCCCCCGTATAATTGAGCTAGAATAGAGTAAATGCATCTCTTATACATGTTAAGATTGCCTAGAAATAGATCATCAGCAAGGAAACGTTCGTCTGAGATTTATGCAGTTTAAAGATGCTACTTAAGTCGCTTTCGTATTTATAACTTGCAGGAAATCAGGTACTTGCCTCTAACGTTAGGAAAGCACATGGCTTAGTGTTAAAATACGCGTCCCGGCGCTCGCTAGATTTTTACCGTTATGGGAGCAACGCGTACGGATGGTACGCGAGTGTCGGGGCTAAAATTATACCATTCCAACCCCTTAATTATGTGTTAAAATTTGTTAAACATTGCAAAACGGAAGAGCTGTGATTCTTTTCTATAAAATCGATAAGTAGCATGTCATTCCGAGTACGAAAAAAGACGACGGAGCAAATTTTTAGCAACAAAACACGTTAAGCACGCCGCTTTTTCTTGTATTATAAAATACCATGTTGGACATTTTTCGAGGACTCAAAAACCTCATCAAAGTAAGCAGCGTTCACATTGACTCTCCGATTTTTCGCCTGCATTATTCCTTCACCGTTTTGATATTAATCTCGTTTAGTTTGATAGTAACGACGAGACAGTATGTCGGTAACCCTATAGATTGTGTTCATACTAAAGACATTCCAGAGGATGTTTTAAACACATACTGTTGGATACATTCGACATATACGGTAAGAGGTGCGTTCAATAAGAAAGTTGGTGTTGAAGTTGCGTATCCGGGTGTTGAAACGGCAAAGAGCGAGAAAGACAAAAAGTTGTATAGGTATTATCAGTGGGTTTGTTTCTGTCTATTTTTCCAAGTAAGTACAATAGTTATTTGACCATTGTTTTTTTACCATAGTTTTTGATACGTCTTATATACTGCGGATGAACCCGAGGTGTTGAAAAGTACAACACACGCCGTTTTGTTTCCACAATAACCGCTTGTTGCTTCCTTCAATTTATTTTTGGCAAACTTGCTAGGAAGTTCCTCTATAACTAGTACAAGTTATCAAACTCCCCTTGAACAATGAATAGTATAAACACTCATTTTTACTTCGAAAGTAAGCACACACGTTGAGCTCAATCTTAAAACTTACACATGCAGTCTCCTGAAAAATTCTAAAGTGCACGTGAAAGCAGTTTTTCTAGTATACCTACTCTTGCTATTTTAAAGAGAAGAGCTTCTATTATCTTTTACAACGATGCAATCGACTTCCTTTTTACAAGAAGTACATATTTTAAATCTACTTAAAAGAAAGCTCCGAACATTCATAAATATTCTACGATACAGCTATTTTTTGTTTCAGCATGTCCGTTTAAAAAAGGCACGTCATAGTAAACGAGAATGTCTAATAATAACAAGAATGATTTAAAGGTTTTCTAATGAACGTTACTCATTTTTTGTGGAAAATTTTTACGAGTTTCACAATGTTTTAAAATTTATCGTTCTTGTATTGGAAAAAAAATTAGTACCCGAGGGTACACATTCGTCACACGCTGGGAGTCAGGAACATTTTACGGGTTAAGAAATACCGTAGAACATTCGACAGTATTTCGATTTTTAAAGAATTATATTTTCTCGAAACATTATGCTTCAAATCACCCGTAAAATGTACTTTTATAAACGCGAATATTTATAATGAAAGTTTGCGTTTTTATGATTTATTATCGCGAATTTGGATTGTGATATTATTGACCATAAAGCGTCTTTATATATATATATATATATATATATATATATATATATATTGCTGTGATAAGGGGTTGTTTAGGGGTGTATTGAGTCGCAAGGGTCGCATAATAAATGTAAATAGCAATAGGAATCACAAAACAAACTGCATTTATTTAGCATGAAAATAAATAATTCGCATATTATGCAAAGAGCAAACATTCAACACCCTGTATATGGACCGTAATTAACTTTAATCAACGCCAGTAAGCATATCTTTCAATAAAAGAACACATATTCAGCAGAGGAATAATTATACATGCAATTAACCTACTTCAAGAAGCGTTCAATAATTTTATAAAATAGATACGCATGAGATAAGATAAAACCTAGTAAGTCTTTATACAACTACGTATGGGCTAAAGAAAGAAAAATAAAGCGCTTTGATAAGAGACGCACTTTCAAGGATAAGTTTTAAATACGAGACATAAACAAGAACACGTGAATTTACATCACTCATGTTACATCAGTTATTTATTCAATTCTCCAAAAAGCTTTATCTACACAAACAACAGACATAAGCTAAATTAAAGTCCAATAACAATAACAAAACAAGCGGTCAAAGATCGTACAATAATAGAAATACAAGCATAACATGTATCCACAGAATAGTTTCATCAGGAATAAAGATTGAAAACTCCTAGGAATACCCAAAACAACCATGGTTGGATACAACACTTTGTACGACTGATCTGATAAACCAATCAAAATTTAGATAGCGAAAGCTATATAACGCCCAGAGTTGATAAGAAGAGTCAGTCTCAATTTGAATCACGTCGAATCTGCAACACTATTACTCGAAAACTTACGCGTCGAAATAAATTTTAAATTAAATTATTAAATTTTGTGAAAAATGGTGTTGTATAATATTTGATGACAAATTACATTGAAGATATATGAAAAAGCTTTCGTCGTTTTGCTAAAAACGTGAGTAGAAATTTGTTAATTAATTTAAATTAAATGTTTATAATAATGTAGGGCTCTAAGTATCTAAGGTGTATCTAAGGGATCTAAAAAAGGATCTGAAAAATACAAAGTAAAGCACGAGGTGAATTTTGGAAACGAGGATTATCAAAACTATTGGTTCAAACGTACGTGAAGGAGTACGAAGCAGAGCATTGTTTTTCGATTGAAGTTAATAAAGGGGTGTTGATCCACAACATGCAACAGCAAACAAAAGGCAAAAAAGGACTCTTAAAGAAATCACAGGTCAGGGCTAACTAGTATAAGGAATCATTTCAAATTTAAATTTAAACACTGAATATATTTTTAAGGAGTCAACAAAAATATTTAATACGTTGAAATTTACGTAAAGAGGATAAAAGATCTTGAACATTCTAGATTTTTTTAGTAAAAGGTGTCGTTTTTTGGTGATTTAAATTAAAGAAAGAGATATAATTTTTGGGATATATGATCCAAATAATATTAATTGATTGAAGGGTTTATTTAAGGGATTACAAAATTGTGAAGTGTAGATATTATTTCCTTTCCTTATACGAATATTGATTGACTTCGTTTTATCATTCCAAACAGATAATACTTGAAGGGGTAAATTTATTTGATCATCGTAACGTTGTGCACTCTGTGTGAATTAAACTGTGCTAGCCGGGGCATAATTAGAATAGTAGAAAACACAGAGCGGTGGCGTTAGCAGAAAACTGAACGTTTATTACATCGGCGTGCGGCGTTATCATAACAATATATATATATATATATATATATATATATATATATATTGCTGTGATACCACCAACATCCGGGTACTCCGCTTTTCGAATCGAGTCCCTACGAATTGGATGTCCAGAATGCTGTGAATCCTACGAAAAGCTATTCATTACTTTAACTGTGTTGGTCCATTGACTTTCTTCTGTTAATCGCCTCGGCTGCTCCCCTAGATAACTTTCATCCTCATTCATAAAAAGGAAACAAACACATTCCTACCACAAACACGAACGTTAACTCTATTTACATCAATATTCACAATACATTAAAATTTCAAAATTAAATTTTGGCATAAATTTCAGTATCAGAAATTTTCAAGATTACATTTATTATCATTTAAATGTGCATCCTGAATTAAAGTCCTTGTTGGATGCCTACTAATTAATATAACAATATATGCAGAGTACAAAGGGAGCATCTACCACCCCTTTACGTTAATTAACCAGGTTCGTCTAATTGAGCTCAAAGACATACCCAAATTTTCATCATAATCCAGAACATCAATACTAAATACCCCTTTCTACTTAAACAAGCAAATTTCACCTTAACATTAAAATTTTATGGTTAGTACAATTTCACTAATGTCCATTTAAAGTAAATCAATTATAAAGTAATTCAACACACACAAAAATATCAAAGTTCAAACAAAATAGTATAAATTACCTGAAGGTTACTGCACTCGTAGCTTCAATGTACATCGTCCCTTTTGTTAATCACACCATTCCAACTGGGTTATATTTACAGCTTCTGATTCTAAACGCTTTTCAAATTTTCTCCATCACCATTTATTTAAAGTTGTTTCTGGGCTTTTCCAGAACTCATCTGTGTATATCTGACCCTTGTTTTGTGGATCCAGACACATTTATGAACCATTTAATTATTCACCCCCCGCAAAATAGTAAAGAAATTCATACTTCTTTCACCAATATACGCCAAAACTGCCTACTTTTGGTGTATTCATTTGTCGTTGTAAATTTTACTAATTGGTACAGTGATACTAAATTTTATTACCTTGTATCTAAGTGCACTAAAGTATATTCATGTTAGCACGTAAAGAACAAACTATTTTGAATCACCAAAATATACGAGCAAACTTTAAATTATTTTATCAAACTAAAATGCACTGTTTAACATCTTGAATCAAGTCGCGGATGTAAGAGAGCTTGTTCATATTCACCTGGGTATATATAGAAGTTAGCCCGTCTGTCGGTCGAGTCCTCAAAACGGACCATTCTAAAGAATTTCGCATTCTCGGTTCCCATTCCGTAGCCCGCGCGTCGGTTTTTACGAATTTTGTACTCACCCCAGTTAAATCTCAGAAATTTCAACACGGCACGCACCGCCTGGAAATAACTAATTGACTTTTATTCAGAAATGTTATTTTCACCTCTCAAATTTTGCCTTTTACTTCCAACCAATCGTGACCCTCGTGACGTTGCTCATATCACGCCTTTAATTATTAGTGTCTTTGTCTTACGCACATTATCTTTCCTTCTCTAACCTGTTCTTAGTGGTGCAAATTGATATTCCTTACTATCGATTATTTCAGTCCATGTGGACTATCTGGGTTAAATAACCCCGTATCGCGCCTTCCCGTGAATATTAAGCCCCGGTTTCTCCAAGATTCTTTGTAACCATTAATTATCTGCAAAATTTTCGCCGAATGAGCTTTTTAAACTACGCAGGTGTTCAAACATACTATTAATTCTCAGAGCCTTATTCCGTGGTATTTTAATCTTGGATTTTCACAGACTTTTATGCTTATTATTAATAATGATTTAATTAACTCCAATTAAAATTGACTTCTATCCTTTCATTTTTAGCGAATACAAATTAAATATTAATTATTATGCGTACACTTTGTTTAATACCGGTTACTTAAAATAAGGTTAATTAATATAAATTTTGCACGTAATTTCCATTTGTTTCTTTCCTCGGAATAATTACATTACACGTAGAGCTTGTTAATACTGTTTCTTTTGATATAAAGCGTCTTGTACATGATTTAAATCTCTTATTTTTACTGAAACGACCGAATTTATTTATGCTTCTTGGTTTTAATAAAGCGTACTATCTAATAAAATTCCTTATACACGGTGATTAAAATTATTTTATGTAATTCATTAATTTTCTACCCTGGTCTAAATATGAGTATTTTCCCCTATTTGAATACAAATAATCCCACTTATTTGAATTCAAATATAAAATATTTAAACCGCAAACAAAATTTACAAAAAAAATTGCCTATCTCTCTCTACTCTTATCTATCTAACTTACCTACCTTATCCAATCAAAAAAAAATATTTACACCTATCCTATATCCCTATCCTATTCCTAACTCTCACCTAATTTTATAAACTGAAATTATCCCTAACTTCATCCTACTTATCCATCTAATCCTATATATATCCTATATACCTATCCTATTCCTAACTTTTAACTAATCTTCCCTATACTTCACTTCCCCCTACCTAATCCTATATGCCTATCCTACTCTTACTCTATTCCTAACTCTCCACTAATCTTATATGAAATATCTATACTTAACCTAACTTCTTTTCTTCCTACATTTACTCTTTATTCTCATCCTAAACCTATTTCTACTTATCTCCCATATTTATCCTATACCTAACTTTATTTTCTATATCTATACTAAAATTCATCTATCTCTATCCTTTGTTCATCAAGTTATTTAAATCTAACTCTCTTCTTGACCCTCCACGTCTTTCTTCTCACCATCCTAATACTCTTCATTCCTATCTCTCCTCCTTCTATATCTATACTTAACATCCTTATTATCTCACATACAATAAACTTATCCCTATTATCCTGATTCTTAAATATTACTTCTTCTTCAATCCCTACACTTGTCTGTTTCTCATTTATTATTGTTTCCCTTTCTGCCGACAAACCAAACGATACTACTTTAAAATTATCGATTTTTCCCTCTATGGAAAATCCTATGTACCTTCTAGAATTCTTATGTAATGGAATCCGCCAGAATGAATTCCTTAAATCTACTTTATTAAAAACAAACTTGCCAATTAACCTCGTCAAAAATAATTCTGCCTTCACCTGCTCCCGATATGCTGCTGTTGCTTCTACCACCACTAATTCTGCATGTTTTTGTACTAAAGCTTGAACCTCTACTCTCCTATCCTCTGGACATCTTATTGTGTTGATCTGTTTAACCCCATCATCATCTACCTCTACTACATTAATACTAAACCCCGTGTCATCCTCTGTGACTTCATAACTGCCCTTCCATGGCACTACCCTATCTTTAATCCTTACTACCTTCCTTTCCATATCTATCAAAACCCCTAACTGCATCATACAGTCAACACCTAAAATGCTCTGAAACTTCAGTCCAGGTACAATTACAAACTCCTGTTCACAGCTTAAACCTCCTATATCTATCCTAAGCACCACAACACTATTTACTACAGCAAACTTCTTTTTATTTGGAGCTACTAAATGGCTACGCTTTATAGGCATAATTCTATCACAAACCTTATCCCTAATTTTGCTGACGAATTCCTCCGATATTAAACTCGCCTCTGCCCCTGTATCAAGTAATACTTCTACACTATTCTTAAAAATTTCTAAATTAATAATTGGCAAACATAATTTTCCTTAGTTTCTGGCTCTACTTCCTCCTCAATTTTGAAAAATTCACGTGGATGTTCATATACATTTACACTGAAATCTAGTGGTCTGTCGCGTTCTAAAAATCCTGTCCAGGTCTGTTTTCCTACTCGGTCCTGGTCTAGCCGTCACCTCAGCGTATGTCCTAGGCGTTTCCACTCGTTCCGTGTCTGTATTAGCAGTCCCGCTCATGTCTGGTGAACTATTCATTCTGGTAGGTCCCGGTCTCGGTGCAGGTCCCCTTCCTAAACTATTACTCCTAACATATGGTCGTCTCTGTTCCCAATTCTGTCGCTGGTATCCGTAACTATTCCCCCGTCTAGCGTAGTTGTCCCGTCTATTGTCAAACCTAACTGTGTTGATCTGTCTTTCCCTGTTATCCCGAGGTCGTCCACTACTTACGTCGTCGTACCTCTGCAAGTATTCTAGAAACATTTCTCTGTCCACTATGTTCTGTAGTGCTACGTGTTGTCTTATGTCTACCTCGAAGTGTCGTGATAAATACTTAATAATTTGTCGGTCCGTCAGTGGTGGGTTCAGTTGCTTTGCTATGCTATACTTGCGTATAGCATATTGCTCCCTACTTCCTGAAAATTCTCCCTTAAACTTCCCTGTGATTAAGTCGTCTCGTACCTGGTCTTGTCTGTGGTCACTCCAGTAGTGCTTTAAAAATTTGTTTTCAAAGTCCTGATACGTGTCTATGTCCTGTCCTACTAAATTGCTTCCGCGTTGTCCTTTAATAAAGCCTTTATCGTATTCAGTTTAGTCTGTTCGTCAAATAAATTTCCCACTAGTTTTCTTACGCTATTAATAAAAATTTGTGGATTTACCCTGTTATCGCCATAAAACTTCATGTGTTGCTCCAATGATACTCCACCTGTAGAAAATCTGGGACCATCCCCCGTTAAATTTGACATGTTGTATGTGGAGTAACTCTCCAGCTGGTTCGATAAAATTGAATAATTATAGCGGACTGTAGATTGCTTGAATAATTAATGAAACACAAGTTAGCAATTAATCATTATATTGAGTAAAAATAGTTGCAATACAGTAAACCGTACATCTTACTCCGATGGAATGTAAAACCGAACTCGTCGACCCTTGAGGAAGGGTTCTAAAGCTTGTTTTTACCTAACGGTACAAATAAATCAGCAATGCTTTTAAGAATGTACAGATTCTACATAAGAAAAATACTAAATCCTAACATACCGCCGGCTTTGAATGCCATGCGTTCAACATAAAATACAATGTGATATTACAATAAGCTACAACGGAAGAATACAATATTGTTCATGAACATTATTCGTTCACAGGTAGAGCAGAGACCTTAGCCACAGCACGTTTGAAATGACCTGCACTAGTTTTAACAGACACAACACGTATTGTTCCATCTTGACCAGGGTGTACTTCTGTTATTCGTCCTAATTTCCACTGCAGGGGGGCTGTGTTATCTTCGTTCAATAAAATCAAATCACCTATTGCTGGTGAATGGCTGTTGCCTGTTTTCCATTTTGTACGCTGTTGAAGCTGGTGTAAATATTCGAAAGACCAGCGCTTCCAGAAATGTTGCACCATCTGCTGTAGTTGTTCATAATGCCGCAAGCGATTACTCGGCGACGACATAACATTTTCTTGAGGAATTGAATTTAGCGCACCGCCGATTAGAAAATGTCCGGGTGTTAGTGGGAGAAAATCAAGTGGATCGTTGGAGATTGGGCATATAGGACGGGAATTAAGTACTGCTTCAATTTGGGTGGTGATTGTATTCAAGGATTCATAAGTAAGGGCAGTATTCCCGATCACTCTGATAAAATGAGTTTTGAATGAGCGAACCATACGTTCGCATAATCCTGCTATAATACTACTAATACTACTAACTTCGCGTTCTACCCTGCCTAACTGATCCCTACATGAGTCCGTCACTTCAGTCATTTTTACATTAATCTCTTCTTCACAAAAAATGCGTACTTCGGACCTTAAATGTCCCATTTCCTGTCGAAGACCTGTAATATCACGCTCATTTTTTTCAACCCTATTTTCAACTTCCCCCATCTTTACGGTAAGACTATTTTTAAATTCTGAAACTTCTTTATTCGTCTTATCTATTTTCTCACTTAGGGTTTCCCTAACTCCTGTTAATGTCTCATTCATTCGGTCAAATTTCTTATTCGATTCTTCACTCATCCTCTCTAACATTCTCAATATCATCTCGTTTCCTTGATCCCCGATTCCGTCCTCGACTGATCTCTACTGCCTCCAGCTTCTTCCATTTTCGTATTTTTTCACACAATGCACTATCGTCACTTCCAATTTCCATCCTTGACTCCTTAACCACTCTTTTCTCTGCATACGTTCTAATCACTCACACACTCTCAAAATACTCTTAAATTTATACACACACAGAAACTCTCTCTCAGATCGCCAGTTTCCTGGAATAAAATCACAAAATTTTATTTGGAACTCGAGCCTCACTTTTGGGTCGCCAAATTTGCTGTGATACCACCAACATCCGGGTACTCCGCTTTTCGAATCGAGCCCCTACGAAATGGATGTCCAGAATGCTGTGAATCCTACGAAAAGCTATTCATTACTTTAACTGTGTTGGTCCATTGACTTTCTTCTGTTAATCGCCTCGGCTGCTCCCTAGATAACTTTCATCCTCATTCATAAAAGGAAACAAACACATTCCTACCACAAACACGAACGTTAACTCTATTTACATCAATATTCACAATACATTAAAATTTCAAAATTAAATTTTGGCATAAATTTCAGTATCAGAAATTTTCAAGATTACATTTATTATCATTTAAATGTGCATCCTGAATTAAAGTCCTTGTTGGATGCCTACTAATTAATATAACAATATATGCAGAGTACAAAGGAGCATCTACCACCCTTTACGTTAATTAACCAGGTTCGTCTAATTGAGCTCAAAGACATACCCAAATTTTCATCATAATCCAGAACATCAATACTAAATACCCTTTCTACTTAAACAAGCAAATTTCACCTTAACATTAAAATTTTATGGTTAGTACAATTTCACTAATGTCCATTTAAAGTAAATCAATTATAAAGTAATTCAACACACACAAAATATCAAAGTTCAAACAAAATAGTATAAATTACCTGAAGGTTACTGCACTCGTAGCTTCAATGTACATCGTCCCTTTTGTTAATCACACCATTCCAACTGGGTTATATTTACAGCTTCTGATTCTCAACGCTTTTCAAATTTTCTCCATCACCATTTATTTAAAGTTGTTTCTGGGCTTTTCCAGAACTCATCTGTGTATATCTGACCCTTGTTTTGTGGATCCAGACACATTTATGAACCATTTAATTATTCACCCCCGCAAAATAGTAAAGAAATTCATACTTCTTTCACTAATATACGCCAAAACTGCCTACTTTTGGTGTATTCATTTGTCGTTGTAAATTTTACTAATTGGTACAGTGATACTAAATTTTATTACCTTGTATCTAAGTGCACTAAAGTATATTCATGTTAGCACGTAAAGAACAAACTATTTTGAATCACCAAAATATACGAGCAAACTTTAAATTATTTTATCAAACTAAAATGCACTGTTTAACATCTTGAATCAAGTCGCGGATGTAAGAGAGCTTGTTCATATTCACCTGGGTATATATAGAAGTTAGCCCGTCTGTCGGTCGAGTCCTCAAAACGGACCATTCTAAAGAATTTCGCATTCTCGGTTCCCATTCCGTAGCCCGCGCGTCGGTTTTTACGAATTTTGTACTCACCCCAGTTAAATCTCAGAAATTTCAACACGGCACGCACCGCCTGGAAATAACTAATTGACTTTTATTCAGAACTGTTATTTTCACCTCTCAAATTTTGCCTTTTACTTTCAACCAATCGTGACCCTCGTGACGTTGCTCATATCACGCCTTTAATTATTAGTGTCTTTGTCTTACGCACATTATCTTTCCTTCTCTAACCTGTTCTTAGTGGTGCAAATTGATATTCCTTACTATCGATTATTTCAGTCCATGTGGACTGTCTGGGTTAAATAACCCCGTATCGCAACTTCCCGTGAATATTAAGCCCCGGTTTCTCCAAGATTCTTTGTAACCATTAATTATCTGCAAAATTTTCGCCGAATGAGCTTTTTAAACTACGCAGGTGTTCAAACATACTATTAATTCTCAGAGCCTTATTCCGTGGTATTTTAATCTTGGATTTTCACAGACTTTTATGCTTATTATTAATAATGATTTAATTAACTCCAATTAAAATTGACTTCTATCCTTTCATTTTTAGATAATACAAATTAAATATTAATTATTATGCGTACACTTTGTTTAATACCGGTTACTTAAAATAAGGTTAATTAATATAAATTTTGCACGTAATTTCCATTTGTTTCTTTCTTCGGAATAATTACATTACACGTAGAGCTTGTTAATACTGTTTCTTTTGATATAAAGCGTCTTGTACATGATTTAAATCTCTTATTTTTACTGAAACGACCGAATTTATTTATGCTTCTTGGTTTTAATAAAGCGTACTATCTAATAAAATTCCTTATACACGGTGATTAAAATTATTTTATGTAATTCATTAATTTTCTACCCTGGTCTAAATATGAGTAATATATATTGCTATGATATTACCCGTCTGATTCCTTTATTAGTTTAAGCCCCAATGTTATGAAATGTTAGATTAGGATTTTACCCCCGACTAGCTTAGTGAATGGATCTTATTGAATCAAATAAAGCAATTCTATAATACATAATATAATAATTGATAATATTTACAACACTCAAAATTTTCCTTTTTGTACAAAATATCTACATATACCATATTTATGTTTTTCTGAAAGCCAGCAAAAATATCTTTTATTTATTCAGGGACCTTCGAACGTTCCACGATACCTATTCCATTGTCATAAATTTATTAAGTGACCCTTTCTGATGATCCTTACAAATATACAATGTGACAAATATTAAATCAAAACAGTTTTCAATAATAAAGTGTATTAAGATTGCTAACCTGGAATGGGTTCTGTAGTTCCATCCTAGTTCGGTTTGCTTATTGATGTGCCGGCCCCATATAAGAATCGCCTCCCATAAATTGATTCCAATTAAAATCATACCAAGTCGGAATACGTCCAAATTAGAATACTTTCATTTTTAAAATTATCTTAGAGTATGTTCGAAGTTAGAAGTCCCAAATTAAAGTCGTCTTAAATATCCCAAATTAAAGTCATCTCAATCAAATATGTCTCAAATTACTACCCAAATTAAAGTCGGAATTAGAATCCAAGATTAAGAGTCGAAATTAAAATCCAAATTACGTCGGAATTAAAAGCCCTTTGAACATAGTCGTTGCTCAGTTTGAATATAGACTAACTTGTCGCTTCGTCACTATCGTATATATAAGTCCTACCTCCAATTGATTTCATTGGCTTGTTGACGTTCTAGGGCGATACTTCCACCTTATCTCGCATACCTCGCGATTTTCACCAAATATTTAGTTTAAATCTTTCAATGCATGCCTTGTCTGTCACGTAGGCATCCCGCATATCGTAATATTATTCGAGAATTTCCAACTTTTGACTTTTATTAACGCACGTATTTGGATGTTTGTTAAATTTTATCGTCTAAATTGAATCGCCTGGTGCTTGTTTATTTTTACAGAATATTGGATTTTTGAACAAATGTGATTTCTTCCAGTCACGTAACGATTTTCTAATAATGAATTATTTAGAATGCGTGTACGATGATACTCTCGACGCAATTGTTAAATATTTGCCATGCCAATTTATCTATGCTCCCCGGTGATTTAATTTTGATGCAATTTGTTGCGTTTTAGAATCTTATCTTTACTTGTAAACTACACTTAGACATCTTTATGTTCTCATGCATTTAATCCCGTATATTTTATATAGTGTCCTCTCAATTAACAGTATGTAGAGTGACCGTTTTTACTCTTATGATTTCTGGAATTATGTGCTTTTCTTAAAGTGGAAGTTATTTACATTTATTCTACGACCCCCATGACTTAACTTACCCCTAAACTACCCTATATCATAGCAATATATATATATATATATATATATATATATATATGCTGTGTAATTCTCCGCCCCTCGTTGTTGCGTCAGATTAAATTGCTGTGTAGTACTCCCCCACGTTTGAGCATCCGGATCTAATAAACGTCCAGCTGAACGCCACCATTCAGTGTTTTTCTCAAATCTTCTAATTTTTTTATGCCACGGCTAGCCCTTTTTAACTTACGCAGAGTGCACAACGTTACGATGATCAATTTAATTTACCCCTTTAACTCTTACCTGTTTGAATTGATAAAACAAAGTCAATCAATATTCATATAATGAAAGGAAATAATATTTACACTTTACAATTTATGTAATCCTTTAAATACACCCTTCAATCAATTAATATTATATGGATCATTTATCCCAAAAATTATATCTTTTCTGGAACGTTCGAGACCCTTTTATGATTATTACGTAAGTTTCAACGTGTTCAATATTCTTGTTGATTCCTTACAAGTTTTAGAGAAATTTAGTATATTCAGTGTTAAAATTTAAATTTGAAAAGATTCCTTAAAACTAGGTAGCCCTGACCTGTGATATTTGGATGAGCTGTTGCGTGTTGTGGATTAACACCCCCTTACTATCTTCAATCAAAACCCAATGCTCTACTTTGCACTTTTTAACGTAGTTTGAACCAATAATCCAGTACGGTTACCCCTTGTTTCCAAAATTCACCTCGTGCTTTATTCTATATTTCTCTGTATGCGCCTTGGATCTCTTCACTTTTATTTGGAATTCGTAGGTTTCTTAGTATTATGAATTTCTGAATTATTCCATTTATCGTTGTGAATTAGAATTAGATTAGAAGTGTATTAGAATTGGACTACAAGTGTATAAGAATTGGAATAGAAGCGGATTAGAAGTGGACCAGAATTGGGAGCCCTATATCATTATAAACATTTAATTTAAATTAATTACCCAATTCCTACTCACGTTTCCTGCAAAAACGGCAAAAGCTTTTTCATGTATTCTTAACGCAATTTTTACACAACACTATATTTCAATTTAATATACAATTTATTTATCTGACGCGTAAATATTTGATTAAGAGTATTGTGGATTCGACGTGCTTCAAATTGAGACCGACTGTTTCTTATCACCTCTGGGCGTTATATAGCTTTTGCCCTCTACACTTGGATTGGTTTTCCAAGCAGCCTTGCAAATTGTTGCGACCAGTCATATTTGTTCTGGACATTCCTAGTATATTTTCAAGGTGATTTTTGATGAAACTATTTTGGAGTTCCGTATCATGCTGATATTTACTATTTTTATCGTTACTGAACTTTTAGCTTATGTCTGTTGTTTTGTGTAGACAAAGCGTTTGGAAAATTGTACAAAAATAAATGATGTAACCCGAGTGCTGTTGTCGTTTATATATTTATTTAAACTCATCTTTGAAAGTGCGTTTTCTTATCAAAGCGCTTATTGTTCCTTCTTTATTACACGCGTAATTACATGAGATTTACTAAGTTTTACCTTATCTTATCTTAATACGAGCTCATAGTAAAATCCTAATCCTTTGTGCTAATATTCGCACATCAATCTCCAAAACGTCCCGTTTACCTTGTACATACGTCAAATATTATAATTCTCATAAATTCCCACATAAAATATAGTAAAATAATACAACAGAAAAAGTTCAATTTGTAACTCTTTCCCAATTTGTCTTTTTAGTTCATAATCTTGTACCACAATGCACAAAAACACCAGATCATACACAAATGCAATCAAAAAAACAACAGTTAGCTGGATTTAAGCACTGCACACTGGCCTACCATCATACCATCAATGAATGCTGCCGTGAAGAACGCCCCCATTCTGGATTGCAACACCTAGGACTGCAAACTGTTACCATATCAGCACGAAGTCATCTAATCTACCACTTCCATTGTATAAAATTCAGTCTCAAGCCTTTTCTATCAATTGTTTGTTAATTAACCAAATTAACCCAAACAGACATTTACTCCATTTCCAAATTTTTATATTTGGCACACTTAGTGCAAACGAAAATATAATAGGCTGTACTTACATACATTAACTTTGTTTCAACTTGCACAAGAAGTACATTTTCTTGGAGCCATCAGCTTGTAATACCCTAAGCATAGTCTGCTTGTCGAAAAACTAAGTGCGAGTAAGAGCTTTACGCTATTCGAACTAAGAGATCTAAGAGATCCTTCTACCATTCGTTGGGGCGTATATAGTCTTTTTCTGCCCCTCTAAAGCTTCTAAATTCCGGTAACTTTCAACAATACAAACAAACAACTTCTAGCCATTCACAAGTCCTCCTAATTTTCTACCCAAACACCAACTGTCACCGAAATCCTGGAATTTGCACGATACAAACAAAACATTTTCTCCGTATTCTTTTAACCATCAACAAATTCTCTGTACCCGTCCTAACTGACCACACTTTTCAAAAACATTTCCTTGAATTTCAACAATCCCGCTCTAAAATCTTGTGTATATTTTCTCCAACTGCCCATTTACACTACGCCCCTAAAGCAACATATATTATCTGCCTCCCTTTAACATACGTACTAAAATTTCCTATGTGCTTTACTTCCTACTCCTTCCATTTTGTATATTCCTACCACGAGTTATATTTTTTTTATTCCAACATGCATACTACATCAACTATCCTTCTTACTTTCTGCCTTCCCCGTTGTCAACGTTCAATCTAATTCTATCTCGCTTATCCTCATGCCATCTAATGATCTATCTTTGGTCCTTGTTTGTACGTTTCATCTGTAACCTATCTACCATTTCTCCACTCAAAAAAAACCTTCAAACTATCTTTATCTTAATACGTGGTATTTCTATCCTATTTTTATCCATTCTAACATAACCCTTCCTTGTTTCGCCGTTGACGACCTGCGAAAATAACGCTCTCCAACTAAATATTACTCTCTCTAGACAACGTTCAAACTATGCACTTCTCACTTCTACATATTCTACCTGATACTCTTTCTTTGTCTCTCTCTGTCTTCACTCCAAATCAACTAACACATAACACTTTATCCTAGTTCTACTCATTCAAAAAGATAACCCCTACTTGTTCACTTTTTTGCACGTTTTGTTGTATAACCGCCACCTAACCCTCTTTGGGTTTTACATCTTTTTAACAAGTCTATAAATCCATTATAATTGACGGCTCCGACTAACAATTCTTAGAATTCGTTCGTTATATGTGCACGTTTTATCTTCCTTCTTATAACGATACTTGGAAACCCTGCAACGGTTACACTTGTTGCTTCAAAACACTTTCACTACTTCTCGTAAATAATATAACATAACAGCCACTTAACTGTTGTAAACAATATGCCGAAACCAACGGTTTAAAACGCTCAAGCTTTTTGAAAATAAATATTCAACTTTGCTATAATTTCATCCTAAAGTTAACTATGAAATTGAAAACGCTAAAGCTTTATATTTATGCTCTAACTTTATACACGATGATGGTTAAATATGTTTTTTGTTTATAATATGACTTTTAAAAAGCTATGTTACACACTACCTTTCAATCGAAATGATTACTTATTCCAGGCATCCTATAAAATCTGATTAAGTGTTTAGTTGCAGTGTTAAATACTTGGAATCTATTCTATGATAATTTGCTTTGATTTGCAAAGGTTAGAAAACCTCGGATTATGAGTTCTTTGAAATAAACACCTGCATATCTTAAATAAATAGGTTTAATGGGTTTGCTTTCAAATGATTGTTATCAACACTGTTACTACTATATACTATTAACGCGAGTTAAGATTCGGGCCTTGGGAGCTGTGTTTTTAAAACCACTTCCAAAATTTCTTAACAAATTTATTTCAAACAGACATTAATTTTGGAATTTTACAAATTACTCTAAGTCGAAAATAACTGAATCAATTGTACTATTTTCAGTAGCCTAAGCAACTGCAATGTTAAAGCTGAATACTTTTACTGACTGCCGGGTCTTGGGGCTCCCGGGCTTTTTACAATGTCCCTGCCCCTTCACATGGCTGTGGAAACTTGCAGAGCTCATGTCTGCTTATTCTTAATTCAATTTATTGTTACAGTGTTATAATCTAACTTTCTAGCTAAATGCGGTCTCCTGACCGTCTGTGACCTACCACCTGCAGTGTCACTATCGTCTGGATACAAAATATTGCACCCATTCTCATGAACTGTTAATACACTTTATAAATTGTTCTTCTATTACATTGTTGCACTTCACTTAGTATTTTCTTAACACTTTATAATAATTCCTAATTATTTCTATTTTGTTATACATATATCAATTGGGGATACATAACTCGCGGTATTCGATATCACACAGGTGTTCACGGACTCAGTGTGCTAGCAATTAAAATTGTCCACTTATTTATCTGTTTTTCTGTAATGAAAGTTGAAATAGTACATCTCTATGGTTTTATATAACAAATAGCCACCCCATTTGATTTCTCCAATGCTCCACCCGAAGATACTACATTGGCCAGGAAGAGAGTTTTTTTAAATTTTGCCGAACCCTTGCTATTGCAAGCAAAGTAGGGATCTTTAACGTGCATGACAACACTCACACACGGGAGCTCCATTTTACCTCTCATCCAAACGAGGGCGTATTTTTGTGAAAAATGATCGCTTAACATTTTTCAAGTGGATCGTGTTGAGATGTGAACCCGGGACCTAACAAATAGATCTTTTGTATTCCAATGCTCCATCCGAAGGTACTACATTGGCCAGGAAGCGAGTTTTTTTACCTGGAAAATTTGGAATTTTGCCGAACCTTTGCTGTTCCAAGCAAGGTAGGGATCTTTAACGTCATGAAAACACTCACACACGGGACCTCCATTTTACCTCTGATCCGAACGATGGCGTACTTTTAGGAAAAATGGTCGCCTAACATTTTTCAAGCAAACCGAGTCGGGATATGAACCCGGGGCCATGGGCATAGTACGCATTCCAACTACGCCACGGAGCCACTTACCTAACAAACAGACCTTACATGTGATTTTCCAATGCTCCACCCGAAGGTACTACATTGGCCAGGAAGCGAGTTTTTTTTACCTGGAAAATTTGGAATTGCGCCGAACCCTTGTTGTTCCAAGCAAGGTAGGGATTTTTAACGTGCGTGACAACACTCACACACGGGACCTCCATTTTACCTCTCATCCGAACGACGGCGTATTTTTGTGAAAAATGTTCGCCTAACATTTTTCAAGCGAACCGTGTCGGGATATGAACCCGGAACCATGGGCATAGTACGCATTCCAACTACGCCACGGAGCCGTTTACCTAACAAACAGACCTTACATGTGATTTTCCAATGCTCCACCCGAAGGTACTACATTGGCCAGGAAGCGAGTTTTTTTTACCTGGAAAATTTGGAATTTTGCCGAACCCTTGCGCTGTTCCAAGCAAGGTAGGGATTTTTAACGTGCGTGACAACACTCACACACGGGACCTCCATTTTACCTCTCATCCGAACGAGGGTGTATTTTTGTGAAAAATGCTCGCCTAACATTTTTCAAGCGGACCGTGTCGAGATTCGAACTCGGGACCTTAGGCGTAGTAGTCACACACATACCAACTACGCCACGGAGCTGCCTACCTAACAAACAGACCACCCGTCGTACACTTAGCTAATATAATTCTGCCATGCGGGTTGTAATTGTACCTAACAGATGTAACAAAACGTTGTTTTCACACGGACATACTTTGTGGAAGTCGTCATTTTCTTTCCTAATTGAGCGTGGTTGCAGGCGGTGTTCTGAGAATGCTTTGCTGTTATACTTTTTAGGTGATACTTTGACGATGGGAAATGTTTTTGAATGGAAAACACGTTGTAATCTGGTGCTTTCTCTTCCTATATATATATATATATATATATATATATATATATATATATATGCTGTGAATCCACTAAAATCCGGGTACTCCGCTTTTCGAATCGAGCCCCTTACGAATTGGATGCCAAAGAATGCTGTGAATCCTACAAAAAGCTATTCATTACCTTAACTGTGTTGGTCCATTGACTTTCTTCTGTTAATCGCCTCGGCTGCGCCTCTAGTTAAACCTTCATCCTCATTCATAAAAAAAGACAAACACATTCCTACCACAAACATCAACGTTAACTCTATTTACATCAATATTCACAATACATTAAAATTTCAAATAAAAAAATTCAGCATAAATTTCAGTTTTAAAAAGAATTTCAAGATTAAATTTATTATCATTTTAATGTGCATCCAGAATTAAAGTCCTTGTAGGATGCCTACTAATTAATATAACAATATATGCAGACCGGAGTCTGAGTACAAAGGGAGCATCTACCACCCCTTTACGTTAATTAACCAGGTTCGTCTAATTGAGCTCAAAGACATACCCAAATTTTAATCATAATCCAGAACATCAATACTAAATACCCCTTTCTACCTAAACAAGCAAATTTCACCTTAACATTAAAATTTTATGGTTAGTACAATTTCACTAATGTCCATTTAAAGTAAATCAATTATAAAGTAATTCAACACACACAAAAATATCCAAGTTCAAACAAAATAGTATAAATTACCTGAAGGTTACTGCACTCGTAGCTTCAATGTACATCGTCCCTTTTGTTAATCACTCCATTCCAACTGGATTATATTTACAGCTTCTGATTCTCAACGCTTTAAAAATTTTCTCCATCACCATTTATTTAAAGTTGTTTCTGGGCTTTTCCGGAACTCATCTGTGTATATCTGACCCTTGTTTTGTGGATCCAGACCCATTCATGAACCATTTAATTATTAACACCCCCGAAAAATAGCAAAGAAATTCATACTTCTTTCACCAATATACGCCAAAACTGCCTACTTTTGTGTATACATTTGTCGTTGTAAATGTTACTAATTGGCACAGTGATACTAAATTTTATTACCTTGTATCTAAGTGCACTAAAGTATATTCATGTTAGCACGTAAATAACAAACTATTTTGAATCACTAAAATATACGAGCAAACTTTAAATTATTTTATCAAACTAAAATGCACTGTTTAACATCTTGAATCAAGTCGCGGATGTAAGAGAGCTTGTTTATATTCACCTCGGTATATATAGCGGTTAGCCTGTCTGTCGGTCTGTTCCCCAAAATGGACAATTCTAAAGAATTTCGCATGCTAGGTTCCCAGTCCGTAGCTCGCGCGTCGGTTTTTACGAATTTTGTACTCGCCCCAGTTAAATCTCAGAAATTTCAACACGGCACGCAATGTCTGGAAATAACTAATTGACTTTTATACAGAAATCGTTGTTTCTACCTCTGATATTTGCATCCTATTTTCAACCAATTGTGACCCTCGTGACGTTGCTTAAATCACGCCTTTTACTATATGTGTCTCCGTCTTGTGCATATTATCTGTCTCTATCTAACCTGTTCTTATTGATGCAAATTGATATTCTTTATTATCGATTATTTTAGTCCATGTGGAGTGTGAAATATCCCACCTTTAGCATTTCTCGTAACTATTAAGCTACGATTTCTCCAAGATTCTTTGAAACCATTTGTTATCTACAAAATTTTCGCCGTACATGACATTTAAACTACGCAGGTGTTCAAACATAATATTAATTCTCAGAGCTTTATTTTCTGGTATTATAATCTTGGATTTTCACAGACTTTTATGCTTATTATTAATAATGGTTTAATTAACTCCAACTAAAATTGACTTCTATCCTTTCATTTTAGGAATACAAATTAAATGTTAATTATTATGTGTACACTTTGTTTAATACCGGTTACTTAAAATAGGGTTAATTAATATAAATTTTGCACGTAATTTCCATTTGTTTCTTTCTTAGGAATAATTAAATTACACGTAGAGCTTTTTAATACTGTTTCTTTTGATATAAAGCGTCTTGTACATGATTTAAATCTCTTATTTTTACTGAAACAACCGAATTTATTTATGCTTCATGGTTTTAATAAAGCGTACTTTTTCCCAAAGCTTCTACACGGTGATTAAAATTATTTGATGTGATTATTTAATTATCTACCCTGGTCTAAATATGAGTAATATATATATATATATATATATATATATATATATAGGGTAGATAATTAAATAATCACATCGAATAATTTTAATCACCGTGCTTTGGGAAAAGGTACGCGTTATTAAAAACCGTGAAGCATAAAATTCATTCGGTTCATTAAAATAAGAGATTTAAATTATTTATAAGACGCTTTATATAAAGGAAGCAGTATTAGAAAACTTTACGTGTAATTTAATTATCTAGTAAAGAAACAAATAAAATTACGTGCAAAATTTATATTAATTAACTCTATTTTAAGTAACCGGTATTAAACAAAATGTACTGATAATAATTGAATATTTAATTAGGATTCACTAAAAATTAAAGGGTATTATTTTAATTGAGTTAATTGAACCGTTAGTAAGAGATAATATCTATAAAACTTGTAAAACCCAATAAAATACCATGAAATAAAGCTCTGAGAATTAATAGTATGTTTAAACACCTGCGTATTTTTAAAAAGCTCATTCTGCGTAAATGTTGCAGATAATTAATGGTTACAAAGAATCTTGGAGAAACCGTAGCTAATAGTAACGAAAAATGCGAAAGGCGCGATACGGGGTTATTTAACCCAGATAACAGTCCACATGGACTGAAATAATCGATAATAAAGAATATCAATTTGCACTAATAAGAACAGGGTAGATAGAGACAGATAATATGCGCAAGACCGAGGCACATATAGTAAAGGCGTGAGTAGAGCAACGTCATAGGGTTGCGATTGGTTGAAAGTAAAGGCAAAATTTGAGAGGTAAAATAACATTTCTGTATAAAATTCAATTAGTTATTTCCAGACGTTCGTGCCGTGTTGAAATTTCTGAGATTTAACTGGGGCGAGTGCAAAATTCGTAAAAATCGCATGCCGGGCTGCGGAATGGGAACATAGCAGGCGAAATTCTTTAGAATTGTCCGTTTTGGAGACTCGACCGACAGACAGGCTAACCTCTATATACCCAGGTGAATATGAACAAGCTCTCTTAGATCTTCGACTTGATTCAACGCGTTAAACAGTGCTTTTTAGTTTTCCGGTTTTGATTAAATAATTTAAACAGTTTGCTCGAATATTTTTGTGATTTAAAACAGTTTGTTCTTTACGTGCTACAATGAATATACTTTAGTGCACTAAGAAAGATACAAGGTAATAAAGTTTAGTATCACTGTACCAATTTACAACAACAAATGAATACACAAAAGTAGGCAGTTTTGGCGTATATTGGTGAAAGAAGTATGAATTTCTTTGTTATTTTTCCGGGGTATTAATAATTAAATGGTGCATGAACGTGTCTGGATCCACAAGACAAGGTTCAGATATACACAGATGAGTTCCGGAAAAGCCCAGAAACAACTTTAAATAAATGGTGATGGAGAAAATTTTAAAAGCGTTGAGAATCAGAAGCCGTAAATATAACCCAGTTGGAATGGTGTCATTAACAAAGGGACGATGTACCTTGAAGCTACGAGTGCAGTAACCTTCAGGTAAATTATACTATTTTGTTCGAACTTTGATATTTTGGTGTGTGTTGAATAACTTTATAATTTGTTTATTTAAAATGGACAGTAGTGAAATTGTACTAACAATAGTATTTTAATTTTAAGGTGAAATTTGCTTGTTTAAGTAGAAAGGGGTATTTAGTATTGATGTTCTGGATTATGATGAAAATATGGGTATGTCTTTGAGATCAATTAGACGAACCTGGTTAATTAACGTAAAGGGGTGGTAGATGCTCCCTTTGTACTCAAACTCCGGTCTGCATATATTGTTATAGTAATTAGTAGGCATCCTACAAGGACTTTAATTCTGGATGCACTTTAAAATGATAACAAATTTAATCTTGAAATTTTCTGATACTGAAATTTATGCTGAATTTTAATTTTGAAATTTTAATGTATTGTGAATATTGATGTAAATAGAGTTAACGTTGATGTTTGTGGTAGGAATGTGTTTGTTTTTTTTTTATGAATGAGGATGAAAGTTATCTAGAGGAGCAGCCGAGGAGATTAACAGAAGAAAGTCAATGGACCAACACAGTTAAGGTAATGAATAGCTTTTTGTAGGATTCACAGCATTCTTGACGCCCAATTCGTGAGGCTCGATTCGAAAAGCGTAGTTCCCGGATTTTTGTAGGTTTCACAGCAATATATACATATATATATATATATATATATACATATATATATATATATATATATATGTATATATATATATATATAGAATGCTGTGAAACCTCTTGAATTACCTGGTCTGTTGATTTTCTTCTGTTAATCGCCTCGGCTGCTCCTCTAGATAGCTTTCATCCTCATACATAAAAAAAACAAACACATTCCTACCACAAACATCAACGTTAACTCTATTTACATCAATATTCACAATACATTAAAATTTCAAAATTAATATTCAGCATAAATTTTAATATCGGAAAATTTCAAAATTAAATTTATTATCATTTTAATGTGCATCCAGAATTAAAGTCCTTGTAGGATGCCTACTAATTACTATAACAATATATGCAGAGTACAAAGGAGCATCTACCACCCTTTACGTTAATTAACCAGGTTCGTCTAATTGAGCTCAAAGACATACCCAAATTTTCATCATAATCCAGAACATCAATACTAAATACCCTTTCTACTTAAACAAGCAAATTTCACCTTAAAATTAAAATATTATTGTTAGTACAATTTCACTACTGTCCATTTTAAATAAACAAATTAGAAAATTATTCAACACACACCAAAATCTCAAAGTTCAAACAAAATAGTATAATTTACCTGAAGGTTACTTGCACTCGTAGCTTCAATGTACATCGTCCCTTTTGTTAATCACACCATTCCAACTGGGTTATATTTACGGCTTCTGATTCTCAACGCTTTAAAAATTTTCTCCATCACCATTTATTTAAAGTTGTTTCAGGGCTTTTCCGGAACTCCTCTGTGCATATCTGACCCTTGTTTCGTGGATCCAGACACGTTTATGCACCATTTAAGTATTAATACCCCCGAAAAATAACAAAGAAATTCATACTTCTTTCACCAAGATACGCCAAAACTGCCTACTTTTGTGTATATATTTGTCGTTGTAAATTTTTACCAATTGGTGCAGTGATACTAAACTTTATTACCTTGTATCTTCTTTTCTAAGTGCACTAACGTACATTCATTGTAGCACGTATAGAACAAGCTGTTTTAAATCACATAATATTCGAGCAAACTGTTTAAATTATTTAATATTAAAACCGGAAAACTAAAAAGCACTGTTTAACGCGTTCAATCAAGTCGAAGATCTAAGAGAGCTTGTTTATATTCACCTGGGTATATATAGCGGTTAGCCTGTCTGTCGGTCTGTTCCCCAAAACGGCCAGTTTCTAGAATTTCGTCATTCTATGTTCCCATTCCGTAGCTCGCGCGTCGGTTTTTACGAATTTTGTACTCGCCCTAGTTAAATCTCAGAAAATTTCCACACGGCACGCAACGTCTGAGAATACCTAATTAAATTTTATACAGAAATGTTATTTCTACCTCTCAATTTTGCCTTATACTTTCAACCAATCGCAACCCCATGACGTTGCTCTACTCACGCCTTTTTACTATATGTGTCTCGGTCTTGCGCATATTATCTGTCTCTATCTACCCTGTTCTTATTAGTGCAAATTGATATTCCTTATTATCGATTATTTTAGTCCATGTGGAGTGTGAAATATCCCACCTTTAGCATTTCTCGTAACTATTAAGCTACGTTTTCTCCAAGATTCTTTGAAACCATTTGTTATCTACAAAATTTTCGCCGTACGTGACATTTAAACTACGCAGGTGTTCAAACATAATATTAATTCTCAGAGCTTTATTTTCTGGTATTTTAATCTTGGATTTTCACAGGCTTTTATGCTTATTATTAATAATGGTTTAATTAACTCCAATTAAAATTGACTTCTATCCTTTCATTTTTAGCGAATACAAATTAAATATTAATTATTATGTGTACACTTTGTTTAATACCGGTTACTTAAAATAGGGTTAATTAATATAAATTTTGCACGTAATTTCCATTTGTTTCTTTATTAGGAATAATTAAATTACACGTAGAGCTTTTTAATACTGTTTCTTTTGATATAAAGCGTCTTGTACATGATTTAAATCTCTTATTTTTACTGAAACTAATAAATTTTTATGCTTCACGGTTTTAATAACGCGTATTATCTAATAATATTCATTATACACGGTGATTAAAATTATTTGATGTGATTATTTAATTTTCTACCCTGGTCTAAATATGAGTAATATATATATATATATATATATATATATATATATATATTCTTGAAATCAATTACTATGTTTTTTTGTCTCTACTATTTTATATAATATAATTACTCCTCCTTTAAACAAGATTTTATTACACGACTTTTGTCGTCGTCACAATGATTTCAAATCGAGGTGCTTTAGCAAACGTTTGGTTGGTTTTTCTTTTACTAATTACTATATTTTATATGCCTCGACTATTTGAAACTTTAATCTCAGGGTTTTCTCACCTACTCACCGTGGGTTCAATCGTGAGTAGATGTGCAATACCCAACCAAACTGCACCCTCGTTTGTTTTACCACTTTTGAAATGTACTAAATTTATTTTGATATGCCAAATCTTAATAGATCAACGATGCCTGATGTCAAATTAATTTATGTAACTTTTATGACTTTAATTTCTGACGTTCTAATATATTCACGGTACTTACCAGAAATATACCGCGCTGAAGGCCTTCCTTTGACTGCTGGCTCAAGTTCGGAATCGCCGTACGCACTTTCACAAAAGATTCTCCAAAATTGTCCTCTTGCGCACTGCCTCCAGGTGTTTGTAAAACAATTTTGATGCCCCAAACCTGAAATAATGTTACCCCAATTTAGAATTTAGTAAAACCTTTATCTACTTTCCTGCGTCAATTCTTCCTCGCCGTATTCCTATCTCCTGTTCCTCTGCTCCGTATCCCGCTTACTTCTCTTCGCACAACCAAATCAATCCCGCTGTCTTAATACAAATCACTCCTAATCCTGCTATACCAATTATCCATACGATGTCCTTCTGCCGTTATATCTTCTCAAATCAATCCCAAAATTCTTTACGTCGTCGATGCCTTCTTTAACCACTCCAATATCCTGCTGCCGTAATACCCAAATCTATCCCAAAACCAACACTAATCTTCTCAAATAATATCCCGTCGCTTTCTCCTTTACACCAATAACCACTTCCACAATCTTCTTTACATACACGCTGACTTTCCCTTTTCACTTTTAAACACTTTATATACTTTTCTTTTATACTCGAATTCAATAATACTCGATGAATACACAAATAAACTTTTATTTCAAAACTATTTTACAATTTTAACGCAGGTTTCATAAATAGGTCTGTATCTGAGCAAATTTAAAAAAGAAGTCACTTATTTATATGGCTTAGTTATTAACTAAACAAACTTAGCTTACTACAATAACATTTTTACATATATAACATCCAATAACAAATCTCCTATCTTTCAGTGTCCAACATACCTTCGCTATAGTCTTTATAATAATTTTAAATTTCTACCATTGGTCCAAAACACTTCACTAAACTCCAATAACCTTTTACATTTTGATTCACTTTAAATTTTGATTTACAATTCGTCTAAAAGTTTGATTCTATAAAAGGAAAACCAAATAATTCATACACGACCTGGACGCTTTGTTATATTGCAGATATCCATAAATGCGTCCGGCTTTCCGACGGCAAATGTACTCTCAACTGGCTCATAAAATATCAACTCAGTATAAAACCTCAAGTACCGTGCATTATATCAACGTCATAAAGTCATGTTACTACCTTTTGGCATATAAGTTTCAATTTGAAATGGTACATACTTTAACGTATGTAAAGTATAGCAAAATTTATAGTTTTTAAATTATTAAATCTGAAATATTTACCCTATCGCTTGGCATACACCCCTATTAATACAAATATACCTTTAGAAACCTTCTAACCCCCTCCCTTACACAATAATATATATATATATATATATATATATATACAGCCTGAGCTTTAAAAAGGATTCTATTCTGTACAGTGTTCATTCCAGAGAAGAGACTCTGTAAAGTCGCGGTGTTACTTAATATGTTTTCTTTTAAGAGGCGTTGCTTCACTTCAGTTGTTATAAAGTCAAACTTAATAAAGCGAAACTGTTTCCTAGAAGTATCCGGTCCATCAACAGATATAGAATAAAACAAAATTTTGACTATTCACATGCGTTAAAAGAAAATTCTTAATGTCAATTATAAACATTGGTAACTATCATTTTACATAAGTAATAATGTGTAAAAGGAAATTTGATTTCATTTTAGGTATAAAGCCCTTATCACAAAAAGTTTTATGAAAATCCTTGTCACAGAATACGTGAGCAGTTAACTAAAATTTATATATTATTAGTTTACCCAAGTTAAATAAATTCGCATTTTACATGCAAGATAAATACTTAGAATAAAGTTTTAAAGACAGAACTGATTATTTTCAATCAAAAGCACAATTGCTTTTTTATTTAAATAAGAAACTATTTATTTAATAAAACTTAATCTCATACCTGTAGCTTTTGTAACTCAAATAAAACAAATTAGTTACTCAAAGTTTAACAGGTGCTCCTTTGTATCCTCCAGTGGTATTAGTAAATTATGTGTACCAGTTTGCAGGAAAACCAAAGATCTCGCACATCTCCATAGTTTGTAGCAACCAAAATTTGCTAGGTTTAGGTAATCTTCTAACAATAGTTTAAATGTAGTAATTGAACGATACATACACAAAATTTAGACGGCAAGATAATTTAAAATATTGTTGAAGAGGAAACGCATTAGGCGAAGATAAACGTAAATATCCAGTCGAAAACTCCAGGGTGGTAGAAGATCCCTAGAAAATCAAACATGTATGAGGAAAGGAAATTTTACACGACGCGTGTTGAAACTCACATAATGTTAATCCGTAAACAACTTACCACGTTTAAACAGTAAATGTGGGTAACTTAGATATTCTGGTGCTCTCGGCTCCATATTCTAAAGCTAAAACGGTATTTTTAGGAAATAACGAAATATGTAATGGTTAATAACTTACATAACAAGTACAAATAGCGAGGTAATATCAAAATTCTCAAGAAAAGCCTTTGAAGGCAGTCAGATAAGGAAAAGAATGAAACTTGGACTTATGAAACCAAAAATAACCAACGAAGATTGTTGGGGGAAACGAACCCTAACGAATGTCTTGGTTCGACTACGATTCAGATTCACTTCAGATATGCTTTTATAGAAGAGTATTGGTAAATTTACCAATAAGGAAATTACTTATATACGTATGTAATTGTACTTTAGAAAACAGATAATTTATAAATAAAGAATTTATAAAAGGGTTATATAACGTATTAATTACTGGAATTTATATTAAATGTAGGAAACTTAAACTTGCTACGCTTTCCCGCGTAGAGATACTATTGCGAAATTGTTTAATATACGTATAATTACGCGGCAAATTACGCGCCATTTTGTATCAAATACCGAACGCGTTTAAAGGTGATGCAATGGTCAAGTTTTCATGCACAATGTAAATAAAAACAATTTACTCACTTACATCGCACCTTGCAGCCAAATCCCAGGGTCCATTACACTTTGTGGGTCACATCACGCCATGTTGACTCCAAACCTCATCCGTCCATCCTAAACTCTGTGCTCGTAAGGGTACAATAAGGAACAACCAGGTAGAGGTACACGAAGGTAAGGTAAGGAAGCTACACACTGAAAATAAAAAAGGCACACCCCACAGATAGATGTTCTTGGCTTCAGGTCTCGTAGCGTAATGGCCGCTTCCGACACTACCCGCACCTGTGCATTCTTTTGCGCAAACGGAATAACGGTAATTGACAAGTTCATTTAAAAATATTCGCGGGAATTTCCTTATACATTATAACTAAACACAAGACATGTTGCATGCTGATTTGGCATGTAACAAACTTGAGTTGAAAATATTGACAGAACTTACTGTTGTTTATTAACAAAAAGGAAATGCATGTGTCTTAGTGCGATGCACACTGTTATAGCCTTTCGTTATTTTTTGATTTTGTTTAACGAGAATTTCCAATAATTGAAAAGAGCCCACGGCAAGTTCTGATGGAAGATGGCTCAAAGTTGAGGAAATCTCAACGGCAACGCGGCTAGTCGAACTATATGCTCTGGGTGGAACATGAGCTGTGGGTCGGGGTGGAATTGCTACCACTAATATAAAGAATAAGGCGCCACCGTATTTTTCTATACAGGGAAGACCTGACTCAAGTCCCTTGTACAAGGCTAATGCGGAAACCTTTCTCCTATAGCCGCTATACAATTTTTTAAAGACCACATAATCTCTGAAGTTTCTTACCTTATGGCTCGACCTTGACCTTAGTAATCCTCTGCAGCACCCGTGAACAGATTAAACAAAGAATAGCACTGTTTGTGCATTCATACTCAAAAATATTTAAATTCAATTGGAATCATCTTTCATTCATCCTCAATAAAAAGAATAGTCTTTTGTTCGAAAATAAAAATCTATTCCTCTAGTATTCAATAATGTGCTTTTATACAAAATATCTTTCTTTCTTTATATCTTGATTAATTTAAATTGTGAAAAATTAATTACAAAGGCACTGGATAAAATCAGTACCATTACCATTAAATGTGGTTTCATTTAACAAATTGACAAAGCATAAAGTTGCTTATTTATAACAAAAAGTTAATTAGGGTAGATCTACCTTAATTTCACAATGGATAATTTCAAATAAGTATTCATGAAATATCAAATATAGAAATTTAATTTTTAAGTGCTCATAATTATAAGAATTCACTTTCTATAACACGTAATGACATCTTCTGATGTTTCATTGAATTAATAAAAGAATGAGGTAAGTAAAAGTTACAGATTCCTATTGCTTAATATTGAAAATATAATTGTGGTCTGTCCTTGACCTATTTAGAAGTTTACACAACTTGATTAAACCAAAATTTATCTCGTTACTACGTCCATAGTTCAAATAACATACGAAAACAATTTTTTGTACATACCAGAACTCCGATTTGCCTCAAAATACCTGCTTGGGAGCTTACGTCAGCATTGAAATACGGAATCCTCCAATTTAGAACGAATAATTGTACTGCATACTGAAAATCACACTACTCGGCCTCCATTTTGAGTAATTACATTCCGCCTGGACCACACCATGAACCAAGCGTAGAAACCAATCTGCATGTTAATTTAAAGATGCTCCAGGTGTAATTCAAACCACGAGAACTATCAAATGTTGTTTGTAATTAAACTGAATACCATATATAAAAATTCCATGTTATATATAAATAAAATTGCTTTATGTAATTTAGATTGAATACCATTTATAAAATTTCATATTATATATATATAACTAAAGTTGCTTGTATTTTAAGTTGCATTATAATTTAAGTTGCACTGAAAATTTTTACTTTATATCGTTATATAGAATTAGATTTTTACTTACTGTTACCAAGGCCCTTCACAATAATTTCTCGTCATCTGCGAGTTGTTTTAACAAGTGGACAAATCTAAAATGCCCTTCGTAGATGACATTTTCCTCTCAGGACAACTTGAAACGAATGTGCTTCCAACACGAAAAACAGCAAAAAACCATTGTTTTTAAGAACAATTCGACCTGCTTTAACCACAGCTGTGTTAGAAGTGTCGGGTCAAGCGAGTTGCTGCCCGGTAACAACGTTACTTCGTAATTTCCGAATAGATGGAGCTCTAGGAATGATACTAAATAGAAGCTTTTATTTTGTCACCGTGGAAATTAATTTTTAATTTGAACTGAATGCTAGTACTTTATTGGGCAACAGGTAATATTTAATTAAATGGATTGAATAGCATTATTATGCATTATATTATTTATTATCAAATAAAGGGATTAGTTATACGGACATATTTAGGTAGAAAATAAAATTGCTACACTGTAACATGTTGAGGCGTATCGGAAAGACATGTTACATTTTTCCCATAGCTCAACTTGCCGTTCTTACTGCAAGTGTGGTGACAGATGCAAAAACCCTTTCAACGCTTGTGACGTAGACGAAGAAAACTAACAAAAAGAAGAGCTATATAGTGATCTTTTACTAATAATAAGAATTAAAATGTACTTAATAAACAGCGTGTGATGTAAGTAAATAATACACATTACGTTTATTTAGTTATTGTTAAATGTACTAAGTAGTTCCTTACCTATAATACAAAACCACCCTTAAAAGTCAAATATTTACTAACATTTGAATTTTTGTGATTACGTTTAATAGATACGACATGCTAGCTCAGTTTTTTTGTAGAACATTATTTTGTACAAAGAATGGTTTTTAAAACATCGCTCCATCTATAATCATTACTGAGATACGAGCGATTAAGTAAACAACTCCCGTGCACGATTTCCTTCTCCTCCACCATGTTGTACAACTATTGGGAAGGCGACGACATCGATTTTTTTTATCTACTACGTGCCCCTAAAGACAATCCAGAATCAAACTGCGTTAGACTTTGTTACGTACATTGACGTAACCTAAAAAAACTAGAAAAAAGAAGGAAGTAAAGAAGTATGACCTGGCTCAGTCGGCGAGTGGGCGGGGTAGTATACATATTAAGCACGTAACGGCAAGCCTAAAAAAAATAGAAAAAAATATACACTCCTTCATTCACACTCATGCAACTCAGAACAACACATACAAAGAAAAAAGAAATAATTAAACAAAATATTTACAGAACACAGCATTCCCAAACCCAACCCAAAAAGTCAATGTCCCCAATTTACATATCCATTATGAGAAACCCCCAAACATTAAAAAAAAATTACTCATGAAATGGCGAGCTGTAGTTTTTAGGTAATTATCCCCTGAAATTAATTAGTAAAAAAAAGAACCAAACGCAACCCTAAAAACCACAGCTCTAGATCATCGTAAATATAAACTAAACCTATATTTACAAACATAATGGCCACAACATTTTCAAATGTGCCAGTAAGTCTTTAAACCGTTTTTACATTAATAAGTAATATATTTTTAGTTATTTATAAACAAATAGTAAAGCATTAATATAAGAGCAGTAAAAACCAAAATAGTTCAATAATTTTCGTATATAAGAATTAAATTTGGCGATGCCTGATATTTGAACGGTAAAATCCCAGGCGTTCTGGTTCCAAAGTAAGTAGCGAGAGATGACAAAAAAAAACTCACCCTCGGACGTCGGGGTAGAGTCAGTAGCTGGTTCAAGTCAGCGAGTTGGTAGGCCTAGTCCAGGAAGAACGCGTTTGGTCTCCCATTACCAGAAGAAGCGACAGCTCAATGGATTAGCGTGTCCCCCGCAGGAAGTTAGAATAATTACGAACAATAGTTTAATTTATTAAAACCGAAAAGTACCGTTTTATAAACCCTAAATACTCACACGCTATAATGCGTGCCAGCGATTCGCATAAAGAAAAACGGAACGAAGCAAAACACGACGAATGTTTTCTTGTCACTATTCGAACAGAAAGTGAATATTAAATTTGTTTAGCTAAAGCACCAAAACTCACAGTAATCTTGTTAAAGGAAATAAAACAGGAAAACCCGAATTTATGGAAATAATTTCGCCGAATTCTTTCAAAAGGGAAAACACATCAGCATTAATTAGTGAATACTTGGAAAGACGCCTATCTAATTATGGCGTAAATTCCACGTTAAGGAATTCTTAGAAAAGATATTAATTTTTCTAATCAGCAGAAAGATTTATCAAGTAAAATATATAGGATATTTATTATTAATTTAAATACAATTTTAAACACGCGAAAGGGTTATTTTAATTTACGGAATTAATTTTCGTCTTTAACGCCAAAAGAATTTGAGCTAAAAATTATTGTATATAAACTAAACAATTATTTACGAAAATAAACGTAACAACTTTCAGTGCATGCTCAACCCCCTACAGCGACTGGACTATTTGTCCAGCGGCTTTTAAAGTTTCTGCTTGCACTTTATCTGTACCCGACGCATTGCCATTTTTCAGACTCTTTAATGCTAATTCAAACTCATCTCTAAGTATAGGATGTCCCAAGTCATCCTTTTCAATGTCTGATTCCTGTTCTAATGCAGTTAGTTCCTCTCCTGCACTTAAATTCACTATATATTCTTGCCATCTAACCACTTTCTCTACATTTTCTATAATGACCTTTCCTCCCCCCGCCTTTATATTTTTGCTATACCCTTTTATATTTCTAAAATTCAGTCTAATTAGTTTGTATGCTATGTCTATCTTTCCTATTTCCATCTCAGTTTGTACCTCTTTGCATTTTTCATCAATCCATTGTTCTTTAGCTTTCCTGCATTTGCGATTAATTTCCCATTTTATGGCTTTGTACCTCTGTTTTCCTGTTACGTCTGATCTATTTTTGTATTTTCGTCTTTCTTCTATTCAATTCAGGATATCCTATGTTTATCCATGGTTTCTTATTTTCTTTTTGTGTATACCCCACAATATCTCTATCGCCATGTCTAACCTGGATTTAATGTTATCATTCTGTTTCTACTTCCTTAGTATCAAAAATTTTCCCAGTATTTTTCAGCAATTCATTTGACCTTTTTTCAAATCTTTCGTGAATATCTTTATCTTTTAACTTCTCAAAGTCAAAGTGCCTTTTTCTGTTCTTTTTTTTCAAATTTTTAAATTTAAGAGCGATCTTCATAATTACGATGTTGTGGTTAGTGTCTATACTTGCTTCAGGCTAGCTTTTTCAGTGTTTTACTTGATTCATAAACCAATGTCTAACAAGAGTATAACCTATTTGATATCTTCCTATATCTCCTGGCATCTTTCACATGTATCGTCTTCTAGCATGATGTTGAAATAATGTGTTTGTGATGGTTAAACTGTTCTTGTCGCAAAATTTTACCAGCCTATTTCCCCCGTCGTTTCTCTGCCTAAACCAAATAAACCTACTACCGCTCCTTCCCTGTCATCACAACTACTGCATTAAATCCCGCCGTAATTATTAAATTTTCACGACAGTTTACGTATCTTGATATGTTTTCGATATCTTTGTAGATCGCTTCTACCTCTTCCTCACTGTCGCTAGAAGTGGGTATGTATACTTGTATGATTACTGTATTTACCGGTTTAGGTTCTAATCTAACCATGAGTACCTTTCGTTCTTTTGTAGGTAGTTTTTTACGCAGTGTCCTATCTTTTTCCGCATAACTATGACCAGATTCTGTATGAATTACCCTAAGGTCTCCATTCCAAAAATTTCCCGCCTCTGGCCAGCGAACTTCGCTGATCCCTGGTATGTCTAGTGCTAAGCTATCCATTTCAATTTTCAAGTTCTCTAACTTACGTACTTGTTTCGTACTTCTGACATTTTACGCTCCGATTCGCAAAATGTTCCTTGCACTTTTTCTAATCTTTCCGATCCGGAAATTTTATCTCAGATGATGCCATTATCTTAAATATCAATCTAAGTACGCTGTGTACTTCGTGGCTAATGTGGTGGTTTCCCGTTGCCTTCCACATCGCAGCAGTGTGTCTTAGAATGCCATACCGACCTCTATGGCCTCTGCTAATCTAGGTACCGAAAGAGCTGTTGTTCCCTTTCGGGGACCTGTCTTAGTCTGGTTCCTCTCTAAAAACCCTACTAATTTGGTTAAACCTGTAGTATGGCTGTTTAGATCACTGGAACGCTCAAGCCATTCCACCGGTTTCAGTAATCTAGAACTTCTTTATGGTTTAGGTCCATTCGAAACGGTTATTATTCATATTAACCAAATAATCGCTTTGACTAAAATATGTACATTGTTCTCACTACATCAATGATTTGTTATTACTACATATAATACACCACACCGATAAACAAATGACTATGAAATTATTGAAAAGTGGGCCAAAGTGGCCCATGTTTACGGTACTAAAAATAGAAATAAACATCAAAAGCTCAATTCACTATTATCGGGCCCGAGCAGTTATCAAATTACTAACATTTAGAAAAACTGATGTAATTATTACAAATGCGAACCTAAAAGTTCAAAAACTTCAAGTATTTTTAATAGGAGATGCATGTTTACCATTTCATTTGCTATGAATATGTTTTTGAAATTTGCTTCAGAAATGATTTCTGTAAGAACCAAATATGGAAACGTAGAAGCTTTAAATAGTCGATTTAGAGTTATGAAAGAATTAATATAATGTGGAAATGAAGTAAAGGGATAACATAAAAGCTGCTTCGCTCAAAATTATCGGAGATAAATGCATTCTTGTTAGTAAAACTGATATATGGTTAGACATGTAGTGCTTGGAAGCTATTTCGATGTGATATTTTTTGGATGAACATTGGAATTTTCCCAGATGTTTTATGTTTGTAAATCGTTTCCTGAAAAGAAAACTACACAAAACATTTCGTTTGTTATATATAGCGTTTTGTTAGAATATAAATATGATATTCTACACATTACAATAATAACTTTATGTAGTAATATTGTAGTTTCTACCAGTCAAACAGTGCAGGTAAATTGTGCATGTAAAAGACCTAGTACAAATGAAAATGTTTGTTCACTTGATGAGAACTCAAGTGCCCTTATGACTTGCGTCAAGAAAACGACACACATTCAATCAGAATTGCTTAAAATATAGTAGGTGAACAAGAACCTGGCGTTCGTTGCTTAATGTGTTAGTTCAGTCAGCAAGAATGTGGAAATCTCAGATATCGCCGCGAAACTTTAGATTTGGTTTCTTTATTAACGGCTCGAGGTCTCGTTGGATTGACAAAGTTCATTAATCGTCACCTATTGCGCGGCGTATTAAATTTCTTAGATCATATGAGACAAATATTTAATGCTCTAATAAAGTCCCAGTTCTGTTCTTGTACGCTATAAAACTTTCGTCTTATTGTGCGAGTCATATGTGCAGAAGTCCAGACGATGCTACTAAAATTAGATTAATGATGTGAAAATTTGTAGAAGCGTCAAACGTTGTATTTTGGCCTTTAATAATATAATCCCAACTTTAGATAATAAGAATTTTTCCTATGAGGACGTGACATGAATATTATAATTAATAATTTATATCATTGAGAATTTTGTATAATAGTATTTTCTAGAACATAGTGATATCCGAAAAAATACAAATCATTCCTTAATACTAAATCCCATTAAAAAAAAGTTTTAAAGAACCCGTGTTATAAAAAAACCCGGTGCGTACCTTAAAACACCAGAATTTTCTTACTGAAAACATTATTTAGAGTACTAAATTCCAAAAACACATTCCAAATAAGTACTTCCCTCACTAAAAAGCAGCAATAATAACGCATTGCGTATATTAAACATTAAAGTACTCCTCATTGTAAAACTTCATTATTGCAAATATTTAGCAATAATCTTATATTTTAGCTTTGAAACTGCATTTTATTTTTCTATATCTTTCTAATGTTTAAAATTCATTCTGTATTAACGATAAAAGTCTATAAATCATAAATGATATAATTATCTTTACAACAAGTATG
This sequence comes from Platerodrilus igneus, assembly GCA_036346225.1. Classification (NCBI taxonomy): domain Eukaryota; kingdom Metazoa; phylum Arthropoda; class Insecta; order Coleoptera; family Lycidae; genus Platerodrilus; species Platerodrilus igneus. The sequence continues at coordinate 2,811,103 of JARFIW010001004.1, forward strand.
ATAACATTCCAATTAGCAAAGTGATGAAACGTTCAACGACCATAAATTGGAGAAGAAGCGAAATAGCAAACAAGGATATCCGTTCATTCTTTGAACGGCATCAGTTATCAAAAATAGTAAAAATTTTACGATTTCATAAATTAGCTATATAGAAAACGACCACAAATTTGATAAGATAAGTGCGATAGCAAACAACTAACTATGGGCATTTGCATTCATTCTTGTATACGTTTATACGATTATACGTCAATAAGTATATACGTCTATACGTCTATACGTTTATACTTTTATTCCTAAATCATATAGTTATACACTCATACATCCATACATGCATACATCCATACATCCATACATCTATACATTCATACATCCATACATCCACACATCCATACATCCATACATCCATACATCCATACATCCATACATCCATACATCCATACATCCATACATTCATACATCCATACATCCATACATCCATACATCCATACATCCATACATCCATACATCCATACATCCATACATCCATACATCCATACATCCATACATCCATACATCCATACATCCATACATCCATACATCCATACATCCATACATCCATACATCCATACATCCATACATCCATACATCCATACATCCATACATCCATACATCCATACATCCATACATCCATACATCCATACATCCATACATCCATACATCCATACATCCATACATCCATACATCTATACATCCATACATCCATACATCCATACATGCATACATCCATACATCCATACATCCATACATCCATACATCCATACATCCATACATCCATACATCCATACATCCATACATTCATACATCCATACATCCATACATCCATACACCCATACATCCGTACATCCGTACATCCGTACATCCGTACATCCGTACATCCATACATCCATACATCCATACACCCATACACCCATACATCCATACATCCATACATCCATACATCCATACATCCGTACATCCGTATATCCGTACATCCGTACATCCGTACATTCTAACATCCATACATCTATACATTCGTGCATACATACATCCATACATCCGTACATCCGTACATTCGTACATCCGTACATTCGTACATTCGTATATTCGTACATTAATACATTCGTACATTCGTACATTCGCATAATCGCACATTCACACATTCGTACATTCGTACATTTGTACATTCCTACATTTGCACATTCGCACATTCGTACATTCGTACATTCGTGCGTTCGTACATTCGTACATTCGTGCATTCGTAAATTCGTACATTCGTACATTCGTACATTCGTACAATCGAACATCCGTACAATCGTACATTCATGCGTTCATACATTCATACTTGCAAATTTTAAAAAAAATTTAAACTTTTTCAATAGTAGTTAAAGTACATTCAGTTATTTTGTTTGGCAGCAAAAACCTACTCTGTTTCACTTATTTAACTTTGCCCAACGTCAGGTCACAACTTAACTGGTCGGCTTTAAAGCATGATGTAATAATACATTTTATTTGTTACATTTTAATATTACAGTGGTTTGAAAACAATTTTTTATAATTCTTTTGTATGTTCATTTGTAGCTAAACCATTTGGTTTAGACTATAAGTTTATTAACAATTTTTGTTTGTTTTATCGGTCTCTAGAATCCCTTTAAATTAATGACAAAGGTAATGCCACCCTGTGTGTGTATATATATATATATATATTTTAGGTAGTTAATTACACAAGGTAAGTTGATAAATACTATAGTATTACAGTGAATAATATGAAATAATAACTTAGACTTTTATGCAAAGCCCAAATGATCATTTCAATTCGAACTAGTAATTGAAAGATGGAAAATATAAGATCTTGGACAGGACTTGAACCTGTATTTTCCATCTTTCAATTACTAGCTCGATTTGAAATGATCATTTGGGCTTTGCATAAAAGTCTAAGTTATTATTTCATCTTATTCACTGTAATATATATATATATATATATATATATATATATATTAGTGGATTTAAAGGGTTAAATTGGGGGTAAACAATGCAATTTCCAACACCCTGTATAGAGAAAGGAACCATTTATATACGCCCCAAATTTATTTCATTTATTTAATTTAAATTAAGAAGTATTTACATAATTCTTTAATTAGGGATTAAAAGGTAATAGGTTCATAAAGAAAATCAGTTTTATAAGCCAATAGAAATTATTAATTAATTTAATTTAATTTAACGGATAATAACGTCAGAAAACGCATCAGAGCATGTAAAATCAAAAATTCCAATGCGAAAAGCTTTCTTAACAAACAAACAGACATCGGTTGTATAAAATACCATGAAACGTAAACTCCGAGAAGTGTTATTTTAAACGATAATTAATTAAGCACACCTGCATGTTGGAAAGGTTATCTTCCGCTTATTTGTGAACATAATAAGGCGAGCTTCAAGGAAATATTGTTCAACCGTCACTGGCTTCGTATAAAAGCTAACAAAAGTTTCTTGAAGAGCGGAAGGGATGCCCGATCAATAATATGCTACAGACAAATATGGGAGAAGAGCATTCGTTTTCATAAAGCACGTACTAAATCCACGTGGACGCGGGCAGCTATATCAATTTTCTACCACTCAGGTAAGGTGGGAACGTGACATCCAATATGCATAAGACGAAGATAACAATATTACGGGCGGAGTTTTGTAACGACGCAGGACTGTCATTGGTCGAAATGAATAGTTTTACAACAGACAACCGCGACAGGTGATTGCGGTGGTTTCGGATGATATAGCGTTTTGACGAGGGAATATTTTTGGAAGTTTAAGACGGTTATACAAAATTTGCGGAAATATTATTTGCAATTAAGTATTTCAAGTAAAGTGTGGCTAAGAGGGTCCTGTTTTTATTGTATAAATACGGAAAGAAAATTAATAGGGCTCTCTTTAATTACGCATCGCTTATCAACGTATAATAATCAACCGACGAGACTTGTGAGTATTAAAAATTTGTAAAATTCAGTAAAATAGTATTAGATGATTCGGGGCCTTATAGTTAGTAACGCGAGTAGTGGCGAGTGATTAAATTTAACTGAGGTCCAACGAATACTTAAACAAGCTCGTAAATTAATAATGCAATAATAAACAAGTGTAATATACATGGATTTGTATGTTGGAATTGGTGTTAATTGGTAGCACGAAACTCAGCTTAGACTGAGTTTTCATCTATAAATAGCTGGTGGAGCAGCGCGCATAATCACGAAGCTGAGGGATTCAGGAATATAAAGCATCTTCAACGGAGATGGAATCTTGAAGCTTTTTCCAGGCAACTCATTTGAATTTGCTGTTTTTTTTGATAAACTGTTGAAATTATTTGTGATGTGTGAGTGAACTTTGATGGTTATTTTTGGTTATTAAACGTATTGAAAAAGATACGCATAACTAACTATTATTATGATATTTTGAATATAAAACAAAAGATGTACGTAAAGCTTATTAAATTTCATGATGAATTTAAATTTAATTGTTAAGAGTACATGGGTTTATTAAGTTTGTAGTAATAGCATGCAAAGTGGAAAGCATACATTAATAAACTGGGTTATCATGAGCTCACCATACTCCAGTGTGCAGTAATAAATAAAGATAAGGTATTATTTGGGTCCATTTACTCCTGTTGTATTAAATGTGTTTGAAATTACAATTTTAAAAACAAAGATAGCATTCTTTTGAGGTGTAACTAGAGCACCGAATTGTACATAACTATGAATTATTGTTTGTAAATAGCGGTAAATAAATATTGTATGATTGTTGTATTATTTTGTGATTTAATTGAATGGTGTGTGAATGGTAAAGAGAATGATAGTAAATTTAGGTATCCGAGAAGAGGCACGGCTGAGCTAGTCAGGGAAGCTGCTGAAAAAATTAATTGGATGAAGCAGAATCCGGGTAAGAGAATTTTTGTGAAATTTTATATTTTTGAAAATTAATCTTTTTTGACACTGGCGATGTTAAAAAGTTTTAAAAGCTAAGATCAACGGCAATTTATGACGCCCAATGATAAGGAGACACGAGAGGTCATTGAAACCCAAATTTTACAAATAAATCCCACCAAAATATAAAATAATCCGAAAAATAAAAATTTCCCTAAATTTATGGTTACACCCTGTACAATACAAGCGTACTTTTATTCATTGGGGTACAAGCGGAAAATCAAATTTCCCGTGTAATATACTGTAAAATGCATTAAATGCGAACGCAAATCGATCGTTTTAAAATAAAATACAAAGTCATCTATTTTCACTTATTAATTATGGATACATTTGTGATAAAAATGCTTTGATTTTTTGCAAATAACACAGAATAGTAATAGCTTTACGCATTTAGCATAAAAAAACTACAATCGACGTGTATATGAAAACCTCAATTTTATTAAATTTTGTGTACTGAAACACGAAAGCAAATATTTTGTATAAAATTTAACCCCTTTTGTTTTAAAATACAATTAAAGTTTAAATTAATTACCCTGTGGATTACAGAAATTTATTTTAAATAAGCAATTTTCTAGAATATAAAAGGATGACTCATTGGTATTTAAAACTACATAAATAAACTAATTTATAAATAGTCGTTTATTCCTAGAAGCGGCCGGAACACGAAAGGACCTGTAAAATCCTTGAAATAACTGATAAAAATTATTTATGATTTTCGCATTCACTGTTAGAGAGAAGTGATACGCCATAATAATAGAATATGTGAAACAAGGACAAATAGCACGCGTCACGAATAACTGGAACCAGATAACAAGGTAGCGATTTTAGACGCTAATGAATTTTTCTGAGACAACTATCATCATAATGTTCCATACTATTCTAGTAACATTCTCGAAAATAGATCATTTGTATATAAGGAAGCGTTTATTAAACACGGGATTCATTTATTCGTTAGATTGATTCGATTCATAAAGTCGATTGCGAAATGTTATTTTAATGGAAGTTGCGAGCTGTTGCTTTGCGAAGATGATATTAGAAGTTTTCAGTAAGCATACCTTAATTTAATAATTATTATGTCACAATGTATAAAGAAGTGATGCTTTTAAATACAAATTATATTAAAAATGAAGTTTGTTTATTATAAGAGGGAAAATTCTTCAAGACAACGCTATTTTAAAAATTTTATTAAGTAATCGAAAAGAAAATTTAACCAAAAATGTACTTTGGTAACTGCTGTTTGAAACGAGGATTTTCAATATGGAAAATCTTGTAAGCTGATTTGGACATCTTAAAATAAGCAGATTTATTACAAGGAGCGTTTTTGTGGATTCTGCAAGTATTACTTTTAGATTTAATTTTAACGGATATTGGAGTATTTATATCTAATTTAAGATAGAATAATAAGTGTTAATCATATAATATTTTTTTTGGTAAGGATTTTTACCAGGAAAATTTATGATTGGAGTTCGAAACACTTTGACCTTTAATAGATTATCTGTCAAGAATTTTTTGACCAAACAAACCTTACAAGCGTGCCAATAAACACAACCAGGTAAACCATCCATAAAAAAGGAATTTTGTTCTGCAAATTTAAAATAAGGTAAAAAACAATTTGTTTATAATAAGTACTTCTTAGAAATTATTTTGTTTGAAAGAAATTATGTTATAAATACTTTTGAATGAAAGAAAATATTTCATAAATGTTTTATGATATTGCTGTGTTTTATTTCATTTTGAAAAACTCCAATAATTCCGTTGAGGTAGCCAGGTAAAGTCAGAAAGAAAGGTAAGTGAACAATTTGAAGTTTTACAAATTGCTGTATCTGTATCATAGCACTCTTTTCACCGATGCTCACAACGCAGGCCCTATTACATCAATATATATATATATATATATATATATATATATATATGCCATAATTATAGGGTTAATTTAGGGGTAGGTTAAGTCATAGGGGTTGTAGAATAAACAAAAGACACTTCCAAATAACAAAAGCGCATAATTACAGATATTATAAGAGTAAATAGGTCACTATACGTATTGTTATTTGAGTGCACACTGTATATAATAGTACAAGAGATTAAACGCATATCCAAGAGTAGCTACGAGCAAAGATAAGATTTAAAAATGTAACAAAATGCATCGAAATTAAATAAATAGAAAACCTATATGAATTGGCTAGATAAATATTCAACAAGTGCGTTAATATATCATCATATACGCAAGCAGAAATTATACATTATTTGAATAACGATTGTACGTGACATAAAAGTATTACATTTGTTCAAAAATCCAAGTTAACTAAGAAATAAACAAACACCAAATTTATTTCTGTTTATATTAAAATAAGCAAATAACAATGATACGTGATATAATGATTGAAGATTCCTGGGTTTCTAAATTAAATGTAATGTTATATAAATGAATACGTGACAACTTGAGCGTTCTTCCAAGTATTTGAACTATACAATTGGTAAAATTTCCGAAGTACACAAGAGATAAGACAAATGATGTCGCCCAACACGTGAAATCAGCGAATAGCAAACAAAGAGGCAAGGCCTATAAATACGATAACAATTGAGCAACGAGTTAGTATACATTTTAAACTGGGCTGTCACTATACTCAAAAGTACTAAAATATTCACGTAACCAGTTAAACGAATGTAAAGTAAAAAGTATTTTATAAAAGTGTACAAATTGTGCCGATCTATTATAAACGTAAGTAAACCAGATTTAGTAAAATTATACAATTCCTAAAATAAATAAAACAGGGCTCTGGAGACTGTTTTGGAGACGACTATGGAGATTACCTCCTGTTAAATTAATTTTGATAATCACTGACATGGTAAATATTCTATTACTGTTCTGTTAATTACGGAGATGGAAAACCTTTTATTGAATTAACTTATGGGATTATGAATAACGATTTGGATAGTATTTTGGTTTCGATGTCGACTTCCAAATTCGACTCTAAACATTCATACTGGACACGAAAACTCTTGGGGATGCAGAGAAACAACTGAACCACTCCAGGTTAGATATTTTGATATAATTTATTTCTGTAAACTGTTTAATTCAATAATTTTTTAAATACTGTACGAGTCAACAAAACCAGGGCTTTTTTGATAAATATATGAAAGGCAATAGGCATTTTGAAACGTTTCAAAAGGTCTCTAAATATAACAAAAGGCTCGTTTAGCTGGCTTCAATTTCTTAAATCAGACAAATGTAAATATTCTGAAAAAGGGGAAGATTTTAAAAAGGATTGTAAAAATTTAATCATTATATTGTGTATTGTAGAATTGTTTTATTTAATTGAATCAGCTATTTGAGGCAAAGAGATCTATAACTTAACATTTTACAAGTGCTTGATTAATAAAAGGGGGTTAACACAGCATTTTATGTATGCCTAACCGTGGGGCGAGAATAACAAAGGTTTTTATTTTTCCTACAGGAAGATTACACGACATTTTATGCTGCCCATCGTAGGGACTGTTGAAGTATCACAGCATTTTATGACATGCCCAGCCGTGGGGAGAAATTAACACAGCATTGTATGATGCCCATCGTAGGGGCTTGTTGACCCTAAATAAAATATCACAGCATTTTATGATAGACCTAATTGTGGGGCGGAAAGTATCACAGCAATATATATATATATATATATATATATATATATATTATATATATATATATATATATATATATATATATTGCTGTGAATCCTCTCATATCTGCAGGAACTGGCCCTTTCAAAAAAAAACATTCGAGCCCCACAGATTGGGCGTCAAGAATGGTGTGAAACCTTTTTAATTAGAATCGAGCCTCACGAATTGGGCGTCAAGAATGCTGTGATTCCACCAAAATCCGGGAACTACGGTTTTCGAATCGTGGCCCACATATTGTGCGTCAAGAATGCTGTGAAACCTACAAAAAGCTATTAACTTAACTAGTCCGTCATTTTCTTCTCTTAATCGCCTCTTTACTCCTTTCCGCCTCGGCTGCTCACCTAGTTAAAACTTTCATCCTCAATCATAAAAAAAACAAACACATTCCTATCACAAACACCAACGTTAACTCTATTTACATCAATATTCACAATACATTAAAATTTCAAAATTAAAATTCAGCATAAATTTCAGTATCAGAAAATTTCAAGATTAAATTTATTATCATTTTAATGTGCATCCAGAATTAAAGTCCTTGTAGGATGCCTACTAATTAATATAACAATATATGCAGACCTGAGTCTGAGTACAAAGGGAGCATCTCCCACCCCTTTACGTTAATTAACCAGGTTCGTCTAATTGAGCTCAAAGACATACCCAAATTTTCATCATAATCCAGAACATAAATACTAAATACCCCTTTCTACTTAAACAAGAAAATTTCACCTTAAAATTAAGATTTTGTTGTTAGTACAATTTCACTACTGTCCATTTTAAATAAATCAATTATAAAGTTATTCAACACACACCAAAATATCAAAAAAAACAAAGCATAAGTTACCTGACGGTTAATGCACTCGTGGCCCCAATGTATATCGTCCTCTGTTAATCACACCAATCCAACTGGGTTATGTTTAGGTCCTCGTATTGCTGGTCGCCTTTAAAATTTTCTACACCACCATTCATTTAAAGTTGTTTCAGTGCTTTTCCGGAACTCATTTGTGTATATGCCAGCTATTTCACAAAGAAGCGACCTAATATTACATATTTAAAAGTATACTCTTGTGCTCGTTTCTTCTTAAAGTTTAGCATATTTTAGCTGTTTACTTAATACCTTAATTATATTTATGTTTAAACTCGCAACAATTAATGTACGCTCTCTTAATACTGGTTTTGAAACTTTTTCTGCTCTGGTGGATGAGAACAAACTTGATATCATATTTGTAACAGAAACATGGCTAACTGAAAGATGTAATATTAATGACTATCAACTAGAAAATTTTGATCTTTTCACACTGATCGTAAGGGAAGGGTGGTGGTGTTGCTGTGTATGCTAGGACTTGTTTAAATTGCAAAGTCATAAACACAGATTATGATACTAATGACTGTTTTGAACAGTTGTGGGTAAGTTTCATTTACAATAGTAAAAAAGTTGCTGCTGGTGTAGTATATCGGTCACAAATAATTGCAGCACATAACTTTCTCACAGGTTTTGAATTAGTACTAGCACAAGTTTGTCCTCAATTTGATCACATCTTTTGCGGAGGCGATATTAACTTAAATTTGTTTAATCTCACAAATTCCAATGTTGAAAGGTTTAATGCTATTATTAAAATGTATAATTTAAAACAAGCCGTAATTGAACCTACACGGATCACCCAGTATAGTTCAACATTAATTGATGTTATTCTTCTAAATAATGAAAGTATAATTGATACAGTGGATTGTTTAGGTGTACATGACTTATCTGATCATTGCCTAGTAGTTGTACAGCTCAAATTTGAAAAGCCTGCACGCATCTCTAAATACATCACTCACCGAGATTTTAAAAACTTTGATTTAACGGCCTTCAACAATCACTTGGAGGATATCAATGTAGAAGAGATCTTTTATATTGATGATATAGATACACAAATACGAACACTCAACAAAATATTAATAGATCTTTTTGATATACATGCGCCATTAAAGACGAGTAGAATTACCAAAGCAAAAGCTCCGTGGCTTACCAACGTAATCACAATTATGATGAAACTGCGTGATAAAGCTCATATTAAATTTAAACATAGCAGAACACAATCAGATTGGGAGCATTATAAACAGTTGAGAAATTCTGTAACAAGCTCTATGAAACGAGGAAAAGGCACTACTTTGATTTTATTGCTAAACAATCAGCTAATATTACTTGGAAAGCTCTCAGGGACTCTAAGATCGTAACATCTAAACTAAACTGTATACCAGAAAGTCTATGTGATCCGGACCAAATAAATGCATTTTTCATAGACTCTGTAAACAAGCTAAAAACCAACCCTCCACAACATATGTTTCAATTTTATAATAACAATCAGTTTAATAGCAATAGCTTATTCTCATTTTCTACTACTACAACTGATAAGGTTCTGAAAGCTGTCAAATCCATTAAGTCTAATGCTATTGGAAGTGACTCTATATCTATTTTTATGTTAAAATTATGCGGAAAAAAAATTATTGAACCCATCACTAATATTATTAATAATTGTATTATAAAAAAATATTTTCCAGAATGTTGGAAACTGACTGTCATTACGCCTATACCTAAAGTTAATAAAGTCATTAATTTGTCTGAGTTAAGACCTATTAGTATTCTTCCGCCTCTATCAAAAATTTTTGAAAAAATTATATATGAACAAATCCACGAATTCACTTCTTTTGCACAAATCATACCTGCAAATCAATCTGGCTTTAGAGTGGGCCATAGTACCACCGGTGCATTAATCAAAGTTACTAACGATATTCTTCAGTCTTCTGATTTGGATTTGGTTAGTGTTCTAGTGTTGTTGGACTACTCTAAAGCGTTTGACACCATAGACTACAATTTACTTCTTGCTAAATTAAAATATTACGGATTTGACAAAAACTCACTACATCTTATGCGGTCTTATTTATGTAATAGGAAGCAGTTGGTTAATGTTAGTGGTAAAACGTCTCTAACAAAAAATATAACTAGTGGAGTACCTCAAGGTACAATCTTAGGTCCTCTGCTTTTTTTGCTGTATACAGCTGACTTCGCAAGTAAACTTCGTAATTGTCAATCTAGATTTTACGCTGACGATTCACAAATATATTTCTCATTTAAAATTAATCAGTTAACAGTTGCAAATGCACAGATCAATGAAGATCTAAAGGAGCTTTCTGATTTTGGAGCAAATCATTTCTTAGCTATTAACCCTAAGAAATCGGTAGCAATTATTTTTGGGCCTGAGAAAAACAGGAAGATAGTTGTTGATAACATAAATCTAGTGGTAAATGCCGAAAAAATTGAAATACAAAATCACGTTAAAAACTTAGGACTGACGGTTGACTTTAAATTACGATTTGATTGTCATATAAATAATTTAATTAAAAGATCATACATAATTCTGCGTAAACTGTATGTTAACAAAGATTCGTTAAATCAAAAGCTTCGTAAAATGCTTTGCGAGTCGCTTATCTTGTCTGCATTTGATTATGGTGATGTTGTTTACGGTCCCTGTTTAGACTCTATTACTACCGCAAGGGTTCAAAGAATACAGAATGATTGTCTTAGATTTATTTTCAATTTAAGGAAATTCGATCACATTTCTGAATCGCTGCGCCAGTCGGGCTGGTTAAAAATGGAAAACAGGCGGTTACTGCATCTTGCAACCTTTACGCATAAAATTGTAAATTCTCTATCGGCACCAATTTATATAAAAAATTTGCTACTACCGCGTAGCAGTTGTCATTCTGTCCAGGTAAGATCTCGAGACTTGCTGCATGTACAGCGGCACTCAACCACCTTCTTCCAGAGGTCATTCCAGTACACTGCAGTTAAATTATATAATTCAATTGACAACTCCATGAAAACCAAATCGGTATCAAGTTTTAAACTATCATTTAAAAGTATTTACTTTCAACACAATAAATTCACTGGTCTATACATTTATATATTCTCATTTGTTCTCATACTCTTTAGCAGAAATAAGTGTTGGCTCATAAAGTACCAACTTAATGTTAGTGTTAAACTGTTTGCAGTGGCGTTCACACCAGAATTATAAACATCCGGCTTCTTTTACATGTTTCTATTCTTATTTGTAAATTAATTTTTATTGTATTGTTAGTTGCAGGTTAAGTGGTAGAACAGCCTTTGGCTGAACTTCGCCTGTTATACTACATTCTTATTTTTTTTGTTATAGAACTTATTCATAATCAATAAAGACGATATTATTATTATTATTATATCTGAAGCTTGTGTTGTGGATCCAGACACGTTTACGAATCATTTAATTATTAATACCCCCGAAAAATAGCAAAGAAATTCATACTTCTTTCACAAATATACGCCAAAACTGCCTACTTTTGTGTATTCATTTGTCGTTGCAATTTTGACTAATTGGTACAGTGATACTAGACTTTATTACCTTGTATCTTCTTTTCTAAGTGCACTAAATTACATTCATTGTAGCACGTAAAGAACAAACTGTTTTAAATCACCAAAATATACGAGCAAACTGTTTAAATTATTTAATCAATATCGGAAAACTAAAAAGCACTGCTTAACGCATTGAATCAAATCGAAAATCTAAGAGAGCGAAACTCATATTAACCCGGGTATATATAGCGGTTAGCCTGTCTGTCGGTTTTGTCCTCAAAACGGCCAGTTTCTAGAATTTCGTATACTATGTTCCCATCTCGACCGCCTGTGCGTCGGTTCTTATTAAATTTGCACTCGCACCAGTTAAATCTCAGAAATTTCGACACGGCTCGCAACGTCTGGGAATAACTAATTAAATTTTATACAGAAATCGTTGTTTCTACCTCTGATATGTGCATCTTATTTTCAACCAATCGTGACCCTCGTGACGTTGCTCAAATCCCGCCTTTAATTATTAGTGTCTTTGCTTGACGCATTTTCTCTTTCCTTTTCTAACCTGTTCTTATTGGTGCAAATTGATATTCTTTATTATCGATTATTTCAGTCCACGTGTATTCTTATCTGGGTTAAATAACCCCGTATCTAGCCTTCCCGTGAATATTATTGCGACGGTTTCTCCAAGATTCTCTATAACCATTCGTTATCTGCAAAATTTACCCAGAACGAGCCTTTTAAAAATACGCAGGTGTTCAATCGTCCTACTTCTAACTAACCCTTCTACGATTTGAATATTATTGGGTTTTTACAAGCTTTTATGCGTATTATATGTTCCTAACGGTTCAATTAACTTCAATTAAAATAATACACTTAATTTTTAGTGACTCCTAATCAAATATTAATTATTATCTGTACATTTTGTTTAATACCGGTTACTTAAAATTGAGTTAATCAATATAAACTTTGCACGTAATTTCTATTTGTTTCTTTACTCGGAATAATTATATTACACGTCGAGCATTTTAATACTGCTTCTTTTTATATAAAACGTCTTGTAAATAATTTAAATCTCTTATTTTTAATGAAACGAATGAATTTTTATTCTCTACGGTTTTAACAACGCGTACCTTTTCCCAAAGCTTCTACACGGTGATTAAAATTATTTGATGTGATTATTTAATTTTCTACCCTGGTCTAAATATGAGTAATATATATTACTCATATTTAGACCAGGGTAGAAAATTAAATAATCACATCAAATAATTTTAATCACCGTGTATAATGAATATTATTAGATAATACGCGTTATTAAAACCGTGAAGCATAAAAATTTATTAGTTTCATTAAACATAAGAGATTTAAATCATGTACAAGACGCTTTATATCAAAAGAAGCAGTATTAAAAGCTCTGCGTGTAATGTAATTATTCTAAACAAATGGAAATTACGTGCACAATTTATATTAATTAACCCTATTTTAAGTAACCGGTATTGAACAAAACGTACAGATAGTAATTGAATATTTAATTAGGATTCACTAAAAATTAAAGGGTATTATTTTTAATTGAATCGTTAGTAACAGATAATATCTATAGAAACTTGTAAAAACCCAATAAAATGCAAATCCTAGAAGTGTTAGTTAGAAGTAGGATGTTTGAACACACCTGCGTATTTTAAAAGGCAATTTCAGTTTAATTTGTTTAGATAAACATGTCGATTCTAAGGATATTGGAAACGGTCAGATGCTTTAGCACGAAATACCAAACAGGGTTTATTTAAAAAGCTCATTCGGCGAAAATTTAGCAGATAATTAATGTTTACAAAGAATCTTGGAGAAACCGGGGCTTAATATTCACGAGAAGGTGCGATACGGGGTTATTAAACCCAGATAGTCCACATGGACTAAAATATAATCGATAATAAAGAATATCAATTTGCACCAATACGAACAGGTTAGAAAAGGAAAGAAAAATGCGTCAAGCAAAGACACATATAGTAAAAGGCGTGATTTAAGCAACGTCACGAGGGTCACAATTGGTTGAAAATAGGATGCAAATATCAGAGGTAGAAACGACAATTTCTGTACAAAATTAATTAGTTTTTCTCGGACAGGTTTGCGTGCCGTGAGAATTTCTGAGATTTAAATGGGGCGAGTGAAAATTGTAAAACCGACGCGCGAGCGACGGACTGGGAACAGGGCATGAGAAATTCTTTAGAATTACCCGTTTTGGGGAACAGACCGACAGACAGGCTTTTGCTATATATACCGAGGTGAATATAAACAATCTCTTAGACTTTTGACTATTCGATGCGTTAAAAGCTCTTACATCCGCGACTTGATTCAAGATGTTAAACAGTGCATTTTAGTTTGATAAAATAATTTAAAGTTTGCTCGTATATTTTAGTGATTCAAAATAGTTTGTTATTTACGTGCTAACATGAAGGTACTTCAGTGCACTTAGATACAAGGTAATAAAATTTAGTATCACTGTACCAATTAGCAAAATTTACAACGACAAATGTATACACCAAAGTAGGCAGTTTTGGCGTATATTGGTGAAAGACGCATGAATTTCTTTGCTATTTTTCGGGGTGTTAATAATTAAATGGTTCAAATACGTGTCTGGATCCACGAAACAAGGGTCAGATATACACAGATGAGTTCCGGAAAAGCCCAGAAACAACTTTAAATAAATGGTGAAGGAGAAAATTTTAAAAGCGTTAAGAATTAGAAGCCGTAAATATAATCCTGTTGGAATGGTGTGATTAACTAAAGGGACGATGTACATTAAAGCTACGAGGACAGTAACCTTCAGGTAAATTATACTATTTTGTTTGACATTTTGTGTGTGTTGAATAACTTTATAATTGATTTACTTTAAATGGACATTAGTGAAATTGTACTAACCATAAAATTTTAATTTTAAGATGAAATTTGCTTGTTTAAGTAGAAAGGGGTATTTAGTATTGATGTTCGGGAATATGATGAAACTTTGGGTATGTCTTTGAGCTCAATTAGACGAACCTGGTTAATTAACGTAAAGGGTGGTAGATGCTCCTTTATACTCAGACTCCGGTCTGCTTATATTGTTATATTAATTAGTAGGCATCCAACAAGGACTTTAATTCTGGATGCACGTTAAAGTGATAATAAAATTAATCTTGAAATTCTTTTAAAACTGAATTTTATGCTGAAATTTAATTTGAAAATTTAATGTATTCTGAATATTGATGTAAATAGAGTTAACGTTGATGTTTGTGGTAGGAATGTGTTGTTTAATTTTATGAATGAGGAGGTTTATAAAATTAGGTGAGCAGCCGAGGCGAAAACAGGATCACAGCAGTTTATGACGTCCAATCGGTGGGACTAGAATTTTTTTGTTGAAAGGACCCAGTTCCCGCATAACAGGAGAATATCACAGCAGTTTATGGCGACCACAACGTGAGGGCTCGAGTTCCAAATAAAAATTTTGTGATTTTATTCCAGGAAACTGGCGATCTGAGAGAGAGAGTTTTTGTGTGTGTATAAATTTAGGAGTATTTTAGAGTGTGTGTGAGTGATTTGAACGTATGCAGAGAAAGGAGTGGTTAAGGAGTCAAGGAGGGGAAATTGGAAGTGACGATAGTGCATTGTGTGAGAAAATTTCGAAAATGGAAGAAGCTGGAGGCAGTAGAGATCAGTCGAGGACGGAATCAGGAGAAACAGGAAATGAGTTAATGATGAGAATGTTAGAGGAAATGCGATTAGCTAGGGAAGAATCGAATAGAGCGAGAGAGGACTCAAATCGAAAATTTGACCGAATGAATGAGACATTAACAGGAGTTAGGGAAACCCTAAGTGAGAAAATAGATAAGACGAATAAAGAAGTTTCAGAATTTAAAAATAGTCTTACCGTAAAGATGGGGGAAGTTGAAAATAGGGTTGAAAAAAATGAGCGTGATATTACAGGTCTTCGACAGGAAATGGGACATTTAAAGTCCGAAGTACGCATGTTCTGTGAAGAAGAGATTAATGTAAAAATGACTGAAGTGACGGACTCATGTAGGGATCAGTTAGGCAGGGTAGAACGCGAAGTTAGTAGTATCAAATACAACATGTCAAATTTAACGGGGGATGGTCCCAGATTTTCTACAGGTGGAGCATCATTGGACCAACACATGAAATTTTATGGCGATAACAGGGTAAATCCACAAATTTTTATTAATAGTGTAAGAAATCTAGTGGGAAATTTATTTGACGAACAGACTAAACTAAATACGATAAAGGCTTTATTAAAAGACAATGCGGAAGCGTGGTACAATTTTGTAGGACAGGACATAGACACGTATCAGGACTTTGAAAACAAATTTTTAAAGCACTACTGGAGTGACCACAGACAAGATCAGGTTCGAGACGACTTAATCACAGGGAAATTTAAGGGAGAATTTTCAGGAAGTAGGGAGCAATATGCTATACGCAAGTATAGCATAGCAAAGCAACTGAACCCACCACTGACGGACCGACAAATTATTAAGTATTTATCACGACACTTCGAGGTAGACATAAGACAACACGTAGCACTACAGAACATAGTGGACAGAGAAATGTTTTTAGAATACCTGCAGAGGTATGACGACGTAAGTAGTGGACGACCTCGGGAAAACAGGGAAAGACAGATCAACACAGTTAGGTTTGACAATAGACGGGACAACTATGCTAGAAGGGGGAATAATTACGGATACCAGCGACAGAATTGGGAACAGAGACGACCATACGTTAGGAGTAATAGTTTAGGAAGGGGACCTGAACCGAGACCGGAACCTACCAGAGGGAATAGTTCACCGGACATGAGGGGGACTGCTAATACAGACACGGAACGAGTGGAAACGCCTAGGACATACGCTGAGGTGACGGCTAGACCAGGACCGAGTAGGGAAAACAGACCTGGACAGGATTTTTAGAACGCGACAGACCACTAGATTTCAGTGTAAATGTATATGAACATCCACGTGAATTTTTCAAAATTGAGGAGGAAGTAGAGCCAGAAACTAAGGAAAATTATGTTTGCCAATTATTAATTTAGAAATTTTGAGAATAATGTAGAAGTATTACTTGATACAGGGGCAGAGGCGAGTTTAATATCGGAGGAATTCGTCAGCAAAATTAGGGATAAGGTTTGTGATAGAATTATGCCTATAAAGCGTAGCCATTTAGTAGCTCCAAATAAAAGAAGTTTGCTGTAGTAAATAGTGTTGTGGTGCTTGGGATAGATATAGGAGGTTTAAGCTGTGAACAGGAGTTTGTAATTGTACCTGGACTGAAGTTTCAGAGCATTTTAGGTGTTGACTGTATGATGAAGTTAGGGTTTTGATAGATATGGAACGGAAGGTAATAAGGATTAATGATAGGGTAGTGCCATGGAAGGGCAGTTATGAAGTCACAGAGGATGACACGGGGTTGAATATTAATGTAGTAGAGGTAGAGGATGATGAAGTAAAACAGATCAACACAATAAGATGTCCAGAGGATAGGAGAGTAGAGGTTCAAGCTTTATTACAAAAACATGCAGAATTAGTGGGGTAGAAGCAAGCACAGCGTTAGGCTATGAGCACAGATTGGAAGTGGATAATTCAGAACCGTTCAACGCAAAGGTTTATCCAATTCCAGCAGCATATCGGGAGCAGGTGAAGGCAGAATTAAATAAAATGTTGGAAGATGGCATAATAGAGGTATCAAACACTCATTTCATAAATCCGTTGGTGGTAGTTAAGAAAAGGATGATAGCATTCGTTTATGTTTAGATGCACGAAAAATTAATCAACGGACCAAACCGCAATTCCATTGTCCACCATCCATGGACACGTTTTTGACGAGATTAAGTGGCAAGTTTATTTTTAGTAAATTAGATTTAAGGAATTCATTCTGGCTGATTCCATTACACAAAGATTCTAGAAGGTACACAGGATTTTCCGTAGAGGAAAAATCTATAATTTTAAGGTAGTACCGTATGGTTTGTCAACGTCAAGTGCAGCATTAATTAAGGCAATGCAAGCAATTTTAGGAGCATATGAGCAATTCTGCATACACTATGTGGATGATATTTTAATTTTAGTGAAACTGAGGAACAACATTACTCTCATTTAGAACGGATATTATTAGAGCTTAAGTTAGCAGGATTGAGGCTGAATATAGAAAATGTGAATTTTTTCAAAACCGTTAAATTTCTGGGGTATGTGGTGAACACTCAAGGTATGTGTATCGATAAAGAAAGATTGTCCGAACTTTTGACATATCCGAGACCTAATAACATTAGGAAATTAAGAGCTTTTTGGGGCCTTAACTTTTATAAAAGTTTGTACCGGGATTTGCTGAAAAGCGGGTCCATTGTTTAAACTTCTGAAGAAGGGAGTAAGATGGAGTTGGACGGAAAGTCAAGAGGCAGCATATCTAACACTGTTGGAACAATTTCACGACCAACTAATTTTGAGGCATCCCAGATTTGATGTTGGTTTCGTACTGAGGACGGATGCATCGGATAGTGCATTAGCAGCAGAGTTGTACCAAGTACTAGAAGGGAAGAGGTGCCCATATCTTTTGTTTCACGCACACTGAAGCCGCATGAAGTAAATTACACGATTAGTGAAAAGGAGATGGCTGCAGTGGTGTTTGGTGTTACGAAGTTAAAATTTTTTGATAGGAAGACATTTTGTAATCGAAACGGATCATTCGGCGTTGTGTGCGTTGATGAATACGAGATTTTCTAACAATCGAGTATATCGATGGGGTTGTTACTACAGGAGTTTGACTTTGAGATTAAATATATTAAGGAGAAAATAACTTTATAGCAGACGCGTTTAGTAGAAACAGGGACATGGATAACAAAAGACCGTGTGACATCATGATTGCCATGAACAGTCTACTACAAAATGATTCAGTATATGGAGAAGAGGAGATCTTGAGGAACCAGAGGCAGAGTGAGGAGCTACAGATTGTTAGAACGAAGTTAGAAAATGAACCGGGATTTAAAACTTCCATATGATAAACGGCTTTTGTGTAAAAAATTCAAGAATTGGAAGTGTATGTAGTGGATAGGGTACAAGCAAAATTAATTATCAAAGATCTGCACTTAAGATATGGTCACATAGGGATCCGAAAGACATGGTTAATTTTTAGGGAAACGTTTTTTTCAACTAAAGACTTAGGGTTAGTAAAGTCAGTCATCAACACTTGTCACTTATGTACTTTAGGAAAGTACAAAAATAGTACGAGTCAAGATGTGGTACAAAGTATACACGTACAAAATCCCCTGTACTTAGTTGCTATTGACTATTTGAGTAATCTAGTCAGAAGTACAAAGGGACACAAACATGTGCTGATTGTGACTGATGTGTTTTCGAAATTTACCAAATTATATCCCACTCGGGATTGTAACACAGTCGGAACAAACAAGAAATTGGAACAATTTTGTAGGGAAGTAGGAACTTTTAAACGGGTATTAGCAGACAATGCTACTTATTTTAATAATCAAAGATTTAGAGATTATTGGAGAGGCAAAACATTAAAGTGGTGTTTTGTAGCATAAGGCATCCTCAAGCGAACCCAGCTGAGCGATATATTCAAGAGACGGTTAAGTTTTGCGTTTAGCTTCACATAGGAATCATCGTTTATGGGAGGACAATTTGTCTAAGGTTGAATCTTTTATCAATGAAACCCTAGTACCGTGACAGAAACCAGTCCCATCATGCTGATCAAGCAACAGTATCCCGAAAGACCATGGCAAATTGTGCCTAGGGACGATGAATTCCAACAACTTTTGGTAGATGTGAGGAGAGGTTAAGGAAGAGAGTTGAAAAATATACAAGGAAGATGAACGCAAGAATTAGAAAGAGGGTAAAATTTAAAGTGGGAGACCAGGTAGTAGTAAAAGCTTGAGAGTAGGGAAGAGAGATAGGATGACATGTGCTAAACTACACTTGCCATATGAGGGACCTTTTGAGATAGGTGAAGTAGTAGGGGAGTGCACATATTTATTAAGGGAAGTAGGTACGGGAAATGAGAGGGGACGGTTTCACGTCAACCTACTATTCCCTTATACCGGAGAACCAGCACCACAGGAGAAATAGGTGTATAATAGAGTAAAATTTAAATAGGATAAGAATAGAGATAGGTGTATATAGAAAAGTAGAAGTAAGTGTTTATAGAAAATAAAGCTAGGTATAGGATAAATATGGGAGATAATTAGGAATAGGTTTAGGATGAGAATAAAGAGTAAATGTAGGAAGAAAATAAGATAGGTTAAGTGTAGATATTTCATAGAAGATTAGTGGAGAGTTAGGAATAGAGTAAGAGTAGGATAGGCATATAGGATTAGGTAGGGGGAAGTAAAGTATAGTGAAGATTAGTTAAAAGTTAGGAATAGGATAGGTATATAGGATGTATATAGGACTAGATGGATAAGTAGGATGAAGTTAGGGATAATTTCAGTTTATAGAATTAGGTGAGAGTTAGGAATAGGATAGGGATATAGGATAGGTGTAAATGTTTTTTTGAATTGGAGACAAAGTAGGTAAGTTAGATAGATAAGGGTAGAGAGTGATAGGCAATTTTTTTTGTAATTTTTTTGTCTAAATGCTTTATATTTGCATTCAAATAAGTGGGATTATTTGTATTCAAATAGGGGGAAAATACTCATATTTAGACCAGGGTAGAAAATTAAATAATCACATCAAATAATTTTAATCACCGTGTATAATGAATATTATTAGATAATACGCGTTATTAAAACCGTGAAGCATAAAAATTTATTAGTTTCATTAAACATAAGAGATTTAAATCATGTACAAGACGCTTTATATCAAAAGAAGCAGTATTAAAAGCTCTGCGTGTAATGTAATTCTTCCTAAACAAATGGAAATTACGTGCAAAATTTATATTAATTAACCCTATTTTAAGTAACCGGTATTGAACAAAACGTACAGATAGTAATTGAATATTTAATTAGGATTCACTAAAAATTAAAGGGTATTATTTTTAATTGAATCGTTAGTAACAGATAATATCTATAGAAACTTGTAAAAACCCAATAAAATGCAAATCCTAGAAGTGTTAGTTAGAAGTAGGATGTTTGAACACACCTGCGTATTTTAAAAGGCAATTTCAGTTTAATTTGTTTAGATAAACATGTCGATTCTAAGGATATTGGAAGTGGTCAGATGCTTTAGCACGAAATACCAAACAGGGTTTATTTAAAAAGCTCATTCGGCGAAAATTTAGCAGATAATTAATGTTTACAAAGAATCTTGGAGAAACCGGGGCTTAATATTCACGAGAAGGTGCGATACGGGGTTATTAAACCCAGATAGTCCACATGGACTAAAATATAATCGATAATAAAGAATATCAATTTGCACCAATACGAACAGGTTAGAAAAGGAAAGAGAAAATGCGTCAAGCAAAGACACATATAGTAAAAGGCGTGATTTAAGCAACGTCACGAGGGTCACAATTGGTTGAAAATAGGATGCAAATATCAGAGGTAGAAACAACAATTTCTGTACAAAATTAATTAGTTTTTCTCGGACAGGTTTGCGTGCCGTGTGAGAATTTCTGAGATTTAAATGGGGCGAGTGAAAAATTCGTAAAAACCGCGCGCGAGCGACGGACTGGGAACAGGGCATGAGAAATTCTTTAGAATTACCCGTTTTGGGGAACAGACCGACAGACAGGCTTTTTGCTATATATACCGAGGTGAATATAAACAATCTCTCTTAGACTTTTGACTATTCGATGCGTTAAAAGCTCTTACATCCGCGACTTGATTCAAGATGTTAAACAGTGCATTTTAGTTTGATAAAATAATTTAAAATTTTGCTCGTATATTTTAGTGATTCAAAATAGTTTGTTATTTACGTGCTAACATGAATGTACTTCAGTGCACTTAGATACAAGGTAATAAAATTTAGTATCACTGTACCAATTAGCAAAATTTACAACGACAAATGTATACACAAAAGTAGGCAGTTTTGGCGTATATTGGTGAAAGACGCATGAATTTCTTTGCTATTTTCGGGGTGTTAATAATTAAATGGTTCAAATACGTGTCTGGATCCACGAAACAAGGGTCAGATATACACAGATGAGTTCCGGAAAAGCCTAGAAACAACTTTAAATAAATGGTGAAGGAGAAAATTTTAAAAGCGTTGAGAATTAGAAGCCGTAAATATAATCCTGTTGGAATGGTGTGATTAACTAAAGGGACGATGTACATTAAAGCTACGAGGACAGTAACCTTCAGGTAAATTATACTATTTTGTTTGACATTTTGTGTGTGTTGAATAACTTTATAATTGATTTACTTTAAATGGACATTAGTGAAATTGTACTAACCATAAAATTTTAATTTTAAGATGAAATTTGCTTGTTTAAGTAGAAAGGGGTATTTAGTATTGATGTTCGGGAATATGATGAAACTTTGGGTATGTCTTTGAGCTCAATTAGACGAACCTGGTTAATTAACGTAAAGGGGTGGTAGATGCTCCCTTTATACTCAGACTCCGGTCTGCTTATATTGTTATATTAATTAGTAGGCATCCAACAAGGACTTTAATTCTGGATGCACGTTAAAGTGATAATAAAATTAATCTTGAAATTCTTTTTAAAACTGAATTTTATGCTGAAATTTAATTTGAAAATTTAATGTATTCTGAATATTGATGTAAATAGAGTTAACGTTGATGTTTGTGGTAGGAATGTGTTGTTTAATTTTATGAATGAGGAGGTTTATAAAATTAGGTGAGCAGCCGAGGCGAAAACAGGATCACAGCAGTTTATGACGCCCAATCGGTGGGACTAGAATTTTTTTTGTTGAAAGGACCCAGTTCCCGCATTCACAGGAGAATATCACAGCAGTTCATGGCGACCACAACGTGAGGGCTCGAGTTCCAAATAAAAATTTTGTGATTTTATTCCAGGAAACTGGCGATCTGAGAGAGAGAGTTTTTGTGTGTGTATAAATTTAGGAGTATTTTAGAGTGTGTGTGAGTGATTTGAACGTATGCAGAGAAAGGAGTGGTTAAGGAGTCAAGGAGGAAATTGGAAGTGACGATAGTGCATTGTGTGAGAAAATTTCGAAAATGGAAGAAGCTGGAGGCAGTAGAGATCAGTCGAGGACGGAATCAGGAGAAACAGGAAATGAGTTAATGATGAGAATGTTAGAGGAAATGCGATTAGCTAGGGAAGAATCGAATAGAGCGATGGAGGAGTCTAACAGAAAATTAGAACTGCTAAGCGATGAATCGAATAGAGCGAGAGAGGACTCAAATCGGAAATTTGACCGAATGAATGAGACATTAACAGGAGTTAGGGAAACCCTATATATATATATATATATGTATATATATATATATATATATATATATATATATTATCGTGTAATTAAGGGGTCATTGGGATATAAATGGCACAAGTTAACTTATGGAATGAAAGCTATTGGATAAGATGAAATAAATGTATTTAGTTAGGGATTTAGAATATTTTTTTAACAATTACTTTTTTAGCTTAAGTAGTGTATAATGTAGGATCAATTTAATTTAGCTAGGAAATAATGTAACAATACTTCTGTAAATATAGGGCATAATAAATAATAATTGGGGTAAAATTATTCTAACGTATTTCAATTTGTATTAAAGTATTATATGACAATCTAAAAGCGTGGGGCAGGTGTTAAAATAACGTTTCTATTTTCAAACGTAAAATCCAACACGTTTAAAACAAAACAACAAGGGGAGAGAATATTTCTCGGTAGCGTAGCAACAAACAAACTTTAATGGATTATTGGAAAAGAATAGCCGTTGGAATTAATGTAAACGCGGTTTGTTGGTTAAAATATTGATTTCAATCTTGAAGGTAGTATAGGAGAGAACCAAGGAAAGACCAAGATAGAATAAAAATGTATTGAGTACAAGAGAGATGCATATACTTAATTCAGAAGACAGTATAGTAGGGAGACAATAATTTCAAGGATATTTAGAATCAAATACGCGTCTGTTATAAGATGGGAGAATGGAGCAAAGCAAGGTGATTGGTGCAACTTGTACAAGAAGGACAGAGATCAAGCTGGTGGAGACATGTATGAGATAAAGCTATAGATACAAGGGAGATGAAAGATGTTTGTTCGAGTTAGAGTCGTAGATAAATGGGTGAGTAAAGGCTAAATTAGAACGGTGGTTGACAGTTTTGAAGCGGTTTACCGAGTATTGTTTTATTGGTTATAAAAATTCACGAGAAACTGAGGTTTGTTAGGGGTTCTTTTACTGGAATACCCGACGGTTGGAAAACAATTTCAAAAATTATAGGAACGAGTATACAAGCGTACGTGCCAATTTGAAATAGGAGGGGGCGCATTTTACTTATTTAATCACTGGCAGAGAGGGGCCGAGATCTCTTTGATTTCATCCATCATTCGTGAATTAGTGCAGTTTACTACAAATTTATGTAGAAGCTAATAGAGCATCTTGTTGTTAAAACGTTAAAGAGGTATGTAAGTACAAAGCTTATTATTTTGGTATTGGAATGCACGGAAGTATTAGAATTTGAAATTGTTTGGATGATAAAAACAGCGATGTTTGAGTAATAAAAGTTAATGTGAAATAAGAGGCACGAAATTTTGGAGATTGGAATTTTTGGGTTGGATGCATGGCAGATATGGTGATTCGACCAGGGAGTTAGTTGATGGACTGGGAACCTATTAGACGGCAGCATATCCAAGGGACTAGTTGGGGGATCACATTTAGAAGATAGAAACCAGGTAGGCGATAGAATAGAACATTGAGTTGTGAATATTTTCATGCTATTTGTGATTATTTGAATTTGTGCTTTGATGTGTTTTTATTAGTATTTGATATTTTATGAACAGACATTTATGGGACTTTAAAAGGAAATTGATTTTTGAAAATAATTAATAAATTTACAGGTAACCAGATGTTGTAAAGAGGTATAGAGGGTTTACTGATATTTGGCAGTGCAGGAAATTTATATGCACAATTATATGTGTTTAAAAGGTTATCGATTTTCTTTATTATTGTTATAAAATTATTGACCATTATGAATGTACATAAAGGAATGGTGTTTTTAAAATGTAATATGGATCTAATTTAAATAGAGTGTGATATATTTGGTTAATTGAGTTATTTTTGAGTGTGTGATTGGTGTGAATTTCTATTTAGGTTTCAGCATGGGGATATTGAGAGGAAGTTTTTGGATGTAACAGGTAGATGTCAATATTAATTTAGGAAATTTGAGCAAATAGGAATTAGTAGGAGAGCAGCCGAGGACGATCACAAGTAAACTACACAATATTATGGAAGCCCAATTAGTGGGGCATGAATTAGCGACGTTCCATATGTTAACTGCACAATATTATGACGGCCCAACATTGGGGTACGTTTAGGGAGCTTAACTACACAGTATTATGCGGCTCAACGCTGGGGCATGATTTTTACAAGTAAACATCACAGTAATTTATATATATATATATATATATATATATATTGATATGATAACGCCGTATTCGGTGTAACAAGTTCTACTTAATGCCACCGCTCTGTGTTCTTCACTTTAATCTTTTATTTTATTATTATGCCATGGCTAGCCCTTTTTAATCTACACAGAGTTCACAACGTTACGATGATCAATTTTCTTTTTTCACCCCTTTAAGATTACCTGTGTAAATTGATTAAACGAAGTCAGTCAACATTCATATAATGAAAGGAAATAATATTTACAATTTTTGAAATTCTTTAAATACACCCGTCAATAAATTAATATCATATGTATTATTTATCCCAAAATTTATATACTTTTAATTCAATATAAAGTCACCAAAAACTACACCTTTACAAAAGAATCTGGAACGTTCTAGACCTTTTTATGATTTATTACGTAAGTTTAACGTATGCAATGTTTCTTGTTGACTTCTTTACAAGTTTTGGATAAATTGAATTAATTCAGTATTAAAATTTAAATTGAAAAATATCTTAAAATTAAGTAAATCTAACCTGTGATATGTTGTTTCGTGTTGTGGATCAACACCCTCTTGCTGTCTTCAAGCGAATACCAATGCTCTGCTTAGTTGAACCAATATTTGAGTACAGTTACCCCTTGTTCTTCAAAAATCACCTCGTGCTTTTTTATTTTATATTTCTCTGCATATGCTTTGAATCTCTTCCCTTAAATGTTTTCGACGCAGATTATAATTGTACCAGAAGCCAATTAGAATTTGATTAGAAGTCAATTCGAATTGTACCAGAATTCGATTAGAATCCAATTAGAATGCAGTTAGAATCCGTGTTCTGAGAAAAACGGCAAAAACCTTTGATATATTCTTAACACAATTTTTGTATGTAGCACTATTTTCACTATAACATAAATTTGGTATATTGTAAATTTTATTTATTTGACGCGTAGATTTCTGGTTAGCAGTGTTGTGGCTTCGACGTGCATCAAGTGTGGACTGAGCGGTCTTATCACCGCTGGGTGTTAAATAGCCTTTTCCTACTACATCTGGGTTGGGTTTCCAAACAGTTTTACAGATTGTTTCAACTAACCAGCTTTTGTCTTTAATATTCACTGTATTTTTAAGCTGTTTTTGATAAAATTATTTCGGATTTTCATATCATGCTTGTTATTTGCTATTGTTTGATACTTTATTATTTGTTATCGTGGCCAGACTTTCTTATGTCTGTTGTTTTGTGTAGATATCGCCTTTTGGGTAATTGTACAAAATAAATGATGTAACTCGAATGCTGTTTTCGTTCATGTATTTATTTAACTTTGAAACTGCGTTTTCTTATCAAAGCGCTCATGGTTCCAGCGTAATTGCATGAAGATTTGTTAGGTTTTCTCTTATATTCTGCGTATTTTATTTTATAAATTGTAGAACACTTCGCAATGTATGTTTAATTACATGTACGATTGTTTCTCTGCTGAATACGCGTTCTATTGTTGAAAGGTATCTCACTGGCATTACTTAAAATTAATAACGGTCTATATA
This sequence comes from Platerodrilus igneus, assembly GCA_036346225.1. NCBI lineage: Eukaryota > Metazoa > Arthropoda > Insecta > Coleoptera > Lycidae > Platerodrilus > Platerodrilus igneus. The sequence continues at coordinate 2,838,149 of JARFIW010001004.1, forward strand.
CAGGGTATTAAATGCTTGCTATTTACATAATGTACGAATTACCTATTTTTCTGGTAAATAAATGCAATTTTCTGATTCCTATTGTTATTTACAGTTACCACACGACCCTTACTACTCAATACACCCCTAAACAACCCCTTATCACAGCAATATATTGCACTAACGAACAACGTAGAAAAAATACATTTTTATTGTGCAGACCGTAGAAATGAACCTATCTGGAAGTACTTCTTAAATTGTACTATTGAAGGTGATTACCGTTTGGAGAAAAGTTAAAACAATCTGTAGCTTTCTCACTCAATTTATTTCTGTTTACATTTTAAGAATAACAAATTTGGAAAATGATTTTGTTTTGTGATTTTTAATACCGCGAATGAATCCGAAGTGTTGAAATATACATAGCACGCCATTTTGTTTCCACAATAACCGCTTGTTGCTTCCTGAAATTTATTTTCAGCGAATTTGCCGGAGAATCCAAAATAGTTTAAACAAGTTATTAAAGCTTCTTGAACAGTAAATAGTTGTATGTGTTTCTAGTTAAAAAGTAAGCACAAAACGTTAAGTATGTAATCAACTAAAGAGGTTAGAGCTTATACCCGAAAAATCTTTTAGAAATTTAAAGATGTACTAGACGAGGACATTTGTCAGTATCTTCAACAAGGTGATCGATTTAGTTTTGTTATTTTGAGGTATTCTAAATTTTCGTGAATGCGATTCGCAATTTTCCTAAACGTTTTCCGCTGCAGCTGCTCTTTTGTACTCAGCGTATCGTTTAAAAAAGCGTCCCATCTGGTTAAAGTAAATATCTAATAATAATCGCGTCGTCTAAAACTGTTCTACGGAAGGTTACTCATTTGTTTAACAAACTTGTAAATTCTAAGTTTTTGCTTCTTGAAAAGGTGTTCTTTGGTTAAATGTAAATTTGCAGTATATATATTTAAACGCCTTCGTATAAGTTGAACTTACGTGAATGTTATTTCTTGATAAATTACATACTGATTTTAAAAATATCGCCTAAGATTACACACTGCTGGGTGACCCAACTTAACTTTAATCAACAAATTATACTTGTTTTTAAATGCCTTTTTTTTCACTCGTTGAATACAAGTGAAGCTTTACTTGTTCGCGGCTAAGTCTGGGAATTACCCCAAGGGTGAGCAATGAGAAAGGGCGTGGGGATGGTATAAACTCTACAATAAGCTAATATAAAAGGAAAAAGGGGGATTGAGCGAGACTGTATCTATATGGGCAATACTAGAAACTCTATACTCATATGAGAAGATACAGAAACTCATGGGATATAAGCCCCATAAAAAAACTTACAACTTAATGAACTAACAACACATTTGGAAACATCTGGAGCATACTTACAACCTCTTCAATCTCGATGACCCTGAAAGAAAAAGTACACAACAAATTTTCTATTAAAAAGACACTGTTTGTGCTTTTTAATAAGAAAGCATACTAATAATTACGGGTGGATAATCTTGAGATTACCACGCCAAAGATATTTGAATCAAAAATGAATACCTAGAACAAATCAGTTGTAGCATATCTGTGTTTTTTAAATTACTTCAGCATTCGTCTACTTTCATTATTCAAAGATCTATTTTCTTTAAACATTTTTTGTAAAATTAATAGTGCATGGAATAAAAAACTTGAGTCCAAAAATGAAATTTAGTATAGTTTCTCTCTTCGTTTTTTTCGAAAATGATTACAAAAATGAAATAATATAATTGAATTCTTTATAAATCTGTCTTGACATAACAAGACCTTAAATTTTAATAATATTTTATAACAAAATTTCTGATACCAAATACTCAGATCTGTTTATTGGTTTACATCTGTTTTTCACATTAAGTTTAATTTATTTCTTAGAAAAAATTTGAATCACGTGCAGCTAACTTGGATAAATAACATTTCAATTTATCCAAGTATAATGAGCTTATTAAAATTTGACATCTGTAGTGAACTTTTTTAAAGGCAGGAAATGGACTTTAGAATCTCAACATTTTAACATGTGAATGTTCCGCGTATCTTGCAAAATTATTTTAATTGCCTTTCTTAACAATAATCTTCCACGCTGTTCTTTATGCACAAAATTTAGTATAACTAAGCAATTTTCGACTACAATTTATGTGAGCACACTCAAGGTCTCACAAACATAACAAAAGAAAGGTTTGATACCTGTTTTTAATAAAGCTGTCCCCTAGTTATCAAACTGCGATGCACGTTTTCTGGAATCTGCTTACTACTTTGTTGCAACAAAACATCGAACGACAGCTGTAATTTCTTAACAAACGAACATTGACCCAATCTCTTTATCTGTATTTCTAATTACTTCATGTGTACCTCATATGTATGTTACTTCATGCGCTAAGGAAATAAAAATATTTTATAAATTATTTGAATAATGCGAACTCACCGTTAACAAATACCGACTCGAACCATTTCAAGAAGAAGCGTGATCAAGCGCCTTGTCGGAGTCACAGGAATGAATCCTCCGTGTCCCAAGACGACCAGCCCTCCTGTCTCTACTTCGGCATGCCTATTCTGAGGCCCCACTTATGTAAAATTTGGGATCCCATCTGTAGATGATGCAGTCTGAACTACATTCTCAAATACAAATGGCTGCTTGGTTATTCATTCCGAGCAAGTAAGGAACCGCTTATCTACGTAGCGCGTCACCTCGTGACCGTATTCACGCAAGCGCTATCCTAATTTTAACGACTGAACGGGTATGATCCGCCTGTAGGTTAGGCAACACAAACGACTAGTTCCCTTTTAAATAAGTTTTTTGAGCATATATTATTATTAAATATTTCTGGGTAAAGCATTTAAGTTAATTAAACGGTCATGATTTCCTGTTCCATTGTGGAATTGTTTCTTTCAGATATAACAGTATCAAATACGAGAATCAAATACTACAGACTAAAATTGTACAGATGTGTTTTTTGCAAAAATAGTGCTACAGAATATATATTCGTTACAAATACTAAAATCAATTAGTCACTTCCAGCTTAAGCGTCGGAAAAGTATTTCTAACTTCCATTCAATGGTAGCTATAGTTCATTTCTTAACTGGCATGTTTCAAACTTTCATCCTGAAATCCGTGTTTGCAGTTGGCTGTTCAGCGTCTAACATATGACTAATAAATAATATTACAACAATGTATTAATTAAATCTGAAAAAAATCGTTTGTATTAGGAATCGAACCTATGATCTTTGGATTAAAAACCTTATTTTCCATTACAGAAAGATTAACTTTTTTGTATTTCATTCAGCTAAAACAAACACTACGTTTCAGTATATCTATCAAATAATTGTTTCGCCGATACAGTTACCTGCCGATGTTCGATATTTATTCATGCACAGCTTATCGAAATTTAGCTATTTTATTTAATTGAAATGCAGTGCCTATATCTGTCCTGTTCATTCAAAAGGGCGTATCTAGTTCCAGTCAGACCTCGAGAGAGTAAATATCGCGAAAGAACGACTAGAATCTACATACAGCAAGAAAGTTCAGTTCATTTGTACAGTTTTCTACGAAGACGCTCGAGTGAGCTGAAGTTCTAGCTGCTGAAGAAGTGTACATCACGCGCTCCGGCACTTGGTATACACCATCGTCATCAACTGCTCTTTTCAGAACGAACTAATGCCAGCGAAGGATTTCCTGAAGACACGGGCATCCGTGATCATCACGGACGACACTTCCGACATGGATTTTGAGATCGCTTCTACACGCAGATGACGAGACGACCGATCATCTTCGAAAACCGAAAGCGAAAAAAAGCAGAAATCCGACACCCATAAAATAAGAATAGAATCGAAGACACCCACCGCAACTAGTACACCAGGCTCCGACACTACCACGACTCCGATCACCCCAGACCTGGACACATCATCGACTAGCTGTAGCTACGCCAACGCCGCCGCCACCATCTCTACCATGGACACTTCAGATACCGAAAGACATTCACAGCCTCAGACACGGATAAGCAGTAACCGCATCCCTCCTATTTTCATCGAGACGTTCCCTAACTTCATTCAGCACGCCAAGGAGCTAAACCGTCATCTACAAAACAAAGTCGACATTCGAGCATCTGGACAAAGAGCAAGAACAATATCCACCGGCAGTACGCAATTCAGATATCTGTAGGACTATTTCAAGAAAAGCAACATCAAGTACTACACATACACCATCAGATCCGAACGCGAACTCAAAATAGTCATCAAGGGTTTAGCCGCCAACATCACGACGGAAGACATCAAGGCCGAACTCACCGACATAGTGTACTAAATTAACTACGTGACTGAGCTACAGAATAAAGAACGAGAATATTGCAACATCGTCCTCGTATCTTTGGAAAACAACCCGACATCGACTGAAATCTGCAACATGGCTACGTTATTCTACTACAGCCACATTAAAATTGCCGCATTCGAAAGCAGGGTGGAGCTCCCACAATGTTTTTCGTGCCAGCAAATTGGACACTCGAGCTTAAATTGCGGATACAAACCACGCTGTGTCAAATGCACCAAGCAGCACCTGGCAGCAGATTGCAAGAAAAGCAGGGAGTTACGACCTATATGCGCCAACTGCAGTGGCCCACATCCGGCTAACTACCAAAATTGCCCTGCATACCACGAACAACTGCTCCAGAAATACAACCTAAATTTGATTTTCCAATGCTCCACTCAAAGGTATTACATTGTCCTGAGATACAACACCGCTACTCAGCAACGAGGCAAACCACCAACAGCACAAGAACCCGACGACAAAGTATTCACTACAAGCAGAAATGAACGACACGGAGCTCGACAGACGGCCACAATAATTACTCCAAAGTCCATCGTCAAAGACGACACAAGTATCACAGAAGACGAAGTGCAATCAAGCTCCAAAGAAGAGCCACGCCGAAAAACTAAGGAAAACAAAATCAAGAGCCGCCGGGGAATGAAGAAAGCCATCACTAATCCAAAGCCATCAACCACTACCGACACAAAATCATCGACGAATACAACAAGAATCAACAGAGACGAGCAGTGAAGCAACAGTACGACTAAAACAGCTTCCACACAACTACAAGCGGAGCCGAACATCAGCGTCACCCTGACAAAGGCACTACTTTTTAACAAAATACTGCAATGGGCGCGAAGACTCATAAGTGCCTATATGGCTGAAACATTTGAAACTGCCTTACTATGGACGGCAATGTGCAACATTCTGAAAGCCTATTATAGACAATAAACCAATACCAAGAAACTTATTACTCCTCTCCTGGAACGCCAACGGGATACGGAACAGGATGACCGAACTGAAACACTTCCTGCAACATTACAACGTGGACGTCACAATGATTGGGGAACCCAAATTACCTGCACACAAACAACTCAGTCTGGCAAATTACAACATTTACAGGAAAGAATGCGACCTAAAACCAGGACAACCAGCTCATGGAGGAGTTGCCGTACTGATACACAATCGACTGCTACACGAACAACTCCAACTACAATCGACTAGACAGCGTGGGCGTAAGGTTCAAAGCCAACAAACAATTCATTAAAGCAATAGCTGTCTACAGAAGTTCAACCAGCACGGAAATACGCCCTGAAGACATCGACGACCTACTACAAGAATATACACCGACAATAATCTCAGGAGACTTAAATGCCAAACACGATTCTTGGGGAGCAATAACTACCAACAAGAACGGCCGCATCCTCTACACACAATCTCACGGCAAGGACTTGCAACGTCGTTTTTTTTGGTTGCAAATTATTTTTATTAAACAATGTTACGTGCCAAAGTGGCACTTTAACATTGTTATTAGGTTAGTTTGATGTGCGGGAGTTTCGCGCCATAATTTCAAAAGACGCGGTTCGCGGGAATTTTAAATAGACTAGGCGTGTACTTCCGTTACGACAGAGTGCATTTGCGCAGATCGCACGACACTAGAGGGGTAGGCGAATAACTTCGGCGGATGTGAAAAAGACAAAAGAGTGGGGGAGTTTCCTGTTCTCTCTATAACGTGGCTTTTTGCCTTGTATCTTCGAGTGAGGTGGTCGTTTTTTTGGTAACGTATCGTTACGTTTACCTATGTAGTTCCTTGCTTGATTATCTTTTGTTTGTCTACCCTTACCTGGTTTTTCCTGCCCATTCCCTACATAGGTAAGAAATCTGCAGCCACCTAGGCGTACCGATCTCCGCGACTCTGGATGAAGACCTCATGACTGCCGTAGCTGGCCGGAGCTGATCCAAACGCTTTTGTAGAGCGTCGGCGTATCATCTCTAATCCCTCCGGGAGGAGCCCTGATGGACTTGGTTAGAGGCCTACCCTAGCGCAACTTCGCGGGAATCTGGACCTATTATGTGAGTACTTCATAGTTTATATTGTTCGCTTTTATCTTTGTTTTAAAATTAATATGTAAAATTCCGAAGTATTGCGCAATATTGGGGAAGTCATTGGTAGATAACCGAGGCCAAATCTGTATAAGATTAGCGCTGCCAACCACCGATGGTGTCTAGTAAACCTCGCTTCCGGTGTTGTATTTATCGAACTTTTTAAATGTAACTACCGTTTAGAATGTAAGAATTGACTGTCCAACGTGTTGCTTTTTAGGTGGTATGATTCCTGTATGCCTATGGAATGTATTAATTAATGTGTAAACAGCTTTTTCATCTAAATTAAATCAATAAATGTCATTATCTATGTTTACTAAGATATCTGTGAATTTTAAATTTCAGGTTGGTATCTTGTGAAATTCCCCAGAGATTTCCCTGAATTGACATGTCAGCGGTTGTAATGAAAACCGTCACTTTGAGGTTATTGTGATTTATATCCTTTGTCTTGAAAATGCTACATTGATTAATTTACTGTAACTAAATGAAGTCTATATCTGAAATATGTGTTAGTTGTCTAAATAAAATTCCAAGCTTTTACAAGGATTTATACGTAACCCCACTTTTATGCAAGTAAGTACATAAAATAAATAAGCATTTTAAGTAATTGCACCCCTTAAACACCGTTTATTATAACAATTATCTACCTTATATCAGTTTAAAATATAACCCTTGCTGTTAAATAAAAAAAACTGTACCTAAAATTATCTCATGTGTTTATAAAAAAGTGTTTTAGTCATTTACCTGTTAATTAATATTTAAACTCGCTTTTTAAAGAAACCTTATGTTTAAAAAAACCAACCTCCTTCTTTTTACCGTTCCTGTTTCTACTGCCTTTTCATTTCTGTTAGTCACCGTGTGGTTGCGCGGGAGGTTTTCACAGACACTTGGACCTCGTCTCTGCGAATCTTTCGTGAGGTCATGCGGTGCTGCAGGGATCGGATTAGGAACATAAGGTATAAGGGCGACAAACAAAAGATAATTAGGCAGGATATCTACATAGATAAAGATAAGCACGATACGTACCTCAAAGCGTCTACTCCACTCGAAGATCAAAGGCAAAAAGCCACGTTTCAGAGCGTCACCAAAACCTCTCCCCACTTTGTCCCCGCACGAAGTTATTCGTCTACCCTCTAGTGTCATGCGATCTGCGCAAATGCACTCTGTCGTAACGGAAGTACACGCCTAGTCTATTTAAAATTCCCGCGCACCGCGTATTTTGAAAATATGGCGCGAAACTCCCGCACATCAAACTAACCTAATAACAATGTTTAAGGGCCAATTTGGATTGGCACGTAACAATAAATACATTACATTTGATTTTCCAATGCTCCACCCGAAGGTACTACATTGGCCAGGAAGCGAGTTTTTTTTTACTTGGAAAATTTGGAATTTTGCCGAACCCTTGCTGTTCCAAGCAAGGTAGGGATCTTTAACGTGCGTGACAACACTCACACACGGGACCTCCATTTTTACCTCTCATCCGAACGAGGGTGTATTTTTGTGAAAAATGCTCGCCTAACATTTTTCAAGCGGACCGTGTCGGGATTCGAACCCGGGACCTTGGGCGTAGTAGTCACACACATACCACTACGCCACGGAGCCGCCAACAATAAATACAGCTACCAAAGTCGGTAATACAGTTAGCAAAGTTCATGCGATACATCGCGCAAGCGCAATGAATAAAGCGAGTGACGCCTCTAGCGGAGGGCAGCGCGAACCCCTTTTACAGGTTTCGCGTGGCCAACTACCATGACGTCATCACTGCCAAATTACATTGCGTAATACTTCGGAAAATTTAAGAATTTAAAACAAAAGGTAATAGGTTAATTACTTACATAAATATGTCCCGGGATTAAAGTTGATTCGCGGACGCTATTCCAAAGCGTTCGGACCGGCACTCAGGGCTCCGCTCCGGGCTGTTGGCTGAGCATGGACATCAGGGTCGTGGAGTCCAGTTCGCCTCGGTGGCTGTAAAATTCTCCTACCTATGCAGGGATCGGATTAGGAAAAAAAACAGGTAAAGGGCGACAACAAAGATAATTAGGCAGGATATCTACATAGGTAAAGATAAGCACGATACGATACCTCAAAGCGTCTACTCCACTCGAAGATCAAAGGCAAAAGGCCACGTTTCAGAGCGTCACCAAAACCTCTCCCCACTTTGTCCCCACTCCTTGTCTTTTACACATCCGCACGAAGTTATTCGTCTACCCCTCTAGTGTCGTGCGATCTGCGCAAATGCACTCTGACGTAACGGAGGTACACGCCTAGTCTATTTAAAATTCCCGCGCACCGCGTCTTTTGAAAATATGGCGCGAAACTCCCGCGCATCAAACTAACCTAATAACAATGTTTAAGGGCCAATTTGGATTGGCACGTAACAACAAGTAGTTCTAATCATCCTGCAACTTTAATCATGTTAGAACCGAACAAATTAATTTAATCAAACATATTTTAGCTAATAATAAACTACCCCAATAGTAATTTAAGATAAGAGTCAACGTGCTAAATCCGCAAACGCGTAACAAAAAGCAGCAACGACTTTACCTTGCCAATAGCTGATACCAAAAAAAGAGGAAATTGTATATATGAAATTAACGGTTAAGAATTATCAAGAATAACAAACATGTTCTCTAGTTCAATGTTAACGCTTATCAATGAACTATAACGACAATACATACACGAGATTCCTATTATTATTTATTATCTAAATTATACGGCTAATTTATTATTAGCTAAAATATGTTTGAGTAAATTAATTTGTTCGGTTCTGACATTATTAAAGTTGTAGGATGATTAGAACGACTTGTTTAATAGAAATAATTTGCAACCAAAGAAAACGACGTTGCAACTCCCCCTCTCCTTCGACAGGCGGGAAAATTACTAAACTAAAATTTTACTGACGAAAAGTAAATAAGGAAGCCTATTTCATGAAAAGACAAGATTTATAACAAAATTAATCCAAATCGTCCACATTAGCTGGTTTCAGATCCTGTACGTGCCAAGTTCCAAGTGATTTGCCATCGTTGTCTTCCAGTTCGTACGTGGTTACACCAACCTTTTTTTTAACTTTGTATGGACCAGTAAATTTCCGAGCAAGTTTAGCTGTGACGCCTTCGCGCGTGCGTATCCTTATTAAATTTTAATCCATAATTATTTGTACGAGGTCTTGGTGTGTCTGTCTTTAATCTTACTTTCTTTTGTGTTATTTATTGTGTGGTTCCACACCAAGCTCTCGCTACAAACAAAACACGTTTATATTTATTCTTATTGTACTGCTCGTTTCTTTTTGTTCAGGTTAATCTACAATAAATACCATGTTATAATTCTTGTTCTATTAGAAGTGACAGATGTTGCATTTTGCGCTGGGAAAACTATAGGAGTTCGTTAGGTCCCCGGACTTATCAGTGTCTTTATTTTATTGTTTTCCTGGACCTTGGCGCCCTTTTGTGCTCTGGGTTTTCTTTCTCCTTTGCAGAGCCTTTATTCTTCGCAACGTTGTACGAATCCCGACCCTATATCATCCAAGCCGTGGCTTATTTATTTGCCATCAGTTTTCCCCAAAGGAGACTATTAGTTTGGTTTCGATTAGATTTCTAATTTGAACTGTGACAGACTTCGTAACACCGAACGTACCGACAAGAATCCCACCGAACAGAACACAAAGAGCAGACATCCTCTCAATCATAAAAAACATACCGTACCCGCTCGACATAGTTCTTCAAGACCTCAGTTCGGATCATTTACCAATTATCACCGAAATACAGATACAACCACAGACGACATACAGGCCTTCCAGGATAATACATAATTGGCGAAAGTTCAACGAGGCTCTCCAAAGGAAAATCGCTGACGGGAACCCAAACACAAACAATACACAAGATTTTGACGATTCACTATAGTATCTCACGAAGACCATACAAAAATCAATGCAACAGTTTTCCGTAGAGACTGCTACCCGCGACAAAAGACCTGACATCCCACGATACATAAATGAGGCAATCAACGAGAAGGAAACCCTCGTCAGAAGGTGGAGGAAGAACACACGAGATCCATAAGTAAAAACGTTACTTCACCGAAAGCAATGCGCAATCGTGATTATGCTATATGAACATTACGACAAATCCTGGACCAACCACGTCAACTACACAATACCAACAGAAGGAAACTTGTAAATACTCCCTGTATGTTTGTTGTGGTTTGTTTAGCATTGTTCTTAATCTTCTTTGGGAATTAAACCACTCATAGTTTTTAATATCATCTTTATTTACGTTTCGATCCATGACCTAGGATCGTTGTCAAAATAATAAAAACTTCAAGTTTGACGTTTATGACATAAATTGAAGGTGACTTTGATTTATCGATGTTTGAAATATTTGGTTTGAGTACACCTTCAATTTATGTCATAAATGTCAAACTTGAAGTTTTTATTATTTTGACAACGATCTTAGGTCATGGATCGAAACGTAAATAAAGATGATTTTAAAAACTATGAGTGATTTAATTCCGAAAGAAGATTAAGAATAAGGAAACTTGTACAAACTGAACCATCGACTTATGACTCGCAAGAACCCTGGCCCCGCACCATTACAAGGAGAAAATGGAATGCTGTACAGCGCCGAAAAGCGAGCAGCCAAATTCGCAGAAGTTTTCCAAAATACGTTTTCAGAAAACCCAACAACAGACAACATATTCTCTAGCTTCATAAACACTAGAGTAGATCAAATATTACAAGCACCTGCAGAGAATGACATCCTACACATTACTCTACAAGAAATAAAACAATCTATCACCAAACAAAGTAACAGGAAAGCTCCAGGAAAAGGTCGAATCACGCACATGGTGCTAAAACACATACTAAAAAAACCAATGGCGTTCATCACAAAAATCTTCAACAGCATGATCAACCACAAATACTTCCCAGACTTATGAAAAACGGTAATAGTGGTAATAATTTCGAAGCCAGGGAAGAAGAGGATGGACGCCGAAAACTACAGACCAATCTCCATACTGAGCACGATTTCCAAAATCTTCGAACGACTACTACTGATAAGACTGAAACCATTACTGAAAGACCGACCACAACAATACGAATTTAAGTAACAGCACTCCACCACATTACAAGTCATCTGGGTAATAAACAACATAGCCACCAACTACAACAGAGGACTAATCACAGTCGACATCGCCCTCGATACCAAAAGCGCATTTGACAAGGTATGGATCAACGGACTGCTGTTTAAGCTTGCCACCATTTACAACCTTCAGACACCTTACTTTCAATTGTTATGAAGTTGACTGACCAACAGGAAGATACAGGTGAAAGTAGAAGACATCCTGTGACCAGAAACTCCCGTCACAGTCGGCACCTCACAAGGAGGCTGCCTTTCACCAACGCTATTCAATGCATACATCCAGGACCTACCATGCCGCCAGAGAGTCTTCTGCGCCATGTACGCCGACGACATCCTGCTGCTGACAACCAGACAAAACGCTAAGGAAACAACAACAAGAATGCAAAACAGCTCGACACACTACCGGATTGGTTCCAACAGTGAAAAATCAAATTAAACGTTCAAAAGACTGAAGCCATATTATTCTCCAGACGCAAGAAAAAGTAAAAACCACCGACGCTAGAAAACCAAGAGCTAGTTTGGAGCCAATCAATAAAATTAGGGGTGCACATCGACAAACAATTAACATTCAAAAATCACGTCACTGAAACGACAAACAAAGCCCGAAGAGCAAAAGGCTTCATCCACGGAATACTCGTCCATAAAAATAGACTACTAATGGACATCAGACTCCAGGCTTACGAGACTTACAAGACTTACGACTCATACTGAGTTACGCATCGGCCCCGTGGTACACCTACATTTTAAACACAAACAAAACCAAACTTAAAGCATTCCAAAACAAGACCGTTAGGACCATCACCGGAGTACCATAGTTCGTTAGGAATGAAGCCTTAAGGCACAACCTTAGACTACAAACGCTTGAAAACCACTTCAAGACGCTGGCGTCAAATATATACGAGAAAATCGACAACTCAAATATCGAACACATTCAACACATCGCACCTCGGAAGTTGGATTCGACAGATCTAGGATCGACCAAGCTGTGCAAGGGCGTATCTGCAGAAAACTTACATTTGAGAAAAACCAATATTACAATAATGGGTTATGTCATCGGTGTTTATATGAATCGGAGTGGATTACTTAACATAAATGTAGATAAAAAATATGACCAAAGTTTTATGACAACGTTTAAAATTAAATTATTTACTGTTAAAGGTGATTTTTGGTAGATACTCTCTTTTAATTTAACAAACCGTTACTGTTGAAAACGCGTAACTGACGTTGTCTTAATAAACATAGTGCAATTTTTTAACAAATTTTTTATTAAACAAATGAATGTACAATGTACTATCTTATATCTTTCTTATACTTATTTATAGATTTTCAAAGATACCGAAATAGGTATTAATTTTCCAAAATATCATCATCGTCTAATATATTCATTATCTACCCTTAGTTGTTTATTGGAAGATTTTTTCAAAACTCTAATCTAGTAGGAGGTATTATTAGACCCAGTTTTGTGATGGTTGTCTGTTTTCTTTCAGCTGATACACCTCGTGGTTACAGTTTTCCGGCATGTTAAGAAATACCCAGTTTCTGATATTTGGCTTTCAAACAATTGACAAGAATTCCGATTCCATCGAAACTAGTCTTATACTCTAGAATTCTAACGCCTCGAGTAAACTAAACCTGTACCGTGTCACTGAGATATGCAGAAGGACTTTCTTTACGAAGTTTGTACTGCGATAATTCATCATTCAACTCAAAAAAATCATTCGTTATAAGTATAATAGCTTCAGCTTTGACTTTCCATCGTAGCTATAAAATTGAGGATGTCATATATCTTCACTTTTCGATTTAATGATTGCTCTATTCTATGATAAATGAGTCTGCTGCCATGAAGGTATGATCTGGCCCAAATTATCGCAATTTACTTCATTAGGGTTGACAATGTATACCACAAAAAGAAAAGCAAACACCAATTTTCGTATTAACCGGAACATTTGTCCAGCTAATGAGTAATAGTTTGGGAAAAAGACACTTTGATTTTGAGAAACTACAAGATAAAGATATTCACGAAAGATTTGAAAAAAGTCAAATGAATTGCTGAAAGATATCCGGAAAATTTCTGAGACTAAAGAAGTAGAAACCGGCTTAGGCATGGCGGTCAGAAGTACTCTGGGTATATACAAAAAGAAAATAAGAAACCATGAATAAAAAAGCAAATCCTGAATTTAGTAAAAGAAAGACGAAAATACAAAAAGAGACCGGACGGAGCTGGAAAACAGAGATGCAAAGCCATAAAATGGAAAATTATTTGCAAATGCAGGAAAGCTAAAGACCAATGGATTGATGAAAAGTGCAAAGAGATACAAACTGAGACGGAAATAGGAAAGACAGACGAAGCATACAAACTAATTTGAATGAATTTTAGGGATATAAACCGTATAGCAAAAACATAACGAGCGCGGAAGGAGACTTCGTTATAAAAAATGTCGAGAAAGTGGTGGCAATAATATATACATAATTTATATGCAGGAGAGAAGCTAATAGCACTAAAACTGGAATCAGAAATTGAAAACGATGATTTGGTATATTCTCTACGTAGAGATGAGTTTGAATTAACATTAAAAGGCATAAGAAATGGTAAGACGCCGGGTATAGATAAGGCGCAAGCAGAAACTCTAAAAACCGTTTGACAAGCAGTAACAGAACGTTCTTTCCAACTTATAGGCTATATGAATGAGACAGGCGAGATTCCTCAAGATCTCAAACGTCACATCTTAGACACTATGCCAAAAAGAGAGAGGCAGATAGATGTGAAAATTTTCGAACAATAAGTTTGACAGCAGACGTGTATTAACTAGGATTGTACAAATACAGGTGGAAAAATGACCAAAAAAGTACTAGAAGAAGATCAATTTGTGTTAAGCCAAACAAGGGAACACGGGAGGCTATTTTAGCCCTGAAAGTGATGATGGAGAAAATGGGGAAAGCGTGTATATAGGGTTTGTAGATCTGGAAAAAGCATTCGACAATGTAAAATGGAAAAAAATATTCGAAAGACAGACGAAGCATACAAACTAATTAGAATGAATTTTTGGGATATAAAACCATATAGCAAAAATATAAGGGATGCGGGAAGAAACGTCATTATAGAAAATGTAGAGAAAGTAGCTAGATGGCAGGAATATATAGGGATTTTATATTCAGGAGAGGAATTAGCAGCATCAGAACAGGAATCAGACATAGAAAATGATGACCTGGATATCCTATACTTAGAGATGAGTTTGAATTAGCATTAAAGAGTCTGAAAAATTGTAAGGCACCGGGTACAGATAAGGTGCAAGCAGAAACTCTAAAAGCCGCTGAACAAGCAATAACAGAACGTCTCTTTCGACTTGTAAGCTATATGTATGAGACACGCGAGATACCCAATGATTTGAAACGTAACATCATAGTAACTATACCAAAAAAAAAGAGGCGCTGATAGATGTGAAAATTTTCGAATAATAAACTTAACAGCACGCGTTTCAAAAATATTAACTAGAATTGTACAAAGACGAATGGAAAAACGAGCTGCAGAAATACTAGAAGAAGATCAATTTGGGTTTAGGCGAAACAGGGAAACACACGGGAGGCTATTTTTGCTTTGAGGGTGATAATGGAGAAAACAATGGAGAAGGAGGAAAGCGTATATATGGGGTTTGTAGATCTTGAAAAAGCATTTGACAATGTAAAATGGAAAAAAATGTTCGAAATACTCAAGAAGATTGGAATGAATTTTAGAGATAGACGTATAGTAGATAGCTCATACAAAGAACTAACAGTGGTAATAGAATTAGAACAGGAACGTAGAAAAGTAGATATTAGAAAAACAATGAGATAGGGATGTGCCCTATCTCCGTTAATTTTTAACTTGTACATCGAAGAGGCAATGAACACTATCAAATGCAGGAAGACGAACAGATTATTCTCATAGGAATGACGTCGCGTTTCTCATGGGAGTAATGTCGAGAATCGACCATCTGGTAACAAGTGAGTATGTGGTTGCATTGATCTAAGTGATTTTAAAATTAGCATAAGTATTAGAGAAGTTTACTGCAGGCAGGTAGTGAGTAGAACGTATTTAGAAGGGTTTGTACACAATCACTCTATGTTAATTGTCTTAAATAGTGTTGGTATTGATGATGACCAATAAGTGGTCAAAAAGGTACTTAGTTTCTTAAACAACATTGTGTTAAGATGTTCTTATTATAAACAATTTGAATGTTGTTGATGTTATAAAACGTATGAACGGTTTTAACTGTGCTTAATACACATAGCTAGTCATCTCCCTACATAATTTTTAATATTTCATCTTTTACAAATAAATTTTACACATTAATACTTTTGAATTTTATTCCTGCTTAAATAGTTCGTCTTAAATGATTTTTAAGCAAGCAAAACCGTAGGAATTGCTTCAAGAGATGTCGCAAGAAAAGTTTGGCAATTGACTTATGTTTGACAGGAACAAAGAAATAAACATCCGTAAAAGAAACTAATACAAAACATTCGGCTACGAGAACCTGCTGAAAGAGTTATTTCGGTTATGTTACTAAAAAAGCAATTGAGTTGTGCCAGGAGATTACTTACAAATCGTGTAATACAATGGATCCGTTTGTAAACAATAACCAGAGAAGCATGAAAACCTTACTATTAATATTAAACAGAACTGACATATTGCTTATGTTAATTTTTAGTCACGAACACAAATTTCTTCATAAAATTAGGAATATATGTTCAATTTTACGCATGCTGAAAGATTTTAAATATTTTCTGTACGTAAAGTTATTACTTAGGTAGGTACGTTGTTCGTCTAAGGATCAATTAAGAAACAGTTATTGGCATAACTACGCTCGTAAAAGTTTTGTATCATATTATTGGATTGTGCTATTTTCCTATATACGGCGTCAATCGTTCGACTGTGGATGAAAAATTGTATATTTAATTATGTTTAAAAAAGCTACAGTATAGGACCATACCAGAGGATATTTACAGATACAAAATAAAAATACATTCAGTTCGATCGATGGGCACATACAGGCTGTTTAGGCTTCGGATATAAAATACCCAATCTCCTTAATTTTTTTATTTTACATCAGTTGAGATATCCAAAACATCCTTAGTATAATAAATTGTGCGACTGTTACATTTAGTTGAAACCTTCGGTCTCGCAACTCCTATAAAGAATAAAAGAATCTTATAGGTTTTAAACATGTCAAGCACTCGTAGGAGGATGCGCTATCGGAACGCTACAATTACAGCCTAAATGTATTCCAACATGAAGATATAATTGTTGAATATAAAAATTATTATCAAACCACCAGGTTTGCGTCTAATCTATAAAAGTTCTTATCGATGTCTTATCCGTTAAGTGTCGTACCGCCTCTTGCAGTTAGTCGGCGAGTTAATAGTGTGCTAACATAGGCAATAAAACCTGTCATACTGTACGGCTTTATTTAATAATTACCCTCACTCGTTTGAACTTAAATAAAATATTTAGACAATTGCTTTCTGAAACACACAAACTCCCTTTTGTTATTTACTAACCTTGACAAGGATTGTCTTATTGATTGACCATTCTTGTATTTTATAAGTAAATTAAACTCAATAAGATTAATTTTACTTTGGGATACAATATAGAAACTTCGGTTTTTACGCAGTTTTAATCAAGTCAATCTTTCATTCGATTTAAGTCCAGTAATATATTCAATTTCAGTTAGATTTCAAGAGGCATTTAAAGAAGTTGTTAAGTTAAAAAATTTTTTTTGTCCGCGAGTTAGATTTTGGGCCTCTTGGAGCGACTTTTTAATAAGGCTTCTTCCAAAAACTCTTCTAACAAATTTATTTAAAACAGAAATTACAATGGAAATTAAAAAATTTTTCTTAATCGTGGTCAACTATCAGAACTCTCTCTTTCTCTTTCTGTTTGTACACTTTTATGTGCAAATTATTCTATAAGACTCTAGTACAACAGCAAACGTTTGTGTTCTATTAAAACATGCAAAAATCGTTTAACTTTCATTTTGTAGAGTATAATTAATTAGAACCCTAATACTCTATTAAAAACTCTTTGAATGTATTTATTATTCACTACAAAGTCTAAAAGAGTAGAAATGCTTAGAAGTTAGTTCTTTATTTTACCTGACTTGCCAAAAGTGATAGAAATAGGACTTATTACAAGAATTTCACAGCCACTTGGAACAGCTTACAAAATTGCATTAAAAGTTTGTTACGTCTCTGGATGCACAAAACATTCATTTTAATATTAGGAATATAAGAATTTATAATTCGAAAGGAAAAGCTTTTTCCATCTTTAATTAAGTTCGTACGATAATATTGCAGTTTTTCGTTCTCACGTATTATAGGACAATAACCTATAATTTCATTGATATATTTTGCTAAGCAAGCATTTCTTAGACAAAAACAATGTGTGGTTAGCGCGCTTAGCCAATGAAAGACGTTTTATGGTGAGGACACCAACGAGATTGTGAGAATGACACATTTTAAATAAGGAGTCTAACGATTCCCCGCAACTCACATTTCTAAGCTACAAAAGATCTGGCTTGAACTTCAACAAGAATCTCGTTATGTTGAGGATAAAGATTTAACAGTCACTTTGCTGCTTATGCGTATTTTAAGTACGTTACCGGACAGTTACAAGGAATTTAGAATTATTTGGAAGTCCGTTCCTCGTGAACAGCTTACGGTTGAATACCTTTAGGAGCGATTAACAATGGTTGAAATGAGGGTAGAAAAACATGCCGTGTTAAGTCAGACTCAAGCTCTGGTAGTTAATGTAAATCCCAAATCAAATTCTGGTAACAGTGGCGGCAGTAGCAGTAAGCGCAAGCCTTCAGAAAGTAATAAACTTAAGAAGAAAGACTATAGCAAATATAAATGTAATATTTGCAAGGAAATGGGCCATACCAAATACAAGTGTCGTAATAATAA
Source organism: Platerodrilus igneus (assembly GCA_036346225.1). Taxonomy (NCBI): domain Eukaryota; kingdom Metazoa; phylum Arthropoda; class Insecta; order Coleoptera; family Lycidae; genus Platerodrilus; species Platerodrilus igneus. The sequence continues at coordinate 2,856,629 of JARFIW010001004.1, forward strand.
AAGTAATTTTGATTTAAGTTCACAATCTCGTAATGTAGTGCATGCATTAGTAGGCAATGCTGCGTTTCAGTCATCACACGATAAAATCTAAAGAATGTGTCGTGTGTTGCACTTCGTTTAATGAGCCGAGACCAATTACTACAACCGACAATAATACGCTGCTAACGTATGGTCAAGATGACGTAATGATCAAGACACCGAAAGTTATTAAGAATTTGTTTTCAATACCGTCAACTGCAAATAAACGATTCAAATATAACTTATAGACTTTTGTGAAGTCAAGCTAGAAGATGAAGTCTAAAGGGTAAGCGACATAATGGTCTGTACAGACCTGAAAAACCTGTTCATGTTTACGCAGCGGAATCTTTGCAGTTATGGTATAAGAGGGTAAGCCATCAAAATAAAACTCAAGTTTAACGATATCTTAAAGAAAAAAATATTAAGTTTATTAAAGATGATGTCCTGTGTAAGTTGCATTTTAGGAAAACAACATCGCAAAAGCTTCAGCACACACAAAGACAGAGCTGCGCTGACAATGGAAGTTGTTCACGTGGATGTATGTGGTCCGATGTCTGAGAAATAGATAGGAGGCAAACGGTATTATGTGGATTTTAAGGAACATTTTTCCAAGTATCGAGTTGTTTATTTCCTGTCCGAAAAATCTGAAGTTGCGAACAGACACGGTGCTGTTGAAACACTCTTAGCGGAGTTTGGAATTAATCACCGTGTGACAATGTCGTACACACCTGAACAAAATAGTTCAGCTGAAAAGAAAATCGGACGCTAGTTGAAGCAGCGCGTACCTTGCTACAATCGGACCGGACCAACGCATTTAGTCGACAAAAGTCCCTACAAGTTATGGTTTGGTAAGGAGCCTGCTGTGGACCATCTAAAAATATTTGGCTCGCAATGTTTCATCCACATGTTCAAAAGAAACTTGATGCAAAGTCTTGAAAGGTATATTCGTTGGTTACGTTGGCGAGAAAGACGGATACAGAGTGTACGTGCCTGAGCTACAAACTTTAAAGCTTAGCCGTGATATCATCTTTAAAGAAGACCCTGAACAGCTGGTTTCATTACCCAATCTTACGCATGGCAAAAGTGATCACAAACTCTTAACAGACGATAAAGTTTTTGCTGTAGAGCGTCGACAGTTGCGAGATCGCAGTAAGTTAAAAGCTTCAAAGAAGTATAACGATCTTGCAATGCTAGCTAATGAAGATCCAAGCTCATTTGAGGAAGCAGGAGCTTCGAAAAATTCTCTCGAATGGAAAAAAAGCAATGCACGAAAAATTAGATTCATTAGCTGAAAATGGGACTTAGGAGTTAGGTGACGTACCATCTGGTAGAAGGGCAATTAATAACCGGTGGGATTTTAATGTTAAACGAAATCTCTAAGGCGATACAGAATGCTGTAAAGCCCGATTGGTAGCAATTGGTTTCTCACAAAAGGTCAGTATCGACTATAATGAAACTTTTAGTTCTTTGGTTAGGTTTGATTCGATTAGAGCTATCTTGAGTGTAGTTGCACATGAAAAGCTACACATGGCACAATTTGATGTAAAAGCAGATTTCTTGTATGACGATCTATACGAAGAACTGTATATGCAACAACCGCAAGGCTATGAAGATGGTACTGGAAGAGTCTGCAAACTTCGTCGGTGTTTTTATGGTCTAAAGCAGTCACTGCGGTGTTGAAACAAGAACTTCTCAACTTTTCTTTCAAAGTATGAATTACAGGAAAGTCAAGCGGATACGTGTCATATAAACGCATCTGAAAATCGAAAATTAATTATTGGCATACACGTAGACGACGGATTAGTTGTGGCGCAATGCAAAAATGTTATTTTCGAATTTCTAAGTGAATTAAAAGCAGAGTTTAAAATAACAGTTGATGGGTCAGTTTCCGTGTCCCAAAAAAACTACACAAAGAGAATACTACAACGCTTTAATATGTCAGTCTGTAATGCAGTTGCTAACGATATCGTTCCAAACGATAATCAGTTTCTTCCCAGGTATCCAACAGCATATCAGGCGTGACAGATGCTACAGCTGCAATAATCTTCTCTCTCAATTGAGCAATGTCACGGATCTTCTCGGAATAAACTATGTTTTTTTACATGTCCCCAAAAAAAGAAATTCAGTGGGGTCAGATCTGGGCTCTTTGGCGGCCATGCAATCGACCCACGTCTACCAATCCATCTGTCAGGGAAACGCAAGTTCAACGCATCACAGATACGGTTGCTATAGTGAGGTAGCGCGCCATCTTGTTGGAATACAATCAGTCTCATTTCTAGGTCGTTATCATCTGTCTGTGGGAAAATGTATAGTTCCAGCAATTGACAATAAATATCCCTCTCTCACAAAAAATTCCTGCAGCGTACATCTCCTTAAACCTAAACTCCCGCAAATCATCATCTTTGACTTAGACAAAGAAATCCCATCTACTGACGCTCTTAACTTTATATACCTACAGAATTCATTAAACCTACTTATTCCTGAAGACACGTACCGAACAGAAATCTCCATTGCCATCCGTCGCACAAAAACAGATCACTCCGACAACTTAATTCTAAATGTCTCTCCCGGATTACGATCCATCCTCACCACAAATTCCCACGTTTTTATAGGTTACAAATCCTGCAGAATCAGAGACCTCGTTTCCGTAACCCGATGTTTTAATTGTCAGCGCTTTGGTCACTCTGCAAAAGCCTGTCGATCCCCAACCGCCTGTGGCCACTGAGCCGGAAGCCACCCCTCCAAATCATGTCCGAATCCCCCCACTGCCGCTCCCGTTTGCACTAATTGTTCCCGCATTAATCGCCCCCACGACCATTCCGTTACTAGTCCCGACTGTCCTGTCTATAAGCAATCTCTCTATATGACTAAACTACGCACAGATTATGGGTTCTAGACAACACTCACGCAAACGGACGCAAGACTCGCACCACTCACACACCAAACTGCGCACAATTCAAATCAACCTCCAACACTCTCGCGCCGCCACCCTAGAGCTGTCCCACATACTCCAAGAACACAAAATCCAAATCGCCTTAGTCCAAGAACCATATCTAGTCCGAAACAAAATCCCTAACAACCCACCAAACTCCCGCACCTATATTTACCCTAGCCCGCCTGACCCTAACTACACCTCCGCCATCATTGTTGCAAACCCCCTAATTGACGCTTCTTACCACACCTCCTTATCCAACCCCCAAATTACCGTAATTGAACTTCTCTGGAGATCAGGCACGATTTTTCTCATTTCTTCTTACTTCCAATACAGAATGGACATTAATACCTATTTACACCAACTAGACCACATATTTACAACAATTGAAGACAAACCAATCATCATATCTATTGACGCCAACTCCAAATCCACACTATGGTTTAACGATTTCACTGACGAAAACGGCACTACTTTAGAAGACTTTACACTCCAACACCATCTTAGAATCCACAACTCCCCATCCCTTATCCCTACTTGGGAATCCCAATACGGTAAATCCAACATCGACATTACTCTCACCAGCTCCCCAGCCTCAAACCTAATTAGTTCCTGGACAGTTTCTCACATCCATCAATCCAGTGATCATAATCCAATTACATTTGATATCCTACTTAATCTTCCCCCCAGAACACACCAAAAGATTCAATCCTTTAACACCCGAAAAGCAGATTGGCTCTTATTTCTAGAATCCCTAGCTTGAATCATCCCTGCTTTCCCATCAGTCTCTTATGCAAACTTCACACCTCATTCCCTCGCTAACGAAATAACCAACAATGTCCTCACAGCTGCCTCTAAAACTATCCCACGGAAACATTACACCCCACGAGCCACGCCGTGGTGGACACAATAACTTACTCATGCCAGACGCTCACTTGCAACTATTAGAAACAGACCCCAAAGAGCGAAACGTACCAATGCAGACCCTATTGCTATTAATACATTATCTAACAAATATACCACTGACAGACGACAATACAAAATCCTCATTAACACCACGAGAAAACAGCACTACCTTGACATAATTCACGATCAACACACAAATCCCTGGAGTACGTACCGTAAACTAATCAAACCTCCTTCCACACACATCCTTACAGCCATTTCAACTACAATCCCTTCCACATTTAAGCAAACAATGTTTACCCTCCTAGATACAGCAATACCTTCGGCTCCTCTTGACGTACCAACCCAACCGCAACAACGCATAATTGACAACACTCTAACCCAACCAGACACGGACCCAGACACAGACCTTGAACTCTCCCTCTTAGATTCCTTCGTTAACAAGCTAAACCGCCATAAAGCTCCCGGCCCAGACCTCATCACCAACCTGATCCTACAAAAATCCTGGCCCCTCATTAGAGAATCCACACACCCACTATTCAAAAAATGCCTCTCCTCTGGGATTTTCCCTGACCCATTTAAGTATGCTTCCATCTCCCTTATACTCAAACCCAATAAACCTCCCGAAGACCCCAAATCCTACAGACCTATTGCACTTCTTCCAACACTTGGCAAACCGCTTGAACAGACCATCCTATACAAACTAAACTCACACATAGAACGTCATTCCTTAATCTCACCTAACCAACACGGCTTTCGCTCTGGGCATAGCGCCGAACGTACAATCCGCTCTCTAATTTAAACGGTCCAAACATCCCCTTATACATACGTAGTATCCTTATTCCTCGACTTCCACTCAGCCTTCGATCTCCTTCTTAACCAACTTTCTTACTCCACTTAAACAAGCCAATTTCCCTTGCAACCTTTACCTCTTAATAACGTCCTTCCTCTCATCCCGAACAGCCATCCTAACCTCCAATTTCCACTTGGTTACTAAACCTCTCACCCAAGGATGCCCACAAGGTTCCCGTTTATCACCTACCCTATGGAACCTCGCAATCAATCCTCTCTTAAACCTCAATGTCCCAAACACTTCCACCTTCGCTTACGCCGATGACGTAGCTTTCCTTATCCACGGCAATACTCGTGCCTTTATTGAATCCACCGCTGCCGTTCTAATTAATTCAATTGAATCCTGGTCCTCTTTAAACAGACAACCACTCTCCCCATCTAAAACAAAAATGCTCCTGCTCAAAGGCTACCTCAGCCCAAATCGAAATCCTAAGATTCACATCCTTACCACACCAATTCCCCTCTCAACAACAGCTCCCTACCTTGGACTCCACATTGGCACACGCCTAAAAATGAACTCCCATCTTGTAACAATTTTATTTCTGGGTTGACAAATCCCCTCATTAAATGTACGAAAATAATAAAACACCTTTATTAAGTAAAGTCGTAATACGTTTAACAATTCAAATATTACATTAAAACAGCATCTTAGTTCGTTAGTCTATGTGTTTTGGATGTCGGTGTATTCCACAGTCAGTCGCAGGCGCGTTTAAAGGTGACACCCCCCCTTGGATCATCGGATCGTCCGAGAGCGCGTGATAAGCACTCGGCCATAGGTAGAAGAAGCAGCAGGATGTATGCGAGGACGATGGCCAGTAACCTGCGTATCAATTTGAATAAGTGAGCACATTTTCTGAATAGCGGTTGGTATAGTATATACGGTATTATCTTATCTAATTTGGAAAATTTGTTTAGCGCAACGAGGATCTAAGCGACAAGAATGTAGGCGACAAAATTTAGGCGATAAGAATTTAATCTACAATCTACAATGCAGTTAGAACTTGGAATACTAGAATCGACGTAAGAAAACCACTTCATTTTACAATTTGTATTTAGAAGATGGAAAGCTGATCTAATTAATAGAAGATCGTTTGTTGCTCCGAGCAAAGATACTACTTTGGTAGAATGAAAGCTGTAAATTCCGCATGGTGATACACTTTCTAATCCAGTCTAGGAATGCAGTTTTGTTTGGTTCGTAGTAGCTATAAGAAATTCTTTTGTGTTTCACTCTAGAAACACGCTATTTTGTTTCGATACGTAGAAGTACGACTTTGTTATTCACTTCATCTATTGCTAAGCTGGATTTCCCAGTATCAAACTTAAAATTCACTCAGTTGATTTTGTAGGAAACAACACGTTGCTCCAGTATAAAATAACAGGTGTACCTACGTCACTTGTTTGTTTGAAATATGTTGTTGACACATGGATCCGTGATAGCAGCTGCTTAGCACTACGCTATTACCACCTTTGAAAACTGAATTTTTAAACTGAACTTAGTACATTTAACTTAAAGAGAAAATTTGTATTTTAATTTTTATAATGTAAATGACCTAAACAGATCTGAGTGGGTTAGAGAATTTTTGTGTAACAAGTTACACCTTGTTGTAATATATTTGATCATGAATAAGGTTGATAAACCTTACTTTAAACTAACAAAGTAATTCAAGTTTTTATTTAATTCTGTTGCATTGAATTTTATTTAAAGAAAAAGAGATTCTTTTTAGTAAATTATTAATCCAAGCTTAAGGTTTTTTATTTTGATCAAGTGTGATCAAACCTAACCACCGAAAAATTAATATCTTTAAGAGTTGAACTTTGATGCCACCCTTATATAGAAAATATTTTTTTGTATATTTCTTTAGGTATATTTGCGGGACACAAACAGTGCTCCCATTCTATGTTGATTTAATTGTTTTACTTTCTTACAGGAACAGCGTCTTATTCTGTTAAGACAGTTTTTTGTCAGCGAAGGCGATCTTTTTTTCTTTGGGTCTCCACGTCCGCCCTTAGAAATATGCCATGCCATTAACGTGAATCAATCCGGACTTGGTGGCGCTTATTTGTTTTAGTTTGAGTATGATCCCCCAACAGATTTCGACTTACCCCCCCATTTCTCATAGCTCTGCCCCAGGAATAGACCCCTAGTTACGTCGGAAGACTTCGTTTTGCTGACCCCCAACTTCTAGAGTCAGATATAGGTATTAAGAAGAGAACGCTAGTTAAGCCCAATTAAGGAAAAATGTAACAATCTCTCCAAACTTCGAACCAAAACACAAATCATACTTCATAATCTACTTCACGCACTCCCAAAGTCAGTCCACCTCACCAATCCAACACGAATACTAATCATTAACCACATCATAATCCCGATCATCAGATACGCAGTAGATTCTTGGCTCCCGCTTACACCCTCCTCCTCCAGACGTACGTTCAACACGATCATAAGACCTTTCCTACTCTACACCTCAAGAGCGTACAGAACCACCTCCACAGCGTGCTTGTATACCCTGCTTCAAATTCCTCCGATCGAAATCCAACTAAACTCCTCAATTCAAATCCGAAACCTCAAACATAACCTACCAATCATCCTACACGACAGAACACTTCACTATGACGGATACCGTACTCTCCCTAAAACTGACATAAAATCGCGAATACATAACTCCCTATTCCATTCCTGGCAAGATCTTTGGTCCCGCTCCACCACCGGCAGATATACATTTGATATCTTGCCTGATATCACAAACATCCCTCCACATATTCCTTTCTCTAATCCCCTACAATACAATTTGTCCGGCCATGGAAAGTTCCGTAATAAACTACATCAATTCCATTTAACTCCTTCTCCTCACTGTCCTTGCAACAATCAATCTCTAGAAACCCCACACCTGAAATACTCCTGCCCCCTAACCTCTCTACTACAAATCAACCTCAAGCAATCTACAAACTTTGACCCGTTCTCCCCACTTCCTAACATAAACTTCCTAGTCACTAACCACCCTCAAGAATTTAACCATTTCTTAAATGAAATCCTCTTAACCAAACCTACCACCCACAACCAGCGGCACTAACACACTTAATATATACTCTTGCAATTCACTACCACATCACACTTACACTCGCACTATGCACACAATCAGCCCCACTTTACGTGCACAGTCGACGACAAAGGTAGGAGCACAAATCACCTTCACCAAATCTTCAAGAACCCCGGTTGTGAGGAATTATGGATTCTAAGGTCTTAAACACATGTAAATAATATAATGTACGGCTAGTATGGGCTCTGGCCTAGGTATAGTCCACAATAAAGTAATTTATCTATCTATCTATCAATAAATATCCCCATTCATTCTCTGCGAAGGTGAAAGGTCCTATGATATGATAATGCATCAATCTACACCAAACATCGACTTTGGGAGAGTCTCACTGATGTTCTATGAATTCATGCGTTGCCTAAGACCCCTAAATCCTACAGTTGTCAGTTGACAGACCCACTTACGTGAAAAGTCGCCACATCTGAAAACATAAATTTTCTAGGAAATTCTCATTTTCTTCAATCCTGTTCAAAATGTAGATTGCTAAATCGAATCCTTTCACTTTATTATTGGACTTGATTTCATGCAGAAGTTTTATCTTATACCCACGTACTTTAACCCTCTTTTGCATCACTTTGTACACGGTAGACGTAGGTATTCCCAACTCCAAACTTCCCCTTTCCAAAGACTTTTTAGGGCACGGATCCGTTCTACATTCTGTTCAGAGACTGAAGGCCTACCCGGTGGCTTCATTTTTAAGACACTACCTGTTTTCCGAAAGTGATTATACCACTGCAGAATAGTTTTGTTAGTAGGTGCATCACCGCCATCTTCACGTCGATAATTACGCTGAACTGTGATCACTGAACTCGATTGAATAAACCAAATCTCACATTGAGCTTTCTGCTTTCTGGTGAGTGGTGACTGCCGGTCAGCGGAAGCAATAGCATTCTTCCTCCACCACGCTCGCTCCAAAGCCACGCACTCAAGTTCAAAACCCCGAAAGCTTATTACTGGTTTCGTTTTTTAAATACGATTTTTTTAAATGAAGGTATTGTTTTATAAATTCCCTGTATTTGGTAATCGGATCAAGGCCTGATATTATGTTTACGATTGCAATAAGAATGAAAATTTCCTATTAGTTTAACCATTTCCCTTCCTTATAAAATGTGGTTCAAATACTTTTGCTGTGCAAGTGCAGTGTAGTATAATAACAATCATTGTCTATTGAAACGTGTTTGTGTAAGTGTGGAAGACCAGGATCCCGTGCCGATCCTGAACTGCACTATCTTCACTGTCTTCATTATAGTTACCCACATCAATGTGCCGGTGAGTACCACAGATTATATAAGTTCCTTTCATATTTCTTTTACCTATTTTACCCGCAATTAGCAAGTATACCAACCCTTACAGTCCGCTCTTAATACCTAACATATTACTTATGCAGTTAATTGTGTGAGTCAAAATCTTGCAGAACCCTGTGATCAAGATTGGCTCAACGTGAAACGCATATTCAAGTATCTAACGAGTTCAATGCATTTTGGTTTGGTTTACAACGCGGGAAGTGATGGTAAAAGATTTACAGTGACGAAGATTTTGGGGGATCCAAAAAGAAGGTCAACCACTTGTGTTGTTAATATTTTTTCAGGGGGTACCATTTCTTGGTCTAGCCAGAGACAGGGATCAGTAATACTATCGACTACTAAAGCTGAATTTGTTGCTGCAAGCGAAGCTGCAAAACAAGTCATTTGGTTAGAGCGCTTATTAAAAGAAATCACGAGTTTGAATACTCAACCAATATTGCATATTGATAATTTGAGTGCTGTCAAACTGATAAAGAACCGTATGTTCCACAAATGCTCAAAACATATTGATATACGTTATTATTTTGTTCGTGAAGAATATCTTGAAAATCAGTTGAGCATTGTACATGTGGCTAGTGAAAATCAATTTGCTGACATTTTAACCAAGCCATTAGTTAAAACTATTTTTGAAAGAATTTGCCCTAGTCTTGGTCTTAGTTGAAATACTTTAATACTAATTTTGGTATGTATGTTAGTAAAGTTAAAAAAAGACTTTAACTTCTCAAGTACCTATATAATGTTATCCTTTAAGCGAAGTGTTAAAAAGAATCCAACATTATCAAAATACCTTAGCTTGTAAAAACAGGTAACAGTAGTTATGTAAAAAATAAACAGTTAATGTCAAGTTGTAATGTTCAAAAATGGAATAATTAAATAAATATAGTTTATATAGTTTAATTCTCAAAAGATACCAGGGATAGGAAGGGAATGAACAGATAAAGACTTCACTACATACTTTATAATGCACTACTCTTACACAAGCAGTTTGTAACAAATATAAATTCTAAGGTATTAATTAACCTTTGAAGTCGCTTCTATTTGATACAGTTCTGTGGCATCTGATTTTATTAAATTGCATTATAATATCAGAAGAAACAATTTCGTACTAGAAATAAACGTTATTATCATTTAATCCTCTTTGTATTTATCTTAAGAATATATTAAATCGTAACAAATACTATACATTCGTTCTAGGAACTGAACGTCCTAAAATACGTTATAAATAAGTCATTTGTGTTGCCTAATTCGTAGGCGATTGGTATCCATTGTCAACAATTCTTAAGTTAATATTGCGCTTGTAAAAGGTGTCACGAAGTGGCATTTCGGACAGCTCACCTGTTCTTTATATTCATGGGATTGAGAGATAACACGGTCATTTTTCTTCAATGCGATGATAGCAGAACGAGTGGAAAAAATGTTGGCGCATTTATGTGCCAGTTGGTGCCTAAGAATCGATATTTAGGTCGGCGTAAAATTAATGGTCATTTAAAAGGGACCGGGATGTTAAAAGTTTCCCGGGTTTATACGACGGTCAAAATGTAAAAGTATCAACGTGGTTGTTTAAATCACAGTATCCATTAACGGTGAGGTTATAATATTTTAGGTGGTACTTATGCTAAAAGAAACTAATTTTTTAGCGCATCTCTTTTTATTATGGAGGAGTTTTTGTAGCAAGAAGTAATTGTGATCGCTCACATAGTGTTTGTTTGACAGTAAGGTATGACGTCATGATGTCAGCCGTTCAGTTCGGAATTCCCATAGCAGAAACTTTGCTGTCAATATGGAGCCCAATGCTTTTGGTTTAGAATTTTTTTTGAGGATGGAGTTTTTGCTTGTTTATAAGGCAGGTATTTAGAACCCTCATTAGTGCTGGAATTGATGGCGGTGATTGTTAAACTTTTTTATGCTGGTTGCGGTTGAAGCTTTGTTATTACGTTTATACACATAAGAAAATGTTCGTGCAATTATTAGATTTAATACGAGTATAAATTTTGCATGTAGCATTCAGTATAAAAGATCGTGGAAGTTTTAATGTTCTAAAAATTGTGTGTAAGATACTTTTTTTGTTAAGGTTAAAATTTAAAGTTTTATAAGAGAAAGGGAAACCTTGTTCTTTTGAAGTAAATCAAAGTATTTTGTGAAACATGTGAAATATACACATGGCCTTATAAGAAAGTTTGTAAAGTCCAATTTCAACTAAATATGTTCATTTATAGAATGTTTGATAATTAGTAGGTTAACTGTGTTATTTCTATACCATGTCAACCTGAACAATTTTAATTTATTTTATCTATTTATTTCTGAATACTTTTTTTGTAACAAATAGAAATGTGTGAGATTTTTTTTTAATTTACTGTGAACCAATCTAACAGATCTGTCAATTGGAGTTATAAATTTTTTGTTTGTGAAAATAGTATCAAAATTCAGCATTTTATTATTTAAAGAAAAAATTTACTAATCTATTCCATAGAAAAAGTTTAATTTGACTTTTGAATATCAAATTTGTGATTTTGTTTACATGTATTTAAAAGAAAAAAAAGAATAACTTTAAATTATATTTTTGGTTCAAAGCACTAAGTCTTTTATTTATCAGTATTTAAATTTAGTGAGTACAATTTGAGAAAATAAATTTTGAGTAATGGAACTTGAGGGACACTCAAGCAGAGTAATGTTAGATTGTGCGCGACTTTTTTTTGATATCCACTTTTAGTGTGATAGTTTCATGATGATTCATTTATGAGTATTATTGTATTATTTTTTTTAAGACGCAAACTGTGTCTTTTGATTTAAAATTTATTGTGTGACATTTCCTTTCAGGATCATCGCAGTAGGAGTTGAAGTAGACAGATTTGAGAGGTTTTCAGGGGCGTGGTTTTGTATAACTTGTATGTTTTTGATAGTCACTATAGCCTGTGAGTTTCTACATTTTCTCATAGGTTATTTTAGTATTTTATTGTCTATATAGATGCGGTGGCGCTTAATTCCGCTTCCCTTTTCTCATCCCCCTCTAGAGTTGAATTTACTTTTCATCCACGCCCAATCTCATTGCTCGCCCTTGGGGTAATTCCCAGACTAAGCCGTGAATATCGTGAAGTTCGTGAGTCTATATTAAAAATAAATTCTTGTCAAATAATAAAAATAAAAATCACTTCACTGACGTCCAACGTCAAAATAGTTCTCCTGGAGTGCCCGACTCACAAGAAAATTATTACAAGTTATTGATAAGAAAACAGAGAGGACAACTCTCATGGTGCGCTTCCAACCACTCGTCAATCACGGCCCTTCTTCGTTTGTCGTCTTGATTGGTCAGAAAAATAGGTCTATTACGAACCGTGAAACCCATCTTTGTCCAAAAGTTACACGCTAATAAAAATGGCTATTCCTCCTAAAACATTGTGGCGGAACACCAAGACCACGTTCATTATGCGTAATACCCTAATTTCTAAAAGTAACTACACAACTTGTGTAATATACGTAAATTAATTATACAAAAGTTATCCTAGAATCAGCGCTTTGCGGTGCTATGATGCAAAGAGGCGACCGCATCAGGCGGCACTTTAATGGGGGCGGCAAAATCACTGGACTACATTTAACAAAAGATTGAAATATAAGGATTTTATTCCTATTACATTACTCATATGCACTTATTGTCGGTACCATTTGTAAAGGCAAACGTTCGGCACCGCTAGATTTTTTATCTGAAGGCGCAAAGTGTTTGTGATATACCGTGCGCGACTCCGCGGCCGCTTTTATTAAGAGATTGGCGGTAGGCGACATGTATCACAAACGACAATTGCACGCGTTAGGTTTTTTACTTATTCTTTGAGGTGGCGATATTTGATTTTCATGTTAGTTGGTCTCCAACAGCAAACTCTTCAACAAGTGTCAGTAGGTGTTGTGGTACGTTGTGAAATGTCTATATTTTAAAAAGCCTAAAAAGGTAAGAGAATTGAATTATAGCTTTCTAAGTGCGTAATTCCTATCGATTTTTACATTAAGTTTAAATTTAATTTACGATACATATTATAAGGTACATAGTAGGTAATTGATATTCTTATAACAGGCATGGAACAGAAAAGGAAACGACTGTCTGGAAGCCAATATAAGAAGAAACGCTTAAAGAAAGATGAAGAAGGAAGAAAGATAAGCCATGTCATGAAAGCCTCAGTCAGAAGCGACTACACCACATCAACAGCAACCTCTTCGGATGTGGTGGACTCATCAGCGCTGTCTGAATCACCTCCTAAAGAAGTTGTTGAAGAAAGCCCATAAATCACACCCCCAGAAGATTATCAAGAGCAGGGTAACAATAGCAGTGAGTTCCAGCAAACAGACGAGATCTCTGACGATCCTTCACTATGGAATATTTTCTACATGTCATCCAAAACTCGTCAGACACTGGTTGAGAGAGATCCACATCAAGTTAAAGAACTGGAATTTCCTATCAACACAGGAAGGCGCAAATTTTCACCCTCTCATTATTGCAAAGTATTAAACAATGGTGAAATTGTTGAGAGAAATTGGTTGATTTACTCTGTTACAACTGATGCCGTTTTTTGCTTTTGCTGCATATTGTTTGATAATTCGTCTTCCCATGATTGGTCTAAAAAAGGTTATTCTAACTGGGAAAATCTTGTACGTGCTCTCACAATGCACGAAAAGTCTGAAAATCACAGAAACTCTTTCAGACAATGGAAAGAATTTGACACTCCTCTAAAAAAGAACCAAACTATTGATGCCGAATATCAAAAAATTATGGATTTGGAAATTCAGCACTGGTGACGAGTTCTAAAAAGAATCGAAAATAAGTACGAAATTGACGAATTCTTAATTGGTTTTTTTGAAGCAACTAATTGAACAGAAGAGGGCTTAACAGAACTTATTTTGTCTTTTTTAAAAAAAATCGGTTTTGAGTTGAAATGGTTTAGAGGGCAAGGCTGTGACAACGAAGCTAATATGAAAGGAGTCAGAAAAGGTGTACTAAACAGAATACTTGAAAAGTATTCGCGGGCGTTCTATGTTCCTTGTGCATGTCACTCTTTAAGCCTAGTTGTGAATGATGCAGCATCTTCTTCTACAGAAACAACAACATTTTTTTCTGTTGTACAAGAACTATATAATTTCTTTTCTACAAAGCGCTGGGAGATGCTGAAAAAACATGTTTCACATTTAACTCTCAAACCACCGAGAGCTACTAGGTGGGCAAACTGCATAGATGCAGTAAAATCTTTGCGATATCAACTTTGTGAAATATATGATGCATTATTCGAAATAATGGAAGACGTCACTCGAGATGCGGAAGCTAGAGTGAAAGCAAGAGGGTTGGCAACAAGTATAAAAAAATATAAGTTTATATGCGGTGTAATTCTTTGGCATGACATTTTATTTGAAATTAATTCAGTCTCGAAGCTATTGCAGTCTGTAACTATGAATATATTGGATTGTACAAGGAAGCTAGCGGAAGCAATAGAAAAAGTGAAAAGTTACAGGCAACTCGGATTTGAACAGATGAGAATTGCTGCTAATGAAATTGCTGAGAATTTTGAGTGTAGCACTGATTTTCCAACCGAAAGTGAAGTTAGAGCTAGGAAGAAAAAGCGTCAATTTGATGATAAAGCTGCGGACGAATCCTTAACGGAGGAGGATAAATTTAGGATTAACTTATTCAATTATATTTCGGATATAACACTTAATTCCTTAAATGAACGATACCCTTTTGGAAACCCACAGCAAAAATTTTTAGGTTTTATACATCTTCCAAATCAAGGATGTAACTGATGAAATACTTGAAAATCATTGCACTATCCTCCAGTCAATTCTTTCGGACGACAATTAGTCAGATGCAAATGGGATAACTGTGTATAACTTTTTATTAAAATTAAGTTTAAATGACTCCATGCTTGGTATTAAATATTTTTAAATTTTGTTATGTATGTCAGAATAAAATTTTTAGAATAGTATTACATTGCTCTTTATTTACAAAAGGCTGTGACGTTACCGCGAAATAGCAGTCGCACAGAGAGGGGTGCGCATGGGCTGGAGTGCGCATGGGCAGGGGTGCGCACGGTCAGGGGTGCGCATAGGCTGGGATATGTCTGGGCGTACACGAGGGAAGCGGGTGTTAACAGTCACCAAGCATCTAATTCTTTATTTGGTATGAGTACTTGCCGGTGTATGTATCCGGAGTAACAAACACGATTTGTACACGCAGCTTATTAATAAAATTAGTTTATCAAACTAAGATGACTAGCGTAACGTCATCCTGGAAGCATATCAATCTACGCATGGGGGCATAAAGATATAGGTCTAAGATAGTTGTATAGATTTTGTAAATCTATTGTATATATTAGTTTTAAGTTCTTCTCCCACCTTCCCTTCTTCCAAATTCTTCCTGCTTCTATCGTGGTTGACAGAGTATACGTGTTATCTCCACGTGGTGTTTGCGGGACACATCGGTTTTAGATTTCTCGGGAAATGGTTGGTTAAAGCATATGTCTTGGGTAGCGAAAAAAGGTTCTAAGGATGGAGTTAAATAAAGATGGGCAAAAATTAGAGATGTGGGTCTTTAAAAGGCGTAACTTTGTAAGGGGTGGTCCTATTTAAAATCTATTTGCAGATTTGGGGTCCCTAGAAAAATCTAATATTAGTTGATACCAAAAAAGATATATTTATCTTAAAAGAGTGACTACCCCGCGCATAATAAAAAAAATATACGACTTGTCGACAAAAAAGTTGTTGGGAAATTCAAAAACGAATTTAATGGGGATCTAGTATTATAATTTGTTGGTAGTAGGGCTAGGTCCTACTGTATTGTAAGCGAGAAAGACACGATTAAAAAGATTAAAGGGGTCTCACGAAGTGTAATTAAGTAAAACCGAGAGTTCTACAACCTATAACGAGCATAGATGAAATGGGTCACCTAAAATGTGACCCATGACCCAGTGACCCAAATGAGGATGTGACCCACCACCCAGTGACCCAGGACCCAAATTGACCCAGTGACCCAAATTGACCCAGCGACCCACATCGACCCAATGACCCAAATTGACCAACATTGACCCAGTGACCCAAATTGACACAGTGACCCAAATTGACCCACATTGACCCAGTGACCCAAATTGATCCAGTTACCTAAATTGACCCAAATTGATGTCGCAAAAATTTTCTTACTGTCTCAAATTGGCCCTCTGTGATGTCTTCAATTAGTGGGCGAGTTTTATCGAATAACCGATTATGAAATATAGAAATTTTATTATTAATTTTTAATAAATATGTGCTGTTCTACGAATTACAGTTACAAAATAAATCTCAGAACTATCTGGTAGAAGAAGTAGCTGCTGTCCGAGACAATTTTAATTAGTGTGAAAATGTTTAACAATTAAATATACTAAATGATCAAAATATTTTTCAATGACAGACGCAATAAAATATAAATTGAATAATCCCGTTTTCTGACATCGAGTTGATACAGGAACATTGTTTTATATGATCTTCATCATTCTTTTAGTTAATTAGTCTTATCAAGAAAACTCGGTCTCACGGAGATTTATAAAAGTCAGCACTTATGTATAAGGTCTAAATTACAATTAAGGTGATGTTTATCCATGCTTAATAATAACGATATACAAATTACAAAAATAATGGACACTGAAAATAACCGGGTATATAATATTAAGATTTTTGCTACAAATCATTTCAGTTTTTATGTGAAAGAATACTATTATTTGAACATACAAAATTGTATACGTTCATAACACTGTATTCTCGCGGCACAGCGCCACAGCACGTTTCTTGAAAAACATGTAAAAATGCGTTTCATATTATATAAAAAGCGATGTATTGATTACAAAACATTTTAGCGTTTGCTTGAAATATGAAGCGAATGCTGGCAACTAACGGCACCAATAAGCTTGTGCATTTGTAAAAATAGTTAATAAATTGAGCTGAAAGTATGGGAAAAAGATTTTTATTACTTCAATAATTCAATTTGTTATTGAATCAATTGGGTCAGTTTGGGTCACTGGGTCAGATTGGGTCACCGGGTCAATTTGGGTCACTGGGCCAGTGTGGATCACTGGGTCAATGTGGGACACTGGGTCAATGTGGGTCACTGGGTCAATGTGGGTCACTGGGTCAATGTGAGTCACCGGGTCAATCCGGGTCAGTACACGGGACCCACTGACCCAGTGACCCAAACAAAAAAGTGACCCACTTGAACCCAGTGACCCAGTTGACCCATGACCCATTTCATCTCTGATAACGAGCATATATTCCCAAAAGGGGTGGGCATGCAACAACGCAACAGTGCGTGGGAGAATAGGGATTTTCTCCAATAGGAAATTAAAGTTTCCATGTACGTAGCACCAGTCATTGGAAAATGGTAGAAATGTTAAACCTATAAAGACGATTATTAATTGTGGTTTAGAAAAATAGTAGTTTTCTTGGACTAAATATAATAGCTTTGACTGATTAATGTATATGGTTACATATTCTCGTACACATCCGCAAACATCTGCTTACGTCCATATACGGACATGACGATGCCGGTAGTTTCTGTTTAACAAATAGTAGGAAAGATACGTTAGGTGTTAGTGTGTGGAAGCCCATCGGATCGTTGGATTCAAAAAGAACGGTACGGCGGGATGCATGGCGGTTCCCGTTAGAATAATCGAAAGTGGTTAACCGATTGTATTAGATGTTTAAATATGCGAAAGTGTAAAAGCCTACACGAGCAAAATTTAATTATCAGACAAAAAAGTGTGCGATGTGCTATACTTATAAAGAAAGTATAGAATGATGCTTTCCAGCGGTCCTAGCAGTAAAAAAACGCGACAGACTTTTTCAACCAACTACAAGAATAGCAGTAGCGCATGTATTATACAGCGCACTGTTACTATAAAATATGTTAGTTTACCGGTAGCTCGAACGTGTAATTGATCTCGACTTATAGATCCCTCGGAGGTTAAAAATTCTGAGACCATTGTCGTTTGAAAAATGTTTGAAAATTATTAGAACGGGGGCGGGTTGAAGTATAAGTTAGATGGATGATTGGCCGAGTTTTTTTACCTTTTACGAGGAAATCGGAAGTTAACAGACATCGAGCATCTAATTCTCTATTTGGGTGGCATCGAGTACTTGCCGGCTCTAGAAATAACTACGTGCTACCGAACGCTATGCGGAAGATTTGGTTCTAGGAAATGAGCAACCTACGAAAGCACAGAATACTCGGTATTAATGCTAATTGGTTTAGTGACCGCGTTTGTGCACTCTTCAAGTGTCTTCGGCAATCTTCGCAAGACTTGCAACCAATTTGTGTGCAACCACCCTTTTGGATTTTTAATATGCACGCGATGTGATTGCTGACCCGTATAACATGGAAGACGTTTCCTGTGTTTATACTAACTGCATTCGCAGCATGGACGATACGAACCGGGTGCATGCATTGGTGCTAAATGTACTAGAAGAGCAGCAAGGATTGGCAAAAGATGACGTCATTTAGTTCCCCGCTGAATCCTCAACTTCGTTCGGTCGTCTTCGGAAACCTTCGGTATGCATTCTATAGGGTACATAAAGCAGGTACGCTAGAGTAAACTTTTTTAGTTATAAGTTAGTTCGCTTACAAGTTTAACCAGTCCTATAGTGCGGATTTAGTTTTGTACTAAAATGGTACCTGAACACGTTTTTAAATGCAACTCTTGCGATGCTTCCTATACCTGGAAAAATGCTCTCAAACGGCACCAGAACAAATGTTGTGGTGTAGCATCGTCCTCGGTTAAGTTTATACATCCGTCAGCAGCAAAGTACTTAAACTGTGTGTCTTGCGGTATCGCTTTTATGAGAATGGACAACTTACTGCGACACAAGGAAAAACTGCACGGTATGTCATTAAGCCGTAAACGTTCAGCTCCGACAGCTGTTAAAGGGTCTTGTACGAAACAACCACGAATTATGTGTAAAGTATGCGAATTCAAAATGGAAAAGACTACCTATGCCGCACATAAAAATGCAACAGTTACCGCTACTAGCAAAGATGGTGTAGTAATGGTTAGCACAGCGTTTAACAACCGTATGGCAAGCTATCGCATAAAAAACGCCAGTGTCGACGATGGAGTATCCGAGTTTGTTTGGAAGCAGAAAGAACGGTTTATTCGATTACTTAATGGAAAAAGAACATAACATACAGCAATAAAAGTCTATTGCGAACTCTACGGCGTCTACACCAAAATGGTAGAAGAGACTACCGATGTGAGATCCTTTAACACAAAAAGATGGTCATAACGTCTTCTAGTAATCTGGAAAATATGTACGAGGTCTTAAGCAAAACCATGAGAACAAACTCAGAAGAATTTGAAACACGTGGGGCCGGTTGGTCTTTGGAAAAGGTGCTCTATTTAGAAATAAATATTAATAAGTATAAGCCGTTGTGAGGAGTTCTAGGTTAAGAATAAAAATTGTGAATATGTATTTAGAAATGTGGTTTACAAAATTTAAACTGTATTAGTAAAAATTGTCCCTAATAAAAAGTTTTAAGAATGGTTTTTAGATTTTCTTTAGGTATGAGCTACAGGAAAGTTAAAATTTAGAGGGTGTGTGTGTGTGTGTGTGTGTAAAATGGTAAGAGGTGGTCCTATTTTAAATCTATTTATAGATTCGGATTCTGCATAAAATTCTAGACTAATTGGATGTGTTGCATGGTTAAAAAATTTATAAGGACAGTCAGAAATCGCTACCAGCAAAAAGTCTAAAAAAAGGGGAGCTCCCTGGGGAATGATGCAATCTAAAAAATTCCTAGAGATTCAGGTAGCTGAGAAAATTCTAATATTAATTGATACCAAACAAGATATATTTATCTCGAAAGATGAGCTAAACAAGATAGAAAGTATGGTATGACATTAAAAGCGAGTAGTGGTACGGTGGCAGTATGCTCGCTAGAAGGTATGTGTGTAACTTTGTAAGGGGTAGTCCTATTTTAAATCCGTTTACAGATTCGGATTGTACGTAAAATTCTAGACTAATTTGACGTATCGTATGGCTAAAAAATTTATAAGGACGGGTAAAAATCGCTACCAGCAAAAAATCTTAAAATGAGGGTAACTCCATGGGGGATGATGCTATCTGAAAAATTTCAAGAAATTCGAGTAGCTGAGAAAATTCTAATATTAAATGATACCAAATAATGTACATTTATCTCGTGGGTGGAAATGGCTAGTCGAAGAAAACTAATTGGTTCAGAATGTTAGCGGTAAAAAATCCTAAAATTGTGGTAGCTCTCTGAGGGATGATGCAATCTAAAAATTCCTAGAAATTCGGGTAGCTGAGAAAAATCTAATATTAATTGATACCAAACAAGATAGATTTATCTCGAAAGATGAAAAATGGTGTGTCGAAGAAAACTATTAGGTCCAGATGTGTGTGGAAATGAGGATGCTGGTGGAAATGAGGCAGCAGGGCCCCCATAAATACCTACTACGATATGTCAGAACCTATGCTTTATTTTATTCACAGTCAGGCGTCGTTGTTTCATAAAACTACTCTACAAATTGAAGGAGATAAAATTTCAGCAGCAGAAGTTTGTATTATATTAAACGATTTCATACTGCAATGTAAATTAAGATTTAATGATGGATTTTTAGCACTAATTCTGACCGTTTTGGAAGATTCCAATCCCGAAATAAAAAATGAATTTTTAAACGAAGTTAAAAATTTTTATAAAATTTGCTATGAATATATCGAAGAATGGATAGTGAACTTTAGAGCATTAAATTGTTTCAAATGGACCCTTCTAAACAGTAAACTGAATGGAAAGAAGTTTCTTCAGCAGTCGAATTTGTAATGAAGGAAGTAAAAGATATTGTTATTAATGACAATTTTCTCTTTGAAGAAATTCGAAGAGTAAATTTATATTTAAATGAAGAAAAATTGAAGAAATGGAACGATGAGAAAATGGAACTTGACAAAAGATGGGTAGAAATCTTTCGGCATTTTAGAGCAGAACATATCTCACATGAAAATGTAAAAGTTTTAATAGAAATTTCCTTATGTTGTCCAGGCACTAATGCTGCTGTTGAAAGGGTATTTTCACTAGGGAATGATTATTGGAGCAGTGAGAAGTCGCAACTTTCTGTAAAAACATTATCTGCCGTCTTAACAGTCAAATTTAATATGCAAAATGAAAGTTGTTCGATGTGGCTACATTATTAGACGAACATCCTCATTTAGCAAAAAAATCCACTCCGAAGAAAAATATGTTTTTAAAAGAAAATAAAGTTTTTATCGTATTTTCCTCTTTTTTTTTCACCTATGAAATACTTGCAAAGTGTACTCTTTTTGAACAAAAAATAGTTGGTCACTTTAATAATGCATACTTTGGAAGTGCCCCAATCGGAGTAACAGCCTGTTCCCAAAATCGTAATATTAAAGTATTGTAAATCTGTCTTGTTTCGACCAATGAAATTGAAGATTTTTATTTTCTATGCTTTTCATCGGATTCTCACGTGAAACGAAGTACAATATTTATGTAGACAATTCACAATTTTCTGTGAGCTGCCTGTCACTTTATATTTTAGATAATTCTTGCTTTATTGTTTATTTGTATGGTTTTCAGTTAATTTATTATAAACATAAAAAGCTTTTCCCAAAACTAAAAGGATTAATTAAACGCGTTAAGAGGCAAATAACCATCTCATCTGTCAACAATAACTACGTTTAAATCTGTGATTTCAAATCGGTTTGTGTGAACTATTTTCAAGGTTTAGTTAAAGACACAGGATTATGATTTCAAGAAGCTTGAACCCTTCAAGTCAATCTTAAAAATTTACAACTTGACTTGACTGAAGCGGTTTGAAACTAACGATATAAACCGTGGAGCACCTCAATTCATTCAAATGGCATATTCGTACGTAATTCTGCTTCATTTCAATGCCAATATAACCGAGAAGAGGAATTAATTTAAATTTCATTATGAATTAGTATTGAAATATATCCTTTTTAAACCCTTTCGATTTAAACGCATGGAATTGCGAATGACAACCGAAGCCGCTTAATTTCAATCCGGATTGAAATCGCCAATATACACGTAGTTGTTCTATAACTACATGAACTAATCTAGAATGCTAGAAACACGTACACTGTGTATTAATTCTATTCATCTAACGTGGTAAATAAAAATAATACATCAGCGTAACCGGTCCCGATTATATTGGTGAAATTGCATACTTTCAGTAGTTTCGGTACTTCCCCGACATAGTAATAGACCTTAGACGCCACGAAACAAAACCATTGCTGATGAAGCATAACTAATGTCGCGACATGGTATCTTTAAAAATCCGAGCTCCAGTCACACGCTTTAGACGTTTAATATACGAAACAAACTTATAAATATAGCAAGAATTTCTGTCGAATTTAAAGAAAATAAAAATGTTTAATTTATCGTGGATAACTGACATAACGCGTTTTTTCCGTTTAAGTAATTTTCAGACCGATAGTGTTAATTTTCGTATTGCAACCATATTAACCTCCGGAATGATTTTGTGTGCGTTATCGGTGTTATTAGCGTCAAATATATGGGGTGATAATATTCTTTGTTCAACAAATGGAAAAGACGAAGATGCATTTTTAGGTAAATATTGAAAAATTCACATAGTCTAATTTGCAACCTTTGAATCTATGTTCAAAAGCTGCAATTGTTTTATGTATGATATATTACGTCACATTTTTTCCCAAAGAGATTTTAAATACCTATATGGTAATATTACCTTGAGTGCTTAAAGATAAAAATGTTTTAACCAATTGTAATTTATATTAGGTCTAGATGCTGTGCTTAAGCTACATCTTAATTTGCCGTTTTTCGAGAAAGTGTTTCTTCGGAACTAAGCTGCTGCATAAGCATAATGTTAAAAACAAGAAAGTTATAAATTAATAAGTGTGTTTCTTTCAACTTCACCACAAAAGCATTTCAATTTCTTTATTGCATGTTAATGCGCCTAACATTTAACAAATAAAAATAAAAAAGTTCTAAACAATATAATTTCCTAAGTGATAACTTTACGCTCAACATTAACTTACAATTAAGTAGTATTAAGTATATTAAGTATTAAGTACAATTAAGTTTTTCGAAATTCCGATCTATAACTTGGTTTCAATGCAGCATGATAAACTTCTCGGAAACCATACGTTCAAATTGTTACTTTTATCAGTTTGAATGCGCCTGCAATGCGGGGTGATAATATGTACGGAATTTTGTTGCATTGTCAGAATTTTATTGAACGTATAGTGCGATTAATGTCCAGTACAAAGTATAATAGCATTAATAACACTTTGTTTACACCATACAAAACGCTGCAACTGAACGAATTTTCTCAACCATTATTTATGTATTGGCAAATGAAAAATCACGTTAGTGAAGCTAGAGGCCACTATCTACCGGCCGCTAAATATGGATACAAATACCAATCCCCATCACTACAAAACCATGCCTACTGAAATCGACAAGCATTTCGATTGTTCAATTATTTGACCCAAATATCTTTACGCATTTTAAATCTAAGAGAGATTAAAACTAAATAACTTTGAGATTCCTATATTATTCTTACGTGTATATTTTAAGCGGTTGCTCTTTAAATTGAAATACATGTCTTTTTCTTAACTTGTGCAAAACCTGCGCTTTTAAAACTTGTTAGACAGCTAGTGTAGGTATACCAAAACAACACATAATTTACAGAAACCTGTTCGACCCGGTTCACAATTTTTTTCGAATTTGCGTAATGACACCATAATAACAATGAAAAATTTTTTCTTATCTTCTGTAAGACCTGCGCTTTCAAAACTTGGTATAAAGCTAGTGTAGGTGAACTATAACAACACGTACCATTTACAGAAACATGTTCGCCCCGGTTCACTAACTTTTTTGGAATTTGCGTAATGACACTACCATAAGAAAATTAAAAACACCTTTTTCTTAGCTTTTGTAATACCTGCGCTCTTGAAACTTGGTAGGCAGTTAGTGTAGGTGTACTAAAATAACAAATATTTTTTGGAAAAACGTGTTCGCCCCAGTTCACTAACTTTTTTGGAATTTGCGTATTGACACCATAAAAAAATTAAAAATCTTTTTCTGTAATACCTGCGCTCTTGAAACTTGGTACGCAGTTAGTGTAGGTGTACTAAAATAACAAATATTTTTTGGAAAAACGTGTTCGCCCCAGTTCACTAACTTTTTTGGAATTTGCGTATTGACACCATAAAAAAATTAAAAATCTTTTTCTTAGCTTCTGTAATACCTGCGCTCTTGAAACTTGGTAGGCAGTTAGTGTAGGTGTACTAAAATAACAAATATTTTTTGGAAAAACCTGTTCGCCCCAGTTCACTAACTTTTTTGGAATTTGCGTAATGGCACCATAAGAAAATTAAAAAGATTTTTGCTTAGCTTTTGCAAACCTGCGCTCTTGAAACTTGGTAGGCGTTAGTGTAGGTGTACTAAAACAACCCATATCTTTTACAGAAACGTGTTCGCCCCAGTTCACTAACTTTTTTGGAATTTGCATAATGGCACCATAAGAAAAAAAAATAAATTTTTTTAGCTTTTGCAAACCTGTGCTCTTGAAACTTGGTAGGCAGTTAGTGTAGGTGTACTAAAATAACCCATATCTTTTACAGAAACGTGTTCGCCCCGGTTCACAAATTTTTTGGAATTTGCATTAGGACAACTTAAGCAAATTAAAAAAATTTTTTCTTAGCTTTTGTAATACCTGCGCTCTTGAAACATGATAGGCAGCTAGTGTAGGTGTACTAACACAACCCATATCTTTTACAGAAACGTATTCGCCCCGGTTTTACTAACTTTTTTGGAATTTGCGTATTGACACCATAAAAAAATTAAAAATCTTTTTCTTAGCTTCTGTAATACCTGCGCTCTTGAAACTTGGTAGGCAGTTAGTGTAGGTGTACTAAAATAACAAATATTTTTTGGAAAAACGTGTTCGCCCCAGTTCACTAACTTTTTTGGAATTTGCGTAATGGCACCATAAGAAAATTAAAAAATTTTTTTCTTAGCTTTTGCAAACCTGCGCTCTTGAAACTTGGTAGGCGTTAGTGTAGGTGTACTAAAACAAACCATATCTTTTACAGAAACGTGTTCGCCCCAGTTCACTAACTTTTTTGTAATTTGCGTAATGACACCATAAGAAAATAAAAAAAATTTTGTTTAGCTTTTGCAAACCTGCGCTCTTGAAACTTGGTAGGCAGTTAGTGTAGGTGTACTAAAATAAACCATATCTTTTACAGAAACGTGTTCGCCCCAGTTCACTAACTTTTTTGGAATTTGCATAATGGCACCATAAGAAAATAAAAAAATTTTATTTTTGCTTTTGCAAACCTGCGCTCTTGAAACTTGGTAGGCGGTTAGTGTAGGTGTACTAAAATAACCCATATCTTTTACAGAAACGTGTTCGCCCCGGTTCACAAATTTTTTGGAATTTGCATTAGGACAACTTAAGCAAATTAAAAAAAATTTTTCATAGCTAGTGTAGATGTACTAAAACAACCCATATTTTTTACAGAAACGTGTTCGCCCCTGTTCACTAACTTTTTTGGAATTTGCGTAATGACACCATAAGAAAATTAAACATTTTTTTTCTTAACTTTTGTAAGACCTGCGCTCTCGAAACTTGGTAGAAAGCTAGTATAGGTGTACTACAATAACACGTACCGTTTCAGAAACGTGTTCTCCCCGGTTCACTAACTTTTTTGGATTTTGCGTAATGACACCATAAGAAAATTAAAAATTTTTTTCGTAACTTCGGTAATACCTGTGCCCTTGAAACTTGGTAGGCAGTTAGTGTAAATGTACTAAAACAACATATACCTTTTGGAGAAACGTGTTCGCCCTGGTACACCAACTTTATTGGAATTTTCCTAATGCCACCATAAGAAAATTAAAAAAATTATTTTCTTAGCATCTGTAAGACCTGCGATCTTTAAACTTGGTAGGCGTTAGTGTAGGTGTACTAAAACAACCCATATCTTTTACAGAAACGTGTTCGACCCAGTGCACTAACTTTTTTGGAATTTGCATAATGGCACCATAAGAAAATTAAAAAAAATTTTTCTTAGCTTTTGCAAACCTGCGCTCTTGAAGGTTGGCAGGCAGTTAGTGTAGGTATACTAAAACAACCCATATCTTTTACAGAAACGTGTTCGACCCAGTTCACTAACTTTTTTGGAATTTGCGTAATGGCACCATAAGAAAATTAAAAAAAATTTTTCTTAGCTTTTGCAAACCTGCGTTCTTGAAGCTTGGTAGGCAGTTAGTGTAGGTATACTAAAACAACCCATATCTTTTACAGAAACGTGTTCGACCCAGTTCACTAACTTTTTTGGAATTTGCGTAATGGCATCATAAGAAAATTAAAAAAAAAATTTCTTAGCTTTTGCAAACCTGCGCTCTTGCAGCTTGGTAGGCAGTGAGTGTAGGTATATTAAAACAACCCATATCTTTTACAGAAACGTGTTCAACCCAGTTCACTAACTTTTTTGGAATTTGCATAATGGCACCATAAGAAAGTTAAAAAATTTGTTTCTTAGCTTTTGCATTCCTGCGCTCTTGAAGCTTGGTAGGCAGTTAGTGTAGGTATACTAAAAAACCCATATCTTTTACAGAAACGTGTTCGCCCCAGTTCACTAACTTTGCCCCAGTTTAAAAACTTTTTTTGGAATTTGCGTAATGGCACCATAAGAAAATTAAAAAAAAATTTTCTTAGCTTTTGCAAACCTGCGCTCTTGAAGGTTGGTAGGCAGTGAGTGTAGGTATATTAAAACAACCCATATCTTTTACAGAAACGTGTTCGCCCCAGTTCACTAACTTTGCCCCAGTTTAAAAACTTTTTTTGGAATTTGCGTAATGGCACCATAAGAAAGTTAAAAAATTTGTTTCTTAGCTTTTGCATTCCTGCGCTCTTGAAGCTTGGTAGGCAGTTAGTGTAGGTATACTAAAAAACCCATATCTTTTACAGAAACGTGTTCGCCCCAGTTCACTAACTTTGCCCCAGTTTAAAAACTTTTTTTGGAATTTGCGTAATGGCACCATAAGAAAATTACAAAAATTTTTTCTTAGCTTTTGCAAACCTGCGCT
This sequence comes from Platerodrilus igneus, assembly GCA_036346225.1. Classification (NCBI taxonomy): domain Eukaryota; kingdom Metazoa; phylum Arthropoda; class Insecta; order Coleoptera; family Lycidae; genus Platerodrilus; species Platerodrilus igneus. The sequence goes on from JARFIW010001004.1 coordinate 2,883,863, forward strand.
CTTGAAGGTTGGTAGGCAGTGAGTGTAGGTATATTAAAACAACCCATATCTTTTACAGAAACGTGTTCGACCCAGTTCACTAACTTTTTTGGAATTTGCGTAATGGCACCATAAGAAAATTAAAAAAAAATTTTCTTAGCTTTTGCAAACCTGCGCTCTTGAAGCTTGGTAGGCAGTTAGTGTAGGTATACTAAAACAACCCATATCTTTTACAGAAACGTGTTTGCCCCGGTTTACCAACTTTTTTGGAATTTGCGTAATGACACCATAAGAAAATTGAAAATTATTTTCTTAGCATCTGTAAGACCTGCGATCTTTAAACTTGGTAGGCGTTAGTGTAGGTGTACTAAAACAACCCATATCTTTTACAGAAACGTGTTCGCCCCAGTTCACTAACTTTTTTGGAATTTGCGTAATGCCACCATAAGAAAATTAAAAACATTTTCTCTTAGCTTTTGCAAACCTGCGCTCTTACACAAGTTAAAAAAAATACAATTTAAAAGAGGAATTGCTTAAAATATACACGTATCAATAATATAGGAATCTCAAAGTTATTTAGTTTCAATCACCCTCAGATTTAAAATGCGTAAAGATAATTAGGTTCATATAAGAAACATAACTGAACAATAGAAATGCTTGTTCAGTTCAGTAGGCGTGGTTTTGTAGTGATGGTGATTGGTATTTGTATCCATATTTAGCGGCCGGTAGATAGTGGCGTCGCCGTGGATCAATGTAGTTAGCGTAAGACTACGGATCCCAAGGTCCCGGGTTCAAATCCCGACACGGTCGACTGCTTGAAAAATTGCAGGTGAGCATTTTTCACAAAAATTTCGCCCTCGTTCGGTTAAATGGAGGTCCCGTGTGTGAGTGTTGTCACGCACGTTAAAGATCCCTAGCTTGCCTGGAACGGCAAGGGTTCGGCAAAATTCTAAATTTCTAGGCAACAAAAAACTCGCCTCCTGGCCAATGTAGTACCTACTGCTGGAGCATTGGAAAAGTAAATGAACGGCTGGTAGATAGTGGCCGCTAGCTTCACTAAATCGCATTTGAGGTTTAAAGTACGTATCAATTAGAAAAATCGTGTAAAGAATATTTAACCAAAATAAAAGATAACCAAGGGTTTTTAACAAAATTGAAACAAATATACTTTAGCGGACAGCTGCTTCTTTTTGAAATTTTTAGGAATAATGCATTTTTGGCTAAAAATGACGAACCTGAAGTCAGATTTTGGCGGCAATGAGTAATTGTTGCTAAAATTTGGTTATTAAAAAGTCAGGTTATCCTTTTCACTCGGGTTTTTTTTAGTACACAATAGTTTTTAAAGGCCAAACATATTTTTATTGTATGCAGCGTGCTCGATATTACTTATTGCTTGTGAAATCTTGTCCTAATTGTTGTTTATTTGCCAGTAGGCAACAAATGAAAATGCAGAATATTTTGACAGTTACACCGATTTCATAGTTAAATTGCCATGTTGCCAAGTCAAGAAAACAACTCAAATTTAATAGTTTGCATGTAGTTGAGTTTCCTACATAAAATGGAAATAATTTCAATAATTCAAATCTTGTTCTGCGATAAAAACTTTTTCCGTACTTTTTTTAACTATAAATGACCCTATAACCTAAACTACCTAACCTAACCTAACCTATTCACCCTTGTTCTGTGACCAACATTTTTTCTGTGCTTTGTTTTAACTATAAATGACCCTATAACCTAACCTAACCTAACCACCCTGGTTCTGTGGTCAACGCTTAGGTATAATCAAACATTAAAAGCTGATTAAAAGTAAAGTTGCTTGCATAAACTGCATATTATTTATTTATACATAATGAATTAATATGTTCTAATTTTAAAGTTATAATGAAATTGCACAAAAACATAACACTGTGAAACAAATGTAATAACTAACAAGAAATAACACAAAAAAAATTTATCGTTCTATTCTTCGTCCACCGACTCATCTTCTATTGCCCCGTTGATTTTTTTACCAAATGAAATATCTTTAATTTCCTCAAGAAAACGAATAAACGTGGAAACCCCGTCAGCTCTGCAGGCACGTGCAAATATGAAGTTTGCCAGGTATGCAGAATAACTCCCCTTCCTCCGTCTGTATTCTTGAAAAGAAGATGGCTTAACATGTCTCCAAAGACCCTCTATGGTGTTAGTATGAGCGCCGGTAGTAGGATCTTTAAAGTTAATGGAATGATTAATTTTTAAAAGATTGTAGTCGTCACTACCTAGTCGTCCATACGCCCTCCAGCAGTTGGCATTATCGTTGTCCCAGGAAGAATCCATTGTCGAATGATGCCAATCAGTGTTGAGGCATCTCTCGTTTCCACCGGCACCATGAACGCTTTTCTCGACCCTCGTTCGTCAGCACCAAACACCCATTGACCTTTTACATGGTGCCCCCGATGATATTTCCGTTTTCCGAACTTTGATTCAAGTAGAGGAAAATCAATGCTTCCACTGCCTCATTTCCACCAGAATCCCTCATTTCCACCAGCATCCCTAGCTCATCTTTCGAGATAAATCTGTATTGTTTGGTGTCAATTAATATTACATTTTTCTCAGCTATCCGAATTTCTAGGAATTTCTCAGATTGCACCATCCCCCAGGGAGCTACCCTTATTTTAAGATTTTGTGCTGGTAGCAATTTCGAACCGTGCTTATAAATTTTTTAGCCATGCGATACGTCAAATTAGTTTAAAATTTTATGCAGAAGTCGAATCTGCAAACAGATTTAAAATCCGACCACCACTTACCGTTTTACACACATACCCTCTGGTAAACATATATCACATTATTTTTTTTTATCTTTTGAGATAAATATATCTTGTTTGGTGTCAATTAAAATTAGATTTTTCTCAGCTATCAGAACCTCATTTCCACCAGAATCCCTCATTTCCACACTCATTTCCACCAGCCTCCCTAGCTCTTTAGATAAGTTTGATGCCAATTCCAGATGTATTGCTTTTGTACTAAGACAAACAAATAAACAAACATATGCTTTCAATAATTTGGCACCTCTAATACGATTCATGGTGATAGAAAAGGGTCCACCGTAGTCTACCCCAGTATGTAGAAACGCTCTACCGGCAGTAAGTCTAGCGGGGGGCAAGTCGCCCATAGGAGGGCATAGCGAAATAGGTTTTTGACGAAAACATCGAATACAAGAGTTTAGGCACTGTTGAATAGCTCTTTTTGCAGACAGAATCCAAAAATTTTGTACTAACAAAAAATGAGTAGTTCTAAGTCCAGGGTGTAAATATTTCGTATGGCAATCTCGAATAATGAGCTCTGTCACCCGGTGTGACCGAGGAAGTAGCAAAGGAAATTTTGTATCATAAGGTACGTCTGCATTTCGTAACCGGCCGCCCACCCTTAATAACCCATCACTGTCAAGGAAAGGACTGAAAGGTGGAAGTTGTTTATTACTAAGTTTTCCCTTTCGAATGATATCAATGTCTTTACTGAAAACTTGTTCTTGAACCCGTTTTATTAATAAATGAAGTGCATACTGTTCCGGGGAGACCAATAATTGTTGTAAGTTTCCAATATCCAAATTTGCACGAACTTTCAAGTTACGAATGAACTGACAAATATATACCAGAATCCTGCATATTTTTCGCAAATCTGAAAATTGATTTACCATCGAGTCTACGAAATTATCTGCAACGTGTATATTAAGGGATAAAGTTCTTTTTTCAATGTGCATCTGAGTGTGATCTGTCAGAGTTGGTTCCATATGAGCAGGCCAAAAGCGCAGCAAAATTGCCGTATTTAGAGGACTAAATCGCTTTAGGCGTCGCCGTGGATCAATGTAGTAAGCGTAAGACTACGGATCCCAAGGTCCTGTTTGAATCCCGACACGGCCGACTGCTTGAAAAATGGCAGGTGAGCATTTTTCACAAAAATTACGCCCTCGTTCGGATGAGAGGTATGGAGGTACCGTGTGTGAGTGTTATCACACACGCTAAAGATCCTTACCTCGCCTAGAACGGCAAGGGTTCGGCAAAATTCTAAATTTCCAGGCAACAAGAAACTCGCCTTCTAGCCAATGTAGCACCTTCGGGTGGAACGTTGGAAATGTAAATGCATGGACTAAATCGGTTGGGGGCGCTAAATTAACGTTAGCTCCCCCATGTTGGAAATACATAGTTAGAGTGCTAGCACAGATTACTTATACCTAGCGCACCCGAAATAATACCTAGCGTAGGCATACAAACTTCATTATTTTAGCTTTTTATCTGGTGGGACTAAGTAAACGTTAGTCCCTCCATGTTGTAGGAACTAAATCATACTGCTGACACAGATTACATAATGATAGCGCAACCTAGCGCATCACAAGAGATAGCTAGCGCAAGCACAGAAATTCTATTACAGTTAGTTGTTTCCGAGGGCCTTCAGTAATTAGTTACGGCTGTGTCCAAGCAACTCGCTTTCAAAATTCTTTTTGTGCTAATCTAGGTCTCATACACCTGCGTAAACGAGAATGCCGTTTTGTAAATCTGAATACGTTTATTGGAAGAGGGAAATTCAATCAAAGGCAATTACATTATTAACGAAATTTTCAAATTAATAGGTATTTTTAAAACACTAATTTCTCGAATATAGTGTATTAAACGAACAGAAGCATTAAACCAAATAATTGGACAGGTGCGTTACCCCCACCCCATGTCTGGTTCTGCTCAAAATGTTAGCGCAGCTTAATTAGACCTAGCGCACCCCTCACCAATACTAGCTCAGGCAAATTAGCTCATTTAGGAGATTAAATCGGTTGGGGACGGAGCTAGATTAACGTTACCCTCTCTATGTCGAAAGTATTTAGTTATATTGCAACCGCAGGTTACTTAGACCTAGCACAACCTGGTTAATCTAGCTCCGCCCCAACCGATTTAATCCCATAAATGCGGTAATTTTGCTGCGCTAGCTTTCGTATGAGGTGTACCAGGTTGTACTAGGTCTAAGTAACCTGCGCTAGCAATATAACTAAATACTTTCGACATGGAGAGGGTAACGTTAATCTAGCTCCGTCCCCAACCGATTTAATTTCCTAACTGCGCTAATTTTCATGGGCTAGCATTGGTAAGGGGTGCGCTTGGTCTAATTAAGCTGCGCTAGCATTTTGAGCAGAACCAGACATGGGGGGGGGGATAACGCACCTATCCAATTATTTGGTTCAATGCTTCTGTTCGTTTAACACACTATATTCGAGAAATTAGTGTTTTAAGAATACCTATTAACTTGAAAATATCGTCAATAATGTAATTGCCTTTGATTGAATTTCGCTCTTCCAATAAACGTATTCAAATTAACAAAACTGAATTCTCGTTTACACAGGTGTATTAGACCTAGATTAGCAAAAAAAGAATGTTGAAAGCAATTTGCTTGGAAACAGCCGTAACTAATTGCTGAAGGACCTAGGAAACAAGTAAATGTAATACAGTTTCTGTGTTTGCGCTAGCTATCTCTTGGGGTGCGGTAGGTTGCGCTAGCCCTTGGTAATCTGTGCCAGCAGTATAATTTAGTTCCTCCAGCATGGAGGGGCTAACGTTAACTTAGTCTCCCCAGATAAAAAGTTAAAATAATAAAGTTTGTATGCCTGCGTTAGCTATTATTTTGGGTGCGCTAGGTTGCGCTAGGTCTGAGTAATCTGCGCTGGCACTCTAACTAAGTATTTCCAACATGGGGAGGCTAACGTTAATTTGCCCCCCCCCAACCGATTTAGTCCTCTAAATACGCAATTTTGCTGCGGTAGCTTTGCAAAGGGGTGCACTAGGTTGCGCTAGGTATAATTAAGCTACGTTGGCATTTTGAACACAATTGGACATTGGAGGGGGGGGGGCGCAGGTTAACGCACCTAGAAAAGATAAAAAGCTAAAATAATGAAGTTTGTATGCCTGCGCTAGCTATTATTTCGGGTGCGCTAGGTCTGAGTAATCTGCGCTGGCACTCTAACTAAGTATTTCCAACATGGGGAGGCTAACGTTATCCTCCCCCCCCCAACCGATTTAGTCCTTTAAATACGCAATTTTGCTGCGCTAGCTTTGCTAAAGGGTGCGCTATGTTGCGCTAGGTATAATTAAGTTGCGCTAGCATTTTAAGCACAATCAGATATTGAGGGGGGACAGGTTAACGCACCTCTTTAATTCAACACCGTTCAATTCAATGTAACTATCGTCGTTAAAGTAAGTGTAGGGGGTGAAATAATTAATCTTAAAAAATCGTATCTTAGGAAACGGTGTCTGCTAAATTTGTTTGGGTGAATAATCGTCTATCTAAATGAGCTTCAATTCAGTAGCCTTCAATTCAATGTAACCACGTCCGTTAAAGTAAGGGTATGGGGTGAAGCTAACGCTAATTTAGTCCCCAACCGATTTAGTCCTTACATGTAATTTTCCAATGCTCCACCCGAAGGCACTACATTGGCCAGGATGCGATTTTTTTTTACCTGGAAAATTTGGAATTTTGCCAAACCTTTGCTGTTCCAAGCAAGGTGGGGATTTTTAACGTACGTGACACCACTCACACACGGGATCTTTATTTTACCTCTCATCCGAACGAGGGTGTATTTTTGTGAAAAATACTCGCCTAACATTTTTCAAGCGGACCGTGTCGGAATTTGAACCCGGGACCTTGGGCGTAGTAGTCACACACATACCACTACGCCACGGAGCCTCCAACCAAACCCATTTAGTCCTCTAAATACGCAATTGTGCTGCGTTAGCTCTGCTAAGGGGTGCGCTAGGTATAATTAAGCTGCGTTAGCATTTTGAGCACAATTAGACATTGTGTAGGTTAACGCACCTGGAAGGGATAAAGAGCTAAGATAATGAAGTTTGTATGCCTGCGCTAGCTATTATTTCGAGTGCGATAGGTTGCGCTAGGTCTAAGTAATCTGCGCTAGCACTCTAACTAAGTATTTCCCACATGGGAGGCTAACGTTATCTTCCCTCCCCCCAACCGATTTAGTCTTTTAAATACGCAATTTTGCTGCGCTAGCTTTGCTAAAGGGTGCGCTATGTTGCGCTAGGTATAATTAAGTTGCGCTAGCATTTTAAGCACAATCAGACATTGAGGGGGGACAGGTTAACGCACCTCTTTAATTCAACACCGTTCAATTCAATGTAACTATCGTCGTTAAAGTAAGTGTAGGGGGTGAAATAATTAATCTTAAAAAATCGTATCTTAGGAAACGGTGTCTGCTAAATTTGTTTGGGTGAATAATCGTCTATCTAAATGAGCTTCAATTCAGTAGCCTTCAATTCAATGTAACCACGTCCGTTAAAGTAAGGGTATGGGGTGAAGCTAACGCTAATTTAGTCCCCAACCGATTTAGTCCTTACATGTAATTTTCCAATGCTCCACCCGAAGGCACTACATTGGCCAGGAAGCGATTTTTTTTTACCTGGAAAATTTGGAATTTTGCCAAACCTTTGCTGTTCCAAGCAAGGTGGGGATTTTTAACGTACGTGACACCACTCACACACGGGATCTTTATTTTACCTCTCATCCGAACGAGGGTGTATTTTTGTGAAAAATACTCGCCTAACATTTTTCAAGCGGACCGTGTCGGAATTTGAACCCGGGACCTTGGGCGTAGTAGTCACACACATACCACTACGCCACGGAGCCTCCAACCAAACCCATTTAGTCCTCTAAATACGCAATTGTGCTGCGTTAGCTCTGCTAAGGGGTGCGCTAGGTATAATTAAGCTGCGTTAGCATTTTGAGCACAATTAGACATTGTGAGGTTAACGCACCTGGAAGGGATAAAGAGCAAGATAATGAAGTTTGTATGCCTGCGCTAGCTATTATTTCGAGTGCGTAGGTTGCGCTAGGTCTAAGTAATCTGCCGCACTCTAACTAAGTATTTCCACATGGGGAGGCTAACGTTATCTTCCCTCCCCCCAACCGATTTAGTCTTTTAAATACGCAATTTTGCTGCGCTAGCTTTGCTAAAGGGTGCGCTATGTTGCGCTAGGTATAATTAAGTTGCGCTAGCATTTTAAGCACAATCAGACATTGAGGGGGGACAGGTTAACGCACCTCTTTAATTCAACACCGTTCAATTCAATGTAACTATCGTCGTTAAAGTAAGTGTAGGGGGTGAAATAATTAATCTTAAAAAATCGTATCTTAGGAAACGGTGTCTGCTAAATTTGTTTGGGTGAATAATCGTCTATCTAAATGAGCTTCAATTCAGTAGCCTTCAATTCAATGTAACCACGTCCGTTAAAGTAAGGGTATGGGGTGAAGCTAACGCTAATTTAGTCCCCAACCGATTTAGTCCTTACATGTAATTTTCCAATGCTCCACCCGAAGGCACTACATTGGCCAGGAAGCGATTTTTTACCTGGAAAATTTGGAATTTTGCCAAACCTTTGCTGTTCCAAGCAAGGTGGGGATTTTAACGTACGTGACACCACTCACACACGGGATCTTTATTTTACCTCTCATCCGAACGAGGGTGTATTTTTGTGAAAATACTCGCCTAACATTTTCAAGCGGACCGTGTCGGAATTTGAACCCGGGACCTTGGGCGTAGTAGTCACACATACCACTACGCCACGGAGCCTCAACCAAACCCATTTAGTCCTCTAAATACGCAATTGTGCTGCGTTAGCTCTGCTAAGGGTGCGCTAGGTATAATTAAGCTGCGTTAGCATTTTGAGCACAATTAGACATTGTGTAGGTTAACGCACCTGGAAGGGATAAAGAGCTAAGATAATGAAGTTTGTATGCCTGCGCTAGCTATTATTTCGAGTGCGATAGGTTGCGCTAGGTCTAAGTAATCTGCGCTAGCACTCTAACTAAGTATTTCCCACATGGGGAGGCTAACGTTATCTTCCCTCCCCCCAACCGATTTAGTCTTTTAAATACGCAATTTTGCTGCGCTAGCTTTGCTAAAGGGTGCGCTATGTTGCGCTAGGTATAATTAAGTTGCGCTAGCATTTTAAGCACAATCAGACATTGAGGGGACAGGTTAACGCACCTCTTAATTCAACACCGTTCAATTCAATGTAACTATCGTCGTTAAAGTAAGTGTAGGGGTGAAATAATTAATCTTAAAAATCGTATCTTAGGAAACGGTGTCTGCTAAATTTGTTTGGGTGAATAATCGTCTATCTAAATGAGCTTCAATTCAGTAGCCTTAATTCAATGTAACCACGTCCGTTAAAGTAAGGGTATGGGGTGAAGTAATAAATTTTAAAAACCGATTTTAGGAACTTCTGTAAAATTTTTCCAATACCTCACACTTTTTCAAAGGAAATGTGGTCATGGATACTGATTTAGTTAATTAAACCTTTGGAATTTATTTTTGCAAAAATTTACGGCTGTTTCTAAGAAGTGGATTTTAAGGTATACCTCACACACGGGATCTTTATTTTACCTCTCATCCGAACGAGGGTGTATTTTTGTGAAAAATACTCGCCTAACATTTTTCAAGCGGACCGTGTCGGAATTTGAACCCGGGACCTTGGGCGTAGTAGTCACACACATACCACTACGCCACGGAGCCTCCAACCAAACCCATTTAGTCCTCTAAATACGCAATTGTGCTGCGTTAGCTCTGCTAAGGGGTGCGCTAGGTATAATTAAGCTGCGTTAGCATTTTGAGCACAATTAGACATTGTGTAGGTTAACGCACCTGGAAGGGATAAAGAGCTAAGATAATGAAGTTTGTATGCCTGCGCTAGCTATTATTTCGAGTGCGATAGGTTGCGCTAGGTCTAAGTAATCTGCGCTGCACTCTAACTAAGTATTTCCACATGGGGAGGCTAACGTTATCTTCCTCCCCAACCGATTTAGTCTTTTAAATACGCAATTTGCTGCGCTAGCTTTGCTAAAGGGTGCGCTATGTTGCGCTAGGTATAATTAAGTTGCGCTAGCATTTTAAGCACAATCAGACATTGAGGGGACAGGTTAACGCACCTCTTTAATTCAACACCGTTCAATTCAATGTAACTATCGTCGTTAAAGTAAGTGTAGGGGTGAAATAATTAATCTTAAAAATCGTATCTTAGGAAACGGTGTCTGCTAAATTTGTTTGGGTGAATAATCGTCTATCTAAATGAGCTTCAATTCAGTAGCCTTCAATTCAATGTAACCACGTCCGTTAAAGTAAGGGTATGGGGTGAAGCTAACGCTAATTTAGTCCCCAACCGATTTAGTCCTTACATGTAATTTTCCAATGCTCCACCCGAAGGCACTACATTGGCCAGGAAGCGATTTTTTACCTGGAAAATTTGGAATTTTGCCAAACCTTTGCTGTTCCAAGCAAGGTGGGGATTTTAACGTACGTGACACCACTCACACACGGGATCTTTATTTTACCTCTCATCCGAACGAGGGTGTATTTTTGTGAAAATACTCGCCTAACATTTTTCAAGCGGACCGTGTCGGAATTTGAACCCGGGACCTTGGGCGTAGTAGTCACACACATACCACTACGCCACGGAGCCTCCAACCAAACCCATTTAGTCCTCTAAATACGCAATTGTGCTGCGTTAGCTCTGCTAAGGGGTGCGCTAGGTATAATTAAGCTGCGTTAGCATTTTGAGCACAATTAGACATTGTGTAGGTTAACGCACCTGGAAGGGATAAAGAGCTAAGATAATGAAGTTTGTATGCCTGCGCTAGCTATTATTTCGAGTGCGATAGGTTGCGCTAGGTCTAAGTAATCTGCGCTAGCACTCTAACTAAGTATTTCCCACATGGGGAGGCTAACGTTATCTTCCCTCCCCCCAACCGATTTAGTCTTTTAAATACGCAATTTTGCTGCGCTAGCTTTGCTAAAGGGTGCGCTATGTTGCGCTAGGTATAATTAAGTTGCGCTAGCATTTTAAGCACAATCAGACATTGAGGGGGGACAGGTTAACGCACCTCTTCAATTCAACACCGTTCAATTCAATGTAACTATCGTCGTTAAAGTAAGTGTAGGGGGTGAAATAATTAATCTTAAAAAATCGTATCTTAGGAAACGGTGTCTGCTAAATTTGTTTGGGTGAATAATCGTCTATCTAAATGAGCTTCAATTCAGTAGCCTTGAATTCAATGTAACCACGTCCGTTAAAGTAAGGGTATGGGGTGAAGTAATAAATTTTAAAAAACCGTATCTTCTTTAGGAAACGATGTCTGCTAAAATTGTTTACGCGAATAACCATCTAACTAGCTTATTTTTCTAAAGGAAAGTGGTGGTTACATTGGATACATTGATTTGAAGGCTGCTAAATTAAAGCTCCTTTAGGTACATGATTATTTTCGTGCAAAAAATGTTTAACCGGCGTCGTTTCATTAAGAAGATGCGATTCTTGAAGGTTTATTACCTCATCCCCTACTCTTACTTTAACTATGGTGTTTACATTGCATTGAAGGGTACTGAATTGAAGCTACTTCAGGTAGACGATTATTTGCGCAAACAAATTTAGTAGACACCGTTTCGTAAAGGAGATACAATTTCTTAAGCGTCGTTTTTCTGTTCTAAAAAGTGTGGATAACGTTTGATTCACACTCCACACATTAACGATGTATAATAGTCACATTTTGTGCGCCACTGATTTTAAAAGTGTGGATGGATTTGAGTGTTGCTAACTTCACACCGGTCATGATTGCTGTGAGTTACAATCGCAAACCATAAGTTTAGTTTTCATAAACGACTGCAACATATTGCATTGCATGGATTAAATGGGACGAAAGTGTATAAATATTGTGCACAAATCAAAGCTCTATGAATTATAAACAAGAAACGAATAAACATTAATTAAACATTAGCCAACAACGAACCACTTATAAATACCATGCAGTTACTAGTGATTTATCTTTCGAAGTAAAATAAACTAATAGTGAATTGATAATAAATTATAGAAATTCCTAAATCTAGATGGAATGCTACAGTTCATGTGTTGTGAAGTAAGCAGTGGCGAGAGTGGTTGTCATGGTGATATAATAAGTAGTGGTCACATAGTTGTCACTTTTATGTTTATTATTTGTAATACGTTTATGTACAATAAAATAGAGCTTTTATACTAAGAACGTTCCGTAATTTACCGCGCATCTTCTCATCAGGTTATGGGCCCAGTCACTCATAACAATATTGTCTAAAAGAAGAATTAAAAAATTTTTTTTTAAATAATTTGGGCAATGGCGACAGCAATGGCATCAATTGAAAAATTGGAAGGACGGGAAGATTACGAAACTTGGAAGTTAGCTGTCCAGGCTTATTTGGATATGACCGCTTTATGGTGTCATGTCACAGGCACTTGCACAGAAACCAAAGTATAAAAAAAGCGGATGGACACATAAGCAAAAGCGTCAATTGTACTGATGGTTGAATCAGTGAATTTTCAGCACTTACAAGATGCAAAATCAGCTAAGGGAGTCTGGCAGAATCTTCAGAAAGTCTTTGAAGATTCGAGGTTGTTACGTCGCGTTGGACTACTACGCGAACTCGTCACAACAAGACTGGTGGAATCTTTGTCGATGGAGATCTTTGTAAATAAAATCTTTAGCGCGGCACACAAATTGAATGGTGCTGGAATGAGAATAGATGACGAGTGGATCGGAACCTTATTACTAACCGGATTGAGTGATGAATACAAACCTATGATTATGGCAATGGAAAATTCGGGACACAAAATTTCTGCGGATTCGATCAAAACAAAACTTTTGCAAGAAGTTAGATCAAACGAAAGAGCAGGTACTTTATCATCGTCGGCGATGTACACTCAAAAGCCTAAGTTTCCAAAAAGAACAGGCCGCCAGAAGAATACAAAATGTTTCGGATGTGGTGAAATAGGGTGCTACAAAAATAAATGTCCAAAAGGGAAACAGAGTAAGAATGCCGGTTACACGTCAATTCGTCCCTGTTTGACTGCAAGTAATCTACAGTCGACAGTAGTACATTTATTCTGGTTCATCAACTCACATGACATGCCAACAAGGTTGGTTTGAAGAGATCAAATCTGAACACAGTGGCGAAGTGACAATTGCAAATTAGTCAAAGTTGAAAGCAGAGTTGACAGGTGATGTACGGCTTCAACTGCGAATTAATAATAATGCAGTTGATACTACTATTCGAAACGTGCTATATGTACCAAATTTATGCACGAACTTATTATCAGTCAGTGAAACCAGTCAATAAGGGTCTTATTGTAAAATTTGGCACTGACGGTTGCAAAATTTTGGAAAAGCATAATAAGTTATTAGTTCAAGCAAATCTAATGAACGGCCTATTCAAGGTGGAGCAGGTGATCGCATCAAGTATGATGGTGAAATCGACAGAAACTCAACAATTGTGACATTGACGACTTGGCCATATAGTACACGACAACTTGATAAAGTTGCGAAGCCGTTTTGTTGAGGGAATTAGTTTCATCAGCGGTCAGCGACAAACTTGCGAGATTTGCGTGATGGGAAAACTGGCGCGTTTTTCATTTAAGAAAATTAACTCCCGAACATGTAATATCTACACTCAATTCTGTGCGGCACAATGCCCGTTGATACATTCGGAGGTTCTCGGTATTTTATGACTTTCGTTGATGATTTTAGCCGAAAAGTTTTTGTGTATTTTATCAAGAACAAGTTCAATGTCTTAAATGTTTTTAAAGATTTTAAATAGTATGTTGAGAATCAGACGAGCCGAAAAATTAAAAAAATTCGCACAGACAACGGCACTGAATACTGTAATAGTGAATTTTTAAAGTTTCTGAGTGATTCAGGGATCGAACATCAAACGACAGCACCGTATTTGCCTGAATAGAATGGTATGGCAGAGCGACTGAATAGGATTTTAATCGAACGAGCAAGATGTATGCTTTTTGATGCAAAGTTTAATATTAAATTTTGGCGTGAAGCGATTAATACCGCAGGATATCTCGTTAATCGTCCGCCGTGTCAAGGGGCAATTGACAAAACACCGGAAGAAATTTGGTCTGGCAAAAAACCAAATTTATCAAATTTGAAAGTGTTTGGATGCAAAGCCATGGTACATATTCCGAAACAAAAAAGGAATAAGTTTGATCCTAAGTCCAAGGATTTCATAATGGTTGGTTACAATGAACACTGCAAAGGCTATACAGTCTTTGATCCGAAGAAAATGAAAGTTGATATAAGTCGTGAATTGTTTTTTTTAGAGGAGCAACAAATTGAGAAAGAAATACCTTCTTGTAACAAATTTTATCATTTTTATCTATTCAAAGACGATATCAAGGAAGTGGAGGACACGGTTGTTACAATTAATAACGATGACATGCATGGACAAAACAAAGTGGAAGCTGAGAATAGTAATTCAGATGACAAAGACAGTAGTGAACAATCCATAATGGATAATAGTTCGATGAGCATTGCAACCAATGATGTAGATCAAGAGTTACGGCGATCAACGAGACAGACTAAGTAAACAAAGAAAGACGACTTTGTTTACGTTCGATTGTGGATAATGCAGACTATCCGCTGACAGTGAAGGACGTGATGAAAAGTCCGTATGTTTCGCAATGGAAAAGGGCCTAATCGAAGTCCCTAATCGAAAACGGAACTTGGTCTTTGGAAAATCTGCCAGCAAATCACAAGGCAATTCGTAGCAAGTGGGTATTCAAAACCAAATGCTACGAGAATGATCAAGTCAAACGGTATAAAGATCGCCTGGTAATAAAAGTTTGTGCTCAACGCATGTAACCTTCTGACTTTTAGGTGTGTAACTTTTACTATCGCGTGTAAGGTTCACCTACTTGCAACGTGTACCTGAATGTGTGCCTGTATGACCCTCGGCTATTGTACTTATTTAATCTTTATTGCTTAAATCTCCAGAGACCTTATTATCAGGGCTACACAATGGGTTCTTTGTTTTATCTCTGCGATAGCATACACATGGAAATAATTTATCTAACAAGTACTTCACTGATTCAGTTTGAAATAAGACAAACAACATGTGATATAAATACGTATAATAATTGTAATTGAACTAACAAGATAATCAAACTCTAAATTATGTTAGTAAAAATAATAAAAATTTAATCTTTAACCAATTTCAATTTTTTTAGAACTCTAACTAAACTGTAAATTTTACTTCAGTAAATTTTGTTTCGTTTTCTTTTTAATAATCACTGAGTATCAAAAAGTTAACAAAATAAACCGACGTGATATGAGCTCATGTCTCGGGTTTTTTTTTTTACAAGATAAAATTACAACGTGTTAATTCAAACATTAATTAAAGCATTGCATCTTCACTAGTATTTAAACATTTGTCAAACAAACAATTATTACGTTTTCTTTTATAAAAATTTAAACTTATATACAAAAACACCTAAATAAAGTATTTTCAAAGTCCTTGATCTCGACACACGTCAACACAAAACGCGATCAGTTGAACTAACAACATATGGTAGACCTCATGGCAGACACATCAAAAACCTAATCCTCTAAACCAAAGAATCTTAATCCAGAAAAAGCAAGCCTTCCAGAATGCAATCCAAAAAGTAGAAACAGCGTAAATTAGCTCAATATCTCTGCTAATATTTTCTAATTTACTCGTTTTACAATACTCGAACAAGTATTCAAATTCACTTAAATAGCATTCCAACCAAAACCATATTGAAGTGAGCAACAGGTTTTTAAAAATTAAATTAATTTGCTACAACAGATAACCTTATTTTAAAAACATGGTACGATAAATAAAATCGGCTTACCCCTAGCCGGCGATTTAATTTATTTTCAACAGGAAACGCTTCCAACAACCAAAGTAACATTTGGAAAATAACACGTTGCTTCGTGTCCATCTTCCACCAAAAGTTGAATAAGATCGCCCGATCTCAATAAATGGGATTGCGCAGAGAACCAGAATACGCCTTTTGATCCCGACCTAACAGAATTTCGACTAATAAGACAAAGGAAACTGCTTTTCCGTTTAACTTATAACCCAAATGGAGGTAAACAAAGTTGCCTAACGTCTAGATTCGTAACAGGTGTTACGTCATCATCGAACAATTCGGTATTTTGTGACAATAAATACCGTCAGTGCGTGCATCCTACAGTTGTCAGTGAAACATTATATACCGGCAGGCAGTGCGTGAAGTGAGTCGCATTCGAACCCTTGCAGAAGCCGGTTGTATTAGAGCTTTTGAAAGCGAGACCGACACCATTCGTGCGTGTTACTGGTTCTCCGTCGAAAGCTTTTGTGCGTGAACGTTTTATTGCCCACAGCGGCACAGGATAAAAGGTATTTATACCCTTTATTAAGTAGTTTGGTGTAGTTGTAGTTATTACATAACCGCTCCACTGCTATCGTTATTGCTTGCAAAAAGCAATTGGTCCTTCCCTGTAATTAGCATATCTTTATCAATCTATATCACTCCTTAATCCCCGAACAAGCTAACAGGTAAAATGAACTGTTACACCAGGGGCATTGATTATGAAGAGACGTTCTTACTGGTCGTACGTTATTTATCATTACGTTTTCTGATTGCGATCACTGCTAAATATGATTTAGAAATTGATCAGATGGATGTGATTTCGGCCATTTTGCAAGGTGAATAGATGAAGAGATCTATATAGTTCAGCCTGAATAGTCAGCGTGTATGTCGGCTAAAAAAACCGTTATATGGTCTCAAGCAAGCGAGTCGCGTATGGAATCAACATTTGAACACCGCATTAAGAAAGTTTGGTCTTAATTGTTCAGCAGTCGAGCCATGTATATACTACTACGTTCAAGATATTCAAATATTAATCGTAGCAGTCTACGTTGATGACATTTTAATCTTTTCCAATGACAGGACATTGAAAGATAAGTTGAAGTCGAGTCTGCAAAGCCAGTTTAAAATGAAAAACATTGGTCAGGCAAAATTTGTCATTGGTACACAGATCATACAAGAGTGAAAATTGGATATGATTACAATTAACCAAAGTCAGTATATTCAGAAAATACTGGAAAAGTTTCAAATGACTGATTGCAATAGCGTGAGTACGCCGGTAGATCCGAATCAAAAACTAACAATGAAAATTTCACCACCAAGTGAAAAGGATCGCGAAGCAATGAAGAATGTGCCATACCAAGAAGTTGTTGGCAGTTTGTTCTTTGCTGCTCAAGCGTCGCTGCCAGATATTCAGTATCAAGTTGAAATTGTAACTCAATTCAGCAACAACCCTGGAAAGGCGCATTGAAATGCTGCAAAACGAATTTTGCGCTATCTGAAGAGCACAGCCGATTGGAAGTTGTCATATTCGAAAAATGTGACTCACATTGGGCAAGTAATACCATAGATAGACATTCAGTTACAGAATATGTATTTAAACTCTAAGGTGGGGCTGTTTCGTGGACTTCGAAGAAACAAGCAACTGTTGCATTGTCAACGACAGAGTCTGAATAAATGTCAATCTCAGCGGTAACTCGGGAAGCACTATGGCTGCGTGGATGTATGGTGAGTTACTTAACCACATAGCATAACAGGGTTCGACGCTGTACTGCTGTCAGAGAAAACAGCATTTTCCTCACGTACAAAGCATATAGACATACACCACCACTTTCTACGAGAAAAGGTTAACGAAAAGTCAGTTAAGTTTGTCTATATTAGCACGAATGACATGATAGCTGATAGCTTGACGAAACCGGTACCAGTAGAAAAACAAATTTTGTTCAAGGGGATTTAACCTACTATATGGCTCAAGTGGAGGTGTTGTGAAATAAGCCGTGGCGCGAGTGGTTGTCATGGTGATATAATAAGTAGTGTGCATATAGTTGTCACTTCTATGTTTAACTGTAATACGTTTATGTACGATAAAAGAGAACTTTTATACTAAGAGACGTTCCGTAATTTACCGCGCATCCTCTCATCATCATGAACCATGATACCGCAGTCCACTTCATCTAAATTACAAGTTATAAATTTATCAATAAAGTAATTTTATTTATTGAATGACTAACCATAATAAATATGACAAGAACTTTACTAAAATTATGATTTATACCGTCATTAACTTCGCTCTCACAGTCCGTGTACTATTTAAAATACAGCGGCAATCCGTCCTTGCCTTAAAAGCAGGCTTAGAATAATCAGGCATTTCCATATGCAAGTGCATATTTCAGGCATTTTTATTAATAAATGCATATTTTGAATCTTTAGAACCTTTATGTATATTTATATTTGCCGCATTTTTAATTAAAAATTGCAAATCTACAAGCATTTCCTATTAACGTAAATCCAAAGATACATATCCGGTTTACAAATTACAAACTTGGGATCAGTCCATATCAAGTTTTTCTAGTACGTAATATATTTAATATATCACTAATGAAATTTTAGAGCAAAAGTATATCAATTTTTCTGCGAAAGAAGACTCCGAGAAAACAGTAAAGAGAACCCCTTCAGAAGTTTAATATTAATTTCAAATTTACAGCTGATGATAATGTGAATGACAAATGGAATTTATAAGTAATGTCACAGTGTAAGACATGTCTAAAATTATTCAAAAATGACTGGATTACAAATTCACACCACTAAAGTTCACAAAAAATGGGAAAGCTATGAATCCTAAGAACTGTCGATAAAATATCGATCATGAAAAGCAAAACCATAAGCAAGATAAAATTTTGAATAATAAAATAGGTAATGAAGGAACCTCTAACGAATTTTCCTTAAATGTAGCCGAATTGAATAATTTATTGTCTAAATTTAAAAACTCTAGCAACTTAATTAAGCGCATCCCTGTACGTTCTCAATGCGCACTTGCTCTTTATGAAACAATTAACAGTTGTATAAACACAAATTCTTCCGTAGCTTGAGAATCGCTTTTTCTTTTTGCTTATAAGGTATTTTTTATACATTTTCATAAGTCCAATATATCGTTAAATCAAACTTCCCTACTTCTCAAATTTTACATAAGTCAAAACCCATCCAAATCACAGTTTTCTTCAATCACAACCTAAGGCCAAAAGTAACTCCAAACAAATAGAATCTAAAAGAACTGTGTTCAAAGTTGGAGACGGAGATATAACACCCGCAATTCAAATTTTGTTAAGATGATACTTTTGTTCCCTTTTCTGAATCTGTCTTTTACGAACTTAAAATTCAGCATTCAAAAGCTTCTCAAATTGTCAGAATCTTGAATCCTAAATTCCAATTCTAACCTTAGTATTTCAAGGGAAGGCGTTAAAAATACAATATCTTTTAAAACTAGCTAAGCGGGAGGAATAGATGGCCTACGTCCCTCCCACTTTGTGACTTTCTCCTGCGGTGCTAATACACAAAAGCTTCTGAATTCGTTAACTTCTCTAACTTCATGTTGGCAGGAAAAGTGAACCGCGAAATTTGTTCTATTTTGTATGGCGCTTCTTTATGTGCCCTAAAAAAAAGATGGTGACTCGTCCAATTGCAATCGGTACCGTTTTCAGGAGATTGGTTGCTAAAATATCTTGTCGAAACATTAGAAATACTCTGGATGACCTTATCCTGCCTGTTCAGTTTAGTTTTGGTACACCAGGCGGTTGTGAAGTTGTCTCGTATTCCGCTCGTACCCTAACGCAAGTAACGTTTCGGGCCTTGGGAGCGGTCTTTTTAAAAACTTCTTCCAAAAATTCTTGTGACAAATTTTATTATTTAAACAGATATTATAATGGAATTTTGACAAACTTGATGTAATTGTTCTAAGTCGAAATAAAATAATAACTGAATTAATATTAGGCGAGTATCCTAAGTAAACGGCAATGTTAAAGCTGAAATATTCAAGACAGACTGATGGTCTTGGGGCTCTCGGGGTATTTATGTTGTTCCTGCCCCTCACATGTCTGTGGGAACTTGCAGAGCTCATGTCTGCTTATTCATTAATTCTATTTATTATACAATGTAACAATCTTAATTTCTAAGTAATTACGGTTTCTTAACCGTCTATGACCTGCAGCTGCAGTATCACTTGCGTCTGGAATACAATGTATTACATCCGTTCTCACAACTTGTTTGTGAACTTTTAATAATCTTTCTGATTTATTCTGGAATTTACAATGTTGCGGCTAACTTAATAATTCCTACTAATTCCTAATAATTTCTATTAACTCGTAACTCTTCCCGACGTAAATGAAAAATTAAGGGTTTTACTTTTGCTTAATTTTTAAAATTCATTGTCCCTAAGGGTGCATTTGTTACTTCTTTATTTGTCTTTGTTTCCTTATGTCTAAAATTTCTTTCTTTAATCTTATATCTAAGATACATTTTGTAAAATACATATATAATTAGAAGAATGAGTAAAATGATTAATAAAATTGTCCAAACGTTTATATTATCGTAGTATAATTTTGGCACTTTCAACTGACTCTAATGTTCTTTATAATTGTCCATTAATTCCATGACGTGGTTGAGATTGTCTAAGTCCAGGTGTTCTAGTTGCATGGTTTTCTTGATTATTTCTTAATCTTCGGTTTGCGTTATCTTGAATTGTAATTCTGGTAAATTTGCGAATTTCTTGGTTACTGTGGGGTCTTGATATACTCTGATGATTTCGTTCTTCAATTTTAAATAACAGTCTTCTTTAAGGGTGATTACTTTGCTTCCGGTTAGTGCTAGATTATTCTCGTCTTGATTGCAGTGGACGGTTGCTATTACTTCTGTTGGAAATATGGCAATCCATTTGTTTTCTGTAACTTTTTGAATTTTCATGTTTGTGATTTGTATTGTTTTTGTTTCATAGTTGTCGTAATGGTCTTTTTGGATGGTTGTTGTTGTTAATGATTGGTATAAGTATTGATTTGGCGTTACTTCGTTACATCTTTCGTTGGTGTAACCATATCTGAGTTCATTTAAGGAAAGGAACTTGGTTTTGGGGATGATAGCTTGATACATGCTAGTAATTTTCATTGGAAAAGCAAATAAATGATAATAATTATGAATGTTATTTTCTACTATGGGGATTTCTATTAAAAATGTGATTTTGTTTTATTCTTTACATAGCCTTTCATATAGCTATTTTTTTAAATATTAAAATGTTTGATTCTATTACATTTAAGGGTAATTTACTGTTAGTTATAAAATATCTAATTCTTAATAATTCAGTTGGTTCTATGATACTAGATTGAAATTTGTTTAATTTTGCAAATATTACGGCCTTTTCTAATGTGGCTAAAATTTGTTGGAGTACAGTGAGGGTTGATATTATTTGAGTCTCGATTCCTAACAGGTGGTTTGCATATTGGTTTCAATGGTTTGTATTCTATTGGTGATACTATCTTGTTTTCTTACTAACTGTCTTAACGTATCGTTGAATTTTATTATAGTTGATTGGGTTAGGGATATTTGCCTGCTAACAATGGTTTTTAATGTCGTTTTGATTCTCAATTAATTGTTGTATTGTGTTGTCATAACGTTCTGCGTCTTGGTTATCTAAATTGCCTGTGATAGCTTTTATTATGTTACCTAGTCCGTTAATTAGTCCTCTTTTTCGTCTTGCATTTTGTTTTGTGGGTATTAATCTATTAAATTTATCTTCTAAGTACCTTAAAATACTTTCTAATATACTGTTGCAATTCATCATTTCTATTGCGTATTCGTTTCCGAATTTGTCTATGTCCATTGATTGTTTCAGTCTGTAATAATTGTCTTTGATTATTTGAAATTCTTGCTTTAGTTCCGTTAAATCGAATTTTTGTGCGAATGTCCAGTAGTCCATTGTATTTTGCATACTTTCCAATTTTATTGGTAGTATACCGTGGTTGTTTTTTATGTCTTCAATTAATATGTCGTTGTCCGTTCTACCTGGGCGGAGGTTGACGGTAAGGGTGATGACTCTCCATTTGAAATTACAGGGTGTATTAAGTTTTTCAAATGAATGTATTTTACTGTCTTGCCGTTGTCTTCTACGGCCATATTTTTGTTTAATATTCTTTTAATTTTAAACGGGCCTAAATTTCTGGGTGCCGTTTTGTGTCTTTTAATTTGAAAGTTTTTATCGTATACGGCTTGTCCTATTGAAAATTTATTTACATCGCTATTCTTATTGCGGGTTGTGGTGATACGTTCTTTGTCGTTATCTAATTTATCTTTTACTTTATCGTTAGTTTCTGTTTATGGTCTTTTGCATATTGCTGGTATACTTCTTTGTTATAGTGTATGTCGTATGGGTTAATGTAAATTCTAAGGGAGTAAAATTTGTTGATGAGTGGACCGTATTGTTGTAAGCGATTAGTGCGTATGACATTAAATTGATGATGTGCTCCTTCCTGAGAGTTAATCTTAATATCTGATCTGTTCTAATAGGGTTAAATGTAATCTTTCAATTAATCCGTTCGATTTGGGGTGGTTTTCGGTTATAAAATGAATTTTTGTTTTATGGAGTTCTAATGTGTTTTGTATCGTCTCATTTTTAAATTCGCTGCCATTATCTAAATTTATTGTTTCGGGTGTGCCATAAAATGCAAAGTATTGTAAAATTCCTTGCGTTACGTCAATGCTATTGTTAGAGGTGATGGGTAATGCTTGACCTATTTTTGTGAATGCGTCTACAATTGTCAAATAGTTTTGTGCTTCTACTACTAGAGTGTCGGCATGTAATTTATGGAAAGGTTTGACGGGTGTTTTGGTTAACATTAAGGGTATTTTGAGGGTGTTCTGTCGTATTTTGCTTTATCGCATAACTCCCATTGGTTGATAAAGTCTGTGGTTAACTCTTTCATATCTTTAAAATAGTATCGTCTTGTTAGTTGCTTTAATGTTTCATTAATTCCACGATGGTTGGTTTTGCCTTTGTGTTGGTTTGTAATTACGTCGTTTATTTCTTCAGGGTTGTCTAAGGATACTAATTTTCTTGTGCATCTGATAAGTTTAGGGCCAGAGTTATTAAATAATTTAACGTATAATTCTGAGAATCGTTTACATAAATGTTCGGTGTCGAAATAAAAGTAAAATCGTTTTTTCTCGAGGGTGTATTCCTTTAGAATTTTAATCATTTGTTCCTCGTTGTCCTCTTTAGTTATTTGAATTTGGTATATTTTCTTATTGTCTACTTTTGTATATTTTACGGGATTGGGGTTGGTTAAAACTTCGGTAATTATAAATTGATCGGATTTTATATCGGTTGCTTCGTTTAAGATTTTAATTGCGGTTTTTGGCTCTTCGTTCTGTGTCGACTATATGGCATTTCTTGTGGGTCTTCTCTTACTTCTGTGTGGCCTAAGTTACCTAAAATTGATTCCGTTTCTAGTGCGTTGAGCTGTATTCTACTTAGGGCATCTGCGTTATTGTTATAAATTCCTTTTTTGTATATAATTTCGTAATCGTACTCGTCTAGTCTGATTCGCCATCGTTGTAATTTAGAGTTTGGTTTTATAAGTTTGCATAGCCATACTAATGGTCTATGGTCGGTGTATATATAGAATTTTCGTCCGTAAAGGTATGGTCTAAAATATTTCGTTGCCCAAATTATGGCTGATAGTTCTTTCTCTATTGTACTGTATTTCTGTTCAGTCTGGTTTAAGGTTCTAGATGCGTAGCTGATTGGTTTATCGCTACCTACTTTTTCTTGGCTGAATACTGCGCCTAGTGCTATGTTTGATGTGTCAGTTGTCAATATAAATGGTTTCGAATAGTCTGGGTATTCTAATACGGGGTGGTTCGTGAGTATACATTAAATTTTTTCTACGGCTTTAATGAATTTTGCGGTGTTCAATTTTGTTTCCTTTTTGTAAACAATTTGTCGAGGGCTTGATTATCTATGCGTAACCTTTAATGAATTTGCAGTAGTAACCACTAAGTCCTAGAAATCCTTTAATTTCTTTGTTCGTTTTTGGAATGGGGTAATTTAATACTACATTCGTTTTATCGGGGTTTGGCATGACTTCTTGGGGTGTTATTATATGTCCTAAAAATGTGAAACGACTTTTGTTTTACAGAAGGCACCACGTAGTGAGCGCCACTGAAACGTTATTTCTTCTACGTTGAGGCGCTAGTGTAACTTATTTTTCTTAATGGGCGCTAGTGAACAAAAATCTTTCGACATAGCTAGGGATCTGTTCCTGGGTAGAGCAATAAGAAGTGGAAGGGGAAGTCGAATTCTGTTTGCAAATCAAAGCTAAGCTAAATTAAATAGGCGCCATCATGTTCTGAGATAATTACGATAATAGCAGAGCACAGTTATAAAGGCGGACGTGGAAACCCAAAGATAAAATGATCGCCTTCGTTAACAAAAACCTGTCTTAACAAAATAAGACGCAGCTCCTGTAAGAAATTGCAAAGATTAAATAAATAAAAAAGTAGAACACCATTTGTGTCCTATAAAAGTATATAAAAAATAAAAAAAATGTATATCCAATATGATATTGGCACCAAATTATTACTCAAAAAATTTTACCCTTGTGTAATTAGATTTGATCGCATTTGACCAAAATAAAAGCCTCAAAGTTGATCTAATTGTTTACTAAAGAAACTCTCTTTTAAAATTTCGGAACTTTTTTTAAAACAACCTACTACACTTTAAATATGAACCTGCTTTAAACATTTGAGTGAAAATAATTTGTAAGCATAATACACTGAATTACGTTCTAACCTGGGCAGATCTTTTCAGGTAGATTACAATTTCTAGAATCTTTAAATTTTCAGATTTAAAGTTTATGATTTACATGTAGATAAATGCTAATCACAAAAATAGGAATGTTTGGTTTAAACTCAATGACAGCTGCACGAAGCATTTGTTTTCATGACAACATCTGTCAATTGTGCAACACAAAAAAAATATGACGTCGAAAACATACGTTGAAATTATCTAAGGTTCAGATGGAACAAAGCTTGTAATTATAAAAACCTAATCTGACAAAATTTTGTTCTACGGCTTATAAAACCAGTTCAATAATAGTTGAGAATTACACAGATTACATGTTGAAAACATAATAGCAACTTTACGTGCTTTATAAGATAGACTGTTTATCACATTTTTATGACATTCAAAACACATGCATGAAATATCTTATATCTAATAACGAACCAAGCTGCTTTTGTTGCTCCACGATAAATCGAGATGGAAATTTATATTCTTCAAACAAAGTTACCAGCCATTTCTAACTAGAGACGACTGCAATCCAAACTAACATCCATAATTCCTAGTTAACCAATTTCTTAGTAGACAAATTTCATATCGACAAATCCTAAGTGACGAATTTTAAATGATGAATCCTACATGACGCGCTAAATAAATTAAACCAAATTAAATTAGTTCGTAAAATATATACTTTACCAACCGTTAGTAGAAGGTATCTTAATAGTTTCAGGTCGAGCACGACCTGACCTGCTTACTTTAGTAATTGATGCGAAGGTCACTTGCCTCTAGCCGAGAATACATGTTGATAAAGCTGTTGCTAGCGACCGACTAACTTAACGAAACAAGAACCGAATCGTCGCGACGATAGAGGCGTGGAATACGAAAGAAACAACTAGAGATGCGCGTGGAAATAACTTTATGTGACACAGATATTTTAGTATAAGAAGATTAATAAGGAATAATGTACGCTTAGCGCATTATCCTCGTAATTCAATGCGAATAATTATTAATGAAATTAAACGTGTTACAAATGATACTTGTTTCTGTAAAAATTGACTTCTGTCTAGTTGAACTTTAGAATGTGTTTTTCTTAGTCTTTCGAATACTTCTCATAGTTTTTCTATATGTTCTACCAGTGATGTTGAATATACTATGATGTCGTCTAGGTATATAACACATTTTTCGTTTCGTAATGTCCTCTATGTGTGCTAAATGCGGTTTTCGCTGTGTCCTTCTAGTCCATTTCTACTTGATGAAATCATAAGGCGAGGTCTAATGTTGAAAAATATTGACACTTTTCTAATTTGTCTAAAATTTCGGTGATATTGGGTAGTTGATATTTATCATCTACCGTTTTTTCCTTTAGCTTACTGTAGTTTATTACCATTCGATATTTTCGTTTGCCTGAAGCGTTTAATTTCTTGGGTACTATTATTACGGGGCTGCTCCATGGTGAGTTGGAGTGTTGGATTATATCTTGTTCTAATAAATCTGTTACTTGTCTATCGGCTTCTTCTTGGCTTGCCTGTGGTAGTCTGTATGCTTTTGTAAAAATTGGCTTTTTATTTGTTAATTCTATATTGTGTTTGACTGTAGTAGTGAGTGTTAAGGGTATTCCTTTGCAATGGAATATATCGCAGTATTCAAAACATAAGTTTTTAATGGCTCTCCCCTCTTCTTTTTTTAATGTCGGTATTGAAGCGAATGTTACTTAAATTTTCTCTTAACTTCTTGTCGTGTTCTACGGGGTTGTAATCGTTTTCTAAATTTTCATCTATTTCCATTTCATTAAAGTTCTATTCTTCTACGTTAATTGGGTTTGTCAGTGTTGTTCTACGGGGTGGTTATTTGAGTGTAGAATTGTTGTAGTGGCATAATTATGTTTTATCTGTACTAGTGCTGTGGGGGTTTCTACTCTTTGTTGAAATGTTATGTGATTTATAATTCCTACTTCGCTTTTGAGTTTAATAGGATTTTTATTTGTTTCTCGGTACGGGGTTCTACGGTGTATTTTTGCTCGGTTTGGGTATTTAGGAATTTAATGGGATTTGTCCGTGTTTCGTTCTTAGTAACGGTTTTCTATCTCAATATTGGCTTCTAATTTTCTTAGAAGATCCATTCCTATTAGTCCATCGTATGTATCGTTAAACTCGAAAATGCAAAATTTATGTTGCATTTTTA
Source organism: Platerodrilus igneus (assembly GCA_036346225.1). Lineage (NCBI taxonomy): Eukaryota > Metazoa > Arthropoda > Insecta > Coleoptera > Lycidae > Platerodrilus > Platerodrilus igneus. The sequence continues at coordinate 2,910,554 of JARFIW010001004.1, forward strand.
CAGTGAAGGTCGTTGAATGTCGTTTGGTGGGCTGTTTTAATTTTAAAGGGTTCTCTTTCTATAAAATCTAAATCATGTTTATTTACGGTTCGGGGGCTAGTTAGTGTTTCTGAAGATCCGGTATCGATTGATAATTTAAGTTCTGCGTGGGCTATTTCTATGTATGGCAATACTTGTTGATTGATATTATTTAAATTGATTATGTTTGGTCGTTTATAAATCGGTGTATCTGAAAATTTGACCACGCATTTTCTTCGTCGTCCTCTTCGTAATTTTCGCATGGTTCGTTGCGTTCATAATTTTCTAAATGATTTGATTATTCGCTAGGTTCTTCTACTTCTTGGTGAAATAATTCTTAGGAGGTAAAGTTTCGTTTTTGGTTATGACTTGGTCGGATTTGCGGTATTTTTGTATTTTGTCTGGTGTTACCAGATGAGGTGTCCATAGGAGTTGGTTTGTAATATCCGTTGGAGTTATTATTATTTATCATCGATGTATTTCTAATGGGGTTTGTGCTGAATGTATGTCTTTGTTGGTTTACGTTTTAATTAAATCTTGGTGTAAATGTGGGTTTTGTAAAATTTGAGTAGAACGTTGGTTTCGGAAATTGTCTAAATTGATCGTTAAAATTCGTGTTATTAAAACTTGGGTTGTTAGTACGCGGTTGATTCGTTTGTGCGTTAAATGGAGTAAATATTGATTGGGTGGTTGTTTGTCTCGCGGCTTGTATGGTTTTTATTGATGAATAGCTTTTATTTGCCTTAGGGTTATATAGTATGTTTCGATAATACATGACGTTTTCTTCTTCTATGATTATATTTATTGCTTATTCTAAATTTTGGTGATGTTTGAAACTTATTTTGTCTGATAATCGCTCAGATAATGCGTTTATGTAGGCGTCCAGTGCCATTTCGTCATACATTTTGGTTTTCAGTAGGCGGATATTTTGGTTGTGTTCTTCGATTTTTAATTTTCACGTACACGATTCTTAAAACCGCTCCACGCTCACAATTTTTCAAAAACAACACTAACGTACACAAAATTCCATGTATTCCTTCTAACCGAACTTATTTTCACAACATTTCTTCGAAACTCCAATTAAAGTTAACACTAATACACACGTACTAAATGGTTTTGCAGTATTTTAAACGATCCCACTCCAATAACCTTGTATATTCATCCAAGCTGACGAAAGTTAACGTTTAAACTACGCCTATCACCAATACGTGTTATCTTTCCTACTTCTACATATGCTTGCAAATCATCTATCTCTCTTACCTTGTTTTTTCAACTTCATTTGTTACGGACAACAACTGCTGCCAACCTAGCTGTCACTTATCGAATTTTACGTTCTTTACTAAAAGCTATACATTTTATTTTAGTCCCGCCAATTGACGTCGGAATTAAACTACTTGGAATTTGCTGTTTGCTTGTTTCACTTCTTTGCCCCCTATTTAATACAATACATGGAAAACTACAACAGTTTGAAACGGTCTAAAGCTTTTTAAAAATTACTCCTCCCAATTTGTTTGTAAGATAATAATACTAGGAAACTAGCTTCTTCCATAACACGTTCTAAAAGCTTTTAACAAATATACATCAAACTACTCTGATTAAATAAGAGGGTTTGAGTTATTATTTATAAATATTAAATTTAAATCTCGTCTTATGCACAGGATGTTTCTAATATGTCATACGCTATACTTTATGAGTATTTATATCTGAAGGATTATGAAAATTAGGTTAAGCTTCCTGAAATTTTCTGCACAGTTATTAAATTCTAAAACTATTGACCTTCAAAGTTATTTGTTGCACTTTCACATGCTGATTCCCCTAAATTAAATTTCAAATTGAAAAATAATACTCTTTTAGCCCCAAATATTACAGTAATATATATATATATATATATATATATATATATATATTGCTGTAATTAGGGTTGGGCAGCTCCGTGGCGTAGTGGTATGTGTGTGACTACTACGCCCAAGGTCCCGGGTTCGAATCCCGACACGGTCCGCTTGAAAAATGTTAGGCGAGCATTTTTCACAAAAATACACCCTCGTTCGGATGAGAGGTAAAATGGAGGTCCCGTGTGTGAGTGTTGTCATGCACGTTAAAGATCCCTACCTTGCTTGGAACAGCAAGGGTTCGGCAAAATTCAAAATTTTCCAGGTAACAAAAACTCGCTTCCTGGCCAGTGTAGTACCTTCGGGTGGAGCATTGGAAAATCACATGTAATGTAATTAGGGTTAATTTAGGGGTAGGTTAAGTCATAGGGGTTGTAGAATAAACAAGGGAAACTCCCAAGTAACAGAAGCACAGAATTACAGATATTATAAGCGTAAATAGGTCATTATAAATATTATTAGTTGAGAGCACACTGTATATAGCAGTACAAACGATTAAAATCGATATCCAAGAGTACACTTTTGAAACTGGGCAGTCACTATACTTAAATGTGATAAAAATTTACGTGAAAAGTTAAGTGAAAATTATTTTTAAAGAGTGTATAATTGTGCAAAAAGAACCGTACTTCTCAGACGTAAGTAGATAAGATTTAAGAAATTATACCATTTCTAATAATAAATTAAACAGGGCTCTTAATTACCATCTTAATTATCATCGTGATTAACATCCGAAAACTACCTTTACAATCTTAAATTACAATCAAAATAATGTTACGATTCCTGTTAAAACTTTAAATAACGATCAATTACGATCTGAAATACAATTTTTGGATACGAGACTTTGGAGAATGCTGCCTGTTCAAGCAAATTGATGGTAAATATTCTATTGTGGAAATAAAAAACCTTTTATTGCAATAACGATTGGGTTATTAATTAACTTCAATTCTTAGGAATGCAGAGCCTACTAAACCACTTCAGGTCAGATATTTTTGATATGATTTATTTTTAAAACTTTTATATATTTTTGATATGATTTATTTTTAAAACTGTTTTATCTCAATACTAATTTAAAGTGTAAAGCCGACAAATTGGGGTTTCTGGTTAAATTTTATGAAAAGTTATAGACATCTTGAAACGTTTCAATAGGTCTCTAAAGGTAATATAAAAGCTCGTTTTGCTGGCTTCATTTTCTAAAAACCTAATAGATGTAAATAATTCAAAAAGGGAGAAGATATTTAAAAAGGGAAAAAGTTGTAAATATTTAATCATTATACTGTGTATTGTGGAATTGCTTTATTTAATTGAATCAGCTAGTCGAGGCAAAAGAAAATTATAAATTAACATTTTCACAAGTGTTTGAGCAACATAAGGGTTATATCACAGCAATTTATGTACGCCCAAGCCGTGGGGCAAGTATATCACAACATTTATGACATACCCAACCATGGGGCGGAATTAATCCCAACATTTAGTGCACCAAAGCGCATGGGCGAGAGGAACAACATTTATATCGAGCCAATCGTGGGGCTAAAAGGGGTAATCACAACAATATACATATATATATATATATATATATATATATATATATATATATACGATTTTTTCTAAAATATTCCTATTTTTACGTTTAATGCAATTTCTTTTAGATATGTGTGCCGGTCTATTTCCTTTTAAGTAAATGGATCAAAAACTGGTATAGTTCGAAAGAGCAGCCTCTAGTAAATTTAAAAAATATATTCGAAAAAACAACTTGATTAAATATCAATACGGAAAATGCAAAGTAAACCAATTTTTATATTAATCAATTCGCCACGTTCTATTGTGTGGTTTACACAAAAAAATCTAAGCACAAAATTATACAGAGTTAAACAAACTATCCATTCGCATTTTAATAATGATATCTTGCGCTGGAATTATTGGGGGAAATATTGAATTTGCTGTTCACAAAAGCGATCGTTGTTCCTTGATGTCAAAATTAAATATTAATGAATAATTTTGCCTGGCAAGGGGAAAGTAATTCGAGCATAGGGAACAAAAATGAATATATAAATTGTTGGTTATTTTACAAAAAGAAAAGCCCGTGGCCGGTTTCACTGTTCTTGCAGATCATCAGACAGACGCATCTCTTTTTGCAAAACAACCAAGTTCTAAAATAATACACAAATTAAAGTGTATTTATAGTGCGTCCGTCTGATGATCTGCAAGAACATTGAAACCGGTCACGGGCTTGTCTTTTTGCAAAATAACCAACAATTTATATATTAAATTTCGTTCCCTGAGCTCGAATTACTTTCCCCATGCCAGGCAAAATTATTCATTAATATTTAATTGGAAACGTATTGGTTTCTGTCTTCCAACTTCCTTGTTTAGCACTGGGTGCAGTATCTTCCACCTTTTTTTGGCCACGTCACTTTTAAAATTTTTTGCATATTTATTCTTTATACATTATGAGATACAACTGTTCGATACGCCAGCAGAACGTATACAAAAAAAATTTTTTTAAATTTTTGTTGCGTCTAGAATGCGCCTGTGTGTATCCAAAGATTCTAATATGCAATAGTAATATAAACAAAATTTGATTGGCGATAATTTCACGTAGGCGTAGGTATTTGAAAACATGAATACAGAATTTTGTGTAGCTTACAGTGAAGATAATAATTTTATCTCTTTGTAGATGCTTTACAGTTTAGTTTAATAGGGAATTACTTCTCAGAAAAATGGCATATCATAGATGGATTTGTTTGTTTTGTTAATAAAATATTGAAATTCTACCAAAGTGCTTTTGCTGTGTGGTGATGGTAAAGGAAAAATACCAATGAAAGGCTAACTAATCGTAGAAGCCATAGCAACGGCCACTTTGGTAGTCTTCTTCCTTACATAACAACGTTCTTAAATTGTTTATATTAAATTTTAAACATGCAGATTCCTTTTGTTGGATTCATTCTACGTACAGTGTACATGGTGCATTCAAAATGGTCGTGGGCAAAGATGTTATTTATCCAGGAATAATTAATAGTCGCGGTGACGAGAAAGTGAAACGGTATCACAAGTACTATCAGTGGACACCAATTGTGCTTGTCTTTCAGGTAATTTTTAATCATTTTTCTTATACGGTGGCATCTGTATATGAGAAGTCGTTAGTATTACTAAATTTTGGTGTGATTTTAAGACATTGGGCGATTGAAAGGGTTAGTTCAAACAGCGAATTATCTATAACAGATAAGTGACCGCACAAGTAGGTGGTTTTCAAACTACGATTTATGTGCATCGTATAACGCATCATCCGTCCTTGTTTAACACACGAAGCTGATGGTGACGCATACTATCTTGTAGTAATGTGAAAGCTATAAATTCGATTTTACAACATTTTTTTGTTGTCGCGAGTTCTTCAAACCAGCGTTTATTCAATATTAGCTATTTAATGGTTTCTCAGTACAGATGACGCATTTTCTCTATTCTTCTTGAAGCTTCTACAACATATTTCATTTAAAATGTTATACGGGAGATAATTTAGCTAATTAAAGCTTTAATTGCTTTATTTATTCTTTGTAAATGCCAAAAGATTTTCATCTTCATAATTGTAGAAAAGATTGGTTTACGGTAAATAAAACGTGATTTATTTATTTTATGCACGAAAGGTGTATTTTTATAATAAATGAATGGCTTTGTGTGTAATTAGATTCGCTTTTGCGAATAGAGCGTGTTCTAATGCGTCTTCATGCACAGAAAATTAATTACATTTATATCCTAAAAATGAAAACTCGTTTTCAGTAATACACGAAGAAATTAATCGCACTTGCTTTCATATGTACACACGGAAAATATATTTTTTACATTTTAATGGTTTTGTATTTACAATACGCTTATATTTTTATACAGGGTGGAACAGTAAATCTTCGAAAATTTCAATTCTTTCCGATTTACTTCTTCTATTTGGGTGGGTTTTATTTATGGAATTTGGGTTTCAACGACCTCTCGTGACTTTTTATCGTCAATGTATATAGCTCTGACACGATACGTCTGAACTTTGGTTCGTCGCTAAAGAAGCGCTGTGACAACACCTCGCGTTGGGTGTCACTAAACGAGTGCTGTGACACGGCCGAACATATATACAAAAATTTTAACTACGTCACTTTCTTCCATGCGATTCCAGATTTAACTGGAAGAATTAGTTACCTGGGTGATGTGATATTAACAAGAATGGTGCGCTTTATGGTCTAGTTAGTGTCAAACTACTGCGACCGATTTGATTTACGAGTATAGCAAGACGTCGAGTTTTTTCTAACGTACGGAGTTGATGGTCGCGTGGAATTATATTTTATAGTAACCCGAGTTAAGGTTCGTGGCTTCGAGCGGTCCTTTTTAAAAAGATTTCTTTGAACGTTAACACATTTATTTGTTTTAAACAGATTTGAACAATGGAATTTTACAATCTTGAATTAAATTATTCTAAGTCGAAATACATTAATTAATAATTGTACAAGTGAGTTACCGACGGACCGCAATGTGAAAGCTGAACGTTGATGAACTGACTGCGAGTGGAGCTCCCGGGCCTTATATAATCTCCCTACCCCCTCACAGTTTTGTGGGAACTTGCAGACCTAATGTCTGCTTACACTTGACTCTATTCATGATACATAGTTGCTATCTTAAAAGCTATTCATAATTACAATGTTGCAGGCTTACTTCTGGGTAATCTCGGTACGTGACTTCCTACGACCGTCTGTGACCTGACATCTGCAGTGTCACTTATCCTTGTGCTACTTTGTAGCGCTTCCGTTCATGGGAACGTTTATAAATTGTAATAAATTGTCTTTTAATTACATTGTTGCATTTTCCTAATATTTCCTAATAACTTTATTAGTTTCATAGGTATAACAAATGGGGGATCACATATCTCCCGGAAAGCTAAAATTGGCTTATCTAATCTATTATTGCCCTAAATATATTAGCGCTCTCTGAATCGCGGATTGGGCTATTTAATGACGTTTAAAACCATTTCTTAATAAAGAATGACGTATTTTTCTTTATTATTTACAAAAGTTCTAAAAAAACTCTTTATTAGAACTCTTAAATAAAATTAAATAAAAACCCTTAACTACAAAAAATATTTAAATTACTAGATACGTATTTCGACCACTATGTGGTCATCATCAGTAGGAAACCTGTAATTAAAAAATAATTAGCTGTTGTTCTGGAACACTTCAGAGGATATTCTCCTCACCACTTAGGCTGAAGTGAACCTTCCCAACCTACAATTTACTATATTGTTGCTTTAAACACTATCGAGGATATTCTCCTCACCCGCAGGCTGGTGTTCTCAACAACAAACAAGTGAAGCCTGCGGGTGAGGAGAATATCCTCGATAGTGTTTAAAGCAACAATATAGTAATGGCTATGTCGTCGGCATACAGTGCCATCCTGGTGTCCGTTGTTTTCGGTAGGTCGCTCACGAAGATGCCGAAGAGTTCTAGCGAGAGGAGAGAGCCTTGGGGGACCCCCAGCCCTGATTCTCCGCCTCGTCGATCGCACTCCGTCCAGCCTGATGCAAAACCATCTATCGTGAAGATTGAATTTTGTCAGATGTACGAGAGCGCGTAGGACCCCTTTTCCAGTATCTTGTAGAGTAGGCCACAATGCCAAACGTTGTCGAAAGCTTTTGACACGTCCAGGAACACTGCGCCTGTTGATTGTCGCCAGTTTAAGCCCTCCGCGATGTGCTCCACTGCTCGCAGTATCTGATAAACGGTGGAATGTCCTTATGGAACCCAAACTGCTCGTCCTGGAACACGTGGTGTTCCTGCATTGCGGCGGCTCCGTGGCGTAGTGGTATGTGTGTGACTACTACGCCCTAGGTCCCGGGTTCGAATCGACACGGTCCGCTTGAAAAATGTTAGGCGGGCATTTTTCGCAAAAATACACCATCGTTCGGATGAGAGGTAAAATGGAGGTCCCGTGTGTGAGTGTTGTCACGCACGTTAAAGATCCTTACCTTGCTTGGAACAGCAAGGATTCGGCAAAATTCAAAATTTTCCAGGTAAAAAAAACTCGCTTCCTGGCCAATGTAGTACCTTCGGGTGGAGCATTGGAAAATCACATGTAATGTTCCTGCATTGCTGCCTGGAGTCTTCCTTGGAAGAGTTCACTGAGATCCTTGCCGCACGCAATGAAACCCATGACTAAATCGCCGAAATTTTTGGCTTTCTGGCAATCGCAGTCAGTTTGTGGTAGGCGATTCCAACGAGGAGTCCGATGAGAGAACCCCATTGCACGCTCTCACAGGACGGTGTCTCTCTGGCTGCCGCTCCACCGCTGGGGGTGGATTGTACTGCCTGGGCAGACGTCTCCTCAACTTGCGCAAGAGCTGCGCTCTTGGCTGTCGGTGCAAAGACGGCCGTAGCCGAGCCGTTGGCGACGCTGGCTTAGGAGCAGCGGCCCCCGGCGTCGACTTTACAGGACGAACGCTGACCGGTGCCTTAGGTGCCATCTCGTGTTGCCTCTTAGCAACCACCCTTGACTTCGGGAATGCAAAGTATCCCCTATAGCTCGCTGGATGCGCGCCACCGCAGTTGACGCACACCACAGGAACTTTCCTGCTTTTGGAGCAGGTGTCGCTAAGGTGGTTGCCGGCGCACTTGACACACTTAGGCGTGGCATGGATAAGTAATTATATTAATATTAATGGTGTTAAATAATCGATTTCATCATATTTTTTTGAATTAAGCAGTAGAAATCTCAAACATTCCAAATCCCAGCTTAATATAACTAAATGTTGTTTTTTTGTGTTTAAAATGGCCATAAATTTTAGTTATTGAACAAACGTTATTATTACAAACTCGAGGTGACTGTCCAACTACAAAAATAACAATTAATTATTTTGTTGAAAAGACCAAATAATTAAGTGCGTTCATAATAACTTTATGAATCTCGAAATTTATATTTTACGTAATTTTAACAGTGTTTTCATGTGGGTCGTTGCTCTAAAATGTCTGGCGAGTTGCCATTACGATGCATTCATTAGCCGCAATTTATAGCTTACGGTCAAGTAACTATTTTTGCTGCAACTGGACGCGAAGATACTTAGCGTTTCCTAAAAGCACAATTACTTAAAACTATATAATCTCTAAAAGATTATTTTAAGTGGCTCGTATGGTTTCGCTGTTATTATTATCTGTTGTTTAACGAATGCAGATAGAACTCACTCGTATGTGGTTTTCTGTATTCTCTGATAACGTTTGTTTTTAAATATTACATTAAAGTAGGAAAGAAGCTAAAGTTATTTTTATCATGAGGTTAATTTAGTACAGTGAAAAGTTAAGTAATTAAAATATTCATAAATAGATTTCGTGAAGTTTGCCAGTTCCATTCAAAATTTATTAATTTTCTCAATGGTTCGTTTATCAATGGTTTAATTCTACCAAGTGAGCACGACGTTTAAATCTATAATAAAAACATTTGTTTCACGTTGGCATGGTAAAACATTTCTACTTTAGCTACACTTTCAACCACGATATTTTAATTTTTCCAGCATTTTCCTACGCGAGTTAAGGTTCGGGCCTTGGAAGCTGCGTTTTTAAAAAACACTTCCAAAACTTCTTACCAAATTTATTTTAATTGTTACAAAAATTGATGTGGAATTTTGACAAACTGATTTTAACTTTAAATCAAAATTAATTAATTAATTGAACTAATATTGGGAATCGACTAAGCAAACTGCAATGCTAAAGCTGAATACTTTGACTGACTGCCGGGTCCTTGAGCTCCCTGGCTTTTTATAATGATCCTACCCCCTCACATGGCTGCGGGAACTTGCAGATCTCATGTCTGCTTATTCTTGATTCTACACTTTGTTACATTGTTACAATCTTATTTTCTAGCTAATTGCGATATCTTAACCGGCTGTGACGTGCCATCTGCAGTATCACTATCATCTGGAATACATTGTATTTCGTCCGTTCTCATGAACTGTTAATAACCTGTCTGGTTTATCCTTGTACTACATTGTTGCAATTGACTTATGATTTCTTTAACAATTTCTAATAATTACCTATTAGATTCTATTATTTAATATATAGATAAATTGAGGGATACATAACTCCTCCCGACGTAAATGAAAAATTAAGGTTTTACTTAATTTTTTAATCCATAAAATTCATTATTCCATTTCATTATTTAAAATTCATTGTTTCTAAGGGTACACTTATTGTTTCTTTATTTCTCTTTGTTTCCTTAAATCTAAAACTGTTTCCTTTATTCTTATATTTAAGATACATTTTGTAAAATACATATATAATTAGAAAAATTATTAGAATGATTAACACAATTGTCCAAACGCTTATATTGTTATAGTGTAACTTGGACACTTTAGTTCACTTAAATGTTCTTTATAATTTTGCCATTTCGAATGGACCTGCACCTTGCCGAAGTTCTAGATTACTAGAACAGGTGAAATAGCCTGCGTGTTCTAATGAGCTAAAGAGCCAAACTACAGGTCCAACCAAAGTAGTAGGGTCGTTAGTGAGGAACCAGACAAAGACAGGTCCCCGAAAGAGGGCAGCGGCTCTTTCGGTACTTAAATTGGCAGAGACCATAGGGGTCGGTATGGCAGTCTAAAACACACTACCGCGATGTGGAAGGCAACGGGAAACCACCACATTACCTCCCAAGTACACAGCGTACTTAAATTATAATAAAATGATGGCATTCTCTGGAGTAAAAGATACCCGAGTTAAAATAGTCCCCCATTCGGATTTCCGGGAGGGGACTACTTCCGAGGATGCGATCGGAAAGTTAAGAATAAGAGTCGGGAACATTTTGCGAGTCGGAGCGTGGAATGTTAGAACTATGAAGCAAGTGGGTAACCTAGAGAACCTAAAAATCGAAATGAATAGGTTATCACTTGACTTAGTAGGGATCAGCGAAGTTCGGTGGCCAGAGGCGGGGCATTTTTGGAGTGGAGACTTCAGGGTAATTCATACAGGAGCAGATGAGGGAAATTTGGGTGTGGGGATAGTTATGCGGAAAAAGATAGGATACTGTGTAGAGAATTACTTACAAAAGAATGAAAGAGTACTCATGGTTAGATTAGAATCTAAACCGGTAAACACAGTAATAATACAAGTATACATGCCCACCTCTAGCTACAGTGACGAAGAGGTAGAAGCGATTTACGAAGATATCGAAGACATATTAAGTGGTAGGTGAGGGTAGGGAAGGAGCGATAGTAGGTTTATTTGGTTTAGGCACTAGAAACGACAGAGGAAATAGGCTGGTAGAATTTTGCGACAACAACAATTTAATCATCACAAACACATTATTTCAACATCATGCTAGAAGACGAAATACGTGGAAGATGCCAGGAGATATAGGAAGATAGATTACATTCTTGTTAGACAACGGTATAGGAATCAAGTAAAAGACTGTAGAAGCTACCCAGAAGCAGATATAGACACTGACCACAACATCGTAATTATGAAGGCCGCATTTAAATTTAAAAATTTGACAACAAGAAACGGAAAAAGGCACTTGGACCTACAGAAACTAAAAGAGAAGGATATTCAAGAAAGATTCGAAAAAAGGTCAAATGAATTGCTCAAAGATATCAGGAAAATATCTGATACTAAGGAAGTAGAAACAGAATGGAATAACATTAAATCCAGCGTAGACATGGCGGCCAGAGATATTCTGGGGTATACACAAAAAGAAAATAAGAAACCATGGATAACAAAGGATATCCTGAATTTAATAGAAGAAAGAAGAAAATACAAAAATAAATCAGACGAAACAGGAAAACAGAGATACAAATCCATAAAATGGGAAATTATTCGCAAATGCAGGAAAGCTAAAGAACAATGGATTGATGAAAAGTTCAAAGAGATACAAACTAAGATGGAAGTAGGAAAGTAGGGTAGCTAAGCCGGTTTGGCAACAGAGATCCACAGCAAGATATGTATACGCCGGTTCGAGAACAATATGAACAGCTAAGCCGCTTTGGGAAACAAAACGTGCAGCAAGGTATGTATACGCCGCTTTGAGAACAAAATTGTCTTTGTGTGTAAATTTGTTGCGTCGGGGGGTCGTTAGGTCTTTGGGGTGTGCGTTCGGCGGGGTCGTTAGATTTTTGTCGTGGGGTGGTGCGCGTGCGCTGGGGTGGAGATATTTTCTTAAGAAATTTTTTAGCAGCGTTCCCGACGTTAAATATTAAATATTAAATTTTAAAAAAATGTTGTGTGTGTAGAAAATGGAGTTCACGTGTTGGTTCGTATTTTTCTGGGGTAGGTTAAGCTAAAAATTAAAACGCCGCTGTGAAGAATTTTATAATATTAGGCAAACGCGTTCAAGTGGTAAAAAGTGTTTTAGCTCTCCTCATAAGCTGCGTTTTGTACGAAGTAGAAAATAAAATTAAGAAAGTATACGAAATGTTATATGATGGAGGTCAAATTTTAAACGTTTGCAGGTAAAATCTTGTAAAAAAGAAGTCGTTCACATCTCGCAATTTCAATGTCGCGATAAAATACTAAGAATTTGCATGCAGTCGAATATAACAACGTGTTTTTTATCTGGCAATATATATGTAAATCACGTCGACATTCGACTTTTAATATAATGTATTTAATTAACATAAGGTGTGTTGCAAAAACATTTCAAGACAGGTATGTCGTATATTTCCTTTTGGTTACATCATCCCAAAATAATTTATACAAGTACACTGAACTTGCAGTCGGATCTAACATATAATCTTTTAAATATACCCGTATGAATTTAAAATATATGCAAATTATACCAATTTCAATGTCACGATAAAATAACAAGAATTCGCAGTCGAATATAACCTCGTGTTTTTTTATTGAAATTATAGCTCTCTGGTAATATATATGCAAATCATTCAACTTTTAATATAATGGATTTAATTAACATAAGGTGTGTTTGCAAAAACATGTTAAGACTATTTCCGTCTTGGTATGCAAATTATACCACCTTTCATAACGATTTATTTGACTCTCAAATAAAAAATTAATTTGATCTTATATCAAGAGGTGTTCTTGCTTACATTTTAGCAATTTGAATATATTTAAATATTTAAATGTAATTATACATTTAATTTATGTGGCAATAAAAATTCTTTTACTTTTAGCGGTTTGGTGATTGTATGTAGATGACGTATTAGACATTGTATATATATAACTCGTTTAATTGCACAAACGTGATAAAAAATTTATAGGTTATGCAAAAACGTGCATGTAGTGAAAAATTTAGCGGTGATCTTTAGAGCTTTGTCATTGTTCTTATTCTCGTTGCTTTAGTTAATTAAAGAGAGATTTTAGGTTAAGCAAAAATAGGAAATGTGGTGGATGACATAATCACTTTCAAAATGATGAATGGTGGGGAAGGAGCTTCTAAACGTGCCCTAAACGGGGCTCTGCCCCATTATTTTGTATTAAATATCAAAAAGAATAGGAGAAATTATTCGACTCGTATTTTATAATGGTTTTAATTTAAAATATTGGTGTGTGTGCAAAAAAAAACATGTTAAGACAGGTCACTCGTTCTGAACTCGTACCCGGATCTATATAACCTTTAAATGTATGCAAATAATGTCGTTATTTAAAACGTGGTGAAGAATTTGGATGGGGATGTACTCATTCTCAAATGCGGAATGGTACTCCATAAGGCGTTCTGAACGGAGGTTTTGCACGTATTAGGTGATTGAATACTTCGGAGATTTTTAGGTTAAGCAAAAACGTGCACGTGCTGAAGAATCCCCCGAGATTTTTAAAAAAATATTTTTGTATTAAATATATAATTTTAAAAAGAAACACACAAAATTTGAATGTTTTATTTATATTAGTTTCACTTACCAACTTATTTTAATTACATGCTAATGAGTTCATATATTTTCATACAGTTTGATTGATTCACTGCCGAAACAAAACATTTTTACACAGCTGACAATACTGGGTGTCGTTTTTCAATACAATATCAATAACTATTTACAATACAGCTGAATACTGAAATGTAAAGTAACTTTCACACATTTACCTACGTGTACTTAAATTTAATTGAATTCTAAAAAATATATGCATATCTATGGCAGGCAACCCAGCATACACCAATTATATATTCTTAGTGTAAAATTTTATTGTTAGGTGAATAACCAGCAATTTATTATGTAATATTTATTGCTACAAGCATGGTAATAATAATTTGCAATGTGCAAAATACCTCTTTTTGTTGTTAAAAGACCGATTTAATTAAACACTATAAAAAGATTGTGAATTATTTATTCTAGTTAAATTTTACAGTGCTAGAGACACTAATTATTATTAGTACTAGATATAGGTATAACAAAATTTGTATTCCAGATGATAGTATGTTCAAAGGATATTATTATTTAAAAAGACTCTGTAAACATGATTAGTGAAATTATTAAAGTTAAGGAATGTAAAGCAAAAATTTGTCCATAAAAGCAAATATGTTTTCTAAAATTACGGATTTAAACGTTTCAACATTTCGCAAACTGAGATAAATATTACTTATTTCTTTGCAAAAAACGTTCATATAACGCCCTTTAACAACCGCGTTCAGTAAAGTGCATGGTAGTTAATGACCTCGGCGATTGTGCTATTTATAGTATAATTATAACAACATATCCCCATATGTAAAATTATATGGTTCTGGTTTATACCTAAAAACAACTATTTTGCATTATATTTTGTTGATCCTGGCAGAATAAATTACAAGTATAGCTACGTTGTCAATACATTTTATTTTCAAACTCGTTTTAATTATTGTAGAATTTAGTGCTTATAAATAACCTACTTTAATTCAATAAGTTATTCTTAAATTAATAATTATTGTCAAGAGAAATATATACACATATGGTAAATAATTGCAAGAATGTCTATAATATATCTGAGTTTTAATTCTGTTAAATGGAACATATGGCAACAAGGTAACTTCAAAACATTTTAGCATAATTGTCAATTACCAAAATTCACAATTTTCATCTTATATCAGCAAATGTTATTAAATTGATGCTAAACAATAAAAATAATACCGTTATATTTCAAATCATTTTAATAGAATTACGCAATGTTAAGTCGTTATTAAAAATTAATTTAAACAGAGTTTTTATTGTTATCGCCGTCTGTTGAAGAATCGTAGCAGAATCTGAACTATATCGCTTTTACAAAGCATGTATTCAAGATCACATTTAGTTAGTTTCAAAAAACTTTTCATCATTGTATACGACTTGTTTTAACTTGCAGTAGGTATCAATGACCGAATCAACATTACCACCCGAACATGGTTGACAACTTTAAATTTTATTTTCCTATTACTTTCAAGGTATTAAACATTGGTATATATATAGATTTAGCGACATCAGGCAACCTTTTTCTTAATCTTCGTTGGGAATTAAACCACTCATAGTTTTAAAATCATCTTTCTTTACGTTTCGATCCATGACCTAGGATCGTTGTCAAAATTGTCAAAACCACAACAATCATAAAGGGAGTATTTATCAGGCAACATATTTCTCGCATGGCTATGACAGCTTTTTGTGCTGTATGTAGAGTAATGATTAACGTTATGCTCTTTTGATTAATTTGCAATTTACCGGGCATGCATCCTTCGTTAAAAGTGAAGGATATTCCCATAGATAATTTGAATAACAATCTATCACCACCAACACACCTCTAATTGGATTTTCCTTAAATATATTGCTCAAATTCAACAGAGTCGCCTTGCCAGAGATCATCTCGAGGTTGTTGATTTGTTAATGCTGTTACAAAAACTAGTGGGGGGTTTATCAGACGAATAACTAGGTGATGCTCAGTATCACAACACTTTAGCATTACCTATTTTGATGAATGTGCCATAAAAGCTAGGTACTTGGATAGATCTCGCAGTGAGTGGAACAACAACGATAGTGGTGCGAAGTTTTCAAGTTAACATGGACAATGTACTGTACGATTTGTTCGAGAGTGAACAACGCATTTTACACCAACATCTGAAACATGCCATAGTATTGAATGATGTAGACAAAATCAAACGTATACTGTTCAGAGTAGGTGTTCATGTTCCCTTTAAAGCCTTCAAATGGCTAACGCTGACCAATGATACATCCATTGATGTAATGGACATGCTGTTTAATCAACAGAGTAGGTGCGATCAATTTGTATCAAACTTCATTGATGCTTGCAACGGCAAAACAGAGTTAAAATGTCATCAGGTGCGCGGTGTACTAGACGCAATAGAGAGTAATTAAAGTTTGAGCGATGTATATTTCCTTGAAGAATTACTAACCAACCGAGCTGTATTGAGTACGAAGGCATTTCCTATCATGAATATAAAATGCAACTATAAATCACTGGTCACAGCGATTGACGATATGATTGTAGATGTTGTATATTTCGCACAACCTATGGTATTAGAAAAGTATTGAAGTTAATTTTAAAGTATAAGGTAAATTATAAGTACCAACCTAATGTAGTTGGCCCTCATAGAACAACATATAACTGGCTCCTCAAGAATTTGGCAATGGAGGGCTCAAAACAGCAACCAGGATGGACGTGTGGTCCGGATTCGGGAAAATGGCCATCAAATAGTATAGATGATTATAAAAAAGTGTATATGCTATTAAAGTTATTGTTTTAGTTTAATACTATTTTTGTATGTAAATCATGTCATCTTGGTAGTCTTAGCTGATGCGCTATAGATAGCACTTATTAGATATAATGGAGGATGCTATTGTACGTGTCGCATACCTTTACAATGAATATATATACCTCGAGTGTTGGTCAAGTACGGGAGAAATTGTTAGCTGAGAAGGTAATGTGTTTTACCTGCTTGTTATTTACACATATTCACGGACATCGAAATACTCAAGTTCAACCAAAACAGCGAAAATCAACCTACATCAACGTTTTGCGCTTCGGGCATGAGGAATTATAAACAACTTTCTTGACGTAGAACTAGTGTAGTAATTAGTAGTACATAGATGTAATTTGTGTGTGTGTGTGTGTGTGTGTCGCTATAATAAATCATATAACAGTAAAAAATTTTTATTGATGAATGACATATGATGGTAAACAAACACGTAACAGCAAATCTACAAAATATGATTTTTGGATATCCAACTATTATGGCTAGAATCTAAATTTAACCATTTCACATATACTTGATTTTAACTCTCTTCAATACTTTTTCCACTAAATATACATCCGGATAGTGTGTTCGTTGAAGTTCTTCTGCATAGAAACCGCCTAATATTGGTTGTCCTCGACTATCGCGCAATAGGTACGTTAAAGGATTAGTCAAATGCACTTTGTACACCGTAAAATTTCGTTAGACCAATTTGGTGTGTATCCCTTGGTAAATTGGCCTCTATGTTTACTAATGCGAACATGATCCCCAACAGAAAATTTTTTACTCTTTAAGTTAACTGTTTTGATCGTACTGTACACTGTATTGAAAAGTTTGCGTTCATTGCGTTTTGTCACATCTACAGGTCGCATGCCGATTGTTCGATGTTTGGTGTTGTTATATGCAGTCACGAGTGAGGATAGTATATTCAGCCATCGATACGAACCATTCAAACTAAATTGTTTCCACATTTTTGACTTTAAGGTACGATTAACGCGTTCTACTACGCAAGCTTTTTATTGCTGTACACACTATAATGTGTAATCTCATATTTTTCCATTAAAGCCTTAAATGTTGAATTATAAAATTCTTTTCCCAAATCCGTTTGAATGTACCGTGGAATACGATGGTCTTTGTTGAAAATTGATTGAAAAGCGTTTGAAACAGCCTTACCCGTCTTGCGCTTAACCGGTACGGCCCATAAGTATTTAGAAAATACATCGATAACAACTAGAATGTATCTAAATCCTTTATTTATCTTTGCATATGGGATCATTTCCACCAAATCGGCTTGAAACAGCTCGTTTAATCCTTTTGTGATTACATGTCTTCTTGGAAAGTTAATGCGAGCAGGCTTATGTAACTCGTGGACGATTTGCTCCTTTACAGACATATTGCTAATATGTGTGTGTGTGTGTGTATGGTTGACGGCTATATGCGTGCGTTTTAAGTTTCTCTTGCAACTGTTGAATATCTGCTTGAATTCGTGCAATGTCTATTCTAAATTGTGCTTTCACTTGTTGAATAGCAGCGTCTAATGTCTTATATATGCTATTCATAGAATCATCTATCCGTTTGGTTACGATTTGTGCAACATTAGCGTTCACAGTGGCTGGAACAAGGTTACGCATCATCTCTTCAAAATGGTTAAAGTCTGATCTTGTAACATACTCGCTCGAGAATTGTGTTATCATACTGTTTGATGTCTCCTTCACAAGCGTGTCTATATACTGCTGAATAGTGGAACCACTTCCAAGCGTTGGTTCGCCCTCTTGCTGGTGTAGCGTTGCTAACCGCGATTCTAAGTACGCTTTCGTGACTGCATCATCATCTTCTTGTGGTGTAGCGACGCGCGCTAATCTCATGTTGTCAAAATCGTAGTAATCATCATAAGAAATATATGAAGCACAGTCAGACGCATGTCCAAACTTGTCGATAACCATCGTGATAATGAATAACAAGTCGCACAATCTACGCTATTATACGCAATTCGCGTAATTCTTCCATAATCGATGTAATTTCGTTGGTGTGACCGGTGTTACCTGCATCTTGCGAGGCGACCAGAAGCTTGAGCCGTTCGCACAGTTCGTTGGGATCATCAAAGTATACATACTCTAGTGGCTTCTCGTTATAATCCATGAGTAGACCACGACCACTCGGGTTTATAGTTTGCTGTCGTAAGCTATACATTGCATTACTTCTTTTTTTAATGTCCGCATAATCGTTAATTTCTTTAAGTGAGAATTTACCCAAAGGATTGAGAAGGAACAGTTGCTCGTACAACCCTTTGCTACCGTTGTAGCAAAATCGTTCTACACACACCTTTTCACCAATCCCGAAGATAATGTCCGAATCACCAATCTTTAATTTTTTTGTTTCCGGATTATAACGTACTTTATCCCTGCGCAAGTGCTCCGTGTCATTGTTATAAATACCAGTAAAGTTGGAAAACAGATTATCGACATAGTATCTTACCGATGGTAAGAATCGTTGTAAGTAGGTCTGATGTTCTTCGCTGTTTAGGTACCGTTCGTACTCTGTATGGGTCTCTGGAGTGTTGCCGCTACTCTCCGATTCTTCGAAGTGGACTCCACAGACTGGACTGGGCTATGAGGATTGTGTTCCCATGCCTCCTCTATTGGTGGTGCGGCGATTGGTGTGGAACTGCGCACCTGATCGAGAAATTTAGGGCGTCTTTAGGAGTAGATTGTACGTCATGTTGTTGTGGTAACCAGTGCTGGCTTTCGATCTTGGACTCCTGTTTAATATCTTTCAGCAGACCGGTCTGAAGTGTTTGTAAACGTTTTGTAATAGGTGCATAGACTTTACTTAATGCAAGCTCCTTTTCAACCACACCTGCTTTTAGCGCTTGTAATTTCCTTTTGACTGCCTTTCGTACTTTTATGAGTTCTCGTTTGGTTTTCACGTCGTCTGCCATCGTCTAGAAACGGGTAGGAAGTGATGTGCTATTTATGTGCTTTATAAGTATATATAGGTGTCAAAACCTTTTCGGTAGCGACCGTTCTGCAAATCGCCATCTTTATTGATCACCAGGAACCCATACCGATCTCGCCAGCATACGCCGCACAATTCTTTAAACCGGTTAAACGACATATCCGTGTTTACATGGTCAGCGTATACGTGTTTTAAATTGAGTTCGTCTTGTTTGAATAGCACTAGGACAGCATTGTCTCTAATCAATTGTTTAGGTATTTTGGAATAGGTCTGACATAGGTAAAAACAATCAATGGCCTTATGTCGACCTAAAGAAAAATATTCTCGCATTACATTTTGTTTATCGCACGACACGTCATCGAAAATAAATATCGAATTAGGTTTTGCTTCCGCTGGAGTAACAATTGCATCCCATTTGTTAAACGCAAAATATCCTATTTCTTTTATTGGTTGTAATAACCTCTCTAGGTACTGATACTTTGGTTGATACAAGGATTTTGAGTAGAGATAAACGTTTTCAAAACGTACACCATTCGGATGTTTCAAGAGACCGATGACTACATTAGTTTTACCACAATTCGATGGACCTGTAATGATACACCGTATTGTTGATGGTAATAGTAGTCCATGCTTTTGCAAGTTAGTGTTGTTGCTGCAGTTGTGGTCCGTAATTGGCAACGCCAATTGTTGCTTTACCAGACGCATTCTATCCATATACTAAAACGTAATTGCAGTATGGTAAGCATTTAAGCGAGTAATTCTACACGCATGACCAGTCTCCTTTTAACCGTTCGACTGACAAGATTAATGAGATCCTATCGTGGCTACGGGTTACTCAATAGTGCTATCAATCGTTTACCGATAGAATTACATTTACCAGGCTATCGCTTCTGTGGACCGGGTACTAAGCTTCAGAAACGCCTCGAGCGTGGTGATATAGGTCGTAATCCCTTAGACGAAGCCTGCAAAACTACACGACATCGCCTACGATCTTTCTACAGACTTAACAACCCGACACCAAGCTGATCGACGTCTTGCCGAAACAGCACGAAAACGTCGTACTGCACCCGACGCTTCGTTAGGTGAAAAACTTGCTGCGTTTGCTGTTGGTTCTGCAATGAATGCCAAAGTTAAATTTGGTATGGGTTGTCGCAAGAAAACGATAAGGTGTAAAGGAATACTACGTGGTCAGCGTCTACATACAGGAAGTGGTATACCATTCAAACGTTTAATTCGCACCATTTGGGAACGCATTAAAACGTTCGTCCGACCGATCTTATTAAAACTGCTAAACTTGCAGTGGCACCGATTAAAGATATAACAGATGAAATTCGTGGCATCCCACGTGTAATCCCTGTACCCAAAACTGGTGGTTTCCTACCTTTGATACCTATTTTGCAGCCCTTTCCGCAATTGGAGCGTTGTCGGGTGGAGCAGCTGGGATTGCAAAAGCTGTCAACGATGCTAAACTTGGACAACAACAATTAGATGAAGCAAAACGACATAATATGGCACAAGAGGCAGTGACACTTGGAAAGGGTCTCTATTTGAAACCTTATCGCCGTGGACATGGACTGTACCTAAAGCCTTTTCTTACACACGGGCAAGGTTTGCGTAAACAAAGACAACAAAAAAAACTCAACGCATTCGTTAAACCTACCTATGCGAGCGTTGACCAATGTTGACTTGAACAAATACATAAAACGTTTACCAATATCCCACTTTCGTGGAATATTCATGCGCAATTCACTTCCAAACACAATTCGTTGGCGAGAATGTGGTATTCTTAATCATGATACTACACGTGGTGTGGGAACTCATTGGACCGCGTACAAAAAGATGGTTCAAGGGCAGTCTATTATGATAGCATTGGTAATCTACGACCTCCGAGGAACTTGTCAAATACTTAACCTCATCAGGACCATGCACTCTCTATTATAATTATGAACAATTTCAACCGCTTAACACTGTTACCTGTGGACACTTCGTATTGAAATTTTTACTGCAAAATAGGTCCTCCGTTAAGTTTCTAACAACGTTATATATTATTTGATTTTAGTGTATTTTTAACTGTTTTGTATAAAAGTGTTTAATTAAAACCATATATTGCAAGTGTTTCAGGAATTTGCTTTTATTACCCCATCCCAACTACGAATACGACTAGTTGTTAGTTTATCGTCAACCACCGAACATGTACACATTTACTTTAACTGGAACTGAATCTACGCTCACCGCAATCATCAACCCACCAATTGTTCTCGATGATGACCATGAATACGTTATTGGTCTTACAAACTTTGATACATATTTTCAATTCCCAATGTAACGGAAGCGAACAATAAATTTTACATTGATGACATCGTGCTTACTTTACCAGAAGGAACTTATGAAGTGGCAGATATTAATAAGTTCGTACGACGTAATCTGAACGATCCCCGTGAACGCACTTCATCCAAACGTTATCTTATTGATATTCGAGCCAATAATAACAGTTTACATACAGAAATCAAAGCATCAGGTATAGTGGATTTTACACAACCAAATTCACTTGCTTCGTTGCTGGGTTTTGAGAAACGTAAACTACCAGCTCTCATTACTGCTATTTCGGACCATCCGGCACAAGTCTTTCCAATCAATTCAATATGTATTGAATGTAATCTTGTGGTCGGATCGTATCGGAATAGCAAACCTGTACACATTTTGCATCAATTCTTTCCTGCAGTTGCTGCAGGGTACAAGATTATTGAAAACCCGTAAACGTCACCTATATGCCACTTAATACACGAATCATCGATCGCATCATTGTTAAAATAGTTGATCAAAACGGTAATCTCATCACTTTTCGTCGGGAAACCATCACGATTAGACTTTATCTAAAGCGTCTTTAAACAATGGTTTTGCGCTATGAGCATAAACCACCAAAACCTATTAATAGACGCATTGTCAGCACCTTTACCAGTTACAAGACACCAGTGCACCGATTAACACCGGAAAACGTTAAATTTCTGCAAACATTAGGACTCAAAGTGCTACATAGCTAAAATGGATAGTAATATTTTAAATGTTACGCAACGTGCTATATTTGATACAACCATCGTCAATGCCGACAAACATATGCATACTCCGTACTCCAATACCACGTATGAGAAGAACGATGTTATACGGATTCCAATAGAAAACGAAGATGTCTATACACTACCATGGGACAGCGTAATTTATATTGAGGGTACAATGAATAAGTCAGATGGTGGCGTTTCGCCTACAGCCGATTTTGTCAACAACGGAGTTTTATTTTTATTTGATGAAATTCGTTATGAACTTGGTGGAAAGACTATTGACCGCGTTCGTAATCCAGGTATAACTACGACTATTAAAAATTTCCTATCCTACGATTATAGTGAAAGTCGTCGCTTTAGGAAACGCCGGTTGGTCCCCATCGATAAGCTTGATCTCGTTGATGCTAATGGTCATTTCAACGTATGCATTCCCTTGCGCATGGTTTTAGGATTTGCGGAGGACTACCGAAAATTCTTTTGAATATCAAACAGGAGCTTATTCTTATTAGAAGTAGTGCTGACGATGCAGCTATATCGAATTCTGATACCAAAGAGTCAATCAAAATTACTATTACACATATATCATGGCGGATTCCACATATAACCGTTGCAGATGCAGAGCGCTTAAAACTACTCAAACATATTCAACGCAATGCCACCATGGACATAAGCTTTCGCAGTTGGGAACTACACGAATATCCAGAATTACATACAACACACACGCATACGTGGGCCGTGAAGACGGCTTCTCAAGTGGAGAAACCGCGTTTTGTTATTGTCTGCTTTCAAACCGATACATCGCGCAAAAGGGCGCAGTCAGTTCGACCACTGTAAGTTGACCAATATGAAATTACATCTGGGTTCATCTATGTATCCTTACGATAATCTTAACATTGATTTCGATACCAATCGCTATTCTATACTATATGAGATGTATGCACAGTTTCAACAATCGTACTACGGGGGTATCAGCGAGCCGATATTAACACCCAATGAATTTCAAACGCACGCTCCACTTGTAGTCATCGATTGTTCCCATCAAAACGAAATAGTGAAAGTGGGAGCGGTTGACGTACGATTAGAATTTCAAATGAAAGAAGCGCTTAAAGCTCACACTACAGCGTACTGCCTCATTCTACACGATCGTTTGGTCCGCTACAATCCTGCAACCAGTATTGTGAGTGAAGTCTAAAATTAATAGTCCATTAGTTGTCGACGTTCAAAGGTTTAAAATTGCACATAATAACTTTGTGTTTAAAGAAATGGCTGTTTTACAACTATCCCTATCGAATGGAGTTGCAATAACATATGTGCTGAAACCACCATATTCTTGGAACTGTCTATCAGCTTCGCTTCAAATACCAAAAGGTATGGTTAAGCAGAAACTTTCACGGTATATCTTGAGATGATGGCAATTTACAATGAATTTCCACACCTAAATGTTATTAACCTAGAAGATTTAGGGTGTACTCCTCTACATAAATTAAAGTATTACACCAATTCACACAAGTGTTTCTACCATACCACACGACATTCGTCATTCAATTGCGCAACCACAGATGTAATTGTACTCAAAAACTGGTTTGTACATATAACCAATTATTCATTTTAATAAAGAATAATGTTTACATTAAGTAGTGTTTTTATTTGTATATTTTATACCTACATACATACATATTCCTTGAGACTAGTAAGATGTATTTCAAAAATGTCTTGAAATAAGTTTAATTGTAAAACTTACTAACGAATCTGTAAGTATCATATTGAAAAATTCCTCTTAACGGATATGTATTTTGCATTTTTATGCAAACTTTATGTTACAATAATACAATTAAAAAATTATATTCTACTACCGAGGTATTAAATTTTAAAGTATGTTATAGTTGTGTAAACATAAAATGCATTGCATAGGTTTTTATCATCAAAGTAGTACATTTTATTTAATCCCACCTGTAAAATGATTAATTTCTTAAACCTAAGTTTCATAAAATTTATTCTCCAAAGATCAACCAACTATAAACCAGAACTACTAAATTTACATAAATTTCGGTGTTATTTTAATTTAAACTATGCTCATAAAAAGTCGTTTATATATATAGCACCAACATTGTTACTACCTATAAATATCAAATCTTTAAAGGAATTTACAGTCATGATTAATTAATAAGTGGTCTTTTCATTTGTACACATTTTGTATATGTTGTTTTAGTTCCATTGACGACCTATTATTAGTAATCTGTTTATTATTTATTGACGATATAAATTTTAAGATTGGAAGGGAACGATAAGAAATCTTCCTCTGACATTTATATGCACTCCGCATAGTTGTTTAAGGTAGCAAATATAAATAAGCTGTTTAATGTGTTGTAGAAGAATTTTTACCATTGTATTATCGGTATGTATATACTTACTTACTTAATGTGTTTTTAACGGAAGTAGAAATTATGAATTTTGGTAATTAACAATTATGCTAAAATGATTTGAAGTTATGCAGTTTCCATATATAATTTACATATATCGGTATGTTGTTATAAATATCACAACCTCGAGGTCATTAACTACCATGAACTTTACTAAACTATAATTAATAAAATCCCCGTACATTTAACTAAGATACATTTTTCTTAATGTGGAAGTCTTATCTATATTTTATTCAAATAAGAATCTGCTACCGCCACCTACAAAAAGATAGGGACAATTAAAGAATGTAAGTTTTTGTAAATAAAACATTAAAATATTGTGTGTTTCTTTTTAATATTATATATTTAATACAAAAATAATTTTTTGAAATTCTCGGGAGATTCTTCAACACGTGCCATGTTTTTGCTTAACCTAAAATCTCCGAAGTATTCAATCACCTAATGCGTGCAAAGCCTCCGTTCAGAACGCCTTATGGAGTACCATTCCGCATTTGAGAATGAGTACATCCCCATCCAAATTCTTCACCACGTTTTAAATAACGACATTATTTGCATACATTTAAAGGTTATATAGATCCGGGTACGAGTTTAGTGTGGTTGTATAAATTATTTTGGTGATGCAATCATGAATAAAATAACGAGTGACCTGTCTTAACATGTTTTTTACATATTCACACACATATTAAATATATATTGAAATTGCTAAATGTAAGCAAGAACACCTCTTGATATAAGATCAAATTAATTTTTTATTTGAGAGTCAAATAAATCGTTATGAAAGGTGGTATAATTTGCATACCAAGAAGGAAATAGTCTTAACATGTTTTTGCAAACACACCATATGTTAATTAAATCCATTATATTAAAAGTTGAATGATTTGCATATATATGACCAGAGAGCTATAATTTCAATAAAAAAACACGAGGTTATATTCGACTGCGAATTCTTGTTATTTTATCTTGGTAATGAAATCGTGAACAACATGTTTTACAAGATTTTACATGCAGACTTTATAATTAGATCCATTATATCACATTTCGTATATTTTCTAAATGTTATTCGCTACTTCATACAAAATACAGCTTTTGAGGAAAGCTAAAAAATTCTTTACCACTTGCACGTTTTTACTTAACATAACAAAATTCTTCATATAGGTAAAATCACCACTTCGCTATGCTCTCGGCTACCTAGTTTCGGCTACTTTTCCAAGGTCGTTGTGACGTCATAGCCTTTTATAAATAAAGAACAATGTAATACTATTCTAAAATTTTTATTCTGGCATTATACATAACAAAATTTAAAAATATTTAATGCCAAGCATGGAGCCATTTAAACTTAATTTTAATATAAATTCGATTGTTTAACATGGCTAACAACCAATGCAAGACTTAAGATATACAACAAATTTGTGTGTCAGATAACAAATCCTGGTGTTAATAAACAACTTGGAAATTATATACTAGATTTTTACGTTGTCCAGATGCACGTTTAAGAGCAACATTCGCGTCTACTTTGACCAAAGAACACGGTATTACGCAATTGGAAGCGACAATATAAAACTGTACAATTGGAAGCTATGTCAGTGCGGAACGGGTGTATAATCCCTTAAAAGACTGTTTAACATTATTGGAAGATAGTAAGTTATACTTCCTAAAGGTGCCAATGTACTCGTATCGCTAAAATGTGGAGTAAGTTATCGGACAAGCTTCAAAATAGCTGCTGTTTAGTGTATAATAACCTGCTACAGTACATGTATTGGGGAACGGCAATACAAAGAAATTGACGGGCTTGCAAATTAAGTTGTCAGAAAAACCAGAGAAAAGGGAAAAATTGAAAAGTATGTGCTTTCAGCTTTTAGTTTTAACTATTTACCTGTAAATTATTTGGAGATAGTAGAGTAGGAAGACAGCCAAGATAAAATAAAAATCTTACACAAGTGCTACATTAAAGCAGGTAACATATTTTACACAATCTGTAACACCATATTCTACAATTCCAAAAGAAATAGCAGGAAATTGCCCAATTATGCACGCCATACGCTGTAAGTGGAAGAAAAAGACAGCTGGAATTAGAGGAAATGCATGCAAAAAGGCAAAAGTTGGACTAAATAGAAGACACTGCGACAATACGCGAACAATACAAAGATGTGTTAGACAAAGAACATCTTATTAGAGAAAGAGGAAAGGATTAAAAGATTATTTTATGTGCCGATGGACTGACTTGGATACATCCGCGTTCTACAAGCTGTATGTATTTGTGGTTAGTAAGAAAGATTCTTTTTAGAATTTTAGAATAGTATTACATTGCTCTATATTTATAAAAGGCTATGACGTCACAACGACCTTGGAAAAGTAGCCGGAACTAGGTAGCCGAGAGCATAGCAAAGTGGTGATTTTACCTATATGAAAATGAAAATAAAGAACTTTTAAATTTTTTAAATAAATTTTGGTAGGAAATATTTAATTAATAAGTATATGTTAATGAAACACATATTTTCTAAATGATATTGGTGCTAAGGAAAGCTATTTTATTAAGTTCTATAGTTTGAGAGTGACGTAAAACCTTGATGCTACACCTTGAGTTGTAAAAGTTAATACATAAGCCTTGATATAAGATCAAATCAAATAATTTGAGAGTCAAATAAATCGTGATGAAAGGTGGTATAATTTGCATATATTTTAAATTCATACGGGTATAATTAAAAGATTATATGTTAGATCCGACTGCAAGTTCAGTGTACTTGTATAAATTATTTTGGGATGATGTAACCAAAGGAAATATACGACATACCTGTCTTGAAATGTTTTTGCAACACACCTTATGTTAATTAAATACATTATATTAAAAGTCGAATGTCGACGTGATTTACATATATATTGCCAGATAAAAAACACGTTGTTATATTCGACTGCATGCAAATTCTTAGTATTTTATCGCGACATTGAAATTGCGAGATGTGAACGACTTCTTTTTTACAAGATTTTACCTGCAAACGTTTAAAATTTGACCTCCATCATATAACATTTCGTATATTTCCTAATTTTATTTGCTACTTCGTACAAAACGCAGCTTATGAGGAGAGCTAAAACACTTTTTACCACTTGAACGCGTTTGCCTAATATTATAAAATTCTTCACAGCGGCGTTTTAATTTTTAGCTTAACCTACCCCAGAAAAATACGAACCAACACGTGAACTCCATTTTCTACACACACAACATTTTTTTAAAATTTAATATTTAATATTTAACGTCGGGAACGCTGCTAAAAAATTTCTTAAGAAAATATCTCCACCCCAGCGCACGCGCACCACCCCACGACAAAAATCTAACGACCCCGCCGAACGCACACCCCAAAGACCTAACGACCCCCCGACGCAACAAATTTACACACAAAGACAATTTTGTTCTCAAAGCGGCGTATACATACCTTGCTGCACGTTTTGTTTCCCAAAGCGGCTTAGCTGTTCATATTGTTCTCGAATCGGCGTATACATATCTTGCTGTGGATCTCTGTTGCCAAACCGGCTTTACGAAGATATCGAAGACATATTAAGTGGTAGGTGAGGGTAGGGAAGGAGCGATAGTAGGTTTATTTGGTTTAGGCACTAGAAACGACAGAGGAAATAGGCTGGTAGAATTTTGCGACAACAACAATTTAATCATCACAAACACATTATTTCAACATCATGCTAGAAGACGAAATACGTGGAAGATGCCAGGAGATATAGGAAGATAGATTACATTCTTGTTAGACAACGGTATAGGAATCAAGTAAAAGACTGTAGAAGCTACCCAGAAGCAGATATAGACACTGACCACAACATCGTAATTATGAAGGCCGCATTTAAATTTAAAAATTTGACAACAAGAAACGGAAAAAGGCACTTGGACCTACAGAAACTAAAAGAGAAGGATATTCAAGAAAGATTCGAAAAAAGGTCAAATGAATTGCTCAAAGATATCAGGAAAATATCTGATACTAAGGAAGTAGAAACAGAATGGAATAACATTAAATCCAGCGTAGACATGGCGGCCAGAGATATTCTGGGGTATACACAAAAAGAAAATAAGAAACCATGGATAACAAAGGATATC
Organism: Platerodrilus igneus; assembly: GCA_036346225.1. Classification (NCBI taxonomy): domain Eukaryota; kingdom Metazoa; phylum Arthropoda; class Insecta; order Coleoptera; family Lycidae; genus Platerodrilus; species Platerodrilus igneus. The sequence goes on from JARFIW010001004.1 coordinate 2,939,634, forward strand.
CTGAATTTAATAGAAGAAAGAAGAAAATACAAAAATAAATCAGACGAAACAGGAAAACAGAGATACAAATCCATAAAATGGGAAATTATTCGCAAATGCAGGAAAGCTAAAGAACAATGGATTGATGAAAAGTTCAAAGAGATACAAACTAAGATGGAAGTAGGAAAGACAGATGAAGCATACAAACTAATTAGAATCAATTTTAGGGATATAAAACCGTATAGCAAAAATATAAGGGACGCGGGAGAAAATGTCATTATAGAAAATGGGTAGATGGTAAGAATATATAGGGAATTTATATACAGGAGAAGAACTAACTGCATTAGAAAAGGAATCAGACACTGAAAATGATGACTTGGTATATCCTATACTTAGAGATGAATTTGAATTAGCATTAAAGGGTCTGAAAAATGGTAAGGCGCCGGGTACAAATAAGGTGCAAGCCGAGACTCTAAAAGTCGCTGGTCAAGCAGTAACAGAACGTCTCTTCCAACTTGTAAGCTATATGTATGAAACAGGCGAGATACCTAAAGATTTCAAACATAACATCATAGTAACTATACCAAAAAAGAAAGGCGCAGATAGATGTGAAAATTTTCGAACAATAAATTTGATAGCACACGTATCAAAAATATTAACTAGAATTGTACAAAGACGAATGGAAAAACGGGCTGAAGAAATACTAGGAGAAGACCAATTTGGGTTTAGGCGGAACAGGGGAACACGGGAGGCTATTTTAACTTTGAAAGTGATAATGGAGAAAACAATAGAAAAAGGGGAAAGCGTGTATATAGGGTTTGTAGATCTGGAAAAAGCATTTGACAATGTAAAATGGAAAAAAATGTTCGAAATACTCAAAAAGATTGGAATGAGTTATAGGGATAGACGAGTAGTACATAGCTTATACAAAGAACAAACAGCAGTAATAGAATTAGAACAGGAACGTAGAGAAGTAAACATCAGGAAAGGGGTAAGACAGGGATGTTCCCTATCCTCATTAATTTTTAACTTGTACATAGAAAAGGCAATGATTACTGTCAAATGCAGTAAGACATTTGGAATTATTATGCAGAGACAAAAAAATGATATGCTTAGATTTTCAGATAATATAACGGTATTTGCATCTAGCAAGGAAGAGTTAGAAGCTGTTCTCAATGAAATGGAAACGGTTCTAATAGAGAGATACGATATGAAAATTAACAAAAGTAAAACTAAAGAACTAGTATGCAAAAGAGGGAAAAATAAATAAAAAACAAGAATACAAATATGTAAGACGAACATACAAGAGGTTAAGGATTTCTGCTACCTAGGAAGCCAAATAACGCAAGATGGGAAAAGCACAAAAGATATAGAAGAAAAATTAGCACAAGGTCGTGCTACATTTAACAAGAAAAAGCAACTACTGTGCTCAAAGACCACAAACATAGAAACAAGAAAATATTGCTTAAAACATATGTGTGAAGCACAGCACTGTACGGCTGTGAAGCCTGGACAGTACGAGAAGCGGACAAGAAAAAGGTAGAAGCCTTTGAAATGTGGTGTTACAGGCGTATGATGAAGATATCATGGACAGACAAAGTTAAGAACGAAGAGGTACTAAAAATGATAGGGGAAGAAAGAAATATGTGGAAAACGGTAAAAAATAGGAGAGATAGGATGATAGGCCACATGCTACGGCATGAGGTAATAGTGCGGAATATACTAGAAGCAGAGATAGGAAAAAGAGAAGAAGAGGTAGACGTAGGTTAGACTACTGCACACAGATAGTGAAAGATGTAGGCTGTAGGCGTTTCAGGGAAATGTGTAGGCTAGCTCAGAATAGAAATCAATGGAGGTACGCATCCAACTAGTCCCAAGATGGATAAGTTAATGACGAAGAAAGTAACTGCACTTAAACATGATATTTATTATAAGCAACTACAAGCATTGGATGGGCAATATTCTCGAATAATGGTAATTGCGTGAAGGCATTTACTGGAAAACTATTATTTCGGCAAATGTTTAAGTGTTGGGGGATTTTGGCAGCCACAGGTTGCTTAACCTCCTTCAATAAATCTCAGTGAAATAGGGCATAATATTAGAAAACAATAGAAGAAACACGATATTTATTATAAGCAACTACAAGCTTTGGATGGGCATTATTCTCGAATAATGATAACTGCGGGAAAGCATTTAACGGAAAACTATTATTTCGGCAAATGTCTAAGTGTTGGGGGATCTTGGCAGCCACAGGTTGCTTAACCCCCTTCAATAAATCTCAGGGAAATAAGACATAATATTAGAAAACAATATAAGGGGAACCGAGCTGTATTGCTGAGAGAGAATTTCAGGGAACTATGTAGGTTAGATTAGAAAATAAATAAGTGCAGGTACATGTCCAACCAGTTTTGAGACGGGAAGCCCAATGACGAAAAAATAAGCGCAGATAAATCTGATGATTATTATAAACAACTAGTTGTTTGTTGTGAAATATCTGCAACTAATGTTGACTGTGCGAAAAGATATATTGGAAAAAATATTAAATCAGTAAACGTTCAAGTGCTGGGAGAACTTGGCAGCCACAGGCTGCTCCCCCCCCCCTGCAACCACTGAATTTCGGAGAAATAGGGTATATAATTGTAAAACAATAGAAGGGGACCGAACTGCATCTAACAAGAAAGAAGGGCGCCTATGATGAAAGACAACAAACATAAAACAAAAAGTTGTTGAAAGCGTATGTGTGGAGCACAGCACAGACAGTATGCCTACGAAATACGAGCGGTCTGAAAAGCAGACAGACGAACAGTAGCAGCCTTTGAAATGCCGTGCTTCAGATGTATGTGGATGGACAGACAAAGGTAATAACAAATAGGTTATAGAAACAGTAAGGGAACAAGGATATCTTTGGGAAAAAAATATGAGAAATAGAAGTGCAGAATTTTTGGGGAATAGTGTGGGATATATAAGCAGAGATAGGAAAAAGAGGTGGATGTAGACCTAGATCAGATAGTGGTAGATACAAACTGTGCAAATTTCGGGGAAATCTGTAGGTTAGTTCAGAATAGGAAACAATGATGGTACGCGTCTAACCAGTTTCAGGACTGAAGACCCAATGATGATGATGATAATTTTCCATTAATTTCATGGCGTGCTTGAGGTCGTCTAACTCTAGATTGCTCTAGCTGAATGGGTTTCTTGAGTACTTCTTCGTCTTCTTGTTATTCCATCTTAAACTGTACTTCTGGTAGGTTTGCGAGTTTCTTTGTTTCTATGGGGTCTTGACAAACTTTGATTATTTCGTCGTTCAATTTTACATAACAGTCTTCTTTAAGAGTGATTAATTTGCTTCCGGTGAGTGCTAGGTTATTTTCATCTTGATTGCAGTGGATGGTTGCTATTACTTCTGTTGGGGAAAATGGCGATCCATTTATTTTCTGTAACCTTTTGAATTTTCATGGTGATTATTTGTACGGGTTTTGCTTCACAGTTTTCGTAATGATTTGAAAATTTTAATAGTTGTACTTCGCAACGGCTGTCTTCTTGAATTTTTGTTGTTTGCATAAATATTGGTTTGGTGTGACTTCGTTACATTTTTCATTTGTGTATCCATATCTTAGTATATTTAAGGATAGGAATTTGGTTTTACGTATGATAACTTGGTATGCGCTAGTAACTTTCATTGGAAGAGCAAATAAATGATAATAATTATAATTGTTACTCTCTACTATTGGGATCTCTATTAAAAATATTATTTCGTTATGCTTAATGTAGCCTTTAACTATAGCTATTTTTTCAAATATTAAAATGTTTTACTCTATTACGTAGAAAGGTAGTTTATTGTTAGTTATAAATGATTTAATTCTTAATAATTCTTTTAATAAATCGGTTGGTTCTATGATGCTCGAGCGTAGGGTATTTAATTTTGTAAATGTTACTGCGTTTTCTAAAATTGCTAAAATTTGTTGAATTAAAGTAAAGGTTGATATTATATGAGTAAATATTGTATTAAATCTAATTAGATCTCGCATGCCTAACATGGTAGTTTGCATGTTGGTCTGTATTCGGTTGGCTATAATGTCCTGGTTTCGTACCAACTTTCTCGGTGTTTCGTTGAATTTTATAATTGTTGATTGAGTTAGTGCTATTTGGTTCCTAATTATGGTTTTTATGTTGTTTTGGTTCTCAATTAATTGTTGTATTGCCTTGTCATAACGTTCTGCGTCTTGATTGTCTAAATTGCCTGTGATAGCTTTTCTTATGTTACTTAATCCTCTTTTTCGTCTCGTAGTTTGTTCGGGGGGTATTAATCTGTTAAATTTATGTTCTTTGTTTCTTAAAATACTTTCTATTATACTGTTGTAATTCATCATTTCTATTGCGCATTCATTTTCGAATTTTGCTGTGTCCATTGATTGTTTTAATCGGTAATAATTTTCTGTGATTATTTGAAATTCTTGTTTTAATTCTGTTAGGTCGAATTTTTGTGCGAATGTCCAATAGTCTATGGTGTTTTGTATACTGCCTAATTTTATTGGTAGTTTACCGGGGTTGTTTTTTATATCTTGTATTATTATTTCGTTGTCCGTTCTACTTGGACGGAGGTTGACGATAAGGATGATGATTGTCCATCTGAAATTACAGGGTGTCTTAGGTTTTCAAATGAATGTACTTTGTTATTTTGTTGTCTACTACTGCTATATTTTTGTCGGATAATCTCTTAATTTTAAATGGGCCTAAATTTCTGGGTGCCGTTTTATGTCGTTTTTTTTGGAAATCTCTCTCATATACGGTTTGTCCTATTCAAAATTTATTTGCGTCGGTATTCTTATTTCGGGTTGCGGTCTTTGTCATTATCTAATTTATCTTTTACTTTGTCATAAGTTATTCTTAGTTTTTCTTTGTGGTCTTTAGCGTACTGTTGATATACTTCTTTATTATAGTGTATGTCGTAAGGGTTGCGTGAATCTGAATGTCCTAAAGTTAATTATAAGGGTGTAAAATTTGTTGATGAGTTAATTGTATTATTATAGGCGATTAGTGCGTATGACATAAAATTGGTTATGTGTTCCTTCTTATAAATTATTTTTAATAATAGGATTTGTTATAACAGGGTTGCATGTAGTCGTTCAATAAGTCCATTTGATTCAGGGTGGTTTTCAGTTATGAAATGAATTTTTATTTTGTGGAGTTCTAGAATATTTTGTATTGTGTCATTTTTAAATTCACTGCCGTTATCTAACGGTATTGTTTCGGTTGTTCCATAAAATGTAAAGTACTGTAAAAATCCTTGTGTTACGTCAATGCTATTTTTCGAAGTGATGGGTATTGCTTGGCCTATTTTTGTGAATGCGTCTACAATTGTTAAATAGTTTTGTGCTTCTACTACTAGAGTATCGGCATGTAATTTTTGAAATGGTTTGTCGGATGTTTTGGTTAACATTAAGGGTATCTTTAGGAGTTTCCTGTCGTATTTCGCTTTGTCACATAGTTCACATTGGTTAATAGAATCTGTGGTCAATTCTTTCATGTCTTTAAAATAATAACGTCTTATGAGTTGCTTTATGGTTTCATTAATTCCACGATGGTTGGTTTTCCTTCGTGTTGGTTTCTAATTACATCATTTATTTCGTCAGGGTCGTCTAGTGTTATTAATTCTCTAGTGCATCTGATAAGTTCAGGGCCAGAGTTATGGGATAATTTAACGTATGATTCTAAAAATCTTTTGTATAAATGTTCGGTGCTAAAATAAAAATAAAATCGTTTTTTCTCGGGGGTGCATTCTTTTAGAATTTTAATTATTTGCTCCTCGTTGTCATCTTTGGTTATGTGAATTTAGTACATGTTTTTGTTGTCTACTTTTGTATATTTTACGGGATTGGGGTATTCAAAACTTCGGTAATTATAAATTGATTGGGTTTCATATCGATTGCTTCGTTTAATATTTTAATCGCGGTTTTAGGTTCTTCATTTTGTGTCGAATGTATGGTGTCGATCTCGTCTGGGTCTTCCTTATTTCTGTTTCGTCTACGTTTCCTACAATGGGTTCTGTTTCTAACGCATTGAGTTGTATTCTACTTAAAGTATCTGCGTTGTTGTTATAAATTCCGTTTTTATATATAATTTCGTAATCGTATTCTTCTAATCTGATTCTCCATCGTTGTAATTTTGAATTTGGTTCTTTAAGTTTGCATAGCCATACTAATGGTTCATGATCGGTGTATATGTAAAATTTTCTTCCGTAAAGGTATGGTCTGAAATATTTTGTTGCCCAAATAATGACTAGTGATTCCTTCTCTATGGTGCTATATTTCTGTTCGGTTTCATTTAGGGTTTTGGATGCGTAGCTGATTGGTTTATCGCTACCTACTTTTCCTTGGCTCAATACTGCTCCTAATGCTACTTTCGGTGCGTCTGTCGTTAGTATAAATGGTTTTGAAAAGTCTGGGTATTCTAATATGGGATGATTTATTAGTATATTTTTAATTTTGTCTACAGCTTTAATGAATTCCGGGGTGTGTTCAATTTTGTTTCCCTTTTTTAAACAATTTGTCAGGGGCTATCTAAGCGTAACTTTTGATATATTTGCGGTAGTAACCACTAAGTCCTAGAAATCCTTTAATTTCTTTGGTTTTCTTTGGTAGAGAGTAATTTAGTACTGCATTTATTTTATCGGAATTTGGCATTACTCCTTGTGGTGTTATTATATGTCCTAAAAATGATACTTCCTTTTGTAAAAATTCGCTTTTGTCTAATTGTACTTTGAAATGTGCTTGTCTTAGTCTTTCAAATACTTCTTTCAGTCTTTCTATATGTTCTACTAATGATGTTGAATAAACTATGATGTCGTCTAGGTACACAAGGCATTTTTCGTTGTGTATTCCTCGCAGTATGTTGTCCATGACTCTCTGGAAAGTAGCGAGTGAGTTCTTTAATCCAAATGGCATTCGTGTGTATTCGTAGTGTCCTCTAGGTGTGCTGAAGGCTGTTTTCGATATATCCTTTTCTTCCATCTCTACTTGATGGTATCCTGATGCTAGGTCTAGTGTTGAAAAATATTGGCATTTGCCTAATTTGTCTAAAATTTCGGGTACATTTGGTAGTGGATATTTGTCATCTACCGTTTTATCATTTAACTTTCTGTAGTCTATTACCATTCTGTACTTTCTCTTGCTCGAGGCGTCTAACTTCTTGGGTACTGTTAATACGGGGCTGCTCCATGGTGAGTTGGAGTGCTGGATTATGTCCTGTTCTAATAAGTCTGCTACTTGTCTGTCAGCTTCTTTTTTGGCTTGCATGAGGTAGTCTATATGCTTTTTTAAAAATTGGCTTGTTATCCGTTAGTTCGATATTATGTTTAACTGTGTTGGTGAATGTTAGGGGTATTCCTTCACAGTGGAATATGTCGCGGTATTCAAAACATAAGTTTTTAATTGCTCTTTGCTCTTCTTGATTGATGTCGGTGTTAAAGCGGATGTTAGTTAAATTTTCTCTTAACATTTTGCCATGTTCTATGGGGTTGCAATTGTTTTCTAAGTCTTCATCTATTTCCATTTCGTTAAAATTTAATTCTTCTCTGCTAATTGGATTTGTTAATGATAGTCCTACGGGATAGTCATTGGAGTTTAAAATCGTTGTAATGGCATAATTATCTTTTATTTGTACGAGTGCGGTGAGGGTTTCTACTCCTGGTTGGAATGTTATATGAATTATCCCAACTTTGTTGTTAGAATTTACTGGGATTTTTATTTTTCTTTCCGTTCGGGGTTCTATTGTGTATTTTTGTTCGATTTGAGTGTTTTGAAATTTAATGGGAATCTTTCCGTATTTCGTTTTTAGTAAACAATTTTTATATCAATATTGGCTCCTAATTTACTTAGAAGGTCCATTCCGATTAGTCCGTCATATTTGTCGTTAAATTCGAAAATACAAAATTTGTGTTTCATTTTTACGTTAAATGTTCTCGGTAAGGGTATATTAGCTACGAATTGGTGTAATATCGTTTGATGGGCTGTTTTAGTTTTAAATGGCTCTTTTTCTACATAATCGAAGTAATCTTTCTTCACGGTTCTGGGGCTAATTAATGTCTTTGAGGATCCGGTATCGATTAGTAGTTTAAATTCGGCATGGGGTATTTCTATGTATGGTAGTAACTAGATGATTTATGTTATTTAAGTTTATTAAGTTTCGTCGTTTATGAACTGGTCTATCTGAAAATTTGAGCGCGTGTTTTCTTCGTATGTTTCGTATTGTTCGTCGCGTCCATAAGTTTCTACATGGTTTGATTCATCGTTCGTACTGGGCTGAATGTAATTATTCTGGTCATTGTCAAATTTTTCTACTTCTTGGTGAAATAGTTCTTCCGATGCAAAATTGCGTTTGTGATGAAGGTTTGGTAGGATGTGTGTTATTTTTGTATTTTGTCTGGTGTTACCAGATGAGGTATCCATGGCCGTCGGTCTGTAATAGTTATTATGATAGTTGTTGTTATTTGTCATTGATGTATTTCTAATAGGGTTTGCGCTGAATGCTGGTCTTTGTTGATTTGCGTTTTGGTTGAATCTTGGTTGAAATACGGGTTTCGTAAAATTTGAATTAATCGTTATTTTTGAAAAATGTTTATATTGATTATTAAAATTCATATTATTGAAATGTGGGTTATTCATTCGCGGTTGATTTGTTTATGCGTTGAAGGGTGTGAATTTTTGTTGGGGGATTATTCGACTCGCGGCTTGTATAGTTTTTATTGCTGAATAACTTTTATTTGCATTGGGGTTGTATAGCCTGTTTCGGTAATATATTACGTTTACGTCTTCTATTATCATGTTCATAGCTTCTAGATTTTGGAGACGTTGAAATCTGATCTTGTCTGATAGTCGTTGTGGTAAGGCGTTTATATATGTATCCAGTGCCATTTCGTCATACATTTTTGTTTTTAGATGTCGAATATTTTGATCGGGTTTTTCGATTTTTAGTTTCGTTAAAGATTAAACTTCTCACCTCTTGGCATTTCATTCCGAATTGATACGGGGATTGGTTATTTTTCATTCTGAGGTTTATCAGGTCTCGTACAAGGCATTTTATATTACGTTGGTCACCAAAATATGCAATTAGTATACGTTTAACGTCCTGTCATTCTTCAAGATCGTCTCGGCTGGCAATTAATGCTAGTGCCCGTCCGGTCAGTTTACTCATTATCAGGCGTAAGAGTAATGAATTACTTTCGTTATCTCCGGGTTTGTATGTTTTCAAAAATATTTCGCATGCTGCGATAAAATTACCGAGGTGAAGTTGTTTTCCATTAAAATTGGGATCGTTTCAAGGTAAAGTTTCATATCTAAACTCATTTTGGTTAAGGGTTGCTTTCGCTTTTACTCAGTGTCAAATTTAGTAAGAATTGAAATTTATTTCGCGGTTTGTGCTGTTACTTTTGTTTGGATTTATTAATTTTCCGTTTGAAGTATGTTGAGTTATTTAAAGAATCGTAGTTGCTTATATTTGTACTTAGTTACACGGTGCGGTAATTAATTTGTGGGATTTATGCTCGATAATGTCTGTTTAATTGATGTAGCCTTGAATTCGTTTGTTTTTATTTCGCGGACATTAATTTTATTGTAAGTTTGCTTTCTGAAAGGTTTTCGATGTGAATGAATAAGTTCGCGGTAATTATTTTACTTTGCGTCAGTTAAGACTTTTTTATTTTTAATTCTGCTGAGTTTATTGTCTGTGTTAATTATCTTTTATCCGTGGGTGATTGTAATTTTATAACTGTCTAAGATGTTTCTTCTGTGATTATTGTCTCGTCACCTTAAGTGCAAATTTTCAGTTAATTACTTTGTTCAATGTTGCCTGTTATAATTAATACAGTGTTACTTTGTCTCGTCACCTCAGGTGTTAAATATAAAGTTTATAATTTTTCAGTCTACAGTTTTGTTGTAATAATTGTCTTTATAATCTATACAATAAGGTTTTATGTCTACTTGAAGATGTAATTTAGTCTCGTGGTAATATTAATTGCGTAAATGCTTTTGTATAATATGCAATTATATTTATTGAAGTTATTCATACTTTTCTGAAAGGTGTTGTTTTCCGTTGGTATGAGGATTAATAGTTTGCGTCTTTACTTCGTTAATTACTGAATAAAATGTTACGTTTGGTAATTATTTCGTTATATTTGGATATGCCGATGCATTTTCGAATGTATCTGTTTAGTAGTTGCTTTGTTATACTTAGCTTTCGTACTAAAATAGCTTTTAATAACGTTGCGTTGGATGAATGATGTTTTATTCACTTGATAATTTCCGGTCTTATCTTGCGTGAAGATTGCGCTATAAGTTTGCTCGCTTGTTTTAATTAATAATGGTTCGATGGTTTAGGTTAATAATAGATTTGCAGAATGCGTTTCTGTAATTTATAGCAGTATGATAGAAGGTCAAGTTTTAAATAGTCTTTTTTGTAATTGAGCTGTTTTAATTGTAGAATCTTGATGAAGTTTAAACTTGGAATAAATCGTTTTTGTTTTTGCTTGTTTGTAAGAATTGCGTTTAAGCTTTTGGTATTAAATGATGGAGTTAATTGCGTTCTATTTTTATGTTTGCTTGTTTAAACCGTTGCGTTTTCGTATTAATTTAATAATTGTGCGCCCGTTATTTTTGTATCGGTTTATTTAATAACGGTAATAATTGTTTTGTACTATTTGTTCTAAAATTCGCTCGTTTCCTTTTGCTTTAAAAATCTCTTTAAGAATCAAGTTTCTTTTGCTTGAAAAATAATCTTTCGTATTTGAAAACAATTCCCTTAATTTATAAGTGAATTATTTTCGTTAAATGGTGTTAAATAAAATTCTGTACATAAAATAATAGAAAAATATTCTCTTGTACTAGTAAATATCAATTATAGTTTGCAAAAATCAATTTGGTTTTAAGGAAATGAACTAACATTAATTTCTTCGATGGTTCCCTGGACTTCGTCGATGCTTGTACGTTGTCCACGCGTGTTTGGTTTGTTGGATTCGATCATTTGTGTATCTTGTCCAACTTCTGTTTGGGTTCTGCCAAAATTGCGAACTGAAATTCTTGGTCACCAGTCTTCCGATTTTTGGATTCTTAGTGCCCTTTTGGCATCCGTACGACTGTGCCAGTTAAGATTCGTCCTTGGGGGCTGCGTTTTTAAAAAACACTTCCAAAATTTAACAAATTTATTTCAATTGTTACAGAAATTAATGTGGAATTTTGACAAACTGATTTTAACTTTAAATCAAAATAAATTAATTAATTGAACTAATATTGGGAATCGACTAAGCAAACTGCAATGCTAAAGCTGAATACTTTGACTGACTGCCGGGTCTTTGAGCTCCCGGGCTTTTTATAATGATCCTACCCCCTCACATGGCTGCGGGAACTAGCAGATCTCATGTTTGCTTATTCTTAATTCTACACTTTATTACATTGTTACAATCTTATTTTCTAGGTAATTGCGATATCTTAACCGTCTGTGAGCTGCCATCTGCAGAATCACTGTCGTCTCGGATACAAAGTTGCATATCCGTTCTCATGAACTGTTAATAACCTGTCTGGTTTATGCTTGTACTACATTGTTGCAATTGACTTATGATTTCTTTAACAATTTCTAATAATTACCTATTAGATTCTATTATTTCATATATAGATAAATTGGGGATACATAACTCGCGTAAAACTAAGGTTTTGTTAAAAAAAGTTTAAGATATTGCAGCGACGATCGTTGTGACGTTGACCAAAATAATACATCGAAATATATGCAAAGGATTTGAATACACAATGTTACAATTTTCCTTGTGGGGAGCTGGACGCCCGTTCGAACGAACAACAGTATGGACACGACTGTATTAAAATATGGGGTTCAACAAGCGTACCTTCTCCTAAAGTCATAATTCAATAAAGATAAAATTTTAATCCGTAATAAAAGACTTTGAGGGGATTTTCGAACTAACTCTGAATTCTAACTTCAGCGGAGTTTGACGAGATTAACAAGGGGCTCGTTATGGATTGCCGTTGAGAGCTACTACACTTAATAAGTGTTTACCAAGAATACCGGCCAGAAAGTGTAGGAACTAAGCTTCATACTTTCTCTTCCTCTCATCAATTAGATTCTTTGATTTCCGCCGCTTTTTCCAAACAAGCTTCGGGCCATGGTTGCATCTCCTTAGTCCAATATCACATCCACACTTCCGCCGAACCCATTACGCAGCGTTACTACCCCTCTCTACTACACTTCTACGGGTTGCTCACTATGAACTCGACGAGATGCTTCGTCTTGGGGTTGTAGAACCGTCTTCCAGTCCGTGGGATAGTCTCATCGTCCTAATGAAGAGGAAGGACAATTCCAATCGGTTTTGTGTGTACTTTGGAAAGGTCAATCAAGTCATCCAAAAAGACAGGTATCCTCTTCCTTATATTTCTACTATCCTAGACCGCCTCCGCGATGCTCGTTTTTTTCCTCATTAGACATACGCTTCGCCTACTGGTAAATCCCTCTTGTTTTCGAACCCAAACCTATTACCGCTTTTGCTGTCCCTCATCGAGGTTTGTTTTAATTTTGCTATCTTCTTTTCGGGCGCATGTGCAGTATATTAGGGCTAAGGGAAGTGGAATATCCAATAGGATAATGGCGGCTACAAAAATCAATTGGGGATTTAGAGGCGAATCTTTGAAGACGGTTTATACAGCAGTAATCGAGCCGGCGATGTTGCATGCAGCATCGATCTGGACAGAAGGTTGCAAGGTTAGGGAAGGCAGGCAGCTGGCAAGCGTCCAAAGAATCACGGCGGTCAAGGCGGCGCGGGTATATAGGACCGCTTCTACGGAGGCGGTGCTGGTTATCAGTAGGATTCTTCCGATCGAATTCGTAATAGAGGAAATTAAAGATCGCAGAGTCATCGATACGAGGAGTGGACAGAATATGATCGAAAGCTTTGGCTTAGGGGATAGGGAAGTTGAGAGGAAGATAGCCATTTCGGAATTAGGGCACCCGGCGGATATTAAGGGGATTCAGTTTGTTGAAGGGAATGAAAGCGCTAGATGCGTCAGGATCTATACGGACGGTTCAAGGATGGACGTCGGGCAGGCAGGCGCGGCGTTTCTTGTGTGAAAGGAAGAGAGGGAAGTGTTTCATTTGCAAACTAAACTCGTGGACTGGAGCACCATCTTTCAATGCGAAATGGTGGCTCTAAAGGAAGCTATAGAGTATGTCGTCAACCACTCCGGCGCGAGTGGATACTCTATCATCAGCGACAGTTTTAGTAGCCCTGTCGAATATGCACACCCCGACCGCTCTTCAGGGGGATGTCTGGAGGATAGCACACATAGCGCTAAGTGTTCGAGATTTGAAGTTCTTCTAGGTTAGGTCACGCCAGGGATGTAAAGGGAACGATAGGGCCTACGAGTTGGCTAGGAAGGCAGCCACAGGGCAGTTCCGTTCCCGTTCATCACTTTACTTATTCCAAAGTCATTAATTAAAAGGAAGCTGCGAGAGAGATCGATTAGTCTGTGGGAGGAGAGGTAGAATAACGCTACCACAGGTAGATTGACTCATAGGTTTATTCCAAGCATAAGGGCTAAGGATAGAATAGAGGTTAAAATCGATCACAAAATGGTGCAACTCATTACGGGCCATGCGGCGTTCAAGGCATATCTTAAGAAGTTTTGGCTTGGAAACGACGACGGTTGCGAGTGCGGCAGGGGATTGAAGAGTGCTATACACGTGCTCTTCGATTGCCCCATCGAAGCTTCAAATAGGGGATTAGTGGACAGAAAGTTGGCTATCGAAGGCCTAAGATGGCCTAGGAACTTGGAGGAGGTCCAAGAAGTCGCAAACCAGAATACGTTCTGGGTCGCGCCTAAGGGATTTCCAGGTAGGGCGGTTAGGCTGAAAGTAGATAATAGGGCTTAGGGAAATGGCGGGACGGAAATTAGGTGATGACGATCTTAGCGCGGAAATCGACTTGATTTAAACTTAAATACAGCGGACGGCAACATTTATAAAAAGTAAAGAATGAAATAATATAAACTTGTAGAATCAATTCCAATGAATCGCGCTAAACCAAATTAAACCAAACAAGTCGAAGCAAGTAACCAAATGAATAAACAAATAAATAAAAATCAAAATAACAACGAGCAGTATAGGTACATGAAGCAGAAGATGAAGAGGAGTAAAATTTCCAGATCATACAATATATATTTAGAGATAAATAATTAGATAAGGGTGGTGGGCGGGGTTTGTGCGGATCGGGGTTGCAGTTTTCCCGTGTATTTCTTGTGGAGTTCGTTCTGGTCATTTTTGTGCCGGGCATTGGAGTACCCTTGGGGGGTTGGAGATTGGTTCGGCTTGCTTTTCGGCCGGCGCCCGCGGCGGGGGCCTGTTGCATTCGGTTTGCTGAGTGTGGTGGGCTCCTCCGTCGTGGGTGTTGGTTGGGAGGTTGCCTGGGTTGGTCCTCAGTTCCTCCTTGTGGGAGTTTCGGTGCTTGGTGCGAGGGTGGCCGGGGCGGGCCTTGGATTTTCCGGGTGGTGCGAGGGGGGGATCGCGCTTTTTGGTCTCGTGCATGCCCTGCATACCTACTGATCAGACTAAGTGAAATATCTTAGAGCAGGCGATTAATTATTAATTATTTTTTGCAAATTAAATGGCGTAAGACCAGGAAATTAAATTACATGTCTTATATAAGGTTAGTTATAAGTCGACCGTAAGGTCGCAACGGTAACCAGAACTGCTGCTCACGTCATTTGACGTTTCATTTCGCGTTTTGCTATTGCTCTGTAGCTTCGAGCATTTCTCTTGATAACTCTAAACTCAAAACTTATAGGAGCCAGCTTGATTTGTATTAATTTTATCGGGCGATATCAGTTTTCGAGTTAGAAATTTGATCGTGTCTAAACCCGATGTAGTACCGTCCAGGTAGAACAGGAAATGGCTGCAAATGAAACGGCCCCTTATTCACATTATAATATCTTCTTTTCGGACTCCATAATTTTTCCGCCACCTTCCAATGTCTGATCGATCAGGTCATCGGTTCTGACCGAGAACCATTCTGCTTCGCATATCTCGATGATATCACCATTGCTACCCCTTCCTTCAAGCAACACATTCGGATTCTTGACTTAGTTATTTTTCTCGTCTCTTCCTTGCAGGCCTTACTCTCCGAAAAGACAAATGTCATTTTTGCTTTTCTGAACTCCGCTATCTTGGTTACGTCGTTAACCGGAATGTTCTTCTTGTTGATCCCGAACATTTAAAAACTATACGCGCGTATGTTCTCAACAAACTTTCCGCTGCCTAACGTAACACCCTTAACCGCCATAATCTCCGTCGTCGCCCTGTGTCCTGTCAATTAGGAGATTCCGTTTGGCACCGTAATTTCGCTCTGTCCGACGCTTCACGTTATTTCAGTGCTAAACTCACTCCTAAATTCCTTGGTGCTTTCCCCATCCGTAAAGTTGTTTCTCCTTGGACCTACGAACTTACCGATTCTTCCGGTACCAAGAGGATCTAGCACGTTAATGACCTCAAGCCAGCCCATTCCAGTGTCCCTAACCTAACTTGGTTTTCCTAATCGTGGCGGAAACGTTCTAAACCCCATTCTTAACCCTAGAGACCCCAGATTCGTACATCAATTTTTGCCTTCCTTTGGAATCTGACTTCTGGATACTTTACTTTGTTGATCTTGATTTTTACTCATCATTCCGCCCAACCCCGTGTGGGGGCGGATTAGAATGGTACCACGCTAGGACCTGCCTGTCGTAAGAGGTGACCAAAGCGGTCTAACATACACACATACACACTTCATACGCACACACATTTGTGCTTGTTTCTCTTTTTCGTTTCTCTCCTTGTACTCCATCCCGTGTTTGTCCGGATTAGAATATTCCCACGGTACGATCTGCCTGTCGTAAAAAGCGACTAAAGCGGTTGAACACATACACATGCACGCGCGCGCACGCACGCACGCACACACACACACACACACACACACACGCACACACACACACACACACACATTTCTACTTGTTTCTCTTTTCTTTCATTCTTATTGTACTTCATCCCGTGTGGGTCCGGATTACAATAGTCCCACAGTACGCCCTGCATGTCGTAAGAGGCGACTAAAGAGCGCGTCAACAGATACACACACTCACACACATTTTCTTTTGCTTTTACTTTTCTTTAGTTTTGTCATATTTTTTCAGTTTTGCTGCTGTTTTCTTAATTTTTCTATTTTTAATTTTCTTCTCCGTCCGTCTTGATCCACTTTCCTTTCCCTGTCCTTTTGCTGGTTTTCTTACTGTTAGTCACCATACGAACTTTATGACATTTTCCGATCCACTTCTGCGTTAGGTGATTTCTAGACTTTTTTTTCTTTTCCTCCGAAACTACGACTTAGTAGATTTTTGACCTAGTTGACTTTTCTGTTTTCAGTTCTTCGTTTAATACGATTCTTTGTTACCGCAGCGTGAAGTACTACAATATTTTTCTATCCAACATTCTCGTTGTTCTCTTGCTTACTTTGAGGCTTGACAGTTATTGTCTCGTTTTGGCTTGTACTGTTGATTTTCCTCCTCCTTCCTTTTCTTACTTTTGATTTTTCGCGCGAAACCAATTTCCTTTTTTGAGGTTGAGAACTTAACTATTTCTGTACTATAAATATTCATGCTTCGACTACTTTTTGCAGTGTTGACATTCTATCTTTGTGCTCGATGACCGCTAACTTCTAATTTCTCTTTTCTTATTTCCTTTATAGTTATTGGTTTGGTACGGTATACTGGTTCTTGGAGCCGGATCAAAATTCTTTTGTTGATTTTTGAGTTCTTCTTCTAGTGTACTTAAGCGACTTTTCTTTGGCTTTATCCTATTACTGTATATTGGAACTTCGAGCCGAATATAAATTTTGTCTTTTTGCTATTTTGTGGGTTTTCTCTAACGAATTTTCTTCTGCTTTGTTTTATTAGTGTACTGCCCACTCCGTTGCTTCTGCTTCCTACGCGGACCTTTTCATTTTTTTTGAAGGAGGGATTTGTTTAAATTTATGAAAGCGATTAATTTTTGCATTTCCAACTACCTTAATTAAGCTCCTCCTAATCTCCAAGTGACAGCCCGCTTTTTATGCTATTCCAATTAAAATGAATCTTTAAAACCTTATATAAAAATTTCTTTACGTGTAGAAATACGTGGAATATATTTTAAAACCAGGTTCTAAGTTCTCTGAATATTTGCTTCAATGTTCAAAACAACCTAGCTTCATTTACTGAAATAAGCAAGCATTTGTTTATCGTCAAACCACTTTAGTAGTTTCTTCTTCTTTGAAATTCGTTTGTTATTTCCAATAATTATTCTGCAAACCATGTTCAAAACAATCGAATAATACAAATATAAAAGCCTTTAATGGTTAGTACTGAGAAATCTTATTTCATTATATTGCAGGTGTTCGAGCGCGCTCAAGTTTTATGGGCAATCTTCGTCCCCCAATTAATTCATTCTCTGTATCGTCGATCGATAGCAATACAAATCCCTATTCATTTCTATAAGTTAGACAACAGATTATACGGTGTGCTTCCTTTGACCGGATGCAAAGTTGCATCAGTGGAACTTATTATCGTATTATTGAGGTCTTTTGCTTTGTTTATTGCCCGCATTCTAGGAATATTTTAAAGTTGTCGTCTGGAAAATATTTACTGGTGTTCGCAGAATATTTAATATTCTATCACTGGGACTGGTTTTATGTTACCTTCCCCCCTTGTTCTCAGTCTGTATAAATACAAGCCGAGTTTTTGAAAGTCTCTCTTCGCTTCTTTCTCCGATTCTAATTCTATGCAGCGTCCTTAGAGCGCAAAGTAATGTTGTGAATTGCGATTTTAAAATGCTTTGTTGTACGTCGTGTTCTAGTATAGATATATTGGTCGATCCAGCACCCCGCCCCTAGACGAGTGCAGCCTGCACTTCCGAATTCTTGAAGATGGTACCAGAGATAAAGACAGCTTAAGGTACACTTTTTTCTGTTTTCGTTACGCATGTTGGTGTTTTGGAAAATAGACACTTCTTGTGACGATTCTGTAATTTAGTACTTATGATTATCCAATAAATTGCAGACTGTAGGTTACCAATTTCCCGTTCACAATGCACGAACGATTCTGTAATTATTCTCAAAGTTAGAACTAGTTAAACCAAAGCTTGCGTTAGAGCACTTTTTACTGTTTTTTTTTTCTGTACATACACCGTTTCGTCCTGATAACATTTTTTGCGTTCGTTTTATTGTTCCTAGTAGATAAACAACCTTCGTACAAGCGCAAAAAAACGGTTTTCTTATGGGATTTAACATGGGAAATTCTACGGTCCAAAAAGATCATTTTTGTCAGATAGAAAAGTCATTCACCCCGGGCGATCCTACATTCAAGGTTCATGAGACCTTTGCTTAACCATTTTATATAGGAATTCTGGTGCAGTCCGATCCACTATCTGCCCCTCCATGCACTGCCTCACCCTTTCCACCTAAATAAAAATGTGCATTCATTAAAATGCTTTACTACACATTGCACTTACATACATTGATCTTATATACATATTTTAAATATTGCTTATATGGATATCGGTTGATCTGAATTAACATATATTACACACATATCGAATGCTCATATCTAAGGTAACATTCGTTACAGTAACATACTTAAATACCACATTATTAAATAACAGTACATTTACAATAGGATTGAACGTACCAATTCAATTAATATATAATACATAACTTTACACTTATTAGATGTAAATTAACATTATATATATTTATATATATATATATATATATATATATATATATATATTACTCATATTTAGACCAGGGTAGAAAATTAAATAATCACATCAAATAATTTTAATCACCGTGTATAAGGAATTTCATTAAATAATACGCGTTATTAAAAACCATGAAGCATAAATAAACTCGGTTGTTTCAGTAAAAATAAGAAATTTAAATTATTTATAAGACGCTTTATATCAAAAGAAGCAGTATTGAAAAGCTCTGCGTGTAATGTAATTATTCCTAAACAAAGAGAAATTACGTGCAAAATTTATCTTAATTAACTCTATTTAAGTAACCGGTAGTAAAACAAAGTGTACATATAATAATTAATATTTAAGTTGTATTCGCTAAAAATGAAAAGGATAGAAATCAATTTTAATTGGAGGTAATTAAACCGTTAATAACATATAATAAGCATAGAAACTTGTAAAAACCCAATAATAGTCAAATCGTAGGAAGGTTATTTAAAATGTTACGTTTGAACACCCCTGCGTGTTTTTAAAAGGCAATTTCAGTTTAATTTGTTTGGATAAACATGTCGATTCTAAGGATATTGGAAACGATCAGATGCTTTAGCAGGAAATACAGAACACCTGCGTATTTTTAAAAAAAGCTCATTCTGCGTAAATTTGGCAAATAATTAATGGTTACAAAGAATCTTGGAGAAACCGGGGCTTAGTATTCACGAGAATGTGCGATACGGGTTTATTAAACCCAGATAACAGTCCGCCTGGACTGAAATAATCGATAATGAAGAGTATCAAGTTGCACCAATAAGAACAGGTTAGAGAAGGAAAGAGAAAATGCGTCAAGCAAAGACACATATTGTAAAAGGCGGGATTTAAGCAACGTCACGGGGGTCACAATTGGTTAAAAATAGGATGCAAATATCAGAGGTAGAACAACAATTTCTGTACAAAATCAATTAGTTTTTCTCGGACATGCTTGCGTGCCGTGTGGAAATTTTCTAAGATTTGAATGGGGCGAGTGAAAATTCGTAAAAATCGACGTGCGAGCAACAGACTGGGAACATAGAATGAGAAATTCTAGAAACTGGCCGTTTTAGAGACTCGACCGACAGACAGCCTTTTTGCTATATATACCGAGATGAAGATAAACAAGCTCTTTAGACTTTTGACGATTCGATGCGTTAAAAGCTCGTACATACGCGACTTGATTGAAGATATTAAACCGTGCATTTTAGTTTGATTAAATAATTTAAAGTTTGCTAGTATATTTTAGTGATTCAAAATAGCTTGTTATTTACGTGCTAACATGAATGTACTTCAGTGCACTTAGATACAAGGTAATAAAATTTAGTTTCACTGTACCAATCAGCAAAATTTACAACGACGAATGTATACACAAAAGTAGGCAGTTTTGGCGTATATATAGGTGACAGAAGCATGAATTTCTTTGCTATTTTTCGGGGGTGTTAATAATTAAATGGTTCAAATACGTGTCTGGATCCATGAAACAAGGGTCAGATAAACACAGATGAGTTCCGGAAAGGCCCAGAAACGACTTTGAATGGATGGTGATGGAGAAAACTTTAAAAGCGTAGAGAATCAGAAGCTGTAAATATAATCCTGTTGAATGGTGTGATTAACTAAAGAAACGATACTTTGAAGCTACGAGGACAGTAACCTTCAGGTAAATTATACTATTTTGTTTGACATTTTTGTGTGTATTGAATGACTTTATAATTGATTTACTTTAAATGGACATTAGTGAAATTGTTCTAACCATAAAAGTTTAATTTTAAGATGAAATTTGCTTGTTTAAGTAAAAAGGGGTATTTTGTTTTGATGTTCGGGAATATGATGAAAATGTGGGTATGTCTTTGAGCTCAATTAGACGATCCTGGTTAATTAACGTAAAGGGTGTGGTAGATGCTCCTTTATACTCAGACTCGGTCTGCTTATATTGTTATATTAATTACTAGGCATCCAACAAGGACTTTAATTCTGGATGCACATTAAAATGATAATAAAATTAATCTTGAAATTTTTTTGAAAACTGAATTTTATGCTGAAATTTAATTTGAAAATTTAATGTATTCTGAATATTGATGTAAATAGAGTTAACGTTGATGTTTGTGGTAGGAATGTGTTGTTTAATTTTTATGAATGAGGAGGTTTATAACATTAGGTGAGCAGCCGAGGCGAAAAGCGTAGTTCACGGATTTGGAGGTTTCACAGCATAATTTGACGCCCAATCTGTGGGGCTCAAATGTTTTTTTTTAGGACCAGTTCCCGCATTCAAAGGAGGTTTCACAGCAATATATATATATATATATATATATATATATATATATATATATATATATATATAGGTTCCAATAGATTTCGAAAAAATATTATTATCCCAATCCCAAAAAGTCAGGAGCTGACAGGTGTGAGAATTTTAGAACGGTTAGTTTAACTTCTCATGCTTCCAAAATACTAACAATAATTAAAAATAGAGTAGAAGCTTTGACTGAGAATTATTTAGGCGAAGACCAATATGGTTTTCGTAAAGACAGAGGGACTAGAGAACCGATACTAATGATTAGGGTAATTATCGAAAAAGGTTACAAAAAATAAAAGACTCATTTCGCGTTTGTAGATTTAGAAAAGCATTTGATAGAGTTAATTGGATTGTTATGTTCAGGGTTTTGCAAAAATAGGAATCTCTCATAGGGATAGAAAAATTATTTACAGTCTATATAAAAACCAAAGCGTAGTAATTAGATTTGATGAAATAGATAAGGAAGCTAAGATTAGAAATGGTGTTAGGCAGGGTTGTATACTGTCTCCCTTGATTTTTAATGTTTATATTGAGGAAGCTTTAAACTTAGCCAGAGAGAGAAAAGAGATAGGAATTAGTGTACAGGGTCAGAAAATAGACATGTTACGTTTTGCAGATGATATAGCCATTATAGTAGAGTCTAGAAAAGAGTTAGGAGAGTTTTTAAATATTTTAGATGAGATACTACAGAGTAACTATAGTATGAGAATTAACTCAGTAAGGACAAAGATAATGACAAGTGAGTTACAGCCTAGTTCTAAACCAAAATTAAAAATAGGTAATATCGAGTTAGAGAAGGTAGATGAATTTTGCTATTTAGGTAGTATAATTACAAAGGATGGACGTAGCAGAAGGGATATAGTAGCTAGAATAGCTCAAGCTAGAAAAATGTTTTTAAAAAAGAAAAACTTACTAATAGCTAATAGTATTAGTTTAGATAATAGAAAAAGTTTCTTAAAGTCGTACGTATGGAGCGTTCTACTATACGGTAGTGAGACTTGGACAATTAAAGAAGTAGATAAGAAAAAGGTAGAAGCTTTTGAAACTTGGTGTTATAGGAGAATGTTAAAGATTAGTTGGACAGATAGAGTAACAAACGAGGAAGTTAATAGAAGGATAGGTGAGGATCCCTGTATGTGGAAACAATTGAAGGTCAGGAGAGATAGAATGATAGGGCACCAGTTAAGACATGAGGGACTATTTAGTAAAGTCTTAGATTATAGACTACCAAATAAAAATAGAGTAGGAAGGCCTAGACAAAGCTATATTAGTCAAATTATTAGAGATTTAGGTTATGAAGGGTATGTAGACCTTTTTAGACTAGCTCAGAATAAAAAAGAATTTAGAGCTGCGTCAAACCGACTTTAAGTAAGTTTGAAAACAAAACAAAAAAAAATAAAAATCAGTTAACTAAATGTCACCAGGACATAACTCACAATTAGTTAGCGGTCTGGCATGTTGGTAGCGTTAGAGGTTAGCCTGTCTGTCGGTCGAGTCTCCAAAACGGACAATTCGAAAGAATTTCGCCTGCTATGTTCCCATTCCGCAGCCCGGCATGCGATTTTTACGAAATTTGCACTCGCCCCAGTTAAATCTCAGAAATTTCAACACGGCACGCAACGTCTGGAAATAACTAATTGAATTTTATACAGAAATGTTATTTTACCTCTCAAATTTTGCCTTTACTTTCAACCAATCGCAACCCTATGACGTTGCTCTACTCACGCCTTTTACTATATGTGCCTCGGTCTTGCGCATATTATCTGTCTCTATCTACCCTGTTCTTATTAGTGCAAATTGATATTCCTTATTATCGATTATTTCAGTCCATGTGGACTATCTGGGTTAAATAACCCGTATCGCGCCTTCCCGTGAATATTAAGCCACGGTTTCTCCAAGATTCCTTTGTAACCATTAATTATCTGCAACATTTACGCAGAATGAGCCTTTTAAAATACGCAGGTGTTCAAACATCCTACTTCTAACTAACCCTCTACGATTTGCATTTTATTGGGTTTTACAAGTTTTTATAGATATTATATGTTACTAACGGTTCAATTAACTTCAATTAAAATTAATACCCTTTAAGTTTTAGTGAATCCTAACTAAATATTAATTATTATCTGTACGTTTTGTTTAATACCGGTTACTTAAAATAGAGTTAATTAATATAAATTTTGCACGTAATTTCTCTTTGTTTCTTTACGTAGAGCTTTTTAATACTGCTTCTTTTGATATAAAGCGTCTTGTACATGATTTAAATCTCTTATTTTTAATGAAACGAATGAATTTTTATGCTTCACGGGTTTTTTTTTTTTAATAACGCGTATCTTTTCCCAAAGCTTCTACACGATGATTAAAATTATTTGATGTGATTATTTAATTTTCTACCCTGGTCTAAATATGAGTAATATATACACTTATTTACCAGATGAACATATTTACACTTACATTCTACATGCATATATTAAAATAATTCAATATAATTTAAACTACTTCCTCAATTTCCATGATATTTATGAAATAATGACCTATGAGTAATGTCTTGTATGATTCCGGAATCAAATATTTTTTATGGTCGTGTGAATTTATTTCATCAAAAAGCAGCAAAACCTCATTATTTACAAACTTTGCTGTCCGAGACGGCGTTCCGTCTGTTTTAATTAATTTGCCTTCTATGTACAGCATAGTCTTCGATGGTAGGGTGTAAACATCTTGTTGTTGTTGTATAGGGATTCGAATTTCTTCATTATTGTTTAAAGATGTGTTGGCGTAAGGCTGATGAGTATACTTTCAATATTAACAATGGTATTGTCGAAGTAAACTTTTTTACGCACGTTCAGTACTTCTACTTTTTTAATTAAATAAATGCAGTCCTAACGATTATAGAAAGTGCTGGTTTTGTGTTGTTAACGGTCTTGAAGCAATCAATCGAGTGTCAATTCTCAATTGCTTTGAAATTTCCAGCATTTATAGCAATTCTTGACATGTTGCGTGCAATATACCTAATACCCATGGCTAATGCAGATTTTTTTTAAATGCAACCTTACAGTTAGCAGTTCTCCTCTAAAATTAACTAAATTTCCATCTTGATCTAACACTTTAACTATTATTTCATTTATTATACGTGACCTGATTGGTAGATATATAATCGTAGGTGGGCACTCGACAATTTTAAAACCTGCAGGTACTTGAGGAAAAAATTCGTGTATTACATGGGCTGGTTTACTATTTAAATAGGATCCACTTGCAATATTACAATCGATTAAAACTGCATTCACTTTACAAATGTTGATCGCGTAGTCTGCTTGATGCGTGGCATATGCTAACAATTTTCGTGGATTAAAACCGAGAAGAGAATCAATTGAATCCTTTTTGGCAAAATCCACATTTTCACTATATTTAATATTACATTTAAGGGTATTACTGTCAACTGTAATTTCTATATACACTGACGTCTTTCTAGCGCTTCGTGATTGTTCCATACGACCATGCCACGTTTTATCACCTAAAGCTTTTTGAAGATATTTACTAATTTCACTAATCTCATAAGTACCTTCAGGTATTTCTATGAATTCTCCGTTAAGTCCATAATAAAATTTATCATTTATTCCTTTTTCAACGTTTGGAATTGTGTTATAAGACTCAAAATTTGTTAATCCTAATACGTACTCCGAATCGTTATCCAAGTTTATAGACGGATTAAAGTTGCTTGTTAAAACTGAAGTGTTTTCCGTTAGAGTAAAAGTGTACGACATGACAACTTCATACGGAGTTCTATGTACTGCTTAGAAATTGTAAGTATAAATGTCCGCAAAACACAGTACCGTACGATTGTTCTTGGTTAATGTTATAAAGAATTTTACATTTACCCCCGCTATTCAAATAACTTATCAACTCTGTTGGCGGTGGCAGGTTTCCGTAGCTGTCATAGTAAATAGCGTTACTACCGTACTTTTTGAAAGAGGTCCAATGCGTGCCTAAACCTTCTATTTCATCTAAATTAATTATACCACATTCTTTTAAATTAACTTTCTTGGGAAGATTGTTTCTCATGAACACTCCACGGAAATATGGTACTTCTAATTGTTTAACAAACTTTATTAATTCTACATTGCTTAGTGCTCGATTAGGTAAAATCAAGTTGCGTTCCTTTGAGGTTTTGCAGGGGCTAAAAAAAGACCAAAACCTTTTTTATAAGGTTTGATGTACATGCCGTTTCCGACTGCAATGTTCTCCATTGCCTTGTTATGGCGTTGTTTTTCAGCTAGTTGTTCCTTAGCTATTTTAGTATCTGAAACTGCTTTTGCAACAGCAGCTGCACCTCCAGTAAGAGTACCAAGGGCGCTTAGGCCTTCAAAAATTGGTATTAGTGGTAGAAAACCCCCTGTTTTAGTAATTGATATAATACGAGCTGATTTAATATGCTTCTTTTGTTTTGCTGTATTGGCGGCCTTAATTGCTATGTTGATTGCATCCATAATATTAGATCCTTTAGTCCTTTTTAAAGCTGTACGTGCTTGTTTGATAATACTTTTAATACCTAGCGTACTTCTTGTTTTACGTTTCTTTATCAGTTTTCTTATTTTATTGATATTTCCATTTGTTCTCAGTGATGCACAGGCACTCATACCAAGTTTTACTTTAGCTTTCATTGCGGTAGCTACTCTAAATGCTGCTGCTTTTTCATCTAAAGACGAGTCACCAGAATTTAGTCTTTCTGTAGCTAACTGAGTTAACTTCGAATCTGCTTGATGGCGTTTAGATAGATTCTTTACTTTGGAGTATGCAATATCGTGCTCCTTACAAGCTTCATCTAACTTGTTTATTCCCTTGTCTCCCCGAGCCTACCGTTTGATTAGTTTTGTACCCGGACCGCAAAATTTGTAACCCGGAATATGCGCTTCAAATGGTAAATTGTTAATTACAGTATTTAACAGTCCGTTCCCGGTAGTTTTAGAATTATTATAGGTAATCATTAGCGGATAACTGTCCTCTCAAGCTGTGCAGTAAATAAATAAATAATTTTGAATTAATGATTCTTTATATACTCGCCGTTTCTTATATATATATATATATATATATATATATATATAATTCCACTTTATTACAAATCGAATTTAGTACTTGCAAACATGCGTGTTGTGAAACAATCAACACCTTTAACCATAAACAATAATGACATTGACGTGCTATCCTTAGCTAAAAAAAATCATAGCGTTCTTCTGCCTTCATCTATTCGATGTCTAGTTGTTGGTCCATCAAATTGAGGTAAAACCAACGTTATGATTGGCTTGATAGAACATCCTAATGGTTTAAAGTTTGAAAACGTATATTGTAACAAATACAATAAGTACGCCCCTGCGCGTAGTGTACGTTCTAAACTGAACAAGACGGAACGCGCCTTATCGGCAGTAAGTCGTCGGAGTTCATCTATATACGCCGGTCGGTTAAGAGCGCGCTGTGAACTGTTGTAATCTATATCAATGATTTTACCTAAATGTTAAGTTTGTTCGTTTTACATTTATGTATATTTGGTTTACGTTCATTAAAAGTTTAACACAATTTAACATCTGTTGATTAAACCGAGTAGAACGCCTTTCAAATCAAATAACATAACAACCCCGTTAAAATATGTTTATTCTAAATTACTTTATCGACCAAAGTATCAATATCTTGAAAGTCTATTGCGACCAATAAAAGAGATCAAATATTATACATTTTCCAGTTCTGATAATATTATATCAACATCTGATACTCGAAATAATTCTATATTGGTTTTTGATGATGTAGCTTGCGATAAACAAGGTATCATTAGGGAATACTTTAGCATGGGGCGCCATAAACAAGTAGACAGTTTTTACCTTTGTCAAAGTTATACTCGTATACCTAAGCACTTACTACGTGATAATGCTAATCTTTTAGTTTTATTTAAACAAGATGATTTAAACTTAAAACACATATATGATGATCACATCAATACTGACATGAAGTATGATAAATTCCGTGAAATATGTGGTGCTTGTTGGAAAGGTTGGAAGGTACCGAATAGGTTTTGATCACTTCATACATATTTAAACCTTGAGAGACGCAAGTATCATTAGTATTCAAGAATTTTTATTACAATAAGCTTTTTACGCTATGAAAAGGGAGGCGATAAAACTTAAAAGAATTTTAATTAAGAAAAGAAACATTGTAAAAAACAAACTACGCCAGTTAAAAGATGGTGAAGTCGTCCAAGCAGAATCAACCTTACCCATAACATCACGATTAGAAACTTTTGCTAATAAACTGCAAGGGAAAAGTGTGGTAAAGAAAGAAAAATTTAAAGAACTGCCTCATAGCAGTGTAAAAATTAAACCTAAATTGCTAGAAAGGAACGTTGACTATATTGATTTGCCGGTTATATTGCTCGGCATATACCGAATATAAATGGTGCCATTGATGAAGACGATGATGACGATGATGACGATAATGAATACGAAACAGAAATTAATCGAAATGCTCAAGAAGTCCAGGAATATATACAAAGCTTTGTCGATTCACCTGGTATGACACATTATCTCGAACAGCTACATCCGCTACTTCGAGAATATATTTACAATTTGTTTAAAAATGTTAGTAAAAAATTTCATTATAAATATGGTGTTAGATATAACCCTGATTCAAATGGTCTTATGATAGGCAATTCCAATTTCGCGTTGGATGATGAAAATGTACTAATAAATGGTTTGAGATATAAAGGTACTCCTGGATTATACGAAGTACTGTTTAAAAAATATCCTGTCGGGTACAGACCGCAAGATCTAAAGTTGTACCTTGATATTGTGAAAAGAACAAATGCTAAGAGAAGATATTATTCTGAAACGGAACAAATTCATATAAATACAAAAATATAATATCTACATTAAACATACTTCTCCAAACACTTCGTAGTCTTGGAGACGGTATGACAATGGAAGTATCAAATAACGCCATAGATTATTTATATTGGAATGATCCTAATGAACTTGTTGATAGATTACGGTTTTTAGTTTCATCTCAGACTGCTGGACACACAGGTCACGGCAACGAAATAAATTCGATCATTGAAGAACTGCGTGAGGCAAAAGTGATTAGATGATAGGACAATTGACAAATTTGGAAGGCACTTAAATAACCGTTAAATAGATCTAAGTGAACAGGAATATGAAAACAAAAATGAAGGTTTTGAAACCTTGATGGAGGATAAGTTGCATATGCTACATTACATGGTAGTAGCAACGTTTTACTCTAGTAGATTCTTCGATGGTTGCAAGACATTCCTTATTTTCAATATTAAGCATAATTATGAATTCCCTAATGAGGAAGCAGTCATTGAGAATATTAAAGGATACCCGCAAGACATTGAAATTCTTATAAACGAAAAAAGCTATGTATTGCACAGTTACAAAGATTTTTGCTTAGACGTATGGTTGTAATCAGCTTTCGTGACAGCGGTGCTAGCATAAACAATACCACAATGTTTCTTGATTTTATATTAAAAGTTCCTTTCAAAGCAAGTGGAGCCCTCTACATTCAAACGTAGAAGTATTTATTAATTATATTTAATAAATCCTGATTAGAAAAAAAGTATTATGATAGTTGCTCAATCAAAAGTGAAAAGGATATAGTAAACGAAAGCGCCATTACGCATAAAACATGCTCGTTAGATTATTTCAAAATCTCCCTATTAATACAA
The DNA here is from genome assembly GCA_036346225.1 of Platerodrilus igneus. Classification (NCBI taxonomy): domain Eukaryota; kingdom Metazoa; phylum Arthropoda; class Insecta; order Coleoptera; family Lycidae; genus Platerodrilus; species Platerodrilus igneus. The sequence goes on from JARFIW010001004.1 coordinate 2,968,439, forward strand.
GTCAATGCTTATGCGAGTACAGCCGCCACAATTTTAATCCTACCTCGTATATAAATTTCCCAAGCATCCGAAGATCTGGTCGTCTTCTTACGTCTATTGGTATCTTACTGTTAAGGGGAGATGATGCACTGTTAAAGCTCTGGTGGGTATGCACTAAAAGTTCTAGGGGGATCACAATCACTATCACTTTTAAGTCCTGGGGAGATGCGCGGTTTCACTCTATTTTATTTACTTTATTTAATTGCTGATTTAAGTTAATTAGGGTTTACTGATTTATTTTGTTGTTATTTATTTGTTTTAGTTTATTCCCGATTCCGATTTTTCCGCGCGTATAAGGTGGGGCAGTGATGGTTTTAGTAGTGTGAGGTTTGTCGTGCATATTAGATTTTGGTTATTGATTTTTGCTTTTAATTTTTTTTAAATCTTTTTTATTTTTTTTTTTAAATTTATACAGGTTTTGGTTATATCATGCTCATGTCCGTTTCCATGCCAGATAAAAATCAAAAATTTTTAATCCTCTCCTACCGCCTCCGATTTACGGGCGGTTATCACCATCTAATCTCGCTACTTTTCCCGAAAATTGTTTGTAAACTGTCCAGAACGCCTTCTGGTTAGCCACTTCCATGACTTCCTCTAGGCTCTTTGGCCATGCTGGTCATGCGATAGCTAATTTCATATCAGCTAATCCTCGATTTGCCACCTCGAGTGGGCAGTCGAAGAACACGTGCTCTGCGCTTTCTGCGCCCTTACCGCATTCGCAGCGGTCGTTGTCGGTTAAACCGAACCTTTGTAGATATGTTTTCAGGGCGCCGTGCCCTGTTATTAGTTGCACCATTTTATGATCAAGTTTCACTTCGATCTTGCCTCTAACTTCTATACTCGGTATAAATTTGTGAGTCAACCTGCCCGTGGCAGCGTTGTTCCAACTCTCTTCCCATTGTCGGATTGATTTTTCGCGCAGCTCTCTTTTAATTATAGACCTCGGTATCGACGAGTGTGATATCCGAAAGTTGCCCGTCGCGGCCTCTTTAGCTAATTCATCAACCCTATCGTTTCCGACGTTACCATCGTGCGACCTAACCCAACAGAACTTTAAACGACGAAACTCGGGCGCCGTATGCGCTATCCTCCAGACGTCTGCTTGGAGGTCTGTCGAGGTGTTCATGTTTGTTAAAGCCGTCAGCGCCGATTTACTATCACTGATTATATAATATTTGTCTCTGCCCGTATGGTTTATTACGTAATCGATAGCCTCTCGTATGGCTACCAATTCGTATTGGAAGCTAGTGCTCCAGTTCGCGAGTTTCGTTTGAAACCGAAACACCTCCCTTTTCTGCTTAAACACGACAAACGCTGCGCCTGCTTGTCCGTCATGCATACGTGAACCGTCCGTGTAAATTTTGATACCCGTCGCGTCCCCATTATCTTCGACAAACTCGATTCCTTTAATATCGGCCGGGTGCCCCAACTTTGATACAACGATCTTTCTCTCTACCTCCCTATTGCCAAGATTAATATCTTCAATAATTTCGCGCCCTTTCCCTATATTTATTAATCTCTTATTTCTAATTTCCCTAACAACATATTCGATAGGAAGAGTCCTACTGATCACCAAGACCGCCTCCGTGGAGGTAGTCCTATATGCCCTCGCCGCCTTGAGCGCGGTTATGCGTTGCACGCTCGTCAATTTGACGCATCTCCTGGACTTTACAACCTTCCGCCCATGCAGAAGCTGCGTACAGCATTTCCGGCTTAATTACTCCGGCATAAATCATCCTCAGCGATTCGCCCCTGAAACTCCAGTTTATTGTCGCCGCCGTCATCATTTTGTTTGATATTTCGCTGCCTTTGCTTTTATCGTACAGCACGTGAGCTTTCCAATTTAACTTATCGTCAATCTTATTCCGGGGTATGTAATTGCTTCCTTAAACGGTATTTTCTCTCCTCCTAGCTCTAGCCCAGGGGGTCGCTGTCCCGGTTTCTTTCCGAAATAGAGTGCCTCTGATTTTGCCGTGTTAAATTTTAATTTTATCGCCTGCGACCATTCGTGTAATTTATTAAGCGCCTCGTTCGGTTTTGTTCGCATATCCATTAACAATCGCGATCTGACAATTAAAAGCGTATCATCCGCAAACCCAACGATTGAGCATCCTGTGGGCAGCTTGACCCTAAAGATGCTCTCATAGAACAATTTCCAAAATGTGGGACCAGAACATGACCCCTGCGGACATCCCATTTCCACCTCGCGCGACAAAACTTCACACGAAATTTCAACTTGTGCCAATCGCCCCGAGAAATAACTCTTGACCAAACACATTAAGTTTCGCGGACAACCCAACTCGCAAATAATCAATGGCCGCCAGGCAGCAACAAATGCTCCTGAAATGTCCAAAGCAACAACAACACAGTACTCGTTAGCATCTCTCGCCTGTATAATTTCCCCGACAACGAACTCTAATGCATCGATAGTCGACTTTCCCTCCATAAAACCGAACTGTCGGTTATTAAAACCGCCGCTATCACGCACTAAGTGCTCCACTCGAGTAGTCATAACGCGATTAAAAACTTTCCCCAGCACCGGTAGCAAGCTAATTGGACGATAGCTGCCCGGGTCTGACGCATCCGCCTTTTTAGGTTTAGGTATGAATTTCACGTTCTGGACCTTCCAGCAACGCGGAAAGACAAAGATTAAACAACCCGACAAAGACACACGGGGCTAACAGGCACGCCTTCAGAGCTGCGTCTGAAATGATTCCGTCATGCTACGGTGCCTTCTTAGGGTTTAAGAGACCTGATAACCTCGTGAACGAGGATTGCCTTATCGGCACCTGTTCTTTGCGCTTCTGTAGCTTCCCGACGTGCTAATTCGTGCGACCCCTCATCCTCTTCGGGATTATCCGAAGAGAAGAATTTCTCTAATAAATATTCCGTCGAGGTTTTAAAACCTTCCATATTTTTGCCATTTGTCTTTCTTATGTTACCGAGCGCGATTGTCTGTTGTTTACCCCTTATTACGCGGTATGCGACTCCCCAAGGTTCGTTCTGTAAGTTTCGCGTGCAGAATTCTTTGAACTTATTTGTTTGCGTTTCTTCTATTAATATCTTTTATTCGTGGTAACTTTGATTGTATTCTATTCTCCGTTGTTCTCTTATATCTCCCGAGGCACGTTGATAGCGGCGCCTTAGGTTGCACGTTTCTGTCCGCTTGGTGGTTAGCTCCCGGGTCCACCAGGGTACGCTGTCTTAAAATGTTTTCTTTCGCGGAATGGAGTACGGTGGCGCGTCTACCACTGCGTCGTTTAAATTTTCCGCGAGTGTTTCTATTTCGTCTACCTTTTGGCAGTTTAATAGCTCATTCTCGAGCGCAGGGATACTTTCACCAAATTTTGTTTAAACCGCTCCCAATTTGCTTTTTTATTACAGAACCGCTGAAATATAGTTAGCTGCTGGTTTGCGCTTGTTTTGGTTTCAATGTCCTATCTTAATAATTATGGTCGGAGAGCGTTTCCTTGTCCGACCTTAATTTCTAATCACAAATGATTTCTAACATCTCGTGCGAGGCTGCAGTAATATCAATAAAACTGATGCCCCTATGCCCCTCAAACGTAGGTGAATCATTAGTGTTTATCACACTAAGATCCCATTCCGTTAAAAGATCAGCAACCTGTGAACCCCTATCGTCTTCTATCGGGCTACCCCTTAACGGTGACTTAGTATTAAAGTCTCCCCAATTATTAGTTTTTTATTCCTTCCAATTTGGCGAAAAATGCCTTTGAAGTGATTTATTAAGTCCTCGGTTTGAGGATTTTCCCGCCGGGAGTCGACTAGTGGAAGGTACGCGCGTATCACGTAGAACGTGTTTGTCCCTGTTTTTATTTCCACGGTGGTTATAAACTCGTTGGACAAATTGTTTTATAAATACTCCCTGTATGTTTGTTGTTGTTTGTGCAGCGTTCTTCTTAATTTTCTCTGGGAATTAGGTCCCACGACTTGGGCAGACTATAAAATGCTGTGTTGCTCGAGCCCCACGATTGGGTCGATCATAAAATGCTGTGATACTTCACCTGCACCTACGATGAGCGTCATAAAATGCTGTGTTATTTCCCTATATTATGCCCTTGTAAAAATGTTAACTTTATGTCTCTTTGCCTCAACTAGCTGATTCAATTAAATAAAGCAATTCTACAATACACAGTATAACGATTAAATATTTACAACCTTTTAAAATATCTTTCCTTTTTTCAGAATATTTACATCTGCCAGATTTTGAGAAATTGAAGCCAGCCAAACGAGCTTTTTGTTAAATTTTTTTTATTTAAGGCTAACAGAATAGACATGATTTCAGATTGTCGTGAAATCTGTTGTTCTTCACTTTGACTTCGCGTCAACCGTTGTCCTTGCATTTCTATAGATACATCTTGTAAAATTAAGTTTTCTTGTGACCCTATTTCTACGCCTTGGTTCCTTAATGCCTCTCTGGCCTCTTTTATTCGTTTATCCATTTTTTATTTTTATTATTATTAATATTTCAATTTCCTTCAAGTTTATAAATTCTTAACCCTTTTAAAATTAAATTTTTATTAGTGCTTCTACAAATCTTTATTTTTAAATTTCTGGCTCCTACAAATTTTTAATTTTCCTTTTTAATTTTAATTTTCTTTTAGTGGTGTTCTCGCCCCTACACTTTGGGTCCCAAAGAAAATTAAGAAAAATTGTTTTATATTATCCCGGCACACTTCCTATTATTTATTATTATACCGCTACGCGGTCGTTCGCCATTCGCGTTTAAGATGGTAACCCCCCCTCCCGAAACCTGTTATTTTGTGGCTATACAGGTGCGGTTCCTGTTTAAGCCTGATGTCGATATTTTCTTCGCAAAATAACTTTACAAAGTTATTTGTTGCCCCTTTGCCTTGCCCGAGATTTAGTTGCATGAATTTAACTTTCTTGCTTCTTTTAAATCTTTCTTTATTTTCACGGTCCATAATCGATGTTCCGTGTGATTGCGTTCTTCAGCCGTAGCATCGTGGGGCATCTACTCGACTTGGCGTCGTGGCGCGTGTCGACTTTCGCGCCACCGCCAGTTCTGTCGTTTTCCCTTGCGCAAACCGCACAGCAGGGAACTGCTTTCCGGCAATTCTTGAATTCGTGCCCGACCACGGCACAGTTACCGCACCACTCTACTTTCTCCCTGTACTCCATCGATCTATGACCGTACTCGTAGCACCGGTAACACTGGGTCATCGAGAAATGGTCCCGGACCCATACTCTTCGCCACCCGAGGTTGATAGCGTCAGCTAATTTGCGCCTTCGAAGTGTGGGGGTCACTTCGAAGACTACGTTGGCGAAGGGATCCCTAGGGTCCTTTCCGCCAAACCTGAACTTCTCTCTCAGGTGGTCTTCCAGCTTCAAATCGCCGAAGCGGAGATTCTGGCTCACGATCAACCGCACCAGTTCTTTCGCCTTCATCCCCGCTTCGACCCCCAGAAGAACGACCCGTGGACGCTTCTTCTCGATGGTCTTCGCTACTAATTCTTCGCAGTGCCCGCCGACCTTCGACTGCAGTTTCTTGGCGTATTCACGATCCGCGCACTCAACTACTACACCGCCCTTACGCATCCTTCGAGATCCGACTACAACAAACCCATCACGTGTTGGGTCGACCTTCTTCTTCAGGGTCGTCATAACGTCGCTCTTCTGGCCTGGTTTGGCGTCGACCCTAACGGCAAACGTAGGTTTCACAACTGCGGCAGCTGCTGCGTAGGAAGTGCGCGCCACCGACACTCCCTGTCTACTTAGATGCTGGACCCCTGAAACAACAAAATCCGTCGCAGGACTTCCCCCGACAACACTAGCTTTCCCAGAGTTGTCTAAACAAAGACACAGCGCCTTAACCATACCTATTAGTTGGTTCGTCACGTCGCGGATATCATCCACGGCGTGCCGAACCATCTTCCTATCCTCTACGACGATAGTGGCGGAGGTAGTCGGCACCTTCCCGTAGACGGCCGCGTGCGCCCTGAACTTCAAGAGTTACAGCTCATCGAGGTCGCTAGCATCAACGCTGCCGTTGCTGCTAATCAACATCTTATGCTGGGACCTTGAAGTTGAGGGCAATTCAGACTCCGCAACCACCACAGGAGGTTCCGACTTTCCAGACATGACCGCCGCAGACACAGGCTCCTTCACTACCTCCTCCTGTGTCCCTTCAAGACGGCCCTATGCTGTTTCCCTCCAACGGCGTCTTCAGCCTCTGACCTAGCTGACTCCGATCGATCGCCCCTCTTCTTCATTGGCAACGGCTCCTCATCCTGGTGGACCACCATGATAACAAAGCTAATGACAAAAGAATAGCGAACGGGAAACTCAACTGGAAAACAACGACCTGATCGTTACGACGCTAAAAGAACACAAACGTTGGTTCAGTTAAAACATTTTGATTAAAGATAAACCGTATACAATCCTGTATTTATTATTTAAACTTAGAACCGTCGAATTAAATTTCAAATTTAACAAAAATACAAGAAACATTAAACGTCAAAATAACGACTAAAACCAAATAATAATACTATTTATTTATTTTAAAGTTTTAAATCAAATTTAAATAAGCTAATTACTTGAAAATATTATTTATAAAATACCTGACTTTAAATTTAACTGCGGAAATAAACAAATAAAAACACGCGCTATTGGAATGCGGTACCGGAAACACATTTACCCCGTGTTTACTCGAGCTTCAAGTGTTACACCACTAATTACACTGTAAACTCGACTTTAAGAATGTTTAAGTACGCGTACTTAAAATATGGAATATTTATATTTAGTTTATTTTGGAAATTTGCGGTTTTTGAGCTATTTATTTAATTCAAAAGGGCCTAGATTTTGGTTTTTAGGTTGTTATTTTATTATACCCGCACTATAAAATTTTTACACACTTTTTGATGGTTTTAGGCGGTCTTTTACACAATGTGCGCGGTTTTTATTTTAAATTTATTAAAAACGCCTTTGAAATCATTTTGGGGTGTTTGTTTATTAGTTTTTTACTTTATTAGCCCAAAATTCAATTTAGTTTATTTTGAAACGCGTATTTTAGTTTAAATTCAAAGAAAACGCGATTTATTTATTAGTTAACGGATTAAATTATTATTTTTAATTTTATTTCACTGCCCTGTATTTAAAAATTAATGCCGCACAATACTAAAAATAAAATACAATAAAAAAGCGAAGCTTAAAATATAAAAGAAATAATGAAAACCCTATATAAACACTTACTTGTAGCCTTGTATCCGGAAGCTCCGTGAAACACCTTTGCTCACTTCAAGCGCTAACTAGAAAGTAGAATCTGTGTTTAGTAGAAGAAATCACTTGGACGATGTGATCTTCAAAACTTAAATTTCTATTCTGTATTTTCATTTTGTACTAAATAAATATTTGAGACCGATTATGGTTATTTTTTTAGGGATTCTTAAAATGTGCATTCCAGTATGGGCCACTCGATATTTCAGAACCGGCGATGCGGCTTCGTAGGGGTTTGAAGCAGAATGAGGTACCAACAAAATACTAAGGAATTGTCTACAACAGATTATTAGTGCTTCTGTAGCAAATTGTAATCGAGTTCCTGTCCATTCATTTCTGCGCCTTGAGATATAATATTTCAAAAACGAAACTATGGCTAAGCCGGATTTAAAAACGTAATGAAGCACCGACAAAACGCTAATCATTTTACTAAGTCAGATTACTGAAGAAAAAAGTTTTAGCCGACTTCTTCTTCGCCCGCATTCACTTTGAAGTATAATATTTTTAAAACTGAAGGTACGCCTGCGTTGTGGTTTGAAACACCAACAAAGCACTAAGAATGTGCTAAAACTGATCATAATTGTTTCTATGTCAAAGAATCGTAAGCAATTTTCTATTCATTCCTATTATTCACATCCAGGTCTAACATTTGAAAAATCTAAATAAAAACAACGAAGCACTACCGATCCAGTAAGGGCTTCGCTACTCCAGATGCTGGTGCTTTTGTAGTAAATAGTTATAATCATTAGCTTTGCATTTCTGAGTATAATACTTTCGAAACTGGAAGTGCTTCTTTGTTGGGAATTAGAAGTACAATGAAGTACTACAGATTTTGCTATATCAGATGATTAGTACTTCTATGATAAAAGTGGTATTCATTTCTATTCGCTTTGAGGTCTAATGCTTTGGACACCGGAAATACGACTGAGTTGTAGTTTATGTACAATGAAGCTTTAACGAGCCATAAAGATTTTTCTTCACTGTATCTTCGGCGTTCTTGGGCTTACAACGTTTGTGTAAAATAAAATTACGTTATTGAGTTACTGGCAGTTACTTTGTAACAGTTTTTTTGACCACTGCAGAACATCAACGAATTTTTAGTCCTAATAACTCTAGTATAGTCATTAATATCATGCAAACCATTTTTAAACAAATAAATACCAGTATTGGTATGGTATGTGCTAACCGCCATACAGAAATGCTAGTTTGGTTGCTAACATCAGGCGTCGAATGTTAATACAATAATTATGAAGGCCAAGCAGCTTTCCTGTTTCGTGCATAGCACATCTGCACTGACATTAGCTAGAGCTCTCGTCGAGAACGATTATGGAACTAATAAGGGTTCTGGCATGTAACTTGCGTCTGGCTTTTTGTGCGGTAGTAGAACCCTAGTGCGCTGAACACTAGGCTTTGTGTTTTAACGATGTTAAGAATTAAAATAATAATTAATTAGACCAACTGAATAATTTTGTTGTAGCGCTCTTTTCGTATTTTTTCTTTTCTTCTGTTATAACTTTTCTTTTAACGACGTTTCTAAATGACTTCTAATAAATAACTTCGTTTGGATAATTCCTTTGATAAATTCATTTAATAATTATTTGGACATTTGTGTAAATAGCACTTAAAATATTTCTTTAATGATTTCGTAAAAGTTACGAAAAAACATGTTTTTCAACGCTTCGTAGAAAGTCCTCAATTAGATTTTTATTTTATAATTCTTAAATTTAAGAAGTCGTTTTGTATTATCTGGTTTTATAAAACTAAGGTAGCGAGTATGCTGTATTTAAAGAAGATATAAATTCTACTTTTGCACATGCGAGTATCAACTTATGGTTCATTCACGTCAACTTTGCGATAGGGTATCGATCCAATATGAACGTTTTTTAACCGTACGATGGATAGTTGGATTTTATGTAATGTTATGGAGAAAACAATAAGTTTGAATTTTAAGGAAACGTTCTACAAAGTATGTAGAAATTTTTATGGTTTGGAAATTAAGTCCGATGATGCATTGGAATGGTACTGTTGAAACTTTCGTTCAAGATTTACACACAGTAGAACATCTAAGTTTAGTATTGGAATTGGTTGGTCCAGTTTGTGCGTATAACACAAACGCATGGAAGTTAGTATGGTCTAGTCTAAGGGTCACGCAGTTGTTCGTGTTCTGTGGAACATGTGGATTTTACGTCACTTATTTTCTGAAAAATGTATGTATTAACACCTGCCCAAACATGTTGTAAAGACAACATGTAAACAACACCTGCAGAGCCAAGGTAAGAGATTAGAATTATTCTTACATCAAGTCTACATTTGGTGATCTTTGATACGAGGCTGCTTCAGAAAATATTTTTGTAACTATCTATCCTCATAAATCCGTTTCGCAAATTAAGAAGGACCTTAGTAGATGTTTATTGTCAATACTAGTTCAGTATAATAACAGTTACTAAATTTTATGAGGTTAGGCAAACCTAAAGAGTTCTTATTGATGTTTCATATATGCATGATTTCCATACAATTTTTGAATAATGAATTAGTAGACAAAGTAGTTAAAGTTTTATAAATATGTAAACAGAAAAAACAGATCTGATATTTCTTGTATAAATCCAAGTTAAACTTTTGTAACTAAAGCAACATTTAAAGTTTTTGATATTTTTTTTGAATATATAATCCTATCTTATGAGTAGATGAAACCTGTATTATCTTTTCTTAAACATGAATTTAAATTTACAGTTTTTATGAAAGGACAATTTTAATTAAAGAAGCAACATTTAATTTTCTTAATTAATTGTTTTAATCTGAACAAGTACGTTCAGAAGTAGGGTAACAAAGTATAAGATCAAATAGAGTAAAGTGGTAAACCCAATTTAACAAGAAGCTTTAATAGCCTTTTCAGTATTTGAAGCATAAAATCTGAGTTCATATTATTGTTGCCTGATTAATCTTTGTTGTTTTTTTATATGAGGTAGCAAGAAAATACCTCTTGTGTCCTCATTTTTGTATATTTAATTAAATTTTCTTTACAGCTCCTGCATCAGCGGTTAATACGGTATTCCTCCCTGAGGACGCTGAAGTCCCCCTAAGGGAAACCCTGTGTTTAAAGTTAATGACTTGGTGCTGCCGTATTCAAACCCCTGTTTTGTTGAAAATCTAGCCCTAGTAATAGAAAAATGCTTTGTAAAAAGAACCACGACCAACCCTCATAAGCTCTGCCTAAGGAATAGACCCCTAGCATAGTCGGAAGATATTTGCGTTCCATCATTTTAAGGAAGCCTTTTCTTAAAGGTTACTGGTCACATTAGGGGATAAAAAGAACCCGTAACATTGTAAAGATCAATATAAATATATTATACTGGCGCCCAACGTGTCCTCGATGATTGTGTTACAACTAAATTAAGTCCCGATTATTTTGTTACATCTAAATTAAGTCTGGATTTTTGTGTTACATCTAAATTAGGCTCGATTATTTTTCTAAATTAGGGTCGATTATTTTTCTAAATTGAGGCTCGATTACTTTGCTTACGCCTAAGACATAGCCTTTGTTTGTTTTGCTGGCACCCACCAAAACGGGGCTTTGTTTTTTTACTCACACAAGCCACGAGTATAAAAAAAGCATTGTATTAGAGGTTTCGATTGTTAACAGCTATGTTGATACAGCGTTGAGAATGTCAATTTTTTTTAACCTACTAAGAGGTAGTAATTAGATTTCTGTCGTTGTTGAGAATATTGCCACGCAATGTCGCATAAATTTTGTTTGATTAAAGACTTAATGATTTAATTGGAAGCAAGATAGTGGTTGCTGTAGTAATTTAGTAATCAGTAGGGAGAAGTTGTGAATTCTAGATCTAATTTTAGTTCCCCTATTGAAAATATTTTGTCAATTGTGAATAGTTGAGATGATTTGGATTTGAAATTTTGTTTAAATTTCAAGATTTTAGTTAGTTTTTTTTGACATTGACTTCATATGAGAATAAAAATGGCTGATACTTTTCAGGTTGTGTACTTGTAATAAACGTTTAAATTTGTTTTTAATTTTATTTATTTTACCCTCGTGAAAATTAGCTAATAAATTACTCCTTTATATTTCCTAAACCCTAACCTGATATCACAAGGTCGAGAATTTCTTATTATCAATGAAAGCCCAGGGTAAAGTTGGGTGGAAAACGGCTTGAGGAAAAAAAAAAACTCTTAAGACATAAACGGCTAGTCGAGTGTTAGCTCTGGGTAGATCATGAGCTTGGGTCATGGGTTGTCAAAAGACCAAAAAATATGAATAATGAGCGCCACCGTATTTTTCAATACAACAACCAACAAAATTTAACTGTGCTTGTATTAGGGGAATGCGGAAACCTTATATTAACACCACTAACATACCCATAAAACCTGAATTTCACTCTTTTAAACACACTTACCAAAACCTCAAGCACCATATGTCATACAGATGTCTCGGCTTGACCTGTGAACAAACAAATGTACAACATGGACACCATTTGTGTCCTCAAAAATATTTACCAAAAATAAAATAATAGACTTTAGGTTTCAAAAATATACACCCAGGGTATTTGTTTCCATTACACACAATTTCTGATCAGGGATGACTTGTAATTTTTACTTGAATTTTAAATAATAAAAAGTCATGCAAAAAAATAGATTCTATTTGATTAAATTTCAGGATTCGTTTTACTATAATATTTTCAATTAATAATTTTTATGGAACAAAAATATGCTAATAAGGATTTGTATTCAACAACATAAAGATCTCTAAATGGATCTTTCTTAATAATTTAAATGTAAGAATTTGAGTTTTCTTAATTATTTATATTACAAATTCTCCAAGCCATACTAGTACTACTTCGACCTTAACAATGAAATTTAATTACTTAAGTGCTGATAAACTAGCATGTATCAACCTAAAGTTACTTTTACTTAAAAGTTATTAGACGAATTCCACATGTTGACTAAAAATCAAAGTTCATGACCTCATAATATTTAAACATATTTTTAAATTAACGTAAGATGACATGTGAGGTCTAAATAGGACAACTGAATCTATGTTTTTTATATCTGACATAATATGTCACTCACAACTTTTTAGCTTAGTTAACTTTATCTGTATGTGCAAACATTCTGACAAACAATAAATTTGTTATTTAATTCTTTCTTTCCTTAAACGATTTTTACGTTACAAAAGTTCAATGTAATCTTTTCTTATTGCAACTTAATTAATATTCAAAGTGATTAAATGCTAAAAAACACTCACGTGTAGAAATACTGCTGTGAACGAAAGAAATCGGACTATAACCTCAGCTGTCGGAAATTCCATAACCATCGGTTTTCTGCGACGCACAAATTGAAACCATGTGAATACTTACGAAATTTATTACTGGAATTGCGAGAACTCTTCTGAATACAACCATTATTTAACGAAACTAACTTCTGCTTGATTCTACATCATATTAAATTTAGTAGTCCAACAAATTTTCTAGGTCCAAGATTTGCTTATTCGATATTACTTATTTATGATGTTGAATTATATGAAACTGCATAACTTGATATTACCATATATCATATTGTATAAAATATTATCATATCTGATATTGCACTATAGGAAAAATGTTAATAAAATTTATTTAAATAATTTTATACTAACTGTATTAATGATGAGGGGGAGCTTCCATCTCCTTAGGCCTGCAGGGATCAACTGAACTGCTCTAGGTGGAACTTATACAAGAATATCATCACGCTAAAGTTGCTAGGTTCAACCTCCAGACACGAAGACTCAATCAATCACATTTCTCTTTCGGACTGTGTTACAGGCCACGTGTTTAGATACGACCATCTTGACTTTACTACGCCGCTTATCGCAGCTTGTCCCTTCAAACGTTGATAGCAAAGTGATCCAATTGACAACTTGACGGAGCTTAGTAACGAATCTTAGACCACAAAGGTAAAGGAGTCTATATGCTATTATTAATTTTATGTATTAATTTTACTGAACGGAAATTTATAAATTATATATTTTATATTATTGCTGTTTTATTTTATATTAAAGAACGAAGTGTAACTAGAAAAAAAATACGTTATATATTTACTCAAAGAAGAGTTAGATTATGAACTCCGAATAAGAGGAATTAAGAGTTCTAGACCAGTTGTAGATAAGCGGAAAATATTAGGTCGTCTATTAGCGAAATAATCGAATAAACCAGGATGTCTAATAGATCTTACAGATTATAATGTAGAGTTTTCAGTAGAGAGTGTGGAAATCAACAATACCGTTGTGTCGATTAAAAGTGTTTTGTCAGAATTTGAAGGTTCTGATTCTATTTTTAAAAGGAAACACAGTCAAGATTAGTATACCTAACTGGTCGAGTTAAGAGGATGAAGCTGCCATCACAGAATCATGAGGAAGCAGTAGTATTTGCGCGAGAGACGTTGGCTACGATCCTTATTATCGAAGCAGAATTGTTCGACAAGGCGAAAGATAAGCCTAGTATTTTGGATGAGTCAGTAAACTTATCTCTCCCTGTTAGTAATGAGCCCCTTAATACAGTCACGTTTGTAACACCACCCTTACCTATAGGAACTTGTTAAATTTTCTGGAGATCCTAAACAGCTTTTTTCATTCCTAGAAAGGATCGAAGAGTTAGCACAGTCACACAAGGTAGCTGAGGACGACTTGTATAACGCCTCTGCAGAGTTATTCGTGAATGATGCCCTCGTTTGGTTTAGACAAATTAGGAATTCCGTGAAGGATTGGAAATCTTTAGTAAGTCGATTGAAGGAGGATTTTCTTCCTGCTCATGTTGAGGATGAACTATGGGAAAAGATTAAATCACGTCATCAAAAGAAAGATGAATCTGTAGTTTTGTTTGTGGCCCATATAGAGAGTTTATTTAGTAGGTTACCCAAGATGCCTGCAGAAATTACGAAGGTTCGTATTATAAGGAAAAATTTATTGCCAACTTATGTTACCCAACTTGCTCTGTCTGAAATTAATGATGTTTCTACATTAGTAAAATTAGGTAAAAAGATTGAAGAGGCAGTTCAGTCAAAACAAATTATGGTAGCTACCCCGTCAAAAGATAATTTTTGGTTTCGTAAAAATTTTAGGTCACAGTCAGAAAATAAATGTCAAGAAGAAGTTAGAAATACTTCAGTTCGTAGTAGGGTTTATAGAAACAAATCTTCATCTCCTGAAGTCCATTGGAATTGTACACGTCCAGGTCATACGTTTAATTATTGTAGAGCCCCTCTGAAAAGATTTTGTTTTAAATGTGGAAGTAAAGGTGTGACGTCAATTTCGTGTCAATCATGTTCGAAAATAAGAGACTCGCATGAATAATTATTAACATATCATTTCATTTTATACAGTTCTATCTAGAGAGTACTAAAAATAATGTTTCGGTAAATTAGGTACATGGGTTTGTGCTGTCGTCGTGTCGTTTAAGAATTGTCCTTGAGAGTAGGCACGTTTTTGGTTTAATGACAATTTTTATGATTTATATCGGCGTTGCAACGCAATTTAGTTAGTTATGTGTAGAGTAGGCGATGCTTGTCTTGTCGTTCCTAATATTTTTTGGCATCACTAATTTGGAGTTTGGTGATAAAAGAAATTTTTTAGAGTAGCCTAGGAGAGGCTCGTGAAGGAGTCTGTCATTCTGGCAGGTTATGCGTTGTGAAGCAGGTTTTTTGTTATATGGACAGCCTGATTATAACCTATTCCATCAGTTTGGTTAGAGATTAAAAAGAGTGTACCTGTATGTTAAATTTTGTTAACTATCGTTGAGATTAATTTCTTTTGAAGGTCTAAGTAGTTTGGTACGAAAGCCGAAAAGTGGCATATAAAAGATCTGAAACCATTCTCGATTGTATACCAAGAGGATGCCATGTCAATACACTTAGTTGTTGCTCCTCAAGTCAAGTTGAAGTCAAGTATATCTATGATCGTTTCGTTTAGTTTTGTTTTGGTATAAAAGGATAAGAGGAAGAACCTCGTCTAATTTTTTTGTATATGATTTCAAATTAATATTAAATATAAGAATAGGAAGTTAAAGTACAAAAAAACCCTGTTGGTAAAAGAGCGTATCGTTAAAATCAAATTTTCCCCGTGCGTACGTATTGTGTTGTCAGAGACACATTCCCTGTGTACACAATCTAACCCAAGAAGCACCTTGCCCGTGCGTACGTACCGTGTTCTCAAGAACACCTTCCGTGTTTATATATGTGTGTATTCTGACCGTTAACACAAAATTTTTTGTTTCTTTTCGTAGTTGACAAACAAATTTTGTTTGCCTCGTAAAATGTCGACAGACGAAATCCGTTAGGTTTACAACGTGTTAACAGGTGTGAAATTTTTTTTTGTAGAGTTTGTAAAGGAAAACATTTTTGTCCGCAGAGGACTGGTCTTCTATTGAGTATGCGAAGGACCATGATGTGTTCTTTTCGCATATAGGCATTCCATCAAGAAATGCGAAGTCTAGACGAGATTCGCGATCAGTTGGTCGCTCAGCAGTGTGTACTTGGTTGAGTGGAATGTAATAATTTTTTTGATTAAATACTTTAGTGACGCTCGAGAGTAGTCGTTCACTAATAGTTAGAGTATTGTAGGTGAGCTGGTTGCTCACTTGTTATTTGGTTTAGTTGCGTTTGTGCAGGAAGCACAATTAGTAGTGGAGTTAGCTACTCACTACTGTGTTAGAGTGTGAGAGTGAGTTAGATGTTCACAATTTTTTGGTGAATTTGAGTTAGTGCAGATTGCACCCGTTGAGTTGAGATGTGTTAGGTGAGCCGGTTGCTCACATTTTTGTTAGCGAAATTGAGTAAGTGCTAATAGCACAAATTGAGTTTTGATGTGTTAGGTGAGTTAGTAGCTCACAGTTTAGTTGATTATAGTGAGTATGTGCTTGTTAAGATTATTTTGGATTAATATCAAGATATACATCTATAACTAAAAGCTTGGGTTTTACACTTCACATTATAATCACTAACCGAGGGATATTCACCCTGTAATAAGCAGGTGCGTTGCGGTTGTGTCAAGGTTAACCGCTTTCTAGCTAAGGACGCAGCATACAAGTGTAAATGTGTGGGGTTGCTAGAACAGTAACACCGGTAGTAGTGAAGTAGATTTACGCGCTACAACACGAACTAATGTTATCGTAAGATGAAATGTTATTCAGTTAATTAATTTACAATATTACTTCAATTATTCAAATACATGTTTGAAAGTAAACGTTCAGTCGCTGTGTAGTTAGTTGTGTTTTATTGCCTTAACTAAGTGAGCCACAACAGGTCAACGTTTCTAAAATATATAACGGTTGATTTCTATACAGTCATGATTAGGTTTACATTCTACAGTATAAACAAAAATAATTAATTGTAGCACAGTGCTATAACAGCGCTGATGGCACAATAATTAGTAGAGTTGATAATGTGATGAATTCACATTAGTATTGAGATTTAGATCATTTTAGCAGGTCGCTAAAATAGTTGCGCGGTAATCAATTAATGCTTACGTTTGGTGTAGCGAAAGAGTTGTGATGACATTTAATACTTTTGCTTTTGAGATATTTTGTTATTGCCTATTTTTTTGAAAAAGGCTCTAGTTATGATTCTTAGAGTTGAGTTGTCATCGCAAGCATAAGTTTTGTATATAGTTAATAGGTTCGAATTTTTTTGTAGTCTGGGTATTATCTCCAGTATCGTTGTTAATAGTTTTCGCTTAATATTAGTTTGGAGAGTTTCTCTCTTGTTTTGTTTTAGTTAGTAGAGTTTGATAACGACCTGTAAATCTTGTTAATTTTTTTTCGTGAGAGTGTTAGACTTTCCGATTGCGACAATTCCTTATAGTGTCATACCGATATTGTTTCCTTAAGGACGTATAGTACGCGTAGTTACCAGAAACACTCACTCTTAATTATACTAATTACACCCATTTTTTTATTTCTTTCTAATTTTTATTTTTTATTTTCACGCAAGTCAGTTAAAGAGGATTCAATCCTCAAGTTAATATTGTGCTTAAGGTAAAAAAAAATCTTTGGTTCTAAGAAAAGATTTTTTTCTTTTTGGAGAGAGGCAGTGTAACAGTTTTTTTGACCACTGCAGAACATCAACGAATTTTTAGTCCTAATAACTTTAGTATAGTCATTAATATCATGCAAACCATTTTTAAACAAATAAATACCAGTATTGGTATTGTATGTGCCAACCGCCATACAGAAATGCTAGTGTGGTTGCTAATATCAGGCGCCGAATGTTAATACAATAATTATCAAGGCCAAGCAGCTTTCCTGTTTCGTGCATAGCACATCTGCACTGACATTAGCTAGAGCTCTCGTCAAGAACGATTATGGAACTAATAAAGGTTCTGGCATGTAACTTGCGTCTGGCTTTTTGTGCGGTAGTAGAACCCTACTGCGCTGAACACTAGGCTTTGTGTTTTAACGATGGTAAGAATTAAAATAATAATTAGACCAACTGAACAATTTTGTTGTAGCGCTCTTTTCGTATTTTTTCTTTTCTTCTGTTATAACGTTCCTTTTAACGACGTTTTTAAATGACTTCTAATAAATAACTTCGTTTGGATAATTTTTTTGATAAATTCATTTAGTAATTCTTTGGACATTTGTGTAAATAGCACTTAAAATATTCCTTTAATGATTTCGTAAAAGTTACGATAAAACATGTTTTTCAACGCTTCGTAGAAAGTCCTCAATTAGAATTTTATTTTATAATGCTCAACTTTAAGAAGTCGTTTTGTATTATCTGGTTTTATAAAACTAAAGTAGCGAGTATGCTGTATTTAAAGAAGATATAAATTCTACTTTTGCACTTGCGAGTATCAACTTATGGTTCATTCACGTCAACTTTGCGATAGGGTATCGATCCAATATGAACGTCCTTTATCCGTACAATGGATAGTTGGATTTTATGTAATGTTATGGAGAAAACAATAAGTTCGAATTTTAAGGAAACGATCTACAAAGTATGTAGAAAATTTTATGGTTTGGAAATTAAGTCCGATGATGCATTGGAATGGTACTGTTGAAACTTTCGTTCAAGATTTACACACAGTAGAACATCTAAGTTTACTATTGGAATTGGGTGGTTCAGTTTGTGCGTATAACACAAACGCATGGAAGTTAGTATGGTCTGGTCCAAGGGTCAAGCAGCTGTTCGTGTTCTGTGGAACATGTGGATTTTACGTCACTTATTTTCTGAAAAATGTATGTATTAACACCTGCCCAAACATGTTGTAAAGACAACATGTAAACAACACCTGCAGAGCCAAGGTAAGAGATTAGAATTATTCTTACATCACGTCTACATTTGGTGATCTTTGATACGAGGCTGCTTCAGAAAATATCTTTGTAACTATCTATTCTCATAAATCCGTTTCGCAAATTAAGAAGGACCTTAGTAGATTTTTACTGTCAATACTAGTTCAGTATAATAACAGTTACTAAATTTTATGAGGTTAGGCAAACCTAAAGAGTTCTTATTGATGTTTCACATATGCACGATTTCACTTACAATTTTTGAATAATGAATTAATAGACAAAGTAGTTAAAGTTTTATAAATATGTAAACAGAAAAAACAGATGTGATATTTCTGGTATAAATTCAAGTTAAACTTTTGTAACTAAAGCAACATTTAAAGTTTTTGATATTTTTCTTTGAATATATAATCCTACCTTATGAGTAGATGAAACTTGTATTATCTTTTCTTAAACATGAATTTTATATTTACAGTTTTTATGAAAGGACAATTATAATTAAAGAAGCAACATTTAATTTTCTTAATTAATTGTTTTATTCTGAACAAGTACGTTCAGAAGTAGGGTAACAAATTATAAGATCAAATAGAGTAAAGTGGTAAACCCAATTTAACAAGAAGCTTTAATAGCCTTTTCAGTATTTGAAGCATAAAATCTGTGTTCATATTATTGTTGCCTGATTAATCTTTGTTGTTTTTTTATATGAGGTAGCAAGAGAATACCTCTTGTGTCCTCATTTTTGTATATTTAATTAAATTTTCTGTACAGCTCCTGCGTCAGCGGTTAATACGGTATTCCTCCCTAAGGACGCTGAAGTCCCCCTTAGGGGAACCCTATGTTTAAAGTTAATGACTTGGTGGTGCCCTATTCAAACCCCTGTTTTGTTGAGAATCTAGCCCTAGTAATAAAGTAATGCTTTGTAAAAAGAACCACGACCAATCCTCATAAGCTCTACCCGAGGAATAGACCTCTAGCATAGTCGGAAGATATTTGCGTTCCATCATTTTAAGGAAGTCCTTCCTTTAAGGTTACTGGTCACATTAGGGGATAAAAAGAACCCGCAACATTGTAAAGATCAATATAAATATATTATAACTTAAGTATCGAAGTCACGGAGAAGCGGCATATTATGTAATTAGATAAAATTAGGAATCGATACCTGTTAATAATCATTTATTTTGTACGTTCTTTGAACCGAACTCGTGGAAATAGTTATAACATTCTGGTATTATACAAGTGATCTATTTTTCGTAACTTCATAAAATATTGTAACGAAAACTCTCGTTTACATTCAGATGTATTATTCTGGTCAAGGACACACTAAGTGACGTCTCGTTACAATATGAAGAATGTTTTTATTTGTCAAAATACATACGAAGTTAGTTCTTTCGTAACAATAAAGAACGTTCTTTCTTTAAATACGAACATTATATAATTGTAAAAACTATTTCAGTATCATTTAAAATTCAGACTGTAATTCCTTTTTAGAAGATCCAACATTAATGAATCTTTTCTAAGAATTTTATTGTCGGTCAATGTTTTATTCTGCTCTTCCAAATGGGCCACTAATAGCTCAACACATCTGCCAGAAAATACATCACGCGAAGCATTTCACGTGTTTCACCAAGAAAAAATAATAAATCTTGATTGGATTCGTTCTAAATACTTGCAAATTAACCTGTGGGTGGTGATGGATTTTAACACCATTTCCTTTTGTTTATTTTTAAATTTACTTCCGGTTAATCATTTTTTTCCGACTAATACGCTAGCGCGTGAGATATGTGGGTATCGAAGTCTAAATTTGAAAGGAGGGACTAATAATTTATTGTGTTAAAGTAGGATTAAGAACAGTGTATGACTAGGTATTCTAAATGGAAGCTCCTACTGTTTAAGAAAGCTATTGCATCTTTGCCAAAATTTTATTTTGAAATTATTTTAAGCATCTTTTATTACGAGCTGACTGAACAATTTGAAAGATTTATTCGGAATTGCTTACAATAACGATTGCATTTAGTTAGTGTTTAACCACAGTTAAAACAAAGTTTAACTAAAGGTTCTACTAAACACCATGGAATATGCAAGACACAACTAAAAAGCTTCTCGTTATTAGTCATACACACAACAGAATTTGAGTAATATTTTAGAAACTAATGAGATGCGTGCACTTGGGCACCACAAATTAGGGCATTCAGTCGATACCGTAACGAATTCTTTAATTGTTTTTGACCTTTATTACCAATAAACATGTCTAATAATTATTCTTTACAATTACTTTAGTACTGGCTGAACACGTTGACTGCCCGAGGTTGTTGGGTCTTACAGAATAGCCAACATTTTTTTTAGATTAAATTTAATAAAATTTGTTTTCTAGTGTTTTCTTTATTATTAATAATTTCTTTGGTGGGCCTTTATACCCAAAACTAGTGTCACTCAAGGGTCCAGTCACCGGCTTCTGGGGTCTGTTTCTCGATTAGAGGCCAATGACTCAACACCTTAGCCGGGAACTAAAATTACCTTTTTGATAAGAAATTACACAAAGTGCACGTAAAAAGCTTTCATTTATTGTAAAAATCCATATTTGTCAAATTACTGTACAAATATGTTAATAAACTCAAGTAATGATCTTAAAGAATTAAAAGAAAAGAAAATAATACTAGTAAACTAAACTTGAAATAATATCAGCAAACCAAATTTGCTATAAATACATAAAAACTCACTAAATATAAAAAACATTATAAAAAACAGAGTAACCTTATTTTTTATTATGATACAATCGTAAACAGTTCCCGAGACAAAGTCCTAATTGGTTTGGACAATCCGAACAAAAAAATGGTGTATTTTTCGAATTTTATTTTCATAGCATACACTACATCGTTTCCGCATCTAACGTCCTTTATCGCCAAAATGGTATTTTTCGGGAGTTTGGCTAGGTTGGTCTTTAGGTTTATCTTTAAGATTTTCAGCAGGTTTGCTATCTACTTTTGACAAAAAGATTTAATAATACTATGACAAAAGTCATAATAAGTTCGTCTTAGAGGAATATGTGTTATTTAGGTGAAAGCTGTTGAGAAATATTGTTGATGTAAAATGAATAGCGATCTTTTTATATCACCTTATCGGCTTCCTCTCACTTGCATAATAAGAAAGCATCTGGTCCTGTCTGTCACTCCAGACATACATTTTTAATTTTTTTGGTTTTTTCCCTCGTCTATTGTCTATTTATTAATTCACCACTAAACTCTGTAGAAATAAATAAAACTTCTCTTTTATCACGCCACTTTCCAACTCCAACTCCACCAGAGTATTCTGTTGTAAGTTATGAAAATAGAAATAGCATTAGACAGAAAGCAATCAATAGAGGTAGCATTAACTTTAGTAGTTAGATCGTTACGCGTATTGCGAATTGTAAGACGCATTAACGTTTCTCCTGTGAATAAAATTTGTTTCGATCTTTTGTTAAACTTTTTTTAAAAAGACGTTTTTGAGAAAACCCCACATAATTGGCGCAGTCGGTAGGATGGTTTTGGCAATTTTTGGAAACGAAAATTAATCCGTTTTTACGGTTTACAAAACAGAACCACGAAAGTATACGGGCTTATAGCGAATGTACATCGCTAGCACAGTAGTCTTTCGTATATTGTCTATAGAGTGATTCACAAATTAGACGAGCGAAAATCGTTTGAGGCCGTGATAGCTTTTGGGTGATCAACAGGGAGTGTCTCTTGGAAACGAAAACGATTCACAGCAACAAGAAACCTAAGCGAATATTAGGACATGAAGATGCACATGGCATTAATGGAAGCAGATTTTAAATTTTCTTTTGATTTTCCTATTAAGATTATTGAATTTATATGTAATTATTGACGAATTATTGATGGATTATTGATTATGATTTATGAGTGATAATGAGATAGCTGATTTAATAAACCAATTTCAAGGTTTTAATTTAATAAATTCAGAATTAGAGACTGATAACAATTCAGATAGTATAAATAATCAATTAGAAACTCAACGTGATCGAGATACTTTACGTGATTTAAGAGACTTTCAGAGTAACCTAAGTAATACAATTAATTTAAATATAGTAAGTAATCGTAAAAACGTATAAGTGACAAACGAGCATACGAATTATCAACTACTGAAACTCCATTTAGACGCTATACCGTGTTATGATGGCAACCCGCACACGTTAACAATTTTTATATCTAACTGCGAAGCTTTAATCAATAATTTTGCCAGTCAAACTGATGTTCAATTAAATAACTTTCTATTTAGAGCAATTATTAGCAAATTATTTAGTAGAGCACAAATATTAATCGGATCTCGGTGTGAACTAAAATCTTAGAACGAAATAAGAGTCGCTAATTTTATCATTTGGTGATGAAAGAGATATTGATTGTCTAGTTCAAGATCTAATAAATTTACGCCCTAATAGAAAAGAAAGCCCCTACAATTTTGGGATGCGATGTCAGGACTCTAGGAGCTTGATACTCTCAAAATGAAACTCATTAACTGTTTCAGCTGATGAACTTAAAATACGCCTAAAAAACTACCACGATCTCGCATTAAAAACTTACATTCGCGGCTTACCATTATCAATTTAAAAAAACGTAAGATTAAGAAATCCGGATAGCTTAGAAAGGGCAATGGGTCTGGTTGTTGAAGAAGAAAACTTTTTATATAGTACGCAAAAGAGTCAACAACCTAAATTCAAACTCAAACTTTAGACCGGGCACGAGACTAACTCCAAACAGAAATAATACGCACAGTAGTAATTATTTTCACAACAAGCCCAGTTTTATAAACCCAAATTTCAAAAACGTTCAGAATGCGTCTCACATAAGAAAAAAATTGTTAGGATTATCTTAAGCTAAATCTAAATACTCTAATATTAATTAAAAATAAATCTAACGGTGATACTTGCAGAATTTACAAAACGCTTCTCGTAATTAAAAATGTTCTTATTTTAAATTGATCTCCAAATCGACTTACAAGTTTTTCCAAATTAAAATTTCTGATTTCCAACAGCAATTATCGAAGTACATTTTTGGTTAAATCTTCCCTTCAATTATTTACTACGTCTTTAAAATAGCTTTAAACTGAAGAATTTTGCCTCTTCGTAATTAATAATTCCATTTTTGTATGTAATTTGGGTTTAAAAACATCACTTCGATATTTATTGCAATCTCACAACTATGTTTTACTGCATATTTGTATAATGCAACCAACGGCTTCCGCTTTGAAATAACATGTTTTGATCTACTTTACGCGTCGACTGAATCGGATCAAAATTAATGAATGAATTCTCCTCGAAACAATAAGCACTCTTACAAATTGTTTCTTTTCCAAAATTTTACCCGTATAATCTCAAACATTATGATGTGATTTCCCGGAATACCCAATTAGCGTATAAAATTTCGACATTTTATTACCTGTTCTAGGTATCCGTGACACGTCTCTGTCCTTGTTTCTCATCTACTAGTATTGCGGCGTCGCATACTAATGCAAAAGACAATCGATTATTCCAGGGATTTTGCAGGTTTTTTTATGTTCAAGCTGCTTCTTGGAAAAATGTTTATTTAATGAGTTTATACGTAGTTTTAAATACCAATGAGTCATATTCTACAAAGTTCTTTATTTAAAATCAATGGTTACAATTCACGGTTTAATTAATTTACTTTGATTAATTTTTAATGCAAAAGGGTTTGCGTTTTATAGTAAATACACGAAATTATTTATATTTATGCAAATTTTATTATAAATGTATAGATTTGCATTCACATCGAAATGCGTTTTGTTGTATCTTACAATTTACGTATCCAATTTACGTTACATACTATTTATTTACAATATGCTTATATCATACATACATGATTATTGATACACGCGCAATTTACGTTTTTGCATTGTACATCAATGAACGAAGGTACGTTTATATTAT
Source organism: Platerodrilus igneus (assembly GCA_036346225.1). NCBI lineage: Eukaryota > Metazoa > Arthropoda > Insecta > Coleoptera > Lycidae > Platerodrilus > Platerodrilus igneus. The sequence continues at coordinate 2,992,946 of JARFIW010001004.1, forward strand.
ACAGGGCGTAACCATGAATTTACGGAAAATTCAATTTTGCGGATTCTATATTTTAGTGGGATTTATTTAGGATTTCAATGATCCCCCGTAACCCCTTATCACGTCAATATATATATATATACATATATATATATATATATACATATATATATAGATGTGATAAAGAAGCCAGGAGAGGTCATTGAACACCCACATTCTATGAAATAATCTCCTGCAAAGAAGCAAACGGGAAAAATTAAAATTTCTCAATATTTAATTGTTTTACCCTGTATAAAAATTAGCTTATTTCATTTATTGCAGAGTATGAAAGGATTATATACTTAAAAAGTCCAACTTTAAGCCGCGTGTGTAAAATAATTACTCTTGAGAGATGTCCCTTGTACATAATCATTCTATACTTAGTAGAAACGAGTTTTCGTTGTAGGATATGCGCGTCACTACTGAAAGGTAAATGGGATACGATCGTGTCAGCTTAACACATTTTTATTTAAAACAAAATTACATTCATTTTTGTTAAAAATAACGCATTAAACTTTAAAATAAAAGTATTAATTCCAGAAGATTTAAACATTTTGGCTATTTCTGTCGAGAGAATTCTATAGTCATAAATCATCTTTAAATATGCTGTAACAATTACGATTTTCTGTTATTTGAATATTCAACTTTGTTCAATACACCTAACCAATAAATGTTAAATTTCTATTGAAACCTTTTATTATAAATTCATACATAGTACGTCATCTACATTAGAATAGCAAAAGTACTCTTAAAGTGAACTTCTAGTTGTTTGTATCTTGTTTCAATATCCTCCCTCCCGGCGCATGCTTGTATAACTAAAATTGCTTCGTGGAATAAGCCATTTTGGTATCAGATGTAGTCCGTAGACGAGTATTATCTTGGGCTTGCAGGTTTTTGATTAAACATGCCGCCCGAACAATTGGTTAAGTGTAGTCAACATGTACCATAAGTTAGTTTCTGTAATAGCATCGACTTAAAATGGTTGTAGATATATTTTTACGGTAAGAAAGTATTTCACAAGCTTACCCCAAATTTTTATTCTTTCGTTTCATTTCAGCGCAAGTTCTTCTTTGTTTTAGTTTAGCGTTTTAAGGGTTAAACTACCGATCATTAAATATAAAGATAATTATAATTCCGAATTTTAAAATATTAAATTCAAGTTACAAGTAATGAAGTTATGGAAATTTAAGTATTATAAAGAAAACAATCGTTAAACATAAGGCATGCACTAGAGTGAGAAGCAGTTTCACTTGTTACTAGTCAGGAATGTAGAAACCCGCACACGTGATTGGTTTGTATGAAGATTAAATCCGGACCCCTGCGTCAGCCATGCTCAACTATAAGAGTAAGGACGCAGATGTTTAAAAAAAAATTTTTTTGAATAAAAAAAAAAAGAAAACCGGCCGCTAAGCATATGGCCAGCGCTGAGTCATCCTCCATTTTTATACTTATATCTTTTCAAGAAACTTTCAATTAAAATGCTCAGATAAATTTTCGAAGAAGCTATACAAAAGTTTGTTTAAAATTAATTCTTGAAATTTTGCTAAAGTTCATAGTTCAATTAATTTGTTTCATTTGAAAATTTAATTTAAAAATGAAGTATTTGAATAAGGCATAATTGACTTTAACATTTTTCAGATCTTTGTATAAGATTATGTTTGAAGTTATAAAGTTGTATTGAAAGGTTTGCTTTATTGAACATGTGATATGATAAGAATTGTTTGCCAAATTATTGTGTATAACACACTGTGATAATACGTCTGAAGTATAATTCAATGTCGACAATAAGTACTTTTCTTTGACCTTTGATTTTATTAAAGATAACTATTAAAAATGTACAACCATAACCAGAGAAATTATTTTTGAATATGTAATTTTTTTGTGAACTGAAAAGGATCCTATTCTAGTAGCATGAAGTCACTGTAACATAAAGTAAAAGTAATATATTGTTTAAAGTGAACTGAAATAATTTATGCAGTTAATAAACCAATATTCCAAGAATACTTAGATATTAATATTAAATAGTGAAAACGGAACTGTTTCGAAAGTCTCCGTATAAATAAGTTGCATAAACAATGTATATATAAATATTTAAAAAAAAAAAATTAAAGAAGAAATATTAAGTTGTCTCAAAATTTTCTTTCTTTGAAATCAACAGTAATTATGCTACAGAAGCAAACTGTTTATTATCAAGAAACTTTAGTACTGAAGAAAGGTATTATTGGTGTTAAAGTTAAAAGTTTTTCTTGAAAGTATAATTTTGTCTAGTGGATTTACATATAATTATTTTTGTGATAAAATGACTAGGCTCTAATGAAGCCCTAGTTTGAAAATGTTTAGGTGTGATTAAATTTTCAGATAGCACGAGAGCGTCGTTCCTATTCCAGGTTGCAGAGACCACAGTAAGTATTTTTGTTTATGTTGCTCGTTGTAAATTTTTTTTTTCTTTCGAAGATTTCTGTATCTGATCTTCGAACAATTTCTTATAAAACACTCATTAAGATACGGTGGCGTCCAATAAAATTTCTTTTGTTTTATCGTATACCATCCTACGACCCAAGCTCATAGCTCTGCCCTAAGTTGAAGAAACTTAGCTGGCTGGAAGAGCTCTATAGGGGGATCCTTTTTTTTCTCAAAGCCATTCAACATCCTTTTTACCCTGGGCTTGACTATCAAATCTATTGAGGCTCTGCCGCCTGTATGGTAGAGCAGACATATTATTTTCCTTTAGAGGAAAGTAGTAGGCTACAATGCTAAGAATAGCAAATTATTTTCTGTAAATGAACAAACGCCTCGATTTCAAGAAACGTGCGGCTAACAAAAAGTCATAAAATAAAACCGAGATAAGATAAGCGGGTTTAATAACTCTACGTGTTAAGGAAAGAAGGAGACGGCGAATAATGTTAAATACACTTTTGATGATTGTTAAATATACTTTTGGGTAATGGAGTAGCTATGGTAATGAGATGGTAGAGCTTGTTATAGATGGTAAGTTGCGAGAGGTGATATTTAACTCAGGTCCTAGGGACCTAGGGATCTATTGAGAAGTGTTAGTGAAAGTAATAATTACCTGAATAGAAGTAATGAAGCGATGAAATCAAACAACAGTATTAAATAATAAATAAACTTGAAGCTATACAACATGTTAATAAAATACAAAGCAGTAAAAGAGTTAAACAGTTATAATAATGAAGAGTTAACTTACGGTTGAAATTCTAAGTGACCATCTTAATTAGGGTTTCTTCAGTATCTATAAAGGGTTAAGTCACCATTTCGATGACAGCCAACTTGCTTTTCAGCAGACGACCAATAACTTGGCTAGCTGCTTAGCTGCCCACAAACTACCGATGAATGGAAGGGTGTCTTGGCCTCTTATACATGCTGACTCAAGGATACTGGTTTCTACGGAAGGTTTTGGCATATGATAATCAGTACAGAGGATAGCCAAAACTTCCTAGTTTGTAATAATCTTTCAGGAAAACTGATTATGAAAAATACAAAGTAACTAACCAATGTGGTATAGATTAAGAAGAAATAACATGCAACATTAAGGTTTGGTTTGAACAAGATAATGACAAAGTAGATTGCAAGGTTTCTTAAAATACAGGATGCGAAATGTATTGATTGTTACAACGTTGCACTTCTAAAAGTAATCTAAAATAATTGCGTCTCTATATACAATATTAACTTCGTGCATAATCATAAATCACAGCTTGGCACTAATCAGCTCATTACAACGCGACATATTCGTAAATAGTACATCACCCAAGGTGATTAATCCTTCCAAATAAATCGAGAAAACTCGAATATGACGTATTGATTTAAATTTTGTACATAAACCAGAACTGAATTAGGTTGTGATGTCATTCATTTCATTCATTCATTTTACGAGATCAACCATGTAAGTTTAAGTAAAAATGAACTCGTGATTTAGCAATTATTCTTCCTTAAGCGAAACGACATGTAAGAGTTGCATGCTTTAAATTACTTTACGACATGAAACAAATACGTTTCGAATAATTTGTAATCAATCTCATCGGCGTTCGACATGCAACATAGAAGTAATCAATTAACATTGAAGATGCACCTTGCAAACTGATGTTCTAACGTCAAGTGGAGATGTAAGATGAACCAGAAAGTATTTAATGTCGTTAATTACGTTGGAGATGAAATTTGGATAAGCGCTCTTTGGCTAGAGGTATAACAAGTATAAACTTTGGATTTTTTGTTTGTAACTGATAAGAATATTTAAATATTTGTAACGTAGGTTAGAATAAATTCTTAATCTTGAAAATATTTTTTTTGTAAGAGGATAATTCGAGCAAAATTTTTAGTCATAGTTTGAAGCATTTTGATCTATACTAAATCATCTGTGCAGCGTCATTGGCCAATCACACTCACGAACGGGATAATAAAATATAGGTATATATTCACATATAAATTAAAAAGGATTTTGTACCTTTTAACAAGAATTAGGTAAGAATTATTTTAATAATTAAGCAACTTGTATGAATAATTTTCAGTATGAACTTAAGCTGTAAACTGTTTTATAAATTCTTTTGTATAAGAAAAATGCTTTTGAATGCATATATGTATCTTGAGATTTCTGTGTTTCATTTCATTTTCGTAAATTCCACAGCATAATCTCTGTATATATATATATATATATATATATATATATATATTGTTGTGATACTGTAGCAATACCCCTATGCGCCCTTTTTGTGAATTAAAAAGGTAAAAATTTTTCATCTGTTAATTTTTAATTTTTAATGTATAATTTTAATTGCGTCGGCTAGCTCACTTTTAAATTACGCACGAAGCTTGCGACAATACGACAAACAAAGCATTTAACTTTACCTTCTACCTCTCCTTCCTGTTTTTAATCTTTAAACCAAAACACCATTAAGCACAAATTATTATAATGTTCTCAAAAATATTTACAACGTATGAAAATTTTAAGAATTCTCTAACTAGAATTTTCATTAAAAAAACTGAATAAAAATATATAATTATCATTCCCAAAGATGATCAAAAAGCCTGCAAAATCACTATTATTATTAATTGTTATGAAGCTTGATGAACGTTCACTCAACCTTTTTAACTATCTACGTAATTTACAACGTATACTCAAAAAAAAAAAACAAACCTTGCCAACCCCTCGCATAAATTATCATGAAAGCAATGTTAATTTTTAAATGATTCAGTTTAGTAATGCACAATGAAATATTCACAAACAAAATAATAAAACATTCAGATTGGCTAACCTGTTGTTTTCAGCTTGAATCGATTCCTGGTTCAACTGTTTTCGGTATTGTCTGCATCCCTCGTAACATAGCCTTAATCACGCTAACGCCCTCCAGACATATTATTTTCCTTTAGAGGAAAGTAGTAGGCTACAATGCTAAGAATAGCAAATTATTTTCTGTAAATGAACAAACGCCTCGATTTCAAGAAACGTGCGGCTAACAAAAAGTCATAAAATAAAACCGAGATAAGATAAGCGGGTTTAATAACTCTACGTGTTAAGGAAAGAAGGAGACGGCGAATAATGTTAAATACACTTTTGATGATTGTTAAATATACTTTTGGGTAATGGAGTAGCTATGGTAATGAGATGGTAGAGCTTGTTATAGATGGTAAGTTGCGAGAGGTGATATTTAACTCAGGTCCTAGGGACCTAGGGATCTATTGAGAAGTGTTAGTGAAAGTAATAATTACCTGAATAGAAGTAATGAAGCGATGAAATCAAACAACAGTATTAAATAATAAATAAACTTGAAGCTATACAACATGTTAATAAAATACAAAGCAGTAAAAGAGTTAAACAGTTATAATAATGAAGAGTTAACTTACGGTTGAAATTCTAAGTGACCATCTTAATTAGGGTTTCTTCAGTATCTATAAAGGGTTAAGTCACCATTTCGATGACAGCCAACTTGCTTTTCAGCAGACGACCAATAACTTGGCTAGCTGCTTAGCTGCCCACAAACTACCGATGAATGGAAGGGTGTCTTGGCCTCTTATACATGCTGACTCAAGGATACTGGTTTCTACGGAAGGTTTTGGCATATGATAATCAGTACAGAGGATAGCCAAAACTTCCTAGTTTGTAATAATCTTTCAGGAAAACTGATTATGAAAAATACAAAGTAACTAACCAATGTGGTATAGATTAAGAAGAAATAACATGCAACATTAAGGTTTGGTTTGAACAAGATAATGACAAAGTAGATTGCAAGGTTTCTTAAAATACAGGATGCGAAATGTATTGATTGTTACAACGTTGCACTTCTAAAAGTAATCTAAAATAATTGCGTCTCTATATACAATATTAACTTCGTGCATAATCATAAATCACAGCTTGGCACTAATCAGCTCATTACAACGCGACATATTCGTAAATAGTACATCACCCAAGGTGATTAATCCTTCCAAATAAATCGAGAAAACTCGAATATGACGTATTGATTTAAATTTTGTACATAAACCAGAACTGAATTAGGTTGTGATGTCATTCATTTCATTCATTCATTTTACGAGATCAACCATGTAAGTTTAAGTAAAAATGAACTCGTGATTTAGCAATTATTCTTCCTTAAGCGAAACGACATGTAAGAGTTGCATGCTTTAAATTACTTTACGACATGAAACAAATACGTTTCGAATAATTTGTAATCAATCTCATCGGCGTTCGACATGCAACATAGAAGTAATCAATTAACATTGAAGATGCACCTTGCAAACTGATGTTCTAACGTCAAGTGGAGATGTAAGATGAACCAGAAAGTATTTAATGTCGTTAATTACGTTGGAGATGAAATTTGGATAAGCGCTCTTTGGCTAGAGGTATAACAAGTATAAACTTTGGATTTTTTGTTTGTAACTGATAAGAATATTTAAATATTTGTAACGTAGGTTAGAATAAATTCTTAATCTTGAAAATATTTTTTTTGTAAGAGGATAATTCGAGCAAAATTTTTAGTCATAGTTTGAAGCATTTTGATCTATACTAAATCATCTGTGCAGCGTCATTGGCCAATCACACTCACGAACGGGATAATAAAATATAGGTATATATTCACATATAAATTAAAAAGGATTTTGTACCTTTTAACAAGAATTAGGTAAGAATTATTTTAATAATTAAGCAACTTGTATGAATAATTTTCAGTATGAACTTAAGCTGTAAACTGTTTTATAAATTCTTTTGTATAAGAAAAATGCTTTTGAATGCATATATGTATCTTGAGATTTCTGTGTTTCATTTCATTTTCGTAAATTCCACAGCATAATCTCTGTATATATATATATATATATATATATATATATATATATTGTTGTGATACTGTAGCAATACCCCTATGCTCCCTTTTTGTGAATTAAAAGGTAAAATTTTTCATCTGTTAATTTTAATTTTTAATGTATAATTTTAATTGCGTCGGCTAGCTCACTTTTAAATTACGCACGAAGCTTGCGACAATACGACAAACAAAGCATTTAACTTTACCTTCTACCTCTCCTTCCTGTTTTTAATCTTTAAACCAAAACACCATTAAGCACAAATTATTATAATGTTCTCAAAAATATTTACAACGTATGAAAATTTTAAGAATTCTCTAACTAGAATTTTCATTAAAAAAACTGAATAAAAATATATAATTATCATTCCCAAAGATGATCAAAAAGCCTGCAAAATCACTATTATTATTAATTGTTATGAAGCTTGATGAACGTTCACTCAACCTTTTTAACTATCTACGTAATTTACAACGTATACTCAAAAAAAAAAAACAAACCTTGCCAACCCCTCGCATAAATTATCATGAAAGCAATGTTAATTTTTAAATGATTCAGTTTAGTAATGCACAATGAAATATTCACAAACAAAATAATAAAACATTCAGATTGGCTAACCTGTTGTTTTCAGCTTGAATCGATTCCTGGTTCAACTGTTTTCGGTATTGTCTGCATCCCTCGTAACATAGCCTTAATCACGCTAACGCCCTCCATTAAACTTCTTGACCATTTATTGTTGAAGTAAATGCTTGTTGCATTGCCTCATTTATTCCATTAATCATTTATAATCGCTTCCAGTATTTATATAAACTTGTTCCCCAGTATTTATTTAGACTTCTCTTCAGTAATCACTTAGATTTGTTCCCCAGTAGTCATTTATACTTATTCCCAGTAATTATTTAGATTTGTTCCCAGTAGTCATTTAGAGTCGCCTTTTAAGGATAAAACGACAAACCTTCAATTTTCCATAATTACAATGGTATTATTTCGCACTTCAAAATTAATCACTTTACGTAAGTATTTTTGTTTTCAGAGACGGGAACTATGGCTTACTTCATGGCGAAATCATTTGTTTACAAATCCGGTCGTATTTAAATGCATCGTCTATCTATTGACAAGCGCAAAGTTCGTTGTTGTGCATGATACCTTCATACCAGGTTTTTGGATATTCCATCGTATTATATTGTATGTTAACATCAACGCGTTGCTTTTGTCACGTACCATTTTGAGTTAATAGCATTGATTCGCTTGGATTTTCATACTTCTATATAAGTAAACCATTGTTAGTTCAAATAAATTTGGTGAACTTTAATTTTCATTACCATGCCTTGCTTGTTTCCAATAGATCAGGTGTCGATTTTAATTTTCTAGTCACGTAGACTTAATACAATGTATGCATTAAATTATATGCGTTTCAATCTTACGGATTTTTACACCTGCTTGTTTTAATTATGATCCTTGACGTAATAATGATGCTTGCAATTATGTTGTTTTACGACTTGCGAATTTGTTTATTCAAATAAATCTTCCAAATATTTTTCTTTAACTAAATTAATTAGGATTATGATTTATATACAGGGCGTTGTCCTTTACTATACAGTCTAATTATCGTATTTCTTGTTTTCCTCAGAAAACTGTCTTGTTTTCTGAGCCCTAATGTATTTTATGTGAAGTGCGCTATACTATTGGTCCTAACTACCACAAAATGACCCTATTGACACAGCATTATATATATATATATATATATATATATATGTTGTGATATTGTTGCAATAATTCGGTGTTCCCTTTTTTTGTGAAATAAAAAGGTTAAAATTTTCTTTTTGTCAATTTTAATTTTAATTTTGAATTACCTCGACTATTTTAATTTTGAATCAGCTAGCTCAGTTTTAACCACGCACGAAGCTTGCGACAATACGACAACAAATCCTTTAAATTTACCTTCTACCTCTACTTCCTGTTTCTTTAAACCGAAACACCATTAGCACAATTACTATAATATTCTCAAAAATATTTACAATGTATGAAATGTTAAGAATTCTCTAAATAGAACTTTCTTTTAATAATTGAATATAAATTCTTTCAATAATTATCATTCCCAAAATTAATCAAAAAGCCAGCAAAAATCACCCTTGTTATTATTATTATCAAAATTTTCGTAATTTATAACGTGTATTAAAAAAACGATCTTTGTTGACCCTCAGATAAAATTTTCATGAAAGAAATTTTTAAATTATTCAAATTAGAAATATACAACGAAAAATTCTCAAATAAAAATAACAAAACATTCAGATTTGCTAACCTGTTGTTTCAAGCTCGAATCAGTCCCCGTACCAACTGCTCCCGTATTCAGCTTAGTGATTTAATAGTCCCAACATTGAGTCCAGATCTGCTTTAGATATGGTCTGCATTTTTGTTAGCATAGCTTTAAATTATTTTACCGTCCTTTGTTAAACTTCTTGGTCATATCCAGTAATTAATAATTGAATTAAATGCTTGTTGAATTTCCTCATTGGATCCAGTAATTATTGAGAGTCCTTTTTATTAATATTAATATTAGAATTTAAATTAAATAATCTTCAGTTACTTGCGTTTTTAAAGGGTTAAAACGACGAAGCTCTTTTAATTTTTCACAACTACCATTGTACTATTTATTACTTCACAATAAATCACTTCTAATTCTTTCACGTAAATATTTTCTTTTAAGTGATGTGGACTAAGCCTTAATTCATGTTGATCTGATTTGTTTACCAATCCGGTCGTATTTAAAAGGATCGCCTATCTATTGACAAGCGCAGAGTTCAACGATTACGTTATTGTACGTGATTCTTACATACCAGGTTTTGGTTATTTCTATGGATTTTGCCGTTTACACAAAACTGATGCGCTACTTTCAGCACGTAGCACTTCAAGTTAATGCATTGGTTCTATTGGATTTTCTCATTTCAAGCTCACGTAAATTATTGTTTGTACAATAAATTTGGTGAACTTTGCTTTTATCACCAGGCCGTGTTTATTTGTAATCCATCAGGTGTTGAATTTTACTTTCCTGGTCGCGTATTCTTAATATATTTTATGTATTAAATTATATGCGTTTTCTATTGCGCATTTTTAAACTTGTTTTTCAAATTGAGATACTTAGCGTAATGATGATGCATTATTCATGCGTATTGTGTTTCAACTTCAGTTCATGTTGTCTTATGACTTGCCAAATAGTTTATTTAATCAAATCTTCTAAAGTATTTTTCAGCTTTTAAATTAATTATGACTATGGTTTATATACAGCGTGTTGTCATTTACTTTCCTGCCTAACAGTTGTATTTCTTATTTTCTTCGTAGAAATGTCTAGTTTTCTGCGCCCTCATGTTGTTTTAATAAAGTGCACTATACTAGTGGTCCTATCTACCCCTAAATGACTTTATTAATACAGCAACATATTGTAGGTCAAAAATAAATAATTACTATGATAAAATTGTTTGACCTACAATATCCTGATAACGTAAATTATACTTTTCCAACTAGTGAATACTAGATCACTAAAGTGTGGGGGTTAAAATATATATATATATATATATATATATATATATATATATATTGCTATGCTACTACTGGAATCATCGTGCCCCTCTGCGTTGGGCTGTTATATTATTTGCTATGTACTCTAAATTATACGCGCTCCTTCATTTGAGCGACCATATTATTTATTGTTATGTATAAACAAGATTGTAATTATCTCCTCCGACGTCGGGCTGTCTTATTAATATTACTATCAATTTCCTCCAGAAACTTAACTGGATTTTATTTTGAACCAACCTTGTCAACCAATAACAAAACTCGGTACGTTACCGCCTTACTTGTTATCAATTTCCTATTCAACTCGTAGCTCCTCCTTGAACTATTTAAATTAACAAATTACTCCCATTGACTTTATCTTATGACCTCGACTAGCATTTATTTGGAATTATGAAATTCAGTTAATTTCGATTTTATATAATGAAACCAATATGTTATGTACAGCTTTTGTAAATTATTTGAAATACACTTTTCAATTAGTTAATGTTGTAAATTTCATTTATTAAACATCATATGCTATTTACTCAAAACCCAAAGTCACCAAGAAACCTATTATCTTTATCAACGAAGTGTAGAACGTTCTAAACCTGTTATCATATTACTCACTTTATACGTATTCAACTTCTTTTGTTGACTTTTTCACATTCATATTATATTAAGCAAATTCAATATTCAAAATAAAAAATATCTATAAAAATAAAATGTCTTATAACTAAAAATCTGACCTGATCTATTTTCTCCACATCGACGCATCCATTTGAATAAAAATTATGTTCCCCCAATTCAGGATTATATTGTCTATCCACACGCTTGAATCATTGCATTTAAATTATTGCCATTACCCTATGGACTACCATTAACTTATGCACCCCAATTTATTGTCGTTTCATATCAGACTTATTACTTCTTATCAATCAATTTCCTCAAACTTAGAATAGAATTCTTATTATCATTGTCCTCTGACTTGAAATCGTAGTTTATTTTCTTACCTTACTCAAATATCGAATTTTTCTCCCCGGCTTTAGAAATTGTAGTTTGTTTCCCTCGGACTTAGAAATCGTAGTCTATTTTCCCCGGACTTAGAAATTGTGGTTTGTTTCCCCCGGACATAGAAATTGTATTACTCTATTTTCCCCCGGACTTAGAAGCCCTATTATTAATATGTTTTAGTTTAAAATAAAATCCCCAAACTTTACTTACGTTTAATCGGCAATTATAGTTTTCATCTTGGAACTTATTTTATCTTTCACTTTTAAAATTATTACGTATCACTTTATTTCATAGTGGCGCACTTCGGCCTTTGTTGAGTTGCAAACTGACCTCGTTATCACTCTACCTGCTAATATATTATTGAATTCCCATTCCGTTGGTGGGTATGGTCTACAACTCGTCGCCCATTTATAACCAATCAAATAATTACATTTAAAGCAGTTTCTGATGTAATTTTCCACGATTCCCAATAATTGTAACCTGCTTGCAGCTGTCTTCGTTATCAACATGCGGTGTTTTGATAGATCTAATTGCTTTTCCATAAACAACTGATGCAATTGGACTTTTAATTTTAATATCTGCATGTTATTTACGCAATTTTTAATCTTCTTTCTTATCAAAAATGGTTGACTATTTGTACGCATTTACCTATGCTACCTGAAGCTCTATTTCTATCTCCGTATTAATCTAATTGTTTGGAACTCTTTTGAATGCGTGTCTAATTACACTTTATCGTTTACTTATAAATATACGCGTGCTTCCACTGAAAAATATCATTATTTGCTTTACCCAAATTAACTAAAACTTTATTTACAGGGTATTAAATATTTTCTATTTACCTAATGCATGTGTTCCTGGTTTCTACGCTAACTATGCGTCTTCCTATGCTTATTTGCGTCGCCTAAAACTATTTATACTTTATATACAGGGTGTTGACTGCTTACTATTTACAAACTACCTCCATTTCTCAATTCTTTACTAAATTAGTGCAGTTTTCTGCTGCCTATGGTAATTTCTCATTTCTAAATGACCATTACTATAAAGTACACCCTTAAACAACCCCTTATAACAGCAAAATATAGTACTGTTATATTTGGGGGATATAAGAGTATTAGTATTTATTTTGCAATTAATTTCGTTAGTTAGCATGTAAAAACAACAAAGTACAATTTGAAAACGCTTTTCAAATCGTTAGTATAGAAATAGATAATTCTGCTGTAATATTTTAGGAAGCTAAGAATTAATTTTTAAAATCTTGCAAATGTAAATATTCGTAGGGTATGACGTATATAAGATAGCATTTTCAAATTTGATAGTTATAAACATATATTGACAGTCGAATTTAAATATAGGAATATGTAGGGGAAGAAGCGAACATCTAAATTTCATATTGTAAAACAATTTAAACTTCATTATAGAAAATGTATAATGTCAAAAGCTTTATCATTTGAAACCGTTTTAGTTTCTACGTATTACATTGGTTAAAAGTTTGAAACTGTTTGTCGAAGCTTTTCTAGTAACATTAAAATAATAAGCTAATGTAACCGTCTTAAAGTTTTCCCGGTATATTTTAAGGAGCGTTGAACAAACAACAGCAAATTCTAGCTAGTATTGGTTATAGCTGCCAAATAAATAGATTTTGTAGATGGAATGAAATTACTTTTGTCAGTTACACATTTTACCTGCCAACAAGAAAACAAAGAGGGAGTATTAGATAAATAGGTACAAGTGAGATAGGGGTAGATTGAACGCTTAACGTTCGTTGACAACGGAGAAAGCAAATGAAGTAAAGGATAGTTGCTTTAGCGTGAATGTTAGCATGAGATGAGGATAACACGTGTTATGAAAATAAGATAATGGAGTGATAACAAAGGGGTGGTTATACAAACTGGAAAGAATACAAAGTAAGAGAGAGGTGATTTAGGGGTGTAGGTTGGAGTGAGATAGATACTACACTTGTTGCATTAGGGGCGTAATAAATTTAACTTTGTCAGTTGGGGATTAAATATACATAACGTGATTTGTGAGAGATGTTTTGAATACGGGGAAACAAGTCTAGTAAGAGTGTGGGTTAGGAGCGTTAGTTGGATTTTCAAGGAAGTGTTTTGAAAAATCGTGGCGGTTAGAGAAATTACAAGGAATTTTGAACGTACGTTAGAATATTACTGGAAAACGGTTGCCGTTGGAGTTTGTTTGTGTGGTGAAATTTTAAGAATTGTTGACGGTTGAAAGTTTTACGTAGAAGTGAATGTTTGTATTGATGAAAGTTGCAGGAATTAACAGGTTTTTGTGGGGTGAGAAACAGGATACAAACCCCAACAGATTTACAGATTTACATACGAAGTGCGCATTCGTTTGACATTTAGTATTCATTAATAAAAGAAAGAAAAGAAAATTACTATTTATACTTGCTGTTGTTTATGCTTGCTCATAACACTAGGGTGTTAAAGTAAAAAAAAATATTATTATTTACGGTAGAACAAATTCTAAGAATCATGTAGTGAAGTACTATGAAGCACCAGCGACGCACGAAACACAAAGGTAGGAAGAAAAGAGGTGCTGCCGATATATGGGAAGACTAATACAACACACCTCCGAGTGCCAGCTATTATCGTGTGCCCATTGCTTCCACGGAGGTGAATCAGCGACGCGTCAGGGTGCTGGAGTCCAGATGTAGCGTCACCGCGGTCGACAGATGTTGAGCGCTGCAACACTCCCTGCTACAATGGAACACATACCAGCGCAGTTGGTTCTACATAAGAAGAATAATCGGCTTACGTAAAACAATTTGGCTTCCATCTAAGAGCTAGAAAGAGAGTCTTAATAGTATTAATAACTCAGTAGCACTTACCGATACAGCCAAAATCTACACTTCTTATAAAGAAAAACGTGCATCGCTCTTATAGTAATAGAACCAGTAGTTTAGAAAAATACATATGAGCACGAACCGCAGAATCAAATTGAAATTGTTTTAAATAACAAGAATTTGAGCTTCGATCCTCGCGTTATCAACATACCAAAAAGGAGATTAGAAAACTCGACTCAAGCTTTATCAAATAATACAATACACTATTTCAACGAGTCTTTCGGTCGTAGCAGTATAAGGATCAATTTTACGCTATAGCAATGTGTAGCTAGTTAACGGATACTCAAAACAAGGTGCTACCTATAGAATTTATAACATAAACTCATCGTTTTAGAGTAGATAGATTGAAATTGAAAATTATTTGCGGGCGTATTTATTATAAAAAGGTAAAATGTATAGGATGTTACTGACGTATGCAAGAGTAGAAACCGAATCGATGTTGTTTTTAATTCATCGGCCGTAAAATGAACGTAACAAAGTAAGAGAAATTTACAAAGATTTTCTTCACACATTTTTTGCCGATGAAGCGTAATTTACAAGGATGGTGTAAACAACGGCAGAAAAGAACATCAATCGGCTATCGAAAATCTTAGAAAAACAAGAGAAACCGCACATCAAAGGCGTTTTAGCGTAAATTGTTGGTGTGGAATGTTGGGAAGCAAAATAATTGGCCCTTATTTTTTTCCCGAAAACGAACGCTTGTCAGCTACCGAATATTTATCATTCTTAGAAAATGAATTAGAAACACTGCTATAAGATATTCCAATAGCAACACGGATCAATATGTGGTTTCAACATAACGGTGCACCGACACATTTTGAATTGAACGTTAAAACCCATTTAAATAGAATTTTTCCCCGAAAATGGATAGGTTATGGGGTACACTAAAAGCAATGGTAATAGGGTAAAGCCACATACTAGAGACGAATTATTGAATACAATAACGAATGCAATTAGTGAGCTCAACGAGAGAGGAGATCTTATCAAAATGCAACTCGACATCTTTTGAAGAGAGTCAGATTATGTACTTCAGATAGGAGAGGTCATTTTGAACATTTATTAAAATAACTTGAGATTAATTAAATTAAATTAATTAAATAAAGACGAACTTTAATAAGTTTTGCATTTTATCAATTCTTATCCACTTTTGACTATTTTCAATTTTTCTACAAGATAGTTTGATTTTATAAAAAAACTTTGGTACGGCAAAGTTGTACTTCATAAAATTTGGTATTCGGAATGGACCGTTCGTTTTTTTCTAACTTTTGCCGTATGAAACTGATGGCGTATTCAAATATTACAAAAAAAGACATTTTGTAATTTTTTTTATTTTTCATATAAATTTCTAGTTAACTCCTGTATCCTTTAGTTTAGACAAAAAATGATAGAATGCAAACTTGTAGAAAATTTTACGCTCTTTAAAATAGTTTTTTGATGATGAATACACTAAAGTTAATAGTTTCGATGTTATATCCATTTACGGAAAGACACCCACAAAAGTGCTATAAATTGATTCACCCCTTTAGGATGGGGACTTAGAAAAAAAATTTATTTAAACTTTGTTCTTAGGAAAGTGTCCCCTATCACCACCTAAAATATTTACACCGATAACGGGGACAACATGTATAAACTTCCATAAAGTACATGTTGCATGTTATTAAAAATATAGATCATTAATTTCGTTGTTTACTTCAGTTGATAAGAATATCGTATGGCTTTTCTACCATTTATTATTTTTTTGCAGGCGATTCTTTTCTACACTCCAAGGTGGTTATGGAAAAATTGGGAAGGTGGAAAAATACATGCTTTAATGATGGATTTGGATATTGGAGTGTGTCCGGAAATTGAGAAGAAGCAGAAGAAGAAGCTCATGTTAGATTATTTATGGGAAAATTTACGATATCATAATTGGTGGGCGTATAAGTATTACCTGTGCGAAGTCTTAGCCTTAGTTAATGTTGTAGGTAAGTATTAAATTTTTATGCGCTATGAATTAAATTTAGAAACGTTTAAAGTTTCAATAAACGAAATCGTTGCTCAGTGTCAGTCTAATAAACTATGTACAAGTATGGTTTTGGACAACAGTAAACATTTATTGAATTCTTGCTCTGTATGTTTTGTTTGGCGTACTCGATATACGTTACATTGCATTTAAACATTGAATTAAAATAAATAATAACCCTTAACCACAAAAACATTGTTAAAAACTAAATACGTATTTCGACCACTAAGTGGTCATTATCAGTAGTAAACTTAAAAAATCATCATCATTTTGTTTTCGGCCTTACTTAAAGTCGATTTGACGCAGCTCTAACTTCTTTTCTATTCTGTGCTCATCTAAAAAGCTCTACATACCCTTCACAACCTAAAATTCTAATAATTTGACTAATATAGCTTTGTCTAGGTCTTCCTATATCATTCTATCTTTTTCTTATGCAGTTGGCTCTACATAGATATTAGCAACCTGATGGTTGTTAAAGAACTCTAACATGTTTACATGATTACCATTTATAAGGAAATGAAATATAACCTGGTTATCCGCTTCAAAAAGGAAAAGTGTTAAATTATATGTTATGGTAAGGCTTAAGCAACAAATCGCTACCAACATGCCAGACCGCTACCTAATTGTGAGTTATGTCCTGGTGAAATTTAGTTAACTGATTTTTTTTTTGTTTTGTTTTCGAACTTACTTAAAGTCGATTTGACGCAGCTCTAAATTCTTTTCTATTCTGAGCTAATCTAAAAAGCTCTACATACCCTTCACAACCTAAATTTCTAATAATTTGACTAATATAGCTTGATCTAGGCCTTCCTACTCTATTTTTATTTGGTAGTCTATAATCTAAGACTTTACTAAATAGTCCCTCATGTCTTAACTGGTGCCCTATAATTCTATCTCTCCTGACTTTCAATTGTTTCCACATACAGGGTTCCTCACCTATCCTTCTATAAACTTCCTCGTTTGTTACTCTATCTGTCCAACTAATCTTTAACATTCTCCTATAACACCAAGTTTCAAAAGCTTCTATCTTTTTCTTATCTACTTCTTTAATTGTTCAAGTCTCACTACCGTATAGTAGAACGCTCCATACGTACGACTTTAAGAAACTTTTTCTATTATCTAAACTAATACTATTAGCTATTAGTAAGTTTTTCTTTTTAAAACATTTTCTAGCTTGAGCTATTCTAGCTACTATATCCCTTCTGCTACGTCCATCCTTTGTAATTATACTACCTAAATAGCAAAATTCATCTACCTCCTCTAACTCGGTATTACCTATTTTTAATTTTGGTTTAGAACTAGGCTGTAACTCACTTGTCATTATCTTTGTCTTTACTGAGTTAATTCTCATACTATAGTTACTCCGTAGTATCTCATCTAAAATATTTAAAACTCTCCTAACTCTTTTCTAGACTCTGCTATAATGGCTATATCATCTGCAAAACGTAACATGTCCATTTTCTGTCCCTGTACACTAATACCTATCTCTTTTCTCTCTAGCTAAGTTTAAAGCTTCCTCAATATAAACATTAAAAATCAAGGGAGACTGTATACAACCCTGTCTAACACTATTTCTAATCTTAGCTTCCTTTTCTATTTCATCAAATCTAATTACTACGCTTTGGTTTTTATATCGACTGTAAATAATTTTTCTATCCCTATGAGAGATTCTTATTTTTTTGCAAAACCCTGAACATAACAATCCAATTAACCCTATCAAATGCTTTTTCTAAATCTACAAACGCGTAGTAACCTTTTTTCGATAATTAGCCTAATCATTAGTATCGGTTCTCTAGTCCCTATGTCTTTACGAAAACCATATTGGTCTTCGCCTAAATAATTCTCAGTCAAAGTTTCTACTCTAATTTTAATTATTATTGTTAGTATTTTGGAAGCATGAGAAGTTAAACTTAAAAAATAAAACGCATTAAAAATTGTTGAGGAAACCTTTCTGAGAATATTTTCCTCACCATGTAGGCTGAAGTGATCCTTCCCAACAGACAATTTACTAAAATTGTTTCGCATACCTGAGGATATTCTCCTCACCAAGTAGGCTGGTGATCTTTACAAAATAAAGTGAATTGTGGCTTTGATAAACAAAACCACTTAATTTGTACTAAAATTAAAACTGTTTTAGCAGAACCAAAGTTATTCATGCGTTCCCATTGGTTCTTAAGCCATTAGAAAAAGCAACCCAGATGACGCTATTGGATCCTTGTCAGTATTTAAAAGGGGTCCTTTGTGTTTAACTATTTTGATTGATTCATATGCATTTAGGAAGGAATACGTTGGCACCGCTTCAACAGTCTGACATCCTCTAGTTTATATGGGTGGCTGGTTTCAAAAATATGTTTGGCGACTTGAGATCTTTCATATTTACCATATTTGAAATAAGCAATGTGCTCTTTAAATCTAGTTATAACATTTCTCTTAGTCTAACCAATATATTTTTGAGAACATGCAGGCCCCAAACAGCTAATCTCATAAATCCCTGACTTTTGCAACTTATCCACTTTGTCTTTTGGATTATCTAACAAATCTTTAATTTTATTAGTATTATCATAAGCAACTTTGAAATTAAATTGTTTAAATATTTTATTAAGACACTTAGGGCCATATGCACCGTACATAAATAAGCCTAGCTTAAGATTTAAGCTCGCTTAAGGTACACATTTCATATGTACCGTGAATAAAGCAACGCTTAAGCGTGTTTTATGTTAAGCCCTAAATTTTGGCGGCTTATTAATATTAAGCCGAGCTTAAGTAAACATAACCAAACTTTTTTGACATTTTAATTATAAATTTTTATTCATTAAAACTCTTGATCGCTCTTGACTTACTTAGTTCGGCTTCAGGGTATTTATTTTATAAAAATGGAAATTGAAGACGAGATATTCCTCAAAGATGACATTGAAATATTGGACATTATAGAGTTTGGTTTTCCTAAAAAAATTTATAAAAGACCCAGCTATATACAGGACGTGGACGAAATGGCATTTTTTCGGAGATTTCGGCTGACGAAAGAAGCTGCAGTTGCCGTTTTGGAGCTAATCGAAGATAGATTGGAATTTGAAAATGATCTGTAAAATAAATATTTTTGTAGATAATAAGTATTCATTGGACCTGTTCAAATTTTTAGGAATAACAGTGTATCACCGATTAACCAGCTATTAACAGCTCTTTTATATTATGCGAGTAATGGACACCAGGTAAATGTTGCAGATTTTATGCAAATGAATCAAGGGACAGCATCTCGTATAATAAAGAAAGTGTCTGAAGCAGTTGCTAGTTTGCACAATACCCTTATTAAAATTCCTGAGACTCGGGGAGGAAGAATATCATTGCAAAATAATTTTTACAGCCTAGCACGTTTTCCTCGTGTCATTGGCAGTATTGACTGCACCCACATTAGAATCCGTTCTCCAGGTAATAAGAAAATATAACTATACAATAGTAGGTTACTATTGTTTCAATATTAGGTGGAGAAGATGGTGAAGTCTATAGAAATAGAAAGTCTTATTTTTCTCTAAATGTTCAAGTGGTATGTGACAGTAACCTAGAAATAATAAATATCGTAGCAAGATGGCCAGGATCAAGTCATGATTCGACTATATTTAACAACAGTAGATTGAGAATGAGATTTGAGGCTGGTGAATTTGGAAATAGCATTCTTCTTGGTAGGTATCACAAATTAATATTGTACCTACATACAATATAGCTAGCATGCAAATCATGTTTTACCCTACCACTACCAATTTACAAGAAGTGAGGGTTACAGCAACTTTATTGTACTTAATTTTAACTAGATTACGATTATAGTGATTCCAGTATTCACAGGTTTATAAATTTTAGGTGATGGAGGATATCCTTTAAAACCCTATTTATTAACACCATTAACAAATGCCGTGACTCAGGTTCGGCAACTTTATAATGAGTCGCATATTCGCACTAGGAATACAGTTGAACGCACATTTGGTGTATGGAAAAGAAGGTTTCCGGTTCTGTTACGGCGTGAGATGTAAAGTGGAAACTACATTAAGCATAATTGTTGCCACAGCTGTACTGCACAATATTGCTCGTAGAATGAACAATGATGTTCCACCACCTCCAATAGGCATTAATGCGGAAGAAATTGGATTATTTAATTGAACAGGGACAAATTGCCCTGCTAAATCTTCACCACAATATACAGCATGATTTTAGAAATGAATTAGTAGATAATTATTTCGCACATTTATAAATTGTTATAATGTATAAAATAATCAATTTTTATCCTATATTAAACTATTTTGGACTATTTCACATTCTTTTTATTAATTAATTCTAATTCTAGGAGTTCTATCTCTAAATTGCGTTTTTTGATTCCAAGAGCATTTTCATTCTCAGCATGTTTCAATTGTGTGTCGATTAGTGCTAGGCGTTTATCTAACAAAAGATTATATTTCTGAGCGATATCTGACGAAGTAAGCGTTTTAATCAATGTAGTAGGTCTTCTGCGAGATGCGGTCCTTGGCGTTACAATATTTTTCTACAACAAAAAAATCACATTTTTAGCAGTTGTGCAGCAGTAAGGCATCTATAACGACCTCACCTTGTTTTTGTTTGGCGTGTTGATTTCATGGGATTTATAATCATGGCATGTCAATTGGGTGCTGACAGGATTTTTTAATTTCAAAGAAGAAAACTTTTTGCAATCCAAAACAGGAATGTCATTACTATCTGGTGACGGAGTAATACTAGTACTTGAACTCTGTAAAAACAACTGGTTTTAATTAAGAAAAATTGTAACAGCCGCAATTATTCAATTATAACCTTAAAATAGAATACAGTTATAAAAGCATTTTTTATTCTATAAATCGGTTATGTTCCACAACATTCTACGTCTCGTGAACTATTAAAAACTATTCTTACCGGTAGTATATCGATGACTTGCTCTTCCTCTATTGCAAACTCGATGGCAGTGTCACCATTTTCATTCAATGCTACATCTGCATCATTGTCAAACTGACTATGAAGTCCAAGCAGTGTTTTGCTGTTAACGATGTTCATAAGTAACTCGTCCGTCTCATCTTTCTTAATTTTAGCAGGAGGCCCTCCTCCTGTAGCATTAGCTTCTCTCCTTTCTTCCGCCAATGTCTTCCGAAGTTCTTTTTTCCTATTTTCGTAACACTTTTTTAGAGATGATGCACTTCGGAAGATTACCATTTGCTGATGTAGCATTGAAATTTGCTTCAATATTACTCCATGCATTGTTTTTTTGTTGGGCAGAAGTCCGGTCTGTTTTCTTATCCTCTAAAATCTCTGCATATTTATCAGCGATTATTCTTAATAAATGACACTTTTCCGTATACGTAAAATTAGAAACCCTTGTTTTGGGGAAATTATTCATGATGAATACAACTGAAGATTGCAATGCAATTAATAATTATAAAATACGATTTGATATTTGACCGATAATAGAATGGTGGATTGTCAAAACAAATTGAAATATACAACGTTGCCAAACTACTAATTATCTGCTTCAAGACTTAGCTAAGCTGCCCACTAATTTCTACGGAACATACCAAACATTTTTAAGCCAAGCTTTATTAAATAAACTCGCTTAACAAAGCCGAGTTTAAAATGCAAACGGTGCATATGGCCCTTAGTGGGCACCTGTCATTTGAACCATATCTAAGTTGCTAAATTTTTTGAAATTGTTGCTTGGTAAACCCAAGATGCTACTACTGAACCAGCTATGCTAGATAATTAGAGTCTTTTTTGGGTACAATCTATCAGAGAGAGAAAGACATTATTAATATGAAGTCACCAGCTTCTCTTATAAAACCATTTATATTTATTCTAAATGTATATTGAGTTATTAAGTTGAGTTTAATGCTTTTCTTTTGTTTTATGTTTTAGGGCAAATGTTTTTAATGAATCGCTTCTTTGACGGGGCTTTCCTAACATTTGGAATTGATGTCATCACATTCATTGACAGCGACCAAGAAGATCGCATTGATCCAATGATCCAAATTTTTCCTAGGATGACCAAATGTACATTTTATAAATACGGTGTATCAGGTGAAGTGGAAAGACACGATGCCATATGCATACTACCATTAAATGTAGTTAACGAAAAAATTTACGTGTTTCTTTGGTTTTGGTTCATAATCCTCGCGTGTTTATCACTTATAACAGTGATCTATAGGATAATTATTATATTTTCGCCGCGAATGCGTGTGTATCTGTTACGAATGCGATACCGTTTAATACGAAAGGATGCAATCGATTTAATAGTGCGTCGAAGTAAAATGGGCGACTGGTTTTTGTTTTATATGCTAGGCGAAAATGTTGATTCCGTTATTTTTAGAGACGTTATGCAGGAGCTAGCTAGTCGGCTGGCGAAGCATACTTTCCACCACGTTGGTGGTTTTAAAAGCGAAATCCAAGATGCATAACGATATTTTAACTGTGTTCATTATGAATTATGTTATCTTTTCAAAGGCTGTTTAGTTTAGTAACATTATGAAATACAGCTAATTCAAAGTACCCGTTTACTTTCTCTTAATAGTAATTTAAACTGTTGTGTTTTTAGTTTTTCAGAAGTTAAGGTACGAAGTGTCCAGAACGCAGTAAATTTTTTCTTAACCATTCTCCCTAGTCTTTACGCTCGAACGAGTCCTTATGTAGGTTACTGTTAGAAATAGATATTATTATTAAAAAACACAAATCACTTAACACGCATATCAGAACAGTCTGCAATAGTTTTAGCAACAAAAAAAAAGACTGTTTGATATACGTGTTGAGATTTGTGTTTTTTAATAAGAGTATCTATTTCTAACAGTAATCTAACCTCAAAAAGCCTATCGCGGGACTCGTTAGAGCGTAAAGACTTGGGAGAATGACTAAGAAAAAAATTTTGCATCCAGAACACGAGGTTCTGACTACACAAGGGATCACAACAAAATATTTTTCACAAACAATTTTTAGTGCACCCACAAATAATTTGACAATAATAGAACTATAACAATATTTAAATTTTTAAATAATTTACAAGCTTGTAACAGTTAGTTCACAAGAACTTACTGACATAAAAACAGTATATTGTCATGGCTACTGACTAGCATGCTTACTTTGTTTTTAATGTAATTGTTCACGTATGAGCTAGGCCATCGTTTTCCCAACTCTTGTGTCTCTTTTCCGATCTCTTATGCCATTTTACCCATCTAGCTCAACAACAGCGTACTTTCCGAGCTGAAAAATGATCGGAAACACTCGCTTTCTATATCCGCCGTGCAAAAAATGTATATACTTGTAGCTGAAGTGTAGTTTAATCTACTTCCTATCATTGCAGCCTTTTTAATACAAATATTTTTCGCAGCACATTATTGTTTTCTGTATACAAATGTCACATATAACTTCAGGCAATCGTGTACAATCGGAACTTTAGCATCAGCATTAATCGCTCTTCTTACAAATATAAAAAACGATAGGTAATGGAACAGAGACCAGTAAGCTCTTAGCTAAATCCAAAATATTAATAATTTTCCCATTTATATTTTTGTAACAAGCCTCGGGTGTTTGTGGCAGATTACAACCTTCAATCGTTGTGAAACAGTATAACTGATCTTAATTTATCTAAAGTTGCATAATGTGTGTTTATTATGAATCTATGAATTAAAAGGCAACATTGTAGGAAATTTCAAAATGTGTCCAAAATTTTTGACGTAATTGAGGTTTTTAATATATCAACATGTGTAGCGTTATATTTCGAAGTCTTTAATCGAGAAAACGAAACTTTTTGTGAAAAATAGAATGAATTAAATTCTAATTGCTGGTATACCATATTTTGTAAAAGAATATCTTGTTCTGGTCATAATGTACATCCAAACATAGATTCTAGACATGCGTAGTAGTAGAAAATCCTATTGGACATTAAATTAGATTTTTGATTAATATTATTATTGATTAGTTGTGATGCATTCACTACCATGCGTTCACATGCCTGTTACAAACTGGAGATCTTAATTGCCCTTTATCTGATTTTTAAAATAAAAACTGTATTTGCTAAAAGTTAATTGACGCTCTAAAAATGAGTTTTATAAATGTTTCACCACAGATCATTTGTATTTAATTCTTTGAAAGATAATGGAATAGCGATAATGCGAACTAATTATGGGCAGATATAGCTCTGATATCAATTATTTGCTTAACTGAACATATAAATCAGAAATTAGATTAAATGTACAAGTGTAACGGGTTCTTTAAGATAAAACACCATTAAAATTTTGCTTTGCACATGTAGAATATATAATTTGTTAATGTACCCATTAATTTTCATGGACTACAATGTAGTAAAAAGAAATCGATTTTTTGACAAACAATAAACATTGTGTGTGAGACTGAGAATAATTAAGAATTCGATAGTGTTTGTCAAAAATCGCTAAAGTGAGATGAACAACATAAACAAAACAGACAAAGAATATCCAGGAATGAGTTTGTAATTTAAACTCTGTTTATATTTGAACTTGCCCTCACGTGAAGCCTTTTTACGTTACAGGGAGGAAAATAAATAGTGTATGTACAGTGCATAAGCAACCTTCCAGTCATGGACAGTTGTATTCTTTTGTGCGGGTTAATTTTATTAAATATTTGTAACAGTTGTAAGAATTGTATTAAAGGAATATAAGAAGAAGAAATCTTTTACAATAAATATCACTCTAAATTCCAAAAGTTATCTGTCTGGTTTGAACTTTTATAATAAATGCGTTGAATAGCGACTGAGCAACAAGATGCTAAAATACGTTTTGAAATATTTTGTTTCACTGCTTCCGTGTGGTCTTATAATAAGAAATTTCTTAATTAATCTTGTCAACATTGTCCATTATGTTGCTGTAGTCACATGTCAATTCAGGGTTTAGTTATTTTGCCATACTTTTTGTTTTTACTTTAATTTGCATATTGTGTTCGATGCTCAAATTGCTTTTTGTCTTGTCATTTTAGGGTGAAATGTCTGCTTGGTTAGCTCATGCTTCATCCTTCTTCGATTTTATGGCTACTAATGCTAATAAAGAAGGGTATTCTTCATACTTATCCATGAACGGTATACTTTTGCCAAAATAAAATAAAAATTCCATGTGTAGCCCGATTACAATTCACACAAAACAAATACAATATCTTTTCAAGAAATATTATTTTCAACTTAACCTTCCCTTGAATAATAACCTTTCTAGAGCTATAGCCAAGTCATATTTGTTTTGTAAATATTCAATAACTTCATATAATTTTTGCAACTTTGGATGTGGATATGTATCTTGGTAGAAAATAGATTTATTGAAAAGTTTCGGTATTTTATATTCTATGAACTTTGAAAACCTTTTAATATGAATTGATTTATGTTTAGTTCTGTACTATTCTCATTCAGGTAGATTTGATCATGTCTGGTAGTATCAAAGTATCTATAAAAATTTTCATTTCTTCACTAACATCTATTGGTTTCTTTGAATAACATTAATAATTTGTACAAGGGCATTATCCCGATTCATATTTATTAGTTTCCATAATCAAAATATCATCAAAAAATATTTGAAAGTACTCACATGGTGCTACGTTTTTATCCAGGTTTGTTTTTGCTCCCAGGATTGTGGCAAGCTGTAGAACAGGAAGAATATTACTTATATCAACATGACAACATGAAAATCTATTGTCCTCATATGAGATTCTTCATTGTTTAATTAATCCTTAAAACTGCCGTTGTTACTTCCCAAATTTACCGAATCTGTATTTAATTTAGTGTAATTAGCATCGTTAATTTTGTCGCAAGAAGATATTACACATCTATGCATTGAAAATTTACTGTCACAATGTAAGCGGCTCAATTGCTGTTGCACATTATAAATTGTGCAGTACACATTTGTATGATATAATAGGCCAGGTTGTAATGGAGAAAATATCATTCCTAATGTTTCATAGCAAATAGATGCAACGAAGAAATAGTGTCTACAGACGCAAAAATTGCCTAAAGAGTATTATGCAATGTGATAATAGGATGCCCCGTGAAATCATATGGAAAAACTTGACACGAATTTGCCCTGCCTACAACCGGAAGGTTAATAAAAAATTCAGTTCGAGAAAATATGAGTTTGCATTTTTCATGTTTCAGTAATAAACATTCCACTGTATTTGTATTTTTTATTGCCTCAATCTTTTATTTAAAATTATACCATTAGTATTTTTATTGTTTCATTTTAAAACTAAATCTAAATCTGACTTGATAACTTTTGCGTTTGATCCTTTTTTCTTACATTTGTATCAAATCAAGTGTTTGTTGTTTATAAATTAAAAGGAAAATGTTGTTATAGTGTTTCTAATTTCTGGGTGTCGCATTTTTGACGACTATATGAAAAGAATACAAATACTTTTAACTAATGCGTGTCTTAATTTATTTTCAGTATTCAGTAGTGAATGGGTACTTTGTATTAGCTCGTTTAAGGTCAGCTGTTGTTTATAACTTTAAAATATGTAGAGATTCAACATAATACTTATTACATTACAAACATACCGAAAAATTGTTTAACAACTAATAGGTATTGAAAATCAGTTTTGAGTTTGTTAAATAAAAAAAAGTAGACTATCACAACAGGGTCGTGATCTTGCATAAGTGCCTAAACAAGTAAATTTAACTATAATTTCACTAAAAACTGACCAACGATTATTGTAGTTTTGGATGGTTGTCTGGATCAAACGTAAATATTCAAATCTGACATTTTATAAAATCAGTACGAATTCATAAATTAATTTTTGACTAATTATTTCATTTTGATTTTAAATAAAAATTCTTGATTTAATATTTTTTACTAAATATTGTTTCAAATTGCAATAAAACATAGCAAACGTAAACAGGAATTAATTTGTTGGTTGCTAGTCAAAACTTGAAAGGTCAATTCAACAATGCAAACAAAATATAAATCGATATTGGTATTTAATTGCGCAACCACTCAAGACTAAAATAATTTTAGACATTCATTATCTGGACATTCATAGTAACTACATACATTTTTCAATCTTGCTTTATTTATGCACTTTTTTTTACATCAAACTACATTTTTTTAAATAGGGGCGCTTTGTAGACGAGTTTCCATTTTAAATTTTAGCCAAGTTGATATTATTTTTTTATGGAATATATTAGTTTTTTTATATCTTCTATTAGTTATTTAAAAATATTGTCAACTAAAGTGTTTTGTTAATTTCTTTACCAGCCCGCTGTATACATACTATACAGTTTGGTAAATTGAAATTTGTGCTTTCCATAAAGTCAATTACTATTCTATTAACAAAATGTATTTATTAAGGATCTTTAACGAATTCTATTAGAATGTTTTATAATTCGACTTTTATAGTTAGCATCTAAACTGTAGGTATATTTAAATCAGTTTTGCAAGGGTTGTCACTTAAAAGAACCAGCAGATCTCATGTTATATTTTGGCAAGCCTGTTTAAAATTCTTACCTAGTTTGGATGCATTTTAAAGTATTCGTTATTATTTAGTTTAGAAGCTATAACTTACTGCTTTTATAGCATGACGAAACGATTCATTACAACTATTTCATTATTAAAGTGACCGATCACTGGCTGATTTTCAACAGGAGCTATCCATTTTCGTAAAGCATGTCCAAATTGCATACAGTTAATAAGTAACTCTGTAACCATTAAAGTTACAAAAAAAAATTTTACATGTTTACGGGTCACTTTTTTAAGATCAATACAAAATCAGAAAGAGCAATCTTTTATTTTCAAAATTACCGTCAGATATTTATATTATTAACGATTTATTAATTTGTATCTCATTTGTTTGTAGATATATACAAAAATGATGTTAACGTTTTTTGCACAATATTGTAGCTATATTAAAGTGTTACCATTAAATGTTTAATATTTCCAACAATTTGGAAGTTATAATATAATAATACAAACTTGCTTTTTTTTTAATGGAAACTGTTATTGACTGCTACTTTACTTAAATGTGTTACGGTATTCCGCGCAAATACGAAAGAAATCAGTAAGAATAAGTAAAGAAATCGTTTACGCCAAATATCACAACAAAACGGGAATAGAATGGTAGAATTTGGGCAAGCTCAAAAACGTCGAAGAGTGGCGTTGAAGAAATAGAAATAACACATTGGAAACCAGTGTGAAACTATATTTTCAACTTGCAATCTCGAAAGGCTATTTACAAAAACAAAGAATCCAATAATTTGCATAATCGTTTGTTACAGCGTGATGGTAAACAAAGCGTCATAATATAAGAATATAAAATTGATAAGCAGAATAAATATAACATTTTATAATCTAGATACTTACTTAATGCTTCACCTTCAATATATACAAAAGAACATAAAACATGTACTTGTAGGAAAAGAAATATACACAAGTTATATTATCCTCCTCAAGAAATATTGTAGCATTAAACTTATACACCCTAACTTAAATTAATCAAGTGTTAACTACTTTTAAATTGATGCGTAAGTTGTTTACGTTAAAAAGACAAAAGAAACAGTAAAAACGGACTCTAAAATAACCTTTGATTAACTAATTTTTAACTTGTAGAATGATTACTTAGTCGTTTGTGCATTGTGCATGTAAGCTTTGTAACGTGGTGGTGCCAATTTATTGGATAATCGTGAGTAATACCATTATGAACAGCAAATGAAATGTTTATTCTTCATAACAGCATCAAAAAATATATATATAATGAAACAGAAAACTGTACCTTGAGCTATCGGCTTTGTGTTAGTATCATCTTAGAACTGGGAAAATGCGGCTGTATATCTCTATTGGCTGGATGCTGGAACCACCAAGTTTATTCATATTAGCACAGAAAGCATTTTTAGTAGCGCGACTTTACAACATGTATCTTCACTAAGAAGATGTTGTATTCAATGTTGTCTTTCAAAGCACGGTTTCTATTTTATAAGGACAGAATCATGTATGAGGGTAGGTATTTGACTTTCAAAGATATCGTCGAAGAATCATGTGTGCAGAATTCCCAAACAACAGCTGCCGAAATACAAACTGTAAAAGCTTGCCAATAAGTAGAGAATGAAATTATCGAAGGATTTTTAGACAAAGGAAAACAATGTTATTACTTTGAAAGCTCTTAACAACTGCAGAATAACAGTATAAACTTATAGATAACAAACTCATCGTAAGCAGATGTCTGCAGGTGGCAAAAGTGGCCATATCTTTTAGAAGAAAGCTGTGCATTTACGTGCAGCTTTTAATTAAAATGTAGTCACTCACTGCATGTGATAGGAAATATTGCAACTACTTTGTTATGTAACGTTTCGTAAGCATCTGTTTGATTTTATAAGGTAAGATTTTATAGAATAATTACTTGAGAAATTTTATTAAATAACACTAATTTCAAATGGTAGGAAATCGAGCTTAAGGAATTTTAGGGTGTTTTAAATGTAATCCAGAAAAAATTATTTGTAGGGTTTTGAACGTAACAAATGCTCTTTTTAAGAGCTCTTCAAAACCATATCGTTTAATACAGTTATTTTGGTAATATGGTGGTTTATCCCATTTTGTTGTAATAATAAATTAATTGATAATATCGGTTAGAAATAGTTGGCCACGAAACAAAATAACAATTGCTTGTATAACAAACATCAAGGAACCTCAATCATTATTATTGCACCAATACAAATTGTGTTCTTAATTTTGCAAGTAAAATGGCTAGTCTTCCTAAAAAAAACAAGGTTTAAAAACTTAGAATACAATATCATCACTGTACATATTACAAAAATTAAAAACTACATCTTCAATTGTATTATATTACTCTGTTTAAATATAAATAATTTATACTTGTATTTATACATAGCAATAATATGGCCATGGGATTGCTAAAATAATTGTATCTACTTGCAAGTTAAAGATATTATTCAAACTGCTCTCAATTCTTCCTAAAACAAAGTTTGCATCATTTTCTTAAAGAATTAATAGAATTTAACAAATGAACAGCAATAATTTTATGAAATGCTGCATGAATTCATTGGTATTGTGTCGAGTTATATATCTCTACTTTTATAAAATTTTGCAAGAAATAGTCTAATATCGGCAAGTCAGGTGATCTAGATGGTCACTAATCAGGTCCAAACGTATCCATCCATTTATTATTCAAATAATTGCGAGTGACAGTGGAGTTGTGTGGGGTGCCCCTTTTTTTTGGAACAACACTTCACGACTATATTTCAAAAGTATATCCTCCAGTAATTTGGACAAATTTGAATCCAGAACTTCAATATAGCAAGTAGCTGTAAGATTACTTTCAAGAATATGTCGTCGAATTTACTACCAACAATTTAGCTACAAACACTCTAGTCGAGACGGCGTTGTTTATCCCTGGTAAATATTAGAAAGGTATTTTCGTTAGACCGGTGGTAGTTGTTATGTCTATTGAATATATCAGCACTATTTAGGGGAGACGGGCACAATAGAACAAAAAATTTTTTACTACACCTATTTAAGCTAATCCTTAATATAAATTAAAAATCGACGTATATACTTAATTTCCATCATTTTTTACATCAAAATATGGAATTGGAATTACTTAATTCTTTTCTTGCCGTGATTAATTAATTATTAAAACAACGGGTATGATTTGTACCATTGTTCCCCACCCTTGGGGTACAAAGCAACAGTCATTGGGGTACAATAAAACATCTGTTTAGGTGCAACAGGCGTGTATCTTTTTCAAATTTTAAGGATTAAATATAACAGATCAGCAAACATTAAGTGAACCAAATCTAAGTCCAAATTTCATATATAACTTGTGACGATTCGTTTGTCCAAAGAAAGTTGGCTTTGGCAAAATCTGTTTTATTGCAGCTAACTGGGGATATGTCTGTGGCTTGTGGGTTGTCAAAATTATCACATATTTTCTCACTTTTTCTCAAGAAATCGATTTCAAATTCATGGTTGTCATCTTTATCGTCGACAATTTGGACAACTAAAGTAGGCCAAAGATATACTGGCACATGAGACTCTTAATTCCGCTTATTTTTTAATATCCAGGGAGGGGTTGACAAATGAGATAGCTGTTGAAATCAATACACACCTTCTATTTTTGATTTATTTTAATTATATCAATCGTTAATTTTACAAAATTAAATCAAATTCGAAACACATGTGATAGTTTAACAACCTTACTTTCTAGTTTAACTACAAACAGTAAGTACCCAACAGCATAAACCCAAACAATTCCGACCCCTAACCTACGTAAATACACCAATAGAAAATTCCCACATCCAGTTCAGGGTGAACTTCGATAATTAACATTTTATCAGTTTATCAAACTTATATATAATTTAGAAGCACACGTTTTGATGTGTTGAGGTTAGCGTTCTACGAACCGCCTACAGCTTATTCATCCACTTGCAATTTCCCATCAGCTGGCGTTTCCCCGGCGAGCAGCACTCTGGGTATCTTTATAGAACCACCTGTCGATTAGTTTATCACAAAGGTACCTTTGGAATTCCACTTTTGATTACATGAGTCGTAAGAATACGGTCACCCAAGACAACGACAATATCTGCTGGTTCAATAAAAACCAAAACAAAACTCTCCGCATCTTTATTGTTCTGTTCATTTGACGCCCCCAACAATTTCAATCCCTTACTTCCCGTTATTTCTCATACCACCATTTTCGACTCTGCATGGGAACGCATGTACAATTTAAAATTAACACCTTAAATTTAAATGCTAATAGATGGGTCTGCTACACAACATACAAAATTTTTTTCTTCCCAACCATAAATTCTACCAAAACATAATCGCCTTTAGTTGGTTCGCACTCTAGTTCTTCAAAGTCACTAAGAACTTAGTCCAAATTCTCACTAATGTCTGATTCTTGAAATTGTACTTCGTCATGTGACGATTCTTCAGAGGATTGATTATTAATTGAAATAATTTTTTTAGTTGGCTTCTTTTTCTTTGCTGTACAGGCTTTTAGATTTTCTCTTTCTGCTATAGAAACCTTGTCACGGGTAGAAGTTGCTATTATGCTTTAACCTTTTCTGCGGCCAGTTTTGTCTGTTTTTCTGTCCTTGGCTGTTGGATAACCTATAAATTCTGCTGGACTTAAAAAGAACTTGTTGATTGGATTGTAGAGCTAGATGTAGAACTAACTGGATTTACCCCATCATCTATTGAATTATTTTTTAGTGTAGGATCTAATCGATTGGTGACAGAACTAGGCATCAAATCAATATCACTAAAAATATTTTTGTCATAGGGGAAAATGTCAGTCCTCTTAAATGCTGCTATGATTGTAGCTGGAGTCACACCTCTCCGATGAGCATAATTTACACATTCTGCAATTTCGTAAATTGAAAGCGTTTTGCCAGAATTTTTCATCATCCAACTGTCAACTGTCATGTTATAATATGTTTTAAATGGTTTGTAAATCCCAACATCAAGAGGTTGCATTTTATTCGTTGAATGAGGAGGAAACGTAAGAATTGTGACCCCATTGTCTTTTGGTAAATCCGAGGCTTTAATATAAAGGTGACTCTCGTGGTTGTCCAAAAGCAAAAGTGATGGGTAGATTTTGGAGCTTTGGGTATGTTTTATAAAATGTTGAATAACTTCAACAAAAAGTTCCTTAGTCATCCATCTAGATGGGTTAGCTAGACCTAGGGTACCAGAAGGTGCACCAGAAATCATATGATTTTTAAAATGGACTCTACAGAATACCATTATAGGCGGAATAGAGTTTCCGATGGCATTGACAATACAACAAGTTATGACAAGCACACCCCTGTATGCACTAGTGCATTTATTAACTTGTTTTATTCCCTTTTCTGCTACAACCTTTGGAGGTCTTTGTACCGTAGTGATTGCAGTTTCATCAAGATTGTAAACTCTTGTTCCATCAGCAAAGGTAGGGTTATTCTCATATAGAGTCACCAGATTGTCAAAAAATATTTCAACATTGTGTTTATTAAAAGCTGTTGCTCGTGACAAACTACAGCCTTCTAGAGTACGAACCCTTAGCTTTGCATGTCTCTTCATAAATCTGTACAACCATTCAATACCAGCCATTTTTCCATTTCTTCGGGCACCGAATGGAATAACATGAGCCATCTGATAAGCAACTTTCCTAATTTCGACAGTTGTCAGCCCATAAAACATACGAGCACATGTTACTATATAATCTGATAGAGTTTGCTCTCGTTCTCTAGTGAAAATTTGTCTCACCTGGTAATTAGGTTTCATTCAGATTTCTTCATTTTCTCCTGCTTGATTTTTTCTTCTTGACATACCTGAAATTAAAACATTCATACATCTACCTCCACACAAGTGATACCTGCACGATAGTTAATGCTAAAAGAAGAACTCGCCGAAAAACCGTTGAAAATTTTAAACCGGTCTTCCCAGCTGCCTGTCGTAAACTCATTCCCTTATTAACCAAATTAACGGCTTCTCGCATAGAATCCTCAGAAAAGTTACCTTTTTCACTTTTTCGAACTCATTTCCATACCGTAATTCCTAAAAAAAGATAACTTTCAGAGGATGAAACACGTTTCATTGTGCCTCAAGCAAATGTGTGCTATTGTTCCCCGAGCACTAATTTTACACACTTTTAGGTTAAAAAATAATTATAAGAAATATGTCAGTGGTTTGAACTTACCTGTTTAATACTACTACTATAAACTGTACATTAGTCACTAACAAATTTCATTTGCATGACAGCAGCAGCACACAATAAAAATATACACAAACTTGAAATTTATTTTCTACTAAAAGTCAAACCACATGTGTCGTAGACCATTAGAAATGACTTCCAATTCATATTACTTGGTTTAAAAGTTCACTTAAATACTTAGTATTATGTGTAAGAGATGGAGCTACCATATTCATAAATGGTATTATAGAAAATATACATGTTTCATTGTGCCTCGGTCTCCCCTACATGTCTTCATAACACCATATAATTTTATTTCCAAAGTTGTTAATAACAGCATACTTAGGAATATAACCATCAGCAAAATCATCTCCTTTTTTGAAAATCGTTCTGAAATATGCCATGTGTAATTTAAGGTTTGTGGGATTGCTATTTACTACATTTCACTATTCTGGAAGCTGTCGATTTAAAAACACATTTCGTTTTTAATTTTTCTACATGATGTTCTTAGGTTAGTTTCACAAATGCAAAGGTTACAAAAGAAGCTTGATCTTGATTATGAACTACATATTGTTCTTTCCAGGTTTATCAAAAGATCCTAATTGTTTTAAATTACTGTCTAACCTTTAAAATTATGATGTTTGGTTGCCATCTTTCAGGATACCCAATTTTTTTTACAAAGGATGTAATAAGGTATTTTGTACTAGCCACACAATTACGTGTCAAAGTGTAATGCATCTGCTGATATTGGAATTATTTTACACGCAATATATTCAGTTAACATGTCATATTCTTGTGATTTTCAAATTTTGCCATTTAGTAATAGACGGACTCTTGCATTTAAAAAATAGTAACACAATTTCTTACTTGTACAATAATTATGGTAGATGCTTTTTGACGTTTGTTATGCAAACAATCGTCATTTTGTTTCGCAGCCAACTATTTCTTACCAATATTATAAATTAATTTATTATTACAAAAAAAATTGAATAAATCAACTATGTTTTTGAAAAGCTCTCAATAAGAGCTTTTAGGTAAAGTGATAGTAAACTGCAGTTTCCATTAAAAAATGGAAATTTATAATATAACTTCAAAATTATTGTAAATATTAAACTTGGTATGTAAAAATTGTATAAAAAACTTAACACCATTTTTAGATATATTTATAAACAAACAAGTTACACGAGTTAATAGAATTGTTAAAAATATCAACATTTGGCAGGATTTGAAAACAAAAGAAGATCGTTCGTTTCTGACTTATCATTAAATTGTCTCTAAAAAGTGGTCCATAGATGCATAAACAATCTTTTCGTATATTTAATAACAGACCCATTAATCACATCCTATTTGGGACGCATCCTGCACAGCGTGTTATATTATAAAATCTGCATGCACGTTAGTTAGCTGAACTTGAAGTGTTTGGCAAAATAGACTGCTTTTGTGCTTACCATTTTTTGTTTAATAATATTTTTTGGTGCATTTAAACCTATTCTGTATATACCTTTTGTTAAGGACGGCTTTTTCAAATAATTGGGTGTAGATTATTGGCGATATTTTAAACTACTATTAAATATCCTTCAAATTGTATTATTTTTTGTAATCTTTAGTATAAAACTCGATCAAAGTCAAAATTCTTTTAGAAACAATCTTTTGGTTGTTAAATCGAATCAACTATAGATAGGGGTAATGTATTACTATTGATTTGTATAAAAATTGTATTTTTAGTTTTTTGGTACTTACGCCTCTTTGTCGCGACACTATCTGTGTATCTAATTTTTTGTAACACCACTCAGTTGTTTTAGGAAAGCCACAAAACTAGAACTATTGCATTGAGGTTTTATAAATATTGTATACTCTACTGAGCATTTGAATAATATATTTGATGAAATTTCATATGTGTACATTAAGAATAAGTCCATTATCATTTATTGTTATCACTGAGTAGTTTAATTATCTAAACAATAAGCAACAGTTGGCTGACTTTTTATATATTACTTATTCTTTTATAGTTTATGTTTGTGTTGATATGTGCACTTGTTATTATATATCTGAAGCAATGGACTTTTTCTCATATTATTTTCTTCCCATTGCTAAATGGTGTATTTCACCAGTAGTAACTTTGTGTAAAAATAACTTGGTTATGTTTTTATTTGGTTTTTTTTTTAATTTTGTTACATTAAATATATTTAGCCCTAAGCTTTTGTACTTCGAATGAATAAACGTTTGTTTTTGAATAAAAAGAGGTACCATTAATATGTAGTTTGTTTATTGATATCCAGAATCCCTGACTACGACTCACCAACAACAGTTCACCAAATAGAAATAAGCAAATCACATTAATTTATTTCAATATTGAACATTTCGTAAAGCATACACACAATGGCTAATTATTTATTTATATAAATGGATTAATTTTATTACACAAATGATTATTTATTTATGGTTATGTCCAGTTCTTATTACCTTGAGTGTATTATAAAAGTTACAAATTTTAAACGTTAAGTATATAGCCTATCATGTTTCAAAGATTATAACATTTTTCAGCTGACGTTTAAATGTGCAATTTTGGTACTAAACCTATAAAATTTAACACCACAGGGCAATCAATATGATTATTTAAGATTTAAAAGTGTTCACCTATTTTCCAATTGGGTAAGTTCAAAATAAACTAATATCATGTCTTACTTTTCTATACTATTTATTCACACACGGATTACACCATTAATATTGATAAATAATGCTATAAATAATACTAACAACAATAATTCAAAATATTAAAGCCTAACATGCATTATCAAATTCATAAAATACATAAAAAAACTAGTGAAGCTCACTGTGTGGTTATAAAGAGCTAATTACACTCCCTTTTAAATTCTGATTCGAGATGTGTCGTTATTTTAATAACATTATTTTGAAACGTTAATTCTTGGTAAAATAACGAGTTACTTTTGAACGGTCAATAGATTACCAATTACATCACATCAAACATACTTGACGTTTTGTGGAACATGTTACTTTACTGTACATGTTATTTATAAGAATGAATGAATACCTATATACGATGAGTCATTATTTCAATAATCTTATTTTAAAACTAATTCTTTACAATGTTATGATACTTACGACCTATTTATTACCATCGAATCATAACAATTAGAATATTTATATGGTTAAGTTCCAAATATAAAAAACAAACAATTATAATTATTATTATTTGATAACTATGAACTAGAAATGTACAGAAGCAATATTACATTATCTATATATGTATAATTAACATAAAAACTCGTACGTACAACTTGAAAACAAATAATGCATAGGACACTTACTTCACTTTTTTTGTTAATGTATTTCTTTATTACAGTTTAAAAATGTAGTATATTCGGTATATACAAATTAAGCCTTAATCCGTTACTGCATTAAACGTTATAAACAACCTTTAATTCGATATACGACCGAGCACGACGCGAACAAGAGTTGCACCTGGACAGGAGATCGAAATTGTTCGCTGCTCGTGTAATAGTGCGGTGTGGTCTAATAAACTACTACTATACAAATATGTATAATGAGATGTGATTGTGTTATTAACTACTACATATTACTTCTAATAATAATTAAGTAATAAATATAGTGTAAGCAAACTAAGTACAAACTAAAGTGACGTGTTAGTGTTTCCACGCTCTGACAGACACCTGATTCGAATGCTATCCAAAAAGGGATGCTCACCTGTTGGATTAAAGCTCGAGGTAACTACTTAGATTTATGTTATATTACAATACATAACAATGTGGCGACGAGGACTTAAAAATGATTAATGTGACAACGAACTCTTAAAATGCCGGACGATATTAGTGAAAATATAGTGCCTCAGAAATCAATTGAATTTGATCTGGTTAAAATAGATTTTAACACATTTCAAATAAAGTTTGATAATTTCTTATCATTAAACAGTATTAATGAACCAATTGTAAAACGTGCTTTACTAGTTGATTCATAATCTCCAAAGACATTATCAACATTAATTTCATTATGTAGACTAAAATGTCCAAAAGACTACACCTATGATGAATTAATTAAAAAACTAGAAACAAATTACAAAAAGGTTACATTTAGAAGTACTGAAATATATAAATTCTTAACATTTAAACAAAATGCAGGACAATCCTTTTGTAATTGTAATTTTCCAGAGTATGTTTTAGATCAAGCATTGATCACAGCCTTTACAATGGGATTACAAGATAATAATGTCCGTATCTCATTATTTCAAGAAAACCAAATTGAATTTGGTAGAACTGTTGAACGTGCAAAAACATGAGTAGGACTATATGCTACAAAAACTACATTTTCTAGTGAAACACAAAATGTCCAGTTTAATACAAATAAAATATACAGACGCAAAAGTAATTCAATTTCGTCCAACGATTCAAATTCTACTACACAAAGTAAAAATAAAACTCCATGTCATAGTTATGGTGAATACCATTTAAGAAAAAACTGCCGTTTTCGTGAAGTAAATTGCAATGCATGTAACAAGAGGAGACACATTGCAAAAGTTTGTCAATCATTATAATACAAGGAGAGAAATAGAAATATATTGCCTTCACCCTCTACTTCCTGCTCAAAAAATTATAAAAAATTATTTACAAATTCTGTACAAGAAAATTCTAATGCTGAATAAAATGAAAATTATGATGCTTTCGCAATTTATAATACTACAAACAATCCAAAATTTATAACAAATTGGGTAGACCGTTACTCGATTTTCCATCTACTACTTTGACTAGTTTTTCTGGTCACAAAATTCAACTACTTTGAGAAAAAACTGTTTTTACAAAATACAAAAATAAAACGAATTACTTAGAATTATATTTTGCTTCAAGCGTATCTAACAATCTTTTAGGTCGAGATTGGATAGACCAATTAAATTTCAGTGACGTATCACTAAAAGAAATGTGCGAAAAAACCATTATATTTTCTGTAAATTTTTTACAAAAGAAAAGAGTTCATTTTGCTCCAGATATTACAAATGAAAACGAGACTACAATAAATTTAAAGAATAATTCACTACAAAAGATACTTGAAAATACAAAACAGTGTTCAACTATGATATTGGACATTGTAAAAAGATGAAAGTTCATATTTATTTTAAAAAAAATGCTAAGCCAGTTTTTTGTAAAAGCCGTCCACTTCCGTTGGCAATAAAAGAATCCGTAGATAAAGAGATTGATCGTTTAATTACCATTGGTTTCTGGGAAGCAGTTGATTATTCTGAATGCGCAGCTCCTATAGTTACTGTCAGGAAATCAAGTGGAAATATTCGAATTTGCGCTGAGTTTAGCACAGGATTAAATAAAGCATTACACACAAATTGTTACCCACTGCGAAATCCTGAAAATAATTTTTCCGTGTGAAATGGTGAAAAACATTTCTCCGTTCTAGATTTTTCATAAGCCTATTTTCAGTTACAATTAGACAAAGAAAGCAAAAGGCTTCTTGTTATAAATACGCATCGAGGATTATTTCGTTATAATCGATTACCATTTGGGATTGCAAGCGCTGCTGCAATCTATGAAAAAATTATAGATCAGATGTTGAGTGGTCTAAATGGCATTGCATGGTATTTAGATGAGATTATTTGTACTGGTACTACTGATGAAGAACATCTCTACTATCTACAATGTGTTCTAGAAAGAATTCAATCCTACAACTTCAGATTAAAATTAGAAAATCATTTTTCTTCAGACTCTGTTCGATTCTTGAGTTTGAAAATCGATAAAAATGGTATACATAAAACCGACGATAAAATAAAAGCAATACTGCTTCACATGATTTAAAATCGCTAGAATCATTTTTCGGTGTGATAAATTACTATGCAAAATTCATTCCAGATATGGCTAAATTGTGCTATCCTTTAAATTGTTTAAGAAAAAAGAACGTACCCGTTCAATTGGAACAAAGATTGTGAATCATTTTTCGAAAAACTTAAAAAACTACTTGCTTCTGACGAATATTTAGCACATTTTATTCAAAAATTACCGATTATTCTTTCTTGTGATGCTTCCTCTGTTGGTATTGGTTGCGCTTTATATCATCGTCATCCCGATGGTTCAGAAAGAGCAATTACATATGCATCAAAAACACTACGTTCTGAAGAACAGAAATATTCCCAAATAGAAAGAGAAGGACTATTAATAATATTCGGAGTAAAAAAATTTCATAGATACATTTGAGGACGTACTTTTATTCTACAAACTGACCATAAACCTTTAGTTACTATTTTTGGTTCAAAGAAAGATATTCCTACTAGACTTCAACGTTGGGCTATTGTTCTAATGGGCTATACTTACGAAATAGAATACATCCCTACTAAAAAATTGGAAAAGTAGATGGATTTTCTCGATTGCCTTACGGTTATGATAAGGAATTTGAGTCACATGATTACAGTATGCACCATGTAATAAACCAAATTCAAGAAGAATTGTTAAACGAATTACCTATCAAAGCATCTTTGATTTCTGTTGAAACTTCTAGAGATCCTATACTGAAAAGGGTCAAAGAAGCAATTCTTCCTGGGTAGCCGTCGTACACTCAAGAAGAAAACTGCCAAGCTTATTATTTAAAGAGACATGAACTAGTTCATTGTGGTTGCATATTATGGGGTATACGTACAGTTATTCCTGGAAAATTCAGAAAACAAATTTTAAAATACTTACATTCTACACATCACGGCATCGTAAAAATGAAGTCGGAAGCAAGACAGACGACATTTCTGGTGGCCTAACCTTGATAAAGAAATTGAAATTGTTGCACACAATTGTGAAGCTTGTTCAAACTTAGCTCCAGATTCTCAAAAGGTTTCATTAAACACATGGCCTACTGCTGATTACCTATGGAAAAGAATCCATATAGATTTTGCTGGCCCATTTCTAGGAAAACAATTTGTACTTATAATAGATGCACATTCGAAATGGCCAGAAATTGTTCAACTTAAAGACATAACTTCAACTACTACAATAAAAATTCTAAAGGACATGATTGTACAATATGGAATATGCGAAGAAATTGTTAGTGACAATGGAACTTCATTAGTATCTGAAGAATTTCAAATTCTGCCGTGAATATGGTATTTGACACATACGCATACCAGCTTATCATGCACAATCAAATGGTCAAGCTGAGGGAAATGTTCAAACATTTAAGTCTTCTACGGAAAAGATAATCTACAATAATCCGCAAACAAATACCAGAAATGCTCTACAAAATTTTTTGTTGCGATATTGTAGTACTCCTCATTGCACTACAAATCTTACTCCTAGCGAATTATTTCTGAAAAGACAAATGCGTACTCCATTAGATCTACTACATCCAAATCCTTCGGAATTAAATAAAAAATCAGTTGAAACATATACATCAAATTTCAACAAAAGAACTAAAGAAAAAAATCTTTTCGTTGGACAAAAAGTTTATGTAAAAATGTTCTATGCTAATAATTCTTTTACTTGGTCACGAGGGATTATTACAGGTAGAAATGGATTACATCGATGGTAAACAGTTCAGACGTCACAGTAACCAACTCCGTATTGATAATTCCGATGAAACATCTACCAATTTTACAAAATCCTGAAACACCTATAATTCCTGCCCAAACACCACCAGTTATTACTACTCCTGTAGGAAACAATTTTTGAAGAAGCTTTATTAATTTACGCCCTCGAAACCGAATGCCCCACAAAGATACGGTGAAATCATTGATAATTCTGAATAGGTGTAGGGAAGTGTAGTATATTTGGTATATACAGATCATACCTTAATCCGTTACTGCATTAAACGTTGTAAACAACCTTTAATTCGATATACGACCGAGCAGGATGCGAAGAAGAGTTGCACCTGGACAAGAGATCCAAGTTGTTCGATGCTCGTGTAATAGTGCGGTGTGGTCTAATAAACTACTACTATACAAATATGTATAATGAGATGTGATTGTGTTATTAACTACTACATACTACTTCTAATAATAATTAAGTAATAAATATAGTGTAAGCAAACTGAGTACAAATTAAAGTGACGTGTTAGTGTTTCCACGCTATGACGACAGACACCTGATTCGAATGCTATCCACAAAGGGACTTAGATTTATGTTATATTACAATACATAACAAAAAACAATAACTGTTTTACTTTACTTGAACTTAGTCTACTACGGCGATTAGGCACAATCTGTCCAGATTTGGAAAACAACTTTTCACAGTGCACTGATGTGGCAACACCTATAAAATTGTCTAACACTAATTTGCTCAGATGAGGATAGTTGTAGGAATTATTTTTCCACCAAAGTAATGGGTCATTTTTTCTTGCAATTGGTGGTTCTTCAAGATATCGGTGTACTTCAATTATCGCCTTTGATTGAGCCGTACCCATACTTTGAAATGTTGCAACTTTTTTATTAAAACTTCCCCATATACTATCTTTCTCGTCATCAACATTCATATCATCGTAGCCTGGGGGTTCTAATACTTCAAATGCACTTGAACTTTGTTTATTTGGAAACTGCTTATTTGTGTGTGAAGTGATTTTTGAAATTTCAGCGGTTTTTGCTCGTGCAGTTTGTTTACTAGCAAAACCTGCATTTTTAAATCTGGGATCTAAAAACGTTGTTAAAATGAAAAAGTTGCTGTTTTCCAAACTTCCTAGTCTTGAGGTGATCCTCTTTAAAATGTCATTTATAATACATAGTCATCTTTTTAAAATTAGAATAGACTTCAATTTGGCCATAAGTTAAAATAATAACATACAGTCCTGTCACGTAATTTTGTCCACTTATAACATTTGTTACACTTTCTAATGGTTTTAAAATTTTTGTGTCAATTCTTTTAGAATTGCCCATTCTTCCATGGTTACAATGGGCAGTTCTTTATTTATTAAAGCCATTGTGGGTCGAATTGGTTCCTCTAATTCTAAAAATCAATCAACCATGTAAAATGTGGAATTTCAGCATGTACATACTTATATCCTACATTAATTTCTTTGGCTGCTTTCCAAGTTGTTTTTGGTGTTCCATTAACTTAGCCATATTTGATGAGCTTGTTTCAAAAACCTAACAATGTTTCTAATTTTTTCAATTGCCATATTCGCATGTTTAAGAGCGTCACTGGAAATTAAATTGATTGTATGTGCATAACAACCAAAATGCTTTAGATGTAACATATCTTTGATTACCTTACAAATATTATTTACATTGTCACCTACGACTATCAAAAACTTATTTTCAAGATTCCATTCCCTTATAATACTTTGTAGACTGTTGGCTAGATTAGCACTTGTATGTGAATCATCAAATCGGATACATTCTAACAAGAGACTAACTCATAGTTTTTATTTATGTAATGTTCCGTCACTGCCAAGAAGTTTTCGTTATTGTGCGATGTCCAACAATCTGTCGTTAATGTGACAGAAGTCGCTTCTTCAAATAATTTATCTTTGATATTATTGTATACCTCTTCGAAAGCAGCAGCCAATAAACAATTTGTTATTATTTTCCTATTTGGCAGCGAATAAGACAGATTTAAAGCTTCCACAAATGTTTTAAAAATACAATCTTCTACAATATAAAATGGTTGATAATCATGCATAAAAAACATCAATGAACCGTCAAGTTTCTTTCTTGTACCAAGGTCTATTTTTTTCCTTAAAAATGAAGTTACGTCGGTTTGTTGTAGTGGTGTATTTTATTATTACTTGCAGATCCGGATGCTTTTTCTAGCTGTATTATGGATGTAGATGAAGAATCAGTATCGCCATCGAGGTTTTGGTGTTGATTTAATATCGTTGCACTTTTACTTTCGGTCGGTGGGTTGTCTGCTCGATTAAGATTAATAAGGGGATGTTTTCTGCTCATATACTTTTTCAAATTAAATGATGTTGATTTAAAGCTAAGTTATTGCTTACATATGTTACAAATAGCAAAACATTCGGATTTTGATTTTTCACAAAAAAGGGTTCCAGATTTTCGAAGATTTGGTGAACTTTTTTAGGCATAATCATTGCTAATTTTTGCGCAGCAAGACCTCACACTAAAATTACTATATATACACTTAAACTAGAACGATTAAAATATTATAATAAAGTATTTATTTACGAATAAATCATTACGGCATGAA
Organism: Platerodrilus igneus; assembly: GCA_036346225.1. NCBI lineage: Eukaryota > Metazoa > Arthropoda > Insecta > Coleoptera > Lycidae > Platerodrilus > Platerodrilus igneus. Next base: position 3,037,518 of record JARFIW010001004.1, read on the forward strand.
ACCAATAACTTATAGGAATAACTTTCTGTTCCCGGTTTCACAATAAAATACCCATTCGTTTTAAAGTGACAAGAAACAACTTTTAAACTGAATTGTACGTAGGCAATAGTAAAATCAAAATTACCAATTGAAACTGAAAGATATAATCGATTCTTAACTGATAGTTTGATATGATTTTGGTGGCATAATTAAAATAGGAAGGAAAAAGAAAAACTTATTTGCAAGATATGTATTAGCATTTTAGTATATGTAGTAATAGTGTAAACATAGTGTATTCAAAGGATAAGGGGAATTTGTGGGTGACGGTGTAACGATTTCTTTGACGATTATAAAAGCTTATAAATTTATTGATAAAATACACTGCACTGTTTGTTCAAATAAACAATTAATTTTGTGATGCTAATAAATGTTCAGATCAGTCCGTGTAGCCCAATCACGAGGCGTATATTAATTCATAATAATAATTTGAGCTCCGTTCGTAAACATTGGTCATTTGAATTACACTTCCAATGTCATACGATTCGTGTGCCTTGTGCGCAGCCTGTCGATGGTAGAGTTCAGTCTGGCTCGACCACTCGTTGCAGTTACAAGCATCATGCAGACCTTTAAGGTCCGAGCTAGCAATCTACGTGTAGCTATAAACCTGGCAGCGTAATCAAGTGCTGAATGCACTTGACTTTTGTTTGTTTCTAATAACGGCAAGCAAGTTCAATAATTATTAAAGTAGACTAAATAATTTTATTATAGCGCTCAAGCTCACGTTCACCCTCACCTATATCGATTTTTAGTTTCGCTAATTTACAAACTTATAAGGTTACGAACCTTCAAGTTCAAATATCTTTTTCAATTTCTCGATTTATCGTTACATAAACCCGCTTTAACATAGGTTAAAAAAGAGTCAGAAACGATGCACATTGAATAGTTCGTTTTATATGGATAGGTTTTATATTTCGATTTACTCGGATGGATTGCACAACAAATTAATGTAAATGATTCCCGGTAGTAATTCAGTATAATACGCAATAATGCATTTAATTAGTCATCAGTTCAAAAGAAGAAACTTAAGCTTACACTTTGTAAATGCAGATGTGGAAGTTCGTTGTTTGTCGAAGAATTGCAGGTTGTCACATGTGGTCTCGACAAGGTATTTGTTACAATGAAGTTCAAAGTACAATCGACTTGCTAAGGTAAGCGTAGCGTAAGGACTTGACCTGGCAACAGCTGTTCTAAATAACTTGACAGCGAGGCGAATGCCTGAAACTTAAATGGTAGCGTTTTTAAATTTGTTTTACAAGGATTGAACTTCGATTGAACTTTTATCGTTTGGATTTCACTATTGTTTAGATCATTACTTACATTTGATATTACTGTGAATAATTAAAATGATCAATTTTCTTTGTTTAATCCGGAAAAGTATTGCATTCAAGTTTAATAACACATAAAGTAATTATGAGAACTAATTTATTTAGCATTGAATATATAACAGATATTTGTAAACCAAAGTAAACAGATCTGTGCATTTTGGGCATTTAGAAACTTTACAGTCCTATTTCATTTATTGTTGATATTTTGATTCCTAGTGCAAATTACCATAATTCTCGTATTTAGATATCTGAATCTAAAAGATTAGACCACGTTTTTTATTGTTGTTCATTTTTGTATATAAAATTTTACTACAGAAAAAGATAAATTTGATTAAAGAACCATCATATGATTTAATTGAACAATTGCTTTATTTTGGACAAGCGTGTCCAAAAGGTAGAGATAAATGAGTTAAAAGATAAAAAGAATATATACCCTTTTATAAAAAATAGGTTATTGGCCGACTCAATAAAGAAGTACTAAACAGCGCTTTCAAGAAGTTTGATATCTAAATTTCCTTTTACTATTTATACTTAAATTTTTGGTATTAATAACTACTCTTTTTCTTTATTGTATAAGGTAGCAAGAGTGTATCTCTTGCGTTCTTTGTTATTATAATAACATTGTTTTTTTTAAATCCTGCGTTTTGCAGTAAAAGCGATGTTTCCCCCTGAAGATTGCCAAGTACTCCCTTTGGGTAAACCGTGCTTTAATATTTCTAGGACTTGGTGGCGCTCCTTTTACACCCCCTATTTTGTATTTTAGAGTCAGTACACAAAACAATAATTATGTTGTGAAACCCACAACCACTCCTCTTAAGCTCTACCCGAGGAATAGACCCCTAGCTTAGCTGGAAGACTGTCGATATCCCTTCATTATAAGGGGATCGAATAAATTGTTATATTTATAATAACATATATAACAAGAAATTTTGTGTGTTAATCAACTTTTTTGTACAATTTCATCTCGTTTGTGAATAAACTATACCCTTAGTATATGGTCTCGCGCTTTGCCTGAATATTATGAACACTCGTACTGGAATTTTAAAAAAACAATAAGAAATTTTAATAACATTTAGTTTGTTCTTATCTTATACATACTTAAGTATGGTCAATGATTGTATATTCACTTAATGCTCAAAATATCAGAACCAAAAATGCTTCAAAGAATTCGCTAATTATACGACATTTATGAAGAGTCATTATAAGTGCAATTTAGGAAAATGAAGAATGTACTTATAATTAAATACCATTTTGTTTGTTCTTATTTTTGTACTTTGAACGGTAAATCACTTCATACTTAGAACCAAATATTGTTTCGCACAATAATGATCTGTGTTATTGGTTATAGAAAAAGAAATCGAGAACTAGTTGGATAGTTGGATTTCAGCTCAAATGGATCAAGGAAAAGGACTCCCCAAAAACCTTGAAAGTCGAAAAAATTGAAATCACTCAAAATATCTATTTTATTTTTTTATCTTGCCAAATATTAATTATAAGCAAAGAAGTATTATACAAAAGCTGTAGATCAATAAAGAAATGCATATATTATCATGCATCGTTTTTTCCCCCTAGGACCGATGATTTTCATAAAAAACGTGAAAATCCTTTCTTTTTGCTACAAATCCATGTGACGTTTCAGAGGCTTTGTAATGCAGAATGAAAGACTATGATTCAACACGTTAGAACGTTTTTACCTTAGCGTGGACCAGATTGCACTCTACTTACATTTTGAGTTCCCCTGTGCTGACATAACCAAACAGAAAAGGAGTGATAAAGGACTGTATGGCAGCATAGTGCAGATCGAAGATATTTGTCTTAAGAACATTTCTTGAAATTCTGAGAAGTGGGAGTTGGTTTTTACGTCACAATTGCTCTACTCGTTTAGGGACAAAATTTATTTACTCTGACATTACTCACATAATATAACTGGAAGTAAATTGTCATCAAATAAACAGGTACCTTTTTCTTGTCTGCTTCTCAAACTGTGTAATGACTACACCCCTAAATCTGAAGATTTTTTTATATTTTTAAATTTTTGCAATAAATCTGGCGTAAAGTAATTCTGATTACGGGCCTGCACATAAATTCTTAAGTATTGAAATTACCTATAAATTTAAACGATTTCAATTTTTTGGTCAGTGGAAAATTCCATCAGTAAATGTGCATTCAAAGGGAACATGTTAAATCCTTATGTAATTGGTTGGAAGCGGGCCATTTCGTGCTGAATTGAAAATCTATATATACCAGTAAAAGATGCGGGCTGGCAGTCGGTTATTGGGGTTAAGCGGTTACACCATGATCGCAGGTGTCCTTGCACCACCTGCAATTAAAATTTAAAATAAATAGTCAAAATCGAACTAGTATTGTTTAGTGTACCTATGTTGTGAAATATGCAAACTAAGCTGTAAAAGATTTGTAATATTCAGGTAAAACCAGTCAAATCCTGAAAACAGGATGCCATTGCGGACGTGGGAAAGTGATTGATGTTGTAACAATTTTATTTCTGGGTTGATAAATCCCTTCATTAAATGTACGAAAATAATAAAACACCTTTATTAAGTAAAGTCGTAATACGTTTAACAATTCAAATATTACATTAAAACAGCATCTTAGTTCGTTAGTCTATGTGTTTTGGATGTCGGTGTATTCCACAGTCAGTCGCAGGCGCGTTTAAAGGTGACACCCCCCTTGGATCATCGGATCGTCCGAGAGCGCGTGATAAGCACTCGGCCATAGGTAGAAGAAGCAGCAGGATGTATGCGAGGACGATGGCCAGTAACCTGCGTATCAATTTGAATAAGTGAGCACATTTTCTGAATAGCGGTTGGTAAAGTATATACGATATTATCTTATTTAATTTGGAAAATTTGTTTAGCGCAACGAGGATCTAAGCGACAAGAATGTAGGCGACAAAATTTAGGCGATAAGAATTTAATCTACAATCTACGATGCAGTTAGAACTTTGAATACTAGAATAGACGTTAAGAAAACCACTTCATTTTGCAATGTGTATTTAGAAGATGGAAAGCTGATCTAATTAATAGAAGATCGTTTGTTGCTCCGAGCGAAGATACTACTTTGGTAGAATGTAAGCTGTAAATTCCGCATGGTGATACACTTCTAATCCAGTCTAGGAATGCAGTTTTGTTTGGTTCGTAGTAGCTTTAAGAAATTCTTTTGTGTTTCACTCTAGAAACACGCTATTTTGTTTCGATACGTAGAAGTACGACTTTGTTATTCACTTCATCTATTGCTAAGCTGGATTTCCCAGTATCAAACTTAAAATTCACTCAGTTGATTTTGTAAGAAACAACACGTTGCTCCAGTATAAAATAACAGATGTACCTACGTCACTTGTTTGTTTGAAATATGTTGTTGACACATGGATCCGTGATAGCAGCTGCTTAGCACTGCGCTATTACCACCTTTGAAAACAAGGATAATTTTTTGTGAACTTTTTCATTTTAAACTGAACTTAGTTTTTTTAACTTAAAGAGAAAATTTGTATTTTAATTTTTATAATGTAAATGACCTAAACAGATCTGAGTGGGTTAGAGAATTTTTGTGTAACAAGTTACACCTTGTTGTAATATATTTGATCATGAATAAAATTGATAAACCTTACTTTAAACTAACAAAGTAATTCAAGTTTTTATTTAATTCTGTTGCATTGAATTTTATTTAAAGAAAAGAGATTCTTTTAGTAAATTATTAATCCAAGCTTAAGGTTTTTATTTTGATCAAGTGTGATCAAACCTAACCACCGAAAAATTAATATCTTTAAGAGTTGAACTTTGATGCCACCCTTATATAGAAAATATTTTTTATATATTTCTTTAGGTATATTTGCAGGACACAAACAGTGCTCCCATTTTATGTTGATTTAATTATTTTACTTTCTTACAGGAACAGCGTCTTATTCTGTTAAGACAGTTTTTTTTGTCAGGGAAGGCGATCTTTTTTTCTTTGTGTCTCCACGTCCGCCCTTAGAAATATGCCATGCCATTAACGTGAATCAATCCGGACTTGGTGGCGCCTATTTGTTTTAGTTTGAGTATGATCCCCCAACAGATTTCGACTTACCCCCCCATTTCTCATAGCTCTGCCCCAGGAATAGACCCCTAGTTACGTCGGAAGACTTCGTTTTGCTGACCCCCAACTTCTAGAGTCAGATATAGGTATTAAGAAGAGAACGATAGTTAAGCCCAATTAAGGAAAAATGTAACAATGTTATAATAAGTACGGTTGGAATTATTACGTATTTGGCATGAATACTAATGGGCTTATTAAAACTGATTCGGGAACTAGGTAATCAGTTATCTTTGTGCTCACTGTAATTAAAGTGAACGGTGAGCTTAACAAAAACATTGACCTACATAATAACTATGGAAAACAGAATATTGGGCGGAACGTTGAATGTGCTGTGGCTAATTTGTATATGAGTAATATACGTGCAACAAGTTTTGGTATTTTCACCATTATTGCTTAACTTGGCCACCCAAGTTGAACAATAAAATGGAATTTACTGTATTCTGGGTCCTGATTTGGAAATTGATGTTACCAAGTTGTTGTTTTCAATTCGTCTGTGAGGGAGTTCCAGCAACCTGTAACGGGCATTTTTAATGGCGTAACATTTTACACTACTAAATTCGTAAATACATTTCTGTAACTTGTTACCCTCCCTTTCTGTTAGCGTACTTAAAACACATCGTTCTTGGATCGCTGTTTGTATAAAGTAAATACTTTCGCATAGTTTTCAGAATTGTATGCAATTTAACTCGTGTGTATTACTTTAAACGTGTATTAATTTGAAGATTGATTTTCATTAATAAACTTATCGAAAATGATAAACAGCTCGTAAGTAATTAGTAGATATACATTTTTGTTCCTTATGTGGATATACGAGTCGAGTTGATAGGCGATAAGCGGTTGTAATAACAACGATTTTATATCTACAGACGAGCAGTTGTCGTTTGTTCTTCGTTCCTATATATTGTTTACGTTGATAATACTGTGTCCTGTTTGCTTTAACAGTCGGAGTTTGTTCTTGGTTCCGATACACTAAGTACGTTGAAAATACTGCTTCTATCTGCTTTTGACAATAGTGAGAATTGATGCGGGATTAATTTTTCGTATTGTTCATGTACGAGCACGGCACGATTTTGAGTTGTTTTTCTTGTGAGACAAATGCTTTAAGGAACATTTGACCGACTTACTTGAGTGATACGCGTACTTTACTAATTTGTGGTTTTAGTTGTTTGTCTTGTGAAATAGGAGTCGTAGAACTTGCTAAACTGACCGATTCTTTCTTTAGGATTAATGTGTGTGCGATCTAGTCTAGTGTCCCTTTGTTTTATCAGATTAGTGCATACTTTGGCTTATTTAAATACAGTGGATACTGTAGTTTCTGCATTTTTCTAACACCAAAGAATTTGAAATAGATCATTGTTTGCGCAACTTTCGTTATTCAAAAGCATTAGATTTTTCTTTGTTGCCATAGGTAGCAAATAAAACACCTCACGTTACTTTTAGTTTAATGCATTACATCGTGCCTTGAAGGCCCGTGATTCTAAATTTTTATTACCATTTTTTTTTCGATTTGTGTTACAAAATATTTCGAAATTATTGTCTCAGGAAATGGAATTAACGAGAAATTTATCAATACTACATAGTTCCATCAGCATTATAATGTCTTCTGTTAACACTAGTGAAATACGTAGGTGTGATTAGTGTAAAGTGTGAGAAATTCCATCCACACCCTCACAGTCAAGGGTGCAGTGCTTCGTTAGTGCAGGACAACGGGAATCCCACATTCAATTGCGAGGAAGCGTTGCTGAAGGACTGTTTGTAAGTTGAACTATTTCCTACTTGTTTTTACTTTTAATACCTGTCCGTTGCTTGGCCATACCTTTGGCGTTCTGATACCTTTGACCATAAACTTGCATGCGATTTTAAATAAAAGAAAAAAAAGAAAAATCAATACTACTGGACTACTCATATTAATTGTGTTTACCTATTTATATTTTGTTAAAATTTTATCTGCTTTATGTATAATTGATGTGTGAGAAACGTTTCTGCTACTCCCCAATATTACCTCACTTTGTACTAAAGATTTGTTATATTGCTTTTAACGTTGTTATATTATATAGATTATCCCAACAGTTTTTTTTTCTCTACAAAGTACTGAACAATTATACTTGATCCGTATGCTATGCTTTTTCTTTGTTTAAGGTTTGCAGGAGTAATTTGTTTTTTTCAGGTTTACTATTCTAATTTTTCTATTGCAGTACTGTTACTAATTCCTTGCAGCCGCGTACCTTATATGTTGGTCTGCTTTCTACACCCCCCCCCCCTACTCTCCGATTGAGCCGGGTCATTTCTTTGTTTTTCTTTGTGTTACGTACGGCCACGAGCCAGCGTAGCATAAATTTGCCGAACCAATGTGGCTGCACCGATAATAACGTCGCATAGATTTTTGGCGCCCGAACAGGGACTGCCACGAAAAAAAAAGGAACAAACCATTCATTTCTATAACTGCTGTATGTAGCCAGAACTTGAAACCATGTCAAAGGGTTTGCAAATCACAACCTGGCATGTCAATCCGATTAAGAGTAAGTAGTTTATAGGGTGAGTAATATAATTTAGATATGTAAATTATGTTGAATTTTGCCCAGAATAACATTTAGGTTTTGGAACAATTTCTTTTTTTGAATAATCATTATTGATTATTGTATTTGATTATTTGTGTTATGTCAATGAAGCCTCATAAGTATTGTAATATAAATTTCTTTGTAAGATTTGTAACTCTTTAAGGTCATGAATATGTGGTGATAGAGTGTTGCAGAACAGAGTAAGTCAGTTGTGGAGGTTACCTTGAAACTAAGAGTAGGTATTGTTAATATGTGGTTGAATGTCTTTTTTGTGAATCAATAATTTAAACTTATGCAAGGCGTCAAAGTCGTGGGCTATCCCCTTAAGATATATACATGTTCAAATTATCACTAGCCGCAGACAGTGGTTAACTTTTATCAATAACAACATTCAATCAAATTTTGCGACTAGCTATGAGCCATGTTAACCTTTATCATTACATAAGAAAAAAACCCACCCCCTAGTCAATAATACTCGATATTGTTTCATGCATATTTACTTGCTTTATCTCTTTGTACTTGAATACCCTTGAATTTCATAAAATAACCTACCCTATTCGTTCTTAGAAGGAGAGGGGTCATTATGATGGCGAAATCCTACCAGGATAGTGCATTATAACTGTCCAAGTTTGACAGCTGGACAGCATTGTGCTCTACACATGCTTTCAGCAATTTTTTCTGTGTTTCTATGTTTGTTGTCTTTAAACATAGTAGTTGTTTGTTTTTTGTTAAATGCAGCGTGGTCTTGTACTATCATTGTTTTACATCTTTTCTATCTTGTGTTATTTGACTTCCTAGGTCTACTCCATCCACCGAATCAAGGATATGACATAAAAAATAGTAATTCAGGCAGCCAAATTCTAAATGCCAATTCGTATGAAAAGATATAGTACATTGACAGTACATTTTAGAGCATTCTGGATTTTACGATTGGTATTACAATGCACTGTAACAAGCCTGGTCTGATCATCTCATATACTTTCATTAACTTTATTTTATTTGACCAACGACTGTGAGGATATATTGATGTTACCGTATTACTAAAAACAAAACCAGTTTTGTAATGCTCTAGCTAAATACAGAACTATTAATTTTGTAGATGCTTTCACGTCGTCCTAATATTGTACAAACTTTTTTTAATGTAACTGTAATTGATAGCTCATGCTTATAATGTATTTCTTCAGAAACTGATCATTGTTGAATCGTGAAATGCATGTTTACTTGATATGCTTTGCTACATAACAATCTAGGGCATGCTTGGTAAATGATCCAAGTCTCTAAAAGCGTTTATATACATCGTAGCAATAACTAGTAGTGTATTTAAATGAAAAATGTTTTTTTTTCTAATTTGTTGAACTCTGTTATTTTGCTACAAAACAAGAAAGTTTGGTACATAAGGGCGCTAATATTTCTAGTTTAGTAAATGGTTTGTTGCAACATTTGGCAATGTAGTCGACAGCTAACATATTGTTGCGATCCACTATTAGGCAACCCGTCAAACATACAAACGCCCGGGGCACAGCGTATTCTTCAGCATTCGAGAATCCTTCTACAAAGTTCTAGATAATGAGTCATATCTTAATGCAGGGTATATATAAGGCCGCTTATGAATGTAAGAGTTAGTCTATTCTTGAATGTCTAATATAAATTATATCGTTGTAAAGTAAACGTAGTTGAGTTTTTAGAATATATACATAAATGATATGCTGTGTCTAATGTGCATGCAACTTGCAGTATACATAAATAAATAGAAGTGTATAAACAAATAGTTGTGTTAGTGTTGTTAATGAACCTTATGGTAAAGGAGTTAATTTAAGAAGATATTAGTGCTTGTAAATTCATTAGTGTAATAGTGCTTCATTGTTAAGTGGACTGAAAACATCTATAAATAAGGCATATACTGTTAATTAGACTTGTGAACAGTAAGTAATAAAGACGTTTGTTATTACTTGTTTTAAATTAAAGAAACGCGGTAGTAGTAGCGCGTTACACTGGTGTCAGGCATTTGTGGGGTATATAGTGATTAATTTAAAACACAAGTCTAAAGACATTTAAGTAGTTTATATATGCCAGTTACAAGGAGTCAAAATAAGATGGAGGCAGAAAGTTTAATGAATTTCCTTAAGGATTTTAAATCCGAAATGCAAGTGACACTTAGTGAAAATGCTGAGAAAATGGAGGAGAGGTCGGCTAAACTGGAAGTGACACTAAACGAAAACTTAGTGAAGTCAGTTGAACTGGAATCGACCCTTAAAGAATTTAAATACGGCATGGAAATGACACTTAGTGAAAATGCTGAGAAAATAGAGGAAAAGTTAAGTGAAAATACAGCCACGTTAGAACGAAGATTAATGGAAAGTTCCATTGCATTGAAAGAAGATTTCACTGAACAGGTAAAAACAGTTGAGCAAAAGTTGGACAGTAAATTGATAAAAATGGAAGAAGATGTGATGAGGCTGCAAGAACAAGTAATTTCACTAACAACGCGGCCACTTGAATTGCCAAGCCAAGTTGTTAATCAGAACATTCCAGAAATAAGAACCACGGAAAGAAGCGAGTCAATTCCGTCTAAATTTAAAGTAAAACCACCTACATTCGATGTTAAAACACCTTGGCCCACATATTTGAAACAATTTGAAGCTGCTGCAATAGCCAACGGTTGGTGCAACAAAGAGAAGGCTATCTCTAATAGTGGCCCTACGGGGAAGCTCTTAACATCTTACAAACGATTCCCGATCACCAGCAGAATGATTACGGCCTCTTAACATCGAAGCTTGAGATGAGATATGGAGACGCTCACCTTCAACAGGTTTACCACGCACAAGTTAAGAACCGCTCGCAAAAGACAAGTGAAAGCCTGCAAGAATTCGAAGCTGACATCGCCAGATTAGTTAGATTGGCATATCCAACGGCACCAGATAGTTTTCTCGAACAACTGGCTGTACAAACATTTGTGGATGGCGTTAAAGATGGCGAAATACAGCAAGCGCTAAGATTAGCACGGCCAAAAATGTTAGATGACGCACTGGCTCATGCGCTTGAATTTGAAGCAGCTAAGCAGACATCACACAGAATGAGTCACAAAGTTCGGTCTGCCTTAGAGGAACCTGATCAAGCGCAGAACAGCATAGATGAAATAACCAACCGTGTGGAAAAGCTTGAAAGACAACGACCGCGGAGATCGCGTCTGCGATGCTGGAGCTGCGGTGAAGTTGGTCATATGCAGAGACGCTGTACTCAACCAAAGAAACAACCGGTTGAGTTAAAGCAGGTCAATATAAGGGGGCGAACGTCGACAGCACAGCGTAGTGCTCCGGAGATTATCATCCGTGCTGCATCGTCAATGGGAAGTCTGGACAGCATTTATATCGATGGTAGAATTAATGGTAAGATTGTCCGATTACTCGTGGATACAGGAGCGACAAGGACTATCGTTAGACCAGATTTGGTTGGTCGTGGAAAAGTGCTACCTGTATCGGTGTGTCTTCGAACGGCAAGTGGTGAGAAAATTTGTACTCACGGAGAGACTGCCGTTATGTTGACAATTGGGGACAAATTAATTAATCATCGAGTGTTGGTAGCTGAAATTACAGAAGAAGTGATCTTGGGAATGGATCTCATGAGAGAATATGGGTTTCATGTAAACATGAAAGAAAATGTGCTTCGGATAGATGATGATGAGATTCCATTTCAAGGTAGGAGTGACCAGACGATGCAAGTTCGAATGATTTGCGATATGAAAATACCCGAGAAGGCGGAAATGATAGTGATGGGATGCCCGGATGGTACGCTCCGCGAAGGACAAGTATGCATGATGGAAGCAACTGAATCGGGAATGGGTCAGGAGGGACTTCTGATTGGAAGAACGCTGGTAAAGTCTCGAAATATGGTACCAGTAAGGGTGCTGAACATTAATCCCCATACAGTGACCCTGAAGAAAGGCATGATTGTAGGAAGTTGCATTCCAGTATGTCATATTAAACGTTGTGTGGACGACACGAAAATAAACCAACCAACGGTTGCTCACAGAAATTGCTGGATATGTTGATACCCTCGTGTCAAGGATTAAACGACGACCAACTGGGCAAGGTAAAAGAGCTGGTCGGACGATATCGAGGTGTGTTTGCACTGGATGATAGTGAGAAAGGAAGGACGAATGTTGTACAACACAAGATCAATACTGGAGATGCGCAACCGATAAGACAACACCCCAGGCGGCTTCCTTTGGCAAAACGTAAGGAAGCTGAACAAATTATCACCGATATGGAAGAACAGGGAGTGATTGAACCCTCGAATAGTCCATGGGCATCCCCGGTAGTGCTTGTCAAGAAAAGGACGGGTCGACAAGGTTTTGTGTAGACTACCGGCGGCTTAATAACGTGACAAAGAAAGACAGCTATCCTTTGCCCAGAATTGATGACACCTTAGATACTCTATCCGGATCTAAATGGTTTTCGACCTTGGACTTGAAAAGCGGATACTGGCAGGTAGGCTTGGAGCCAAACGACAAAGAGAAGACTGCGTTTACAATTGAACTGGATTATGGCAGTTCAAGGTCATGCCATTTGGATTATGCAATGCCCTGCTACTTTTGAACGATTGATGGAGTCGATACTGCGTGGACTGTCTTGGAAGACTTGTCTGGTGTACCTAGACGACGTGATAGTGTTAGGCCGGTCTTTTGAAGAACACCTTAAGAACCTAGAGGAGATATTCCAAAGATTACGGGGCAAACCTTACATTGAGCCCCAAGAAGTGTCACCTATTTGGAAAAGAGGTGAAATACCTAGGACATGTTGTTTCAGAGACCGGAATAAGAGCTGACCCTGACAAAATAAAAACGGTACAAAAGTGGCCTACACCAACAGATATACACCAACTACGCAGTTTTCTAGGATTGTGCACATATTACCGACGTTTTATACTTGGGTTTGCGAACATTGCCAAACCGTTAACAAAATTAACCGAAGATGGACAAGAATATGATTGGAATGACGACTGCCACAGAGCATTTGAACAACTGAAACGGCTACTAGTTACAGCACCAATTTTGAGTTATCCACGGATGGAGGGAAATTTGTGTTGGATACCGATGCCAGTAACACAGCTATAGGAGGCGTTCTTTCTCAAGTGCAGGACGGACAAGAAAAAGTTATTGGGTATTTCAGCAAGGTCTTGTCGCGGCCAGAAAGGAACTATTGTGTGACAAGAAGGGAGCTGTTGGCCGTCGTCAAATCCGTAGAGCACTTTATAAGTACTTATACGGCCGTAAATTCCTGTTGAGAACAGACCATGCTGCACTGAAATGGTTACTACAGTTTCGAAATCCTGAAGGGCAAGTGGCAAGGTGGATAGAGCGGCTGCAGGAATATGACTTTGATACAGAACATCGTGTAGGAACTAGCCATCGGAATGCAGACGCTCTATCAAGGAGACCTTGTCCGATGGACTGCAATCATTGCTCCAAGATGGAAGAGAAAATAAGTGTCATCCATAGAATGACGGTAACCGATGATACTTGGCAACTCAAAAGAATACGAGAAGACCAGGAGAATGACGCCGAATTGGGACGTATTATTGAGTGGAAAAATAGAGGACAACGACCAGCTTGGGAAGAAATTAGTATTTCAAGTAGGAGCCTGAAGGCATACTGGGCACAGTGGGACTCCTTGATGATGGAAAATAGAATCTTGAAACGACGCCTGGAATTTGAAGATGGCACTGAGAGACTTCAAGTGATAGTGCCGAGAAGCAGAGTGCCGGAAGTGTTGCAGCACTTGCACGATGGTATTTCCGGAGGGCACTTTGGCGTGAAAAGAACTCTCGAAAGAGTGAGAGAAAGATTCTATTGGGTGAACTGCAAAGAAGATGTGAAGGAGTGGTGCCGGAAATGTGAATTGTGTGCCTCTGCAAATGGCCCGGTCACAAAACGGAAAGCCCCAATGAGACAGTATAACGTGGGAATCCTTTTGAGAGGGTAGCCATTGATATAGCTGGTCCGTTTCCTGAATCAGAGAAAGGAAATAAATACATCTTGGTTGCGATGGATTATTTTACCAAATGGCCGGAGGCATATGCTATACCTAACCAAGAAGCCGAGACGGTGGCAGATGTACTAGTCAGGAGTTGTTTTGTCGTTTTGGAGTTCCGTTGGAATTACACTCCGATCAAGGTCGAAACTTCGAATCGGCGTTGTTTCAAAACGTCTGCAAGCACCTTGGAATCAGGAAGACTAGAACCACGCCACTTCATCCCCAATCGGATGGAATGGTTGAAAGAATGAACAGGACGTTAGGAAGTACCTGACCAAAGTTGTCTCTGAACATCAACGAGACTGGGACCAATATTTACATTTGTTCCTACTGGCCTACCGATCTTCGGTACATGACAGCACAGGACACTCGCCCGCTTGCGTAATGCTAGGACGTGAATTGCGGCTACCATGTGATCTTCAGTTTGGATTTAAACCTGGAGAAGAGATCGCAGGTGAAGATTACGTTAGTAAGCTTCGTGAAAGATCAAATAGTATTCACGAAAACGTCCGAAAGAATATACAGGCAGCAAGCGATCGAATGAAATCACAATATGACACAAGAGCACAAGAAGGTGGTTATCAACCTGGAGATTTAGTGTGGTTGTACAATCCACAAAGAAAACGTGGATTGTCGCCAAAACTACAAAGACAATGGGAAGGGCCGTACGAAGTGTTAAAAGGATTAATGATGTAGTGTACCGGATCAGAAGATCCCTCGTGGTAAACCGAAAGTGGTACACTCTGACCGTTTAACATCCTACGCTGGCAACAACCAGGAAGACTCGAATAATGATAATGGTGTTCGGCAAGTTATTAATCATGAGCCAAATGTAGATTTTGAGAGCTTTATGGCGGCGTATGGTGGTTCCGCTAAAGCGAGATTTGGCGTTGTTGTTGAAAAACAGCAAGATCTGTTTAGAGCACCAGAAGAGTATTCCTTGCACATTGCGTAGCTCAAGATTTGGCAATGTCAAGGGAATAGCTGTTGTTTTAAGAAAAGTTTGGATGTGTAGATGAATTAGTACAACAGCAGCCAACTGTAGGAAAAGCTTTGGTTCTTCAAGATATGAATCGTTATGTTTACTATCTGGTCACCAAAAATTCTTCATGGCAGAGACCTAGTTATGGACATCTATGGGAGGCTTTGCTGAATCTTAAAGCTCAGATGATGGAAAATGGAGTAACGAAACTAGCGGTTCCCAAGCTAGGTTGTGGACTGGATCGCTTAGATTGGAGGATAGTCCGAAATATGCTAGAAGTAGTTTTCCAGGAACCAACGTCCAGGTTCTTGTTTGTTGTTATCAACCGGTTGCCTACCAGGACCATGAAAAGAGTGTTGACTGTTACTTCCAACGACGCGGTGGATGCACCAGAGGAGATAGCTGCCGATACCGTCACCAGTCATCGAATTGGCGTCAAGATGGGTTTACAGTTACGAGACGTAACGGTTTTAAAGAGGGGGCAGTGTTGCGATCCACTATTAGGCAACCCGTCAAACATACAAACGCCGGGGCACAGCGTATTCTTCAGCATTCGAGAATCCTTCTACAAAGTTCTAGATAATGAGTCATATCTTAATGCAGGGTATATATAAGGCCGCTTATGAATGTAAGAGTTAGTCTATTCTTGAATGTCTAATATAAATTATATCGTTGTAAAGTAAACGTAGTTGAGTTTTTAGAATATATACATAAATGATATGCTGTGTCTAATGTGCATACAGCTTGTAGTATACATAAATAAATAGAAGTGTATAAATAAATAGTAGTGTTAGTGTTGTTAATGAACCTATGGTAAAGGAGTTAATTTAAGAAGATATTAGTGCTTGTAAATTCATTAGTGTAATAGTGCTTCATTGTTAAGTGTCCTGAAAACATCTATAAATAAGGCATATACTGTTAATTAGACTTGTGAACAGTAAGTAATAAAGACGTTTGTTATTACTTGTTTTAAATTAAAGAAACGCGGTAGTAGTAGCGCGTTACAATATGATGTCATAGCCTTGATTCGTCAGATAACCTTTAGTAGAAATTCTTAACATCTTGTAAGTTCTATTTTAAATTTGAATTCTGGTTTTTGACTTATTTACCCTGCTTTACACACTAGTAGTTTAGTTTTATTTATGTTCATTTTCATACCGTATCTTTCTGTTGGGACCGTTTCCATTTCATTAAGAGCAGCTTCAAACTCTTCCTTGCTAGATGTTAATACCACTATATCATCTGCAAATCTAAGCATATCATTCATTTGTATAAAATTCTAAATGTCTTTATGCATTTGACAGTATTCATTCCCTCTTCTATTTACAGTTAAAAATTAATGAGAATAGGGCACATCCCCATCTTGTTCTTTGTCTACGTTTTTGCTCTAATTTTATTACAGCTGTTTATGCCTCGTATAAGCTCATTCCAATCATTTTCAACATTTTTTTTCATGTTATATTGTTAACTGCGTTTCCATATCTACAAACCATATATACACTTTTTCCATTTTCTATTGTTTTCTCCATTATCACCCTTAAAACTAAAATGGCCTCCCATGCTCCCCTGTTTCGTTTGAACCCAAATTATTCTTCTAATATTTCTTCAGCCTATCTTTCCACATGTGTCGTCAAACTTATTGTTCGAAAATTTCCACATCTCTCCGCACCTCTCTTTTTTCGTATAGTGACTATGGTGTTACGTTTGAAATCTATGGATATCTCGCCTGTCTCATAAATATAAGTTACAAATTGAAAGAGCAGTAATGTTACTGCTAGTCCAGCGACTTTTAGAGTTTCTGCTTGCACCTTATGCATACCTGGCACCTTCTTAGTTTTTAGACTCTTTAATGTTAATTCAAACTCAACTCTAAGTATAAGATATCTCAAGCCATTCTTTTAAATGTCTGATTCCTGTTTTAGTGTTTCTAGTTGCTGTCCTGCGTATAAATTCCCTATATACAGGCTGATTTAAATTCGAGGACCACTATGGAATCTCGCTTATTAATAGAGATAGAGGGTATGTTTAAATTCGACAAAATTGCTAAATTTTACATTAATTAATACTCTGTAAAGCAATTTGACAAGCATCATTTGGCGTCCGAGATATTTCCAAAAATGTAAAAACTGAACTTTTGTTGTTTATTTTTAGTGCCGTTATTTCAAATAATATTCAAAATTTAAGAGCACTTTCTCAAGGCCACTTTTTACCCACTATCGTATACTCCGATTCAATTTGTTAAAAAACGTTTCGTCGTTACCTGATCATCATCAACTTTTTTTTCTTATGGATGCCATTTTAGTTTTTTATACATTCGATTCACAAATTTTTTCTGATTAGCAAAAAAAGCTTTTGTGTGACTATGGTGTTATGTTTGAAATGTATAAGCAGTTGAATGAGTTTATGCTGGAATAAAAGTGTGTATCAGATAACTTTTAAGTTCACCACGATTTCTCACTTACTCTGTTTTTGAATATTGTATTGTTTCATTTAATTTATATTCATACATAATATTTTTCTGTTAATTCTTATATTAACCTTTCAATTTAGTTACACTTATTATATTTATATTGTACTTATCTTCTTAAATTATATGTTGTACTAAAAAGAAAAATGGATTATCCTGTTGATGATGTTAAATCTATATATGGTACCTTATTATTTTTCAGGCTCTTTAATGCTCATTCAAACTCGCCTCTAAGTAGGATATCCCAAGTCGTCTTTTCAATGTCTGATTTCTGTTCTAGTGCTTCTTGTTCCAGTCCTGCATATAAATTCACCATATCTTCTTGTCATCTATCCACTTTCGCTACATTTTCTATAATGATATCTCCTTCGCTCGTTATATTTTTGCCATACTGTTCTTACACTTTAAAAGTTCATAATTACCAAACCGCAAGCGCGGTATACTAGACACTACGGCAGGTGGTAGCGCTAATCTTTAGACAGATTTTGGCGCGCCCATCTGTCAATGACGTCACCAATATACAAATTAAATGCGCAATTGACGGAAAATATATATTAAATTCGCAAACAGTTATGACAATAAGGTACTCACATAATAGGTCCAGATTCCCACGAAGTACGCCAAGCGTCCTTCCCAAGCGCTCCGACCAGCTACGGCAGTCGCAGTTGCTACCAGGACTCGTTCATCTAGGGTCGTGGACTCCGGTTCATCCTAGGCTGCTTCAAATTATCTCTACCTATATAGGGATCGAATAAGGAAACAGGTATAAGGACGACAAACAAGATAAGCAAAGGCAAGGAAATCTACATAAATAAAGGATAACGATACCTTACCGAAACCCAACCACACTTCTCGAAGTGTAAGGCAAAACAGCCACGTTACAGAGTCCACCGGAAAAAAACCCACTCTTTTGTCCTTTCACGCGAGTTAAGGTTCGTGGCTTAGAGCGGTCCTTTTTAAAAAGACTTCTTTGAACTTTAACAAATTTATTTGGTTTTATACAGAAGTTAATTATTGAATTTTAACAAACTTGAATAATAAGTCTAAGTCGAAATACATTAATTAATTGTACAATGAGTTATCATACGAACTGCAAGGTAAAAGCTGAACGTTTGATGAACTGACTAGGAGTGGAGCTCCTGGTCCTTATATAACTTTCTCCCCCTCACAATTCTGTGGGAACCTGCGGACGTAATGTCCGCTTACACTTCATAATACATAGTTGCTATCTTAAAAGCTATTCATAATTACAATGTTGCAGGCTTATTCTGCGTAATCTCGGTACGTGACATCCTACGACCGTCTGTGACCTGACATCTGCAGTGTCACTTATCCTTGTGCTACTTTGTAGCGTTTCCACTCGTGGAACTGAAATCATCATAATATAATGTAATAAAATGTTGCAACGACATTGTTGCACTGTCCTAACATTTCCTTATGTTTCCTAATATTTCCTAATAAAGATATTAGTTTTATATATATAATAGATGGGGGATCCTATAACTCGCGTCGGCGCGAAATTATTCGTCCAACCCACTTTTGACGTGACGGAAATACGCGCACCGAGTCTTTTGAATTTAAGGCGCGAAAACACCCGCACATCAAAGCTAAAACTAAGGGAAGGTTTAGTGCCAATTTGGCACGTAACACTGTTTTATATCTCTAAAATTCATAATTAGTTTATATGCTGTGTCTGTCATTGCAATTTCCATCTAAGTTGAAAATGGATTATTATTTATTATGATCTGAGGCGGGTTCTTTAGTAGTTGGCACATGTAAATAAAACAGAATTTGTATCCTAATTTAATAATGCAGCAATCTAAACGTGTACAAAGATAATCTTCCAAAACTTTTCCCGCTTACTTAAAAAAGTACTTACAACACAAAATGGTATTATAGTTTACAAAGACTATAAAAATATTTGACTAATTTACCACGTTATTATTTAGTGTTACACGGACAGCACCAGTTAGCATGCACCCTTGTGCACGATCATTTCCTGACCGACTCCCTCTCTTTTCCCACTCATTGTCTTTGAGCCTAGAAGCATCACAACTTGTTTTGCTTAATCGCACTTATGACATTGCTAGGGAAAGAAGTAAGATTTATTCTAGTGGCTAAGGATTGAAGATTAAGAGCTAGTGGTGGAGTTAATTCCATCTGTAGTTCTTTCTAAAAATCTATTAATTTAAATGATAGATGCATAGATTAACAATAAAACTTAATTATTAATATTATACTTGAATTCACAACAAGTACGAACTTGACAATATCGTAATCTATTATAAAAACAGTTACGAATGTTAGCTAGTCGTCTTTTGGTTATCAACGCAAATTCCCTAGGACTGTCTACCACAACAAAACAATATTTCAATAATGTGTTTTATAAATTTTAGTGTTAAGAAGGCTCCACAAAAAGAAATCGCATGGAGTTTGAAGTGCTTAATTCTGCACCACTGATGATCTAGTTTGTGCTATTATGAATTGTTGCCATAGTTTTAGTTATTGAACTTAATTTGTAAGCTGTGTTGTTGAATAAAGGCAGGTTTAATTTTACATCAATTTATTAAACAACATTCCTAATGGAAATTTTGGAAAAGTACCTGAGACCTAGTTGTCTTGAAGCTGACCCATGTGATGACTGGATCTATTGGAAACAAGCGTTTAATAATTTTCTTGCTACACAGACTGGAGAAGTTACTGAAGAATTTAAATTACAAATGATGATAAATTACGCATCTCCAAATATTTTTAAGATGATGTGATTGCAAAACTATGGCTGAAGCTGTAAAGAGCTCAGATGCCATTTTAATAAAGCCTAAGGATATAGTTTAAGCAAGACATATTCTGGCAAATTGTCATCAACCAACTGGTGAGTCGGCACTTACAGATGCTTAAGCAACTAGAAATATAATGCTATTTCAAGGCAGGAAATAGAAATGACTACATAAAGGATTCTTTCATTGTTGGATTATCATTTCGCGAAATTGATCACAGACTGCTAGAAAATAGTACTTTGGATCTTGAAAATGCCTTCAACCGGGCACTTTTTTTAGAGAGCTCTCTACTCCGCCCACCTAACTACATTTCTGCTCCTGCTTATGTGAACTTTTTAGGAACTGGCTTTAACATATTGTCAGATGATAATAGTAATTTAGATGGGAAATATGTTGTAGTTGCTGGTTCACAATCGTTTGGACTGTGATGCTCATTTTGTGGAAGGACAAAACAAAAGTTGGAGTGTCCAGTTTTGAATGCTATGTGTAGAAATTGTTTTGAACGCGAGCATTTTGCTAAAGCCTGCAATAGTAAAAGCGATGGAAATGCTAGTGCCGCTGTTGTCAGTAATAATTTTGCAGCAGCTTTAATTTCTGGACTAAACAAAGCTTTCGTTGATATTAAAATTAATAATTTTCCAATGATAGCGCTAATTGACACGGGAAGCACATCAACTTTTGTTGACTTGGCCCCTATCCAATTGCTGCTGAATAAAAGTAATGCCCTCTAAAGAAATTATTGATGTGGCGTCACTAGCAATAGTTAAGCAAGTCGAAGGAAATTGTGCTGCTACATTAGAGATAAAGGGATATATATACACAAGGACATTGAGCTCCTAATCATGAAGTATCCTTGGGTTGATGTTATAACATCATGATATCCTGTGTAAACATTACAGTTTTGAAGTTACATTTTGTGGGCCTTATAATATACTTAGAACCTGCAGTCTATCTCAAACACGAGAGTCTCTCCAGCTGTCTTTAGGCTCTTTAGTTCTGACTGTCATGCAATAGCCATAAAATCTAGTAAATATTTAAAGATCGAGAGTTTACCAAATTCAAAATAAACAAGTTGAAAATGCAAGGCATTGTCGCAACGAACTTCCAAATGTAGACTTATTTTAAAACAATTTAAAGAAATTAAAATTATTATGTTGTAATAATTATAAGTATTCAGATAAAAACAAAAATTTATAAACAACAAAAGAGACATTTTAATATATTTTATTTTATTGAATAAATATTTTAAAAGCTATAAATTAGTTCTCATCAATAAGATAAGAAATTTTTTTTTTTTTATATGAATCTAATTATTTTCGGTAATCAAAATTTAAGTTTAAACAATGTCTATAATATTGGAATAATTGGCATGAAATGCCATAAATTGTTCAAATATGTGTCGCATATTGATTTTAAACTTATTTAAAATTTTAATTATCCCTGTGGATTTTCCCGGGGGCCCGGCGTCCCAGTGGCCCGATTTTAATTGACATCAAAACTTAAGCTCTGGACACCGAGCTGAATCGATTGATGTATCACACATTGATGTCCGACCATTAAAAAGGCCTCGGACACACAGACAGACAGACACACAGACAAATAGATTTCATAAACGAACGAAGTTCGTTGACAAATTTCTCATTGAGAGTATAATAGAGGAAAACAACACCCTGGAGGGCTCAAACAATAGTCACCAAAAGTAGCAATCACAAGAAGCGATTGGTATTACACTCAAAATGAAATATTGTAGCTAATTGGTGTCTTTGAAAGCAGAAGTTGAATTTATTTCTTTTGGCTAGTGGAAAGGCGAGGAAAAAGGATGAAGTTAAGATTGTCAACCTATTAAACCTCTTAGGAGATGAAGGCCAATGCAATCTTTAAAACGTTTGAGTACAAGGTGGAAGAATATTCCGAAATATTTTCTGTAGTGATTGAGAAATTTGATCAATACTGTGAGATAGTGACAAATCTGATATTTGAGCATTTTAAGCTTTTTAAACGGTACCTACAGGATCCCTTGATCAGTTTGTGACCGCTTTAAAACAGCTTTCTAATTAGTGTGACTAAAGATCTGGATACAACGGTTATAGATCGAATTGTTCTTGGTATACGAAACAGCCACCTATGGGAAAAACTGTTACAGGAGGACAAACTAACCCTGGACAAGGTAGTCTTAATATGCCGTGCCATGTATACTAGTTCCATTAAAAAAAAAAGGAATAATGAATAATCAAAAAAATGATTTTATATCAATGAGCACTATTGCTAATGAGATATAGTAAAAAAAAAATACTGCAACAGGAAAACTACACTGAACCTTGCAGAAGATCCCTCTTGTAGTTATCACAGTTCAGTGGAAAAATTAGGTTACTTTTGTAAAAATTGTGGATTAAAACACAAAGAAGGTAAATGTCCTGTATGTACATATTGTAGAAAACGTTACAAGAAAGGATATTATCTTAAATACTGCCGAAACAAAGATGCTAACGAAATTATTGAACCAACCTATCAACTTAGATGGCAAAGATGACCCTAAATGCAGTTAGTTACGGTATCCCGCGTAAACATGAAAGAAAACATTAAAAGTTGATGAAGAATCGTTTATGCCGAATACCGTTACAAAACAGGGACAGAATGGTACAATTCGGGCTAGCTGAAAACGTCGTAGAGTGGTCTAGGTGAAATAGAAAGAACACATTGGAAACCTCTGTAAAACTATATTGTCAACATACAATCTCGAAAGACTATTTACAAAACAACAAAGAAACCAATAACTTGCGTAATCGTTTGTTACAGCGTGATAGTAAACAAAACATCATGACATAAAAATATAAAATTGGTAAGCAAATATAATATCATAGAATGTAGATACTTACTTAATGTTTCACCTTAAATATATACAAAAGAAAATAAAACATATACTATACAGTAATTCTAGGAAAAGGAATATACATAATTTATACATTCTGCACTGTGAAGTGCACCTCCTCAAGAAATAGCGTAACATTAAACTTATACACCTTAACTTAAATTAATCAAATGTTAACTACTTTTAAACTGATGCGCAAATTGTTTACGTTAATATCAATGCAAAAAGACAAAAAAAAAACACAGTAAAACGGGCTCTAACATAAACTTTGATAGACTAATTTTTTACTTGAAGAATGATTACATAGTCGCTCATGTTTTTTAACATCGCGTTGCCAATTTACTGGATAATCATGAATAATAACATTATGAACAGCAATGAAATGTCTACTCTTCACAGCAGCATCAAAAACTAACAAAAATAGAAAATTGTACATTGAGCTATCGGCTTCGTTTTGGTATCACCTTAGGACTGGGAAAATGCGGCTGCATTTCTCCATTGACTGGATGCTGGAACCACCAACTTAACTCATACTAGCGCAGAAAATATTGTAAAAGAGTGACTTTACAACATGTCTCTTCGGTAAGAAGATGTATTCAATGTATCTTCATTTCATAAGGACAGAACTATGTATGGGGGTAAATATTTGACTTTCAAAGATATCGCCAAAGAATCAAGTGTGCAGAATTCCCAAACAAAGCTGCAGAAATACAAACTGTAACAGCTTGCCAACAAGGAGATAGCAACATCAACAAACGATTTTTAAACAAAGGTAAGCAATGGTATTACTTTGAAACATCTTTACAGCTGCAAGAGAACAGTATAAACTTATAGATAGCAAACCCATTGTAAGAGTTCATTTACTAGGCAAATGGTTAAGTGGCTTTATCTTTAGAAAAAAGCTGTACATTTATGTGCAACTGTAATTACAATGTAGTCACAGGAGAATTTATTTGTAGCAACTTTGTAATGAGGAGTTTTCTAAGCAGCTGTATAATTTTATAATGCAAAATTTTATTTAGAGTAATTACTTGAGAAATTTTATAAATTTACACTAATTTCAAATGCTAGGAAATCGAGCTTGATAAATTTTAGGGAGTTTTAAATAGAATGTAGGAAAAAAATACTTGCAGGGTTTTGAACGTAATAAGTTTCAGTGAAGTCTGTTACGTTCATTTGCTGCCGGTTGACAATTTGTTTACTCCTAATCAAATATTACGTTGCTGCTACTTATTTTCGCTTATTCTAAATTCAGGATATGTTGTAACTAGACAACCAATGCTACTCTGTATACACTACTAGTGTTACATTTAATTTTGTATAGATAGCTATTCGACTTTGTTTTGATAGTTGTCATACGAAAAATAATTTGACACCGTTTTAAACTTTACTTTGTATTTCATTTGAACTTTAAGTAAGCAATTACCAATTTCTATTCAAAATTTCTTCCTTCCAGTTAATTGGTAAGTAACTGTCACTTATAAAGTTTCAAAAGTTAGTGCCTGTTTTTTTAGCTCGTCCATCGTTGGGTTTCCATTGTAGGATAGAGAGTGGATACTTACCGTTATACTAGTACCAATACTACCTACCTGAAGTTTACCTTTTGGTGTCAATGATTGTTTATAACTCGATTGTCCCCAGGGCATCCTGAACTTGGTGGTGCTGCATCTGGCCCGCATTATTTTGTGGTGAGATCTTCCTAGTATAGTTTTTATTACGTATACAGATACCACTCAAATCTCTAACATCACTACTGTATATTACTGAATGTTTACAATGTTCCACGCCTCTATTGCTGCTATAAGCCGAGTCCCGTGGGCTCACGACCATGCTATATACTCATGAAAATATGTCAGATCTTAGCAACTAGAAACCAGAGCTTACTATTAACAGTTATTTTCCTGTTATTATGCAAGTTTTAATTAAAGTTTGTAAAGCTGTTGCTTATCTGGAAACGTTTCTAAATGTGCATAAAGCTATAGTAGTACATAGTAAATTACGAAACATTAATAAGGGGATGTATTTGGTTACCTATTCATTTGTGTTGAGCATTAACCATGTACTTTAAAATTGTAAAGACAACAATTACGTACTGTATGACTTGGTTCATATGCCGTTGTTGAACCTGTAGATAATTGTCATTAAAAAAAAAACCCACCTAAAATTTCGTGAATAAAATATCTAGTTACGTTTTGTTACTTTTATTTTTATATATATGGTTATCAGACCGACCAAGGTGCGGTCATTGTCTTACAATTTAAACCCAAATTCTTACAGTTACAAACGTCGATAATCTACAGTTAAAAAGTCGATAAATACATCGCGCAAGCGCGGAATAAGCGACGCCACGGGCAGGTGGTAGCTCCAGCTTTACACAGGCTTTAGCGCGGCCATCTTCCAATGACGTCACCAATGCACAAAATTAAGACGCAATTATCGGAAAAATATAAATTTAAGACAATCGTTATACGACAACAAATTAAACAATGGAGTACTTACAACAAATCCGAACGTCCTGCGGGGTTGAGCTAAAGTTGGCCTCTATTAAAGTCCATCAGGGCTCCATCCCGGAGTGATTAAAGATGGTGACTGCTCCGATGCTGTTGGCGGAGCATGGACATCCGGCTCGTCTAGGGTCGTGGGCTGCTCCGGCGTGGAAGCGGTTCGGCCAAGGTTACAAATTTATCTCTACCTATGTAGGGAATGGACAAGGAAACCAGGTATAGGGCGACAAACAAAGATAATTAGGCACGGGAATCTACATAGATAAAAACAAGCACGATACGATACCTCAAACGTCCACTCCACTCGAAGGTTCAGGCAAAAAAGCCACGTTACATAAAGTCACGGAAACACTTGTCCCCACTTTGTCCCTACTCCACTCGCGTCGCGCGATCTGGCACAAACGCACTCTGACTTGACGGAAATACGCGCCCCGAGTCTTTTGAAATTATGGCGCGAAACTTCCGCACTTTTGAAATTATGGCGCGAAACTTCCGCACATCAAAATTAACCTAAAACAATGTTTAAGTGCCAATTTATTGGCACGTAAGAATTGTCTACCTTTTGTAGATATATTAACCATTCTATTTCAGCTAGTTCATATATTCTACCGTGCTTGATCCTACTCCCACCCCAATCTACGACTAGTGCGAGTCTGGCATCCTTTTCGTGTATGCTGCGCTTTTACCGTAACAAGTTTTGTAAAATACAAAACAGGTCATGAACCCTAACATGATGTGAACTATTTCTACAGTAGATTCACAAAAATCGCGATTGAATGATTTGAAAAAAATTCATGTTGAAGACCAGATAGTAATGTTCAAAATAGATCCTGGTAGCCAAGTTTATACTCTTACGTAAATCCTTAAAGATACAGTTTCAATAAATGTACCGAAAACAGTCTACATCACCCTTTTTACTCAAATGTGGCTTATGCGATCATTGCTTGGGATCATTCACCAGCAAGCAATTGTATTTTCAGCTTGCAATGCAGAGTTAATCGAGTTATGGCAAATACTGTGTACCGTGAGGATTGCTGCTCTCATTTTACAAAATGCAATATTTTAACTGTGCCCTGCATCTTTATATTGGAATGTTTATGTTATATTTTAAAAGATAAGTTCACTATACTTGACATGATGATATCCACTCCTTTAATATTCGTAGTAAAATTAACCTAATAGTACCATAATAGCGGATTGCAAGAAATAGGTCGGGAACTAATTACTTTAGGTGTAGATTGTTTAAACACTTTAAGTGTGAACACAAGAAATCTTTCAATATCAAAATTTAAATAAAAGATAAAAATTTGCTCTTACAATATGCTTTCTATAACATGGAGGGATTTCTTAATTGAATAAATGTTTTAGAGGATACCATTGATTCCTGAAATATAAAATTTTGCTTATATCTACAGCTTTAAATGATTTTTTAATCATAATTGTTCTTAATTACAATAATTACATTTTGTTGACAATATGCGATTCACTACTGTGACCCATGTATGTACAGAAATAAATAAAAATGAAAAAATAAATGTTCTGAATTATGGTGATTTTCAAAAATTTGATATAAATACATCTAGAGTCAAGAAAACCAATACCAAACTGTCATCTTACTCGAGCCGTGCAATAGACGCTATCAATGAAATAAATCTTGGTTGTGAATATAAAAACGTGAATAAAAAACTCTCATTTTAGGCGTTTCGGTCTGGCCAAATTACTTCCATTCCAGGACTTGATTCAGCAAGTAAATTAGGAATACTGTCCAATGTTTCTGAGCTTACGTCTCACTCGAATTCTTTTCATGTCTCTCAAATTGTTTCAAAATATAGTGCAGTTTTCTCGAGTATCGGGAAGGTGTCGAAACTTCCAAGATAACTCTACAAGAAAACTCAGTTTCTGTGATTACGGCTACTAGAAAAATTCCCACAGCGCTTGTAGATAAGGTCAAAGAAAAGTAAGATCAAATTGTAGTGAAAAATATTATGACTCTGGTAATAAGGCCAACCAATTAAGTTCGCCCTATCGGCATTGCACCAAAATCAAATTGAGACATTAAGATTTGTGTGGACCCTCGACCGTTAAAGGTCTATATCAAAGAAGAAATGTTCCAAATTCCCACACAAGAGATTTTGTTCTCAAAACAATGTTTCACTCTATTATATGCATCATCGGCATTTCTACAATTTCCCTTGGACTATGAAAACTCTCTGTTGTGAATCACTTAAACTCCTTTTGGGCGGTTTCGGTATCTTAGGCTCCCATATAGTTTGAGCTCTTCAGATATGTTTCAAAAATTCATATGATACCCTTTATGGTCTTCAGGGGGTAGTCGCATATTTTGACGACATTAATATATGGAAAACCTTAGCAAAACATAGTGTAAATCTTGAAATTGTCTAAACAAAATTTTCAAAATCCAGACTGATCCTAAACCCAGAGAAATCCCAGTTTCGTGTTAGTAGGATAAAGTTTTTAGGCCACATGATTAGCAATAAGGGGATTGAAGTCGATCAACAAAAGATTTGTGCCATTTGGGGTATGAAACCACCTTGCTATAGAAAGGATCTCCAGAGATCTTAGGAAAGATTATTTGTGTCCAAATTTATACATAATCTTTCAAGTGAAACAACTGTTGAGAAAAATACAATAACATAGGCAGTAGATGGAAATGGACAGGGGGCTTTTAACAGATTCTAACAAATGGTCACTTTTTCGTTCATTTTAAGTTATTTTGAGCTCGAAAAAAAAACTGCACTTTCACTAGATGCCAGCCCCTATGGAATCGGTGCAGTAATTCTGCAAGAAGGCCATCCAATTGAGTTTGCTTCAGTTTTTCTTATGCCAACTCAAAAATGCTACAACCATTTGAAAATGAAACTTTTAGTATTGGCATACAGATGTGAACGTTTTCATTATTATCTTTATGGTAAGCAGTTCCAAATCCAAATAGACCACAAATTGTTAGTGGGACTTTTAAAGAAATCGTAGGATGAGATGTCACCTAGAGTACATATGTTGGCATATAGACTATTAAGATACTTATTTAACCTAACGTATGTGCCTGGAAAAATAAAAAACTTGCCGATACTCTAAGTAGAGAACCGTTAAATGACAACATCAGCACAAACTATTTAGAAGAAGCCGAAAAGTATATTAAGTAATAACTACATCACAGGAAAATTAAAAAAATAGAATTTGAAACAAAATAATTCAGAACTAAACAAAATTAAGTACTATGTGCAATTGGGGTGGCCCCAACACAGGGATAATGCTACCCAATTGATCAAAAATTGCTGGCAAATGTAGGATGGAATTTATCTACACAACAACATTCTCTTCTATTGTACAAGTAGACAATAACAATACCAAAAAGTCTTCAAAATGAATTTATGGATTTGTTGCATGAATCACATCACAAAATTATGTTTACTGGCTAGGGTTATCGTCAGAAATTGAAAAAACTTTCTTCTTGTTTAATTTGTCGGAAGTATGCTAAATATAACATTAAAGCCACACAAAATTCCAGAACTTCTATGACAAAAGATAAGTGTGGATTTCTAAACTATAGGCTCTGAACTTTATTGTATTGGTCGATTACTTCAACAAATTTATTGTTGTCAACAAACTGTCTAATAAAAATGTAAAAAATATAATTTCCTCTTTAAAAAATATCTCTGCTATAAATGGAATACCTCTAGAAATTATGTCCGATAATGCTACCATTTAGTTCCCACGAAATCTCTAACTTTGTACAAAATATGACATAAAATTATTAACTTCTAGTGCTACACATGCCGCATCGAACGGTATGATAGAATGAGCAGTGTAAACTGTGAAAGAACTACTTGCCAAATCCTTTGAAGAAATCTCCGATCCCCTTCTTGCAATATTAAACCACAATATTACGCCAAATCAAGAACTACCCTCACCAAGTGAACTATTGATGGAACATAAATTAAGGACTATTTTATCAATCGCTACTAGTCTACTCAATCTTAAGTAGTCTGGAAATATGGTAAGAGAAGTTCTGAAATGTCGACAGGTTAAACAGAAAGGAAGCCAAACCTTTGTGTAAGTATAAGAAACATTCCTACTGCAAGGAAGTAGAAGGTGTTGGGAATAGTAGTATGGGAATTAGAGAATAATGATTATCTAGTTGCCCGTCAAATGATGAACATCCAGCATCCATTGATTCGGCAAATTCTGAAAAACCAAAGAGGTTTGATATATGTGTAAATAATTACGACGTGGTAGTGGCATGAAAAATAATTCGGGCGTGACTACCGGAAGCAATCGTCTGGTCAAACTGCCGTCTAGACTAGACCTATGATTTAGAAGAGTTAATGATTAGTTTTTGTTTAGGTTTCTGTTAGCTAAATTTATTTATTTTAAATAAAGGGCATGTTGTATATGTCTTAGCAGCGCTCATACACTTGACTGTAGATATGGGGACTGTTGCTAAGCTACGATAACAAATACAAAGAACAGCCATTCCTTTTTATAGTTAATTGTAAAATAATATACAAAACGTTAAAGCTATATTGCATGACTGTGTTATTAATCTCTCACGATAAGTTAGCCTCTAAATTGGTAACATTACTTGAAAGCAGAAACATTACATAGAACAGGGTATTTCTTTAATAAATTCTATAGACCTTGTGGCATGTTGGCAGCGATTCGCTGCTTAAGCCTTACCATAACATATAATTTAACACCTTTCCTTTTGTGGAGAGGATAACCAGGTAATATTTCATTTCCTTATAAATGGGAATCGTAAACATGTTGGTGTTTTTTAATAACTATCAGGTTGCTAATATCTATGTAGAGCCAGGTAGATAAGAAAGGATAGAAGAGTATAGGAAGACCTAGACCAAGCTATATTAGTCAAATTATTAGAAATTTAGGTTGTGAAGGGTATGTAGAACTTTTTAGATTAGCACAGAATAGAAAAGTAATTAGAGCTGCGTCAAACCAACTTTAAGTAAGGTCGAAAACAAAATGATGATGATGATTGTGTATAAAATCAGATCCTTATATTACACTAGGTGTAAATTTAAATTAAACAATATTTTTAATATATGTGTATTTCCAATTTTGTAAAATACAACTACGTCGCAAATTATAAACAAATTATTACAGTAACTTAAAACCATTGATCACAGCTTTGTAAGCCTGCAACAAAGATGCTCTATTAATTATTTGCCCGAAAAGGAAATATAAGAGCAATGGTTACAATTAAACTTAGTACATTTCTAAAAAATTTATATTTATGAGAACTTCTTAAAATCTAAATAAATGAAAATTTAAATGGTATTTGAAGGCATACAAGTTTGCAGTAACCTCTTGGAGATGTTGAGTTATACTTAAACAAGCAAATTGTGGTCTGATTATTGATTATAGAAAACTTATATTTATAAGCTTTACAAGAATCAAATATTAAAAATCCAGGTTGTACAAAATATTTCGAAATAAATAATCCTATTAGGCAAAAATATTTAAGAATGTTATAAGATTTGTCTTTGTAATAAAACTTGAGTTCATGAAAAATATTAATAAAGCTAAAATGCTACAATCATTTATGAATGTATTGACACTTTTCGGTTCATCATCATTAGGTCTTCAGTCCTGGTACTGGTTAGACGCGTACCCTGATTGTTTCTTATTCTGAACTAACCTACACATTTTCCTAAAATTTGCACAGTCTGCATCTATCACTATCTGATCTAGGTCTACATCTACCTCGTTTTTCCTATCTCTGCTTGTAATATATCCCATACTATTCCCCAAAAATGCCTTAGAACGTATTCTGTCCTATTTCTCCTATTTTTTTTCCACATATCTTTTCGGTTACTAGTGGAAATATGTTTTTACTTAAATGATGAAGAGTATAAAAGTCACAAATATATTAGCGTAACCCCATTAGACTGTGAAAGCTACTTCAGTTTTGTTTATAGTATCCCAAACGAACTAGTATCCTAGTGGACTTCATGAAATATAATCATATAGTGTTGAAGTTCACATTCTCGTATAAAGAATATTTTAGTAATACAGTTTTACAGTTCGCATACAACAGCACCAAGATTGCCAATCGTATCTAAAAGCATACAACATATGTGCTTGTCTCAAACTTAAGCTATTTTGTTGTTTAGGGTAGTAGAAAGATTTTGAAAAAGACAGGTGGATAATATATAGCTTATACAAAGAGCAAGCAGCTGTAATAGAATTAGAGCAGGAACATAGAGAAGTATTTATTAGAAAAGAGATGAAACAAGGATGTCCCCTATCCTCATTAATTTTTAACTTGTGTATTGAAGAGGCAGTGAATACCGTCAAATGCAGAAACACATTTAGAATTACTATGCAGGCAAAAACGATTGATATGCTTAGATTTACAGATAATATAGCGGTATTAGCATCTCGCAAGGAAGAGTTAAAAGTAGCTGTTAATGAAATTGAAATCGTACTAATAAAGAAATACTGTGTCAGAATTAACAAAAATAAAACTAAAACAATAGTATGTTAAGAAGGAGTAAATAAATAGGAAACGAGAAGTTACAAAAGGTTAAGGATTTCTGCCATCTAGGAAGTCAAATAATGCAAGAGAAAAATCAAAAATATAAAACAGAGATTAGCACAACGCCATGCTTCATTTAACAAGAAAAATAACTACTGTGTTCAAAGATAAATAAACACATAAACAAGGAACAGATTACTGAAAACATATGTAGGACACAGCACTGTACGACTATGAAACGTGAATAGTAGAAGAATCAGACAGGAAAAAGAAAGAAGCCTTTCAGATGTGGTGCTACAGATGCATGATGAAAATATCATGGACAGACAAAGTTAAGATCAAAGAGATACTAGAAATGGTAGAGGAAGAAAGAAATATGTGGAAA
Organism: Platerodrilus igneus; assembly: GCA_036346225.1. Classification (NCBI taxonomy): domain Eukaryota; kingdom Metazoa; phylum Arthropoda; class Insecta; order Coleoptera; family Lycidae; genus Platerodrilus; species Platerodrilus igneus. The sequence continues at coordinate 3,070,065 of JARFIW010001004.1, forward strand.
GCAGTAAACGATAGTAAAGATAGGATAATACGTCACATTCTAAGGAATGAGGGAATAGTGTGGAATATATTAGAAGCAGAGAAAGAAAAAGAGTGGTATGGTAGACCTAGATTAGACTATTGACACATATAGTGAAAGATATAAGCTATGGGAATTTGAGGGAAATGTGTAGGTTAGCTCAGAATAGAAAACAATAGAGGTACACATCCAATCAGTTCCAGGACTGAAGACCTAATGATGATGTAAGATCACACATATTATTTTAATATAAGTTAAAAGCACCTACTTAACACTTCTCAACAGTTTTTGAAATGTTATAGTATCCTTCCAAAAGATCAGTTTCGTTGTGAATAGCTTTTAATCCCTTTGATGAATCCTAAAAAAACAGTAGTTACAAATATAATACATCTTTCTAAAAGTTTACCTTGAATATTAAATCACGCTGGTTTTCGAATTTTGCAAACAATTTGAAAACTTCTGGTCTCCTATTGAATAGATCACCCACACTTGTTAATGTACTGATAATCTCATCAACATCTCCTTCACTTTTTGAATTACTGGTTACCACCTAAAATTTGTTAATAAATAAAACATATAGCGTATGCGCTAAAAATTTTGACATAAAATTCAAAGATTAAATAGAATATAAACAATAACATCAAGGCTGTTTGAAAACAAACTCTACAATATCAGATAAATTAGAATTCAGAAAAATAGTTGAACTATTTCAAAAATATTGTATGTGATATGATTTATTGTGTAATAGTGGAGGGCGAACAATCTATTTGTAATCTAGTAGTGAATTTTGACATATATAAAAATATAGTTGTCAGTTTGATATAGGAAATATATCTCTATAATTATATTTGGGATAAACCACTGTATTTACAACAATGTGATTATTTGTTGATTTAGCAGTATGAAGGGTTACATATTTTCAGTCCTAAGTTTTGCCAAATCAGAGAAAAGACAACCAAAAAGCCATCTGTAAGTCTTAATTTTTATATATTTGCTTATTTATTATATTTTTTACTTTGGGCAACTTATATAAGGTAAGAAGAGGGATAAATGAAACACCAGGGTATGTGGACCATTGCTATTTATTGATGTAAGAGTATATAATCAAAAACAATTTAATGCTCTAGGAATCTCTACCCCAGCAATAAGTACTCCATGAAGTAACTTTTTTTCTTGGCATCTATATAAATTTATGTCAAATGTTGTCAAAATATAATAAGGGAGTTTTAATTAGTGCAACTTTGTGCAAGGTTTCCTTTAAATATTTATACTGTACAGCAAAATTGGCGTAGTGTCAATATTTTATGAAAATAGTAAATGTTTATTATATACTTCCATTACATCCATGGCTAAAACAACTATTTCAAGGTTCTAAGACTGTAAAGGGGTAGCCCACTTTCTCAAACTTTTTTTAAAAATGTGATATGTTGGCTCTACATGCTGGGGCAATTGGGTCTGGATTGGCCCACTTAATCTTTTTAACAAATTGTAAAGATCTCCTTTTATTCCAGGAAAATGTCTCGTGGTTATATTTGAAAGACCCAAAGAAGAGCAGATGGTGAGTGATAAAGTGCTCAGGCTTTAGAGAGAGCAGAAAACGATATTAAAAGTAACTCAAAAACAACCAAGAGTGCTGCCACAGCTTATAACATTCCCCGTACTACACTTAGACATGTCTTGCTGGGGCTAGAGGAAGTAAGTAAAAGGTACTGACAGTGATCACAAAGTGAGTTTGTTATTCAAAGTTGAAGCTTGCTTAGTCAAAGGCATAATAACCATAGAGAAATGGGAATTTGGTTTGACACGGGAAGAAGTTCTTGATATTGTTCAAATGTATATTTGAGAAAATGACATTGAAACTAGATTTAAAGATGGTAGACTGGAATAGGACTGATATCTCGCATTTAGTAAAAGATATGTTGTCTATTAAGAAACCTCAAGGAGCAGAATTTACAATAATTTGTCAGATTAACCCATTTGTGATTATGGACTTTATGACTTACTAAGTCAAACTGTTGAAGCTCTTTAACAAACCTAATTTAATTTTTCATTTTCTCATGATCCTGGCTAGGCTAAGTGGCAGAGGCCAAAGGTGTAAAAAGCACTAGAATGATTAGTAGGGCTGGGTCGGCGTATCGATATATCGATACGTATCGATACGACCCCCGTATCGACCCCCCCGATACAGCAAAAAATAAATATCGATATGTATCGATACATATCGATATGTATTGATACGCATCGATACGTATCGATACGTATCGATTAGGTATCGATACGTATCGATATTCGATATAGAATATGTATCGATATTCGATACGCAAAATCCCGTTCCGCCCACCCTTATATACATATACTTGTGTCACAAATATTAAACTTGAAACTTTAATTATTTTGATAACAAACAATCTTAAGTGAAAGATCGAATTGTCAGTAAATACATTATTTTAAAACGATCTTGTGATTTTATTCCCAAAGAAAGAGTAGAAAAATTTATACATGCGTATCGATTCGTACTGATAGGTATCGCTACGTCTCGATATGTATACTTAATCTACACATCCAAACGTTTCGATACGAATCGCTTTATATATCTATACGTACCGCTACGTATCGATATGCATCGATACGAATCGATACGTATTGATACGTATCGATACGCATCGATACGAATCGATATGTATCGATACGCACCGATACTCATCGATACATATCGATACGCATCGATACGTATCGATACGCATCGATACGTATCGATACGTATCGATATATATATCGATATTCGATATATCGATACATATCGATATAGAATATGTATCGATATTCGATACGCAAAATCCCGTATCGCCCACCCCTAATGATTAGCTCACTAAGAAAGAACAATACTTCAGTACTAATTTGTTGTTCTGCCATGGGAGAAAATTGCCCTTATGGTAATATTTAAAGAGAAAAATATTTTAGCAAACTGGTTAAATATTAATGAATCTGACAAGACGTTTTAAGCGGTAACAACATGAGGAAGGATGGATGGAATCACATGTATTTACAAACTGGTTTAAAAATGTTTCCTACCAGAAAAGGTCATTACTGTTATTGCATGATGGACATTCTACCTATACTTCTTCTGATCTTATTGAAGCCCCTCTGGAAAATCAAATTACGATTATAAAACCTCCTCCCCAAATTACATACGTTTTACAATGCTGAGATGTTGCTATATTCCAATTTTTAAAAAATGGGTGGGAAAAAGAGCTTGTGAAGTGGCAAAAAAGTAATTCACGACAAAGAATATCAAAATCAACTTTTGTTGCTGGTAACGCCGGCAACAAATTCCTTTTATTTTAAAAATTACAGTTTATTAATTCGATAAATTATTGCCAGAATAGCATTCAATTCAGGTTATTTTAATTTATAGATAAATTGAAACATATGCCAATTCTGACAATAACTAAATTAAAACAGATAGTAACAAACATCGGTGTGATTCGGTTCGCTAGTAAATTGTGGCATCGGTGTGTACGTCAAAATAACCCCTTGCACCCGTCTTAGAGTGGGTTCGAAAACGTTAAATTTCTAAATTGGTGATCCTTGCCTTCCTTCAATGACCATCCTAAATCTCACCCTTTAAACGCCTATTTAAAGCGAGCTGCAGATCTTGGGTAAGTTCATTGCTTTATTTTGTTTGTTCATGTTTAAAAAATTACAGTCCACTGTGTCTTAACCGAGCGTTAATATTTGGTTACCTTCGGGCACGGATTGTTAGTAGCGGGAATTTAGCACTCTACTAAATACCGGGTTATAAGGGTTATTTTGCTCGTTCATGCCACAGTTTATTTACAAGAATCGTTCACTATAGATAACATAAACAGGTGTATGTTAAACAGACCTTTCGCGCTCTGTTGTCGCATATGCTTTTCTATTTCAAATTCGCTTATCTATCCTTGCAATAGTGAGTACATTTGAAATAGCGTAAACAATACAAATCTTTTGTTCTAAATTTATATATTTGTTATACATCTGCAATTTGTTATTAATCACCGAATTATTAATATCACAATGAGTAAAGCGGTTAATAGATTAAAATCACTTCAATCTAAAAAGGAAATCTATTTCCAAAGAATTCAAATTCTTTACGATAAAAGTAAAAACATTCAAGATTTGGTAATTTTAAAAGAATTTAAAATAAGACACGTAACCCTAGATGACACAAAACGGAAATTAGATGAAATTCTAGATGAAATCAATATGATAGGGTTTGAAACGGATCCAGAATTTAAACCGAACTACAATGAATTAAACGCTATCGATGAACTTTATTGTTACATTCAGGATGTTGCTACTGGTCTAATCACTTCGAAAGTTACCGATCAATCTTCTCAAAATCAAACTATGCACGCAGCTGAAGCTACTGTTCGTCTCCCAAAAATTGATCTAATTGATTTTAACGGCGATTTTCTAAAATAGCCTCTTTTCTACGAAACATTTAAAAGCCAACATAATAATTCTAATTTGGACAATACTTGCAAAATGCATTATTTATTAGGAAAATTACGGGGTAGCGCTCTGGCATTAAGCTCTGGTATGTTACCGACGGCTGAAAGTTACTCTATACTATGGGCCGCTTTAATTGAAAAATACGAAGATAAACGCGCTTTAGCTAACACTTATCTTTCTCAGGTTTTCGACTTTAAAGCGCTTCAAACGGAAGGTATTATCAGTCTAAATTCATTCATAGAAAAGGTCGACTCTGCAATCAATGCTCTTCGTAAATTAAACATTACAAACTTGTCTGATTTTATTCTTACTTCTATTGCTTTATCAAAGCTAGACAATCATACAAGACGAATTTTTGAACAATCTTTAAAGGAGGTTCGATTCCTACTTACGATGAGCTAGCCACGTTCGTAAAAGAACAAGTTAAAATTTTAGATCGAACCAGCAGTAGCAAAACAAAGCAAATTAATGGCCACACAAACAAGACGAAGGTCTTACATGCCTTCATACAAAAGAAGTAAATAATCACGACAATTTGAAATGTGCTTATTGTAAAGGCGAACATCATCGATTAGCTAGGTGTTACAAATTTCTTAATCTTTCTCCGCAAAATCGAATTTCTTTTGTTAAAGATCAAAAATTGTGTATTAACTGTCTCAGTTCTAAGCACGCTTTGTCGTTATGCCCTTCCACGTATTCATGTAGGTTGTGCAGTAACCGTCATCATTCAGTGTTACATATTCCTAGTCCGATTGTTGACACAAATAATCAAGCGTTATCTAATCCTATAAATACAAATGAAGCAATTAATGCGAGTCTTTGTTCAACGTCGACTAAGGAAGGTTCAGATAAAAATTACATGATTCTTTTAGCGACTGCGATCGTTAAAGTTGAATTAACAATGGGTACTCATCTGCGGTTGAGATTTCTAATTGATAGTGCTAGTCAATGTAACTTCATTACATCTAAATGCTGTCAATTGCTTCGATTACCTGTAAATAAAACATACACGTCTATTTCAGGGATCGGTGCGTCTTTCAAACCTGTTCGTGGTCAACGCAAATAGCATTTACATCTCAACATGATGCAGATGTTAAATACAAAATGCAAGCGTTCGTGTTAGACAAAATCACGGATCGTTTGCCATCTTGTGCTGTCGACCCAGCAGTTTGTAAACATTTCAGCAATCTACGTTTAGCCGATGAAACTTTCTTTCGTCCTGGAGAAATTCACGGAATTATAGGTGCTGAACTTGTACCTCATATTTTGGAATCATTCAAATATTCAAGTCCCGATTTACCTGTTGCCATAAATTCCACTTTAGGATTTATAATTATGGGTCAAACTTCAATTCAAAATGTCAGGACCAATTTACAGGTTTATTGTTGTGTTGAAGGGTCCGAGGTCATAGAACCTTTGCTTCAGAAATTTTGGGAGCTTGAAGAAGTAGGTGAAGTCGTTACTCGTAGTTCCGATGATATTAAATGTGAAGAATTGTTCTCTACTTCAACAAAACGAGATGATACCGGTCGATACATTGTTGCTTTACTTTTTACAGAATATCCGCCAAACTTAGGAAATTCCTTTTCCACAGCTTTGCGCAGATTTTATTCTCTAGAAAAAAGATTTTCTTTATCGCCGTCATACAGAGTAGCCTATAGTGCGGCTATGACAGATTATATTGAGCAAGGTCATATAAACTTTATTCCAAATTGTACTCCTCATTTCAAAGGGGTGTTTAAGGAAGAATCGGTTTCTACCCCTTTACGCATCGTTTTTGATGCATCGTCTAAAGATGCATTTAATAAATCTTTAAATGACTGCCTTTATGCCGGTCCAAAATTGCAAACCGATTTATTTTGCATATTAATTAATTTTCGATTAATGGAATTTGCCTTTATTTCTGACGTTCGTCAGATGTTTCGCCAAATAAAAATATGTTCCGAACATCAATCTTATCAACGTTTGCTTTGGCGATTCAGCACAGATGAACCATTACAAACGTATCAACTCACAAGAGTTACTTTTGGTGTCAAATCATCTCCATATTTAGCTCTACGTACTATACTTCAGCTAGCATTAGATGAAGCAAAAAATTTTCTGCTTGCATCCGCAGTTGTACAAAGAGATATGTATGTAGATGACGTAATTTCTTCGGTGGAATCTTTAGATAATGCCAAAGTCCTTTATCATGAACTGCTCGGGCTTTTCACGGCCGGAGGTTTTCAGTTAGTTAAATGGGCCACAAATTCTTCGCATTTAACACACGAAATATCTGAAAATATTCGAATGGACAATGTTGTAGATTTCGAAAGCAATATTTTAAAGGTATTGGGTCTTCAATGGCATCCAAAGGTTGATAATTTAACATTTGCGGTTAAAGGTCCAAATGAAATCTGTACAAAGAGAAATATTCTTTCCACTGTAGCTAGAATGCGGGATCCATTAGGGCTCTTATCTCCCGTGACAATTTTTGCCAAACTACTAATCAAAGAATTATGGATATTAAAGTTGTCTTGGGATGAAGAAACCCCTCCATATATTAAAGGTTTGTGGAATACCTTTCAGCAAGAAATAATTCAACTTTCCGACTTTAAAATATCCCGACACATCGGATATTCATTTGTAACGTCATTACAACTTGTGGGATTTTGCGATGCTTCTGAAAAGGCATACAGTGCCGTCGTATACGCCCGAACACTGTCTCTGGATGGCGAAGTAAAAATTATTTTACTATGCGGTAAAGTTAAATTGGCTCCAATAAAAACTGTCACTATTCCTCGTTTGGAATTATGTGCTGCTTTATTGCTTGCAAGACTATTAAATTGCATCATTCGCACATATTCCTCACGATGCACTATCAAACAAGTTTTTGCGTTTTCTGATTCCATGGTGGTTCTTAACTGGATTCATAAATCGCCCCATTGTTGGAAAACTTTTGTAGCCAATAGAGTGGCAAAAATTCAAAATTTATTACCAGTAACACGCTGGTTTCATGTTAATGGCATTTCAAATCTTGCCGATTGTGCATCTCGCGGTATATCTCTAAATCAATTTCTTAACGCCGAGTTGTGGTTGCAGGGGCCATCGTGGCTTCTTTCTCAAGAAAGCGATTGGCCTATTAAAATCATTGACACGGAAGAAATTATTTTCGCTGACAATAAACTTGAACAGAAATTGGTTTCACTTCCTGTGACACAATCAGAAGTTCATCCCTTATACGCCCTGATTGATAGATGCAGTTCTTACTCTAAATTGTTAAGCATAACTGTTTATGTTTTGAGATTTGTTAAACGTTTGCCTAAAAGGAACCGCATTTCTGCGGAAGATCTTGTTGCGGCGGAAAATATTCTAATTTTAGCAGTGCAAGATAAACATTTTTTCTCCTAAAAGACTTTTCTGGAAAAGGGACAACTTTGTTCGAAACCCTTTCGACATTTGAATCCTTTTCTTTCAAATAACTTAATTAGAGTTGGAGGTCGTCTGTCAAATGCAAATATTTCATATGATCAGCAGCATCCAGTTCTTTTACCTAAGAAAGATCGTTTTACCGATTTATTAATTGATCATTTTCATGTAAAAAATTTACACACAGGGCCACATCTTCTGCTTTCTCTATTACGTCAGCATTATTGGATTATAGCGGCTAGAAATTTGGTTTGGACTCGTGTTCAAAATTGTAATCATTGTTTCAGAAGAAAACATCGACCTTCTTTTCCTCTTATGGCTGACTTACCGTCTCCTAGGGTTAATCAGGCCAAAGCATTTATGCATACTGGCACTGATTTTGCCGGACCTTTTAATATAACTCTTAGTAGACACCGGGGAGTTAAAGCTCAAAAGGCCTATATATGCATATTTGTTTGTTTAACAACTCGTGCCGTGCATCTAGAATTAGCGTCAAGTTTGTCAACCGACATATTCCTTGCCGTTTTTAAGCGTTTCCTTGCTAGAAGGGGACCATGTGCGGTTATGTATTCCGACCGCGGGACAAATTTCGTGGGCGCTAAAAATTATTTAGATTCCCTTCAAGAATTTTTCCGAAATTCAAATTGCCTAAATGCCATTGGCTATGAACTTAGTCAAAGGCGCATTGATTGGAAATTCAATCCGCCTTCGGCTCCTCATTTTGGAGGAATATGGGACGGGAATATCAAAAGCGTGAAAGGTCATTTAATGAAAGTTGTGGGAGAGCAAATACTTTCTTATGAAGAATTTTCAACGGTTTTAACACAAATCGAAGCGTTGTTAAATTCACGTCCGTTATGCTTGCTTAGTTCAGACCCTTCGGAACCTCTCGCATTATCGCCTGCTCATTTTTTAACTCTCACCCCGTTGCAGTTCTTGCCCGCTGCCGATGAAACCGGAAAGGCGCTTACGCTTGTAAATCGCAAGCAACTTTTAGATCAAATTGTTCAATCCTATTGGAAGCGATGGTCTAGGGAATACTTGTGTGAACTACAATCCCGACAGAAGTGGAATACCCCTTCCTGTCCTGTTGAGCCAGGTTTAGTCGTGATAGTGATGCGCGATAATTGCCCGCCTTTGCAGTGGCCAACAGGGGTAATTGAACAAACTCACCCCGGAAAAGACGGCATTATTAGGGTTGTCACAGTACGTACAAAAGATGGGGTTTATACCCGTCCAGTAGCAGAGCTGTGTTCACTCCCCACGCAGTAAACATTTTTTTTTACATGCACTGTTTATAGTTTTCTTTTCTTTTCTTTTTTTTCCATTTAATATGAATTTTTCATTTTGTTAAAATCTTATTTTAAGGCCGGAGGATATGGTAATGCCGGCAACAAATTCCTTTTATTTTAAAAATTACAGTTTATTAATTTGATAAATTATTGCCAGAATAGCATTCAATTCAGGTTATTTTAATTTATAGATAAATTGAAACATATGCCAATTCTGACAATAACTAAATTAAAACAGATAGTAACAAACATCGGTGTGATTCGGTTCGCTAGTAAATTGTGGCATCGGTGTGCACGTCAAAATAACCCCTTGCACCCGTCTTAGAGTGGGTTCAATAACGTTAAATTTCTAAATTGGCGATCCTTGCCTTCCTGCAATGACCATCCTAAATCTCACCCTTTAAACGCCTATTTAAAGTGAGCTGCAGATCTTGGGTAAGTTCATTGCTTTATTTTGTTTGTTCATGTTTAAAAAATTACAGTCCACTGTGTCTTAACCGAGCGTTAATAGTTGCAATTTTAGAGTTTATGACAATTTGAAATTAGATGTGATTAAAAATGGATTCAAAGCAACTATAATCTATGATGAAACGTGCACTAAAAAAAGGGAATCTTGTAAATACATATTAAAGAAGATGTATTCAGACCTGAACACAGTAAAGAATGTAAGCAATTTTTATTAAAAAAAGAAAAAATTAAACTATCTCTGTACTACCTAACAATACTGCATTACAATCAAATGAAAGACAACTCAACTAAAGAAAATGAAAGAAGTATAAATACAGACGTTTATGATACTACTCGACAGAACATTGAACAAGAGATTGAACTTGTTAATGATTATGTTGTTGTAAGTTGTGATGAAAAATACTATCCTGCACAGGTAATAAAACTAGAAGGTAGTGAAATAACTGTACAGCATATGGATAAATGTGGAAAATGTAATAGCTGGAAATGGCCAGAAAAGCCTGATGTGCTTACTTATATATCGAATGAAATTTCTACAATTATTCCACAACCAATTGCTATTAATAAATAGTATATATAATGTCCCTTAGGTGGAAAGATATCTAGACGAATTTTGACAAAGTTTAAATCTTTAAGTAAATTTTTTGGCATTTTAAATATATCAACGTTATGCTGTTAATTGCTTTTTTCATTTTAGGAAATGAAGAACTTGACTTTGTAAAATACTTATAATAGGCGAAGATTTAGTATCATATTAGACTCCATAACTTAAAAGCAATAAGATTTATCTTAAAGTTAAAAATAGTCTTGAAAGAAGAAACATTCACTTTCCACCATAGTCTGTTAACATTACTCTTATGAAAATGTATGTGGTATGGCAAACTTATCCCATCTTTTTGGGTAAGTGGGCCACGCTCCATTAAAAGAAGAATAGTCTGCAACAAATAGAAGATGAAAGTGTCTAAAGTTTTTATTTCGAACAAGTCTTTCCAAAGAACTGCACCTGAAAAACTTTTCAAAATACCAAAGATATTCCCGCATCAATTTAAAAAGTTGTAGATTGGATCCCCGCTTACCCCACCTTATCTTTTTTTATTTTAGCATATTTTTTAAGACATTAATAACAGCAACGCATGAAAATTTAGCAAGTAAAGAAGTTACAGTCTTTGCCAGCTAGTTCTGGGAGTTCATTTATGTTAATTTATGCATACAAAGAAAACTGCTTGTAATAAGTTATGATTCCATTTATTTTTTTATTTCTAAACCCATTAAAGTTTATGTTACTATGCTTTAAATCATATTCAATTTGTACTTACCATGTTATTGGGGAGGTGAGCAAGATTACACTTCTCAAATTGATCAACCGGTGCTCTTTCACCATTGGGGCATAATAATTCAAAGTCTGCTGATTTTAGATCTGCTGCCCAAGCATCCTTACTCTTTCCATCTGGAACGTAACGGTTTATAAAAGTTTAACGCAATATAATTTTACCTGTATGACCGAATACAGTTGAAGGCCAAAGAAATGCAACATCTGCTTGACCTTCGACCAAACACCTGAATGCTCCAAAAGCAGCGTACGGCTCAGAATAGTGAAAGGTGCATTTTGAACTTCCTTGACCAGCACATTGACTACAAAGTTTGTCGGCTACAGCTTGCGGTAGCTTATGAACAGGATCTTTTGCTCCAGGTATACAACTTCCTTCCTGAGAAGTACTCAGAAAATGCTTTTGGATAAGGGCAATCATCTTCTTTAATAAGACCTAATTTAATTAAAGTATACAATGGTGTATAGTATCCAGCAAAACTCTCAGGTCCATAACGAGGATGACAAGATTTAGCACCACGCAAATCGGCAAGCGATTTATATGCAGAGTTCTTTTTAACAACAGCTACTGAGTAATAACTGGTTGCATTGTTCTCACGTTTTATTTCAGTTACAATTGGTTTTAAATTGTACTGTTTCTGAGCCTTTAAAACCAAGTCGCCGCTTACAGAAATAATGTCAGCGCTGCCATCTCGTATCGCCTTAAAGCAGTCGTCGTGAGTCTTTTCTTGAACACAGTCAAACCTAGGACGAATATCTCTTGAGAATGCAGCAGCACTAAGCTTCCTGCACTTCTTAAGCTCTGTTGCTGAGAGAACGCAGATTTTAATGGTTTTGAATGGAGGACCGTAATCACGTTCTAATACATCAGTGTAATTAGCTTTATCTAAATAATCTCCAGCCGCTATTACTTTAGTTTCATGTGGGAATGTAAGGTTGCTCATTTCTAGAATTTTACCAAGCCAAGGAGCATTAATACGATTGCCAATTGCATAAAGGTTTTCGAGTTTTTTACGTAATTCTTCAACTTTTTTAACTCCATCAGCATTGGTGATGTAACCTGGCCAAGGACGAGCTGCCCAACGACACGGTCTTCCTCGAATGGGTAATCGACTTCCATCAGGACAAAGGTAAGCAAATAGGTCCGGATTCTCATTAGAAGGTTTAGCTGGTATAGTTCCAATTGGAAGCTAAAAAAAAAAATAGATGAACACACAATATATTAAAGAAGTGGCATTTTAAATATTAGAGTTTTGGTATACAGTTGTGTATTCCTAGATATATGACTATAGTGCTTATAAAATAGCAATTATTACTTCAAATTTAAATACAGCATTAGGCGATAGTAAACTTTATCCCAACCATCTGAAAACTATGTAATATTAACATTTCAAATGTATCAATTGTACAACACTTGAAGCGAAAGAAGTAAGTTTACATTACTGTACTTGAGATATATTCATGAGTCTAGCCTGTACAAAATTCATTCAAAAGTTGTATTACTAGACACTCGTTGGACAATACGAAAGGGTATGAAAAAGAATGTTAAAAGCTAATCACAGAAATCAGCAAATTCTTTTCTATAATTACATTCCAAATTTGAATAGATATCAAGTTTTGTAACGTGATCTCAAATTTTGTAACTGAGCGCTAACCTTTATAATTTAACAACCTGCCATATCCCAGGTTGGTGAAGTCACGTTAGGATGGGTGCAGTGCTGAATTATTTTCAAAGTAAACGAAGCACTTATCTAGGGGTTCCTAACTGACATCAACCCCATCGATAGTGGTTAATAAAATATAAAATTTAGAACAAAAGTTCCAAACTTCAGTAACGAATACTGTTTGTTAAATATACAAAATCAGCAACAAACGTTGATTTGAATTTAGCAGTGATGCTGTATGTAAAAAAATAAGCAGGCCTCACTTAATTGCCTTTAAATAATATAGATAATAATCAGAATAGAAAATTTCTTTTTAGTATTCGAACCAAATTAGTCAGGTTAATGTTAATTAGTTGTAGGCATTTTGTGGAATGAAAAAAATCAAGTCTAGCATTTAAACAAGATGACGTAACTGATCTGATTAGTTGGAAGTGTAGCTCATCTTACAACTTCAGCCCAGAGAATTAATTTGTTATTATACAGTGAAGTTTGTCTACCTCAACTGTACATAACAAGGTAGGTTGCTGACTAACTCAAGTAGCTGCAATATGTGTGACTACTATGCCCAAAGTCCTGGGTTCGAATCTCGATGCGTTCCGCTTGAAAATGTTATGCGAGCATTTTTCACAAAAATACACCATGTCCGGATTAGAGATAGAATGGAGGTCCCACGTGTGGTATTTAGTCACGCATGTTGTTTGGAACAGCAAGGGTTCGGCAAAATTCAAACTTTCCAGGCTAAAAACTCATCTCCTGATCAATGTAGTACCTTTGGGTGGAACATTGGAAAATCAAATGTAGTGACTAACCCAAGTAAAGGGTGAGATAAGTACTTAGGAGTCAAAGTGCTATTGCAAGAGAATATTTGACTTACAGGGTTTTCCAATTGATTTTCACTGTTTCTCAATTGCTTTTCACTTTATATTATTTACGATTCCCATTTCTCAAATGATTGTCACTTCTTATCATTTAACCTTACTTGTAAATCATGGCTGAACATGCGCTGAGACAAAATAATGAAATAAGTAATGAAATTCGCGTTATAGTAATTAATCTAATGGATCATGAATTATGGTCATGCAAATTGGACAGCAGTTTAATATTATACCTAATACTTCAAGAAAAATTTACGATGTACATAAGAGGACAAGTCAATGGGCAAAACTAACAGGAGGCCACATAAATCAGTTCTAAAATGAAGACAAAAGTGAACCTATTTGTAGTTGGATAGATTTGGATTGCACACAAACATCGCAAGTTTTAAGGGCAAGTACCTTAGGGCATGTCCATAATTTCAATTTCTACAATTAACAGGACATTGGAGGAATTTCACTATTCTCTAAAGAGGATAGAAAAAATTCTAGAAAGAAGAAATTTTCCAGGGGTTATTCAGAAACCATTTGGGTATGCTGTGGAGTACAAACAGAATTTGTGCACAAAAGAGAAAATATTTTTCATTGATGAATTCGGAATTCAGGTTTATTTAAGAGAGAATTATGAAATATCTGCATTAAATATACTAGCTCATGTGAAAGAGCTCAAATAAAGAGCAGACATTGTTTAATTGCTGCTGCAGTGAATGTAAATTCGTTGTATTTATTTCAATTGCAAGATAGACCATATAATGCGAAACATTTTACCGAATTTTTGGTTAATTTAATTAATTATTTACAAAATGATGGAATTGATGGTCGTGGATAACGTACGATTTCACAAAAACGCTGATCTTGTGAATACGATCAGAAATCACTGTCATCATGTTGTCTACATTTCTCCCTATAGTCCATTTCTTAATCTGATCGAGGAATTATTTAGCCAGTGGAAGAATAGTATTAAGCGAACGCAATGAAGATGAATTATATGTTGCTGTACATGTTGCAGACTTTCTAGTTGCCGCTTGAAGCGAGCGGACGTGTTTTTGCCGAGCTCCCGCTTCAGCAATAACAGTAAGTTTTTATCTAGAGTTTATATTATTTATTGTTGTATTATTTTATTTGAAGCTTTGCTTTTTATTGTGTTTTATTTTTATAATTGTGTGCCATCAAATTTTAAATACAGGGCAGTAAAATAAAATTTAAAAACAGAATTTAAACCTAATAAATACTAAATAAATCGCGTTTTTCTTTGCAATTTAAATTAAAATCCGCGTTTTAAAATAAACCAACTAAATTTCGGGTTAATAAAACAAAGGTCTACTAAACAAATACTCAAAAATAATTTCGAATAACTTAAAAAGGCCTTTTTAATATATTTAAAACAAAAACCGCGTAAATCGAGTTAAAAAGCCGGGTAAAACAACCAAAAAGTGTGTGAATTTTTATAGTGCGCGTATAATCAAATAATAAGTTAAAAACAAATATCTAGGCCTCTTTTAAATCAAATAAATATCTTAAAAACTGTAAATTTTAAAACAATTTTAATATAAATTTTCCGTAATTTAAGTACACGCGTACTTAAAAGTTTCTTTAAATCGATTTTTGGTGTAATTAAGCGGTGTAACAGTTACAAGTTGTGCTAGTTACCAAGTGATTAAGTGAAAGGTCATTTCCGGTTACCGCATTCCGATTGCGCTCGACTTTATTTGTTAATTACATTTAAAAATAAAGTGATATTATTTATAAATTAGATATTTTGATATTTTGAAGTAATTAATTTATTTAAATTTGATTTGGCGGTTTTTAAAAATTTAAAATAAATAGTGTTCTTTACGGTACATTTCAAATCGAGATATTTTTATTGCGTTAGGGAATTTATTTGGTTCTAGTTGTTTTTTGACGCTTAGTGTTCGCTGTATTTTTGTTAAAATTTAATATTTAATTGGGCGGTTCGAAGTTTAAATAAATACAAAGTTGCTTACGGTTCACCTTTAAACAAAACATTTTGATTGGACCAACGTTTTGCGCTCTTCTAGCGTCGTTCTTTTAGCGTCGTAACGGTCAAGTCGTTTTTTGAGCTGCGTTTTAGGTGTCATTCTTTGTTGATAGTATTGTCAGCATGGTGGTCCACCGCGACGAGGAGCCGTTGCCCAGGAAGAAGAGGGGGGATCGGTCGGAGTCTGATAGGTCGGAGGCTGAGGGCGCTGTTGGGGGGAAACAGCTGAAGGTAGTTTTAAAAGACATTATGATAGGGATTCAGGAGGAGGTAGAGAAGTCTGTGTCTGCAGCGGTCGTGTCGGGGGAGTTGGGGTCACCCGTGGTGGTTGCGGCGCCAGAATTGCCCTGTACTTCGAGAGCCCAGCGCACAATGTCGACTAGCAGCAACGTTAGCGTTGATGCTAGCGACCTCAATGAGCTGGAGCTCTTGAAGTTCAGGGTGAGGAAGGCGCACGCTGCCGTCTATGGGAAGGTGCCGACGACCTCCGCCACTATCGTCGTTCAATTTACGAATTGAAAAATTTAAGTACTGAATGAAAAACTAACTAGCTAGTATAGGCAACAAATTCTTGATCTCAGTTTGTCGTTTAAATTCAACAGCAGTTAACAATTGTTAAGCAAATTAGTCTGGAAACAAACTTCTTAAAGTTACAATACGTAATATCTAAAATATCACATAAAAATATAGAAATGGAATTTAAAACTGTAATACCTGTGTGAAAGTCTAGAACAAAAAATTTGGTATAAATAAATTTACAAACCGCGATCCTTTTCTGAGAAACTTGATCTCTCAACTATGAACACATTTTAATTGATGAGGCATTACCATGTCACTCAAATTTAAAAGTTGCAGTATAAGAAATATGGAAAAATAAAAGTTGGACATACTCATTTGGTGGTTTTCAAGATAAGGTATACTATATAGCTTTTTAGAGTAAACTTTTTGTGTCTTATCGTAATTAAATCTCAACTTACCCCAAAGAACTTTTTGACGAAAATTTCCTTCGTGAAGCCAACGTCTCCATTATTATGTGCCAAACAGCGAAGGACTCCTTCGTAGCCGGAATAAATATCAGGATAATCACATTGTGCTGGTTTTTCGCACATGTCACACAGATTACTGTATCTTTCTTCTGCAAACAAAACACAATAAATAAGTTATCAACGCAAAAAGATTTGTAAACGTACTAAGTTTTTTGTTGACTTCTGGATCAAGAGACCATTTTCCTACTATGCAGGATTTGTTAAAGAAGTTTGAAAATGCTTTCAATTCATTTTCTCGCGGGGAAATGCCTGGTTCTGCTAAATTTCCAATAAGTCCCATATTTTTGAGTTTGATGAGAGGAACTTTGTATCCGACATTGCGGCCAACTCCAGTGTGGCATGAGTTTAATCCTCGAAGATTTTGTATGCTATCAAGCTTCAAGTCTTTGTGGATAAGGACTACGCCTTCGTATCTAAATTCACCTGCAAAATATTTTTATGAATAGAATGAAAATGAATTTGAATTCTGCGATACGATTTAAATTATATATAATAAAAACCCCTTCACCATAAATTATTTTAAACTAGATCTGTATTTCTGACACAGTTTCCAGTGAGGTTCAGATTCAAATTACAATTTATTGATCAATGCTATAGATACACTGCATTGTACTTTTTGTGTCTTATATTTTGCATAAACTTGACTCATTTATTCCTGAAATACTTGCAATAGTGAGTTTAAGCAATTTACTACAGTTAAGCAATTTTGAGGACACAAAACGCACATCAGTCTAATTAACTTTTTTAGGTATTCCACAATTTTATAGCTGTAGCAATAACAAAATTTCATAATATTAACTGTAAGCTTTACAGCATAATCGGTTTTTTCTTAACTTAGTTAGCTTTTGGACAATAGTCATTACTAAAAATTAAATAAAACTCATAATTAACATGTTATAGGTATAATATTATAATATTATTATTATAATATTAATATTTGCATATAAAATATGTTCACAGAATCCACCATGGGTCATTAATACTGGAATATTTTAGAGAAAGAATATAATAACCTTGTAACGTACTTATTTCAATTTAAAAATTAAATTACCTGTATTAAAACAACAAACATTATTTTTATAGACTTGTAGTGTTACCTTGACTGTATTTATTCATAAAACTTGCTTGACTGAATATATCAGGTTATCATAAAATAAGGGATATATTTTAAATTATGATAACTTTTTAACAAATTAAGTTAATAACAAGAAATAAATGAAATCTAATTGCTTATGAAATGGGATTTAGTATGCCCAAAACAGGTTACGGCAATTGCTCAATATGACCTCCATTTTGTTGTTGTAAGATCACCATCCTTACCTCCAAATTGTACACAGCATTTCGTAACATTTCTGGTTGAATTGTACCAATTTGCTCCGTAATACTGTCTTTTAATTCTTGTAGCGTAGTTGGTCGTCTTCTAAACACTAAACTTTTAAATAACCCCACAGCCAGTAATCCGCTGGGTTTAGATCAGGTGATCTTGGTGGCCATGAATTTACGAAATGTCTGCTTAACACGCGATCTTGAAAACGTTGGTTAACAATTCTTTGACTGGTCGAAAAATGTGCGGGGTGCTCCATCCTGCATAAAATGATGTTTTCAATTCCGTAGTGCTCGTTTTGCAGCTGTGGAATAACATAATTTTGTAACATTTGCAAGTATCGTTCACCATTTACAGTTACAGATACGGCTTGTCCATTCTGCATTTCCTCGTAGAAATACGGACCAATAATAAAATCAGCTGTAAAACCGCACCAAACGGTGACTTTCTTGTCATGAAGACCTTTTTGAACGATTTGTTGCGGATTTTCTGCAGACCAGATTCTACAGTTTTGAGTATTGACTTCACCATTCAGAGTAAAATGTGCCTCATCTGTCCATAAAATACGGGATAACCATTCGGGTTCAATTTCCATCTGAGCCATTACTCGCAAAGAAAATCGTACCTAGTAGCCAAATCTGCGTCCTTTAATTCAAACAGCATTTTCAGTTTATATGGATACATGTTTAGAATTTTGCGTAAAATTTTCCAAACCGTGGTATATGGCATTTGCAATCGCTTGGATATCGCATTTCCACTGCTGATTGCGAGTGAATTGCTTCTGGCTATGTCTTGATTTTCATGAAGAACCTCTGCAACTTGGACATCACTAATTATTGGTCTTCCTGATCTTGGTAAGTCAGTTACAGACCCTGTTCTTTCAAATTTTGTATCAAATTGCGGTACGCTTTCATTTGACAGGGTCCCGCTCTCAAACCCATTCTCGTGCGAAATCTTCGTAATCCAGCAGTGTAATTTCTGCCGGATTCATAATAGCACTGAACTAAACCAATTCTTGTTTGTAAATCCATGTTATTACAGTTGAGTCGTTTGAACTCAACGTTTACTTGAGTTTTAATTTCAAAATAAAACTTCAAATTGAATAATTTCGTTTTGACACTAGTGTCAACAATTGTTATGACAACGCTTTTGTTACTCATAGATACGGTAAAATCCCATTCATTAAGCAACTAGATTTCGTTTATTTTATGTTACTAACTTAATTTATTAAAAAGTTGTAATGATTTAAAATATATCCCTTACTTTATGATAACCTAGTATATGTGAGAATTGCTCACCACAAGAGTTTAAAATATATTTACCTTCAGGCTCGTCGTATGTTCTAACTTCTTCAAAAACCGCAAAATCTTGGTTAGGTAGTTTGGCAGCGACAAGCATGTCTTCTGGTTCTGCTGCAATGAAATCACCTTTTCGGTCCTTTACTGTTTCCAGACATTCAATTCTGAAATTAAAACCTTGTTAATGTATCGATCTCCTCGTCGGTACGATGTGAATTTAAATATTTACTTATCTTACAAATTTCTAGACAAAGAATCCTTTCAGGGAACCCGAAAGTTTAACATTTTTGCATTGTGAATACAAGTAATAATTCAGCTGCAAAGATGGTTAATCATAGCAAACTGGTTCTAATTCTTCTAAATTTGGCAGTAAAAAACTAAGAGCTTTCAATCCAAGCACCTTTTCTTATGCCAGTCGATGTACATTTAACTTATACACTGAGACAAGATTAGAAGTATGTGGATTTTGACAGTGTATTATATATTATCCTCAAAAGAAGACAGCAACTATTTCGGTACTTAGAGTGATATAGACCATAGAGGTGTCGGTATAGCATTTTAAGACACAACTGCGATGTGGAAGGCAATGGAAGACCCAAGTAAATAGCGTACCAAAATGAAGGTAAAAGATTTCAGAGTTAAAATAGTCCCCCCATTTGGATCTCCAGGAGGAAACTACTTCGGAGGATATGATCGCAAGTTAAATAAGAAGAAAAGAAGAACTGGAAAGATCTTGCGAGCCGGGACTTGGGGTATTAGAAGCATGAAGCAAGTAAATAAGCTAGAAAATTTAAAAATTGAAATGGATAGGTTAGCAATAGCCACAGTAGGGATTAGTGAAATTCAGTGGTCAAAGGCGGGGGATTTTTGGAGCGGGGACTTTAGGGTAATTCACAGTTGATTGGAGGAAGGTAATTTAGGTGTACGAATAGTTATGTGGAAAAAGATAGGACATTGTGTAGAAAACAATTTACAAAAAATAAATGAGTGCTCATGGTTAGATTAGTATCACAAAAATACGCCCTCGTTTGGATGAGACAAAATGGAGGTCTCGTGTGTGAGCATTATTACACACGTTAAAGATCCCTACCTACATTGAAACAGCAAGGGTCCAGTATAATTCAAAATATTCCTGGTAAAAAAATTGCTTCATGGCCAATGTAGTACGTTCAGGTGGAGCTTTAGAAAATCAAATGTAGCGTTTCTGAAGAAGAAACTCAACATGAAGATAGTATTGGTAGGAAAAAAATTACAGGTTCTTATCTTGATTGCTACAAAGAAACGATCAAAATATGCACGAAAACTCAAAAATATTGTTCAGTTTGCGAAAAGCCAGTCTGCGATGAACACGGTGTATTGAAAATTAAATGTATTGATTGTACTAAATAAATGGAAATATATTCTAATTTATCTGGCAAATTATTGTAATTGGTAGTTTATTAACTGCTATTACCTCAGTGAAGTATTTGTCAATGATATTAATTTATTCCCGAGTCTAAACATCAATTGTCATCTGGAAGGTACCAAGATGTGTCCATAAAGCACATGTAACATCATTTAGTTTAGGTTCAAAAACTTTGAAAAAAACTACCGGTACGTTTATAGCTTCTAAAAGTGTTAAAGAATAGGAATTTGAAGAGTCAGCTTGAGATTTCAGTTGTTATTCAAGTTATAAGGAAAAATTTGACAAGATGGGCACCCAGGTATTCGGGTGTGTACATAAACATTAAGAGCACTTGTAATAAATCCTCCAGGAAAGTTTCCATCAACAATTTTTATTGACCAGCTATCAATAACTCTAAGAAAAAAGCATTTCCTAGATAATCGTTATAACAATAATATTTATATATATTTAAAAAAATGCCAATGGAAAATCTTGAAAATCAAATAACAAACTTATCTCACACTTTGTCTACCATTTATAGACAAATACAAATCCCATTAGTTAAGATTATAAATATCGCTTGATAAATAAGTTATTCAATGAAGTAAGGATTTTTTCATTATGTTTAAATCAAATAAGAAGCCTTGAAACTGTGTCAAAGACCTTACTTGATATCTACTAAAACTAGTAGCATTGAATCAGCATTTTAATTAAAAAGCAATCATCAACATCATCATTAGGTCTTCAGTCCTAGAACTGGTTGGACGCGTACCCTCATTGTTTCCTAGTCTGAACCAAGCTACACATTTTGCTGAAATTTGCTCAGTCTGCACCTATCACTTTCTGCGCGCGAAAGTCTGATCTCGGTCTACCCCTACCTATTTTCCTATCTCTGCTTGTAATATATCCCGTACTATTTCCCAGAAATACCTTATAACATATCCTGTCCTTCTATTTCTCCTATTTTTTTGTTTTCCCCAGATATCTTTATTCTTCTACTATTTCTACATCTAATTTGTTATTAACTTTGTCTGTCCATGCTACCATCTTCATACATCTGAAGCACAACATTCCAGAAGGCTTCTATCTCTTTCTGTCTGCTTTTCCTACTGCCCCTACTTCATAGATGTACTGTGCTGTGCTCCACACTATGCTTTGAATAGTTTTATTCTTGTATATATGTTCATTGTCTTTGAACATAGCTGATGTTCTTTCTTGTTTGATGCGGTTCGGTCACTTTCTATTGTTTTACGGTTTATACTATTTCCCTGATATTCAGTGGTATGTGAAGGGGAGTAAGCAGCCTTTGGCTGCCAAGTTTCCCCAGCAATTGAACCTTTGTCGAATTAATAGTTTTTCGCGCAATCAATATTAGTTGAAAATATTTCACAACCACACCTGTAGTTGTTTATAATAATCGTCCCACGGATTGGGCGCACATTAATGTTGTATTAATCGAGCCCCACGATTGGGTATGTCATAAATGTTGTGATATACTTGCCCCACGGCTTGGGCGTACATAAATTACTGTGATATAACCCTTATGTTGCTCAAACATTTGTGAAAATGTTAATTTATAATTTTTTTTTTGCCTTTTCTAGCTGATTCAATTAAATAAAGCAATTCCACAATACACAGTATAATGATTAAATATTTACAACTTTTTCCCTTTTTAAATATCTTCTCTCTTTTTGAATTATTTACATCAATTGGATTTTTAGAAAATGAAGCCAGCAAAACGAGCTTTTATATTACCTTTATAGACCTATTGAAACGTTTTAAGATGTCTATAACTTTTCATAAAATTATACAAGCAACCCCAATTTGTCGGCTCTTACACTTTTAAATTATTATTGAAATAAAACAGTTTTAAAAATAAATCATATCAAAAATATATAAAACAGTTTTAAAAAATAAATCATATCAAAAATATCTGACTTTAAGTGGTTTAGTAGGCTCTGCATTCCTAAGAATTGAAGTTGATATACAACCAAATTAATATCCCAATCGTTATTGCAATAAAAGGTTTTTCATTTCCACAATAGAATATTTACCATCAATTTTCTTGAACAGGCAGAATTCTCCAAAGTCTCGTATCCAAAAATTGTATTTCAGATCGTACTTGATCGTTATTTAAAGTTTTAACAGGAATCGTAACATTATTTTGATTGTAATTTAAGATTGTAATGGTAGTTTTCGGATGTTAATCACGATGATAATTAAGATGGTAATTAAGAGCCCTGTTTTATTTACTATTAGAAATGGTATAATTTCCTAAATCTTATCTACTTACGTCTCAGAAGTACGGCTCTCTTTACACAATTATACACTCTTTAAAATAATTTTCATTTAACTTTTCACGTAAATATTTATCACATTTAAGTGTAGTGACTGCCCAGTTTTAAAAGTATACTAACTCAATATTCAATTGTTAAGATATTTATAGGATCGGCCCCCTTTAATTTCTGATTCGTTGACTCCACGTGCTGGGCGAGGCCGAGTGTATTATCACTTGTTATTTTAGGAATTTTACCAGTTGACTAGTTCAATAGCATGACGCAATGCTTACTTTGTCACGTATATTCTTATTATACCTATGCATTTACTTCAGAAATCCCAGGAATCTTCATCCAATCGATCACGTCGTATTGTTTGTTGGTCTTATTCTAATCTGAATCGAATAAATTTGGTGTTTATTTATTTCCTAATAAATTGGATTTTTGAGCAAATGTGATACTTTTAAATCACGTACGCTTTTCAAATAATGCATAATTTCTAAGTGCGTTTAAGGTGGATATATCCACGCACTTTTTGAATATTTGTCTAGCCAATTCATGCAGGTTTTTCACTGATTTAATTTCAATGCGTTTCGTTACCTTTTCAAATTTTTATTTTTGCTCATAGTTACTCTTGGATATCTGTTTTAAATCGTTTGTACTTCTATATACAGTGTGCTCTCAACTAATAATATTTATAACGATCTATTTGCTCTTCTAATATCTGTAATTCTGTGCTTCTGTTACTTGATAGTTTCCCTTGTTTATTCTATGAGCCCTATGACTTAACCTACCCCTAAATTAACCCTATAATTACAGCAATATTATATACATATGCAAACATTCTTAGTTCTTGGGAGTAGGTCAATATAAACTAGATCAGATTGAAATATTCATATATTACATGCAGAATCATCTCTATTTACGCGTATCGGTCCGATGGACCTGATCTAGTTCATATTGACCTACTCCCTACATTTACATCTTTATATTATGATACAAATAGTTCTCTTGATGTGTATTTTGTCAAAAGACGAATGTGTTAGCGTTCATCTTTTTAACCAATCTGTTAATGCAATGTATCTATTAATAAACATTTTTATCGTATTTATTTTAAAAAGGGTATTCATTATCTATGTGCGAGTTCAATTCTGAATTGTTTAATATTCGTGCTGTTTCTGGGTATCTAAGTAATCTATTACGTTCTAAAATTAGATGTTAAAGCTATATGAATAAGGAAAAAATAAAAAGCATTTTTGTCGAATGCACAAAATTATTTTAAATAAATAACAATCATTTTTTTGTTATTGTACTGAACTAAAAATAAAGTACAAAATCATAACAAACATTTGAGATTGTAGAAATTTTTTAAGAAATATTTTTAAAATTTTTTACTTTTGACCAATTTTGGATTTAGCAAGCAAAATAAAAGCAATGATTTTACTTATCTTAAGTTATAAATAACGAATGAAGTTTATCACATTCACTGAAAAAATGACAAGAATAATGTACAAGTTTGGTAATTCGATGAGAATTGTATTGAAGCAAGTTTTTCGAATGGGCGACAGTGAAGCGTATTTTTCTAATCTATATCTGACTCTAGACGTTGGGCGCTAGTGAAACGAAGTCTTCCGACATAACTAGAGGTCTATTCCTTGGGTAGAGCTATGAGAAATGGGGGGGGGAGTCGAAATCTGTTTGTATGTCAAACTCAATCTCAGACAAATAGGCGCCACCAAGTCCGGACTTATTCAGGATAATGGCATGGCATATTTCTAAGGGCGGACGTGGAGACCCAAAGAAAGAAAGATCGCCTTCGATGACAAAACCTGTCTTAATAAAATAAGACGCTGTTCCTGTAAGAAATTATAATAGTTAGGTTAATAAAAAGTGGAACACTATTTGTGTCCCGCAAATATACATAAAGAAGTATTAAAAGATATTTTCTAAATAAAGTTGGCATCAAAATTTACTCTTAAAGATGTTAGCTTTCAGTGGTTAGGTTTGATCATATTTGATCAAAATAAAACTTTAATCTTGAACCAATAATTTACTAAAAGAATCTCTTTTAAAATAAAATGCAATGCAACAAAATTTAATAAATAATTGAATTACTTCGTGAATTTTAAATTAAGGTTTATCAAAATTATTCATAATCAAACATTTTACAGCATATTGTAAACTTGTTACACAAAGATACTCCAACCCGTGCAGATCTGTTCAGGCAGATTACATTTAAAAATGTTACTACTCAAGTTATTCCTTTTTAAGTTACATGTACTAGTTTTAGTTTAAAAAAAAAATGATCACAAAAATATTCTTATTTACATAAGATGTGCTAAAGCTGTTCGAAGCATTTGCTTTCAAGAACGCATCTGTCAGCAGTATACTACAGAAAAATAAGTGACGTCAGTAACACCTGTTGTTGTAACTAACGATTTCTTAGAACATCAAATTAGTGAATTTTTAATTTTGACACTGGAAATTCCAGCTCAGCAATAGTTGAAACTTTCACAACATTCAAGCCTTTACACATAAGAACAAATTACCGTGTTTCTAATTTGAAACACAAATAATTACTTAAAGCTAACTACGAACCAAAAACTGCTTTTCTCGCCTAGATGAGGTTATATCATGCGATGTTTACTGCATGTAGTATGAACCCAGCTCATCCTAAACAGCTTCTACCACATGGAATTGTTCCAGGTGTAGAATTAAATACGGTCACATTACATTCGTCAGCTGCTGCAATATGTTGAATCACGCTGCCTTACCAAAGTAGCATCTTTACGCTGTTTCACAAAGTGGTCTTCTTTAAATTGGTTAAACTTTCCATCTTCTAAGTTGCATTTTACACGTCGTATAACAAAGTGGTTTTAACAAAAGGGATTGAATTTTCTATCTTCTAAGTTGCATTGTTCATGTCGTTCGTGCGCTAAATAAAATATCTCAATTAAACAAATTAATAACGTTCATACGATACCAACCGCTATTCAAAGATGTGTCCCGACTCCTCAAAATTTATACGCAAATTGCCGGTCTAAAGTCTCTGGTACATATTATCTCTTCCTCCACGTATGGCCGACTGACTATCAAACTCGCTCGGGCGACCGGAGCGTCCGAGGAGGGGGATGTCAAACCGAAACACGTCTGCGAATAGCTGTAGAAGACACAGATATTCAACCACCAATAGAATAACAAATAAACATGCTGCTCTACGTATTACCTTAGTTGTTAAATGTATTTTACCATTATTTTAATAAAAGTGTTTTATTATTCTCGCACTTTGATGAAGGGATTTATTAATCAAAAATAAAATTGTTACAGTATAACTACAGATAAGTTCACTTTCCAAAGATTATTGTTTAATAGGAAAGAAAGGTTATCTATTTACATATTCATAAAACTGTGAAGATAAGAATGTTTAAGTTTTAGAATTTTTATCATTAATGACAAAACATTTACACAAATAACAACTATTACGAAGTTTCAAAAATATAATTTAATGAACAAGCAAGTTATTATCTTTTTTTCTATTTATGTGTTGATAAAGATGCTATTCAAAACAATAGAGAATTATTTTAAATAAATGGCAATATAAAATACGTGCAGTTAGTAAGAAAGGTCTTCCAGATGAAGTGGTTTTAATTCTTATATTAAACACATAATTTGGTTCGACATGAGAAATTTTTTATTTAAATATGAAAACAATATCTGTCAAATATCCACCTCTTACAGTTGTACTAAGTAATGGTCGTTATCGAAGTTCTAGAACTTTTAATACCGGAATTGCGGAAGTCCCGATTTTGGTTTAGTTTTTCACTGATTTAATTTCAATGCGTTTCGTTACCTTTTCAAATTTTTATTTTTGCTCATAGTTACTCTTGGATATCTGTTTTAAATCGTTTGTACTTCTATATACAGTGTGCTCTCAACTAATAATATTTATAACGATCTATTTGCTCTTCTAATATCTGTAATTCTGTGCTTCTGTTACTTGATAGTTTCCCTTGTTTATTCTATGAGCCCTATGACTTAACCTACCCCTAAATTAACCCTATAATTACAGCAATATTATATACATATGCAAACATTCTTAGTTCTTGGGAGTAGGTCAATATAAACTAGATCAGATTGAAATATTCATATATTACATGCAGAATCATCTCTATTTACGCGTATCGGTCCGATGGACCTGATCTAGTTCATATTGACCTACTCCCTACATTTACATCTTTATATTATGATACAAATAGTTCTCTTGATGTGTATTTTGTCAAAAGACGAATGTGTTAGCGTTCATCTTTTTAACCAATCTGTTAATGCAATGTATCTATTAATAAACATTTTTATCGTATTTATTTTAAAAAGGGTATTCATTATCTATGTGCGAGTTCAATTCTGAATTGTTTAATATTCGTGCTGTTTCTGGGTATCTAAGTAATCTATTACGTTCTAAAATTAGATGTTAAAGCTATATGAATAAGGAAAAAATAAAAAGCATTTTTGTCGAATGCACAAAATTATTTTAAATAAATAACAATCATTTTTTTGTTATTGTACTGAACTAAAAATAAAGTACAAAATCATAACAAACATTTGAGATTGTAGAAATTTTTTAAGAAATATTTTTAAAATTTTTTACTTTTGACCAATTTTGGATTTAGCAAGCAAAATAAAAAGCAATGATTTTACTTATCTTAAGTTATAAATAACGAATGAAGTTTATCACATTCACTGAAAAAAATGACAAGAATAATGTACAAGTTTGGTAATTCGATGAGAATTGTATTGAAGCAAGTTTTTCGAATGGGCGACAGTGAAGCGTATTTTTCTAATCTATATCTGACTCTAGACGTTGGGCGCTAGTGAAACGAAGTCTTCCGACATAACTAGAGGTCTATTCCTTGGGTAGAGCTATGAGAAATGGGGGGGGGAGTCGAAATCTGTTTGTATGTCAAACTCAATCTCAGACAAATAGGCGCCACCAAGTCCGGACTTATTCAGGATAATGGCATGGCATATTTCTAAGGGCGGACGTGGAGACCCAAAGAAAGAAAGATCGCCTTCGATGACAAAAACCTGTCTTAATAAAATAAGACGCTGTTCCTGTAAGAAATTATAATAGTTAGGTTAATAAAAAAGTGGAACACTATTTGTGTCCCGCAAATATACATAAAGAAGTATTAAAAAGATATTTTCTAAATAAAGTTGGCATCAAAAATTTACTCTTAAAGATGTTAGCTTTCAGTGGTTAGGTTTGATCATATTTGATCAAAATAAAAAACTTTAATCTTGAACCAATAATTTACTAAAAAGAATCTCTTTTAAAATAAAATGCAATGCAACAAAATTTAATAAATAATTGAATTACTTCGTGAATTTTAAATTAAGGTTTATCAAAATTATTCATAATCAAACATTTTACAGCATATTGTAAACTTGTTACACAAAGATACTCCAACCCGTGCAGATCTGTTCAGGCAGATTACATTTAAAAATGTTACTACTCAAGTTATTCCTTTTTAAGTTACATGTACTAGTTTTAGTTTCCAAAAAAAATGATCACAAAAATATTCTTATTTACATAAGATGTGCTAAAGCTGTTCGAAGCATTTGCTTTCAAGAACGCATCTGTCAGCAGTATACTACAGAAAAATAAGTGACGTCAGTAACACCTGTTGTTGTAACTAACGATTTCTTAGAACATCAAATTAGTGAATTTTTAATTTTGACACTGGAAATTCCAGCTCAGCAATAGTTGAAACTTTCACAACATTCAAGCCTTTACACATAAGAACAAATTACCGTGTTTCTAATTTGAAACACAAAAAATTACTTAAAGCTAACTACGAACCAAAAACTGCTTTTCTCGCCTAGATGAGGTTATATCATGCGATGTTTACTGCATGTAGTATGAACCCAGCTCATCCTAAACAGCTTCTACCACATGGAATTGTTCCAGGTGTAGAATTAAATACGGTCACATTACATTCGTCAGCTGCTGCAATATGTTGAATCACGCTGCCTTACCAAAGTAGCATCTTTACGCTGTTTCACAAAGTGGTCTTCTTTAAATTGGTTAAACTTTCCATCTTCTAAGTTGCATTTTACACGTCGTATAACAAAGTGGTTTTAACAAAAGGGATTGAATTTTCTATCTTCTAAGTTGCATTGTTCATGTCGTTCGTGCGCTAAATAAAATATCTCAATTAAACAAATTAATAACGTTCATACGATACCAACCGCTATTCAAAGATGTGTCCCGACTCCTCAAAATTTATACGCAAATTGCCGGTCTAAAGTCTCTGGTACATATTATCTCTTCCTCCACGTATGGCCGACTGACTATCAAACTCGCTCGGGCGACCGGAGCGTCCGAGGAGGGGGATGTCAAACCGAAACACGTCTGCGAATAGCTGTAGAAGACACAGATATTCAACCACCAATAGAATAACAAATAAACATGCTGCTCTACGTATTACCTTAGTTGTTAAATGTATTTTACCATTATTTTAATAAAAGTGTTTTATTATTCTCGCACTTTGATGAAGGGATTTATTAATCAAAAATAAAATTGTTACAGTATAACTACAGATAAGTTCACTTTCCAAAGATTATTGTTTAATAGGAAAGAAAGGTTATCTATTTACATATTCATAAAACTGTGAAGATAAGAATGTTTAAGTTTTAGAATTTTTATCATTAATGACAAAACATTTACACAAATAACAACTATTACGAAGTTTCAAAAATATAATTTAATGAACAAGCAAGTTATTATCTTTTTTTCTATTTATGTGTTGATAAAGATGCTATTCAAAACAATAGAGAATTATTTTAAATAAATGGCAATATAAAAATACGTGCAGTTAGTAAGAAAGGTCTTCCAGATGAAGTGGTTTTTAATTCTTATATTAAACACATAATTTGGTTCGACATGAGAAATTTTTTTATTTAAATATGAAAAACAATATCTGTCAAATATCCACCTCTTACAGTTGTACTAAGTAATGGTCGTTATCGAAGTTCTAGAACTTTTAATACCGGAATTGCGGAAGTCCCGATTTTGGTTTAGTTTTTCATGTGTTTGTTATGCGCCATTTTTACTAATCTTACAATTTAAGAGGCTTTGTGTTTTTATCAGTGTTTTAATTTAAATTTTATTTTATTTAATTGTCGGTCCTTTCCTTTTACAAGCATACTCGTAAATATCAGATACGTTATAAATGTCAAAATAATGCTGGTAAAATTTCATTTTTAACCATAATTCGATTTGACTTACGCAAGTATATTTGTCTTACGTTACTAGAAGCTGTTTGCGCGAGAACGAATGAGCGATTCAATACTTAAAGAAAAGTATTTCGAACGTAAAGCGCGAGAACGCGTGGGCGAATCAATACTTGAAGAAAGTTGCTTCGAGCGCTAAGTGTGGGAATTGTACGCGAACGAATACTTAAAGAGGGTTGATTCGAAGGCGAAAACAACTCAGTTTGGCAGGGGCTATGCAAACCACTTCTAGTCAATTTCCTTAGCTTTTATCAACATGTTCAAGACATTATCAACTCACTTAAATTACTCAAATAACCCTTAAAGTTTTTCAAAAATAACGTTTGTAGATAAGTTTCAATAAAATATAATTTTTAAAGATACCGGACACATATTTCTGTATAAGAAAAAATCTAAATCCGACACTTATTTTTGGACCGAGGTAGTATTTTAATTCCCCAATAAATCTGCTACGCATGCATGCTAGTCCCAGGATTAACCTCTTGATATTATTGTTTACAGGTTTCACTGTTTATTTCAGTTTAGGTTCCATTTCCAATAGTTGTACATCAATTGGATTTTAAATTTTTATATTTTGATTTATGAGTCAATTTTTCGATACAATTCCTCAATTTATGCAATTTAGTAAAATCTGCAACTATATAATGAAATTCTGAACACTCCAATGTGACATTACAGAAGTATATATTAAAATTATTATTTCATACTCCTATAGCTTCCGCATCAGATTTTTCAGAAAATTAAAAATATGTAACATTATTTTGAAATGTTAACGTATAAACAGATTAATTAAATAATTAAATTTCATTAACTTGTATTACTTATAAGCAAAATTACATGTTAAATTTACCGTTATATTTTAGTGACCATTCCTTATACTAAAAATCTCAGGTTTACAAATAGCTTTACCCTTAAATATTATAAATTACAGAGGCTGTCATCATAATTTAATGGTCCTACCTTGCAAATCCAATACAATACCTTTTAAAACTTATGTCGATTATAGATTGACGAATCTAATAAATTTAAACGGAATAGTACCTTTTAACGTAAACAAAGAAACGCAATTTTCAGTTGTAGTACTTAATTTTCTTAATATTGTAACGTGATTGACAGCTGGTTACATTTAGTTCAATAACAAACATTACAAATAGCCATAACTTTAAAATATTTCCAATTTGTGAATTACCATCCAATAAAAATTGCAATGTATAATATTCATAATAACGCATAGTCTGGGACGTTTATACTCTAAAGTTCGTATTACCAAGATCTGTCAGGTTGTCGGTCGGCACTTCATTCTCAGCGTTCAGCAGCTGCTTTGGAGAGTCAATGGTCGAGATCAACGTGTCGCCAATATACTGGTCTAACAAATTCAGTACTTAAAATTCCAAGAATGGTACAACATAGTCTATCGATCTAACAGCGGTTGCGTGAGCATGATTTTCGATAAGCCTCGTCGACAGTCTCAGTTGATCTCAGGCAAAGAAGTGGAATTTGGACATCATTCTGAAATCTTGTATTTTGGGAAGTTCAATAGATTATACTAATATTTCATCTTAGTGC
Source organism: Platerodrilus igneus (assembly GCA_036346225.1). NCBI lineage: Eukaryota > Metazoa > Arthropoda > Insecta > Coleoptera > Lycidae > Platerodrilus > Platerodrilus igneus. The sequence continues at coordinate 3,101,791 of JARFIW010001004.1, forward strand.
AATAGCTAGGAAATATGACGTAAAATAATGATCTTACGGATGAGATAAATATAAAACAATTTCCTAAGGCAATATTAGTCAAAGCAACGGAGATTCTAATGGGTTGTCCGTTCTCATTTAAGGTAGAACATGCAGTAACGTAGTCAGCCAGAAGTTCACATGTGTATGCCGTTTTCAACGGCATTACAGATATAATATCAAACAAGATATTATGGTTGGTTTGGTATTAGTCCGTTCTAGTCAAGCAAATTTGATGCAGATGGAAATTTTCGACAGCTGAGCTCAAGGTCCAGTATTTTAGTTCGAGGGTTCAATGCACCGTGAGTGTTCTTTAGCGATTTAATAACTTGAAAATAATTAAAGTATGAATTATCTTACATTAAAGCTATGTGTGACGTATGGTAAACACAAGATAAGTTTGAAATAGTAATCTAACATAAAGTACTCTTGTCAGAATGTTTGCATGTACCAAATAGTGTATTTTATAAAGTTCTGAATGACAATTGTCAGTAAAAGAACATAGATTAGTTTTCCTAATCAAGACGACCATATGCTGTCTTGATTTAACTTTACAAGATGTTTAAAGATTTTGGGTTGGACAGGCAAGCTCATCGACATATGAAATTGACGTATTTATTTAGAATAAAGTACTAGAATAATTACATTTACAGTTAGTACTGACTGAAATTAAATTCTAGTTGTGAAATCAAGGTTATTGCTGATTAAGAAATTTACGTATTATGCCATACACCGTTAGAAATTATACGTCTATCTAATGTAAAATTTTATAGAAAAGATCTATTCAGAGATCTTTTAATTTTGAATGCAAAACTTCATTAGAATTATTATGAGAAATTTTATAAAGATACAAACTTAAATATTGCAGTTATATATATATATATATATATATATATATATATAATCAGAAATTTATCCAAATAGAATCCTTTTTGTTCTTGAAAAACGTTTTATTATTTAACATTCAAAAATTGCAAGTCCTCCCGGAATAGAAAGTGTGTGTAATGAAAACAAATTCCCTCGGTATATTTTAGAAGCCTAAATTCTATTAATTTATTTTTGGCAAATGTTTTTGAGGACACAAATGGTGTCCATGTTGTACTCTTGTTTGTTCACAGGTAAAGCTGAGACATCTGTATGACATCTGGTGGTTGAGGTCTTGGTAAGTGTGTCCTAAAGAGTGAATTTCAGGTTTTATGGCTATGTTAGTGGTGTTAAGATAAGGTTTCCGCATTCCCCTTATACAAGCACAGTTAAATTTTGTTGGTTATTGTATTGAAAAATACGGTGGCGCTCATTAAAAATATTTTTGATCTTTTATCCACCCATGACTCAAGCTCATGATCTACCCAGAGCTAACACTCGACTAGCCGTTTATATCTTAAGAGTTTTTCTTTGTCTCAAGCCATTCTCCATCCAACATTACCTTGGGCTTACAAAAGAAGAAATCCTTGACCTTGTGATATCAGATTAAGGGTTGGAAAATTGGGAGGTTTAATTTTTAGCTGATAGTCACGAGGATAATGAATATTAAAGAAAGAATCCCAATATAATATTTTTTTTACAATATTTTCGTGGTTGACAGTGGATTATAGAAAACGAAACATTACAAATAGCCAAACTATTTTCCAATTTGATTTGTTCAAAGATTGCAAGTAATTTTAAGTAGTCTGGGGACAACCATTGTATTAAAATCCATTTCGGCTATCCGGTCTTTTGTCAATGGCAGACAACTGTCGCCAATATATATGGTCAACAAATTCAGTACTTAAAATTCCAAGAATGTACAACATAGTTATACCATTAGAAAAATAATTGCTATCCGTGACTCTCATTTTGAAAGAGGTTGGATTTGGTTTCTGAAATCTTGTTTTTGGGAAGTTCTGTTAATAGTCATTGGATAGCAGAAATATGACGTAAAATAATGATTTAGGGTGAGATTAATATATAACTTAAGGCTTTAGTCAAAAAACGGAGATTCTAATGGGGTTGTCCGTTGTCAAAAGGTAGAAAGAAACGTAGTCAGAGAAGTTCGCTGGTAGCGTTTTCCGGCATTACAGATATGATATCAAACTTAGTATCACGTTAGTAAAAATGGAAAGGAGTAAGTAGCTCGTCCAGTTTGCGAGGGTTAATGCCCGTGTGTTCGCGGATTTATAAGTGATATTAAAGTATATAATAAAAAGCTTGTGTGCGTGTGGTGCACAAGATAAGTTAAGTTATCAACAAAATCCTGCCGGGTTCGTTGTACCAATGAATTATTCAATAATTGCGAAGAACAAGAGCAACAAGCGAGATTCTCTCCCCCAACTTAAGAGCTGTTCTGGGTTGGAAGGCAAGCCATCCAACAATTGACGATTTTTAGTAAGTAAGTTTTTATATTTAAGTTAGTATGACGAATTTTTAGTTAATTTATTTGTTAGGACGTTTAGGCCATACACCGTAGGATTAATTTAGTGTAAAATTTATAAGATAAGTTTTTTCTATATAAAGTATTTGGGAATTACTTATGTACGTAAAATGATCATAATTCCATATCAACCATTCAATTAAATTTCTAAATTAAAATTCATGAATTTCCTAATGTAAGAGGTTCACGTTTATTGCTCTGTTGATTAAATAGTTTTGTTTGCCGTTGATTAAGTCAATAGTTTTTTTATTTTTTGATCATGAAAGTTACATCAGTAGTCAAAAAGGTAAGAATTGATTAAAAGAAACGATTGTCCTCCTTGGGATGACAAGTCTCTCAAGGTTTTGCATGAACATTTGGACATTCTGGACTTGTCTGGCGCCCTTGGTAATTGTCTTTAAGCCACAATATTTATGAAAGGTAAGTGCCAATTTTTTTTATTGTATAAAATATATTAATTTAGCCCTTTCTGCAAAATTTTAACCCTCTATATGATCTACGACCTTCCGCTAGCTAGTGCCGGTGACCCTCGTTTAATTTTTGTTTTGCAGGTCGCCCCGATTTTATAATTTTAAAGAAAATAATATACTTAGTAGCTGTTTCGTCCTTGTAAATAATTTATAGTTAGGATTTATTATTACTCGAGCTTGTTGGTTATTCTAAATTCGGCGCGGTAGATTAAATTTTTGTTAGTACAAATTTCCCCAATGCGTTTATCTATGCACGTTAACCTGTGTGAATGGTGAACGTTCTGTTGTGCGTGGACGCAGCAATTATCGATTGGAATATCCAAGAACCTCGCTCAAGTATCGCAGAAAAAGTCACTCAACAAGTGTCGTAAAAGGCTGTCGCATATAGTCGCTTTTACAAGTTGCCTCAAGAAGTATCGTAAAGGCCGCAGTAGCCTACAGTCGTAGTCGCATATACCAAGTTAGTGTCGTCCTGTGAATTGTTCACACCGCCTGGTGTATCACCGCCGTATGTATGAACCGCTTTATGTATGTGCCGCGTCGAGTCTTGCACGTGCTGCATGCCGCTAATTGGATGATCCGCTTTGATAAACCGCCCTTGTTACTTGTGCTGTAAGCTGTGAATTGGTTGCAACGTTCTTTCATCTTTATGCTGCATTAAAGGTGAGTGCTAATAGTAAACGCTTTTGTTTGTTTGTCTTGTTTAAGAACATTAATTATTTGTTGCTTGTTACAACACCCTTAGATTAATACAGTCCACATTATCTTTACTAAATTAGCCACCGAAATTTACGCCGCATTTTACAGTAGCTTTTCTGCCTGTAACAAATAGTAAAAAATGATTAAAGAATCTATTGCGGCATTAATTTTTAATTGCTATTGAGAACATAGCAATATTACAATTGGATGTGAACTAAGTTCTTGATAGATTTGCAATAATAAAATCGTATGAGAGATTATAAATTATAAAACATTTAGCAATAATAATGACAAGTAAGAATTATAAATATTTATTTTTATTTTCTTATAGATATACTTTAAATTCATACTTATACTGTTCCTGCTGTAGTTTCTATTGATAACATAATACCTATTTTACGAGAAAAAGCATCATTGATTAATTATTATTATTAAAATAACGAAGCAAATTCTTATTTCATTAAGGATCCAAAAATATTTTGAATCGGGGCTTTTGGCAGTAGCTACGTCACTAGTAAAATTATGATTATCTAGGTTTAAAATTTATTAATATTGCATAAATCTAAATTATGTCATCTGTCTGATCTTACTCTTTTAACAAAAATATCACTGGCGAATACAATAAATGCAATTGAAAAATTACAAACTCACCGATCGCGCTCGGAAACGCAGATAATTTTAACTGGGCTTTTTGTCTCCTGTACGGCCATTTGGTTACAGATTTCCAAAAGGTCTGCGGCAATACATATTTTATCTAAAACAGGACATTTGTATACATTTCTTTCCGTTGCTCAATAGTGTAATCGATCCACAAATTAATATAATTTTCAAAAATACTTACACTCATCTTCGGCACTTCTTCGTATTCTCACAACTCGAACGCTGGTCGCAACCGCAACCAACAAAAGAAGCAACAAGTACTTCATCATGTATAGAACGCGAAAGTGTCTACCAATAAATACTAAGAAGTTGCGCACTTCGAGCGTTTTATAGTGTTCATTACAGTTGGTCACGTGTTACCTAATATGTATTTAGTAATAAATAAACAATGATAAAACATGATGTGATTTTAGTATTAGGGTATTTACAATAATTTACCACTAACTGATTTCCTCGTTTCGTATGTGATTCTTACATAGAAGCCAATCTATTTTCGGTTGAAAGGGCAATGTATTTAGTTAACTTTGGTTATGAAAGATTGCTTTCAGCCACAAACAACAAATTAAGTCATCTTTAGCAGTTAGAAAACTAATTGACATGATTAAATTAAGTGGATTAAAATATATGTAGGTGTGTTAGAAGAGTATCGTGAAATTTATTTCTTCCATGATTGTATGCTTTACTAGGATGTATTATTAATGCTCAAAAGTAAATCAGCGATTTGTAAACAGAAATTAATTCTCTGCTGCAACTCCTTTATTTAACAAAGCCAGAAAAAAATTTAAAGAAATCTATGAAGTTTGATAAAATAAAAAGTGCGTTCAATAAGTTTTCCTACACACCCCCAAAGACTAACTTGCACTAGAATTTCTTACAACTTATCAATAAAAATTATCCTAACCCGACACTTTAATAATATTTACTGATTTTTAAGATATTAAGTAACACTAACAAAAATTTTAACAAACATTAATCGATTTTCAAAATGATATCGTTAGAAGATTAACTAAAATTTTCCAACTAATCCCGAATACTTAATCAATGTTTGAAAAAATTAATGTTTTTAAAAAACCGTGACAGCAAGAAGTTTTCTGTTTTCATTAATCATAAGTGTTTTGCTGGTACTTCGTAACATCATCTAAACACAATTTCGATTTTCTAAATATTTTTTACTGACAGTATTCAAAAATTGTTATTTAAATTCTTTGGCTGAGAACTGCCCCGTTATTGTTACGCGTAAGACGACTGGTTCAGGAAGAAAAGAACAAAGTCAGTAACGGAATGCTCGCCCGAACAAAGGAAAAGAAAGAAAGAAAATGAATGGCACGCTAATACAGTAGGAGATTGGGGGTCTTTAACATTGAAACAAAACAGCACATAACTCAATTCACCCTGAAAAAATGATTAGTATATGTATATATAACATGTACATATGGAGAAAACACTACAATACGGTAAAATACAACACTCGACTAATAACACGGAATAATAAACAGAATAATCTTGAGATTTATTACAGCATTTTTATTCATATTTATACCTCGTAAAACATCATCATTATTACGTCTTCAACCCTGAAACTGATTACACGCGTACTTCCATTGTTTCTTATTCTAAGGTAATCGACACATTTTCTTGAAATTTCCATAATCTTCATATTTCGCCATCTGCGTGCATTAGCCTGATTTAGGTCTACCTTTACATCTCTGTTTTCCTATCTCTGCTTGTAATATAGTCCGCAAGATACATATTCCTCATAGTAAAATGTATTTAAAATAAACACAATTATTATGTCTTAGTAATAATATGTTACATTGTATTAAATGAAGGTTATAAGTTAAGTGTTATCAAAGTTCATATCAGAAATAAGAAAGGACACGACTACTTTGTATTCCAGATGCAACCTAATACCAAAGGTGCAGAAATAACGAACTGCAATCGAGCAGACTCATTTATAATTACTTACAATAAGTCAATGTATGATTATTAGGAAATAGCACACAGCAAGATGATGTGAGACCAGAGGCTTCATATAAACTCTGAGAAGCCGCCGATCGCCAGTCGGTCTTCGAACTTTATAGCTTTAACATTGTTGGTGTTCAAAACTACTCATTGTAATTATTCATTATTAATTTATTAGTTTAGAATATTTTTTTATTTTTTATCTTTAATTAATGAACATAAACGTTCAAGTTGTTGTAAAAGAAATAAACAATAAATTTGATACAAGTATTTTTAGAAATTAACTTTTTAAAAAGAAGCTTCCAATGACGTTAAATCAATCTAGCGCATCGTATCATATTCCAGAAGAGCACTAGTAATTCCAAAATTGAACAACTAGTAACCGTGAATTTTAATTCTTTACTGGAGCAGAACACAAAGATTGGACGAAGTAGAGAATCGACCGGATCCAATGCAGAAGGAAGGCTATGGATCGAATAATCAAATTATAGTGAGTACCTATAGTTCATTTTCCTTACCAATTTTTTCAATAACATATTGATATTAATAAGTAAGATTTGCAAAGAAAAGAATTTTTATATACACATTTTATGTACAATTATTATTGAAACAATTATTCAGCAAAACTCTGAACTTGATGCGATTATAACAAAGGTTTATAATGACACACAATCAAAGTAGCAGCAAGTGATTCTTTAAATAACTTTAGTGCAAACTCGATTAAGATAACAGAAAATAAATAATTATACAAGATAAACTCAGAAAACTTAAGGTTATATTTAGATTCGATTCCAACGTATGATAGAAATCAAGCATACTTAGGTATATTCATTACCGAATGCGAAATATTTCTGAAGAGCTTTTATAAACAAGGAGACCTTGAGAAAAATATGTAGCTGTTACAATTAATATTAAGTAAATTAACGGACAGAGCTTTAACTTTGATAGAGAGTAGAGACGACCTAAATGATTGGGAAGATTATAAAAAAATATTGATTACGTATTTTGACGACCGGCGCAATATTAAATGCTTAATTAGGGACTTATTAAAGCTACGAATGGAACACAATTAATCGCCGTATAAATTTGATATGCGATGTCAGAATGTGAGAAATTTAATTCTAACCAAACTTAAATTAGAAGAACCGAATTCTAACATACGTTTAATTAAAACCAAAATGTACGACAAAGTAGTTTTAGATACGTATATAAACGCGTGACCCGAAAACTTAGATTTAGATATCCCCAAAATTTAGAGGAGGCAATGAATTTAATAATAGAAGAGGAACAGGATATACAATCCAAACATTAACAAAAATTACCAACCTATTAAGACAATACAAGCAGCGAGACCAATACCGACACAACCCAAATTTGCATCATTTAACACAACGACAAATCATTTGAGAATTAATAATCCAAAGCTTAATTATTCAAATTTCAATAATCAATTTCGACAATTTGCCAAACAAACATTAAATTCGAATTTTACAAAGCCTTGGACAAACAACACGCCCAAGTTCAAACAGAACACAAATCGAACATGGCAAACATTCGACGTAAATTCTAACAGAAACGCACCCATGACGAACAATAATAACAATCCTAATAATTATTACAAACCAACCCCTATGGACACTTTATCTGGTAACACCAGACAAAACAATCCCATTTCAAACCCGACTGTACACAGAAACGAAACTTTACTTACGAGGAACTATTTCACCAAGAAGTAGAAGATTTCAACAATCAAGCTATATCCGCGCCAAAAAATCTTCAACACGAGTTAGGAATCCCATCAAATATGTATAGGCTTAGTTCGAAATTGTATGTTGTTTTCCTGCAATGAACGTGTCCATTCTTAAACTACATCGGCCATATAGAAAATACCCGCTTTCGGGAAACCAAAGCCGCAACAATTTATTTAACGGCTGTTCGGGATCCAGGCTAATATTGAACAGAGCGTCTATTTCGGGCCATCTGTTTTGGTTTACTGCCAATTCGCGTCCCCAATAGGGAACGAATGTAATGAAAAAGAATCGAATAATTACGGAACTTATTACCAATTTAAGTTATAAAGATCCTCTAGTGTTCTTAGACAAGGCATTCGCTAGTTTTAAACACAAGATTGTTGCTTGCTTAAAAAAGTCAATGTTGAAAGTTAATGTAATATTCACCGCTAACTGTGTTAAGCCTACAGCTGGTGAAACAGCTTTGAAGACGATTCCTACTTCAAATCGTCAATTGATATAAATATCAATTTCAAGCAGTGGTATAAGGAGAACGTATTGGCCAAGATATCAAAGCGATTGGAAGAATTTAGAGAAAAGGATTCAGGTTAGACAATCCAAGAAATTTTACACTTGAAGGTAAATATGATCCGCTTAAAGAAGGGTGTTCAACATTTGTTCCGGTTCCGGACTTTATAGCAAAAAAACGAGCTGTGGTAAATGTGATAAATAACGATCAACATAGTTTTCTTTGGGCCTTGGTTTCCGCTTTACATCCCGCTAAACAAAATCTTCATAGAATATCTAGCTATCCACATTTTGATTCAGTATTACGCTACAATTCCATTCAGTTTCCAATCGCATTAAAAGATATAAAAAAAATTGAGAAGCTCAACAATCTCGCAATTAACTTATATTGCATAGAAAAAATTAAAATACTCCCATTTTGTTTAAGTAAAAATATGTTACATTGTATTAAATGAAGGTTATAAGTTAAGTGTTATCAAAGTTCATATCAGAAATAAGAAAGGACACGACTACTTTGTATTCCAGATGCAACCTAATACCAAAGGTGCAGAAATAACGAACTGCAATCGAGCAGACTCATTTATAATTACTTACAATAAGTCAATGTATGATTATTAGGAAATAGCACACAGCAAGATGATGTGAGACCAGAGGCTTCATATAAACTCTGAGAAGCCGCCGATCGCCAGTCGGTCTTCGAACTTTATAGCTTTAACATTGTTGGTGTTCAAAACTACTCATTGTAATTATTCATTATTAATTTATTAGTTTAGAATATTTTTTTATTTTTTATCTTTAATTAATGAACATAAACGTTCAAGTTGTTGTAAAAGAAATAAACAATAAATTTGATACAAGTATTTTTAGAAATTAACTTTTTAAAAAGAAGCTTCCAATGACGTTAAATCAATCTAGCGCATCGTATCATATTCCAGAAGAGCACTAGTAATTCCAAAATTGAACAACTAGTAACCGTGAATTTTAATTCTTTACTGGAGCAGAACACAAAGATTGGACGAAGTAGAGAATCGACCGGATCCAATGCAGAAGGAAGGCTATGGATCGAATAATCAAATTATAGTGAGTACCTATAGTTCATTTTCCTTACCAATTTTTCAATAACATATTGATATTAATAAGTAAGATTTGCAAAGAAAAGAATTTTTATATACACATTTTATGTACAATTATTATTGAAACAATTATTCAGCAAAACTCTGAACTTGATGCGATTATAACAAAGGTTTATAATGACACACAATCTAAAGTAGCAGCAAGTGATTCTTTAAATAACTTTAGTGCAAACTCGATTAAGATAACAGAAAATAAATAATTATACAAGATAAACTCAGAAAACTTAAGGTTATATTTAGATTCGATTCCAACGTATGATAGAAATCAAGCATACTTAGGTATATTCATTACCGAATGCGAAATATTTCTGAAGAGCTTTTATAAACAAGGAGACCTTGAGAAAGATATGTAGCTGTTACAATTAATATTAAGTAAATTAACGGACAGAGCTTTAACTTTGATAGAGAGTAGAGACGACCTAAATGATTGGGAAGATTATAAAAAAATATTGATTACGTATTTTGACGACCGGCGCAATATTAAATGCTTAATTAGGGACTTATTAAAGCTACGAATGGAACACAATTAATCGCCGTATAAATTCGATATGCGATGTCAGAATGTGAGAAATTTAATTCTAACCAAACTTAAATTAGAAGAACCGAATTCTAACATACGTTTAATTAAAACCAAAATGTACGACAAAGTAGTTTTAGATACGTATATAAACGCGTTACCCGAAAACTTAGATTTAGATATCCCCAAAATTTAGAGGAGGCAATGAATTTAATAATAGAAGAGGAACAGGATATACAATCCAAACATTAACAAAAATTACCAACCTATTAAGACAATACAAGCAGCGAGACCAATACCGACACAACCCAAATTTGCATCATTTAACACAACGACAAATCATTTGAGAATTAATAATCCAAAGCTTAATTATTCAAATTTCAATAATCAATTTCGACAATTTGCCAAACAAACATTAAATTCGAATTTTACAAAGCCTTGGACAAACAACACGCCCAAGTTCAAACAGAACACAAATCGAACATGGCAAACATTCGACGTAAATTCTAACAGAAACGCACCCATGACGAACAATAATAACCATCCTAATAATTATTACAAACCAACCCCTATGGACACTTTATCTGGTAACACCAGACAAAACAATCCCATTTCAAACCCGACTGTACACAGAAACGAAACTTTACTTACGAGGAACTATTTCACCAAGAAGTAGAAGATTTCAACAATCAAGCTATATCCGCGCCAAAAAATCTTCAACACGAGTTAGGAATCCCATCAAATCTGTATAGGCTTAGTTCGAAATTGTATGTTGTTTTCCTGCAATGAACGTGTCCATTCTTAAACTACATCGGCCATATAGAAAATACCCGCTTTCGGGAAACCAAAGCCGCAACAATTTATTTAACGGCTGTTCGGGATCCAGGCTAATATTGAACAGAGCGTCTATTTCGGGCCATCTGTTTTGGTTTACTGCCAATTCGCGTCCCCAATAGGGAACGAATGTAATGAAAAAGAATCGAATAATTACGGAACTTATTACCAATTTAAGTTATAAAGATCCTCTAGTGTTCTTAGACAAGGCATTCGCTAGTTTTAAACACAAGATTGTTGCTTGCTTAAAAAAGTCAATGTTGAAAGTTAATGTAATATTCACCGCTAACTGTGTTAAGCCTACAGCTGGTGAAACAGCTTTGAAGACGATTCCTACTTCAAATCGTCAATTGATATAAATATCAATTTCAAGCAGTGGTATAAGGAGAACGTATTGGCCAAGATATCAAAGCGATTGGAAGAATTTAGAGAAAAGGATTCAGGTTAGACAATCCAAGAAATTTTACACTTGAAGGTAAATATGATCCGCTTAAAGAAGGGTGTTCAACATTTGTTCCGGTTCCGGACTTTATAGCAAAAAAACGAGCTGTGGTAAATGTGATAAATAACGATCAACATAGTTTTCTTTGGGCCTTGGTTTCCGCTTTACATCCCGCTAAACAAAATCTTCATAGAATATCTAGCTATCCACATTTTGATTCAGTATTACGCTACAATTCCATTCAGTTTCCAATTGCATTAAAAGATATAAAAAAAATTGAGAAGCTCAACAATCTCGCAATTAACTTATATTGCATAGAAAAAATTAAAATACTCCCATTTTGTTTAAGTAAAAATTTAGGAAAAATAGAACCTATTAATCTGTTAGTTTTAAATAATGATTCCTTACAATATTCTCGTCCGACAAATGCTAATGAGAATCACTTTCATTTTACTTGGATTAAGGATATGTCAAAATTATTTGCAAAACAGTTGTCTTCACATGAACATAGAAAATTTTTTTGTTATAGATGTTTAAATAATTTTAGTACAGCAGCATTACTTAAGCATCATTCGAATCATTGCGAAAAACAGAATACTTGCTCAATAAGATTACCCGAAGAATCCGAAAAGTATCTAACATTTAAACATTTTCACTACCAAGAAAAGGTACCATTTGTAGTTTATGCAGATCTCGAAAGTATATTAGAATCGTGCAATGGGCCGGAGGTAATATTAAACACAGACCGTTACCAAAGACATATACCCTTTGGTGTAGCGTACTATTTGAAATGCTCGTATGATAATAAATATTCCAAATTTCAATTGTATCGTGGAAAGGATTGCATAGAATGGTTTGTTGCTCAATTGAAACTGATTTCAGAAACGACTAATAAAATTTTCTGTAACTCAAAACCTATGAATCCTTTAACAGAAGAACAAAAGTTAGCATTTAAATTTGCCCTTCACTGTCACATTTGCAATAAACCTTTTAGTATAGATGATATTAGAGTTCGCGATCACGGTCACTTTACAGGCGAATTTCGAGGAACCGCTCATCAAGAGGATTTAAAATTTAGTTTCAGATCCACTTTTTTGCCAACGGGACAGTTCGGTTGAACATTTAAATTTTAGGAAATATTGCTACGGGTTAAAAAAAACACTTCACAAATTATTCTTAGTAAATAGTTAATTTTAGGGAATTTTTGTATAATTAATTTAGGTATACATTTGTGTAATATAGTTGGATATTAGGCTTGCATAAATTACCTTTGTGTCTTCGCAGTGACAGTTTTTATACAGTGGGAAAGGAATGTGAAATATAATTCCCATGGTTTGTAATAGATATGTCGTTTTCCCACCAACCAGAACGGCGAACAAAGAAGCGCGAATGGTTTTACAGTTGAAGAAACTAGTCCCCATATCATTCTTCCAGTGACCTAATTATCTATCACTTCTTATGAGTGAACGCATATAGACTATGCAGTGGAGTGTTTTCCTGACAATTCCGATACCTATCTGGATTTATTACCGTACCTTGTTTTATTCCAGTTTTTTGTTATAAAAATTAACAACGAGTTTCACTACAGAAATCTATGTTAAAAGCGACAACCCGCATATACGCCGACTACTCGGACATATTGTATTCGATACCTAGTTTGCTAATATGCAGAATTTAGAAAGTGAGCAGAGGTATAAATGATTTACATTGTTAATTTGAAATGTAAATTATACTATTGTATTTGTAAATTCTGTTCAATACAAGACGCTCTCTCATCAGTCAGGTAAGTAACTAATATCTTTACTTTTACTTGTAAGTAACAACATTATTCAGGCGCCTGTAAAGGATATTTTGTCTGTGAGAAATTAAAGTCGAAATAGCTCGAGTCTACATCTAATCTGCAAGGGGTTTGCGAATATAAAAGATGAATATGCTAATTAACCAATTGTAATTTTACCCACAACAATTTTGTGAGGATTAGTGTCATGCCAGCAACAAGTACCAAACTCGACGTTAAGTCTAAGAGAATTTCATTCCAACTCCATGTAAGCTGTTTTCAACCATTGCTTTTATGTTATTGTCATTCTGTTTTGATGTTAATTTAGTACGTAAATTAACAATTTATTAGTAATTCTCGAACTATTAAATAAGGTTTTTATCCAATATACCTTGGAATAGTTAGTAAAATGTAGATTATCATCATCACTAGGTTTTCAGTCCTGGAAATGTTGGTCGCATACCTCCACTGATTTCTATTCTGAGTTAGCCTACACATTTCCCTGAAATTCCCACAGCCTACATTTTTGACTATTTGGGTGCAGTGTACAAATACAATGTACAAATACTTAAAGAAGATTGTTTAGAAAGCGAAGAATGTGAAAGAGTTCTCTTGGCGGTAAAGCGCCCCAAGCAAAAGAGCTCTTTGAGCAAAAGAGCTACCCTGGCGAATGAGCTCTCCAGGTGAAAACAACTTAGTCCCAAGGGACTGCAAACCACTTTTAGTCAATTTCTTTGGCTTTGTGAACATTAAGACATTATCAATTCAGTTTAAATGACTCGAATCACTCTTAAAAGTTTTGCAGAAACAACATTTGTAGTAAAGGTTCAATAAAACCTAATTTTTAAAGATACTGGACACTTATTTCAATACAAGAAAAAAGTCTAAATCCGACACTTATTTCTGGGCCGAGGCAGTATTTTAATTCCCTAGTAAATCTATGTCGCACGCATGCTAGTCCTAAGATTAACCTCCTGATATTATTGTTTACAGGTTTCCCTGTTTATTTAGTTTAGGTTCCACTTCCAACAGCCACGTTTCCTGTAATAGTTGTACATCGATTTAAGGATTTAAAATTTTTATATTTTGATTTTATAGTAACCAATTTTTCGATACAATTCCACAATTTATGCAATTTAGTAAAATCTACATTGACAAGAGCAATTACATAATGAAATTCAGAACACTCCAACGTGACATTACAGAAGTGTATAGTGAAATTATTATTTCATACACTCCTATAACTTCCTCATCAGTTGAAAGAGTTTTCATAAATTAAAAATAATAAAAAATTATTTAAAGAATCTTATTGCTCAAGATCGAATTCGGCATTAATTTTTAATTGCTAGTGAGAACACTGTAATAGTACAATTGAATTTGAAAGAAGTTATTAATATATTTGCAGTAATAAAATCGTATGAGAGATTATAAATTATAAAACATTTAGCCATAATAATGATAAGTAAGAATTATAAATATTTATTTTTATTTTCTTATAGATATACCTTAAATTCATACTTATTCTGTTCTTGCTGTAGTTTGTATTGATAACCCAATACGCATTTTACGAGAAAAAGCATCATTAGTTTATTATTAATATTAAAATAACGAAACAAATTTTTATTTCACTAAGAATCTAAAAATATTTTAAATCGTGGCTTTTGGCAATACCTACGTCACAAGTAAAATTATGATTATCTAGGTTTAAAATTTATTAATATTGCATGAATTTAAATTATGTAATTGTCGGCCAAATCTTAGTCTCAACAAAAATATCACTAATGAAAACAATAAAGGCAATGAAAAATATAAACTCACCGATCGCGCTCAGAAATGCAGATAATTTTAACAGGGCTTTTTGTCCCCTGTGCTGGTATTTGATTACAGATGTCCAAAAGGTCTTCGGCAATTCATATTTTATCTAAAACAAGACATTTGTGTAAATTTCTTTCCGTTACTCAAGAGTTTAATCGATCCACAAATTAATATAATTTTCAAAAATACTCACATTCATCTTCAGCACTTCTTCGTATTCTCACAACTCGAACGCTGGTCGCAACCGCAACCAACAACAGAAGCAACAAGTACTTCATTATGTATAGAACGCGAAAGTGTCTACCAATGAATACTAAGAAGTTGCATACTTTGAACATTTAATAGTGGTCATTACAGCTGGTCACGTGTTGTCTTATATGCATTTAGTAATAAATAAACAATGATAAAACATGCGATTTTATTATTAGGGTATTTACAATAATTTATCACGAACTGGTTCCTTCGTTTTGTATGTGATTCTTACATAGAAACCAATATATTTTCGGTTGGAAGGACAATGTATTTAATTAACTTTGGTTATGGAAGATTGCTTTCAGCCACAAACAACAAATGAAGTCATCTTTAATAATGAGAAAACTGATGGAGATGACTAAATTAAGTGAATTAAAATTTGTATAGGTGTTAGAAACGTATTATAAAATTTATTTCTTTTATGGCTTTACTAGGATGGCTTAAGGTTCATAAATAAATCAGCAAGGACAATGAGAACATAGAAATTAATTCTTCGAAGCAACTCTTATATTTAACAAAGCCAGAAAGGAATTTAAAGAAAACTATGACGATTAATAAAATAAGAAGTGGGTTCTATAGAGTTTTCGTACACACCTGAAAATATCAACTTGCCGTAGTATTTCTTACAACTTATCGATATCCTAACCCCGCACTTTAATAATATTTATCGATTTTTAAGATACTAGGTAACATTAACGAAATTTTTGACAAATATTACCCAATTTTAATTGATAGTACTTCGACTATTTTGACAAAATATTGCAAAGTAATCGATTTTCAAAATGACATCGTTAGAAGATCACTAATAACTAATCACTAATATTATAATTATTTATGGTTCCGGGTTGGGACCGTGTCATTTTATAAATTAAGGTCGACGTTTCGCCCACTTTTGTAAAAAATTTTTAAATTAAATATATAAAAAGTTAAGAATGATAATATTAAATAGACAAGTTACAGTGGAAAGAGAAGAGTTACTCCTGAACTAGCAGACTGACTAGCCCATTCATAGCCAAAAGGTGTCTTGTGGCGAAGTAACTGGTGAAATTAGCGAAAGTGGTGGTTTATATAGGGTGAGAACTTGATGCATGAGTGATCATGCATAGAGAGGAGTGTCATCGTGGATCAGTGAACGTCACGGTTCCGCTGTTGTGAACATAGGCTTGTTTTCCAAATAGGAGAAATGTAGTAGCCATCTTCTTTGTATAGATTATTAGAATTTTTATTGATTTCTATGGATTCTCTAATTTTCTATTGTAGAAAAATGGAATTCTGGCAATTAGTTTCGTCTTGTCAAAGTTGATGGTATGGCCTGTTTCATGTTGGGGTTCGGCCACCGCTGAGCGATTGTACTGGCTTGTTCTTAAGCATCGCTTATGCTCGTTTAGTCTGGTCTGTACTGATCGTCCTGTTTCTCCTATGTATACTAGACCGCAACTGCAAGGTATACTATATACGCCTGGGGCTTTAAGACTGTTTTCGGAATCTTTTGGGGTTGGTAATATTTGTGAAATTTTATTAGCGGGTTTATAGATTGTTTTGATGTTGTATTTACGTAGAATTTTGCCAATTCGGTCTGTTACTCTGTGTATATATGGAAGGATTGCTAAAGATCGTGTATCGGGATCACAGCGTGGTTTGGGGGTTCGTGTAGGATGCACATGTCGGTTTATTACTCTGCCGATATCTGAGTTGCGATAGCCGTTTTTTATAAGACTAGTTTTTAAATGGATCAGTTCATTAGATAAGTTTTCTGGTTGTGAAATCTTCATTGCACGATGGACTAGAGATTTGATTACCGATAATTTTTGTGAGGGGTGATGATGTGATGACGCATATAGTGTCTGTGTGTGTGTGGGTTTTCGATATACAGAATGACCTAGTCGTCCGTTAGGTTTGCGCTCTACCAGAACGTCAAGAAAAGGCAGAGTTCCGTTCTTTTCAATTTCTATAGTGAACTTAATATCTTTATGTTGATTGTTTATGTGATCTAGAAAATTATTAAGCCAGATTACAAAAGTGTCGTCTACATATCGGAGCCAAGTTTTGGTTTAAGGTCTGTGGATTCTAGAACCATGGATTCCAAAGACTCCATGAATATATTGGCCACAATAGGGGACAGAGGTGAGCCCATTGGTGTGCCCGAAGTTTGTTGTTTATAAAATTGTCCGTCGAAAACAAAATAGGTAGAGGTTAAACATTTTTCTATGAGCATGGCCAGATGCTCAAATTCGTTTTCTTGAGGTAGGAGTTGTTTAATAATGGAGACAGTGTCTATTACAGGTACGTTTGTAAATAGGGATGTTACGTCAAAACTGACTAGTATATCATTAGGCCTAGCTCAATATTTGCAATCAGTTCTATGAAATGAGTGGAGTTTAAAACATTAGTAGGGGTGTTATCGGAATAAGGTTTTAAGAAATTTGCTAGGTATTTTGCCAGATGGTAGGTTGGTGAGTCAATTGTGCTAACTATCGGACGGAGAGGGACATCAGTTTTATGGACTTTAGGAAGGCCGTGTAGGCGAGGTGGTTTAGATTCGCGAGGTATTATGCGTTTTTGGATAGTTTTGGGAATATTGGAGGATTCGATAAGTGCTGAAATTTCCCGTTCAAGCTTTAAAGTGGGGTCTTTTGTTATAGGAGTGTAGGAATCGTCTCGTAATAAATGTTTAATCTTTTCTTTGTATTCTGTACGGTTTAGAATTACAGTCGCATTACCTTTGTCTGCAGGGAGTAAAACAATTTTCTCGTTTGTTCGTAGGTGTTTTAAGGCCGTCATTTCTTGCTTTGTCACATTTTTGTTAGGAGTTTTGGCCTGAAATTGTAGAAAAATTTTGTTTGCCCATAATTGAAATTAAAATTTTTGAGAAAAATTTAGGAGCATTGTTAAATTCAGGAGCTGAGGCGAGTTTGGTATCGGAGGAATTCGTCGATGAAATTAAAAATAAAGTGTGTGACAGGATAATGCCACTAAAAAGAAGTCACCTGGTTGCGCCGAATAAAAAACGATTTGCTGTTGTAAATAGCGCGTTTAATTTGAAAGTAGAGTTAGGTTCAGTAAGCTGTGAACAAGAGTTTATAATTGTACCTGGGTTAAAGTTTAAAGGGATATTAGGGGTCGATTGTATAATGAAGTTAGGGGTTATAATAGATATGGAGAGGAAAATAGTTAGAGAGGTTAGATGAGGTACAAGTAATAGTGAAAGAAGAGGCTGAACAAGTAGAGATAGAGGCAGGCGCAGAGTTAATAGTGGATAACGAGTTAGAGTTAAGAAAGATAGAAGTAAAAATAGCATTATGTGACACACAAGAAGTAAATATAGGCATAAGTGAGTTAAGGGGCAAAGATAATTTTGGTAATTTGAATTTGAATTTGAAAGATTTTGTGAAATGAATATTGTACATGAAGGGTCTAGAAGATAGGAAAAGTTTTGTATAAGGGGGAAAGATAAAGATGTTGAGGTAGTATCGTTGGGTTTGACCGCAGAAAAGGAGATTATAATAAATAAAGAAACAGAAAAGTGTAGGCACTGAAGAAGAAGAAATATTTAAGAGTCAGGATAATAGGGATAAGTTAATTTTATGTGAAGTAACAAGGATGATAAGTATAGAAATAGAAGGAGGAGACATAGGGATGAAAAGTATTAGGATGGTAAGAAGAAAGACTTGGAGGATTAAGAAAAGAGTCAGATTTAAATAAGAAGATGAAGCGTAATGACAAAAAGGTAGAGATAGGTGAATTTTAGTGTAGATGGAGAATATAGAGATAGAGATAGGTGTATATAGATAAGTAGTTGTATAAATAGTATAAATAGAGTCAAATTTAAATAGATAGGGATAGAATAGGTGTATATAGAAGAGTAGAGGTAAGGGTTTGTAGAAAATAAAATTAGGTATAGGATAAATATGGGAGATAGTTAGATATAGGTATAGAATTAGGTATGTATAGGTAGGATAAGAATAGAGAGTGATAGTAGGTAGGGTTAAAAGTATGATAAGTGAAGATAAAGAGAAAAGTACATAAGAGGTACACAAGGAGTCAATAAAGGACTAAAAGGTGAAATAAAAAAAAAATACAATAAAATAAGAGAGTGAAAAGTTAATAATAGATAGAAATAGTTAGGTAAAAGGTAGCGATAGGTGTGAATAGGTAATTAAGAATAGAGATAGGTGTAGATAGATAGAAATAAGTAGAGATAGGTGTAGAAATAGATAGAAATTGGTAGATAAGTAGTGATAGGTTAGATAAATAGGTATAGGTAGTGTTAGGTGAGTAGATAGGTGTATAAAAATAGCAAGTAAGAGTAAATTAGAGTGTAGGTATTTAAATTCAGAAAAACCGGGAAGGGTTTTTCCTAGAATTGAAATAGGGGGATTATGTAGTGGTTTTAAAAGGTTAAATTTAACTATAAACAAAGCAATTTGAAACACCCTGTATAGAGGAAACAACCAGAATTAACGTGCAAAAATTTATTTCATTTAGTTCAGTTTAATGTAACAAATATTAACAAAAATTTACAATTAATGATTAAAATTTAGTTAGGTTCGTAAAGAAAATAAATTTTAGAAGCCAATGCAATTTATTTATTAATTTAATGGAGTTTAATTACGTCTAATACGCATAAAAGCATGAAAAATCAATAAATCCAAGGCGAATAGCGTTCGTTATAACAAACAAATAAATCGGTTGGGTTGAAATACCACGAAAAGAAGCTCCTAGAAATGTTGTGTTAAAACGTCGGTTAATTAAACACCTGCATGTTTTCTAAATGTCAGGTTCCCCTTATTTTTATAGATAACATACAAGTTTCAAAGAATATCGGTTAAACGGTTTGAGGGTTCGCGTAAATATTAACTAAAAGTTTTCTTAAAGTGCAGAAAGGATAGAGGGTTAATGAAATACGTCGGATTGAGACAGACATACGGACAGTGCATTTCAAAAGGCGCGTAGTCAGTCCACATGTGGTAAATAGAACGCGGATAGGAATATCGATTCTCTACCACTCAAACAAGGTGAGAAGGAAACAGATAATATGCATAAGAAAGGGACAGCGTTAAGATAGGCGGGATTGTTTAATAATATTTTCCAATAGTAAGTTATTTTTAGTTATGTAAATTAAAAACATTCTTAAAATTTGAAGAAAATCAAAAATATCTCAGAAAGTAACGGATTTAGGTATAGGGAATGCTTAACAAAAATGAAAGGACACTTAATGAACTATCCATTGTAGCAATAAAATTGGTAGGGTACGATTTAAAAAAGTTTTAAAAATTGCATTTTGCGAAACCTGACACCCTGTATACTGTGAAGAAATTTCAAAAGAGTGATATTTACAAATATACTATGGTAAATAGTAAAATTTTCTGCATCTTGAAAATTAACATAGGTTGTGTATTAGTGCAATGGCAATGTATCTAATCAGGGTCATTTTTTCTAAAAACAGTTGAATATCTCAAAAATTAAGAGGGATAGATAGATATAATATGATATCAAATTAAAGCTCTTTTTATGGGCTTTTTAAAAATGTAATAACATTTAGGGTGTTCCATTAAAAAAATATGTTTAATATGCCCTGGAATTATGAAACACCCTGTATGCTTACAAATATTTTTAGAATGTGCACTTTAGGCATGCCTAATATGCCTCCAAATTTGCTTTACGTAGCTTTTATAATAACGGAGTTATCGACCGTTGCCACACTAAAAACTCACCCTATATATAGTATAATGTTTGAGGGAGCTACCAAGAGTTCTAAGGGTTATTTAGTACAAGGTAGTGTATGCCAAGTAAAATAATCCATATATTTGATCACATAACTTAAAAATGTATGTTTGCCGTATTTTACATATGCTAAAATACAATTCAAAATGGTAGTTGAAATATAAGTGCCAAAAGGAAAATTAAAATGACTAAATGACGTAGTAAGATGCACAGTACTCAAGGGTTCATACCGAGTTTGAATTTTATAGGCCATTGAAAGTACATTTGCCGTCCAAAAACCGGATGCGTCTATGGATGTTCACTATCAACCACGCATCCAGGTTCAAGTGTGATTTATTTTGGTTTTTTATTTTAAATAGAATCAACTTTTGGTCAAAATTTGTAAGCTCAAAATTATTAGTTATAACAACGTCAAATGTGATTGAAGGACTGTAAATATTTAGGACCAATACTAGAATTTTATGTGAATTATGAAAGTGTAAAAAGACATGAATTATGGTATGTGCGACACAAACGTAGTGTTTGGATATTATTGGACGATTTTAGTTATGTAATTTTATAATTTAGTAGGCAAGAAATGTTATAATGGTCGCCTTGGAAAGAAAACAAAGAGAGATTTTTTCGAAATTTGTTTGTATAAAGACGTGTTTTTTTATTGAACTGCGCTAATTTGTGTACGATTTAAAAGGAGAATTTCGAAAATTTGTTTGTATAAAGACGTGTTTTCATAGAACTGCGCTAATTTATTTACGATTTAAAGGAGATTATTTTCGAAATTTATTTGTATAAAGACGTGTTTTTATTGAACTGCGCTAATTTGTGTACGATTTAAAGGGAGATTTTTCGAGATTTTTTTGTAAAAAGACGTGTTTTTATAGAACTGTGCTAATTTGTGTAACGATTTTAAAAAGTTAATAAAAGTGTTTGATTTTGAATAGTTTTTGATTGTGTAAAGAAGGGTAAAGAGCAGCAGCGAAATATAAATAAGCAACGACGACGATAATAAAAAGTGTAAAGATTGGTAATAGTGCGACGGCGAAGCGACGAGTACTTGAATAGATTTGGAACGATATTGGGAAAGGCGGAAGGAAAATCGAGTGGTTATACATAGGGACGAAGTTGGATTTGGATAGAGATTAAAAGGCGGAAGGACATAGAGTGGTTATATAAGCGACGGCGAAGCGACGAATATTTAAATAGATTTGGGATTGATTTGGATAGCGATTTAAAGGCAGAAGGACATAGGGTGGTTATTTAAAGGAACGAAGATCGATTTGGATAGAGATTTATAGGTAGCAGGACATCGAGTGGGTAGATAAAGAAACGAAGATTGATTTGGATATAGATTTATAGCGGGGCATCGAGTAATTTGAAACAGGACGGCGATTAGATTTGGATTGAATACGAAAAGGCGGACGGATTAAAATAGAACACAAGGAGCGAAATTAGGAGAGCAACAATTGGTAGTGGAGGATTCAAAGCAGAAATTAGGACAGAAGAATTAGCGCAGGGAAGTAACGTAAACGGGTATTCCAAATTCTAAATTAGGGTTATTTATTTCAGATATTGGGGAGCATCTAAAATTTAAGAACGACACCTGGAGGCGATACGAAAATTCTATCAGATAGTACAACCGTGTAAAGACGCATACGGCTACGAGGATCTTGAGCCAGCAGTTAGAGAGGCCAAGAACGAAGTATAATCCAGGTGAGTGCTGAAATATCTTAAAACGTCAAAAAAAGGTCATAAATTTGTGGTAGTAATTTAATTTGGCACAAGGCAACGTTGATCGTAATAAAAATTTGGCATATACAAAAGTAGATTAAAAATTTAGTACTAAAACAAAAGAGTGTGCAGTTTGGTTGGGCATTGCACATCTACTTATAACGGAACTCACTATAAGTAGGTGAACACCCTGAGAATTAAGAACTTAAATAGTCGAGGCATTGTAATAAACAGTTAAATTAAAGAACCAACCAAACGTTGCAAGTACGGGGCGTGCATTAGGTGTGCACATTACATAAAAGGCGCGACAAAAAAGTGTAAAATAAAATAAATAAATAAAATAAAAGAAAAAGGAAGAAAGGGCGAGGTAGAGAGAGTAGATCAGTAATATATATATATATATATATATATATATATATATATATATATAGTAATGCGCATAAAAAATCATTTTAGAATGTAGTCCAATAATAAAAAAGAATTACTAATTGATAAGTTTTAATCAATACTTAACATTTTGGTAATTTTTGTACTATTCTCAAAAGCTAAAATGGAAAAAGAAAAAACAAGAGCAAAAATACATTCTAAGACATTGATTATTTACTATGATCTAACTGAATTTGTAAAATTTAACTACGAAAATCTAAAGCATTTACATAATAAACTTGAGTCAATTTACAAAATTAAAATGTGTCATAAGGGCACGTCTTGTACTAATGGCGATTAAATAATGGAAAGGAAAGGACGAATGTAACAAAATTATTTGAAGTGGACAGGAGATCATTCTAAAAAATGACAGCCGTTACACTACAATGAAACTCTCATTTTAAAGGTTTTAGTCTGGCCAAAATACTTCCATCCTAAGACGTGTTTCAGTAGGTAAATTAGGAATACTGTCCAATGTTTCTGAGCTAAAATCTTACTCGAATTCATTTCACGTTTCTCAAATTGTTTCAAATATAGTGCAGTTTTCTCGGGTATCGGGAAGGTGTCAGAAACTTCCAATATAACTCTACAAGAAGACGCAGTTCCAGTGATTGCGGCTACTAGAAAAATTCTCGTAGCGTTTAAAGATAAGATCAAGGAAAGGTGAGATCAAATGATAGTGGAAAGTATTATTACTCCGGTAACAAAAACAACCGATTAGGTTCACCCTATCGCAATGGCACCAAAATCGAATGGAGACATTAGGATTTGCATGGACCCTCCGGCATTAAACACGCATATCAAATGAGAAATTTCCAAATTCCCACACAAGAGATTTTGTTCTCAAAACAATATTTTGCTATACTGGATGCATCATCAGCATTTCTACAAATTCAATTATTATTATTACATTGCCGATGGAGAGTCGTGGGGAATAGACGTGTATAGTTGTGTGCTCTGTGATATTAACGTGATACGGTGATCTAGCCAATGTAATATTAATATCATTCATTGTTCCCTTCTGGCTGCTTTACTGGTGAGTTACTTAAAAGTGTTAAATTGAAATATATTTAAAAATGCCTTTTACTCGTGATCAACTAGAAGACATTAACAAAATAATATCAGCAACAACAAGTAAATTGCTAACAGACGACAACTTTATCAAAGTTGTTACTGATACGGTTACACATACAGTATTAGAACAATTAAACATCAAGTTAAATGTGCAAAATGAAATGATTTCTGAATTGAAGGTTGAGGTTGTTAATCTAAAGGCCGCAAATGCTGCATGTGTAGAAGAAAACGATAAGCTACAACAATACACGCGACCTAATTTTATTAGAATCTACGGTATGGCAGAATGCAGTAATGAAAATGTTCTAGAAAGCGTTTTAAATATGTTTGTGGGGAAATTAAAAGTTAATTTAAGTATGAACCACATCGACAGAGTTCATCGGGTAGGAAAATTGAACAGTAATCAGAGTAATGCCATCAGACCTATTATTGTGAAGTTTGTTTCATATCGTCACCGGCAACTAGTTTTTTCGAAAAAGAAATCGTTAAAAGGGAGTAAACTATCTATCAAAGAAGATCTTACGAGTTACCGGGTTAAACTTCTACGTGCTGCCTCCGAAAAGTATACCTTCAGAAATGTGTGGTCCAGAGATGGAAATATCTACGTGAAAGCAAACGGTGTCATAAAACAAGTTAGTTCAGTGAATGATATCTAATTGCTTAATTTAATTATTGTTGAAAAAATCACATATATTTTTATTTTTTTTTGCATTACATATCACATAATGCAAAACTAGAATTACATATATTTTTGGTAAATTGCTCGTTATAACTCAATTCACTATATCACCCGTCATAAATTAAATTGTATAAATTTCTTCTTTGCGGAGCACGCACACAACACGTGAGTAGGAAGTTGCAATCTATTGTAACTATAACTATTACGCGGTATTGTAATAAATCATTATTGTCTCTTTGAATATTATTGAACTTTTGTGTATTAATTACAGTTTGCAAAGGTTTTAAATTTGATTATTTAAGTGTGTAGCAGATAAGCTATATACTAGTTTGTGTATTTTCTATCGTAAACTTTTTGATTTTGGAAATAGTAATTAATTAATAGTGATTACACAAGTGAATTGATGTATTATTACTTACATTGTTATGTTTAATAGTTATACATGACAGGATAGCAAAATATTGGCCTAAATGTTAAACATGCGTTTATGTTATTTTTATCTTGAGTTTTGATAATAACCTTTTGTTATGACTGAAGTAGAGCTAAAGTTTGCACATTTAAATGTCAGATCGTTACTAAATTGCTTAGTGTCCGTGAAAGAGTTAATGGAAAGTAATAATGTCGATATTTTAGCAATTTGCGAATCATGGTTGCACTCAGGTATTGATGACGCTACTATTACCATTCCAAATTACCGCCTTGTACGTAGAGATAGGGTGGGGTTGCGTGGAGGCGGATTGATTTTTTATATTTCTCACTCAATTCAATTTAAAAGTATAGACATTAATTCAAACATTGAGCAATGTTGGATACATTTTACCATAACAAATAAAAATATCTGCATGTGGTTATGTTATAGATCGGAACTATATAATTATAATGAATTCATAGACGAACTAGAAGGTACTTTATCAATTATAGCGCCAAGCTATGATGAAATCATCCTAGTGGGAGATTTCAATATAAATTTTTTTAATTTGCATAATGCCTCTACAAGTGCGCTTCTAGATATGACAAATTCGTTTAATCTATCGCAAATTATTGACAAACCAACTAGAATTACAGCTACAACTGCAACACTTTTAGATTTGGTGTTCATCTCGGATACACAATTAGTTAATCGTGTCGACGTAATTAGTGTTGAAAACATAGCCGATCATGAACTTGTGTTATGTGAATTATCCCTTAAATTACCGCAAATTAGTGTCTTTCGTACTTACAGATTATACCAAAAAAATAAACATTGAATCATTTCTCATAGATCTTCTACAACTGCCTTTACCCGAGATATACTATATGCTTAACATTAACGATAAAGTAAATTTTTTCTCTGAATGTCTATCGACCATAGCATACACCCACGCACCACCTATATGTCGTCGCCTTACCTGCACCTTGGTTGACCGACACGATACAATGCATGATCTCGTTAAGAAACTCTGCGTTTCAAAGATATAATAAGAGTAAGACGGAAGATCATAGAAATTATTACAAACACTTACGCAATTTAACCAATAAAGCCGTAATTCGTGAAAAAAAGCCTTTATTGAAAGTAATCTAACTTCTGGGAAGCCAATGTGGCAAATGTTAAAATCTTATTCTTTAATAAAAACAAAGTCTTCAACTTTACCAGATTGTCTAAAACATCCAAATGAAATTAATACGTTTTTTGTAAGATCGGCGCCGAAATCATCTTTAGTCCCTAGCACTGTACTTATCAATTATTATAGTACGCATAAATTTGATATTACTAATTCGTTTTCTTTTTCGTTAATTTGTGATGCAGATATAGTAAAGGTCATTAACTCTGTCAGTACGCTAGCTGAGGGAAGTGATAATATTAATATACATATAATAAAAATCAGTTGTCCACATATTATTCCATATATACTTAATATTATCAACTCTTGTCAACTGGATGGTGTCTTTTCGGAACTGTGGAAACAAGCTCTGGTACAACCAATACCGAAAATTCAAAATCCATCTAGCTTTAACAATTTACGGCCTATCAGCATATTTTGTGTGTGTTCTAAGCTATTAGAACGAATAGTCGAGAAACAATTAAGGGAGTACATTGAGAAAAATGATATTCTTCCTATGAAACAATCTGGGTTTAGAAAGGGTCACAGTACTGAAACTGCGTTAATTACTCTTGTAGATGATATAGTCAAAGCTACAGATGCTAACATGTTAACTATAGTAGTATACATCGACTATTCAAAGGCATTCGATACCTTGAACCACGACATGCTTATAGCAATTCTTAAATTTATTGGTTTGGATGAAACAGCCTTAAAGTTCTTTATTGATTATCTTAAGCGCCGAACCCAAAGAGTTAAGATAGGTAATGTCATATTTGATGCCATAGATTTAAGTTCTGGTGTACCCCAAGGGTCAATATTAGGTCCTTTACTGTATGCTGTTTATACGTCTCGTTTTAATACTGTATTAAAATATTGTTCTTATCATTACTACGCTGACGATACGCAACTTTACATTTCGTTCCCATTAGAGATTGCGCACGTAGCCTGTTCACAGTTAAATGCAGATTTAAATAGATTGTTTCAATTTTCACTTCAACACTGCTTAGAAATTAATCCACCTAAATCACAATTAATGCTCTTTGGGCCAAAACATTTGAAAGCACTATTCTTAGGATTGAATTTACACATTGTTATTAATAATAATGAGTTAATTCCCGTAGACTCCGTCAATAGTTTGGGTGTAATCATAGATACCGATTTGAAATTTAGTTATCATGTTAATAAATGTTTGCAGAAAGCTTACGTTGCATTAAAATATGTATATAGTAATCGGCAATACTTATCCATAAAGGTAAAAAAGTATGTTTGTGACGCTCTAGTGTTATCACATTTCAATTATTGTAGTGTTGTCTACGATTCATTTCTTGATTTCAATAATAAGAGAAAAATACAGAAAATGCAAAACTCCTGTATGAGACTTATATTTGGTATTCAAGTACCAACATGTTTCTCACAAACTACTAGAACTGAAGTGGTTAAATATGAGTTCCAGACGACTGTTAAGATCTGTATGTTTTTATCATAATATTATCTACTTCCAAAAGCCACCCTACCTTTATAATAAAATTGTATTTAGATCTGATGTGCACAGTATAAACGTAAGGTTTAAAGGCACCCTCACACCACCAGTGCATCGCAAAGAATTTTACAAAAGTGTTTTTCCTACAGAATTACCAAGGTGTACAACAGTGTTCCTGATCAATTTAAAGCACTTTCATTAAATCAATTTAAAACCAAATACAAGAGGTTATTATTAAAAAAACAATACTGGCCAATAAAATTAGTTTAAAAGCTTTTATGTTACTTTTGTTTTGATATTGTAGGAATTTACTTAATTTATACACACACGTCTCAATTTTAATTTTATATTAGCAAGGATTAAGTGGTAGAGCAGCGAGCTCTGTTTATAGAGCAAGCTGAACTTCTCCTTGGGATTGTTCTTTTCTGTGAAAATTGTAAATAATTGTATGTGTACAAATGTATATTAATTTTCAGAAAATGTTCAATAAAGACAATAATAATAATAATAATAATAATAATAATAGTAATAATAATAATAATTGGAATATGAAAACTCTATTGTGTACCACATCAACTCCTTTTGGGTCGTTTTGGTATCTTAGGTTCCCATATAATTTGGGCTCTTCTCCAGATATTTCAAAAATTCATAACATTTATAGTCTTCAGGGGGTAGTGCATATTTTGATGACATACTAATATATGGAAAAACCTTAGCAGAACATAGTATAAATTTTGAAAATGTTCAAAATCCGTACTGATCCTAAACCCAGAGAAATCCCACTTTTGCCTCAGTAGGATAAAGTTTTTAGGCCTCTGATTAGCACTAAGGGGATTAAAGTCGATCGACAGTAAACTTACGCCATTCGGAATATCAAACTACCCTAGCAATAGAAAGGATCTCCAGAAATTCTTGGGAATGATTACTTATGTGAAATATCTCTGTTAAGGAAATTAATATCCAATAACATAGAATGGAAGTGGATGAAAATGGAACAAGGGGCTTTTAATAGACTCAAACAACTAGTCACTTCCTTGTCTATTTTAAGTTATTTTAATCTCGAAAAAGGCAGCCCTATGGAATCGGTGCAGTAATTCTGCAAGAGGGCCATCCAATTGAGTTTGCTTTAGTTTCTCTTACGCCAACTCAACAACACTACAACCATTTGAAAAAGGAATTTTTAACATTGGCGTACAGATGTGACCGTTTTCATTATTATCTTTATGGTAAACAGTTCCAAATCTAAACAGACCACAAACGGTTAGTGGGACTTTTAAAGAAATCGTTAAATGAGATATCACCTACAGTACATAGGTTGGCGTATTGACTATTAAAATACTTGTTTAACCTGACATATGTGCCTGGAAACAATCAACAAATTTCGGACACTTTAAGTAGAGAATCGCTAAACGATAACATCAACACACACTATTTAGAAGAAAATCTAAAAGTATATTTAGTAAAATAACATCACAAGAAAATAAAAAAAAAACTAGAATTTGAAACAGAAAATTATTCAAAATTAAGAAAACTTAGATGCTATGTGCAGTCAGGCTGGTCCCAACAATGTTCTCCAATCAATCAAAAATTACTGGTAGATAAAGGATGATATTTATCTGTACAATAACATTCTATTCTACAAGCAAAGAATAATACTACCAAAAAGTCTTCAAAATGAATTTATCGATTTTTTGCATAAATCACATCAAGGTGAAGTATTCGCAAAGCTCTTGGCACAAATTCTGTTTACTGGCCATAGATCGATAAAACTATTTTTTCTTGTTTAATTTGTCAGAGGTATGCCAAATCTAACACCTAAGAACCATTATAGCCACACAAAATTCCAGACTTCTATGAGAAAAGGTAGGTGTGGATTTATAAACTATAGACTCTCTGAACTTTATCGTATTAGTCGATTACTTTAGCAAACTTATTAATGTCAACAAGTTGTCTAATACAACTGTAAAAAATGTAATTCCTTCTTTAAAAACATTTTTGCTATAAATGGAATACCTCAAAAAATTATGTCCAATAGTGAACCACCAATTTAGCCCCCTTGAATTCTCTAACTTTGCAGCACAATATGACATAAAATTATCAACTTCTAGTCCTATACATGCCGCATCGAACGGTATAGTGGAACAAGTAATACAAACTGTGAAAGGACTACTCACCAAATCCTTTAAAGAAATCTCAGATTCCGCTTTTTGAAATATTAAACTACAGCATTACGCTAAGGTCTACCCTCACCAAGCAAACTATTGATGGAATGTAGATTAAGAACTATCTTATCAATCGGTACCAGTCTACTTAATGTTAAGTAGTCTGCAAAAAAGGGCGGGAGAAGTTCTGAAATGTCGAAAGGTTAAACAGAAAGGGAGCCACACCTGTGTATAAGTATAACAACCAGTCCTACTGCAACGAAGTAGAAGGTGTTGGGAACAGTAGTATAGGAATTATAAAATAATGATTATCTAGTTGCCCGCCAAATGATGAACATCCAGCATCCATTGATTCTTCAAATTTTGACGAACCAAAGAGGTTTGATGTCTGTATAAATAATGACGACGTGCTAGTGGCTTAAGAAATAATTAAGGCATGATTACCAGAAGCAGTCGTCTGGTCAAACTGCTATCTAGACTAGACCTATGATTTAGAACGAGTTAATGATTGATTTTTGTTTAGGTTTCAGTTAGGTAAATTAATTTATTTTTAATAAAGGGCGTGTTATATGTCTCAGCGACGCTCATACACTTAATTGCAGATATGGCGACTGTTGCTACACTATGATAACAAATACAAAAGACTATCATTCCTTTTTACAGTTTCTTACCGTTTAAAACGTCAATTCTTACCGTTTAAAACGTTGACAAATACAAACCCGCAAGCGCGGTATATTAGACACCACAGCAGTTGGTAGCGCTAATCTTATACAGATTTGGCGCGCCCATCTGTTAATGACGTCACCCAATCAGCAATTTTAATTACGCAATATATAAATTAAATTAGCAACAATTAATTCAATAAGGTACTCACATAATAGGTCCAGATTTCCACGAAGTACGCCAAGCGTCCTTCAAGATAGATAAAGATGGCGTCAGCACGTCCATAAGGGCTGCTGATGGCCCCCTTTAAGATAATTGCTGGAGGGTACGCCCAACGCTCTTCCAAAGCGCTCGGACGGGATCTCAGGGCTCCACTCCGGGGTGATTAAAGATGGTGCTTGCTCCGGTGCTGTTGGCGGAGCATGGACTTCCGGCTCGTTCTTGGGTCGTAGATTACTCCAAGGTCGTATCAGATTTCTATATGTAGCGGAACGATAAGGAATAGGTTAATTAGGGAAAGACAAACACAGATAAGCAAGGGAAATCTACATAATAAAAATAAAGATACGATACCAGTCACGACCGCCCTTCTCGATGTTCAAAGGCAAAACGGCCTGACACGACCGCCCTTCTCGATATTAAAAGGCAAACGGCCACGTTACCGAGTCTCACGGAAACACCTCTCACACTTTTCTGTCCTTCTACGCGTCGGCGCGAAGTTCCCGCGCGATCTCGCGCAAACGCACTCTGACGTGACGGAAATATACGCCAAGTCTTTTGAATTTGTGGCGCGAAACTTCCGCACATCAAAATTAAACTAAAAAATGTTTAAGTACCAATTTGGCACGTAACAATCGCGACAAAGCCATAAAAGAAAAAACTTAAAAAAGAAAAAGTCTGTTAGCACAGTAACAGCTTAAAATCTAAATCCTAGTTACCCTACGTAAAACCTAACTTAAAACCTACAAAAATGTTTATATAAGGCGCCACCTGGTTTTTGACCGATAACACGTCTACCGAATTACCAGGAAACGGAAAATGTAGCCCCATTGTTTTTGACTACACTAATGATCGACAGCACAAATTTGTCGTGGAGCATGAAACACTACTTAAATTAAAACAGATGCGACAAGTCGCCTAAGCTATCTAAACTAAAGCTAACATTAAAGTTTTTACGTGCAAACACACATGAGCGTTGCATCAAAACTGTTCCTTGTTGGCAAAAAGTGCCCAAATTTAAAAATGTTCATAGAGTGCGTCACTCTACACTCTAGCAAATTTTTGTTACTGGTACTTTGGTTTACTAACGATACACATCAAAACTTGTCCATGACATGGTTGTGAATCAACAAATTTACCAAAAGTACCACCCTACTAAATCCTTACATCGCTAACCTAACAAATTACATTTCTACATCAGGTTAGCTTTTTCACTTAAATTTCAAGAAAAATAATTCCCACATCTGGTCATAAATACCAGACGTTAGGAAGATAAAAAGATAAGACAAGATCTCAAATTGTTGTTAAAGATAATAGATAAGATAACGATATTAAGCTTTAGTTATTATTTGAGATACTAGGTAAGATAACGCGATATTAAGCTAAAATTATTATTAGAGATAGTAGGTAACGCGAGTTAAAGTTCGGGCCTTTGGAGCTGGTTTTTTAAAAACACTTTGACTTTAACAAATTTTTATTAAGTTAAAATTTTGATAACTTGTACATAATACTAAAAATAATTATTGTACTAGTGAGTAGCTTGAACAACGAAGTATGGAGGTCGAAGACTGACTGCCGGGCATTGAGCTCCCGGGATTTTTATAATAACCTGCCCCTCACACGGCTGTGAGAACTTGCAGATCTCATGTCTGCGTTTCTCTTTAATTGTACACTTTAATACAATGTAACAACTTAATTCTAAGTAATTGCGGTCTGTTGACCGCCTGTGACCTGCCACCTGCAGTATTACTGCCCTCACGGATGCAAAGTTGCATGTCCGTTCACATGAACTGTCGATAACCTCTCTGGGTTATCCTTGTGTTACAATGTTGCATTGAACTTATACTTTTACTTAATAATTTCTAATAATTTTATTAGATTCAATATATCAATATATATAGGTAATTGGGGATACATAACTCCTCCCACCGTAAATGAAAAATTAAGGTTTTCTTAATTTTTAAATACATAAAATACATAATTCAATTTCATTTAAAATTCATTGTTTCTAATGGCATGCTTATTGTTTCCTTTTTTCTCTTTGTTTCCTTAAATCTAGAACTGTTTCCTTCATTCTTATATCTAAGGTACATTTTGTATAATACATACATGATTACAAAAATTACTAAAATGATCAATACAATTGTCCAAACACTTATATTATTATAATGTAACTTTGGCGTTTTGAGTTCATTTAATTGTTCTTTATAACTTTCCACTAATTTCACGGCGTGGTTGAGGTCGTCTAAGTCTAGATGCTCTAGCTTCATAGGTTTCTTGATTATTTCTTCGTCTTCTTGTTGTATCTTGAATTGTAGTTCCGGTAGGTTTGCGAGTTTCTTTGTTGCTATGGGATCTTGATAAACTCTGATTACTTCATCTTTCAATTTCACATAACAATCTTCTTTGAGGGTAATTAGTTTGCTTCCGATTAATGCTTGGTTATTTTCATCTTGGTTGCAGTTGATGGTTGCTATTACTTCTGTTGGGAAAATGGCTATCCATTTGTTATCTGTAACTTTTTGAATTTTCATGTTAGTTATTTGCACTTGTTTGGATTCACAGTTTTCGTAATGATTTGAGAATTTTAATAGTTGTACTTCACAAGGGCTGTCTTCTTGAATTGTTTGTTGTCGTCATCGATTGACATAAATATTGGTTTGGTGTTACTTCAGTACATTTTTCGTTTGTATAACCATATCTCAGTTCATTTAGGGATAGGAATTTGGTTTTGGGTATGATTACTTGGTATGTGCTAGTAACCTTTGTTGGAAAAGCAAATAAATGATAATATTGATAATTGTTACTTTCTACTATCGGGATTTCTATTAAAAATATCTTAATGTTGCTAAAATTTGTTACATTAAAGTAAGGGTTGATATTATTTGAGTAAATATTGTAATTTTGTATACTGCCTAGTTTATTGGTAGTATACCGGGGTTGTTTTTATATGTTATATTATTACTTGGTTGTCCGTTCTACCTGGGTGGAGGTTGACGGTAATGGTGATGATTGTCTATCTGAAATTACAGGGTGTCTTAGGTTTTTCAAATGAATGTATTTAGTTATTTTACCGTTGTCTACTACTGCTATGTTTTTATCTGATATTTTCTTAATTTTAAATGGTCCTAAATTTCTGGGTGCTGTTTTATGTCGCTTGCTTTGAAAGTTTTTCTCATATACGGTTTGTCCTATTGAAAATTTATTTGAGTCGGTATTTTTGTTTCGGGTTGTGGTGATACGTTCTTTATCTTTTACATTGTCATAAGTTAATTTTAGTTTTTGTTTGTGATCTTTCGCATATTGTTGATATATTTCTTTATTGTAGTGTATGTCATAGGGATTTCGTGAATCTGAATGTCCTAATGTTAATTCTAAGGGTGTAAAATTTGTTGATGAGTGGATAGTGTTATTATAGGCGATTAGTGCGTATGACATTAAATTGGTTATATGTTCCTTTTTATAATTTATTCTTAATAATCGAATTTGTTCTAACAGGGTTAAATGTAATCGTTCAATTAGTCCGTTTGATTCAGGGTGGTTTTCCGTTATGAAATGAATTTTTATGTTGTGAAGTTCTAACGTGTTTTGTATTGTCTCATTTTAAATTCGCTACCATTGTCTAAAGTGATTGATTCGGGTGTTCCGTAAAATGTGAAATATTGTAAAATCCTTGGGTCACGTCAATGCTATTTTTGGATGTGATTGGTATTGCTTGGCCTATTTTTGTGAATGCGTCTACAATTGTTAGATAGTTTTGCGCTTCTACTACTAGAGTATCGGCATGTAGTTTTTGAAATGGTTTGTCGGGTGTTTTGGTTAACATTAAGGGTATCTTTGGGGGTTTCCTATCGTATTTTGCTCTGTCACATAGTTCGCATTGGTTAATGAAATCTGTGGTCAAGTCCTTCATGTCTTTAAAATAATAGCGTCTTACAAGTTGCTTTATAGTTTCGTTAATTCCACGATGGTTGGTTTTTCCTTCGTGTTGATTTCTAATTACATCGTTTACTTCGTCAGGGTCGTCTAGTGTTATTAGTTTTCTAGTACATCTGATGAGTTCAGGTCCAGAGTTATTGAATAATTTAATGTATAATTCTGAAAATCTTTGGTATAAATGTTCGGTATTGAAATAAAAATAAAATCGTTTTTTCTCGGGGTGTATTCTTTTAGAATTTTAATTATTTGTTCCTCGTTGTCATCTTTAGTTATTTGAATTTGATATATCTTTTTGTTATCTACTTTTGTATATTTTACTGGATTGGGGTTATTTAAAACTTCGGTTATTATAAATTGATTGGGTTGTAACGTATTTTTTTTCCTAGTTACACCAAGCCTAATAAATTAATAATAAAACAGATAAATTTTAAAGCATTTAATTCGTAAATATTCAGCCAATAAAAATTAAAGTATAATGTTCATAATAACACATAGATTCTAGAAGATATATATTCTGAGGCTTGTTACCAAGCGCTGTCAAGTTAATAATCGGAACTTTTATTTCCAACGTCCAAGAGTGAAGTCGCTTTTTGTAGACTAGAGATAAAAGTCAAGATGGCCCGACTAAAACACGAGGCGTCTAAGAGAGTCAAGAAGAAGAACTTGAATTGAGAACATGGAACGATAATATACATCATTTAAGACATGCAATATCTTATGGACATATCTACAACAACAATTTTCAATGTTAAATTATAATAAATTTTCGTCGCAGTAATTTAAAGCAAGCAGTTATGGTTTCGTTCTATCTATTTAACTACGCAGTATAGCAATGGTTTATTCTACAAAGAATCTTGATACTTCAAACTTACTGATGATTAATACGCTGGAAAAATACAACAGCTGACGTCATGATTTTGCACCTGCAATTTATTTGGATACACGTGAGTGTTTGAAACTTTCCATAACTTTGAAGGTATAGTAAATTATTATGAGATTTCCTACGTTGATTATTAGAGTAACAAAATATAAAGTAGTTTTTAAAGTTAGTAACACAACGAATAAATATCTAGTTTGTCAGTTATTTGTACACGCATTCAATGTGTTTTAAGATATTTAGAATGACAACTTATGTCAGATAAAAAAATAGTATAGATTCTGTTTCCTAATCTAGACGCCAGATGCAGTCTTGATTTAATTTTCACATTTTGCTTAAAAACATTCAGGTCATGTAAAAGCTTTTTATTGGTGCTGAAGTTCGCGTATTTTCTAGGTAGATTATAGTTAAATTTGAGTATTTGCATTTTATAATCGTTGTTTTTTTATGACAAATCTTTGTTGTAAATGGTCAATGAAGTACTTCAATGATTATGGTAAAAATAAACTCATATGTTATGAATTAATAATTTATTATATGTTTGCTTAAACTAAATTTTATAGAAATGATCCATTTATACATATTTATTTTGAATGTTAAACCTCACTAAAATTCTTTTTATAAAAAAAATTTATGACAAGATAGTAATCATATATATTGCAGTCACATGTATATAATCAGATTTCTATATATAAATAGAATTCCTTTTGTTTCTTTTGAAAGACGTTTTATTATTTACAATTTAAATTAGGAAAAAGAAAACTAGAGCAAATCCTCCTTAAGTAAAAAGACAGAGTAATGAAAATGAATCCCTTTAGTATTTCACAGATTTTTAAAGTCACTTATTATATTTTTGGGCATATGCTTTTGAGGACACAAATGGTGTCCATGTGGTGTTTTTGTTTGTTCACAGGTAAAGCTGAGACAACTGTTTGACATCTGGTGGTTGAGGTTTTGGTAAGTGTGTCCGAAAGAGTGAAATTCAAGTTTTATGGCTATGTTAGTGGTGTTAAGATAAGGTTTCCGCATTCCCCTTATACAAACACAGTTAAATTTTGTTGGCACTTGTATTAAAAAATACGGTGGCGCCTATTAAAAATATTTTTGGTCGATTATCCACCCATGACCCATGCTCATGATCTACCCAGAGCTAACACTCTACTAGCCGTTTAACCCTTAAGAGTTTTCTTTGTCTAAAGCCGTTTTCCATCTGACATTACCCTGGGCTTGGAGTATAAAGAAGAAAATCTCGACCTAGTGATATCAGATTAAAATAGAGAGTTTTAGTATATAGCTGATAGTCACGAGGATAAAGGGTAATAAACTTACAAAAGTTTTAATTACCCCGATTTATATTACAGGGTTTCATATCGATTGCTTCGTTTAAAATTTTAATCGCGTTTTTCGGTTCTTCGTTTTGTGTCGAATGTATCGTGTCGATCTCGTCTCGATCTTCCCTTATTTCTGTATCGTCTACGTTTCCTATAATGGATTCCGTTTCTAATGCATTGAGTTGGATTCGGCTTAAAGCGTCTGCGTTGTTGTTATAAATTCCCTTTTTATATATAATTTCGTAATCATACTCTTCGAGTCTGATTCTCCATCTCTGTAATTTTGAATTCGGTTCTTTCAGTTTGCATAACCATACTAGTGGTCTATGGTCAGTGTATATGTAAAATTTTCTTCCGTATAAATAAGGTCTAAAATATTTTGTTGCCCAAATTATGGCTAATAACTCTTTTCTATAGTGCTATATTTTGTTCGGTTTCATTTAGGGTTCTGGATGCGTAGCTGATGGGTTTATCGCTACCTACTTTTCCTTGGCTCAATACTGCGCCTAATGCTACATTCGATGCGTCTGTCGTCAGTATAAATGGTTTTGTAAAGTCGGGGTATTCTAATACAGGGTGATTAGTTAATATGTTTTTGATTTTGTCTACTGCTTTAATAAATTCCGGGGTGTGTTCAATTTTGTTTCCCTTTTTAAACAATTTGTCAGGGTTTGGTTATCTGAGCGTAACCTTTAATGAATTTGCGGTAGTAACCACTAAGTCCTAGAAATCCTTTGATTTCTTTGTTTGTTTTGGTAATGGGTAATTTAGAACTGCATTTGTTTTGTCTGGATTTGGCATTACTCCTTGGGGTGTTATTACATGTCCTAAAAATGATACTTCCTTTTGTAAAAATTCACTTTTGTCTAATTGTACTTTGAAATGTGCTTGTCTAAGTCTTTCGAATACTTCTGTCAATCTTTCTATGTGTTCTACCAGTGATGTGGAATAAACTATGATGTCGTCAAGGTATACAGGGCATTTTTCATTGTGTATTCCTCCTAGTATATTTCCATGACTCTCTGGAAAGTAGCGAGTGCGTTCTTTAGTCCAAATGGCAATCGTTTGTATTCGTAATGTCCTCTAGGTGTGCTGAAGGCTGTTTTTGATATGTCTTTTTCTTCCATCTCTACCTGATGGTATCCTGATGCTAGGTCTAATGTTGTAAAATATTGGCATTTGCCTAATTTGTCAAAAATTTCGGTAATATTTGGTAGTGGATATTTGTCATCTACCGTTTTTTCATTTAACTTTCTATAATCTATTACCATTCTGTACTTTCTCTTTCCGGTTGCGTCTAATTTCTTAGGTACTATTAACACGGGGCTGCTCCATGGTGAATTGGAGTGCTGGATTATGTCTTGGTCTAATAAGTCTGCTACTTGTCTGTCAGCTTCTTCTTGGCTTGCATGAGGTAGTCTGTATGCTTTTGTAAAACTTGGTTTATTGTCTGTTAACTCGATATTATGTTTTACTGTGTTGGTGAATGTTAACGGTATTCCTTCGCAATGGAATATGTCTCGGTATTCAAAACATAAGTTTTTAATTGCTCTTTCTTCTTCTTGATTGATATCGGTGTTAAAGCGGATGTTAGTTCAATTTTCTCTTAACATTTCGTCATGTTCTATTGGGTTGTAGTTATTTTCTAAATTCTCATCTATTTCCATTTCGTTAAAATTTAGTTCTTCTACGTTAATTGGGTCTGTCAATGATAATTCTACGGGATAGTCGTTTGAATTTAATATTGTTGTGGTTGCAAAGTTATCTTTTATTTGAACTAAGGCAGTTGGGGTTTCTACTCCTTGTTGAAATGTCATATGATTTATTATTCCTAAATTTTTGTTAGATTTTACTGGGATTTTTATTTTTCTTTCCGTTCGGGGTTCTATAGTGTATTTTTGTTCAATTTGTGTGTTTTGAAATTTAATTGGGATTTTTCCGTATTTTGTCCTTAATAAGCGATTTTTAATGTCAATGTTGGCTCTAATTTTCTTAGAAGATCCATTCCGATTAATCCGTCATATTTATCGTTAAATTCGAATACACAAAATTTATGTTTCATTTTAACATTAAATGTTCTTGGTAAGGGTATATTGGCTACGAATTGGTGTAGTGTTGTTTGATGGGCTGTTTTAATTTTAAATGGTTCTCTTTCTACATAATCTAAATAATGTTTTGTACGGTTCTGGGGCTAATTAATGTTTTAGAGGATCCGGTGTCAATTAATAGTTTGAATTTGGCGTGGGGTATTTCTATGTATGGTAATACTAAGTGATTTATATTATTTAAGTTTATTAAGTTTGGTCGGTTATGAATTGGTCCATTTGAAAATTTGAGTTTGAGTTTTCGTCGTCGTACTCCTCGTAAGTTTCGTATTGTTCGTCACGTTCGTAAGTTTCTACATGGTTTGATTCATTGTTTGTAGGTGTCTCAATGTCATTATTCTGGTCAGTGTCAAATTTTTCTATTTCTTGGTGGAATAATTCTTCCGATATAAAATTACGTTTCTGATGAGGGTTTGGTCGGATATGTGTTATTTTTGTGTTTTGTCTGGTGTTACCAGATGAGGTATCCATTGGTGTTGGTTTGTAATAATTGTTAGGGTTGTTATGAGTATTAGTCATTGGTGTATTTCTGTTGGGGTTTGCGTTGAATACTGGTCTTTGTTGGTTTAAGTTTTGATTAAATCTAGGTTGGAATGCGGGTTTCGTAAAAGTTGGGTTGAATGTTGGTCTTGAAAAATTTTTAAATTGATTATTAAAATTTGTATTGTTAAAACTTGGGTTGTTACTTCGCGGTTGATTTGTTTGTGCGTTAAAGGGTATGAATTTTTGTTGAGGGATTGTTTGTCTTGTGGCTTGTATGGTTTTTATTGGTGAATAACTTTTATTCGCGTTGGGGTTGTATAGTCTGTTGCGGTAGTACATTACATTTTCTTCTTCTATTACTAGGCTCATAGCTTCTTCTAGATTTTGGGGTCGTTGGAATCTGATTTTATCCGATAGTCGTTCTGGTAAAGCGTTTATGTATGTGTCTAGTGCCATTTCGTCATACATTTTTGTTTTTAAATGTCTAACGTTTTGATCGGGTTCTTCGATTTTTAATTTTGTTAAAATTAAACTTCTCACGTCTTGGCATTTCATTCCGAATTGGTAGGGGATTGATTGTGTTCCATTCTAAGGTTTATTAGGTCTCGTACCAGGCATTTTATATTACGTTGGTCTCCAAAATATGCAATTAGTAGCTGTTTAAACTGGTCCCATTCCGATAAGTCGTCCCTACTGGCGATTAATGTTAGTGCCCTTCCGGCTAGTTTCCTTATTACTAAGCGTATAAGCAATGAATTTCTTGCGTCATCTCCGGGTTTGTAAAGGTTTTAGGAACATTTCACATGCTCCAATGAAATTAGAGATGGGCCTGCGTGCCATCAAACGTCTGTATTGTCTCTAAATAGAGACGTAAGTCTGTGTTACTCATGTTGGTTAGGGGTTGTTTTCGATTTTTGGAAAATTTAAAAAATTTTTTTTTTTTTTTTTTTGAATTAAGCTTTATTTCGCTATTTGTATTGTTACTTTTGCTTCGGATTTATTAATTTTCCGTTTGGGTTGTGAAATTTCAAATTTTGTAAAAATTGGGGTTAATTTTCTATTTGTAGCGTTAATTATGCTTTGGATGTATTAGTTTTTCTTTTGGATGAAATAATTTCGAATTTTGTAAAAATTGGGGATGATTTTCCTTTTTATGACGTTATTTTTTGCTTTGGTTTTTTTTTATTTTCCTTTTTAGATTGAATAACTTTGAGTTTTGTAAAAATTGATGTTGATTTGGCTATTTGAAATGTTAACTTCGGTTTTGGTTTGTTAATTTTTCAATTAGATTAGGTACATAAAAATTTGGTAAAGGTTGATGTTTATTTTGTTATTTTTCGGCGTAATTTTTGATTTGAATTTGTTAATTTTCAGTTTGGATTGGGTGGATAAAAATTTGGTAAGAATTTGAGATTAATTTCGTACTTGTAATATTAGATTTATTAATTTTAAGTTTATATTGCGTCGAGTTATTTTTAAAATCGTAGTCGTTGTTTATTTATATTTAATTACACAATGCGGTGATGTACTTGTGAGATCTGTACTCAATAATGTTGAATTTATTTACCGTAGTCTTGGATTAATTGTTTTTATGCAGCTTTTAGTTCGTCTTGAGTTCTTGTTTCTTAAGGAATCTTAAATGGATGGATTTATTCTCGTTTAGCGTTGTTTTAGTTCAGTTCGGTTAACTCGTAATTAATACTCTTCCGTGGGTTTTACTGAGTTGCGTAGTTTTGACCTGAGGTTACTTACTTTTGTACTTTACTGTTGAAATTGAATACTAAAGGATGTAATCTTCGTTACTTTGTCACGTACGTTGAGTTAATTGCACTTACAGGTGTTAATAGAAATTATAGGAATTACTTTCTGTACTTTGTATAAAGTGTTATGTCTAGTTTTATTTTTAAATACCTCGGTGTTCACAACTTGTAATTGAATCTCCCGTACTGTAATTATGAGCGTTTTATGCCGTTTTGTACTGCAAATTATTTATAGAGTGTTGTGGTGTAATTTTCATGCGCTTCTATAATTCCGTGATAGATTAATACTTATGATGCGAATTGCTTTAGTACTGAAAGTTCCTGAAAGCTATTTCTTTAGTACTGTGCAAGGATTCTGAAAGCGATTTTCTCTGAGTTTTAATTGTATAATAAAGGATGCTTTCTTCGCGTATTTATCTTAGGTGGTTTTAGGTTACTGTAGCAGAGTGTTTTGCTGTGATTTTATAAGGTCAATGGTTTTATTATCGTTCTGTACTGCTTAAAGGATTAGTTTTGAAATTAAGTTTGCGTTAGTTTACCGGTTTATAGCGTGCGTTGAATCGCGGTGGTTGATGTTTCTTATTTTTGGTGTTTAGTGAATGTGCGCCCGTTATTTTTTGGATTATTTTTGAGTTCGTTCTATTAATTATGGTAAGGGTTTCTTTTTAAATTCAATTCTTATTTATTTTAAAAGAAAATTTCTTTTAAACTTCAAGTTTCATTTGCTTTTTAAAGAAAAATTTTATCTCTTTAACATTCGTCTCATAAAATGTTATACAGTCTCGTTTTGAAAATAATTCACTTTGAACTATTTTCAAAAAAAAATATTCATAATAATAAAATACATAAATCAATAGTAATCAATAGTTATAATACTAGCATATATCAATTATAGTTTTTGGTTTGAAATAAAATTATGGAAATGAACTTACATTAATTTCATCTGTTTCTTTGGTGGGTTCGATCGATTCTGTATCTTGTCCACCTTGGTTTGTTTGTTGGCCTTAGACGATTTTTGTTCCTTGTCCAACTTGGTTTGTTGCTGGGTTCAGACTATGCTTGTTCTTCCTCCAACTTGGTTTGGGTTCTGCCAAAATTTCGAATAAAAATTCTTGGTCACCAATCTTCCGATTTTTGGATTTTCAGTGCCCTTTTGACATCCGTTACGACTGCGCCAGTTAAAGTTCGGGCCTTTGAAGCTGGTTTTTTAAAAACACTTTGACTTTAACAAATTTTTATTAAGTTAAAATTTTGATAACTTGTACATAATACTAAAAATAATTATTGTACTAGTGAGTAGCTTGAACAACGAAGTATGGAGTTCGAAGACTGACTGCCGGACATTGAGCTCCCGGGCTTTTTATAATAACCTGCCCCTCACACGGCTGTGAGAACTTGCAGATCTCATGTCTGCGTTTCTCTTTAATTGTACACTTTAATACAATGTAACAACTTAATTCTAAGTAATTGCGGTCTGTTGACCGCCTGTGACCTGCCACCTGCAGTATCACTGCCCTCACGGATGCAAAGTTGCATGTCCGTTCACATGAACTGTCGATAACCTCTCTGGGTTATCCTTGTGTTACAATGTTGCATTGAACTTATACTTTTACTTAATAATTTCTAATAATTCTTATTAGATTCAATATATCAATATATATAGGTAATTGGGGGATACATAACTCGCGATATTAAACAAAAGTTATTACTAAAGATAATAGGTAAGATAACGTGAAATTATCTCGAAGTTATTACTAACGGTAGTCGGTAAGATAACGATACTAAACTAAGGTTATTATCTAAGATAATAAATAAGATAAAGATATTAACTTAATTATTACCCAAGATAATAGATATAGATAACGATAGAGTGACTCCGTGGAGCCGTTAAATGGGCATTTCTCGTACCCTCTAAAAAGAGCAACCTGTGAAGCAAGCCCGTTTACAAAAAACGGCACGAGGGACCGGCAAAGGCATTTGGGTGCATCCCTGCACCCGGCGTTAATCGATATCGGTGATATAATCACCCGATACCCACACGATATATAACGATATATATAAACACATCCCCTCACACATTCACACACTCATACATACCTTCACAGCCAGTGCCCATGCGCTGACAGCGACACCGCATGACCTCACGAAAGATTCCCAGAGACGGGGTCCAGGTGTCTATGAAAACCTCCCGAGCAACCACACGGTGACTAACGGAAATGAAAAGGCAGAGAAATAGGAACGGTAGAAAGAGGGAGGTGGTTATTTGGAATGCATAAGAGGCACTTCCTGGTAGAAGAAAGTAGAGGAAGGGCTCGCATTGAGCAAAAGAGACAGAAAAAGGTGGATAGCAAAGCGCTACTCAACCAGCCAATGTGGCCAGTAGCCCGGAGTGAGGGAACATCACTCTTATGTGGCAGACGGGTGTTCCGTGACAAGAACAGGTCCACCGAAAGAAGAATAAGGTAGAAACGGCGACAGCGGGATGAGAAAAAGTAGAGTTTTTGGACAAGCGTCCGAGAGAAGGTAGAGAGTTGTCTCTATTTAAGCACAGATTGGTCTGAAGGACCACCTGCGATATTAATCCGACAAGATAAGGTATCATACCTTAACAATTCACTAGACTCTTAAGAGAACTAGTACGATCATTTTCCTAACGAGTGCATCCACTACGATAAGAAAATCAGACAAAAGTTGACACAACAACTTAAAAGTATCATTGCAGATACATTCACACAAAAACAAACTGTTTTAAGGTAGTTTTTTTAAAACGGTAGCACCCTAAACACACAACGATGCCTAATTATAAGCAGTTAAATACAGGTACACTGTCCCAATATGCTAAAACAACCGAGAATTTAATAAGATATCAATAAGAAGCAATAGCACCTCACCACAAAGTTCAATAAAAAACAATGAAAAAAAAATGTTTATAAGTTATGGTGATTTAGTAGAAAAAGAAACAAATAATGATATAGTATAATGTGGGTGACTGTAATAATTCAGAGGAAAAACACATGGAATAGACAATCCTAGCTTTTTGCAACTGCGAATATGAACTATTTCTTACAGTGGCATAGGTCGCGACTCCTATGTGGGCCCAAAGAAAAAAATCATCCACTCAACATCAGCTAAATCCAATCATAAAAATTCAATGAGTTATTGCAACCAAAGTTACGACAATTACCACACAAAATTAAATGACGTAAGAAAAATATTAAAAACCAAATAATATGCAGTAGGAAAAGTTCGAGGATTAATTAAATGAAACAACAGAGTTATATTAGGGGGTGTAGAGAATGAAGTGATATATAAGTAACGGTATGGTCAAGGAAAAGTCAACCAAGAGGAAAAAGATAGCTAATTTAGGGTAAGTAAAGTTAAACGTGTAAGAGATTATATACTGTATGAGAGAGGGAATAGGTAATTAAAGTTAACCAATTGTTAGGGAGAACAAAAAAATATTAGGTAAATCGTAAGGGT
Source organism: Platerodrilus igneus (assembly GCA_036346225.1). Taxonomy (NCBI): domain Eukaryota; kingdom Metazoa; phylum Arthropoda; class Insecta; order Coleoptera; family Lycidae; genus Platerodrilus; species Platerodrilus igneus. The sequence goes on from JARFIW010001004.1 coordinate 3,146,748, forward strand.
TTAATCATATTAAGATACCAGGTATCAGGAAATAATTTGGAATGTTAAGACAGACAACATCACGAGATAAGGCATCAGGTACGATATTTAATTTGCCAGGCCTATGCCTAATATCAAAAGTGAATTGAGAGATACGCAAGTTCCATCTTGTCAAACGACCTGCGGGTTGTTTTAAGTTATTAAGCCAAGTGAAAGCTAAGAACATTAGGTACATTGTCAAAGAAGTAAACGTGAAAAGCTCTTAGATATACGTAGAGTTAAACGATTTTAAAGATAATTTTAAGGCATTTAATGAGGTTTAAATCGATCTGTAAAGAGAGAGTAATCGAGACTCGATTCACTAATAAAATTGTTGAATAACAAAAAGATATTATATAAAGCATATATTTACTGGGATGGGAAACTCTCATTTGAGTTCTACCCAAACCAATAAAAAAAAATTTCAACATCATCATTAAAAAAAATGATTACAAATTCTAAAACGACAAACTTACCAACCAAATTCTCGTCTAGACTTATAATGCTTAACGACCGGTCCTTGGGTCTCGTTCTAGACTTACAGAGCTATACGACCAAATCCGCCAGTAAATTCCGCTTAATGGATGTTAAAGTACGTTGAAATATCGATATCTAAAAAATATGCAATCAAGACAAAATCATACTCGCTACATGATAGAAACATTCCACGGTACATGTACAAAAAGTTAGTATTCCAAATTATTAGAATATTCTTTCGATATTGCGGGAGTTATCAACAACTATCGCAAATGAGTTTAAATACTAAAACGTTAACGGAAATTCCTTTATTTTAGTATTAAAAGGAGCAGATATAAAGCGATTCAGTTTATTACAACGTTTTGAAAGGTAAAAGATATGATTAGGTAATTTCGTTACTATATCTAAATGGAAGATCTTCTTTAAAAAAGACATTCGTAGGGTATAATATTCAAATTTAATTACGGTAAGTATCCAAAACACTAAAGAAATACGTTTAGAACTGTATGAGGGCAAGATTAGTGTTTAATCAAAGAAATATATTATTGATAAACTACAAAAGACACTCCAAATTATAAAAAACGTAGGTAATGTGTTATTTAACCAATGCAACAAGATCCCGTTAATCTAGCATTTTCAAAAGATATTCTAAAAGGGCAATTCACTACATTAAACGTTTTTAAACATAAGGTTTCTTTAAAAGTAAGTTCGAATATCATAATCAAACAGGTAAATTACTAAGACACTTTTTTTTTTAGTGTAAACACACAAGATAATTTATGTACGGTTTTTTTTTTAAAACAGCAAGGGTTATGTTTTAATCTGATATAAAGTAGATGATTTTCGTAATAAAGGCATGCATTACTTTTACTTATTTATTTATATGTACTCACGTGTAAAAAGTAGGGTTAAGGGATTGATCCTTCCTAAAAGCTTACACCTGCATCTAAAAACAAACTATCACTCAACAATATAACTGGAGTCCACAAACACATCCCACATTCCAAAATTAAACTAACATTATATTTAAAAAATATTTTACAAGAACAACTAAATTTTAATTTCAAAATGGCGGTATACCTCCAATTGCCATAACAATTATTTTTAACATCTCTGAAATGTGGTGTGTTCTAAAACACGAATATAAGATTCAAGGTTAACAGATATTAGATAATTAATTTTTTTTTAGTGAAAAAGCTATAAGTAACATTAGTGAATACATTGTATAGTCATAAAACAAAAGAAAAACTCCTATGGCCATTTTCCCACGTTAAGGGCGCCAAATTCTTACAGTTTAAAACATATTTGCACAATTTAAAGGTTTAAATTCTTACAATTTAAAAGTCGATAAATACATCGCGCAAGCGCGGAAAAAGAGACACTACGGGCGGTTGGTAACGCTAATCTTATACAAATTTGGCGCGCCCATCTGTCAATGACGTCACCCAATCAGCAATTTTAATTACACAATATATAAATTAAATTAGCAACAATTATGTCAATAAGGTACTCACATAATAGATCCAGATTTCCACGAAGTACGCCAAGCGTCTTTCAAGATAGATAAAGATGGCGTCAACACGTCCATAAGGGCTGCTGATGGCCCCCTTTAAGATAATTGCTGGAGGGTACGCCCAACGCTCTTCCAAAGCGCTTGGACGGGATCTCAGGGCTCCATTCCGTGGTGATTAAAGATGGTGCTTGCTCCGGTGCTGTTGACGGAGCATGGACATCCGGCTCGTTCTTGGGTCGTGGATTACTCCAAGGTCGTATCAGATTTCTATATGTAGCGGAACGATAAGGAATAGGTTAATTAGGGAAAGACAAACACAGATAAGCAAGGGAAATCTACATAATAAAAATAAAGATACGATACCAGTCACGACCGCCCTTCTCGATGTTCAAAGGCAAAACGGCCTGACACGACCGCCCTTCTCGATGTTCAAAGGCAAACGGCCACGTTACCGAGTCTCACGGAAACACCTCTCCCACTTTTCTGTCCGTTTACGCGTCGGCGCGAAGTTCCCGCGCGATCTCGCGCGAACGTACTCTGACGTGACGGATATATACGCCAAGTCTTTTGAATTTGTGGCGCAAAACTTCCGCACATCAAAATTAAAAAAAAATATTACATACAACAGGGTATTTCCTTAACAAATTTTATAGACCTTGTGTATAAAGCCAGATCCTTATATTACATAAGGTGTAAATTTAAATTAAACTATATTTTTAATAAATGTGTATTTGTAAATTTTGTAAAATACAACTAGTCGCAATTATTAACAATTAATTATAGTAACTTAAATTCATTGATCACAGCATTTGTAAACCTGCAAGAAAGATAATCTATTAATTATTTGCATGAAAAGAAAATATAAGAGCAGTCAATGGTTACAATTAAACAGTTCTAAAATTTACCTTTATGAGAATTTCTTAAAATCTAAATAAATGACAATTTAAAAGGTGTTTGAAGGCATACGAGTTTGTACTAACCTCTTGGAGATGTTGAGTTATACTTAAATAAACAAATTGTGCTCTGATTATTGATTATAGAAAACTCATATTTATAAGCTTTACAAGAATCAAATATTAAAAATCCAGGTTGAACAAAATATTTTTGAAATAAATAATCCTATTAGACAAAACTATTTAAGAATGTTAAAAGATTTGTCTTTGTATTAAAACTGGAGTTCATAAAAAATATTAACAAAGCTAAAATGTTATAACCAATTATGAATGCATTGACACTTTTCGGTTATTAGTGGAAATATGTTTTAACTTAGATAATGAAAAGTATAAAAGTCACAAATATATTAGCGTAACCCTATTAGACTGTGAAAGCTACTTCAGTTTGTTTATAGTATCCCAAAAGTACTAGTATCCTAGTGGACTTCATGAAGTATAATCATATAGTGTTGAAGTTCACATTTTCTTATAAATAATATTTTAGTAATACAGTTTTACAGTTTGCCAGTTTGCACCAAGATTGCCAATTGTATCGAAAAGCATATAACATATGTGCTTGTCTCAAACTTAAACTATTTTGTTGTTTAGGGTAGTAGAAAGATTATAAAAAAGACAGGTGGATAATATATAGCTTATACAAAGAGCAAGCAGCTGTAATAGGATTAGAGCAGGAACATAGCGAAGCAAATATTAGGAAAAAGATGAGACAGGGATGTGCCCTATTCCCATTAATTTTTAACTTGTACATCGAAAAGGCAGTGAATACCGTCAAATACAGAAACACAGAATTACTATACAGGGACAAACAATTGATATGCTTAGATTTGCAGATAATACAGCAGCATCAACATTTCACAAGGAAGAGTTAGAAATAGCTGTTAATGAAATGGAAACGGTACTATCAGAAAAATACTGTATAAAAATTAAGAAAGATAAAACTAAAATAATAGTATATTCAAGAGTGGTAAATAAGTAAAAAACCAGAATACAAATAGGAAACATAAACTTACAAGAGGTTAAGGATTTCTGCTATCCATGAAGTCAAATAATGCAAGAGAAAAGTGCAAAAGATATAAAAGAAAAATTAGCACAAGGCCGTGCTGCATATAACAAGAAAAACAACTACTATGTTCAAAGACAACAAACACGGAAACAAGAAAAAGATTGCTGAAAACATACGTATTGAGCACAGCACTGTAATGCCGTGAAACGTGGACAGTAGAAGAAGCAGATAACAAAAAGATAGAAGCTTCTAAAATGTCGTGCTATAGATGTGTGATGACGATATTATGGACAGACAAAGTTAAGAACAAAGAGGTTCTAGAAATGGTAGGGGAAGAAAGAAATATGTGTAAAACGGTAAAAATAGGACAAATATGACATATTCTAAAACATGAGCGAATGGTGCGGAACATATTAGAAACAGAGAAAGAAAAAAGAGTGCTAGAAGTAGACCTAGATTAGACTATTACACACAGATAGCGAAAGATGTAGGCGGTGGGAATTTTAGTGGAATGTGTAGATTAGCTCAAAACATAAAACAATGGAGCATCCAACGCATCCAACAAGTTCAAGGACCGAAGACCTGATGATGATTATAGATCACGCATATTATTTTAATAACAGTTAAAGGTACCTACTTAACACCTCTCAACAGTTTTTAAAATGTTATAGTATTCTTCCAAAAGATCAGTTTCGTTGTGAATAGCTTTAAATCCCTTTGATGAATCCTAAAAAAAACAGTTTTAGTTACAAATATAATACATCTTTCTAAAAGTTTACCTTGAATATTAAATCATGCTGGTTTTCGAATTTACCAAACAATTTGAAAACTTCTGGTCTCCTATTGAATAGATCACCCACACTTGTTAATGTACTGATAATCTCGTCAACATCTCCTTCACTTTTTGAATTACTGGTTACCACCTGAAATTTGTTAATAAATAAAATAAATGAAAACAATAAGGCTGTTTGGAAGCAATACTCTACAATATCATTAGAACTCAGAGATCTATTTCGAAAATATTCTATGTGGACTGTTTTATCGTGTAATAACAAACATGGAATATTTTAACTGTATCTTCTCCAACAAAAAGAGCATTCCAGCTGATGAAAGTAAAACATCAGGATAGGATATCATTAAGGAGACTGAGTTATCTGTACATTACTTCAAAGGGCATAGTATAAAATACTGATAAGAAAGTGTGTTAAAGTTTTCGAATAATACCTCTTTCATATTCAATTGTCTTTAAACGATGAATTCTGATTTGTAAAAGTAAGATCTTGGGATTTTGTTTTAACTTTTTACATACTTTTTTCTATTTAGTAATTTAATAATGTTTATAGGTCATTATTAAAGCAATAATTTACACAAAACGTCATATACACATATACACACGCACGCACACGCGCGCGCCCACGCACACGCACGCACATACACGCACACACGCACGCGCGCAGACACACATATTTATATATATATATATATATATATATATATACAGTGTGTCCAAATTTCGAGTCTCTACATTGAGATTTCAGTTATTATAAGAGATAGAAATTGGGTTAAATGGGGAAGGATTTGGAGGAATCCAGGCCAGTTTTGTATCCGTTTACAAAATTGGTTTAAGTTGTCTGGTTTTGGAGATATTCGAAGAAAACTAAAAATGGCGGATTTTGTTTTTTGATAATAAAACATGAATCATAAGTCGCACCATCACAAGACTTGCACATTATTAAGACACTTTTCTAAAAGGAGTATTTTAGCATGAACAGAATCATTCGACTGTCTTTTGTTTTCGAGGAAACTCCCACAACTTTTGTTTTTCTTATGGCCGCCATTTTGAATATTAAGTGAATATTATGCGCCTTAAAATTACCTTTTAAAAATATGCCACATGTCTATAAAAATGCAAAACTATCCTAAATTTTAAAAATAACTAAATTTGTATGTTCTTTAACGTTTGGTAATCCCAACAGGGCAAAAATTTGATTTCTACTTTCCAAACAGTAGTAGTAGTAGTAGTACCACATACATTTTGTTAAGTAGAACTCGTAAAGTATTGGATATAAATCTTAAAATTAACTTAAACATAAAACTGTAGCCTATCTTATCTAATTTAGGGAACAAAATTAAATTTGACCGAAACAGCAAACTATCATCTAAATTCCTTCCCGTAGATGTAGAAAATGCTGTCCGTTTGCATCGCGGCACATTCGACAATTAATTAAAACTTTCCGTACAACTCTGCTTAACGTGCGCCTATTCATAGAGTTAAGAATGTCACGGACTCTTTCCTGCAGTTCGTTTATATTATGAGGCGGTTCAAACTCATATACCTCATTTTTAGCAAAACCCCATAAATAAAAATCAAGTGGTGTAAGATCTGGTGATCTTGCCGGCCACATAATTGGTCCACTATTGCATATAATATTTTAGCCAAAATGTTCAGCTAAAAGGGCGCTAACTTCTCGGGAATTGTGAGCTGGACAACCATCTTGCTGAAACCATAGTTTTCGAAAATCATCATCATTTGGTACAAGTCCTCTAATAGCCGGAATTATTTGATCTCTTAATAATTCCGTATATCTGGCGCCATTGAGGTTATTGACAAAATAAAAGGGTCCAATCAAATTATTACCTATAAAAGTATTAATTACATTGGTTAATTTACTAAAATATTTATATCATAATTAACTACCTCAGATACCACACCAAACGTTAAATCCATATCTCGTTTGAAATTTGCGTTGCGCCGTCAGATGATGATTTTCAGTGCTCCAGTGATGCGTGTTATGTTTATTGAACACCCCGCAATAGGTAAACCGCGTTTCGTCTGTCCATATTATCATTCTGGAAAGTGCGGTTCTTCCTCGCATTTTTGGATGTACCAATTACAAAAACGCATTCGTCTGGCGAAATCTTCTCTTTTGAGGCCTTGGACAATAGTAGGTTTATTAGGATGAAACTTTTCCTTTTTTTTAAAATATTATGAACGGTTGATTTTGGAATATTAAGTTCACGGCTTACAGATCTTACGGATGTGGATGGATTTCGTGTTACCGCCTCAGTAATGCTTAGAACACGTTCCCTATTGTTTAAGTCGTATTGTTCCCTAGTCTGTTCAAAAGCACCATAATTCAGTAAATTGATTACAATTTTTCTGAAGTATGTTTTATGCGGTTGTCGTCTTTCTGGATACAATTCCAAATATCTGGCGGATGCCGTATCAGCGTTCCGAAACGATTGTAAATAAGTATTTAGCATATCAAACTTTTCCTCATTCGAAAACTTGTAGACATGTGTCATTTTTTAAATTAAAAATGCAGCACCACCGGCACCAAAACTTACAACACACACAAGTTTATCTAAATTTTAGAATTTGTTTGACATATAACTGTAATTCAATTGTTTGGTTTTGTCACATACCACCGCCTACTATTATAAAACGATATCATTTTAACTCTAGTACCACCATAATTAATAATTTGTGACAAATGCTGTTTGTGTACATTATAAAATGTGTATTGTACTTTTCATAAAGTATAAATCAAATTTTAGTCCTGTTGGGATTACCAAACGTTAAAGAACATACAAATTTAGTTATTTTTAAAATTTAGGATAGTTTTGCATTTTTTTATAGACATGTGGCATATCTTTGAAAAGGTAATTTTAAGGCGCATAATATTCACTTAATATTCAAAATGGCGGCCATACGAAAAACAAAAGTTGTGGGCGTTTCCTCGAAAACAAAAGACAGTCGAATGATTCTGTTTATGCTAAAATACTCCTTTTAGAAAAGTGTCTTAATAATGTGCAAGTCTTGTGATGGTGCGACTTATGATTCATGTTTTATTATCAAAAAACAAAATCCGCCATTTTTAGTTTTCTTCGAATATCCCCAAAACCAGACAACTTACACCAATTTTGTAAACGGATACAAAACTGGCCTGGATTCCTCCAAATCTTTCCCCATTTAACCCAATTTCTATCTCTTATAATAACTGAAATCACAATGTAGAGACTCGAAATTTGGACACACTGTATATATATATATATATATCATAGGATGGTCCGATAAGTACTTAGCCTCACCACCCAATGGCGCCACTATCGAAGGAGAAATTTACTATCGTGTAGTATATTCTAGTAGACGATTACTGTCGAAATTTCAGCCGAATTGGACTCGTTGTTTTGTTTTGACCGCGTGTGGAAGCGGGCGTGTCCGCGGATTTTAGAAAAATGAAAAAAGAGCAATATCGGTCGGTGATTCTATTCTAATTTTTGGAAAGGAAATCGCGCAGCGAAATCAAAGAGCGCTGTGATGTTGTGTATGGCGACTCTTCTCCTTCGATGACGACCGTCAAAAATTAGCTTAACGATTTTCAATGTGGTCGCACGTCGGTTTTTGATAAGCCACGCCCAGGTGCCCCGAAAACGGCTACCGCGGAGGATAACATGACAAAAATTCACGATTTCGTATTGGCTGACTGTCGATTGAAAGTGTGCAAGATAGCTGAGACAGTAGGCATCTCAAAAGATCGCGAGGGTCATATCCTCCATGAAATTTTGTGCATGAGAAAGCTGTCGATGCGATGAGTCTGCTCGCTTCGGACAACAAGTGCAACCGTCTTCGCCAAATTGGCCGAATTTAGCTACGAACTGCTGGCCCAATTACTGTATTCTCCAGATTTGGCCCCGTACGACTTTTTTTTTGTTTCCAAACTTGAAAAGTCACTCGCCGGGCGAATAAGGAGGTCATCGCCGCCACAGAAGCCTACTTTGCAGATCTCGAGAAAATGTATTTTTCAGACGGATTAAAGAAGTTGGAGCATCGCTGGGTCGAGTGTATCGAACTAAAAGGAGACTATGTTGAAAAATAAACCACTTTTCCAAAATTTTCGTTTTTCTTTTGTAGGCTAAGTACTTATCGGACCACTCTCGTGTATATATATATATATATATATATATATATATATATATATAAATAGTTATTAAGATGAAATGAAAACCCAACTTTTTATTTAAATTTGAATTACAATTTCAAATCGAACTAGTAATTGAAAACCACTAAAAGAACGGCTACAGCAGGATTTGAACCTGCAACCTCTGATTCTCCGGATCAGTGCTCTAACCAATTGAGCTATCTAGCCTAATTGTTTAGATGATGTTATACTTAATACTACTGAAGCTTGGCCCTTGTTAATGATTTTCAATTACGTCTTGCATTTAAGGAAATTGAATCTAGTTATATACATAATTCATGTACTAATAACTTGATCATCCCATTTTTGCAACGTTCGGAATAATACAAACATGTAATTATATTATTATTAATACAGAAGAATAATCCACATTTGGAATGCAAATGAATGCTTGATATATATTAATAGTTATTAAGATGAAATGAAAACCCAACTTTGTATTTAAAGTTGAATTACCATTTCAAATCGAACTAGTAATTGAAAACCACTAAAAGTTATTAGTACATGAATTATGTATATAACTAGATTCAATTTCCTTAAATGCAAGACGTAATTGAAAATCATTAACAAGGGCCAAGCTTCAGTAGTATTAAGTATAACATCATCTAAACAATTGGGCTAGATAGCTCAATTGGTTAGAGCACTGATCCGGAGAATCAGAGGTTGCAGGTTCAAATCCTGCTGTAGCCGTTCTTTTAGTGGTTTTCAATTACTAATTCGATTTGAAATGGTAATTCAACTTTAAATACAAAGTTGGGTTTTCATTTCATCTTAATAACTATTAATATATATCAAGCATTCATTTGCATTCCAAATGTGGATTATTCTTCTATATTAATATATATATATATATATATATATATATATATATATATATTGCCCTGTATCCTTTCTCAATTGACAGAGTAAAAAAAAACTTCGAGAATTTTAGAATTTTACTAAAATCGAAAATAGCACACAATAGAAAAATTTTCAAAAAAAATAATTTCTTACCCAGATTCCTCTTTTCATCATCTTAATTCTTCAACCGCTTCCCTGGATGGCTCAGTTGGACCTCCTCTTGCATACCTAGATTCACTATCATACTCTTTATCGTTCACGCACACTCCCAATAAAACCACAAAATAATACAACAATCATTCAATATTTACTTACCACTATTTACAAATAAAACTTCCAGATTATTTACATTTCAGTGGTCAAGTTACACCTCAATAAATTCGATTTTTGTAAAGTCTATAATTTTAACTAGAAATATTAAACACATTGAATGTAACCGGAGTAAATGGGCCCTGAATAATACCTTATCTTTCTTTCTTTATTTATAATTAAATTTAATTAGGAAATTCTGGAGTATGGTGAGATCATGATAACCCAGTTAATTCTGAATAATGTATGCTTTTTACTTTGCATACTCTTATTACAAACACAAAAAAACCATGTACTCGTAACAATAAAAATTTAAATTCCTGACGAACGTTACTAAACTTTATATACACCTTTAGATTTATATTTAAATACCATAATAAAAAATAGTTATACGTATTATTTTCAATACGCAAAATAATGCAAAATACCTTCATAGTTCACTCTTACACATTACAACAATCTTCATAGGTTATAAAAACAACAAATTCTAAAGCGTTACCTGGAATTTCTGGAAGATCTCTACCCCGTTAACGATGTCGTTAAGTTGTTTTTGCTCTCGGTTTTGGGGTTCTGCTCTGCTGGCCGCTTCTAGCTATTTGTAGATGAATACCATGTAAGTTGTGCTGCATACTCTGCCTTCACGATGCATCCACATCCAAATCCAAATTTATTACACTCCTTTCATAATTGCGTACTTTAGTTTAATTCAATTGAATTTACGTTTCATTACTTCACGTCACTTCACGAGCTTGTTTAAAATGAATGTTGCACCTCAATAAAATTTAGACTCGTCACTTATCCGCGGTTCAAAATTATGAGGCCAACACTGTACTATTAATTTAAAATAATTTTATATACTTACAAACTCATATTCTGAAGCGGTGAAAATACTAAGAGATTGAAGTTAAAAGATAGCGATGCTAATTCTCTTTGAGTATTTATATGATTCCGAATGCCACCTCTAGGCCACTCTTCCCGCAAAGAATCTTGAGCGGGTAACTCAGGGAAGGTGGAGCGAAGTAGGCACCCCTGAAGTTCCACCTCCCGGAGCAGTGAACTGTAATCGTCGAGGGGTAGACACTAGTGGTAGAAATGCGAAGATACGAAGGACCGAATAGTAGAAAATGAACACTATTGCCATATAACAACTCACAACGACAATCTGGTGAACTTTATGGAGTGAATAAATTAAACAATTAATCGTACACCGTGTAGTAAGAGGATCATATATTATAACGTCAATAAGAATTAGAAATACAGCGAAAAGCACAATTTACAGTATATTAAATTTCTGAATTATTGGAACTTGTATAAACGTACTACTTTTATCACACTATTATGAATTCATAGTACATATGCCGCGTATCAAGTTCACTAACGTATTTTGTACGATACGCTAATGGAAAGGGTCATTGCATTAATACCACGCAAAGACGAGATAACTTATTGTGATACCAGATTGAGAAAAATGGTTATTATTTACTATTATAACCGGAAAGATCAATAACTTGGACGATTGTAAGAAATTACATACATCCGGGAAAAACACGCACCTGTGTTGAAAGAATACACATTACTACGCATAATGATCGCCTCGTATTTCAGTTAATCAATAACTATTACGATAGGAACGATTCATTACAATTTGCACACTAGAAATAATTCATAGAACAAAGATAATCACAGCCCGCGCGAATACGACTGTAACCTAGGAAAGTTGAAGCAGAACTCTGTTGTTTATCTATTAAAACGAAGGCAGGTGAGCGCTGCACGTGCTCAAGGTTATCTTCCTGCCTGTAGGACAGACTATTTAATAGAATTGAACATTGATATGCTCTAAGAAATAATAATAGAGCATTTTTGAAAGTAAATAATCTTATTGAAAATAAAGAAGATTTTACGAATACGAAATAATTTAGGAAACTCCAACAAATCTAATTTAAAATAACACTTCTTAAAATTTTGCTTCAACCGTTTTCGAAATCTTCAAAATTTAGCGCGTCGTTACGATATTTTCCGAAAAGCTCGCATTCAAATTTTCCCGTGTTTGTCTGTTATACTACTAACGATATAGACCAATATGATATTCAATGCCGTCTTGAAAACCCCGCCTATACTACCGCTATTCCTCTCTTACGCATATTCTATGTTTCCTACTACCCTCGCTTGAGTGGTAGAAATCGATATTACTGTCCGTGTTTCAAATTAACCCATGTGGACTGAATACGTGCGTTTTGAAATAACCTGCTATTATGCCTGTCTCATTCCGAAGCATTTCATTGATCGTCTATCCCTTCTGCGCTTTAAGGAAACTATTAGTTAGCGTTCATGCTAAAACATCCGACCGTTTGCACACTATACCTCGAATTCTGTCTCTTATCTACACAAATAAGGGGAACCTGACATTTAGAAAACATGCAGGTGTTCAATTAACCAACGTTTTAAAACAACATTTCTAGGAGTTGGCTCGTCAAGGTATTTGATATTCAACGGCTGTTCGTTTGTTAGCAAAGCGTTTCACCTTGGTATTATCGATTTTTCATGCTTTTATGCGTATTAGACGTAATTACCCGTTCAATAAAACTCAATTAAATTAATTAATAATTTGCATTGGCTTCTCCAATTTATTTTCTTTACGAACCTATCTAAATTTTAATCACTACTTGTTTCCTCTATACAGGGTGTTTGAAATTGCCTTGTTTATACTTAAATCTAGCCTTTTAAAACCACTACAATATATATATATATATATATATATTACTGTAATAAGGGGTTGTTTAAGGGTGTATTGTATAGCAAAGATCATGCAGTAACAATAAATTACGATAGGAAGCAGAAAACTGCATTCATTTAGTAGAAAATTTAATAATTCTTATATTATGTAAATAGTAAGCATTTAACACCCTGTATATAGAGCATAATTAGTTTTAATCGACGCAAATGAACACATCTAACAACAATAGGACGCATGTTTAGCATAGAAATAGGTAATTCATACATTAGGTAAATAACGGATTTAACACCCGGTTATAGATCTTCATTAATTTTAAGTAATGTAAATAACAATATTTTTCAGTAAAAGCACGCGGATTTAGAGGAATGACAATAAATGTAATTAAACACGCATTCAAAAGGGTTCTAATTAGTTATAATATAATACGGAGATAAGAGATGAAACTTAACAAAGCTTTGTGTAAGTGCGTAGAAACAATCAACATTTTTGATAAGTAAATGTAATTAAAGATGCGTAAATAAATAAACATACATGAAAATCGAAATTGAAATTACATCAGGTATTTTTGTATAATATGGAAAACGCGATATCTAAACAAACAACGTATGGTCTGATAACGAGGTATCTATAAGCAAATAACCATTACACGGAAAACCGAATATATTACATCAGAAAACCACTTTAAGGTGCAGGATATGCAAATACCTCATTGGTTAAGATAAGCGACGGACTTGGTGAAAGCCCAACCCACATCCAAGTGGGTTGAGCCTACATTAATAGCAAGCAATGATAAGAGAGCTCAGTTTTAACTCAAGAAGGCCAAGCTGCGATACTCTGAACCTAAAAGTCACGCGTAATTTTATATTTAATAATATAGTGAAAATAGATAGTGACATACAGGTAAGTGCTACAAATATAAAGATTTCTTTTGCCGATTAACGTGAGTACAATTTGGGGTAATTTATTTAAATTAATAATATAATAATAATAGGGCTCCGAATTGGTGGAGAATAATTTCGAATGTGGTGTCAATAATCCGAATATATAATAATTCCGAGTGTATCAATAATCCTAGTTGATCAATAATGATTCAAATGTGTGTATAATTCTAATCCTAATAGGATGATAATAATTCTGAATTGATGTTGGTTGATAATGGATGGTATAATAATTTAAATGCATGGAAGAGTCTAATAGAGGGTATAATATTTCAAATCGTCGGCGAGTTTGGTATAATTTTGAGTTGCGAGAAAATAATGAAGCAAGAAATAATTTATGGAAACCAAGGGGTTCAATTCAACTAAGCAGTAGCAGGTCAGATCTAATTAGTTTTAAGAGATTTTTTCTATTAAAATTTGAATATTGAATTTACTTAATTTATAAAAGTGTAACAAAGTCAGCAACAAACTTTGCATACGTTAAAAGTTCGTAATATTATAAAGGGATCTGAAAGTTCAAGGTTTCTTTGATAAAAAGAGTAGTTTTTGGTGACTTTAGATTGATTGCAAAGCATATGAATTTTGGGATAAATAAGACATAATATTGATTGATTGAAGGGTGTATTTTAATAATTTCAAAACTTGTACATAATATTTCTTTCATTATATGGAATTAATTGACTTCATTTTATAATTCAAACAAAGAGGTAATCAGAAAAGGGTGGAGAAGAGAAAAATTGATCCTCATAACGTTGTGCACTCTGTGTAGAATAATAAAAGCTAGCCGTGGCAGAATAATAATAAAAATTAGCAAAATTAAATTTGATTAGATAACACAGAGAGGTGGAGTTAAGTAAGAATACGCCATATATATATATATATATATATATATATATATATATATATATATATATATATGTTTCAAATCGAGTTTAGTAATTGAAAAACAGAAAATATAAGCTCCTACACAGGATTCGAACCTGTATCTTCAGCTTTCGTGGCTGATGTGTTTTCCAACTATGCTACCGGAACTGGTAATGACAATTGGAAATTTTGACAAATCTAAATCCTGGAAGTAACCGTACATTAACTTAACTTTCAATTATGTTTGGTATTTTTATCAATCACATTTGACAGTGTCAAGTTTTGACTTATGTCAGATATAGACAGAAAGCGACGCACAAAATTACTGCTATAAACCAACTATTAATATACTTGTAGCGGTGATAAAAGGCAAATATTCGACTAATTATTAGATAACCCAAAGCGGTAGTAAAACAATAAATTCTCGAAATTTTATAGCAGACTTTAATACGACACACGTACTGAAACAAACGGGAATAGTGGTACATCTACGTTCTAGAACAAATAAGAACTTGAAAACACTTAGTGAAACAAATGGATCAGGCGCGAAAATTCTCGAAGCCTACATAAGAAGGGGTTCGTGTTGTAAAAGCCTATCGATGTTGAAGGCAGGGTAATCTTGATTGAAGCTTTGATGTCGACATACCATTGATGAGATTAGATAACACGTAACGTAGAATGTACAGTATTTAGTAGTGAAAATTATTTAAATACATTAAGGAAGATAGACAACTTGAAACCAAATATGAACTATTGTAAAAGAGCAGAGTTACTCGAATCACCGACATTAAAGTGTTAAACTCCGACATAATTAAAAATAATTCTTCTTAATTGGAATAGGCATATATAATTTGGAATGGTTTGTTATATGTCGAATAGATGCGTTAGCATAAAAAATTGTATTTATAAACAATTTAAAGAAGGACAGAGTAGTAAGCAATGATTATTGTTTTGCAAATGCGCCAAACAATGAGCAGATCTGTAATTATAAAGTTTAAAGCATTTTGTTTAGATATTTATGTGATTTTTAAGAGCTCATTGATTAGTTTAAGTTTTGGAGTAGAAGCCGTGTGTAAATGTTAATTTAATTTAATGGTTTTTGTCATTACACAAGGTAAAATTGAACCTATCTGTGTTCAGGTAAGTTGAATACGGTTTTAAAAGAAAGAATATGAAATTACATGACTTATAGAACGTATTATTGTACATATTAATGAAGATTTAATTATTGAGTTGTTAATGGATAATGGTCCCGTGTTTAAGATAAGTGAGTGAAAGTCATCATTTGCTCTAAATTTAATACATAAAACACGTTTTGATATAAAGTTAATTTTCATTAATTTTGTAGTTGAGATATTGTTTTTAAGAAAAAGCTGTTGTGGATGCATTATTTTGTAATTAAAAGATTGGTTTTAAAAGGATTACTTTGTACTATTACGAATCTAATGTATGATTACAGTGGTTTTATTAGTCGGAGAGCTAGCAAAAACAATTACATGTCAGGCATTTCGAAACATTCATTATAACATCTTTCATTAGGCGTACGATTCCGGGGCGATCCACGGCATCTTTTATCGACGCTCAACTTTTATAGATGCCCAACGTTGAGCAGTGTATATATTGCTATGCTATTTATCTTTTTCCGGTATTCTCGCCCCACGAAGATGTGTCATATAAATTTATTGCTATGTTTGTACTCGGTTTTATACTCTGCGTCTCTAAATCTTATACCTCTTTTTTACATCTGCCTCGGCTAGTTCAATCTAATCAACAACATGACAATAAAGACTGTTTAACCCCCTTTTCTCTAGCTCTTATCTGTTAAAATAATGTAAATAAAGCAATCCAACATTCATATAATAATCGAGAATATTTACACTTTGTATTCTAATAACTTATTAATTTGATTTAAAATTCAAAAACTAGCTCCTGAATAAAATATTAATATTTATCTGATTCCACCAAAATTAGACTTCCTGAAAGTCGGCAAAAATGCCACTATAATTTACTTTGAAGCCCTTTTGAACGTTCAAACGATCTTCTTTCTATTTTTATAAATTCTCAAAAGATGTTTGATGACCCTTACAAATACTACGAAATAATAATAGAAAATGTAAAAATAATAAAGGATTATTAATCTCTGACATGTGTTTTTCTTGCTTGTTTCCTGGAACTGCCTCTGTATGTGGATGGTCAGCACCCCTAGATTGTTTCCAATTTGATTCTCTAATACAGCTTATCCTAGTTAATTCTTAGCGTAGTTTTCTCAACTTGTTGACCAGAATAAATTAATTTTTCTTGAATTCTCCCTTCAGTTTTTACCCAGATTTTTGGTTAGCTTTGTAGTTTAATTGGAGCTTCTTGAAATTTATTTGAAGTTTGATTTAAAGTTTAATTGGAATTCACACGTCATTATTTGAAGTTTATTTGAAATTGATACGTCGTTATTTAAAGTTTTTTGAAGCCCTAAATTCTTAAATATTAGAATTATATTTAATTAATAATTTACCTCACGTTATTAAAAGCAAACAGCCGCTCCTATTGTATTTAAGGTCACTTAACTTTACACTTTGATTTCTTTCAATTATTTATTTTTACTAAGTTCACTTTGCATAGTAATTTATGTTTCACTGACGTGGTTAGTGCCTTGATCGCAGAGATACTGGATGTTTACAAGGTCCGCGTACTATTTAAAGATTCCACCCACCTATTTTTCCTGTTAGTTTTCCTCGCGTGTTCGTTGATTAAGGCGTTGCATCTTGCGCTATCACTGCAGGACTCGGGTATTTCTCCAAATTTCTTGTCCAAACTCTTGGTAAAACATATCATTTCTTATGTAAGCGTTCAATTTTGTATAGCATACTTCTCAGAAAATCCAAATTTCTATTACATTTTGTCACGTCGCCCTGTTTGTGTTTGCTATAGTTCAAATTTTATTACATCACGGACTGTCTGTTATTTATCGTTTATTACTCCAAATATGTTGGATTTTATGAAAATACAATGTCTTTTGGTCACGTATTAACATTTCTATAATGACGTATTTGAATGCGTTTACTTATTTATGCGTTGATATTTTGAATGATGTTATTTTATAGCTAGGATGCCAGGTTGTTTGCCTTTACCGATTGCATGTTTATTTTGATAAAACTCGTTGCGTTGAAAACATTACTTTTGCTTGTTTCTTTCCAATTCTAGACTTGTATATTTAATTTAAAACGTATTATACGACTTACACATTATTATTCTTGCTAAGTATAGTCTGGTTATTGCAGAATGAGCTTCCCTTTTAGGAATTAAATTAGTTATGATTTATATACAGTGTGCTCGCTTTTGACTTTATGTAAAATTGTCGATTTACTCCCATTTAATGACGGAACTGTTTGGTTTTCTAAACGTTAATAATATTTACATGTATCGTACAACCCCTATGACTTAATCTACCCTTAAATTACCTTCTTATCATAGCATTATATATATATATATATATATATTGATATTGAAATAAATAATCAAAGACGATGATATTAAAAGAGAAAACCTGGATTTCTGGTCATCTACAGTCATGTGGCGTTTCTTTTGTTTCTGTCTCGTAATGACAGAGATAATATTTGTTTATTTACAATTAAGGCTAACATATTATTGCTATGAATGCACAAGGAAACATTTACAAATGTCTTAGCGGATTTAAGTAAGCACTTTAGTAAGTGAAGTGCGGCACCAGGAATGAACTTCTATGTTGATTAATTTACATGCATCTGTGACGATGTAATAAAAAGATTATTTACGTTATAGCAGCGTTTGATACCTCGGTATCAGTTCTTTACTCGAATCCTCGATGCGCAGACGGTAGCAGTTGACCCTGTATAACCAGCGAGCAAGAAACTCGATGGGTGTTAGTGCTGTATAGGTAAAAGGTTCCCTGATTGGCGACAACAACCTGGGTATCCCGTGGTGTTGTTGTATGAGGCGCCAGTGGTGGTAGAACTGCTGAGCGGCGTGATATTCAGCATCTAACGCTTTTAAATTCACGGGCTGATGGTCATTTACTTGGAGTCCTTTGTTGAAGCGAACTGAATTTTTCTACTCCTGATGTGCTTGTTGGTGTCACATGCTGTAGTAGGTAGTACTGTGGCAAGGAGAGTTTTAGGATTAGATCTGTCCAAGTTGCTCTAAAGCAGGTTCCTTTTGCTGGCGTTGCTGTGAGAGTTCATTTTATCCCAATACATTTGGGATAGATAATGTGAAGGAAAACTCCTTATACACGAGGAGCTTGGGGGACATCCGTCTTGCACTCTTCCTTAAGTTCCTGCCATGAAGTTTGGTGATTTTTTTAAAGAAAGAACAAAAAAAAATTATCAAACTTCTTGTAGAAAATTTAAGGAATAGTGGAAGATTGAACTCTTCAAGCTTCTTGCTCACGAAGAGTTATGCTTTAGATTACCCCATTGTGACCACCAAATCTATTGGGATAAAATGAAGTGAACTCTCACAGAAACGTCACAGAATAGATCCCACCATAAAGCAACTTGGACAGATACAGTTTCGAAACCATCATTGCTACAGGACCACGGCCTAGGACACGTGATACCAGTAAGCACACCAGAATTGGAAACGTTCTGCCATAACCCGTTTCAGCAATAGATTTCGAGTACACAACCACCAGACCATTATTTTAAAATGTTAGACGCTGAATATCACACCGTCCGTCAGTTCCATCACTTTTGGCACCTCATGCAACGATACCACCGTGTTACGTTCTATTTCGTATTTGAAAATTTACTGCCTCCTTACCTTAAAAACCATTTCAGTTTCTACTGTGTAACATTTGATAATACACCTGCATAATATAACTTCAGATAGTTACAATAAATGCAAGACTCAATAAAACAGAATTTGTAAAGTAACACACAAAAGAAAAACTGAATTGACAAAACTCACAAAGATTAAATAACACACCAGACATCGTATTCATTTATGTATTTATTTTATATCACAGTTGCGCAAGGTTAACAATAATAAACTGAGACTACAGGCCATCTTATACATGTTAGGTATATATTAATGGCGTACCTCTCTAAGACAGAAAAGTGGGGATGATAATGATATTGCCAGACAGTTACTTGGACAAAAGATTTCAATTCCTTCCAAGTCAATACGAATACATGTGGGGTTAGAAAAGAATTAAAGATTTGAACTTGTCGTAAACACCCTACATAACTAGCAAACTATTCTAGATTGGGACGGTTTGTTTCCCAGCAGAATATTTTGGAATTCCAGGCCCCTAAGGAGGAGACGATTTCTTGGTTAAATGGAAATTAGAACCTGTAATGTAACAGTATTAGAAGAATAACTGTGTAACTGAAACTGTAGGTAAATATAAGGTTAACTGTGTTAAGAAGAGACTTCTATTGAATTTCACCAAATTCTTTAATATATGTATTTTGTTATAGGGATAATTATAGGTTGCTAACTCAACTATTACTGTAAGTACGCTTAAAAGTTTTTTTTGTACTATTTGTTTGTTACGTTTTTTTCGTGACAGCCACGCTGGGCGCCAAATTTATGCTACGTAACACAAAGAAAGTCAAAGAAATGACCGGGCTCAATCGGAGAGTAGGGGGGGTTGTAGAAAGCAGACTGACCTATGATGTATGCGGCGGTAAGGAGTTCGTAACAGTACCTGCAATAAAAGAAATTAGAATAGCAAACCTGCAATAAAAATGATTAGTCCTGCAAACCTGAAATAAAGAAAAAGAATAGCAGCAATGCATAGTCTAAGTTATTCAGTACTTTGTAGAATGTAAAAAAAAGAAACTGTTTAGATAAACTATATAATATAACAACGGTAAAAGCAATACAGAAAAATTTAGTACAAAGTGAGGTAATATTGGGGAGTAGCAGAAACGTTTCCTCACACACCAATTAGACATAAATCAGATAAAATTTTAACAAAATATAAATAGGTAAACACAATTAATATGAGTAGTCCAGTAGTATTGATTTTTCTTTTTTTTTCTCTTATTTAAAATAGCATGCAAGTCTATGGTAAAAGGTATCAGAACGCCAAAGGTATGGCAAAGCAACGGACAGGTATTTAAAGTAAAAACAAGTAGGAAATAGTTCAACTTACAGAAAGTCCTTCAGGAACGCTTCCTTGCATTTGAAGTGTGGGATTCACGAGGTCCTGCACTAGCGAAGCACTTCACCCTTTACTGGGAGGGTGTTGATGAAACTTATCACACGTTACCCTAATCACACCTACGTATTTCACTGGTGTTAGCAGCAGACATTATCACGCGTCGGAATTCGAATAAGATCGGGAGCTCTTTCTACCTCTGTAGAAGCAACAGTGATCACGGAATTTTGTTCTTCGTCCAACATTATACAAGAATTAAACACCTAGGAATATAATTGAATAGGTTATGATTACCAATTCAAACTCCGCGCCAACCACATAGACATTTAGAACGACTTCGTAAAAATGAAGACAGGTTCACAATAAAAAGAGCGATTTTGCAGATTTCACATTGGGTACTCCGAACGAGTAAATATTACTAAGACACAAAACCACTTTAAATACACATTATAAGCACTTTATAACAAATTATATACCGTTCTTTGTATTTTATCACAGTTTATTTAGTGAAAAACGAGCGTGGCTTCAACAAACAACATCGCATTTTTCCACACTTTCTTCAAAGCAAAAGCAAACAGCAACCCTTACGCAATTAATATATATAAGAACCAAGCACGAAAACTAACAAGGTAACGTAATTAACATATAGTAACAAAAGACAAACTAGCACTCTTCTCTGTAGATATATCAATCGTTGTTATACCAACCGCGTATCGACTCTTATCTAGCCTGGTATAATAACATAAGGAACATCCAAAACGTGAATGTAACAATCGTATCTAATAATTAATTACAGGCTGTTTATCGTTTCCGATAAGTTGGAATTTATTTATTAATGAGAATCAAGCTTCAATTTTTCTATCTTTAATTAATACACGCAAGTTGCATACAATATGAAAACTATTCGAAAGTATTTACTTTATACAAAAAGCGATCCACTTATTATAATACGACGCATTCGCCAACGAGTCAATAAACATAAGACATAGAAACAGTAGTTGCAGAAATGTATTTACAAATTTGGTAAAGCGGAAAAGGTTAAACTATTAAAAATGCCCGTTACATGTTCACTGAAACGTTTATCATCATCATCATCATCATTGGGTCTTCAGTCCTGAAACTGGTTAGACTTGTACCATCATTGTTTCCTATTCTGAACTAATCTACAGATTTCCCCGAAATTTGCACAGTCTGCATCTATCACTATCTGATCTAGGTCTACATCCACCTCTTTTTGCCTATCTCTGCTTGCCATATATCCCATACTATTCCCCAAAAATGCCTTAGAACGTATTCTGCCCTTCTATTTCTCATATTTTTTTCCCAAAGATATCCTTGTTCCCTTACTGTTTCTATAACCTATTTGTTATTACCTTTGTCTGTCCATCCTCAAACATCTGAAGCATGGCATTTCAAAGGCCGCTACTGTTCTTCTGTCTGCTTCTCAGACTACTATTTCGTAGGCATATTGTCTGTGCTGTGCTCCACACATACGCTTTCAACAACTTTTTGTTCTATGTTTGTTGTCTTTCATCATAGGCGCCGTTCTTTCTTGTTAGATGCAGTTCGGTCACCTTCTATTGTTTTACAATTATATACCCTATTTCTCCGACATTCAGTGGTTGCGAAGGGGGGTAAGCAGCCTGTGGCTGCCAAGTTCCCCCGGCACTTGAACAGTTACTGATTTAATATTTTCTCCAATATGTCTTTTCGCACAGTCAGCATTAGTTGCAGATATTTCACAACAAACAACTAGTTGTTTATAATAATCATCAGATTTGTCTGCGTTTATTTCTTCGTCATTGGGTTTCCCGTCTCAAAACTGGTTGAACATGTACCTGCACTTATTTCTTTTCTAAACTAACCTACATGGTTCCCTGAAATTCTCACACAGCAATACAGCTCGGTTCCCCTTATATTGTTTTCTAATATTATGCCCTATTTCACAGAGATTTATTGAAGGGGGTTAAGCAACCTGTGGCTGCCAAGATCCCCCAACACTTAGACTTTTGCCGAAATAATAGTTTTCCAGTAAATGCTTTCACGCAATTACCATTATTCGAGAATATTGCCCCTCCAATGCTTGTAGTTGCTTATAATAAATATCATGTTTAAGTGCAGCTACTTTCTTCGTCATTAATTTATCCATTTTGGGACTGGTTGGATGCGTACCTCCATTGATTTCTCTTCTGAGCTAGCCTACACATTTCCCTGAAACTCCTGCAGCCTACATCTTTCGCTATCTGTGTGCGGTAGTCTAACCTAGGTCTACCTCTTCTTCTCTTTTTTCCTATCTCTGCTTCTAGTATATTCCGCACTATTCCTTCATGCCGTAGTATGTGGCCTATCATCCTATCTCTCCTATTTTTTACAGTTTTCCACATATTTCTTTCTTCCCCTACCATTTTTAGTACCTCTTTGTTCTTAACTTTGTCTGCCCATGATATCTTCATCATACGTCTGTAGCACCACATTTCAAAGGCTTCTACCTTTTTCTTGTCCGTTTCTCCCACTGTCCAGGCTTCACAGCCATACAGTGCTGTGCTCCACACATATGTTTTGAGCAATCTTTTCCTTGTTTCTATGTTTGTGGTCTTTGAGCACAGTAGTTACTTTTTCTTGTTAAATGTAGCACGACGTTGTGCTAATCTTTGTTTTATATCTTTTGTGCTTTTCCCATCTTGCGTTATTTGGCTTCCTAGGTAGCAGAAATCCTTAACTTCTTGTAAGTTCGTGTTAAATACTTGTATTCTTGTTTTTGATTTATTTTTCCCTCCTTTGCATACTAGTACTTTAGTTTTACTTTTGTTAATTTTCATACCGTATCTCTCTGTTAGAACCGTTTCCATTTCATTGAGAGCAGCTTCTAGCTCTTCCTTGCTAGATGCTAATACCACTATATCATCTGCAAATCTAAGCATATCAATTTTTTGTCCCTGCATAGTAATTCCAAATGTCTTCCTGCATTTGACAGTATTCATTGCCTCCTCAATGTACAAGTTAAAAATTAGTGGGGATAGGAAACATTCCTGTCTTACCCTTTTCCTGATGTTTACTTCTCTACGTTCCTGCTCTAATCCTATTACTCCTGTTTGCTCTTTGTATAAGCTATGTACTATCCGTCTATCCCTATAACTCATTCCAATCTTTTTGAGTATTTCGAACATTTTTTTCCATTTAACATTGTCAAATGTTTTTTCCAGATCTACAAACCCTATATACATGCTTTCCCCCTTTTCTATTGTTTTCTCCATTATCACTCTCAGAGCTAAAATAGCCTCCCGTGTTCCCCTGTTTCGCCTAAACCCAAATTGGTCTTCTCCTAGTATTTCTTCAGCCCGTTTTTCCATTCGTCTTTGTACAATTCTAGTTAATATTTTTTATACGTGTGCTGTCAAGGTTATTGTTCGAAAATTTTCACATCTATCTGCACCTTTCTTTTTTGGTATAGTTACTATGATGTTATGTTTGAAATCTTTGGGTATCTCGCCTCATACGTATAGCTTACAAGTTGGAAGAGACGTTCTGTTACTGCTTGGCCAGCGGCTTTTAGAGTCTCCGCTTGCACCTTATCTGTACCCGGAGCCTTACCATTTTTCAGACCCTGTAATGCTATTTCAAATTCATCTTTAAGTATAGGATATTCCAAGTCGTCATTTTCAATGTCCGATTCCTTTTCTAATGCAGTTAGTTCTTCTTCTGCATATAAATTCCCTATATATTCTTGCCATCTCCTCAATTTCTCTACATTTTCTATAATGACATTTCCTCCCGCGTCCCTTATATTTTTACTATACGGTTCTATATCCCTAAAATTGACTCTAATTAGTTTGTATGCTTCATCTCTTTCCTACTTCCATCTTAGTTTGTACCTCTTTGCACTTTTCATCAATCCATTGTTCTTTAGCTTTCCTGCATTTTCGAATAATTTCTCATTTTATGGATTTGTATCTCTGTTTTCCTGTTTCGTCTGATTTATTTTTGTATTTTCGTCTTTCTTCTATTAGATTCAGGATATCCTTTGTTATCCATGGTTTCTTATTTACTTTTTGTGTATACCCCAGAATATCTCTGGCCGCCATGTCGAGGCTGGATTTAATGTTATTCCATTCTGTTTCTACTTCCTTAGTATCAGATATTTTCCCGATATCTTTGAGCAATTCATTTGACCTTTTTTCGAATCTTTCTTGAATATCTTTCTCTTTTAGTTTCTGTAGGTCCAAGTGCCTTTTTCCGTATCTTTTTTTCAAATTTTTAAATTTAAGTGCGGCCTTCATAATTACGATGTTGTGGTTAGTGTCTATATCTGCTTCTGGGTAGCTTCTACAGTCTTTTACTTGATTCCTAAACCGTTGTCTAACAAGAATGTAATCTATTTGATATCTTCCTATATCTCCTGGCATCTTCCACGTATATCGTCTTCTAGCATGATGTTGAAATAATGTGTTTGTAATGATTAAATTGTTATTGTTGCAAAATTCTACCAGCCTATTTCCTCTGTCGTTTCTAGTGCCTAAACCAAATAAACCTACTATCGCTCCTTCCCTACCCTCACCTACCACTGCATTAAAATCACCCGTTATTATTAAGTTTTCATGTCCTTTTACGTGTCTTAATATGTCTTCGATATCTTTGTAGATTGCTTCTACCTCTTCGTCACTGTAGCTAGAGGTGGGCATGTATACTTGTATTATTACTGTGTTTACCGGTTTAGATTCTAATCTAACCATGAGAACTCTTTCATTCTTTTGTAAATAATTTTCTACACAGTATCTTTTTCCGCATAACTATCCCCACACCCAAATTTCCTTCCTCGGCTCCTGTATGAATTACCCTGAAGTTTCCACTCCAAAAATTCCCCGCCTCTGGCCACCGAACTTCGCTGATCCCTACTATGTCCAATGATAATCTATTCATTTCGATTTTTAGGTTCTCTAGCTTACCCACTTGCTTCATAGTTCTAACATTCCACGCTCCGACTCGCAAAATGTTCCTGACTCTTATTCTTAACTTTCCGATCGCATCCTCCGAAGTAGTCCCCTCCCGGAGATCCGAATGGGGGACTATTTTAACTCCGGAATCTTTTACCCCAGAGAATGTCATCATGTTTGTAACAATTTAAGTACGCTGTGTACTTGGGAGATAATGTGGTGGTTTCCCGTTGCCTTCCACATCGCGGTAGTGTGTCTTAGACTGCCATACCGACCCCTATGGTCTCTGCCAATCTAAGTACCGAAAGAGCCGCTGCCCTCTTTCGGAGACCTGTCTTAGTCTGGTTCCTCACTAACGACCCTACTACTTTGGTTGGACCTGTAGTTTGGCTCTTTAGCTAATTAGAACACGCAAGCCATTTCACCTGTTCTAGTAATCTAGAACTTCGGCAAGGTGCAGGTCCATTCGAAATGGGAAACGTTTATGTAGAATATATTTAAGCGATGTGAGTGGGGAGTAGTTTTATTTGTTAACACAGACAGGTACAGTGTGTCAGAACATCCATTCCACCAAGAGAATTGACAATCCCATGGTTTACATGTCTGCCATAGTAATTCCTAGTACCCCTTTTAAATTTAATGGATTGAAAAGCTAAGGTAAGTGATAGTAATAACGTGGCTTGAAATCGTACCTAGATGAAATTTTTATTATTAAGCAAATTTACTTTTACGCCATTTAGTATTATAAGAACCCACTCTCGCACCACTATAGTTGACCGGTGCATACTTATGTTGTTATGAGGTTTCCATCTCCTTTGGACAATTCCGACAGTATCTACTACCGCAGTCTGCACATCTACGTCTGAGAAGGAATTGATATCGGAGTATCAATCGTTGAGTTAACGCAGATAATATTTGCATCGCGTTCCACAGACATGCCAGACAAAGAAAGAAACCACATTGGTAACCCTGATCTGGGTTGAAATATAATTGTTTATCACGTGTTTGTAATATAGTAGTTAATGTTAACATGTTAGTTGATTCATTTATTTTGACATAAATAAAAATATAGTTATCGGTTAGATATACGAAATATATCTCTATGCTTATATTTGGAATAAATCACAGTACTTTCAACAGGTTATTGGCCAGGGACTGTATGATTAACACAGTAATTTTATTATAAAACTGTTTTTTTGCTTGAAGTTTATTTTTTGACACAACATACATACATACATTTATTATACATTGCAATAAACACCGGATTGAATATAATGGCAAGTGTAGCAATTTTATCACAGGACGTGAAAAAATGACCAAAACCGATTTGAGTGAGACTAAACGAATTCTAGATATTTATTAAAACTTGAACTGGGAAATAAAAGCGACGAGGCTTTATATCGGACGTTGATGCCAACTGGGGCGAAAATCGAAGTGATCGAAAATCAAATTCAGGTTACACTAAGTTTGTTTTTGGAACACATATATTGGAACTACAAAAAACAGCAAGGCGTTGTTCTGTCTTCGACTGAAGCAGAATACATATCTTTAGCTGAAGCGTGTACTGAGGTAATGTGGCTGATTAAGCCCATCGGTAACTTAAATCAAACTATATTCCTACATGTTCGTATTTTGGAAGTATTCAAAGTGGCATAAAAATGCTTAATAATGAAAAATCGTCAAATCGTTAAAACATGTTCACATTAAGTATCATTATCTCAAAAACTTGTACAACAAAATATCATTTAATGTGAGTACTGCATAACAGAAGTGATAATCATTATATTTTCAACAATGTGATTATTTGTTGATTTAGCAGTATAATGGGTTACATATTTTCACAGTCCTAAGTGTTATCAAATAAGAGAAAAGACCACCAGAAAGCTATCTGTAAGTTAGTACTTAATTTTTATATATTTGCTTATCTATTATATTTTTTACTTTGGGCAACTTATATAAGGTAAGGTGGGGTAAATGGAACACCGGGTAAGCGGATCACTGCTATTTATTGGTGTAAAAGTATACGGTAAAAAAACAATTTAATGTTCTAGGAATCTCTTCCATGAATCAACTTTTTCTGTTGGTAACTATATAAATTTATATAAGTCATCATCATTAGGTCTTCAGTCCTATAACTGGTTAGACGCGTACCATCATTGTTCCCTATTCTGAACTAACCTACAGATTTCCCTGAAATATAGCACAGTTTGCATCTATAACTGTCTGATCTAGGTCTACATCTACCTCTTTTTTCCTATCTCTGCTTGTAATATATCCCATACTATTTCCCAAAATGCTTTAGACGTATTCTGCCCTTCTATTTCTCCTATTTTTTCTCCATAGATATCCTTGTTCCCCTACTATTTCTGTAACTTATTTGTTATTATCTTTGTCCGTCCTTGCTATCGCCCTCATACATCTGAAGCACAGCATTTCAAAAGGCTGCTACCGTTTTTCTGTCTGCGTTTCAGACTTCCTGTATTTCATAGGCATACTGTGCTGTGCTCCACACATATGCTTTCAACAATTTTCTTCTTATTCTATGTTTGTTGTCTTTCCTCATAGGCGATGTTCTTTCTTGTTAGATGCAGTTCGATCACTTTCTATTGTTTTACAGTTATATGCCCTATTTCTCCGACCTTCAATGGTTGTGAAGGGAGGTAAGCAGCCTGTGGCTGCCAAGTTCCCCCAACACTTAACCATTTGGCGATTTAATATATTTTCCAATTTATCTTTTCGCACAGTCAACATTAGTTGCAGGTATTTCGCAACCAACAACTAGTTGTTTATACTAATTATCAGATTTATCTGCGCTTATTTTTTCGTCATTAGGTTTTCCATCTCAAAACTGGTTGGACACGTACCTGCACTTATTTATATTCTGAGCTAGCCTACATAGTTCCCTGAAATTCTCACACAGCATGTGTATTCAGGTTAATCTTCTTTGGGAATTAAACCACTCATAGTTTTTAAAATCAACTTTATTTACGTTTCGATCCATGACCTAGGATCGTTGGCAAAATAATAATAAAAACTTCAAGTTTGACATTTATGACATAAATTGAAGGTGACTTTGATTTATTGATGTTTGAAATATTTGGTTTGAGTATACTAAGCAAAAATTTTTAAAGTTTAACAGAATGATTGCCTTCAATTTGTGTTCAATTTGTGTTGCGACCTGTGATCGGCTTTCTTTAGGTAGTCAATACGCTTAACATGAAATCAGCTGATTAATTTTTATTGGTGAATTTTATATAAATTCAATAACTTGGAATTGGAAAACATTTTTTAACATGTTTCTATTTATACAATTGAGTCAATACTGTCAAAATATAATAATGAAGCTTTGACTAGCGCAACTGTGTACACAGGGTTTCCTTTAAATATTTATACTGCACAGCAGAATTGGCAGTGTCAATATTTTATAAAAGTAGTAAGTGTAATATACTTTCATTACATCCATGGCTAAAACAACAATCTCATTTTTCTGAGATTGTAAAGGTGTGGCCCACTTTCCTCGAAATTTTTTAAAATTGGTGTAAGTGGGCTCTTCATGCTGGAGTAATTGGGACTGGATTGGTCCACTTAACTTTTTTAACAAATTGTAAAGATTTCCTTTTACTCCAGGAAAAATACCTCGTACTTATATTAGAAAAACCAGACCCAAAGAGGAGCAGATGGTGATTGATGCAGTGCGCAGGCTTTAGAGAGCAATAAACAATATTAAAAGTGGTTCAAAAACAGCCAAGAGTGCTGCCACAGCTTATAACATTCCTCGTACTACACTTGAACTTTGTCTTGCTGGGACTAGAGGAAGTAAGGGACTCATACCAGCAAAAAGGTACTGGCAGTGATCGCAATGCGAGTTTGTTATTCAAAGTTGAAGCTTGTTTAGCCAAATGCATAATAACCATAGAGACATGGGAATTTGATTTGAGACAAGGGAATAAGTTATTGGTATTTTTCAAATATATGTTACAGGAAATGACATTAAAACTAGATTTAAAGATGGTAGACCAGGAGAGGACTGGTATCTCGCATTTAGTAAAAGACAAGTTGTCTATTAAGAAACCTCAAGGCGTAGAATTTGCAAAAATGGGCCAGATTAACCTATTTGTGATTAATGGGTTTTATGATGTATTAAGTCAAACTGTTCAAACCTTTAATCTTCTTGACAAACCTAATTTAATTTTTAATTTCAATGAGTCAAGTTTTTTTCATGATCCTAGCAAGACTAAAGTGGTTGGCGCCAAAGTTGTAAAAAGTTCTAGAATGATTAGCTCGCCAGGAAGGGTCAATACTTCAGTACTAACTTGTTGTTCTGCTGTGGGAGAGAAGATTGCTCCCTATGGTAAAATTTAAAGGGAATAATATTTTAGAAAACCGATAAAAATTAATAAACCTGACAAGACATTTTAACGGTAACAAAGCGAGGATTGATGGAACCACCTGTATTTGCAAACTGGTTTAAAAATATTTCCTACCAAGGTCATTACTGTTATTGTGTGATGGACATTCTACCTATATTACTCTTAATCTTATTGAAGCCGCTCTGGAAAATCAAACTACGATTGTAACGTATTTTTTTTCCTAGTTACATTTAGTATTTAATTTGTGAATTATCATCCAATAAAAATTAATATATAATATTCCTAATAACACATAGATTCTAGTATATATATACTCTAAAGTTCGTTACCAAGCGCTGTCAAGTTGTCAGTCGGCACTTTATTCTCAACGTCCGAGAGTGCAAGCCGCTTTTGCAGACGAGGTAAAGTCGAAATGGCCCTGTCGAAACACATGGCTTCTAACAAAGTTAGGAAAAAATAGAGATTAATAAATTCTTGGTGTCTGGAGGTCGAGCCTAACAGCGGTTGCGTGAGCATGATTTTCAGTAAGCCTCGTTCCGAGCAGTTTTAGTTGATCCCGACAGGCCTGAGAATATGGAACCCCTTTGGACATCATTTTAAACAGTTGGTATATATTAATACAATAAATTATACTAATATTTTTCATCTTAATGCAATATCTTAAGGACATATCTTCAATAACATTTTCGATAATAAACTAAAACAAATTTTTATGGCAGTAATTTAAAGCAAAGATTTATGGTTTCGTTCTATTCAATTTAATATGCAGTAAAGTAAACGCTGATTCCACATGGGACCTCGATATTTCAAACTTACCGATGACTAATATCACACCCGGATATTACGATGGAAATGTCCGACAGCTGACGCCAAGGTCTGGCACCTGTAGTACATTTTTGATGCACGTGAGTGTTTTTAACTTTTGATAGCTTTGAAATTATAGTAAATTATTATGAATTATCCAACATTAATTGTTTGAGTAACGTAAATATAAAGTAGTTTTTTTTAAGAAGCCAGTAACATTAACGAATAAGTATCTTGTTATACAGTTTGTTTGCACATGTACGCAAACAGTGTATTTTATGAAATTCTGAATGACAACCTATGTCAGACAAAAAAAATATGTAGATTCCGTTTTCCAATCTAGACGCCTTATGCTGTCTTGATTAAGTTTACATTATGTTTAAAGACTTTCAGGTCATGTAAAGGCACTTTCATTGATATATGAAATTCGCGTGTTTATTGTAGATTACGATTAAATTAGAATATTTGCATTTTAAAATGTCTGCTCTTTGATAATTAATTTTTTGTTGTAATGATCAAGGAAGTACTTCTCTGATTAAAAGAAATTTATGTGTTGTGAACAATTAATAAATGATATGTTTATCTAATCAAATTTTATAGATATGATCTACTCATAGATATTAATTTTGAATGTAATACTTCATTAGAATTATTATGAAAAAATTATGAGAAAGATACAAATTTAAATATTGCAGTCACATGTATATAATCAGAAATTTATCCTAATAGAATCCCTTTTGTTTTTGAAAGACGTTTTATTATTCAACATTTTAAAAAAAAATGTGCAAGTCCTCCCGGAATAGAAAGAGTTGTAACGGTCACTTTGTTACGTTACAATGACTCTCACTGTATATATCGTAATTAGATTAGACGTAACAATTTATTTGTAGAATATTGATTCAGGGCCAAGCATTTAATATTAAATACAACGCGACTTTATCTGTCCGACAGGTGTGTGATAATTATTGATAAATAGAAATACGAATTAATACATTCTTGATTAAACGTGGTTCGTCTTGAATGCGCTTTGTGAAGTGACCTACACGTTTTCGTTATCCAAGGGTTAGCGTGTGCTAAAATATATTTCCCTAGCTGCGTTGCAGGATATAAATATAACGAAACGTTAATTTTCTGGAGTTGCATATAGCGTGGACTGTGCTTATTTGGAAGTTTCTGCAACTTTGGTTCAAAGAATTTGAATGTTATAGGTCGATGGTGCACATTCATTGTAAGTAAGATTGCGCCGCGTGCAATTACTATAATCTGTATTTTTAGGAATTGTTTGAAGTTGCTACCTGTTTGAAGATAGCGTCGTTATAAAAATAATTATTAAACCCTTACGCTGGTTAGCGTTGAAGGTTTGCTGGTACAATTGCTTGAGCATTAATCAATTTTATGCTTTTAGGGGTTTTTTTTTGTTTTCTTATCCACTGGTTTATTTATTTGTTTATCCTCTTCTCTGATATTTTCGTGGTTATGGTTCTCGTTTTGGTTTTCCTTTATTGGAATTGCCTTATTGTATTTTTGGTATACGTACAGCAGATACAAGTTTGATCCAGATGTTACATTTCTTGTTATTCATTTGTACACTGATCGCTTAGTTACATATCTACAGCGAGGGACAAGTGCTACCTGCAGAGAACAAAACACCACACCAGGATGTATTAACGTATCCTTTTTTTACGTAAGTGGCCTGAGAAGAATAAAGAATACTCCGACGGACTTAGTTGCTTACTTTGCAACTTACCAAATTTTCATATATAAAAATAATAATTTCATTTTGTTCTGTTATCACTGTTAAAGCAGTTGAGAGGGCCTATAGTGGTAATTTTACTGAGAGGGCCTATAGTGGTAATTTTACTATATACATTTCACTATATACAAAGTGTTGTTTTGCGCAAACCAACCCCTAGTACTGGTTTTAACTTTATGCGACTTATTAGGAGTTGCAGGTGCAATCAGCTGTTTCCCTTCAATTAGTGTTAATTTGAATGTTTACAATATATACATATTTACATAACGTGTGCAAATATTAATCGTAGTTCTCATAAACCTGAAGTTCACACAATATCTACAGTAATCTTAGTCCTGGATCCTGGATCAACCAATTAGGCAGGTAAGGTTGGTTTTATATTATAGTTGTCTTTTTGCGCGCGCTCAACAAAATATCAGTACCATCTAGCTTTCAGAACCCGACCCATTATGCTTCTGACTAGCCGCGGTACAAACAGGCAACGTTTCTTTTGTTCCAGGTAATAAATTTACGTAACAGTGTGTGTAATGAAAATAAATTCCCTCAGTATATTTTAGATGCCTAAATTCTATTATTCTATTTTTGGCAAATGTTTTTGAGGACACAAATGGTGTCCATGTTATGCTTTTGTTTGTTCACAGGTAAAGCTGAGACATCTGTATGACATCTGGTGATTGAGGTCTTGGTAACTGTGTCCGAAAGAGTGAAATTCAAGTTTTATGGCTATGTTGGTGGTGTTAAGATAAGGTTTCCGCATTCCCCTTATACAAGCACAGTTAAATTTTGTTGGTTATTGTATTAAAAAATACGGTGGCGCTCATTAAATATATTTTTGGTCTTTTATTCACCCATGACCCAAGCTCATGATCTACCCAGAGCTAACACTCGACTAGCCGTTTACATCTTAAGAGTTTTTCTTTGTCTCAAGCCATTCTTCATCCGACATTACCTTGGGCTTAAAAGAAAAAGAAGAAATTCTCGACCTTGTGATATCAGATCAAGATTTAGAAAATTGGGAGGTATAATTTATAGCTGATAGTCACGAGGATAAAGAACTATAATATAAAAATAAAAAAAATTATATAGTACACGATTATAAAACTTCCTCCCCAAATTACATACGTTTTACAACCCTGAGATGTTGCTATATTCCAATGGGTGGGAAAAAGAGCTTGTGAAATGGCAAAAGAGTATTCCACGACAAAGAACATCAACATCACCTTTTGTTGCAATTTTAGAGTTTATGACAATTTGGAAGTAGATATGATTAAAAATGGATTTAAAGCAACTATAATCTATGATGAAACATGTGCACTAAAGAAAGGGAATCTTGTAAATACATATTAAAGAAGATGTATTCAGACCTGAACATAGTAAAGAATGTAAGCAATTTTTATTAAAAAAAGAAAAAAATCAAACTATCTCTGTACTACCTAACAATACTGCATTACAATCAAATGAAAGACAACTCAACTAAAGAAAATGAAAGAAGTACAAATACAGACGTTTATGATACTACTCGACAGAACATTAAACAAGAGATGAACTTGTTAATGATTATGTTGTTGTAAGTTCTGATAAAAAATACTATCCTGCACAGGTAATAAAACTAGAAGGTAGTGAAGTAACTGTACAGCATATGGATAAATGTGGAAAATGTAATAGCTGGAAATGGCCAGAAAAGCCAGATGTGCTTACTTATATATCGAATGAAATTTCTACAATTATTCCACAACCAATTGCTATTAATAAATAGTATATATAATGTCCCTTAGATGGAAAGATATCTAGACGAATTTTGACAAAGTTTAAGTCTTTAAGTAAATTTTTTGGCATTTTAAATATATCAACGTTATGCTTTTAATTACTTTTTTCATTTTAGGAAATGAAGAACTTGGTTTTGTAAAATACTTATAATAGGCGAAGATTTAGTATCATATTAGACTCCATAACTTAAAAGCAATAAGATTTATCTTAAAGTTGAAAATAGTCTTGAAAGAAGAAACATTCACTTTCCACCGTAGTCTGTTAACATTGCTCTTATGAAAATGTATGTGGTATGGCAAACTTACCCCATCTTATGGGGTAAGTGAGCCACACTCCATTAAAAGAAGAATAGTCTGCAACAAATAGAAGATAAAAGGGTCTAAAGTTTTTATTCCGAACAAGTCTTTCCAAAGAACTGCACCTGAAAAACTTTTCCAAATACCAATGATATTCCCGCATCAATTTAAAAAGTTGTAAATTGGGTCTCCACTTACTCCACCTTATCTTTTTTTATTTTAGCATATTTTTGAGACATTAATAACAGCAACGCATGAAAATTTAGCAAGTAAGGAAGCTACAGCCTTTGCCAGCTAGTTCTGGGAGTTCATCTATGTTAATTTATGCATATAAAGAAAACTGCTTGTAATAAGTTATGATTCCATTTATTATTTTATTTCTAAACCCATTAAAGTTTATATTATTATGTTTTAAATCATATTCAATTTGTACTTACCATGTTATTGGGGAGGTGAGCAAGATTACACTTCTCAAATTGATCAACCGGTGCTCTTTCACCATTGGGGCATAATAATTCAAAGTCTGCTGATTTTAGTTCTGCTGTCCAAGCATTATTACTCTTCCCATCTGGAACGTAACTGTTTATAAAAGTTTAACGCAATATAATTTTACCTGTATGACTGAATACAGTTGAAGGCCAAAGAAATGCAACATCTGCTTGACCTTCGGCCAAACACCTGAATGCTCCATAAGCAGCGTACGGCTCAGAACGGAGAAAAGTGCATTTTGAACTTCCTTGACCAGCACATTGACTACAAAGTTTGTCAGCTACAGCTTCCGGTAGCTTATTAACAGGATCTTTTGTTCCAGGCATACAACTTCCTCCTGAGAAGTACTCAGAAAGTGCTGTTGGATAAGGGCAATCATCTTCTTTAATAAGACCTAATTTAATTAAGGCATACAATGGAGTATAGTATCCAGCAAAACTATGAGGTCCATAACGAGGATGACAAGATTTAGCACCACGCAAATCGGCGAGCGATTTATATGCAGAGGTCTTTTTAACAACAGCTACTGAGTAATAACTGGTTGCATTGTTCTCACTTTTTATTTCAGTTACAATTGGTTTTAAATTGTACTGTTTCTGAGCTTTTAAAACCAAGTCGCCGCTTACAGAAATAATGTCAGCGCTGCCATCTCGTATCGCCTTAAAGCAGTCGTCGTGAGTATTTTCTTGAACACAGTCAAACCTAGGACGAATATCTCTTGAGAATGCAGCAGCACTAAGCTTCCTGCACTTATTAAGCTCTGTTGCTGAGAGAACGCAGATTTTAATGGTTTTGAATGGAGGACCGTAATCACGTTCTAATACATCAGTGTAATTAGCTTTATCTAAATAATCTCCAGCCGCTATTACTTTAGTTTCATGTGGGAATGTAAGGTTGCTCATTTCTAGAATTTTACCAAGCCAAGGAGCATTAATACGATTGCCAATTGCATAAAGGTTTTCGAGTTTTTTACGTAATTCTTCAACTTTTTTAACTCCATCAGCATTGGTGATGTAACCTGGCCAAGGACGAGCTGCCCAACGACACGGTCTTCCTCGAATGGGTAATCGACTTCCATCAGGACAAAGGTAAGCAAATAGGTCCGGATTCTCATTAGAAGGTTTGGCTGGTATAGTTCCAATTGGAAGCTAAAAAAATAGAAGAACACATACAATATATTGAAGAAGTCGCACTTTAAAAATTAGAGTTTTGGTATACAGTTGTGTATTCCTAGATATATGACTATAGTGCTTATAAAATAGCAATTATTATTTCAAATTTAAATACAGCATTAGGCGATAGTAAACTTTATCCCAACCATCTGAAAAATATGTAATATTAACATTCCAAATGTATCAATTTTACAGCACTTGAAGCGAAAGAAGTAAGTTTACATTACTGTACTTGAGATATATTCATAAGAGCCTTGCCTGTACAAAATTCATTCAAAAGTTGTATTACTTGTCACTCATTGGACATTTCGAAAGGGTATGAAAAAGAATGTTAAAAGCTAATCACCAAAATCACCAAATTCTTTTCTATAATTACATTCCAAATTTGAATAGATATCAAGTTTTGTAACGTGATCTTAAATTTTGTAACTGAACGCTAAACCATTATAATTTAACAACCTGCCATATCCCTGATTGGTGAAGTCGCCTTAGGATGGGTGCAGTGATGAATTATTTTCAAAGTAAACGAGACACTTATCTAGGGGTTCCTAACTGACATCAACCCAATGGTGGTTAATAAAATATAAAATTTAGAACAAAAGTTCCAAACTTCAGTAACGAATATTGTTTGTTAAATATACAAAATCAGCAACAAACGTTGATTTGAATTTAGCAGTAATGCCGTATGTAAAAAATAAGCAACACCCACTTAATTGCCTTTAAATAATATAGATAATAATCAGAAAAGAAAATTTCTTTTTAGTATTGAAGCCAAGTTAGTCAGGTGAATGTTAATTAGTTGTAGGCATTTTGTGGAATGAAAAAAAATCAAGTTTAACATTTAAACAAGATGACGTAACTGATCTGATTAGCTGGAAGTGTAACTCATCCTACAACTTCAGCCCAGAGAACTAGATTGTTATTATACAGTAAAGTTTGTCTACCTCAACTGTACATAACAAGGTAGGTTGCTGACTAACTCAAGTAGCTGCAATATGTGTGACTACTATGCCCAAGGTCTTGGGTTTGAATTCGATACGGTCCGCTTGAAAAATGTTATGCGAGCATTTTTCACAAAAATACACCATGTTCGGATTAGAGATAGAATGGAGGTCCCACGTGTGGGTGTAGTCACGCATGATGTTTGGAACAGCAAGGGTTCAGCAAAATTCACACTTTCCAGGTAAAAAACTCGTCTTCTGATCAATGTAGTACCTTTGGGTGGAACAT
The DNA here is from genome assembly GCA_036346225.1 of Platerodrilus igneus. Lineage (NCBI taxonomy): Eukaryota > Metazoa > Arthropoda > Insecta > Coleoptera > Lycidae > Platerodrilus > Platerodrilus igneus. Next base: position 3,184,330 of record JARFIW010001004.1, read on the forward strand.
TGGAAAATCAAATGTAGTGACTAACCCAAGTAAAGGGTGAGGTAAGCACTTAGGAGTCAAAGTGCTATTGCAAGAGAATATTTGACTTACAGGGTTTTCCTATTGATTTTCATTGTTTCTCAATTGCTTTTCACTTTATATTATTTATGATTCTCATTTCTCAAATAATTGTCACTTGTTATCATTTAACCTTACTTGTAAATCATGGCCGAACATGCACGGAGACAAAATAATAAAATAAGTAATGAAATTCGCAATATAGTAATTAATCTAATAGATCGTAAAATTGGATAACAGTTTAATGTTATACCTAATACTTTAAGAAAAATTTACACTGTACATAAGAGAACAAGTCAATGGGCAAAACTAACAGGAGGCCACATAAATCAGATCTAAAATGAAGACAAAATGGAACCTATTTGTAGTTGGATAGATTTAGATTGCCCACAAACATCGCAAGTTTTAAAGGCAAGTACCTTAGGGAATGTCCAGAATTTCAATTTCTACAATTAACAGGACATTGGAGGAATTTCACTATTCTCTAAAGAGGGTAGAAAAAATTCTAGAGAGAAGACATTTTCTAGAGGTTATTCAGAAACCATTTGGGTGTGCTGTGGAGTACAATAGAATTGTGCACAAAAGAAAAAATATTTTTCATTGATGAATTCGGAATTCGGGTTTATTCAAGAGAGAATGATGAAAGATCTGCATGAAATATACCAGCTCACGTGAAAAGAGCTCAAATAAGGGGCAAAAATTGTTTAATTACTGCTGCAGTTAATTTAAATTCGAGGAATTTATTTCAATTGCAAGATAGATCATATAACGTGGAGCCTTTTACCGAATTTTTGGTTAATTTAATTAATTATTTGCAAAACGATGGAATTGATGGTCATGGATAACGTAAGATTTCACAGAAACGCTGATCTTGTCAATACGATCAGAAATCACGGTCATCATGTTGTCTACATTTCTCCCTATAATCCATTTCTTAATCTGATCGAGGAATTATTTAGCCAGTGGTAGAATAGTATTAAGCGAACGCAATCAAACAATGAAGATGAATTATATGTTGCTGTACATGTAGCATCGGAATCTGTACGTCCGGCAAATTGTTTGAGTTATATACAAAATATAGAAACCTATTCGACAAAGGGGAAAGTGTTTTGATAACAGTGTGACAGATGGGAAAGTTAATTGGCAGATCGTGAAAGTTATTGTTACAAAGTGAAGAGCAAATTAGAAATCCTGTAATCGGTAATTTTATTGAATGCCACTTGATCTTAATTGCTTCCATAGCGTTTAGAAAGCAACCTCAGCTAAAAAGTAAAAGTCAATTTTATCTCGAGAGATTCGTTAATCATAGAGAAGTCTGACAAAAATTAATTTTTCTATTTACGAATTAAAAAATATAATTTAATTAAAACTAGCTAGCTAGTATAGGCAACAAATTCTTGATCTCAGTTTGTCGTTTATATTCACCAACAGTTAACAATTGTTAAGCAAATTAGTCAGGAAACAAACTTCTTAAAGTTAACAATAAGTAATATTCAAAATATCACATAAAAATATAGAAATGCAATTTGAAACTGTCATACCAGTGTGAAAGTCTAGAACAAAAAAACTTGGTGTGATTAATTTTACAAACGGCGATCCTTTTCTGAGAAACTTGATCTCTCAACTATGAACACATTTTAATTGATGAGGCATTACCATGTTACTCAAATTTAAAAGTTGTAGTATAAGAAATATGGAAAATTAAAAATTGGACCTACTCATTTGGTGGTTTTCAAGATAAGGTATACTATATAGCTTTTTAGAGTAAACTTTTGGTGTCTTATCGTAATTAAATCTCAACTTACCCCAAAGAACTTTTTGACGAAAATTTCCTTCGTGAAGCCAACGTCTCCATTATTATGTGCCAAACAGCGAAGGACTCCTTCGTAGCCGGAATAAATATCAGGATAATCACATTGTACTGGTTTTTCACACATGTCACACAGATTACTGTATCTTTCCTCTGCAAACAGAACACAATAAATAAGTTATCAACGCAAAAAGATTTGTAAACTTACTCAGTTTTTTGTTGACTTCTGGATCAAGAGACCATTTTCCTACTATGCAGGATTTGTTAAAGAAGTTTGAAAATGCTTTCAATTCATTTTCTCGTGGAGAAATGTCTGGTTCTGCTAAATTTCCAATAATTCCCATATTCTTGAGTTTGGTGAGAGGAACTTTGTATCCGACATTGCGGCCAACTCCAGTGTGGCATGATTTTAATCCTCGAAGGTCTTGTATGCTATCAAGCTTCAAGTCTTTGTGGATAAGAACAACGCCTTCGTATCTAAATTCACCTGCAAAATATTTTTATGAATACAATGAAAAATGAATTTCAATTCTGCGACACGATTTAAATTAAATATGATAAAAACCCCTTCACCATAAATTATTTTAAACTAGATGTGTGTTTCTACCACAGTTTCCAGTGAGGTTCAGATTCAAATTACAATTTATTGATCAATGTTATAGATACACTGCATTGCAATTTTCATGACATATTTTGCATAAACATGACTCATTTATTCCTAAAATACATGCAATACTGAGTTTAAGCAATTTACTACAGTTAAGCAATTTTGAGAAGACACAAAAACGCACATCAGTGTAATTAACTTTTTTGGGTATTCCACAATTTTATAGCTGTAGCAATAACAAAATTTCATAATATCAACTGTATGCTTTACAGCATAATCGGTTTTTTCTTAACTTAGTTAGCTTTTGGATAATAGTCATTACTAAAAATTAAATAAAACTCTTGATTAACATGATATAAGTATAATATGTATTATAATATTAATATTTGCATATAAAATATGTTCACAGATTCCACCATGGGCCATTAATAAAGGAATATCTTAGAAGAAGAATATAATAACCTTGTAACGTGCTTATTTCAATTTAAAAATTAAATAACCTGTATTAAAACAACAAACATTATTTTTATAGACTTGTACTGTTACCTTGACTGTATTTATTCATAAAACTTGTTTGACTGAATATATATGTGAGAATTGCTCACCACAAGAGTTTAAAATATATTTACCTTCAGGTTCGTCGTATGTTCTAACTTCTTCAAAAACTGCAAAATCTTGGTTAGGTAGTTTGGCAGCGACAAGCATGTCTTCTGGTTCTGCTGCAATGAAATCAGCTTTTCGGTCCTTTACTATTTCCAGACATTCAATTCTGAAATTAAAACCTTGTTAATGTATCGATTTCCTCGTCAGTACGATGTGAATTTAAATATTTACTTGTATTACAAATTTCTAGACAAATAATCCTTTGAGGGAAACCTAAAGTTTAACATTTTTGCATTGTGAATACAAGTAATAATTCAGCTGCAAAGGTGGTTAATCATAGCAAACTTGTTCTAATTCTTGTAATTTTGGCAGTAAAAAATTAAGAGCTTTCATTCCAAGGACCTTTTGTTTTATGCCAGTCGATGTACATTTAACTTATACACTGAGACAAGATTAGAAGTATGAGGATTTTGACAGTGTATTATATATTATGCTCAAAAGAAGACAGCAACTATTTCGGTACTTAGAGTGATATAGACCACAGAGGTGTCGGTATAGCATTTTAAGACACTACTGCTATGTGGAAGGCAATGGAAGACCACCACATTACTTCTTAAGTAAATAGCGTACCAAAAAGAAGGTAAAAGATATCAGAGTTATAATAGTCCCCCATTTGGATCTCCAGGAGGAAACTACTTTGGAGGATGTGATCGCAAGTTAAATAAGAAAAAAAGAAGGACTGGGAAGATCTTGCAAGCCGGGGCTTAGAGTATTAGAAGCATGAAGCAAGTAAATAAGCTAGAAAATTTAAAAATTGAAATGGAAAGGTTAGCATTAGACACAGTAGGAATTAGTGAAATTCGGTGGTCAGAAGTGGGTGATTTTTGGAGCGGGGACTTTAGGGTAATTCACACTTGATTGGAGGAAGGTAATTTGGATGTGCGAATAGTTATGTGGAAAGAAAATAGGACATTGTGTATAAAACAATTTACAAAAAATGAATGAGTGCTCATGGTTAGATTAGAATCACAAAAATACGCCTTCGTTCAGATGAGACAAAATGGAGGGCTTGTGTGTGAGCATTGTCATGCACGTTAAAGATCCCTACCTGCATTAAAACAGCAAGAGTGCAGTAAAATTCAAAATTTTCCAGGTAAAAAAACTTGCTTCCTGGCCAATGTAGTACGTTCAGGTGGAGCTTTAGAAAATCAAATGTAGCATTTCTGAAGAAGAAACTCAACATGAAGATAGTATTAGTAGGAAAAAAATTATAGGTTCTTATCTTGATTGCTACAAACAAACAATCAAAAGATGCACGAAAACTCAAAAATGTTGTTCAGTTAGCGAAAAACCAGTGTGCGATGAACACAATTAAATGTATTGATTGTACTAAATAAATGTAAATATATTGTAATTTATCTTGAAAATTATTGTAATTGTTTGTTTATTAACCCCTATTACCTCAGTGAAGTATTTGTCAATGATATTAATTAATTCCTGAGTCAAAACAACATTTGTCATCTAGTAGGTACTCAGGTGTGTCCCTTAAGCACATGTAACATCATTTAGTTTAGGTTGAAAAATTTTGAAAAAAATTACCGGTACGTTTATAGCTTCTAACATTGTTAAAGAATGGGAATTTGAAGACTCAGCTTGAGATTTCAGTTGTTATTCAAGTTATAAGGACAAATTTGGCAAGATGGGCACCCAGGTGTTCGGGTGTGTATATAAACATTAAGTGCACTTGTAACAAATCCTCCAGGAAAGTTTCCATCAACAATTTTTATTGACCGGCTATCAATAATCCTAAGAAAAAAGCATTTCCTAGATAACTGTTATAACAATAATATTTATACATAATTAAAAAAGTGCCATTGGAAAATCTTGAAATTCAAATAACAAACTTATCTCACACTTTGTCCCACCATTTATAGACAAATGCAAATCCCATTAGTTAAGATTATAAATATCGCTTGATAAACAAGTTATTCAGTGAAGTAAGTATTTTTCATTATGTTTAAATCAAGTAAAAAGTCTTGAAACTGTGTCAAAAACCTTACTTAATATCTACTAAAACTAGTAGCATTGAATCAGCTTTTTAATTAAAAACCAATAATCAACATCATCATTAGGTCTTCAGTCCTAGTCTGAACCAACCTACACAATTCGCTGAAATTTGCTCAGTCTGCACCTATCCCTATCTGTGTGCGAAAGTCTGATCTCGGTCTACCCCTACCTATTTTTCCTGTCTCTGCTTGTAATATATCCCGTACTATTTCCCAGAAATGCCTTAGAACGTATCCTGTCCTTCTATTTCTCTTATTTTTTGTTATCCCCAGATATCTTTATTCTTCTACTATTTCTGCATATAATTTGTTATTAACTTTGTCTGTCCATGCTACCATCCTCATACATCTGAAGCACAACATTCCAAAAGGCTTCTATCTCTTTCTGTCTGCTTTTTCTACTGCCCCTATTTCATAGATGTACTGTGCTGTGCTCCACACTATGCTTTCAACAGTTTGATGCATTTCGGTCACCTTCTATTGTTTTACGGTTTATACCCTATTTCCCTGGTATTCAGTGGTATGTGAAGGGGGGTAAGTAGCTTTTGGCTGCCAAATTTCCCCAGCACTTGAACCTTTGTAGAATTAATAGCTTTTCCAATATATGCTTTCACACAATCAACATTAAAGATATCGAGGTGCGATTTTCACTAAAATTTTTGTTTTTGTACCCTTCATTCAATTCCCCTTTGATAAATATGTCTTTCCATTTAATTTTTTTAAGTAAATGAACAAAAACCGGCATGATTGGAAAAAGCGTCCTCTAACATATTTAGAAAACATTACAAAAATCAATTTAGTCGTTTTTCTTGATCCATGAGAAATTCTCTTTCAAACGATTCTAAGATTATTAAATTCCAACATGGGCATTGTGAGATAACCCTATTTACATGTAAACCAATTCACCAGGTCCTGCAGCTGTCCTTGTGCGATCTACAGAAAAAAGTTTCAAATAAAAGTTGTGAATAATAAAGATAACTGCCTATTCGCGTTTTGAGCATAATAAATTTTGGGAGAATAATTGAATTTTGTTGTTGACCTTAACAAATACTCCTTGCGGTAGAAATTGAAACTTAAAAATAATTTCCAGCATTTTCTCTTGGCCACTTTACTTAATAAATTTTTTTCCGCAAAGTTCTAGGCCTTATACTTTATGATATACAGCCGCGCGATACGCTTAATGGAACACCCGGTATATATATATATATATATATATATATATAATATATATATATATACACGCTTTCCCCCTTCTCTATTGCTTTATCCATTATCACCCTCAGAGCTATAATAGCCTACCGTGTTCCCCTGTTGCGCCTAAACCCAAATTGATCTTCTCCCAGTATTTATTCAGCTCGTTTTTCCATTCGTCTTTGTACAATTCTAGTTAATATTTTTGTAACGTGTGCTGTCAAACTTATTGTTTGAAAGTTTTCACATCTATCGGCGCCTATTTTTTTGGCATAGTTGCTATGTTACGTTTGAAATCTTTGGGTATCTCGCCTGTCTCATACATTTAGCTTACAAGTCAGAAGAGACGTTCTGTTACTGCTTCTTGTAACACCCAAGAACAATTTTAAATTAATTTAATTTTCAAATAATATTTTCGGCCAATCACAAACAATTCTATCTAAAATATAACCTATCACTGACCTGAATTAAGATAATTATCCAATCCTAGTTTGATTTTGGGGTGACAATTGACACCTATCAACTGATGTCTAACATCCCATGAAAGGCAGAAGATTTTAAATTAGGCGCCAAAGGGAAATGCTAATTTGTTTTAGAAAGTTCAAAACCGGAAATACGTAATAAAATGTTATTTTTCGTGATATCTATAAAAATATTAACTGGAAATAGTTCAGAATGTTGCAGAATAACTTAAATTTAATTATAGGGCAGTTTCAATTAGCAATTGCAATAATAAAAATGAATTTAACCATTAACCTAAAAACACATGTAGGGATGATACACAATTGTGCAATATGTAAGGTTTTTATTTGGCTAGAACAATCACGTGATCAAAGGTATATAAATAGGGGAAGTGAAGAAACTAATACACACAACACACAAAGACAAAAGACGATACACAAAGGCAAAAGATATGAAAGACGGCACGAAATAAAAAAGTTACCAGCCCGTAGTTAAGGCAAATTAGGCTGCAATGGCGTGTAACTATCGTTATTATTTGACCGCATAAATTAAAGTAATGTATAGGTAACAAACATAAGATGTGAATACGTTTATTACGGGACGAGTAGTGGATTTAAATAATGGATAAAGGACACAGTATAATTAGACGACGAAATGGTTAAGTTGTAGGGCGGTTAATGGTTGGAGACGCCGGCTTATTAACGGCATAGAAGATGATAACTAACCACACTTATATGGCTCATTTTTGATTGATTGGTGGAAGTTTGGATGTTGGAAGTTCGACTCCAAACCATACGTTGTTATAGAAATAGCGTGATATCCAGAGTTCCGAGCACGAAAGTTATGAATAACCGTGTTAAACAGTTTCAACCCTAGTGAGAATAAATTACCTCAGGGCATTGTGTAGAATGGAGCAACAGTGGGTATTGCATACCCAACACAGGTATTGAGTAAATCTTTGCATACATTGTTCGAGAGAACGGACGTGTATTTGCATGTATACACGGGGTTTGCAAGTATGAATTTATATATAGTTGTATATATATATACATATACATGTGCTTTTACATGAAGATGTTAAATTGCTAGATTAAGATTGGAATTCTTGGACTTTATTAACTTTACCGCTTATTATTATAAATTTTGTATAGAATATCAAGAGTTATTGGCTAGGTTTCAGTTGAAGCCAATTTGTTTAAATGTAGAATTTGCAATGCTTAGTATAATATAACTACCCGACTTAAGGGAACTTTAGTTAAATAAGAGATATTGATTTTATTGCATTCGCGTATGTCAGTATAGTAAATGTATATAGTTATATCACCACATTAAAGGTTATTAAATTCATTACTTGATAATTTTGAGATCTATAATTAAAAGAGGTTTGTTAAAATATAGTTTGGTACAGATACTTTGTAAACTTTTGGGTAAGTTAACTCACCAGTATCGGTTTCAGAATTCTAAGCCTATCTACCCTGGGACATGTCCATGTCCTCTCCGCTGTAGAGTAGCCGAGGCGTTTGAAGAAAGTAGAGTAAAGACTATTGGAATAGGTAAGTGGACCCTTATATTGCAATTTTGAACCATAAAAAGTGATATAGAGTTTGCATTTCATTATATATGTATTAGGTAACTCGTTCCTTGTTTCTTTGACTGTTACGTAGGTCAGGAAGGAGGGGTAAGGGTTACATTCTCCAGCGGCTTTTAGAGTTTCTGCTTGCACCTTATTTATACCCGGCGCCTTACCATTTTTCAAACTCTTTAATGCTGATTGAAACTCATCTCTAATTATAGGATATCCCAGGTCATAGTTTTCATTGTCTGATTCTTGTTCTAATGCTGAATATAAATTCCCCATATATTCCTGCCATCTAGCTACTTTCTCTACATTTTCTATAATGACGTTTCCTTCCGCGTTCCTTATATTTTTGCCATATAGTTTTATATTCCTAAAATTCATTCTATTCTTAACATTCATTCTAATTAGTTCGTGTATTTCATATGTATTTCCTATTTCTACCTCAGTTTGTACCTCTTTGCACTTTTCATCAATTCATTGTTCTTTAGCTTTCCTACATTTCCCATTTTATGGCTTTGTATCTCTGTTTTCCTGTTTCGTCTGATCTATATTTGTATTTTCGTCTTTCTTCTATTAAATTCAGGATATCCTTTGTTATCCATGGTTTCTTATTTTCTTTTTGTGTATACCCCAGATTATCTTTGGCTGCCATGTCCAGGCTGGATTTAATGTTATTCCATTCTGTTTGTACATCCTTAGTATCAGAAATTTTCCCGATATCTTTCAGCAATTCATTTGACTTTTTTCAAATCTTTCATGGATATCTTTATCTTTTAGCTTCTCAAAGTCAAAGTGCCTTTCTCCGTTCTTCTTTTTCATATTTTTAAATTTAAGTGCGGCCTTCATAATTACGATGTTGTGGTAAGTGTCTATATCTGCTTCCTGGTAGCTTCTACAGTCTTTTACTTGATTTCTAAACCATTGTCTAACAATAATGTAATCTATTTGATATCTTCCTACATCTCCTGGTATCTTCAACGTGTATCGTCTTCTAGCATGATGTTGAAATAATGTATTTGTGATGGTTAAGTTGTTCTTGTCGCAAAATTCTACCAGCCTATTTCCCCTATCATTTCTCGTGCCTAAATCAAATAAACCTACTATCGCTCCTTCCCTATCCTCACCTACCACTGCATTACAATCCCCCGTAATTATTAAATTTTCATGTCGTTTTACGTATCTTAGTATGTCTACGATATCTTTGTAGATCGCCTCTACCTCTTCCTCACTGTAGCTAGAGGTGAACATGTACACTTGTATTATTACTGTATTTACTGGTTTAGATTCAAATCTAACCATGAATTCTCTTCCGTTCTTTTGTAAGTGGTTTTCTACACGTCGCCCTATCTTTTTTTGCATAACTATCCCCACACCCGAATTTCCTTCCTCTGATCCAGTATGAATTACCCTAAAGTCTCCACTCCAAAAATTCCCCGCCTCTGGCCAGTGGACTTCGCTGATTCCTACTATGTCTAGTGCTAACCTATCCATTTCGAGTTTCAGGTTCTCTAGCTTACCTACTTGTTTCATACTTCTGACATTCCACACTCCGATTCGCAGAATGTTCACGGATCTTTTTTTATATTTTCGGATCACATCTCTCGAAGTAGTCCCCTCCCGGAGATCAAAATGAGGGACTATTTTACCTCCGGAATTTTTTACCACAGAGGATGTCATCATGTTTACTAATAATTTCTGTACGCAGTGTGCTTGAGAGGTAATGTGGTGGTTTCCCGTTGCCCTCCACATCGCAGTAGTGTGTCTTATAATTTCATACCAACCCCTATGGTCTCTGCCACTCGAAGTACAGAAAAAGTAGCTGCCCTCTTTCGGGGACCTGTCTCAGTCTGGTTCTTCATTAAAAACCCCACTAATTTGGTTAAACCTATAGTTCGGCTCCTTAGTTCATTGAAACGCGCAAGTCATTGTACCTGTTCTAGTATTTTAGAAAGTTGTCAAGGTGCAGGTCCGTTCAGAACGGTAAAAAGCAATAGATTTTTATTTTTCAAATAATATATTTCGGTAAGAAACTTATAGTATCAAGTATAACATTAACATGGGAAAAACAAATGAAAATATCTTAGTTTAAACTACAACCTCAGATGTATAAACCAGTATCACATTCTCATAAACTTGTACGAAATGGTTCTGTAATTCGTTAGACATTTTCTAGAATCGTTCTGTGTTCGGTAAGTGTCATTCCTTAAAGAATAGCAAATTCGCTTTCATATAGAGAAGTGTTTTGAACGAACTAAGCAGACCCGACGTATCTCTTAAAGACGTATTCTAAATTATTTAAACTTCCGCATATAAACTTCAGCTACATATTACCACATAACTACTTTGTGTGAACACGTCTTAACTATTACTTTGTAGTTTCAGTTTGTCTGATGTGTTTGTTAAGGGTTATAATGTAGGTACAACTCCCTTTGTCTTGTTTGCAGTAAATTCAATTACAAGGCAAAGGAGTTATAACAAAGTTGTAACACTCGATAAACCTGGGTGAAAGCAGCATCTATAAATAGGCGGTTAAAATTACGAACACGCCCCAATACGGGGTTTGTTGCATCAAAGTTGGAAAATTCAAGCGTGTTTAATGACCACCAACTCATAAACTTTACGTCCAACTTCTCAGTAAAGCTGAAAGGCAATATCAAACCACGAAGCTACTTAACCGCTTGGTCACTATGACAATTGCCAAGGGATTAAAAAACATAGTTTTCTGGGGTTTATTGGTATAAATACATCACATGTAGTGGCACAAAACCCATTTTTCATCCTTGATTGTAGCCCTCAGAGTAAGCTGATAGTTAATATCAAATCGTAAAGATACTCTTAAGAATTGTTTACCCGATCGTTTAGCTTCGAATGCATTTGCAAAATTATCGAAAAAGATTGCTTTAATGCATTTGATAGAATGAATACAACACATTAAGGCGTATAGAATTCACTTTTCAGAACCTATTGTACCCTTCAAAGGAGGCTGAAAGTAAATATCAAACTCTATAGATTCTTACAGAGTATTATGCGCCATCGTTTGTCCACTACGGCATTTGTCAAATTATCAAAATGCATTGCTTTACCACGATTATTAGAATGACAGCAGCACATTCAGAAGCACAAAACTCATTTTTCAAAATTGCTTGTATCCTCCACGGAAGTTCGAATGTTAATGTCAAAACGTCGTAAATTGCGTAGTGTTGTGCGCGATACCATGTTATCAAAAATATTGCTTCATCGTTTTATTAGAATGAATACCGGATATTCAGAAGCACTAAACCTATTTCTCAAAATAGATTATACACTCAGAGAAAGTTGATAGTTAATGTTATAAAGTTATACGCAACCGTTTGGCCATATGGCATTTACCAAGTTATCAAAAAACAGTGCTTCATCGAATTTATTAGAATGAATACAACACATGCAGAGGCGCAAAATTCATTTTCAGAATTGATTGCACTTCTTAGGGAAGCTGAAAGTTAATATTAAACTTCGTAAATTTCCATATAGTGTTATACATGGTCGTTTGTCCGGCTTGGCATTTTCCAAGTAATCAAAAACCAGCGCTTCCCTGCGTTTATTAGAATCAATACAGCACATTCAGAGGCACAAAATTCACTTTTCAAAATTGATTGTATATTTCAGAGAAGGCTGAAAGTTAATTCTATACTATTCCCGTAGGGTGTTATGTGACCGTTTGGCTGGTATGGCATTTACCAAGTTATATAAAACATTGCTTCCTTGTGTTTATTACAATCGATACAGCACATTAAAATGCACAAAAATCACCTTTCACAATTGATTGTACATCTCGGAAAAGGTTGAATGTTAATATCAAATTTTCTAAATTCCCATAAGGTGATATTCACAACTGTTTGGACGGTATAACCTTTACCAAGTTATCAAAAACATTGCTCTATCGAGTCTAGTACAATAAATACAGCACTTTAAGAGGCACAAAGTTCGTTTTTCAAAATCGATTGTACTTCACAAGGAAAGCCGAAGGTAATATCAAACTTCATTAACTTCCATATTGTTTATTCGTAACCGTTTGTAACGTATTTAACAAGTTATCAAAAACATTCTTTAAAATTGATTTTACCCTTCAGAGAAGGTTGCAAGTTAATATTAGAATTTGTAAATTCTCATAGAGTGTTATATGCGACCATTCGGCTGCTACGGCAATTACCGAGTTATAAAAAAGATTGCTTCCTTGCGTTTATTACAGTTAATGCAGCATATTCGGGTGTACAAAAGCTACCTTTCTAAATTGATTGTACATCTCAGAAAAGGCTAAATGCTAATATCAAATTTCGTAGATTTTCATAGGGTGTTATACTATGGCATTTACTAAATCATTAAAAACCTTGTTTCATCTAGTTTTTTAGAATCAATACAACACGTTCAGAGGCACAAAACCCGTTTTCCAAAATCGATAGTGCTTCTCAAGGAAGGCTGAAAGTTAATATCAAAGTTCATAAGTAAAAAATATTGATTTTAAATTTCAAACTTCCATTAGGAGTACAATCAATTTGAAAAATGGGGTTTGTGCTTGTGAATGTGTCGTATTGATTCTAATAAACGCAGCGAAGCAATGTTTTGATGACTAGGTAAATGGCCTACTAGCCAAACGGTACCGAATAACACTCAATTTATAAAGTTTGATATTAACTTTCAGCCTTCTCTCAGATGTGCAATCAATTTTGGAACTGGGTTTTGTGTCTCTGAATGTGCTGTGCTGATTCTAGTAAACGCATCGAAGCAATATTTCTTGATAACTTGGTAATGTCATACCAGCAAAATGGTCACGTATAACACTCAATGGAAATTTATAAAGTTTGATATAACCTTCGGCCTTCTCTGAAGTGGGCAATCAATTTTGGAATGTGGGTTTTATACCTCTGAATGTGCTGTATTGATTCTAATAAACGTGAGGAAGCAATATTTCTTGGTGACTTGGTAAATACTTTATCGGTCAACGGTCGCGCATAACAATATGGAAATTTGAGCAGTTTGATATTAACTTTCAGCCTTTTCATAAGGGGTACAATCAATTTTGAAAGTGAATTTTGTACTCATGAATGTGTTGTATTCATTCTAATAAACGCGGTAAAGCAATGTTTTTGATAACTTGGTAAGTTCCATAGTGGCCAAACGGTCACATATACACTCTATAGGAATTTACGAAATTTGATATTAACCTTCAACCTTCCCTGGTGGGTTCGATCAACTTTGAAAAGGAGTTTTGTGCTTGTTAATGTGTTATATTCATTTTGGCAAACACCCTAAAGCAATGTTTTTTGTTTACTTAGTGAAAGCACTTGACGATAAATGATCTTGTATATAATTCTTTAATAGTACCTTTATGATCAGCCTTCTCTGAGGGCTACAATCCATCTTGAAAAATGGTTTTTGTGCTTCTGAATGTGGTGTATTCAATGTAATAAACGCGTTAAAGCAAAGTTTTTTGATAATTTGGTAAATGTCATAGTGGTCAAGCGGTTAAGAAGCTTTGTGATGAAGTATTGTCGATCATCTTTTCTAGGAAGTTGGTCGTTAACATTATGCGTTGACAGTCATTAAACGCGCTTCAGTTTGGCAACGTTGATGCAATAAATCCCATATTGGGACTTGTTCGTAATTTTAGTCGCTAATTTACGGGTGCTGTTTTCATATTAGTATTGAAAAATGTGGTCTACAAAGTAATTGTCAGGTAGACGTGTGCGTACTAAGTTTATAGAGATATACAGTTGTAACTCACATACGGAGATCAAAATAATCAGAACATCCATAGAGAACATTTTTCAGAACTCCCTGATTCATCCAAAACTCATATCTTTATGGTTATGCGCACCTGCCAGGTTGAAAAGTGGCAAGCACCGAACATAAAACAGCACGGATTTCTAAAGTATTATAAAACATCTTATACGGGTCTATGAGTATTTCGTGTGGTATAGGAATAGACGCTGGAAAACGAACTTCGGATCAAAACTCGCTTTCAGACATTTAACATCTTTATGACAGGGTATCGGTTCGTTTAATACTTGGAATTAGCTCTTAGGTTGAAGACAGTTCTTAAAGAAAAAAACTGTAATATATCTGGATTGATTTTGACCATCTACAGTTTCAGCAGCTTATGAAAATCCATAATTTCGGCGGGTCGGTATAAACATGCCAGTGAGAGGAAAGCGAACTAACTTCCTTTTACGTCGACTGTATTACATTCGTATGTAAACATTGTAAGCATCTACTGTGAAGATAAGATTGTTTCTAATATATCCAGCAACGCACTTACGAGATTTATCTATTAATTTCAGTGAATGGTCTAATAAAAGCACAACAACAGAATGCCCATCGGAAATACCTTTATTGGCCTTCGAAGTAGTCTCCACCCGACACAACATACTTTTGACAATGTTTGTATAGCTTCTGGAAACTGTCAGTAAATTTTGTTGAACCGTTATTAGAATAGCCATAACACGATTATGCGATCGGCAAACTGTAATTCCATCAAGATCCCTTTAGGACGAGGGAACAAAAAAAATCAGCATGAGCAAGTTCTAGAGAGTTCGTGTGGGTGTTCCAAAACAGCCACACCACGCTGAGTTAAAAATTTGTGAACAAGGATGCCTATATGCGATGGTGCATCATCGTGCAGTAGCATTATGGTACAGTCTAGATTATCTGTGTCCTACATGCCGGATGTGCTGCAACAAATGTTTGGGAACCTTCCGGTAGAATGCTGCATTCACCGTTTGGTTAGCAGGGACGAATTCTTTATGGACGATTTCCTATTTTGTGGAAAAATGTGATCAGCATTCTTTTCACTTTCGATTTTTGCACGTTTTGTTTGTCGTGGAGAAGAATGTAACTGCCATTCTATTGATTGTTGTTTCGTTTTGGGGTTGTATTTGAAACACCAAAACTCGTCCCCTGTTGCAATAGAACTCAGAAAACACGGATTCTGATCACACATCATGATGAAATCGTCACTGGTTGGAAAAGTCTTGCTTCATGGAAGATGGCTCCCCCGCTGTATCTTTGCTAATACCCAATTCTTCTGCTATTAATTTCAGAGTCAATTGCAATATTTTGTTAATAACACTAGCAGACGTTCAATGTTTTTTTTTGGCGTGGATGGCCGAGCCCGACGCGGTTCGTTTTTCGTCCATTCCTCATCAGCTTGAATGCGTTTAAACCAATCGTACACATTTTATACCAACATTAGTAGACCATTTATGGGAATCCCAGCACCACATTTCCTCCAGAATCCCACATTTCCTCACACATCTGGACCAATTTACATGTAAATTCCCATAAGGAGGAAATGCGGGAGATGAATCTCCTCCTGACTCCGCCTTGCTCTCCGCCTTGCTCGGACACCCCCCCAACCATTTTGATTACATCACACCCCCATTCTTTCCACCCGCGAGATAAATCTTTTTCCACACTTCCACCCACGAGATAAATGTACATTGTTTGGTATCAATTAATATTAGAATTTTCTCAGCTACCCGAATCTCTAAGAATTTTTTAGATTGCGCCATCCCCCAGGGAGCTACCCCAATTTTAAGATTTCTTACCTGTTGCGACTTTTGAGCGTTCTTATAAATTTTTTTTAGTCATGCGATACATCTTGCTAGTCTAGAATTTTACGCAGAATTCGAATCTGCAAACAGATTTGAAATCGGACCACGCCCTGCAAAGTTATACCCTTTTAAAGTCCTGATCTTCTAAATTTTGCTCTTTGCTCTATAAGCAAAACTAACAAATAGTTTTTTTCGTCTATCCATTACATCTTTCGAGATAAACCTATCTTGTTTGGTATCAATTAATATTAGAATTTTCTCAGCTACCCGAATTTCTAGGAATTTTTTAGATTGCACCATCCCCAAGGGAGCTACCCTAATTTTAAGATTTCTTACCAGTTGCGATTTCCGATCGTCGTTAAACATTTTTTTAGTCATGCGATACATCTTCTTAGTCTAAAATTTTACGCACATCCCGAATCTGTAAACAGATTTGAAATCGAACCACGCCCTGCAAAGTTACAATATACCCTCTGCGAGATAAATCTTTCTCCACATTTCCACCCACGAGATAAAACTACCTTGTTTGGTATCAATTAACATTAGAATTTTCTCAGCTACCCAAATCTCTTTAAATTTTCTAGATAGCTCCATCCCCCAGAGAGCTACCCCCATTTTAAGATTTTTTTTTTGCTGGTAGCGATTTCTGACGGTCCTTATAAATTTTTATACATGCAATACATCTTGTTAGTCTAGAATTTTATGTAGAATCCGAATCTGTAAACAGATTTAAAACAGGACCACCCCTTACCATTTTACACACACCCTCTAAATTATAACTTTCCTGCGGCTCATATCTAAAAGAAAATCTAAAAACCATTCTTAAAACTTTTTATTACAGACAATTTTTACTAATACAGCTTAAATTTTGTAAACCACATTTCTAAATACATATTCACAATTTTTTATTTTCAACCTAGAACTTCTCATATCGGCTCATACTTATTAATATTTATTTCTAAATAGAGCACTTTTTAAAGACCAACCGGACCCAATGTTTCAAATTCCTCTGATTTTGTTCTTATGGTTTCGCTTAAGACCTCGTACATATTTTTCAGATTACTAGAAGACGTTATAACCACATTTTTGTGTTAAAGGTTTCACATCGGTAGTCTCTTCCCCATTTTGGTGTAAACGCCGTAATTATTTTTCTTTTTTTCCATTAATTAATCGAATAAATCGCTCTTTCTGCTTCCAAAGAAACCGGGCACTCCATCGTCGACACTGGCGTTCTTTATGCGATAGCTAGCCATACGGTTGTTAAACGCTGTACTAACCATTTCTACGCCATCTTCGCCAGTAGCGGTAACTGGTTTAGTCTTTCCCAAATTTTTCCCGAAATCGCATACTTTACACATAATTCGTTGGTTGTTTCGTACAAGGCCCTTTTAACAGCTGGCGGAGTTGAACGTTTACGGCTTAATGACATACCGTGCTGTTTTTCCTTGTGTCGCTGTAAGTTGTCCATTCTCGTAAAAAAGCGAAAAACCGTGACGGATGTTGGTGGACGATGTTACACCACGACATTTTGTTCTGGTGCCGTTTGAGCATTTTCCAGGTATAGGAAGCACCGCAAGGTTGCCTTAAAACGTTTGCAGATACCATTTTAGTACAAAACAAAATCCGCACTATAAGACTTTACTTGTAAAGCGAACTAACTTATAACTAAAGAGTTTACTCTTGCGCACCGGCTTTATGTACCCTATAGAATGCAAACCGAAGGTTTCCAAACCCGAACGAAGTTGAGGATTCGGCGGGGAACCAAATGAGTCATAATTCCTTGCTGCTCGTCCAATACATTTAGCGCCAATGCATGCACCTGGTTCGCTTCGTCGATGGTGCGAATGCCGTTAGTAGAAACACCGGAAAACGTCTTCCATGTTATACGGATCGCGTATAAAAACCAAAAACACCCCTTTTAAAAACCATTAAACCCTTTAAAAAGAAAATACCAACTTTTTACAAACAAAATTTAATTTTAAATAACTTCTACGTCATATTTTGGAAATTTAATTTTTCCAAATGAATCACCAAGCGAAAGTATATGCCGGTATTAAATTACCCATTAATTTCCCATTTTACGACCGTTTAATTATAGAAAATTTAATTTGGCACGTTCGAGCTTCTCGTAAACCAACATAAGGCAACAATGCGCTGTATAATACATGCATACCCCTTCGCCGCGCTACTGCTATTCTTGTAATTGCTAGAAAAGTCACTCTCCTTTTTACTGTTAGGACCGATGCAAAGCACCATTTTTTATACTTTCTATAGCAATCGCGCCTTTTTCGTTGATAATTAAATTTTTGCTTCTGTTTTTTTTTGGGGGGGTTTTTTTTTAAACCGGAAAAACCCCCAAAAAAAGGGTTCCCTTTAAATTTTTCCCCCCCGGGGAAAAAAATTTTTTCAAACCAAAACCCCCTTTTTTAAAAAAAATTTTAAAAAACCCGAAAATTTTAAACCCGGGTTTTAAACTTTCCCAAACCCCTTTGGTTTTAAAATTTTGGCCCTTTTTTTTAAAACCCCCTTCCTACTTTTTTTTGGTTGCCCTTTTAAATTTTTTTTAAAGGGCCCAAAAAATTTCCAAATTTTTTTAAAGGGAAATTTCCCCATTTTTTTTAAAAATTTTTTAGGGAAAAACCCTTTTAAAAAAAAACCCCAAAAAAAAAAAAAACCAAAAAACCCCCTTTTTTTAACCCCAAACCGGGCCCGTAAACCTTTTTCCCCCTTTTTTTTAAAAAAAAACCCCCGGGAACTTTAAAAAAAAGGAAAAACCCCTTTTTCCCCCTTCCCCCCCAAACTCCCCCAAAAAAAACCCCCCTTTTTTTTTCCCCCCCCTTTTTGGGCCTTTTCCCCTTTTTTTAAAAAAACTTTTTTTTGGGTTTTTCCCCACCCTTTTAAAATTTTCCTTTTTAAAAACCCCTTTTAAAAACCTTTAAAATTTTTAATTTTTTTCCCCCTACGGGTTTTTTCTTTTTCCCAAAAATTTAATTCCCCCCTTTTTTTTTTTTCCCAAACCTTTTTTTAAAGAAAAATTTTTTTTTTTAAAGCCCTTTTTAAAAAATTTTTGGCTGGGGAAAATTTTTAAAAACCCGGGCCCCCCTTTTGGGTTTAAAAAAACCCCCCAAAAGTTTTTTAAAACCCCAAACCCCTTTTTCCCCTTTTAAAATTTTCCTTTTTAAACCCTTTTTGTAACAAGTTTAAATTTTAAAAAAAAATTTTCCCAAAACCCGAAACCCAAAGGGGTTTAACCCCAAACCCAAAAAAAAGGGGAAAATTTGGGGTTTTCCCCTTAAATTTTATAAATTTTTTAAAAAATTTGGGTTTAAAAAAACCCACCCTTTTCTTTCCCTTTCCCTTTTTTTAAAGGGGAAAACCTTTTTCCCCCAATTTAAACTTTTTAAAACCCCCGGGGTTTTTTTAAAGGAAAACCCCCAAAAAATTTAAAATTTTCCTTTAAAACGTTAAAAAGCCCCTTTTTCCCAAAACCCTTTCCCTCCCAACCAAACCCCCGGGAAAAAATTCCCCCAAAGGGTTTTCCCCCCCCTTTTTTTCCAAGCCCCCTTTCTTTTAAATTTTTTTCCCCCGGGCCTTTTAAAAAAATTTTTTCCCCCCAAAAACCCAAAAAAAAAAATTTAAAAATTTTTTGGGGGAAAAAAATTTTTTCCCTTTTAAAAAACCTCCTTTTTTTGGGAAAAATTTTTTTTTTTTTTGCCCTTAAAAAAATTAAAAGGTTTTTTTCCCCCCCAATTTTTCCCCCCTTTTTTTTTAAATTTTTGGGAAAATTTTTAAAATTTTTTTTCCCCCCAACCAAAACCCCTTTTAAAATTTTTTTTTTTAACCCCCAAAAATTAAAAATCTTTTTTAACCCCCTTTTAAAAACCCCCCCCCTTTTTTTTTTTTTTTGGGAAAAGGGGGGGCCCCCCCAAAAAAGGCCCCAAACCCCCTTTTCAAAAACCAAAGGGGGGGGGTTTTTTGGTTAAAAGGAGAAACCCCATTTTTTTCCTTTTTAACCCTTTTTGGAAAAAGGAAAAAAAAAAAACCCAAAAAACCCCCCCAAAAGCCCAAAATTAAAGAAACCCTTTAAAAAGGGGTAAAAACCCCCAATTTCCCAATTTTTTGGGAAAAAAATCTTTAAATTTTTTTTCCCCCCGGGGGTTTTTCCAAAATTTTTTTTTTTCCTACCCATTTTTTTCCTTTTTGGTTTTTCCTTTTTTTTTTTTTTTCCCCGGGGATGGGGGTTTTTTAAAAAATTTTTTTTTTTTGGGTTTCTAAAAAAACCTTTAAACCCCCTTTTAAAAATTTTTTTTGGGAAATTTTGGGGAAAAATTGCCCTTTTAAAAGGCCCCTTTTTTTTTTTAAAAATTTTTTTTTTTAAAATAATTTAAGGGTTAAAAAAACCCAAAAAATTTTTTTTTCCCTTTTTTTTTTCCAACAAAAAATTTTAATTTTTTGGAAAAATTTAAAAAAACCTGGGGTTATTTAAAAAAAGGGGGAAAACTTTCCCTTTTCCCACAAAAAAACCATTTTTTTTGGGTTAAAATTTATTTCCCCCCAAAAAAAATTTTTAAAAAAATTTTCCCCAAAAAATTTTTTTTAAAATTTATTTCCGGAAAATTTTTTTTTTGGAAAGGTTTAAAAAAGTTTTTTTTGGGAAAAAAAAAAAGGGGGGAAAAAATTTTTTAAAAAAAATTGTTTTAAAAAAAAATTTTTTATATTTTTTTAAAGGGTTTAGCCTTTAAAAAAATTTAAGGGAAACCCAAAATTATTAAAAAAAATTTTTTTTCCCTTTTTAAAAGGGGAAAAGTTTTTAAATTTCCCAAATTTGGGAAATTTAAAAAAAAAACCTTTTCAAAAAAAAAACCAAAATTTTAATTATATTGGAAAAAAAAGGTTTAAAAAATTTTTTTCCAAATTTTAAAAAAAAAAAATTTTTTTTGGCCAAGGCCTTTTTTAAAAAATTTTTAATCCAAACCCTTTTTTGTTTTAAAAAAAAATTTTTCCTTTGGAAAAAAAAATTTTTCCTTTGAAAAAAAACCCAAAATTTTTTTTAAAAGGGGGTTTGAAAATTTTTTTAAAAAAAAAAAAAATTATATTTCCAAAAAGGGTTTGTAATTGGTTTTGCCAAAAGTTTTTTCCCCCAAAAAAATTTCCTTTTTGTTTAAAAAAAATTTTTTTTTTGGGAAAGGAATAAAAAAACCCTTTTTTTTTTAAAAAAAAAAAAAATTAAAAGGGGTTTTTTTTTTCCCTATTTACCAAATTTTTGGGAAAAAAAAACCCAAATTAAATTTAAAAATTTTTTTAAAAAAGGGTTTTTTTAACCAACCTCCCCAAAAATTAAAAAAAGGTTTTGGGAATTAAATTAAAAAAACCCCATTGGGAAAAACCCCAAAAAGGAAAAAAGGGGAAAATTTCCCCTTTACCCAAAAAATTGCCCCTTTAAAAAATTGGTTAAAAAAGACCAAAAAAAATTTTAAAAACCAAAAACCCAAAAAAAATTTTTTTCCCAAAAAAAAGGGGTTTAGGAAAAAAAAAAAAAATTGGGGGGGGGTTTTTTTTTCCGGGTTCCTTTAAAAAAATTTTTTGGTTGGTTTTTTGGGTTTTGGGGGGATTTTTTTGGTTTTGGGGTTTGGTTAAATCCCTTTTTTGGGGGTTTTCCCCTTTTTTAAATTCCGGGCCAAAAAAGGGGGGGGGGTTTGTTTTTTTAACCCCGGGGGGGGAAAAGGAAAAAAGGGGGAATTTGGGGTTTTAAAAAGGGGGGTTTTTTTAAAAAAATTTCCCAAAAGGGTGGGAAGGGGCCCCGGGGGGGGAAAAGGGGGTTTTTAAACCGGGGGAAACCCCCAAAAAAAGTTGCGGAAAGGGGGGGTTTAAAAATTGTTTTGCCAAAATTCCGGAAAGGAATGGAAAGGGGGCGGGTTTGGGGAAAAAGGGAAAAAAAATTTAAAAAAAATTTTTTTTGGGTATAAAAAGGGTTGGAAAAGGGAAGGTTTTTAAAAATTTTTTTTAAAAAAAATTTTTAAACCCAAAACAAAAAAAAAGGGTTTCCCGGGGTAAATTTTTTTTTTGCCCCTTTTGGGGTTTTTTTAAAATTTTTTTAAATTAAGGGCCCTTTAAAAGGTTTAAAATTTTTTTTTAAAAAAGGGTTAGTTCCAAGAAAAGCCCCCCGGGGGGGGGAAGGGGGGGGTGCGGGCCGGGGGGGGGGGGCCGGGGGGGGGGGGGTTTTGGGCCGGGAAAGGGCCTTGGAAAAAAGGGAAAAAATTTTTTTTTAAAATTTGCCCCCAAAAAAAAATTCGGGTTTGGGCCGAAAATTTAAAAATTAAATTTTCGGGGAAAAAAAATTTTTTAAAGAAAAATTAGGTTGGGGGGAAAAATTGAATTGGGTTTTTTGGAAAAAAGGGAAATTTTATTTTTTCCTTTTTTTTTCCCCCCAAAATTTTTTTTTCCTTGGGGGAAACCTTTTTTTTAAAGGGGCCCGGGAAAAAAGGAAGGGTTTTTTGGGGGCCCCTTGGGGCCCAAAATTTTAAAGTTGGGGGTTTAAAAAGGGGGGTTTTGGGGTTTGGGAAGGGGTTTCCCCTTTTAAAAAACCCAGGGGGCCCAAAAATTTTTTGGGGGTTGGCCCGAAAATTAATTTTTTTGGGAAGGGCAAAAAAAAAAAAGGGGGTCCAAAAAAAGGGAGGTTTTTTTGGGGGGAAAAAAAGAAAAAAGGTTGAAAGGCCCTTTTGGGGGAAAAAAAAATTTGGGTTTTTGGGTTAAAAAATTTTTTTTAAAAAAAAAGGAATCCCGGGGGGGGGGCCCCAAAGGGGGGGGGAAAGGGTTTTTTGGGGGGGGTTTTTGGGGGGCACCGGGAAGGGTTGGGGGAAAATTTTTGGGGGGGTTTTTTTGGTTTAAAAAAGTGGTTTTTGGGGGAAAAAAAACTTGCTTTTTTAAAATTTAAAATTGTTTTTAAAATTTTCCTTTTTTTTGGGGGAAAAAAAAAATTTGGGTTTTCCGGGGCCCCGGGGTTTTTAAAAAAAGGGGGGGGTTGGGTTTTTAAAGAAAAAAAGGGTTAAAATTTTTAAAATTTTTAAAAAGGGAAAAAAAGGCCTCTTAAAAAAATTTTTTGGGGAAAAAATTTTTGGGCCCTTTAAAAAAAATTAAAAATTTTTGGTTAAAAAAAAATTTTTTCCAAAGGGGCCCAAGGCGAACCGGGGGGGGGAAAAAAAAGTTTTTTTTTTCCGGGGTTTTTTGGGGGGTTTAAAAAAGGGGGAAAAAAAGGTTTTTTGGGAAAATTTTAAATTTCCCCCGGGGGGGGTTTTTTAAAAAAATTTTTTTTGGGGAACCGGAAATTTTAAAAAATTTTTTTTAAATAAGGGGGGAAAAAATTTAAAAGGCGGGAACCCAAAAATTGGAAAACCCGGGGGGTTTTTTCCCGGGGGGGGGTTTAAAATTAAAAAGGGGGTGCTTTTGGGGCCCAAAAAAGGGGTGGTTTTTTTAAAAAAAAGGGTTTAAACCCGGGGTTTGGGGTTTTTTAAAAATTTTAAAAATTGGGGGGGGTTTTTTTAAAAAATTTCAAATTTTTAAAACCCCGGGGGGGTAATTTTAAAAAAATTTGGGTTTAAATTTTGGGGAAAAAAAAAATTTTTTTTAAAAAAAATTTTTTTTTAAAATTAAAAAGGGGGATTTTTTTTTTTTGGTTGGGGGTTTTGTTTTTTTTCCCTTTTTAAAAAAAGGGGTTGACCCTTTTTGGCTTGGAACCCCTTTGGTTTTAAATTTTTTAAAAAGGGGGGTTTTTTTTTAATTTAAAGGGTTTTAAAGGGCCCCCCTTTTGGCGGGTTTTTTTAAAGGCCCGGGTTTTGGGCTTTTTTTCCCCCAACCCCCGGGGGGCCCAAAAGGGGGGGTTTTTGGGGGGTTTTTCCCGGGGTTTTTTGGAAATTTGGTTTGCTTCAAAAAAGGGGGGGGAAATTTTTTTGGTTTTTTGGGGTTTTTGGGGTTTTTTTTTTTTTTTTCCCCCCCCCAAAGGGTGGGTTAAACCCCCTTTTTTTTGCCAAAGGTTTGGGGGGGGGCCCCCCTTTTAAAAGGGGGTTTTAAACCCCAAAGGAAAAAACCCGGGAAAACCTAAAGGGAAATTTCCCCTTTAAAGGCCTTGTTTAAAACCCGGAAAGGGGGTTTTTTTAAAAAAAAAAAGGGGAAAAAAAACCCTTTAAAATTTCCTTTTTTTAAAAAAAGGGGGGAAAAAAGGTTTTTAAAATTAAATTTTAAATTGGGAAAGGGGGGGGGTTTTTTTTTAAAAAAATTTTTTTAAATTTTTAAAAAAAAAAAAAAATTTCCTGGGGCCTTGGGGGTTTCCCTTGGGGGGAAAAAAAAATTTAAAAAATTTTGGGAAAAAATTTTGGGAAAAAAAGGGTAATTTTTAAAAAAAAAAAATTTTTTTTTGGGGTTTTTTAAAAGGTTCCTTTTTAAAAAAAATTTTAATTTTTCCGGGAAAATTCTTTGAAAATTAAAAATTTTAAAGGTTTTTTTTTCAAAATTTAAAATTTTGGAAAAAATTTTTTAAAAAAATTTTTTTTTTAATTTTTTTTCCCAAAATTTTTTAAATTTAAAGGGGTTTAAAATTAAGGGTTTTTTAAATTTTTTTCCCTTTAAACAAAAATTTTTTTGGGAGGTTTAAAATTTATAAAAAAATTTTAAAAAAAAAAATTTAAATTTTGTTTTGGGGATGGGGTTTTTTTTAAAAATTTTTAAAAAACCCAAATTTAAAAATTTAAAAAGGGGTTTAACCTTTTTTGGGGGGAAAAAATTTTTTTGCAGAGGGAAATTTTTTGGGGGGTTTTTTAAATTTTTCCAAAAATTTGGAAAATTTTTAAAAAATTTTTGGAATTTTAAAAAGTTTTAAAAAAAACCCCCCGGGGAAATTTTAAAAAAGGGGCCCTTGGGATGAAAATTAAAAATTTTAAAAATTGGGCCCAAAAATTTTTTTAAAAAAAAAGGGTTTAAACCAAAATTTTAAAAAAAAAAAAAAATTTTTTTAAAAAGAAAAAAAAATCGGAAATTTTTTTAACTTTTTTTTCCATTTTTTTTTTTTTTTTTAAAATTTTAAAACCCAAAAAAAAAGAAAAAATTTTTTTAAAAAAAAAAAAAAAAATTTTTTTTGGGGTTGGGTTTGGGGAAAAAAAATTTAAAATTTAAAATTTTTTCCCTTTTTTAAAAAAAAATTTTTTTTTTAAACTTAAATTAAATTGAATTTTGGGTTAAAATTTTTAAAAAACCAAACTTTCCTTTCCCCTTTTTTTAAATTTTAAAAATTTTTTTTAAATTAAAAATTTTTGGGGTTTTTTTTTAAAAAAAATTGGCCAAAAAAAATTTTAAAAATTTTTAAAATTTTTTTTTTTGGTTTTGGTTTTTAAAATTTTTTAAATTATTCCAAAAAAAAAATTTTTTTAAAAATTTTTTAAAATTAATTTAAAAAATTTTTTTTTTAATTTAAATTTTTTTTCTTTTTAAAACCAAAAAATTTTAAAAAAAAAAAATTTTTTAAAATTAAAAAAACCCCCTTTAAAAAAAAAAATTTTTTGGAAAAATTTTTTTTTAATTTTTAAACAATTTTTAAAAATAAAAAAAAATTTTTTTTTTAAAAAATTAAAAAAAAAAATTTTTTTTTTTTTTCTTAAAAAAATTTAAAATTTTAAATTTTTAACCCAATTTTAAAAATTTGGGAAATTTTTTTTAAAAAAATTAAAAAGGAAAAAATTAATTTAAATTTTTAAAATTTTTAAAAAGGTTTTTTAAAAAAAAAAAATTTTTTTTAATTAAAAAAAAAAAATTTTTTTTTTATAAATAAAAAAAAAATAAAAATTTTTAAAATTTTTTAAAAAAAAAAAATTTTTTTAAATTTTTTTTTTTTTAAAAAAAAAAAAAATTTAAAAAAAAAAAATTTAAAATTTTTTAAATTTTAAATTTAAAATTTGGGTTTTTAAAAAAAATTTTAAAAAAGGAAAGAAATTTAAAAAATTTCAGTTTAAAAAATTTAAATTTTTTGGAAAAAATAGGATAATTTTAAAATTTTTAATTTAAAAAAATTTTTTAAAAAGGAAATTTAAAATTCTTTTAAAAAAAATTTATTTTTTTTTAAAAATTAAATTTTTTTTTGACCAAAAAATTTTTAATTTTTTTTAAAAATTAAAAAAAAATAATTTTATTAAAAAAAGGGGAATTAAATTAAATTTTTTATTAAAAAAAAAAATTTTTAAAAACCTTTTATTAAAAAAAAAAAATTTAAAAAAAAATTTAAAATTTTTAAAAAAATTTTAAAAAATTTTTAAAATTTTAAAATTTTTTTTAAAAAAAAAAAAAAAAATTTTTAAAAGGTTTTTAAAATTTTTTTTTTTAAAAAAAAAAAAATTTAAAATTAAATTTTAAAAATTTAAAAAAAAATTTAATTTAAAATTAAAGTTTTGGAAAATTTATTAAAAAAAAATTTTAAAAAAAAATTTAAAAGAAAATAATTTTTTAAAAATTTTGGAAAAGGGGTTTTAAATTAAAAGGGAAATTTTGGAAAAAAAAAAAAAATTTGGAAAAGGGCTTAAATTTAAAAATTTTTGGGGAAAAAAAAAAATTTCCCTTAATTTAAATTTAAAAAAAAGGGTTTTAATTTAAAATAATTCTTTATTGTTTTGAATAGCATCTTTATCAACACATAAATAGAAAAAAAGATAATAACTTGCTTGTTCATTAGATTACATCTTTAAAACTTCGTAATAGTTGTTATTT
This sequence comes from Platerodrilus igneus, assembly GCA_036346225.1. Taxonomy (NCBI): domain Eukaryota; kingdom Metazoa; phylum Arthropoda; class Insecta; order Coleoptera; family Lycidae; genus Platerodrilus; species Platerodrilus igneus. The sequence continues at coordinate 3,211,040 of JARFIW010001004.1, forward strand.
GTGTAAATGTTTTGTCGTTAGTGATAAAAATTCTAAAACTTATAAACATTTTTATCTTCACAGTTTTATGAATATGTACATAGATAACCTTTCTTTCCTATTAAACAATAATCTATGGAAAGTGAACTTATCTGTAGTTATACAATTCTCAGCGAATTACCAAACTTGTACATTACTCTTGTCATTTTTTTAGGGAATGTGATAAACTTCATTCGTTGTTTATAACTTAAGAGAAGTAAAATCAGTGCTTTTTATTTTGCTTACTAAATCCAAAATTGGTCAAAAGTAAAAAATTTTGAAAATATTTTTTAAAAAATTTCTATAATTTCAAATGTTTGTTATGATTTTGTACTTTATTTTTTTAGTTCAGTACAATAACAAAAAATGATGGTTATTTATTTAAAATAATTTTGTACATTCGACTAAAAATGCTTTTTTATTTTTTCCTTATTCATATAGCTTTAACATCTAATTTTAAAACGTGAAAGATTACTTAGAAACCAAGCAACAGCACGAATATTAAAGAATTCAGAATTGAACCCGCACATAGATAATGAATACTCTTTTTAAAATAAATACGATAAAAATGTTTGTTAATAGATACATTGCATCAACAGATTGGTTAAAAAGATGAACGCTAACACATTCGTCTTTTGACAAAATACACATCAAGAGAACTATTTGAATCATAATATAAAGATGTAAATGTATGTTCTTCTTGACCTTATATAGATAAATATTCTTAGTTTTTGGGAGTAGGTCAATATAAACTAGATCAGGTCCGAGCTATGTATCCCCCAATTATCTATATATATATATAAATTAATGGATTACATCAAATAATTTTAATCACCGTGTATAAGGAAGTTTATTAGATAATACGCTTTATTAAAAACCCGTGGAGAAGAAAAATTCATTCGTTTTATTAAAAATAAGAGATTAAAATTATTTACAAGACGCTTTATATAAAAATAAGCAGTTTTAAAATGCTCAACGTGTAATTTAATTATTCCAAAGTAAAGAATCAAATGGAAATTACGTGCAAGATTTATATTAATTGATTCAAGTTTGGGCAACGAGTATTAAACGAAACGTACAGATAATAATTGAATATTTAATTAGGATGCACTAAAATTAAAGAGTATTAATTTTAATTGAAGTTAATTGAACCGTTAGTAACAGATAATATCTATAGAAACTTGTAAAACCCAAGATTATAATACCAGAAAATAAAGCTCTGAGAATTAATATTATTTTGAACACCTGCGTAGTTTAAATATCACATACGGCGTAAATTTTGTAGATAATTAATAGTTTCAAAGAATCTTGGAGAAACCGGGGCTTAATATTCACGAGAATGTGCGATACGGGGTTATTAAACCCAGATAACAGTCCACATGGACTAAAATATAATCGATAATAAAGAATATCAATTTGCACCAATACGAACAGGTTAGAAAAGGAAAGAAGAAATGCGTCAAGCAAAGACACATAGTAAAAGGCGGGATTTAAGCAACGTCACGAGGGTCACAATTGGTTGAAAATAGGATGCAAATATCAGAGGTAGAAACAACAATTTCTGTACAAAATTAATTAGTTTTTCTCGGACATGCTTGCGTGCCGTGTTGAAATTTCTGAGATTTAAATAGGACGAGTGAAAATTCGTAAAAATCGACGCGCGAGCGACAGACTGGGAACATAGAATGAGGAATTCTTTAGAATTACCCGTTTTGAGGACAAAAGCGACGTGCCGGCTTTTTGCTATATATACCGAGATGAATATAAACAAGCCCTCTTAGACTCTTAGACTTTTGACGACTCGATGCGTTAAAAGCTCTTACATCCGCGACTTGATTGAAGATGTTAAACAGTGCATTTTAGTTTGATAAAATAATTTAAAATTTTGCTCGTATATTTTAGTGATTCAAAATAGTTGGTTATTTACGTGCTAACATGAATGTACTTCAGTGCACTTAGATACAAGGTAATAAAATTTAGTTTCACTGTACCAATTAGCAAAATTTACAACGACAAATGTATACACAAAAGTAGGCAGTTTTGGCGTATATTGGTGAAAGAAGTATGAAGTTATTTGCTATTTTTCGGGGTGTTAATAATTAAATGGTTCAAATACGTGTCTGGATCCACGAAACAAGGGTCAGATATACATAGATGAGTTCCGGAAAAGCCCAGAAACAACTGGTGATGGAGAAAATTTTAAAAGCGTTGAGAATTAGAAGCCGTAAATATAATCCTGTTGGAATGGTGTGATTAACTAAAGGGACGATGTACTTTGAAGCTACGAGGACAGTAACCTTCAGGTAAATTATACTATTTTGTTTGACATTTTGTGTGTGTTGAATAACTTTATAATTGATTTACTTTAAATGGACATTAGTGAAATTGTACTAACCATAAAATTTTAATTTTAAGATAAATTTGCTTGTTGAAGTAGAAAGGGTATTTAGTTTTGATGTTCGGTAATATGATGAAAATTTGGGTATGTCTTTGAGCTCAATTAGACGAACCTGGTTAATTAACGTAAAGGGTGGTAGATGCTCCCTTTATACTCAGACCCGGTCTGCTTATATTGTTATATTAATTAGTAGGCATCCAACAAGGACTTTAATTTTGGATGCACATTAAAATGATAATAAAATTAATCTTGAAATTCTTTTTAAAACTGAAATTTATGCTGAGTTTTAATTTTGAAATTTTAATGTATTCTGAATATTGATGTAAATAGAGTTAACGTTGATGTTTTTGGTAGGAATGTGTTGTTTTTTTTATGAATGAGGAGGTTTATAACATTAGGTGAGCAGCCGAGGCGAAAAGAGGATCACAGCAGTTTATGACGCCCAATCGGTGGGACTAGAATTTTTTTGTTGAAAGGACCCAGTTCCCGCATTCAAAGGAGTATATCACAGCAAATTTTGGCGACCACAACGTGAGGGCTCGAGTTCCAAATAAAATTTTTGTTATTTTATTCCAGGAAACTGGCGATCTGAGAGAGAGAGTTTTTGTGTGTGTATAAATTTAGGAGTATTTTAGAGTGTGTGAGAGTGATTAGAACGTATGCAGAGAAAAGAGTGGTTAAGGAGTCAAGGAGTGGAAATTGGAAGTGACGATAGTGCATTGTGTGAAAAAATACGAAAATGGAAGAAGCTGGAGGCAGTAGAGATCAGTCGAGGACGGAATCAGGGATCAAGGAAACGAGATGATATTGAGAATGTTAGAGAGGATGAGTGAAGAATCTAATAGAGCTAGGAAGAATCGAATAAGAAATTTGACCAATTAAATCAGGAATTAGGGAATAAAATAGAAAAATCGACGAGAGAATTTACAGAATTTAAAAATAGTCTTACCGTGAAACTGGGGAAGTTGAAAATAGGGTAGATAAAATGAGCGTGACATTACAGGTCTTCGACAGGAAATGGGACATTTAAGGTCCGAAGTACGCATTTTCTGTGAAGAAGAAATAAACGTAAAAATGACTGAAGTAACGGACTCATGTAGGGATCAGTTAGGCAGGGTAGAACGCGAAGTTAGTAGTATCAAATACAACATGTCAAATTTAACGGGGGATGGTCCCAGATTTTCTACAGGTGGAGTATCATTGGACCAACACATGAAGTTTTATGGCGATAACAGGGTAAATCCACAAATTTTTATTAATAGTGTAAGAAATCTAGTGGGAAATTTATTTGACGAACAGACTAAACTAAATACGATAAAGGCTTTATTAAAGGACAATGCGGAGGCATGGTACAATTTAGTAGGACAGGACATAGACACGTATCAGGACTTTGAAAACAAATTTTACAACATTACTGGAGTGATCACAAACAGGATCAGATTAGGGACGACTTGATTACAGGAAAATTTAAGGGAGAGTTTGCAGGTTCTAGGGAGCAATATGCCATCCGCAAATACAGTGTGGCCAAACAACTGAATCCACCATTGACGGACAGACAGATAATCAAGTACCTATCACGACATTTTGAACTGGAAATTAGACAACACGTGGCCTTACAAAACATCACAGAACGGGAGACGTTTTGGAATACTTACAGAGATATGACGATGTATGTGTTGGACGGACAAGAGAGATACGAGAACGAAACGTTAACGCAGTTAGGTTTGACAACAGGACACCGAATTATCCGAGACGGCCTGACTACAACAGAAATTTTCGACCGAATTGGGAACGACGAGGACAGGAATACAGGAGCAATAGTGCGACTAGGGGACCGACGCCAAGACCTAGTTACAGGAGACAGAATAGTTTACCGGAAGTAAACAGGACTGTGACGAGCACGCCGAATAGAGACAGGGACACGGATATTAACACGAGGAGGACGTACGCACAGGTTGTAGAAGGACAACCAGGACCAAGCACGGAAAACAGGATGGGACAGGATTTTTAGAACGCGACAGACCACTAGATTTCTGTGTAAATGTATATGAACATCCACGTGAATTTTTCAAAATTGAGGAGGAAGTAGAGCCAGAAACTAAGGAAAAATTATGTTTGCCAATTATTAATTTAGAAATTTTTGAGAATAGTGTAGAAGTATTACTTGATACAGGGGCAGAGGCGAGTTTAATATCGGAGGAATTCGTCAGCAAAATTAGGGATAAGGTTTGTGATAGAATTATGCCTATAAAGCGTAGCCATTTAGTAGCTCCAAATAAAAAGAAGTTTGCTGTAGTAAATAGTGTTGTGGTGCTTAGGATAGATATAGGAGGTGTTAGCTGTGAACAGGAGTTTGTAATTGTACCTGGACTGAAGTTTCAGAGCATTTTAGGTGTTGACTGTATGATGAAGTTAGGGGTTTTGATAGATATGGAAAGGAAGGTAATAAGGATTAAGGATAGGGTAGTGCCATGGAAGGGCAGTTATGAAGTCACAGAGGATGACACTGGGTTTAGTATTAATGCAGTAGAGGTAGAGGATGATGAAGGTAAACAGATCAACACAATAAGATGTCCAGAGGATAGGAGAGTAGAGGTTCAAGCTTTAATACAAAAACATGCAGAAATAGTGGGGGTAGAAGCAGCATATCAGGAGCAGGTGAAGGCGAAATTAAGTAAAGATGGCAAGTTTGTTTTTAATAAAGTAGATTTAAGGGATTTATTCTGGCAGATTCCATTACATAAGAATTCTAGAAGGTACGTAGGATTTTCCGTAGAGGGAAAAATCGATAATTTTAAAGTAGTATCGTTTGGTTTGTCGGCAGAAAGGGAAACAATAATAAATGAGAAACAGACATGTGTAGGGACTGAAGAAGAAGCAGTATTTAAGAGTCAGGATAATAGGGATGATAAATGTATTGTATGTGAGATAATAGGAATAATAAGTATAGATATAGAAGGGGGAGAGATAGGGATGAAGAGTATTAGGATAGTTAGAAGAAAGACTTGGAGGGTCAAGAAGAGAGTTAGATTTAAATAACTCGATGAACAAAGGATAGAGATAGGTGAATTTTAGTATAGATATAGGAATAGAAATAGGATAGGGATAGCATAGGTGTAGATAGAAGAGTAGAAGTAAGTGTTTATAGAAAATAAAGCTAGGTATAGGATAAATATGGGAGATAATTAGGAATAGGTTTAGGATGAGAATAAAGAGTAAAGGTAGGAAGAAAATAAGATAGGTTAAGTATAGATATTTCATATAAGATTAGTGGAGAGTTAGGAATAAAGTTAGGAATAGGATAGGTATATAGGATGTATATAGGATTAGATGGATGAGTAGGATGAAGTTAGGGATAATTTCAGTTTATAGAATTAGGTGAAAGTTAGGAATAGGATAGGGATATAGGATAGGTGTAAATATTTTTTTTTGAATTGGAGACAAAGTAGGTAAGTTAGATAGATAAGGGTAGAGAGAGATAGGCAGTTTTTTTTGTAATTTTTTTTGTCTAAATGTTTTATATTTGAATTCAAATAAGTGGGATTATTTGTATTCAAATAGGGGGAAAATACTCATATTTAGACCAGGGTAGAAAATTAATGGATTACATCAAATAATTTTAATCACCGTGTATAAGGAAGTTTATTAGATAATACGCTTTATTAAAAACCCGTGGAGAAGAAAAATTCATTCGTTTTATTAAAAATAAGAGATTAAAATTATTTACAAGACGCTTTATATAAAAATAAGCAGTTTTAAAATGCTCAACGTGTAATTTAATTATTCCAAAGTAAAGAATCAAATGGAAATTACGTGCAAGATTTATATTAATTGATTCAAGTTTGGGCAACGAGTATTAAACGAAACGTACAGATAATAATTGAATATTTAATTAGGATGCACTAAAATTTAAAGGGTATTAATTTTAATTGAAGTTAATTGAACCGTTAGTAACAGATAATATCTATAGAAACTTGTAAAACCCAAGATTATAATACCAGAAAATAAAGCTCTGAGAATTAATATTATTTTGAACACCTGCGTAGTTTAAATATCACATACGGCGTAAATTTTGTAGATAATTAATAGTTTCAAAGAATCTTGGAGAAACCGGGGCTTAATATTCACGAGAATGTGCGATACGGGGTTATTAAACCCAGATAACAGTCCACATGGACTAAAATATAATCGATAATAAAGAATATCAATTTGCACCAATACGAACAGGTTAGAAAAGGAAAGAGAAAATGCGTCAAGCAAAGACACATATAGTAAAAGGCGGGATTTAAGCAACGTCACGAGGGTCACAATTGGTTGAAAATAGGATGCAAATATCAGAGGTAGAAACAACAATTTCTGTACAAAATTAATTAGTTTTTCTCGGACGTGCTTGCGTGCCGTGTGTTGAAATTTCTGAGATTTAAATAGGACGAGTGAAAATTCGTAAAATCGAACGCGCGAGCGACAGACTGGGAACATAGAATGAGGAATTCTTTAGAATTACCTGTTTTGAGGACAAAAGCGACGTGCCGGCTTTTGCTATATATACCGAGATGAATATAAACAAGCCCTCTTAGACTCTTAGACTTTTGACGATTCGATGCGTTAAAAGCTCTTACATCCGCGACTTGATTGAAGATGTTAAACAGTGCATTTTAGTTTGATAAAATAATTTAAAATTTTGCTCGTATATTTTAGTGATTCAAAATAGTTGGTTATTTACGTGCTAACATGAATGTACTTCAGTGCACTTAGATACAAGGTAATAAAATTTAGTTTCACTGTACCAATTAGCAAAATTTACAACGACAAATGTATACACAAAAGTAGGCAGTTTTGGCGTATATTGGTGAAAGAAGTATGAAGTTATTTGCTATTTTTCGGGGTGTTAATAATTAAATGGTTCAAATACGTGTCTGGATCCACGAAACAAGGGTCAGATATACATAGATGAGTTCCGGAAAAGCCCAGAAACAACTGGTGATGGAGAAAATTTTAAAAGCGTTGAGAATTAGAAGCCGTAAATATAATCCTGTTGGAATGGTGTGATTAACTAAAGGGACGATGTACTTTGAAGCTACGAGGACAGTAACCTTCAGGTAAATTATACTATTTTGTTTGACATTTTTGTGTGTGTTGAATAACTTTATAATTGATTTACTTTAAATGGACATTAGTGAAATTGTACTAACCATAAAATTTTAATTTTAAGATGAAATTTGCTTGTTGAAGTAGAAAGGGTATTTAGTTTTGATGTTCGGTAATATGATGAAAATTTGGGTATGTCTTTGAGCTCAATTAGACGAACCTGGTTAATTAACGTAAAGGGGTGGTAGATGCTCCCTTTATACTCAGACTCCGGTCTGCTTATATTGTTATATTAATTAGTAGGCATCCAACAAGGACTTTAATTTTGGATGCACATTAAAATGATAATAAAATTAATCTTGAAATTCTTTTTAAAACTGAAATTTATGCTGAGTTTTAATTTTGAAATTTTAATGTATTCTGAATATTGATGTAAATAGAGTTAACGTTGATGTTTTTGGTAGGAATGTGTTGTTTTTTTTTATGAATGAGGAGGTTTATAACATTAGGTGAGCAGCCGAGGCGAAAAGAGGATCACAGCCGTTTATGACGCCCAATCTGTGGGACTAGAATTTTTTTGTTGAAAGGACCCAGTTCCCGCATTCAAAGGAGTATATCACAGCAATATATATATTACTCATATTTAGACCAGGGTAGAAAATTTAATAATCACATCAAATAATTTTAATCACCGTGTATAATGAATATTATTAGATAATACGCGTTATTAAAACCGTGAAGCATAAAAATTTATTAGTTTCATTAAACATAAGAGATTTAAATCATGTACAAGACGCTTTATATCAAAAGAAGCAGTATTAAAAAGCTCTGCGTGTAATGTAATTATTCCTAAACAAATGGAAATTACGTGCAAAATTTATCTTAATTAACTCTATTTCAAGTAACCGGTATTGAACAAAACGTACAGATAATATCTACAGAAACTTGTAAAACCCAATAAAATGCAAATCCTAGAAGTGTTAGTTAGAAGTAGGATGTTTGAACACACCTGCGTATTTTAAAAGGCAATTTCAGTTTAATTTGTTTAGATAAACATGTCGATTCTAAGGATATTGGAAACGGTCAGATGCTTTAGCACGAAATACAAAACAGGGTTTATTTAAAAAGCTCATTCGGCGAAAATTTTGCAGATAATTAATGTTTACAAAGAATCTTGGAGAAACCGGGGCTTAATATTCACGAGAAGGTGCGATACGGGGTTATTAAACCCAGATAGTCCACATGGACTAAAATATAATCGATAATAAAGAATATCAATTTGCACCAATACGAACAGGTGAGAAAAGGAAAGAGAAAATGCGTCAAGCAAAGACACATATAGTAAAAGGCGTGATTTAAGCAACGTCACGAGGGTCACAATTGGTTGAAAATAGGATGCAAATATCAGAGGTAGAAACAACAATTTCTGTACAAAATTAATTAGTTTTTCTCGGACATGTTTGCGTGCCGTGTGAGAATTTCTAAGATTTAAATGGTGCGAGTGAAAAATTCGTAAAAACTGACGCGCGAGCGACGGACTGGGAACATAGAATGAGAAATTCTTAAGAATTGTCTGTTTTGAGGACAAAAGCGACGTGCCGGCTATTCGCTATATATACCGGTGGTAATATGAATTTCGGCTCTCTTAGACTTTTGACTATTCGATGCGTTAAAAGCTCTTACATCCGCGACTTGATTGAAGATGTTAAACAGTGCATTTTAGTTTGATAAAATAATTTAAAGTTTGCTCGTATATTTTAGTGATTCAAAATAGTTTGTTATTTACGTGCTAACATGAATGTACTTCAGTGCACTTAGATACAAGGTAATAAAATTTAGTATCACTGTACCAATTAGCAAAATTTACAACGACAAATGTATACACAAAAGTAGGCAGTTTTGGCGTATCTTGGTGAAAGAAGTATGAATTTCTTTGTTATTTTTCGGGGTATTAATACTTAAATGGTTCAAATACGTGTCTGGATCCACGAAACAAGGGTCAGATATACACAGATGAGTTCCGCAAAAGCCCAGAAACAACTTTAGATAAATGGTGATGGAGAAAATTTTAAAAGCGTTGAGAATTAGAAGCCGTAAATATAATCCTGTTGGAATGGTGTGAGTAACTAAAGGGACGATGTACATTGAAGCTACGAGGACAGTAACCTTCAGGTAAATTATACTATTTTGTTTGACATTTTGTGTGTGTTGAATAACTTTATAATTGATTTACTTTAAATGGACATTAGTGAAATTGTACTAACCATAAAATTTTAATTTTAAGATGAAATTTGCTTGTTTAAGTAGAAAGGGGTATTTAGTATTGATGTTCTGAATTATGATGAAAATATGGGTATGTCTTTGAGCTCAATTAGACGAACCTGGTTAATTAACGTAAAGGGGTGGTAGATGCTCCCTTTATACTCAGACTCCGGTCTGCTTATATTGTTATAGTAATTAGTAGGCATCCTACAAGGACTTTAATTCTGGATGCACGTTAAAATGATAAAAAAAAATTTTTTAATCTTGAAAATTTTTGATACTGAAATTTATGCTGAATTTTAATTTTGAAATTTTAATGTATTGTGAATATTGATGTAAATAGAGGTAAGTAACGTTGATGTTTGTGGTAGGAATGTATTTGTTTTTTTTATAATTGAGGATGAAAGCTATCTAGAGGAGCAGCCGAGGCGATTAACAGAAGAAAATCAACAGACCAGGTAATTCAAGAGGTTTCACAGCATTCTTTGACGCCCAATTCGTGAGGCTCGATTCAAATACAGGGAATCACAGTATTCTTTGGCGACCCAAAAGTGAGGCTCGAGTTCCAAATAAAATTTTTGTTATTTTATTCCAGGAAACTGGCGATCTGAGAGAGAGAGAGTTGCTGTTTTTGTATAAATTTAAGAGTATTTTAGAGTGTGTGTGAGTGATTTGAACGTATGCAGAGAAAAGAGTGGTTAAGGAGTCAAGGAGTGGAAATTGGAAGTGACGATAGTGCATTGTGTGAAAAAAATTCGAAAATGGAAGAAGCTGGAGGCAGTAGAGATCAGTCGAGGACGGAATCAGGGGATCAAGGAAACGAGATGATAATGAGAATGCTAGAGAGGATGAACGATGAATCTAATAGAGCTAGGGAAGAATCGAACAGGAAGTTAGAAGAGATTAGAGAAATGAGTGAGGAATCGAATCGTAAGTTTGAGCAAATTAGTCAGAAAATAGATAAGACGAATCAAGAAGTTTCAGAATTTAAAATAGTCTTACCGTAAAGATGGGGAAGTTGAAAATAGGGTTGAAAAAAATGAGCGTGATATTACAGGTCTTCGACAGGAAATGGGACATTTAAGGTCCGAAGTACGCATTTTTTGTGAAGAAGAGATTAATGTAAAAATGACTGAAGTGACGGACTCATGTAGGGATCAGTTAGGCAGGGTAGAACGCGAAGTTAGTAGTATCAAATACAACATGTCAAATTTAACGGGGGATGGTCCCAGATTTTCTACAGGTGGAGGATCATTGGACCAACACATGAAGTTTAATGGCGATAACAGGGTAAATCCACAAATTTTTATTAATAGTGTAAGAAATCTAGTGGGAAATTTATTTGACGAACAGACTAAACTGAATACGATAAAAGCTTTATTGAAAGACAACGCGGAAGCATGGTACAATTTAGTAGGACAGGACATAGACACCTACACGGAGTTTGAAGACAGATTTTAAAGCACTACTGGAGTGACCACAGACAAGATCAGGTACGAGACGACTTAATCACAGGAAATTTAAGGAGAATTTTCAGAAAGTAGGAGCAATATGCTATACGCAAGTATAGCATAGCAAAGCAACTGAACCCACCACTGACGGACCGACAAATTATTAAGTATTTATCACGACACTTCGAGGTAGACATAAGACAGCACGTAGCACTACAGAACATAGTGGACAGAGAAATGTTTTGAATACCTGCAGAGGTACGACGACGTAAGTAGTGGACGACCTCGGGAAAATAGGGAAAGACAGATCAACACAGTTAGGTTTGACAATAGATGGGACAACTACGCTAGAAGGGGAATAGTTACGGATACCAGCGACAGAATTGGGAACAGCGACGACCATACGTTAGGAGTAATAGTTTAGGAAGGGACCTGCACCGAGACCGGGACCTACCAGAATGAATAGTTCACCAGACATGAGCGGGACTGCTAATACAGACACGGAACGAGTGGAAACGCCTAGGACGTACGCTGAGGTGACGGCTAGACCAGGACCGAGTAGGGAAAACAGACCTGGACAGGATTTTTAGAACGCGACAGACCACTAGATTTCAGTGTAAATGTATATGAACATCCACGTGAATTTTTCAAAATTGAGGAGGAAGTAGAGCCAGAAACTGAGGAAAAATTATGTTTGCCAATTATTAATTTAGAAATTTTTGAGAATATGTAGAAGTATTACTTGATACAGGGGCAGAGGCGAGTTTAATATCGGAGGAATTCGTCAGCAAAATTAGGGATAAGGTTTGTGATAGAATTATGCCTATAAAGCGTAGCCATTTAGTAGCTCCAAATAAAAAGAAGTTTGCTGTAGTAAATAGTGTTGTGGTGCTTAGGATAGATATAGGAGGTTTAAGCTGTGAACAGGAGTTTGTAATTGTACCTGGACTGAAGTTTCAGAGCATTTTAGGTGTTGACTGTATGATGAAGTTAGGGTGTTGATAGATATGGAAGGAAGGTAATAAGGATTAAAGATAGGTAGTGCCATGGAAGGGCAGTTATGAAGTCACAGAGGATGACACGGGGTTTAGTATTAATGTAGTAGAGGTAGATGATGATGAAGGTTAAACAGATCAACACGATAAGATGTCCAGAGGATAGGAGAGTAGAGGTTCAAGCTTTAGTACAAAAACATGCAGAATTAGTGGTGGTAGAAGTAACAGCAGCATATCGGGAGCAGGTGAAGGCAGAATTATTTTTGACGAGGTTAAGTGGCAAGTTTGTTTTTAATAAAGTAGATTTAAGGAATTCATTCTGGCGGATTCCATTACATAAGAATTCTAGAAGGTACATAGGATTTTCCATAGAGGGAAAAGTCGATAATTGTAAAGTAGTATCGTTTGGTTTGTCGGCAGAAAGGGAAACAATAATAAATGAGAAACAGACAAGTGTAGGGACTGAAGAAGAAGTAATATTTAATAGTCAGGATAATAGGGATGATAAGTTTATTGTATGTGAGAGAACAGGGATGATAAGTATAGATATAGAAGGAGGAGAAATAGGGATGAAGAGTATTAGGATGGTGAGAAGAAAGACTTGGAGGGTCAAGAAGAGAGTTAGATTTAAATAGAATAAGGGATAGCATAGGTGTATATAGAAGAGTAAAAGTAGGTGTTGATAGAAAATAGAGCTAGATATAGGATAAATATGGGAGATAATTAGAAATAGGTTTAGGATGAGAATAAAGAGTAAATGTAGGAAGAAAATAAGATAGGTTAAGTGTAGACATTTCATAGAAGATTAGTGGAGAGTTAGGAATAGAGTAAGAGTAGGATAGGCATATAGGATTAGGTAGGGGGAAGTAAAGTATAGTGAAGATTAGGAATAGGATAGGTATATAGGATGTATATAGGATTAGAGGGATAAGTAGGATGAAGTTAGGGATAATTTCAGTTTATAGAATTAAGTGAGAGTTAGGAATAAGATAGGGATATAGGATAGGTGTAAATATTTTTTTGAATTGGAGATAAGGTAGGTAAGTTAGATAGATAAGGGTAGAGAGTGATAGGCAATTTTTTTTGTAATTTTTTTTGGGCTAATGCTTAATATTTGCATTCAAATAAGTGGGATTATTTGTATTCAAATAGGGGGAAAATACTCATATTTAGACCAGGGTAGAAAATTAAATAATCACATCAAATAATTTTAATCACCGTGTATAATGAATATTATTAGATAATACGCGTTATTAAAACCGTGAAGCATAAAAATTTATTAGTTTCATTAAACATAAGAGATTTAAATCATGTACAAGACGCTTTATATCAAAAGAAGCAGTATTAAAAAGCTCTTCTTGTAATGTAATTATTCCTAAACAAATGGAAATTACGTGCAAAATTTATCTTAATTAACTCTATTTCAAGTAACCGGTATTGAACAAAACGTACAGATAATATCTACAGAAACTTGTAAAAACCCAATAAAATGCAAATCCTAGAAGTGTTAGTTAGAAGTAGGATGTTTGAACACACCTGCGTATTTTAAAAGGCAATTTCAGTTTAATTTGTTTAGATAAACATGTCGATTCTAAGGATATTGGAAACGGTCAGATGCTTTAGCACGAAATACAAAATAGGGTTTATTTAAAAAGCTCATTCGGCGAAAATTTTGCAGATAATTAATGTTTACAAAGAATCTTGGAGAAACCGGGGCTTAATATTCACGAGAAGGTGCGATACGGGGTTATTAAACCCAGATAGTCCACATGGACTAAAATATAATCGATAATAAAGAATATCAATTTGCACCAATACGAACAGGTGAGAAAAGGAAAGAGAAAATGCGTCAAGCAAAGACACATATAGTAAAAGGCGTGATTTAAGCAACGTCACGAGGGTCACAATTGGTTGAAAATAGGATGCAAATATCAGAGGTAGAAACAACAATTTCTGTACAAAATTAATTAGTTTTTCTCGGACATGTTTGCGTGCCGTGTGAGAATTTCTGAGATTTAAATGGTGCGAGTGAAAATTCGTAAAACCGACGCGCGAGCGACGGACTGGGAACATAGAATGAGAAATTCTTAAGAATTGTCTGTTTTGAGGACAAAAGCGACGTGCCGGCTATTCGCTATATATACCGGTGGTAATATGAATTTCGGCTCTCTTAGACTTTTGACTATTCGATGCGTTAAAAGCTCTTACATCCGCGACTTGATTGAAGATGTTAAACAGTGCATTTTAGTTTGATAAAATAATTTAAAGTTTGCTCGTATATTTTAGTGATTCAAAATAGTTTGTTATTTACGTGCTAACATGAATGTACTTCAGTGCACTTAGATACAAGGTAATAAAATTTAGTATCACTGTACCAATTAGCAAAATTTACAACGACAAATGTATACACCAAAAGTAGGCAGTTTTGGCGTATCTTGGTGAAAGAAGTATGAATTTCTTTGTTATTTTTCGGGAGTATTAATACTTAAATGGTTCAAATACGTGTCTGGATCCACGAAACAAGGGTCAGATATACACAGATGAGTTCCGCAAAAGCCCAGAAACAACTTTAAATAAATGGTGATGGAGAAAATTTTAAAAGCGTTGAGAATTAGAAGCCGTAAATATAATCCTGTTGGAATGGTGTGAGTAACTAAAGGGACGATGTACATTGAAGCTACGAGGACAGTAACCTTCAGGTAAATTATACTATTTTGTTTGACATTTTTGTGTGTGTTGAATAACTTTATAATTGATTTACTTTAAATGGACATTAGTGAAATTGTACTAACCATAAAATTTTAATTTTAAGATGAAATTTGCTTGTTTAAGTAGAAAGGGGTATTTAGTATTGATGTTCTGAATTATGATGAAACTTTGGGTATGTCTTTGAGCTCAATTAGACGAACCTGGTTAATTAACGTAAAGGGTGGTAGATGCTCCTTTATACTCAGACTCCGGTCTGCTTATATTGTTATAGTAATTAGTAGGCATCCTACAAGGACTTTAATTCTGGATGCACGTTAAAATGATAAAAAAAAAATTTTTAATCTTGAAAATTTTTGATACTGAAATTTATGCTGAATTTTAATTTTGAAATTTTAATGTATTGTGAATATTGATGTAAATAGAGGTAACGTTGATGTTTGTGGTAGGAATGTATTTGTTTTTTTATAATTGAGGATGAAAGCTATCTAGAGGAGCAGCCGAGGCGATTAACAAAAGAAAATCAACAGACCAGGTAATTCAAGAAGTTTCAAAGCAATATATATATATATATATATATATATATATATATATATATATATAAATCTGTTGGTTTCTTGGGATGCACTCGTTCGTAAAATAAGAACTATAATGTCAAATTGTAACGTTTATTCCGACGTTTCGGCATGAATATTTTTGCCTTAATCATAGACTAAAATATGATGAATTTAGTTTTGTAAGGTTAAAAACAGTATAGCTAATCTACTTACATAATTACCATGACTTAAAGAACTTCTACATTTAAAAACTAATACATAAATTACAGTTATAACTTTTGACAATTATGAAAACAATAACAAATATTTACAAAAGCTAACTATGTGTACAATGCTAATTTTAGTAAAATAAAAATTATAAAAAGAAAAATAGAAAGAGCTTAAATAACTAATATGAGGTTGTAAATTTTATAAAATTATTAGTTAGTGATAAGTATAACGATTGGAAATTGACTTGAAATTAGAAAAATATGAAGGAAACGTAAAAAAAAAAAGGGGGGGTGGTAAGATTTTAGGAACGAAATGTTTGTTTTATTAGTGGAATCTAAATTAACGGTCTGTGAAAGTGAATATTATTAAATTTATATAGCGAAGAATATACTATATTTAAGTTGTTGGTATCCTGTTTGCTGTTGAGTGGGTTAGGTTGTTGTAGAATGTGAAAGGATTCCAGAAATAGTCTTTTGTGGTAGTTGTTTTCAATGTCTAAAATTTTGGTGTCTTCGAATTTAGCAGTGTGATTTGTTGCATGTAAATGTGATGACAAAGCACAACTTAGTTTACCAAGTCTGGCATCACTTTTATGTTGAGTTATTCGATTACGTTTCCTTCATATTTTTCTAATTTCAAGTCAATTTCCAATCGTTATACTTATCACTAACTAATAATTTTATAAAATTTACAACCTCATATTAGTTATTTAAGCTCTTTCTATTTTTTCTTTTTATAATTTTTTATTTTACTAAAATTAGCATTGTACACATAGTTAGCTTTTGTAAATATTTGTTATTGTTTTCATAATTGTCAAAAGTTATAACTGTAATTTATGTATTAGTTTTTAAATGTAGAAGTTCTTTAAGTCATGGTAATTATGTAAGTAGATTAGCTATACTGTTTTTAACCTTACAAAACTAAATTCATCATATTTTAGTCTATGATTAAGGCAAAAATATTCATGCCGAAACGTCAGAATAAACGATACAATTTGACATTATAGTTCTTATTTTACGAACGAGTGCATCCCAAGAAACCAACAGATCTATATATATTACTACCGTTCGAGAAACTACCTATTTATATATATATATATATATATATATATATATATATATATAGTATTGAATATATTGAACCTAATAGGAATTATTAGAAATTGTTAAATAAAGTATAAGTTCATTGCAACATTGTAATACAAGGATAACCCAGAGAGGTTATCGACAGTTCATGTGAACGGACATGCAACTTTGCATCCAAGAGGGCAGTGATACTGCAGGTGGCAGGTCATAGGCGGTCAACATACCGCAATTACTTAGAAATAAGATTGATACATTGTAACGAAGTGTAAAGCAGACATGAGATCTGCAAGTTCCCACAGCCGTGTGAGGGGCAGGTTATTATAAAAAGCCCGGGAGCTCAAGGACCGGCAGTCAGTCTTCGAACTCCATACTTCGTTGTTCAAGCTACTCAATTAAGGCAGTCAGTCTGAGTATTACAGCTTTTGCATTGTTGTCTACCTAGACTACTCGCCATAGTACAATTATTATATTTTTTGGTTAAAGTTATTATGTTACTAGTTATTCAAAATTTCATTGTAATTTCTGTTTCATGTTAAAATAAATTTGTTAAGATTTTGGAATTGTTTTTAAAAACACCGCTCCAAAGGCCCGAACCTTAACTGGCGCAGTTGTAACGGATGTCAAAAGGGCACTAAAAATCCAAAAATCGGAAGATTGGTGACCAAGAATTTCAATTCGCAATTTTGACAGAACCCAAACCAGGTTGGAGGAAGAACAAAAATAGTCTAAATCCAGCAACAAACCAGGTTGGAGGAAGAACAAAAATAGTCTAAATCCAGCAACAAACCAGGTTGGAGGAAGAACAAAGATAGTCTAAATCCAGCAACAAACCAACGTGGACAAGATACAGCATCGATCGAGCCCATAAAAGAAACAGATGAAGAAATTAACGTAAGTTCATTCCATTTATACCAATTGATCTCACAAACTATAATTGATATATGCTAGTTTTATTATTTTATTAATTACCATTTATTAGTATTTTATGAATTTTATTTTATACCAATATTTTCTTGAAAATAGTTACAAAGTGAAATATTTTCAAAACGAGACTGTATAAAATTTTATGAGACGAATGTTTAAAGAGACTTGATTATTTAAAAGAGATTTTCTTTTAAAAGCAAAAAGAGACTTGATATTTAAAAGATTCTTACCACAATTATTAGAACAAACACAAAAATAAACCAAAAATAACTGACGCACATCCACTAATACCAAATACGAAAAATTAACTACCGCTAAACAAAACGCACATTCAATCCGGTAAACTAAAAACACAGAACGCAAGTAAATTCCAAAGCCAAAGGTAATTTTTCAAACAAGCAATTACGGAACGATTATTTAAACCATTTACATCTATAATACTGTATAAACTACAGCAAAACACTGCAAACATATCAGTAACCTAAAACCAGCATGCAATCTTTACCTATGATAAGCAAAATTTGCAAAGGAAGCATCCTTTATTACACACTTAAAAACCTCAGAGAATTGCTATAACTTTCAGAACCTTTGCATAAAGTAACGCAATTTGCACTATTAAATTCATCACGGAATAATAAAAGCGCATGAAATTACACCACAGCGATCTATAAATAAATTGCATTAGTACAAACACGGGATAAAAGCTAAACGGTCATCGTAAAAAGCTTTAATTAAAAACGCTCATAATTGCACCTGAAAACCAACAATACGGAGAGATTCAATTACCAACAAGCATTATAATTGAATACCGAGATATCTAAGAATAAACAGACGTAACATTTATGCGAAGCAATTAGCGAGTACAGAAGCAAATTATTTAATTCCTATAAACTGAAAACGAACACCTATAAGTGTTAATTACCTCAACGTTTATAAGTGTACTCGATTAAATAACCAAGACTACATCTTTTAGTATTTAAATTACAACGATAAAGTGCAAAAGTAATTAACCTGCAAGTTATATTTAGAATACAAGACCGACGAACTAAACGTTCATGCAACTCAATTGAAACCCACGGAAAGAGTATTAATTACAAATTAACAGAATTAAACTAACACAAAGCTAAGTAAATATCGTGAGAGCAAATATATTCAATCCAGATTCTTCAGAAAACAGAAACTCAAGACAAATTAAAAACCGCAAGATAAGAAACAGGCAAATTCAAGACTACGGTAATTAAATCGACATTATCGAGTATAAATCCACATATTCATCACCGCACTGTGTAACTAAGCACAAGTAACAGCAATTACGATTCTACAAATAACCCGACGCAGTCTAAACTTAAAATTAACAAATCCAAACCAAATTAATGCTACCAATATAAAAATTAATCTCAATTTTTACAAAATTTGAATTTACCCAACCTAAATGAAAAATTAAAAAATCTAAACCAAAATAACGTTTCAAATAACAAAAATCAACCCCAAGTTTTACAAAATTTCAAATTACCTATTCTAAAAGAAAAATTAATAAAACCAAAGCAAAATTAACATCAGAAATAGCAAAACCAACCCCTATTTTTACAAAATTCGAAATTATCCAATCTAAAAGGAAAATTAATAAAACTAAAGCAAAATTAACATCAGAAATAGCAAAACCAACCCCAATTTTTACAAAATTTGAAATTATCCAATCCAAACGGAAAATTAATAAAACCAAAGCAAAAATAACGTTACAAATAGAAAATCAACTCCAATTTTTTACAAAATTCGAAATTACCCAACCCAAACGGAAAATTAATAAATCCGAAGCAAAAATAACCATATACATAGCGAAATAAACCTCAATTCAAAAAAAAAAATTTATTTTGAAATTACCCAAAATCGAAAGCAACCCTTAACCAACATGAGTAGCGCAGACATGAAGCTTTATTTGGAAACAATCCAAATGTTCGATGGTACGCAAGCGCATCTTTAAACTTTATTGGAGCAGCCGAAATGTTCCTAAAAACCTTCTACAAACCCAGAGATAACGAAAGAAATTCATTGCTTATACGCTTGATAATAAGTAAACTAACCGGAAGGGCACTAACTTTAATCGCCAGTAGGGACGATTTACAGTAATGGCAAAAATTTAAACAGCTACTATTTGCATATTTTGGAGACCAACGTAACATAAAATGCCTGGTACGAGACCTAATAAACCTTAGAATGGAACACAATCAATCCCCCTACCAATTCGGAATGAAATGCCAAGACGTGAGAAGTTTAATTCTAACAAAATTAAAAATTGAAGAACCCGATCAAAACGTTCGACATTTAAAAACAAAAATGTATGACGAAATGGCACTGAACAGGTAATTAAACGCTTTACCAGAACGACTATCGGATAAGATCAGATTTCAACGATCCCAAAATCTAGAAGAAGCTATGAACCTAGTAATAGAAAAAGAAAATGTAATGTATTACCGCAACAGACTATACAACCCCAACGCGAATAAAAGCTATTCACCAATAAAAACTATACAAGCCACAAAACAAGCAATCCCTCAACAAAAATTCACACCCTTCAACGCACAAACAAATCAACCGCGAATTAATAACCCAAGCTTCAACAATACAAATTTTAATAATCAATATAAACATTTTCCAAAACCAACGTCTAACCTAACTTTTACGAAACCCGCATTCCAACCAAGATTTAATCAAAACCTAAACCAACAAAGACCAGCATTCAACGCAAACCCCAATAGAAATACACCAATGAATAATAATCATAACAACCCTAATAAATATTATAAACCAATACCAATGGATACCTCATCTGGTAACGCCAGACAAAATACCAAGATAAGACATATCCGACCAAACCCTCATCAGAAACGCAATTTTACATCGGAAGAACTATTTCACCAAGAAGTAGAAAAATTTGACACTGACCAGAATAATTGCATCGAGACGGGTACGAACGATGAATCAAACCATGCAGAAATTTATGAACGCGACGAACAATACGAAACTTACGAGGAGTACGACGAAGAAAACTCGAACTCAAATTTTCAAATGGACCAATTTATAAACGACCAAACTTAATAAACTTAAATAACATAAATCACTTAGTATTACCATACATAGAAATACCCCACGCCGAATTTAAACTATTAATCGATACCGGATCCTCAAAAACATTAATTAGCCCCAGAACCGTACAAAAACATTATTTAGCTTATGTAGAAAGAGAACCATTTAAAATTAAAACAGCCCATCAAACAACACTACACCAATTCGTAGCTAATATACCCTTACCGAGAACATTTAATGTTAAAATGAAACATAAATTTTGTGTATTCAAATTTAACGACAGATCCGACGGCTTAATCGGAATGGACCTTCTAAGAAAATTAGGAGCCAACATTGACATTAAAAATCGCTTATTAAGGACGAAATACGGAAAAATCCCCATTAAATTTCAAGACACACAAACCGAACAAAAATACACTATAGAACCCCGAACGGAAAGAAAAATAAAAATCCCAGTAAATTCTAACAAAAAAGTAGGAATAATAAATCATACGACATTTCAACAAGGAGTAGAAACCCCAACCGCTTTAGTACAAATAAAAGATAATTATGCAACCACAACGATATTAAATTCAAACGACTATCCCATAGAATTATCATTAACAAACCCAATTCACGTAGAGGAATTAAATTTTAACGAAATGGAAATAGACGAAAATTTGGAAAACGATTACAACCCAATAGAACATGACAAAATGTTAAGAGAAAAATTAACTAGCATCCGCTTTAACACCGACATCAATCAAGAAGAAGAAAGAGCAATTAAAAACTTATGTTTTGAATACCGCGACATATTCCATTGCGAAGGAATACCATTAACATTCACCAACACAGTAAAACATAATATCGAGTTAACAGACAATAAACCAATCTTTACAAAAGCATATAGACTACCTCATGCAAGCCAAGAAGAAGCTGACAGACAAGTAGCAGACTTATTAGAACAAGATATAATCCAGCACTCCAATTCACCATGGAGCAGCCCCGTGCTAATAGTACCTAAGAAATTAGACGCAACCGGAAAGAGAAAGTACAGAATGGTAATAGACTATAGAAAGTTAAATGAAAAAACGGTAGATGACAAATATCCACTACCAAATATAACCGAAATTTTAGACAAAATAGGCAAATACCAATATTTTTCAACATTAGACCTAGCATCAGGATACCATCAGGTAGAAATGGACGAAAAAGATATATCAAAAACAGCCTTCAGCACACCTAGAGGACATTACGAGTACAAACGAATGTCATTTGGATTAAAGAACGCACCCGCTACTTTCCAAAGAGTCATGGACAATATATTACGAGGAATACACAATGAAAAATGCCTTGTATAGCTTGACGACATCATAATTTATTCCACATCATTGGTAGAACACATAGAAAGATTGAGAGAAGTATTTGAAAGACTTAGACAAGCACATTTCAAAGTACAATTAGACAAAAGTGAATTTTTACAAAAAGAAGTATCATTTTTAGGACATGTAATAACACCCCAAGGAGTAATGCCAAATCCCGACAAAACAAATGCAGTTCTAAATTACCCATTACCAAAAACAACCAAAGAAATTAAAGGATTTCTAGGACTTAGTGGTTACTACCGCAAATTCATTAAAGGTTACGCTCAGATAACCAAACCTCTGACAAATTGTTTAAAAAAGGGAAACAAAATTGAACACTCCCCGGAATTCATTAAAACCGTAGACAAAATTAAAAACATATTAACGAATCACCCTGTATTAGAATACCCAGACTTTTCAAAACCATTTATACTGACGACAGACGCATCGAATGTAGCATTAGGCGCAGTATTGAGCCAAGGAAAAGTAGGTAGCGATAAACCTATCAGCTACGCATCCAGAACCCTGAATGAAACCGAACAAAAATATAGTAACATAGAAAAAGAATTATTAGCCATAATTTGGGCAACAAAATATTTTAGACCTTACCTATACGGAAGAAAGTTTTACATATACACCGATTATAGACCACTAGTATGGCTATGCAAACTGAAAGAACCGAATTCAAAATTACAACGATGGAAAATCAGACTCGAAGAGTACGATTACGAAATTATATATAAAAAGGGAATTTATAACAACAACGCAGACGCTTTAAGTAGAATCCAACTCAATGCATTAGAAACGGAATCCATTATAGGAAACATAGACGAAGCAGAAATAAGGGAAGATCCAGACGAGATCGACACGATACATTCGACACAAAACGAAGAACCTAAAAACGCGATTAAAATCTTAAACGAAGCAATCGATATGAAACCCAATCAATTTATAATAACCGAAGTTTTAAATAACCTCAATCCCGTAAAATATACAAAAGTACATAACAAAAAGATATACCAAATTCAAATAACTAAAGATGACAACGAGGAACAAATAATTAAAATTCTAAAAGAATACACCCCCGAGAAAAAACGATTTTATTTTTATTCCAACACCGAACATTATACCAAAGATTTTCAGAATTATACGTTAAACTATTCAATAACTCTGGCCCTGAACTCATCAGATGTACTAGAAAATTAATAACATTAGACGACCCTGACGAAATAAACGATGTAATTAGGAATCAACACGAAGGAAAAATCAACCATCGTGGAATTAACGAAACAATAAAGCAACTTGTAAGACGTTATTATTTTAAAGACATGAAGGAATTGACCACAGATTTCATTAACCAATGTGAATTATGTGACAAAGCGAAATACGATAGGAAACCCCCAAAGATACCCTTAATGTTAACCAAAGCACCCGACAAACCATTTCAAAAACTACATGCCGATACTCTAGTAGTAGAAGCGCAAAACTATCTAACAATTGTAGACGCATTCACAAAAATAGGCCAAGCAATACCAATCACATCCAAAAATAGCACTGACGTGACCCAAGGATTTTTACAATATTTCACATTCTATGGAACACCCGAATCAATAACTCTAGATAATGGTAGCGAATTTAAAAATGAGACAATCACAAAACACTTTAGAACTTCACAACATAAAAATTCATTTCATAACGGAAAACCACCCTGAATCAAACGGACTAATTGAACGACTACATTTAACCCTGTTAGAACAAATTCGATTATTAAGGATAAATTATAAAAAGGAACATATAACCAATTTAATGTCATACGCACTAATCGCCTATAATAATACAATTACTCATCGACAAATTTTACACCCTTAGAATTAACCTTAGGACATTCAGATTCACGAAACCCCTATGACATACACTACAACAAGGAAGTATATCAACAATATGCGAAAGACCACAAAGAAAAACTAAAAATAACTTACGACAAGGTAAAAGATAAATTAGATAACGATAAGGAACGTATCACCACAACCCGAAACAAAAATACCGACGCAAATAAATGTTCAATAGGACAAACCGTGTATGAGAGGAGCTTTCAAAGCCATCGACATAAAACGGCACCCAGAAATTTAGGACCATTTAAAATTAAGAAAATATCAGATAAAAACATAGCAGTAGTAGACAACGATAAAATAACAAAGTACATTCATTTGAAAAACCTAAGACACCCTGTCACTTCAGATGGACAATCACCCTTACCGTCAACCTCCACCCAGGTAGAACGGACAGCCAAGTAATAATAAAAGATATAAAAAAGAACCCCGGTATACTACCAATTAAATTAGGCAGTATGTAAAACCCAATTAATATTTAGAAAATTAAATACCCTACACTCTAGTATTATTGAACCAACCGATTTATTAAAAGAATTAATAAAAATTAGATCACTTATAATTAACAGCAAATTACCTTTTGATGTAACAGAGACAAACATTCTAATATTTGAAAAGATAGCTATAGTAAAAGGCTACATTAAGAATAACGAAATAATATTTTTAATAGAAATCCCGATAGTAGAAAGTAACAATTATAATTATTATCATTTATTTGCTTTTCCAACGAAAGTTACTAGCACATACCAAGTAATCATACCCAAAACCAAATTCCTATCCCTAAATGAACTGAGATATGGTTATACAAACGAAAAATGTACTGAAGTAACACCAAACCAATACTTATGCCAATCAATGACGACAACAACCATTCAAGAAGACAACCCTTGTGAAGTACAACTATTAAAATTATCAAAACATTACGAAAACTGTGAAGCCAAACAAGTGCAAATAAATAACATGAAAATTCAAAAAGTTACAGAAAACAAATGGATAGCCATTTTCCCAACAGAAGTAGTAGCAACCATCCACTGCAATCAAGATGAAAATTCCCAAGCATTAATCGGAAGCAAATTAATTACCCTCAAAGAAGACTGTTATGTGAAATTAAAAGACGAAGTAATCAGAGTTTATCAAGATCCCATAGCAACAAAGACACTTGCAAACCTACCGGAACTACAGTTCAAGATAGAACAAGAAGACGAAGAAATAGTCAAGAAACCCATGAAGCTAGAACATCTAGACTTAGACGACCTAAACCACGCCATGAAATTAGTGGAAAGTTACAAAGAACATTTAAGTGAACTCAAAACGCCAAAGTTACATTATGATAACATAAGTGTTTGGACAATTGTATTAATCATTTTAATAATTTTTGTAATCATATATGTATTTTACAAAATGTACCTTAGATATAAGAATGAAGGAAACAGTTCTAGATTTAAGGAAACAAAGAGAAATAAAGAAACGATAAGTATACCCTTTTGAATAATGAATTTTATGTATTTAAAAATTAAGTAAAACCTTAATTTTTCATTTACGGTGGGAGGAGTTATGTATCCCCCAATTATCTATATATATGTATTGAATATATTGAACCTAATAGGAATTATTAGAAATTGTTAAATAAAGTATAAGTTCATTGCAACATTGTAATACAAGGATAACCCAAAGAGGTTATCGACAGTTCATGTGAACGGACATGCAACTTTGCATCCAAGAGGGCAGTGATACTGCAGGTGGCAGGTCACAGGCGGTCAACATACCGCAATTACTTAGAATTAAGATTGATACATTGTAACAAAGAGAAACGCAGACATGAGATCTGCAACTTCCCACAGCCGTGTGAGGGGCAGGTTATTATAAAAAGCCCGGGAGCTCAAGGCCCGGCAGTCAGTCTTCGAACTCCATACTTCGTTGTTCAAGCTACTCAATTAAGGCAGTCAGTCTGAGTATTACAGCTTTTGCATTGTTGTCTACCTAGACTACTCGCCATAGTACAATTATTATATTTTTTGGTTAAAGTTATTATGTTACTAGTTATTCAAAATTTCATTGTAATTTCTGTTTCAAGTTAAAATAAATTTCTTAAGAGTTTGGAATTGTTTTTAAAAACACCGCTCCAAAGGCCCGAACCTTAACTCGCGTAAATAGAGAAAATTCCGCATGTAATATAAGAATATTTCAATCTAATCTAGTTTATATTGACCTACTCCCAAGAACTAAGAATATATATATATATATATATATATATATATATATA
Organism: Platerodrilus igneus; assembly: GCA_036346225.1. Classification (NCBI taxonomy): domain Eukaryota; kingdom Metazoa; phylum Arthropoda; class Insecta; order Coleoptera; family Lycidae; genus Platerodrilus; species Platerodrilus igneus. Next base: position 3,237,313 of record JARFIW010001004.1, read on the forward strand.
TATATTGCTGTGATATGCCCTATTTTACTTTAAGCCCCAATGTTGGGCGTCATATTTATTTGCTTTGAAAGGAATTTATTAAGCTCCTACGGTGGGTGTCATATTTATTGCTGTGATATTCGCCCCATTTGTTATGAAATGTTGAATTAGGATTTTACCTCGACTAACTTACTGAATAAATCTTATTGAATCAAATAAAGCAATTCTAGAACACACAATATAATAATTGATAATATTTACAACACTCAAGATTTTCTTTTTGTACAAAATATCTACATATACCAGATTTATGCTTTTCTGAAAGCCAGCAAAAATATCTTTTAGTTATATTCAAGGACCTTCGAACGTTCCAAGATTTCTTCCTCTGTTTTCATATTATATAAGTGACCTTTTTGATAACTCCTACAAATATGCAATGCATAGCAAATATTAAATTGAAAACAGTCTTTCAATAATAAAGTGTATTAAAATTGCTAACCTGGAATGGGTTCTGGAGTTCCATCCTAGTCTATGATCTACATCCCCTTGCTGTGTCCGCTTTGCTTATTAGTAATTTTTGTTTGCGTTAAGACATCAACAAAATGGCGTCCCCATATAAGAATCGCCTCCCATAAATCGCTTCCAAATAAAATCGTACCAAATTAAAGTACATCCAAAATTAAACGTCCCAAATTAAAGTATGTCCAAAATTAGAATATGTCCATATTAGAATATCACCAAAATTACACGTCCCAAATCAGAGCCCTATTTTGTTAATATTAGAAATGAATTTAATTAAGTTGTTTAACTTACGTCTATCTATAGATCGGCTTATATATCGTTGCACAAAATTCTCACACTTTTAAATCTCATTTGTTTAATTTTTATTTCACTAATTGCGTGAGTTTTTAACACCATCGTAAATAAAGTAGATTTTAAAAACTATGAGTGGTTTAATTCCCAAAGAAGATTAAGAAGAATACTAAACAAACCACAACAAGCATACAGGGAGTACCTTCGAACATAGTTGTTACTCAGTAAATGTAGACTAAAATGTCGTTCAGTTTCTATCGTGTATATAAGCCCTTCCTGCAATTGTTTTCATTGGCGTGTTTACAATCTAGGCTGATACTTTTGCCTTATCTGGCAGAACTCGGAATTTTTACAAATTACCTAGTTTAAATTTTCGACAAATGCTTTGTTCATCACGTCCGCATTCAGCATATTGTAGTATTATTCTAGGATTTCCAACTTTTGGTTTTTCATTAACTCACGTATTTGATGTTTGTTAATTTATCATATAATTGAACTGCCTGGTGTTTATTTGTTTTCCACAGAATGTTAGTTTTCTGAACAAATGTGTTTTTCTCTAGTCACGTAACGATTTTCTAATAATGGATTACTTAAAATGCATTTACGTTGATATTTTCGACGCAATTGTTAAATATTTGCAATGCCAATTTATCTGTGTTTCCCGGTAATTTAATTTTGATGCAATTTATTGAGTTTTAACATCTTATTTTTACTTGTAAACCACACTTAGACATATTTATGTTCTCATGCATTTAATTCCGTATATTTTATATACAGTGTCTTCTTAATTGACAATATGTAGAATGACCGATTTACTCTTATAATTTCTGGAATTATTTGATTTTCTTAAAGTTAAAGTTACTTATATTTACCCTACGACCCCTATGACTTAATCTACCCTTAAACTACCCTATTATCATAGCAATATATATTATATATATAATTACCAGTTCGACTTGAAATGGTAATTCAACTTTACATAATAATGTTGGGTTTTCATTTCATCTTATAACTGTTAATATATATATATATATATATATATATATATATATATATAAAGTGAAAATAATTATGACCTAAATATTTGTAATTCAAAATTGATTTGTGGGTTTGAAGTCTCTGGATTAAGTTGAAAACTCTTTTTTATGGCCTAAAGAATACATGGAGTATTCTTGTTAATTGCAGCACGACCTTGTGCTAATCTTTGTTTTGTATCTTTTGTACTTTTCCTCTTTTGTGTTATTTGGCTTTCTAGTTAGTAGAAATCTTTAACCTCTTGTAAATTCTTGTTCCTATTTGTATTCTTGTTTTTGACATATTTTCCTCTTCTTTGCATACTAGTACTTTAGTTTTATTTTTGTTGATTTCCATACCGTATCTCTCTGTTAGTACTTGCTAGATAGGGGTGGGCGATACGGAATTTTGCGTATCGAATATCGATACATGTTCCATATCGATAGGTATCGATACATATCGATGCGTATCGGTGCGTATCGATACGTATCGATTCGTATGGATGCGTATCGATACGTATCGATGCGTATCGATGCATTATTGTAGTTTAACATTTTTCGCTTCCTTTCTGTTAACGTACTTAAAAATACATTCCTGCAACTACTAGTTCGATATTTTATATTTATTAGTATAAAGTAAATACTTCAGAATAATTCAAAATTGTATGCAATTTAACTGGTGTGTATTAATTCAAGATAGATAAATTGAAGATGGATTCTCATTCATAAATAAATTCCAAGGAATGAATGTTAAACAGCTTGTAATTAATGATAGATTACATCGTTCTTGTCTGGCCATTCATATAAATTTAGTTCCGTATGTGAATATACAGGTTTAGATAATTTACGATAAGCGGTTATAATAGCGACGAGTTGGGAAGTTCTGTTCTGTGTTCCGATATATGTTAGTTACGTTAAAAATGCGGTTTCCTTGTTGCTTTCCTAATTGTGTTTTTAGTTGTCTTTCTTGTGAAATGAAAAGTTGTATATTAACTGTAGCAGTGTAGTTCTAATGCTTTTTGAAGGAAGGTTGCTTTATATGTAACGTGTTTGGTCGACGCACGTGTGTTTTAAGGACATTTGACTGACGGTTTTACTTTAGTGATACACGTGCCTTACTAATTGTTGTTTTTTTGTTGGTGCTTTGTCTTTTGATATTTAAACGGTGTGTGCGATCTAGTTTTTCGTGGTCCCTTTTTGTTTAACAGGGTAAGTGCAATAAACTTGTACAGAATTCTTAAAGGAGCCACTTTAGGCAGGTTTTAAACTCCCTAAAACATTTACAAAATGGAATTGCAGAAGTGTCACTCATTCCGTATTAATGATATGTGAAATTTACCTTGCATTTACTAAGTAAATAAAATATGAACATTCTTTTTTTTAAAAGACGAGATTGTGAGAGTGATCGTGCTTTTAAATGTTTCACCGTATTCAAGCAATGCCTGTACCAACTGAAATTAGCTTCAGAAGTTGACGAAGTTCTTTTTGCTGAAGCAGATCCGCAATACGGAAAATTCTTGACGGATGTTTGGATCGGAATTATATTAACTTTAATTGTTCTTAGTAGCGTGTGTTGCATGTGTTGCTGTCTGTTGTACCACAACTTCCACCCCCGCGAATAGACTGTGAATCTTTGCCAAGCTACACCAGGTCATCCGGCTTACCAAGTTTCAAGTTGATAATGGGATGGAACCATGGACACCCCATACTCCACCAGCTCCAACTGCAAGGCTATCAGTAGCCGAACTGGTCCAATTCTATAGAAACTCTTCCTGTGCTCCTGGTTGTGTAAGTTGAACTATTTCATACTTGTTATTACTGTAAATATCTATCCGTTTGTTTTGCAATATTCTTCGTCGTTCTGATACCTTTTACAATAGACTTGCCTGCTATTAAGAAAAAAAAGAAAGAAAAAAAAACAATCATTACTACTGAATTACCTCAGTTTGTACTAAAGATTTGTTATATTGCTTTTAACGTTGTTATATTATATAGATTATCCAAACAGTTTCTTTTTTTACATTCTACAAAGTACTGAATAACTTAGACGTTTCATTACTGCTATGCTTATTCTTTTTTTTCAGGTTTGCTTAACTATTTTTCTTGCAGGTACTGTTACTAACTCCTTATCGCCGCATACATCATAGGTCAGTCTGCTTTCTACAACCCCCCGTACTCTCCTATTGAGCCCGGTCATTTCTTTGACTTTCTTTGTGATACGTAGCATAAATTTGGCGCCCAACGTGGCTGCCACGAAAAAACGTTACAACGTAGCGGTACGTATATATATATATATATATATATATATATATATATATATACATATATATATATATATATATATATATTGCTGTGAATCGTACTAAAGAAATACTCGCCCCATGAATTGGGTGCCATAAGATTGCTGTGGTCTCACCAAAATTCGAACCCCAAATTTGGGTCGTTCATAAGATTGCTATGGTCTCGCTAAAATTCGCGCCCCATCGTTAGGCCGTATAAGATTGCTGTGGTCTCACCAAAATTCGCGCCCCATCGTTAGGCCGTCCATAAGATTGCTGTGGTAGGGGATTTTAAAACCTTTTAACATCGCCAGTGTCCAAAAAAAATAATAATTTTCAAAAACAAAATTTTCAAAAAAAAACTTTCTTTTCTTACCCTGATTCTTCTTCTGCAACAATCTTTAGCAGCTTCCCTTGCTAGCTCAGCTGTGTCTCTTCTCGGATACCTAAATTAACCCTCATTTTTTCTTCCCATTCACACACCATCCAATAAAATCACAAAATAATACAACAATCATACAATCTTTATTTACCGCTATTTACAAATAATTATTCAGATATGTACTTTTGGTACTCTAGTTACAACTCAATAAGTACTATTTTTGTAAAGTTCTTGTTTTAAAATTTTAATTGCAAACACATTTGATACAATAGGAGTAAATGGGCCCCAAATAATACCCTATATTTATTATTGCACACTGGAGTATGGTGAGCTCATAATAACCCAGTTTATTAATGTATGCTTTTCACCTTGCATAAAATTACTACAAAATTAATAACCCATGTACCCTTAACGATCTAATATGAATTCGTAATGATATTTAGTAAACTTTACATACACCTTTCTTTTAATATTTAAAATACCCTCATAATAGTCAAGTACACGTATCTTTTCCAATACGTTAAATAACCAACAATAACCCCCAAAGTTCACTCACACCTCACAAATAATCCCAACAGTTTATAAAATAACAGCAAATTTAAATGAGTTACCTGGAAAATGCTTCAAGACTATCTCCGTCGATGACGCCGTCCTCCAGAAATTCTTGGCTTTGTGACTAAGCGCTCTAATCCTCCAGAGCCCCTTGGCATCGTGTTACCAATTACCATACCATCCCAGCATCCAAATTCATGTATATTACACTTGTGTTTATTGCTTTATTAATTTACTAGCTTGGTGTGGTATTCGTTGGACCTCAGTTAATTTACACTCGACACTACTCGCGTTAATAACAATAAGGCCCCCAAATACCAAGTTATAAGAGCTAGTACTACCTTACTATATTACAAATAAATTTTAATACTCACAAAACTCTACTATACCGTCGGTTTATGGTTATACGTAGTTAAAGCAATGCGAAAATAAAGAGTGGTAAAAAAGAAACTTAATAACTTCCATCCCGTATTTATACGGTTCAAAATTTAACCTCCCGGACACACTTAGCGCGAAATATTCAATTTAATATAATATTTCTGCAAATTTTGGATATAACCGCCTTAAAACTTCCACAAATTTGCCTCGTGAACTCGCCAGATACTCCAAAAAACCGCATTCACCTGTCGCGTGTTCGTCTGTTGTAAAACTACTTGTTTGAACCAATGATACTGTACTGTGTCGTCATGAAACTCCGCCTGTAATATTGTTATCTCCGTTTTATGCATATTAGATGTCGCGTTCCAACCCCGCTTGAGCTGTAGAAAATCGATATATCTGACAGCGTTATGTCTACTCCACGTGTATAGGAACGTGCGTTCTGAAATCGAATGCTTTTATACCCTTCTCTATCTGTAGCATATTATTGATCGTGCATCCCTTCCGCGTTTTAAGAAACTCTTGTTTGTTTTTATTCAAAGCCACTGACGGTTGGAAAATATTCTTTGAAACCCATGTTATTATGTTCATATAAATTCGACAAAAGTAACCTTTCAAAACATGCAGGTGTTAGTAATTATCGATCGCTTAAACAACAATTCTAGGAGCATATACTTCACAGTATTCGATACAACCGATGTCCTTGTTTGTTACAACGAACCTTTTTGTCTTGGGATTATTGATTTTATATACCCCGGGTGCGTTTTCTGATGTTATTACACGTTGAATTAAAATAGATTAAATTAATTATGCGTTTCTATTTGCTATTAAAACTGGTTTTCTAAATGAACCTAGTACTTTTCAATCCCTAATTATAAAAATTCGTCAATACTTGTTCGTTTTAATTAAATGAATGAAATAAATTTTGCGCGTAAATGCATTGTTCCTTTCTCTATACAGGGTGTTTGAAATTGCATTGCTTACCCCAAATTTAACCCTTTGAATACATAAAATATATATATATATATATATATATATATATATATAGCGATACGTATCGGAATGTTTAGATGTCTAGATTAAATATACGTATCGAGACGTAGCGATACCTATCAATACGAATCGATACATATCGATTATCGATATAACGATATTTATTTTTCACTGTATCGGAGGGAACGATACGGGGGTTGTATCGATACGTATCGATATGTCAATTCGCCGACCCAGCCCTATTGTTAGTAATACCACCATATCGTCTGATAGATCGCTTCTTCTTCCTGACTGAAACTAGAGGTGGGCATGCAATTTTATATTATTACCGTGTTTACCGGTTTAGAATCTAATCTAAGCACGTGTTCTTTCGTAACTTCTTTTGTAAGTAGTTTTCTACACAGTCTCCTATCTTTCTTTTTTTTAGCACAACTATTCACATACCCAAAACTCCTCATTCCGACCCTACATGAATCATCTAAAACTTTCCGATTCAAAAATTCCCTACCTCTGGCCTCCCAACAACATTCCACGCAGCGACTGGTAATATGTTTTCGGTTCCTATTTTCTTCTTATTGGGCTTGCCGATCACATCCTCCGAAGTAGTCCCTTCCCGGAGATCTAAATGGCGGACTATTTTAACACCAGAACCGTTTACCCCCAGAAGATGCCATTATTTTTGAAAACATTTTAGGCACTCTGTGTACTTGGAAGCTAATTCTCTCCCGCTCTAAATACCGAAAAAGCTGATGCCCTTTCTTGGGAACCTATCTTAGCCTGGTTCTTCACTAAAGAACCCAACAAATTTGGTTAAACCTATTATTCGGTCTTTAGCTCACTGAAACAATCAAGCAATTCTTCTACCCGTTCTAGTATTTTAGTATTTCTTCAAGTTGCAAGTTCGTTCAGATAAATCATATAAATTTTATTCCATGTTCATTCACTGACGTGTGCACATAAACCGTCTTTGAATTAGTATATAAACTGTTTCTGAAAGTTCGTTGCTGAAGTACAGATCTTCAGGTTTTTGCATTAACAAAATTTCAAATTTTCAATAGCCTGTTAGTAGGGCTTAAAATTTGATTATTTCCTATTCATGCTTTTGACTTTACTTTTTTGTAATTTGAACCTAATGCGGTTGAATCCACTGAACGAGGAAAATTGTCAAAAATGACTGACGCTCAAGTGGAAAGATATTGAGTTTGGGAATCAAGGTAAAGTTTTTAAGTTCGTTTTGGGAAGCCCTTTCTCAAAACAATGAGAAAAAGAAACCAGGTGGTTTGGCGTTCATTATTTTGACTATTGCAAAAAGGAGCAAGAGAGGAGTTGGCGTTTTAATCTTTTTTAACTGATATTAATTTTTTACCATTGTTTTGGAATACATGTATGTTACTACCTCCGCTCAGAAATGTGTCCGATTTCGATTTTTTTTCAAAAATAAAAAAGTGTTGCTTTTAAAATTAGACTGTCATTTTGAAAACACTTTTTATAGGTTAAGTTTTTGACAATTTTGTAGCTTTTCTTAGAATATAAGTTTACGATCGAAAAACAAAAATTTCTAGGACTTGATATAAAGCTGGGACCTAAAAAGAAAATGGGAGATATGGAAAATATTTTGGTAAAAACGGTCGTAAAAGACCTAATTTAATTCCAAACACAAGGCAAGTAGTTTATCATGAGTTCTTTAACGTGAGCGACAACAACAAGTTTAAACAAGACTTATTCAAGACGATATCTAATATTTTCGACATTTCTATGAAAACTATAAGCTGAATTTGGCATCAAACACGAAAATTGTTAATCGATGGTGCTGTAGTAGCAGATCTCGAGTCACATAAGAAAGGACGCAAGTTATAGGATCCCCCATTTATTATACATATAAAACTAATATCTTTATTAGGAAATATTAGGAAACATTAGGAAATGTTAGGACAGTGCAACAATGTCGTTGCAACATTTTATTACATTATATTAAGATGATTTCAGTTCACACGAGTGGAAACGCTACAAAGTAGCACAAGGATAAGTGACACTGCAGATGTCAGGTCACAGACGGTCGTAGGATGTCACGTACCGAGATTACGCAGAATAAGCCTGCAACATTGTAATTATGAATAGCTTTTAAGATAGCAACTATGTATTATGAAGTGTAAGCGGACATTACGTCCGCAGGTTCTCACAGAATTGTGAGAGGGAGAAAGTTATATAAGGACCAGGAGCTCCACTCCTAGTCAGTTCATCAAACGTTTAGCTTTTGCATTGCAGTTCGTAGATAACTCACTGTACAATAAGTAATTAGATTTCGACTTAGAATAATAATTCAAGATTGTAATTGTTCAAATCTGTATAAACAAATAAATGTGTTAAGGAACAAAGAAGTCTTTTTAAAAAGGACCGCTCGAAGCCACGAACCTTAACTGGCGCAGTCGTATGGATGTCAAAAGGGCACTAGCGAATCCAACTTCGAGGAACTGGTGGTCCGGGAATTTCAATTCCGATTTTGGCAGAACAAAAACAAAAAGTTGGAGGAGAAACACGCATCGTTCAAGTCCAGCAGTTGAAGGAGAAACAAGCATAGTTCGAATTCAACAAAAGAAAATTGGAGGCGATACAAGCATAGATCAAATCCAAGAATCCAAAAGAAAAACAGAAACAAAGAAAACAAATCAATGAAAGCAACAAAGCAACTAGTGTAAGTTCATTTTCCTAAACCAATTGAAATTTATTTTATTATTAACAAAGACATTTAATATTTGCTAGTTTATGATTTATTTATGTATATATTGACTATTGTTACAAATATTTTATGCCATTTTTTGAAAATAATCGACTTAGCAATTGCTAGAGATTATCTTCAAGCCTTTATTGAAATTTTATTATTATTTTACTTGTATATATGAAAAATTTACAAAAACTTGAGACAACAAAAAATTCTGAGACTAACAACTGAGAAAAATTATTCTGAAACAAAAACTAGAGACAATTATTAAAAAAGTCGCAAAGCGCAAGAGACTAGATCACGTTATAATTAACGTAAGAAAAATTCTTAGAAACAAAACCACACCTCTTAAGATTGCGGAATTAAATCTTAACTGGCGCGGAAAAATTTTTAAAACTTTTAACTCAACAACCTTAACTGGCGCAACAAATTTTAGAGTTGTTGAATCAAACCTTAACTGGCGCGAAAATTTTTTAGAATTTTTAAATTATATCTTAACTTAACTAACGCAAGAAATTTTTAGAACTTCTAATTCTACAATCTCAACTAACACAAGAAACAAATCTCTAACCCCACAATACGAGAATTAACTGACGCACAAAAATAATTTGAATACACCAAGAAAAAACGCGAAAGCAAAACCACGAGCAATTAAAAAACCAAAACCTAATAACACCACGATTCAAACTCAAATACCATCCATAAATAGACAACTTGCATCCTATTATTAAAACAAGAAATAACGAAGCGCGAATTCAAATTGAACGCAAAACCAACACTCATACTTCATCAAAGTGAATAAAACTAACCTTGAATAAATACGCATAAAATCTAATAATAAATCACATACAAAAACTATTTAAATACATCGCGAAACCTTTCAGCATTGTTAAATTAAAAACAGCATAAAATTACGATCGGAAACTTTATTAAAGTATCAACTAAAACTACTCAGGAAGAATAAATAATTACGGTACTAAAAACGCAAATTACAACCTTATTCAAACGTGAAAATTTTACTGAAATATTTCAATAAATTAAAGACGCACAAATTGTATTATATAAAATCACTGCGAGTACTAAATTACACCCACGATAAAATTAAAAATAACTTACAATAGAGACGCTAACGCAACTAACTAATTGATAACATTGTAAGCATTGCAGACACCTTACAATCGCATAAACCAACAAGATAATTATTACGCACCTAAATAAAATCGACGTAATAAAAAAATTAGAGAAATAATAACTAACGCAAATAACGCAAAACATTCACACCCGATAAATTACCACAAAAAATAACCCAGCCTACTGAAACTTCGGAAATTAAAATTAAAAATCGGCAAATCAAAAGTAAACTCAACCAAACTAATACCAAGCGTAAAACTCATTAAATAACACCCAAAAACTACAAAATAAAACAAAATTTTTTTAAAAAAAAAATATTTTTTTTTTACTTTTTTAAAATTACCCAAATATTACCCCAGCCAAGATGACTAATGAAATGAAGCTGTACCTCGAAATGATACCACAATTTAACGGAAATGACACATGCTTACTCAGCAATTATATTTCTGCTTCCGAAATATTCTTAAAGACCTTTTATAAGCCGGGAGATAACGACAGAAACACTTTACTGATCCGCCTAATTACCAGTAAACTAACCGGAAGGGCACTAACGTTAATAGCCAGTCGCGAAGACGTAGACGAATGGGAACAATTTAAACGAATATTAATTGCATATTTCGGCGATCAACGGAACTTAAAATGTTTAGTAAGGGATTTAACCGGCCTAAGAATGGAACACAACCAGTCACCCTATCAATTTGGAATGAGATGCCAAGATGTAAGAAGCCTAATCTTGACAAAACTCAAAATCGAAGAAACCGACCCAAACGTAAGACTTTTAAAAACTAAAATGTATGACGAGATGGCATTAGATACCTATCTAAATGCACTACCCGAAAGACTTTCAGATAAAATTAGATTTCACAATCCCCAAAACTTAGAAGAAGCAATGAATATGATAATTGAAGAAGAAAACGTAATGTACTATAGAAACCGACTATATAACCCCAACGCGAATAAAAGCTATACGCCAATGAAAACTATACAACCCGCAAGACAAATAAATCCACAACAAAAATTTAACCCATTCAATGCACAAACAAATCAAACGCGAACAAATAATCCACATTTTAATAACTCAAACTTTAACAACCAATACAAACAATTCTCAAAACCAACATTTTACCCAAACTTTTCAAAACCCGCATTTCAACCGAGATTTAACCAAAATATAAATCAACAAAGACCAACATTTAACGCGAATCCTAATAGAAACTCACCGATGATAAACACTAATAATCCCAATAATTATTACAAACCTACACCAAATGGATACCTCATCTGGTAACACCAGACCCAACACAAAAATAACGCACATAAGACCAAACCCCAATCAAAAACGCACTTTCACTTCAGAAGAGCTATTTCACCAAGAAGTAGAAGAGTATGAAGATGACCAGAATAATAATAATCAACCGTGTACGAATAACAAACAAAATCAATCAAACCATTATGAACGCGAAGAACCACACGAAAATTACGAGGAAGACGACGAAGAGAACACATGTTCAAATTTTCAAATGGACCATTTTATAAACGACCTAAAGTAATAAATCTAAATAATATGAATCACCTTGTATTAACCTATATCGAAATACCCCACGCTGACTTTAAATTACTAATCGATACCGGATCTTCAAAAACATTAATAAGCCCGCGAACAGTAAAAAAACATTATCTAAACTACGTAGAGAGAGAACCCTTTAAAATTAAAACCGCCCATCAAACAACCATACACCAATTCGTAGCAAACATACCTTTACCAAAAACCTTTAACGTAAAGATGAAACACAAATTCTGCATATTTGAATTTAATGACAAATATGACGGACTATTAGGAATGGACCTTCTAAGAAAATTAGGAGCCAACATAGATATCAAAAACCGATTATTAAGAACCAAGTATGGACGAATCCCCATTAAATTTCAAAATACCCAAATAGACGAAAAATATACATTAGAACCCCGAACAGAAAAAAAAATAAGAATCCCCGTAAATTCAAATAAAAACTTAGAAATAATAAACCATATAACTTTTCAACAAGGAGTAGAAACTCCAACCGCATTAGTAAAAATCAAAAATAATTACGCCACAACGACCATATTAAACTCAAATGATTACCCCATAGAACTATCTTTAACAAACCCGATAAACGTAGAAGAATTAAACTTTAACGAGATGGAAATAGATGAAACCCCGAACGAAAATTATAACCCCGTAGAAAAAGACGAAATGTTAAAACAAAATTTAAATAATATCCGATTTAACCGCGACATAAATCACGAAGAACAAAAAGCAATACAAAAATTATGTTATGAATACCGCGATATATTCCATTGCGAAGGAATACCCCTAACGTTTACAAATACAGTTAAGCACAACATTGATAACAAACCCCTATTCACCAAAGCATACAGATTACCCCAGGCAAGTCAGGAAGAAGCTGACAGACAAGTAGCCGATCTACTGGATCAAGATATTATACAACACTCCAATTCACCATGGAGCAGCCCCGTACTTATAGTACCGAAGAAATTAGATGCATCAGGAAAACGGAAATGCAGAATGGTAATAGATTACCGCAAACTAAATGAAAAAACGGTAGACGATAAATACCCGTTACCGAATATCACAGAAATATTAGATAAGTTAGGCAAGTGCCAATATTTTTCGACGCTAGACTTAGCATCAGGATACCATCAAGTAGAAATGGAAGAAGAAAACAGCCTTTAGCACACCTAGAGGACACTACGAGTATAAACGGATGCCATTTGGATTGAAGAACGCACCCGCAACTTTTCAACGAGTAATGGATAACATACTTCGAGGGATACACAACGAAAAATGCCTTGTGTACCTAGACGAAATAATAGTGTATTCAACATCATTAGTGGAGCACATTGAAAGATTAAGAGAAGTGTTCGAAAGATTAAGAACCGCAAAATTTAAAGTACAACTAGACAAAAGCGAATTTCTACAGAAAGAAGTAGCCTTTTTAGGACACGTAATAACATCCCAAGGAGTGATGCCGAACCCCGACAAAACAAATGCTGTATTAAACTACCCTATACCCAAAACGAATAAAGAAATTAAAGGATTTTTAGGCCTTAGCGGATGTTACCGAAAATTTATAAAAGGTTATGCTCAAATAACAAAGCCCCTAACCAATTGTTTAAAAAAGGGAAACAAAATTGTACATACTTCAGAATTTATAAAAGCAGTAGACAAAATCAAAAACATTTTAACAAATCACCCCGTATTAGAATACCCAGACTTTTCGAAACCATTCATTTTAACAACGGACGCATCAAATGTAGCCTTAGGCGCAGTACTAAGTCAAGGAACAGTAGGTAACGACAAACCTATCAGTTACGCATCCAGAACCCTCAACGAAACAGAGCAACGATACAGTACGATAGAGAAAGAATTGTTAGCCATAATTTGGGCAACAAAGTATTTCAGACCGTACCTATACGGACGGAAATTCTATATATATATATATATATATATATATATATATATATATATATATATACCGATCATAGACCATTAGTTTGGCTATGCAAACTCAAAGAACCTAACTCGAAATTACAAAGATGGAGAATTAACTAGAAGAATATGATTATGAGATCATATACAAAAAGGGAATTTACAACAATAATGCAGACGCTTTAAGTAGAATCCAACTTAACGCACTTGAGACAGGATCATTAGTAGGAAACGTAGACGAAACCGAAGTCAGAGAAGACCCAGAAGAAATGGAAACCATACATTCGACACAAAATGACGAACCGGAAACCGCAATAAAAATTTTAAACGAAGCTATAGACATGAAACCCAATCAATTTATAATCACGCAAGTTTTAAACAACCCCAACCCTGTAAAATACACGAAAGTGAATAATAAGAAAATTTACCAAGTTCAAATAACTAAAGACGACAATGAATCACAGATAATTAAAATACTAAAGGAATACACCCCCGAGAAAAACGATTTTACTTTTATTTTAACACGGAAAACTTATATAAACGATTTTCAGAAATATATGTAAAACTATTTAACAATTCTGGCCCCGAACTTATAAGATGCACAAGAAAATTAATAACATTAGACGACCCTGACGAAATAAAAGACGTAATAAGAAACCAACACGAAGGAAAGACCAACCATCGAGGAATAAACGAGACCCTAAAACAAATTATGAGACGTTACTATTTCAAGGACATGAAAGAATTAACTACAGACTTTATCAACCAGTGCGAATTATGTGATAAAGCCAAATATGACAGAAAACCCCCAAAGATACCCTTAATGTTAACTAAAACACCAGACAAACCTTTCCAGAAATTACATGCAGATACTCTAGTAGTAGAAGCACAAAGTTACCTAACAATCGTGGACGCATTTACGAAAATAGGACAAGCAATACCAATCACTTCTAAAAATAGTAGAGACGTAACTCAAGGATTTCTACACTATTTTACATTTTACGGCACACCCGAAACAATAACATTAGATAACGGAAGGGAATTCAAAAACGAAACAATTCAAAACACTTTAGAATTACACAAAATAAAAATTCGCTTTATAACGGAAAACCACCCTGAATCAAACGGACTAATTGAGAGACTACATTCAACCCTATTAGAACAGATCAGACTATTAAGAATAAATTACAAGAAAGAACACATAACCAATTTAATGTCATACGCATTAATCGCGTATAATAACACGATTCATTCAACTACAAATTTTACACCCTTAGAACTAACCTTAGGACATTCAGATTCACGCAAACCCTACGATATACATTATAACAAAGAAATCTACCAGCAATACGCTAAAGACCACAAGGAGAAACTAAAAATAACCTAAAAAAGACACAAAACGGCACCTAGAAATTTAGGACTCTTTAAAATAAAACGAATATCCGACAAAAACGTAGCCGCGATAGACGACGGCAAGATAACAAAATATGTTCACCTCAAAAATTTAAGACACCCTGTACTTTCAGATGGACAATCGTCACCCTTACCGTCAACCTCCACCCAGGTAGAACGGACACAGAAATTATAATTGAAGACATAAAGAACAACCCCAGTATACTACCAATAAAATTAGGCAGTATGCAAAACACCATAGATTATTGGACCTTTGCACAAAAATTCGATTTAACCGAGCTAAAACAAGAATTTCAAATAATCAAAAATAATTATTTTCGACTAAAACAATCAATGGACACAACAATTGATAGAAAATCAAAACGACATTAAAACGATAATTAGTAATCAAATATCGTTAACACAATCAACGATCATCAAATTTAATGGAAACCCTTAGAAAACTAGTTAGAAATCAAGATAGTATAGCCAATCGAATAGAAACCTTAGAAAATAACATGCGAACTACCATGTTAGGCATGCGAGATTTAATCAGATTCAATACGATATACAACCAAATAATATCAACCCTAACTTTAATTCAACAAATCCTAGCAACATTAGAAAACGCAGTAACCTTTGCAAAATTAATTACCCTACATTCAAGTATCATAGAACCAATAGATTTATTAAAAGAATTATTGAGAATAAAATCTTTTATAACTAACAGTAAATTACCTTTCGATGTATTAGAATCAAACATTTTAATATTTGAAAAAATAGCCACAGTTAAAGGCTATGTAAAAAATAACGATATAACATTTTTAATAGAAATACCAATAGTAGAGATTAACAGTTACAATTATTATCACTTATTTGCTTTTCCAATGAAAATGACTAGCACATACCAAGTTATTATTCCAAAAACCAAATTCCTATCCTTAAATGAACAAAGATATGGTTATACGAACGACAAATGTAATGAAGTCACACCCAGTCAATACTTATGCCAATCATTAACAACCACAACAATTCAAGAAGACAGCCCTTGCGAAGTACAACTACTATAATTTACCAACCACTATGAAAATTGTGAAGCCAAACCTGTATTAATCAACAACATGAAAATTCAGAAAGTAACGGAAAATAAATGGATAGCCATTTTTCCCACCAAAGTAATCGCAACAATGTATTGCAATCAAGACGAAAGTAATTTAGCATTAACCTGAAGTAAATTAATCACCCTTAAGGAAAATTGTTATTTAAAATTAAAAAATGAAATAATTAGAGTTTACCAAGATCCAGTACAAAGCAAGAAATTAGCAAATCTACCCGATCTGCAAATCAAGATTACCCAAGAAGAAGATGAAGAAACCCTTCAAAAACCAATGCAATTGGAACACCTGGAATTAGACAACTTAAACCACGCCATGAAACTCATGGAAGAATATAAAGAGAAACTGAACGAGATCAAGACGCCCAAAGTGCACTACGATAATATTGATTTTATTGACTATTTTATTGATCATTTATGTAACGTACAAAATATGTATTAGATTTAAGAATAATAAAGAAAACAGTTTTAGATTTAAGAAACCCAAACAAACAAATGTACCCCTAGAAAATATGAATTTTAAATGAGATTAAACGAAAATGAATTTAATTAGAAATCAAGAAAAGGTAAAAACCCTTAATTTTTAATGTACGTTGGGAGGAGTTATAGGATCCCCCATTTATTATACATACAAAACTAATATCTTTATTAGGAAATATTAGGAAACATTAGGAAATGTTAGGACAGTGCAACAATGTCGTTGCAACATTTTATTACATTATATTAAGATGATTTCAGTTCACACGAGTGGAAACGCTACAAAGTAGCACAAGGATAAGTGGCACTGCAGATGTCAGGTCACAGACGGTCGTAGGATGTCACGTACCGAGATTACGCAGAATAAGCCTGCAACATTGTAATTATGAATAGCTTTTAAGATAGCAACTATGTATTATGAAGTGTAAGCGGACATTACGTCCGCAGGTTCTCACAGAATTGTGAGAGGAGAAAGTTATATAAGGACCAGGAGCTCCACTCCTAGTCAGTTCATCAAACGTTCAGCTTTTGCATTGCAGTTCGTAGATAACTCACTGTACAATAAGTAATTAGATTTCGACTTAGAATAATAATTCAAGATTGTAATTGTTCAAATCTGTATAAACAAATAAATGTGTTAAGGAACAAAGAAGTCTTTTTAAAAAGGACCGCTCGAAGCCACGAACCTTAACTCGTATTGGTCGAAATCAGAAAAATTTTGATCCAGATCTATTAAAGTCAGTACCATTTCATAAACGTCGTAATATTCGTTAGTTGGCTGCTTCTATCAACGTAACAAAATCTACGGTTCGTAATAGGCTGAAATCGGGAGTGTTACGACGACATTCACATGCTGTCAAACCTTTCCCCGCAGACTTCGATAAAATTGAAAGATTCAAATATTGTCTCTCAATGCTGAAACCGGAAGTTTAAATGCAGACACATCTGAATTCATCGATATGTATGATCGGATTCATGTAGATAATATGGTTTTACATTAGTAAAACAGCGGAGATATTATCTGATCAAAAACGACGAACAACCGTTCATGATCTGCAAAAGTAAACAATTTCTTACACAAGTGATGTGTAAACCACTGTCGCTTGTCCACGTTGAAATCATTCCAAAAGTAAGAACTTCGATGGAAAGTTGGTGTTTATACTGTATCGAAAACTATTTGCAATAACAACAATTCTTTATTATCAAACTGATCATATAAGTCTGCTCAACAACTCGTAGTTACAATGGTATTCTCGAAAAGTTCTCTCAATGCTTTATTTCCGAACTGATCTCTAACAGTGCAAGTATTCTCTTCTTAATACTACGATTACGATCCTCTTAAGTACTATGGAAACACTATAATGAATTTATATGATCATTATAATAATTTGTAACAACACTAATTTGTATCGACAGTACACAGAAATTTATATCACATTTTCAAAGCTTTAAACTAGAGCACACCGTAATAAAAGTTTAATCAGAACTCAACTTCTATTAGAACTGAACTTCGAAACTCATTAACGGCTATTAATACCTATTAAATTGTACTAGTTATTTCACGAACATTTCAGGAATTATGCAAATAACGTTCTCGAGATTTCTTATTGTAATCTTTTAAATGCAAAGTCTTGTACTTGTCAATCAAGAGATCTCGCACCGCAGTGTTTGTTAATCATCTTTTGTATTCAAACCCTTTGCTTGTGTTCTAATGTAATTATTGTGGTCGGAAGTAGAGCAATTGACGCTACAATATTTTTGTTTCTCGGAACCTGCTAAACGGAGTAGTAAAAATTGCGCAGCTAGGACGACTAAAACGAAAGTGATTTTTAACATCAGTAGAGAAGCTTACACGAATACAATTATTGAAAAATTGTTGCCTGCTATTCAAGAAAAATGGCCAAAATCCGCTCCTCGCACAACAATTTGGATTCAACAAGATAATGCTAAACCTCACATTCTACCTGATGAGATCGAGTTTAGTGGACTGAGTTAAAAATCAGCCACCTAATAGTCTCGATACAAACGTCTTAGATTTAGGGTTCTTAATACTATTCAGTCATTCTAGCAACTGTCGATTTACAAAACTGTAGACTAAGTGATATATATGCTATTGGAGACGATTTTTTGAGCTGAATTTGGATATTTTGTAAAATGTTTTTTTTAATCATTAGCAGTGTATGGTAGAAACAATGTTTGAACAACTACAAACTTCGTCACTGAAAAAAAACCATTTACAAAGATTTGATATATTTTATAATAGCTCTAAATCTTGATAGCTTGATTTCGCTCGGATAGTTGAGAAGTCGTAGAGCGGCTAACCGAATATCGCCTCGTGGACGGTGGGAGGGTCGTGAGGGGTGCGGTTCGACTGGGAAAAAAGTTGCACATTCGGTAGGCTAAGTTTCGTGACGCGAAACGGGATATTTTGAAAGAAGTGGCGCTGTTTCGAGGAATTTTCGATTTTGTGGTCACGTGCCGGGTTACGTGTAAGAAAACAACGATTTTCCAGAATGTCGGGCCAAACGTGCGTGGCATGAGAGTCGGTGAGGTACCGAAATGGACGAACAAAGAAGGAAGATCGAGATGGTTTCCAAAATTCAGCACGGGGCTTTATAAAATACCTATATGCATTAGGAAACTCACTAATCGACTCAGAACCTGAAATCGACGCCGTTTCCGGTTAAGAGGTTGACTAGTTCGTGGAATTTATTAGCGTTTTGTCAAAGTTAGGTGCAAACACCGCCAGACGCGTTTAAAGAAATATAATCAAAATTTGAGGAGATAATTAATTTCGAAATCGAAAAATAAAGCGCTACAGAATATCTAATATATATTTGTAGTATTAAAAATCGATTAAGAACCTAAAAAGATACAGCTCTTTAATATAGAAAATCTATTAGTAAAGAAAAAGTATTAAATTTATTCGACAGAAACGAATAGACCTCTTCGAATAACTACAGTGGGTCGTAAATCTTTCAGAAATTTCGAGAATTGTTTGAAAATACATAAGTAGAACAAACGATAATTCTGTATTTGTTAAGCGCATCCCGGATTCGATGTCATGATTGATCCATTTTACATTTCAAATGTGGCATCTACTCCCTTAAAATCGAGGTTCTTTTAAGTGACATTTGAAAATACACGAATAGAACAACCGACGTTTCAATAGTCAAACACATTGGTTTAGCGTTAACGAATCCGGATATCATGCACGGTGTTCCGCTGCCCAAGGTCGTTTTTTTAAAACCTTTTAGACGCTATTTTTTTCTGAAAATCAAAGTTTTTAACGTGACATTTGAAAAATATAATAGAATAGAAATGAATAGAACAAATAACATATCGATAGTCAAACGCAATAGCTCGGCGTTAACAAATCCGGATATCATGCACGGTGTTTCGTATTCGACTTCAAGGACGCCATCTTTTTTCTGAAAATCGAAGCTTTTTAATATAACATTTGAAAATACACGAATACAACAAACGACATTGCTGATTGTCGAGCACAATAGCTCAGCGTTAATGATTTCGAATAAGATTTACGAAGTCCCAGATTGCGTCCTAGGGTTGATTTTTGTCGTTTTCAATTTTCAAAGTATTGGTCGTTATCGAAATTCTAGAACTTTTAATACCGGAATTACGGAAGTCTCGATTTTCGTTTGCATTTGTTTGTTATGTGCCGTTTTTACTAATCGTACAATTTAAGACGCTTTGTGTTTCTATCAGTGTTTTAATTTAATTTTTATTTTATTTTATTGTAGGTACTTTCCTTTTACAAACATACTCCTAACTATCAGATACGTTATAAATGTCAAAATAATGCTGGTAAAGTTTCATTTTTAACCATAATTCGATTTGACTTACGCAAGTATATTTGTCTTACGTTGCTAGAAGCTGTTTGCGTTCTAATTTTAGCATTTGAAAATCCATCATGGCAAAGCGCGAGAACGTATGAGCGATTCAATACTTAAAGTAAAGTATTTCGAACGTAAAGCGCGAGAACGCGTGGGCGAATCAATACTTGAAAAAGGTTGCTTCGAGCGCTAAGTGTGGAAATGTACGCAAACGAATACTTAAAGATGGTTGTTTCAAAGGCGAAAACAACTCAGTTCTGCAGGGGCTATGCAAACCACTTCTAGTCAATTTCTTTAGCTTTTATCAACATGTTCAAGACATTATCAATTCACTTAAATTACTCAAATAACCTTTAAAGTTTTTCAAAAATAACGTTTGTAGATAAGTTTCAATAAAATATAATTTTTAAAGATACCGGACACATATTTCTGTACAAGAAAAAATCTAAATCTGATAGTTATTTTTGGGCCGGGGTAGTATTTTAATTCCCCAATAATTCTGCTACGCATGCATGCTAGTCCCAGGATTAACCCCTTGATATTATTGTTTACAGGTTTCCCTGTTTATTTTAGTATAGGTTCCATTTCCAATAGCCACGTTTCTAGTAATAGTTGTACATGAATTAGATTTTAAATATTTATATTTTGTTTTCATGAGTCAATTTTTCGATACAATTCCTCAATTTACGCAATTTAGTAAAATCTGCAATTACATAATGAAATTCTGAATACTTCAATGTGACATTACAGAAAGTTGAAAGATTTTTCAGAAAATTAAAAATATGTAACATTATTTTGAAATGTTAACGTATAAACAGATTAATTAATTAATTAAATTTCATTAACTTGTATTACTTATAGGCAAAATTACACGATAAATTACCGTTATATTTTAGTAAACATCCCCTATACTAAAGATCTCAGGTTTAGAAATAGCTTTACCCTTAAATATTATAAATTCCACCGTCTGTCATCATAATTTAATGGTCCTACCTGGCAAATCCAATACAATACCCTTTTAAAACTTAAGTGGGTTATAGATTGTCGAATCTGATAAATTTAAACGGAATAGTACCTTTTAACGTAAACAAAGAAAAGCAATTTTCAGTTGTAAAACTTAATTTTCTTAATATTTTCGTGATTGATAGCGGGCTACAGAAAACGAAACATTGCAAATAGCCAAACTATTTCCCAATTTAATTTGTTCAAAGATTGCAAGTAATTTTAAGTAGTCTGGAGACAACCATTGTATTAAAATCCTTTCGGCTATCCGGTCTTTTGTCAATGGTAGACAACTGTCGCCAATATATATGGTCAACAATTTCAATACTTAAAATTCCAAGAATGTACAACATAGTTATACCATTATAAAAATAATTGCTATCAGTGACTCTCATTTTGACAGGGGTTGGATTTGGTTTCTGAAATCATGTTTTTGGGAGGTTCTGTTAATAGTGATTGGATAACAGAAATATGACGTAAAATAATGATTTAGGGTAGGAGTAATATATAACTTAAGGCTTTAGTCAAAAGACGGAGATTCCAATGTGGTTGTCCGTTGTCAAAAGGTAGAAAGAAACGTAGCCAGAGAAGTTCGTTGGTAGGGTTCTCCGGCATCACAGATATGATATTGAACTTAGTATCACGTTAGTAAAAATGGAAAGGAGTAAGTAACTCATCCAGTTCGCGAGGGTTGATGCCCATGTGTTCGCGGATTTATAAATGATATTAAATTATATAATAAAAAGCTTGTGTGCGTGTGGCGCACAAAATAAGTTAAGTTATCAACAAGATCCTGCCGGGCTCGTTGTGCCAATGAATTATTTAATAATTGCGAAGAACAAAAGCAACAAGCGAGAGTGGCTCCCCCAATTTAAGAGCTGTTCTGGGTTGGAAGGCAAGCCATCAAACAATTGACGATTTCTAGTAAGTAAGTTTTTATATTTAAGTTAGTATGACGAATTTTTAGTTAATTTATTTGTTAGGACGTTTTGGCCATAAACCGTAGGATTAATTTAGTGTAAAATTTATAAGATAAGTTTTTTCTATATAAAGTATTTGAGAATTACTTCTGTACGTAAAATTATCGTAATTCCATATCAATCCATTCAATTAAATTTCTAAATTAAAATCCATGAATTTCCTAATGTAAGAGGTTCACGTTTATTGCTCTGTTGATTAAATAGATTTGTTTGCCGTTGATTAAGTCAATAGTTTTTAATTTTTTGAGCATGAAGTTACATCTGTAGTCAAAAAGATAAGAATTGATTAAAAGAAACGATTGTCCTCCTTGGGATGACAAGTCTCTCAAGGTTTTGCATGAACATTTGGACGTTCTCGACTTGTGTGGCGCCCTTGGTAAGTGTCTTTAAGCCACAATATTTATGAAAGATAAGTGTCAAATTTTTTTGTTGTATAAAATATATTAATTTAGCCCTTTCTGCAAAATTTTAACCCTCTATATGATCCACGACCTTCCGCTAGCTAGTGCCGGTGACCCCCCTTTAATTTTTGTTTTACAGGCGGCCCCATTTTATAATT
This sequence comes from Platerodrilus igneus, assembly GCA_036346225.1. Lineage (NCBI taxonomy): Eukaryota > Metazoa > Arthropoda > Insecta > Coleoptera > Lycidae > Platerodrilus > Platerodrilus igneus. The sequence continues at coordinate 3,260,420 of JARFIW010001004.1, forward strand.
TTAAAGAAAATAATATACTTAGTAGCTTTTCTGCCTGTAACAAATAGTAAAAAATTATAAAAGAATCTATTGTGACATTAATTTTTAATTGTTATTGAGAACATAGCAATATTACAATTGGATGTGAACTAAGTTCTTGATAGATTTGCAATAATAAAATTGTATGAGAGATTATAAATTATAAAACATTTAGCAATCATAATGATAAGTAAGAATTATAAATATTTATTTTTATTTTCTTATAGATATACTTTAAATTCATACTTGTACTGTTCCTGCTGTAGTTTCTATTGATAACATAATACCTATTTTACTAGAAAAAGCATCATTAATTAATTATTATTATTAAAATAACGAAGTAAATTCTTATTAAGGATCCAAAAATATTTTGAATTGGGCTTTTCGCAATAGCCACGCCACTAGTAAAATTATGATTATCTAGGTTTAAAACTTATTAATATTGCATGAATCTAAATTATGTCATTATCTGTCTGATCTTACTCTTTTAACAAAAATATCACTGGTGAATACAATAAATGCAATTGAAAAATTACAAACTCACCGATCGCGCTCGGAAACGCAGATAATTTTAACTGGGCTGTTTGTTTCCTGTGCGGCCATTTGGTTACAGGTTTCCAAAAGGTCTGCGGCAATACATATTTTATCTAAAACAAGACATTTGTATAAATTTCTTTCCGTTACTCAAGAGTTTAATCGATCCACAAATTAATATAATTTTCAAAAATACTCACATTCATTTTCAGCACTTCTTCGTATTCTCACAACTCGAACGCTGCTCGCAACCGCAACCAACAAAAGAAGCAACAAGTACTTCATCATGTATAGAACGCGAAAGTGTCTAGCAATGAATACTAAGAAGTTACGCACTTTGAGCGTTTTATAGTGGTCATTACAGCTGGTCACGTGTTACCTAATATGTATTTAGTAATAAATAAACAATGATAAAACATGATGTGATTTTAGTATTAGGGTATTTACAATAATTTACCACTAACTGGTTTCCTAGTTTCGTATGTGATTCTTACATAGAAACCAATCTATTTTCGGTTGAAAGGGCAATGTATTTAATTAACTTTGGTTATGAAAGATTGCTTTCAGTCACAAACAACAAATTAAGTCATCTTTAGCAGTTAGAAAACCAATTCACATGATTAAATTAAGTGAATTAAAATATATGTAGGCGTGTTAGAAATGTATCGTGAAATTTATTTCTTCTATGATTGTATGCTTTACTAGGATGTCTTAATGCTCAAAAGTAAATCTGCGATTTGTGAACAGAAATTAATTCTCTGCTGGAACTCCTTTATTTAACAAAGACAGAAAAAATTTAAAGAAATCTATAACGTTTGATAAAATAAAAAGTGCGTTCAATAAGTTTTCCTACACACCTCCAAAGACTAACTTGCACTAGAATTTCTTATAACTTATCAATAAAAATTATCCTAACCCTACACTTTAATAATATTTACCGATTTTTAAGATATTAAGTAACACTAACAAAAATTTTAATAAATATTAATCGATTTTCAAAATGATATCGTTAGAAGATTCACTAAAATTTTCCAACTAATCACTAATAGTTACATATTAATGTAATCAGCGTTGACTTGGTGAAGATCCATAATAATAATAAATAAATAAATAAAAGAAGAATATCTTAGTACTTTTATCTTCACAATAATAAAATTATTATAATGTCAATTTAATTAAAATACGACGAGCGCTTTCGACTGTTAAGAAACTTGATCTATCCTAAGGTTGTACCCACCTTCCCACCTTAGAAATGAGATATTGTAAACTGCTATATATAGGTAAATTATTCATGGTTATTTCGAATAAGATATTTAATAAATGTAAAGACAAAAAGCCTACACTTTACACTAGTTCGTCAATAAGATCGCTGATTAAAAATTGTAAGCCAAAAATAGACAAACTCCATCAAACTGGGGTATATAAATTAAAACGTAATAATTGTGATAGTTTTTATATTGGACAAACTGGCACTAGCTTTAAACTACGATTTGGCCAACACAAACGTGATATTGGTAAAGATATGGCTTCTAGTTCATTCGCTAGACACTTAAATGACAATGATCACAATTGTGATTTTAATTCAAATTTTGAAATCCTTCACATTTTAAATAAAGGTAAGCAGCTGGACAGTTTAGAAAATATAGAAATTAAGAAGGCGTTGGCACTTGGGCAAAATATTGTTAATGATATTACATTTATAAATGCATCTCCAATAATTGACTTTGCTTCAAGATTGTAACCTGTTTATCCCTCTCTACATGCCATTAGCTTATATATGTATATATATTTTAGCTCAATTTTAGTTTTCTGTTAGACTTGATAATGACTTAACAGTCTCGAAAGCGCTTGTCGTATTTTAATTAAATTGACATTATAGTAATTTTATTATTGTGAAAATAAAAGTACTAAGATATTCTTCTTTTATTTATTTATTTATTATCACTAATAGTTAATCAATGTTTGAAAAAAATTATTGATTTTAAAAAACCGTGACAGCAAGAAGTTTCCTGTTTTCATTAATCATAAGTGTTTGGTTGGTACTTCGTAACATCATCTAAACACAATTTCGAGTTTCAAAATGACAGTATTCAAAAAATTTTATTTAAATTTTTTGTTTTAGAACTGTCTCGTTATTGTTACGCGTAAGACGAGCGGTCCAGGAAGAAAACAACAAAGTCAGTAACGGAATGCTCGCCCGAACAAAGGAAGGGAAAGAAAGAAAATGAATGGCACGCTAATACAGTAGGAGATTGGGGGTCTTTAAGATTGAAACAAAACAGCACATAACTCAATTCGCCCTGAAAAAATGATTAATTATGTATATACAACATGTACATATGGAGACAACACTACAATATGGTAAAATACAACACTCGACTAATAACACGGAATAATAAACAGAATAATCATGGGATTTATTACAGCATTTTTATTCATATTTATACCTCGTAAAACATCATCATTATTAGGTCTTCAGTCCTGGAACTGATTACACGCGTACTTCCATTGTTTCTTATTCTGAGCTAATCGACACATTTCCTTGAAATTTCCACAATCAGCATATTTCGCCATCTGCGTGCAATAGCCTGATCTAGATCTACCTTTAAATCTCTTTTTTCCTATCTCTGCTTGTAATATAGTCCGCAAGATACATATTCTTTGTTCTATCCCGAGCATCGGCGGATAAGCCGTAGCCCCTTACTGGGAGGAAATGTCCAGTTATAATAAAATTTTCTTTCAAGTTGTATATATGTTTTAAAAAATTTTCATTTTTGATGGGCGGTTATGTTCGCGCCATTTCGCTCTGCCAACGTTATAATCGTTATCTAGCCAGACAATTAAAGATAAGGAATAACATAATTAAAAGAGAGTCGATAAACAACCATCCGCGCACTCGAACGTGTTTCATACATTTTTCAATATTAACTTCCTATAATGTCTTTCCTACCATAATCATTTCCTTACTCCGTTCCTATTTACCTCTGGCCAGAAGCAGTAGTGAAAGGTGCCGCGTTAGTGCTCCAGATGTTGTGTTTCGGTAAGTGTTTTTAAGTATTTATGTGACTTTGTATTTAAAATCTGTTTCCCCTTCTTTTACTCTATACAGTCCATGCTCTACCTCACAACCCCTGGTTTACTACCTACTGCACTCTAGGCAATTTCCATTTGCGTCCCTTGACGTTCCAAGAGGCGCTGACATAATTTTTTGATCGGTACGAGCCGTATTAAGAACTACGTTATATCTCTTTTTTCGTCTCACATACTCAATTTAAACACATAAATACGTATGTTCATCATTAACTGTAATTTCGAATAATCGAAACACTTTAATTCTAAAGATAATTAAATTGCTATAAAAATTTCCAATTTGTATTGCACGTGTGTACTGCAATTATACATCAGTCAGATTACTTCGTTATCGCGTTGTCATATAACACGTTTCAAAACAATAACATTTGTATTTGTATACAAACAATAAACTCTTCTTTGGAAATACTCTTATTCTAAAATTCGTGCAAGTTTTATTTGTGCGTAAGAAACATTTAATCATGACTACCAGAAACATTCTAGAAAAGAAATTAGAGGATTATTTTTCTCGTTTAACGGAAATCCAAGACTATGTCAAAACAGCTACTCGCCTTTCAGCAGTCGAAGCGAGATATGTTCGAATGCAATGTATTGAGCAACAACTTGATACTCTGTATGATAAAATTTTAAGCTACAATTCCACTGTAGAAGAAAAGGATGAGATAAATTCTCAAAGATCTTCATTCGATAATTTAATCAATGTTATTCGTTCGCGATTTTTCGATATGAAGCAAAAGGCTTCTTCTTCCGCCGGCGATACAGCAGTCATCGCAAGTACATCTCGACCTATTACTAGTTATTTAAAACCTCTTAGTATAAATCCGTTTGATGGTTGTTCAGACAATTGGTAAAATTTCATTACGTTATACAAAAGTTTAGTCCATGAAAACGATCACATTCCCGTAATCCACAAGTATCATTACCTGAGAATGCTTCTTAAAGGGGAAGCATTTGCTTTAATTTCGAATTTAGCTCTAGATGCCAATTTATATGAACAAGCGTTTACGAATCTTCAGGATCGCTACAATTCACCTTGTAGAATTACGAGCTACTACTTAAATAAAATACTTCAATTTAAAAACTCTGGATTGCTCTCAAACTTTATTAATATTCATGTTAATGCTGTTAACATGTTAAAGGTAGCGAATAAAGTTGAAGCCTTGGCTGATTTTTTATTGTTTTCTTTACGCTATCGCAACCTAGAATTCAAAACTCAAAACGCATTTGATTCAAACGTAAGTTCGGCAGTTCCTACTTGTACTCAACTGTTCGATTTTTTAACCTTGCAAAACAAAACTTCAGAGCTTTATGAAGATATTAAAAAAGAAAGAGCGCCAGAGCCAGGTGCACCGCTTCGCTTTAAATCTAGTTTAAACCAATCCTTCTTGGTTAAAAATTCGCAGACTTCAGTGGCGACTAACACCGCTAGTATAATTTGTCCCTATTGTGGGGAAGTCCATAAAATCTATGGATGTTTGGCATTTAAAAAACTTAGCATTGCCGATCGTCAAGTTGCTATTAAATCTTCAAATCGATGTTTTAAATGCCTCGGCAGTCATACTCGTGACTGTAATTCTGATGGTAAATGCAAGATGTGCCATTCCTCTTCTCACCATACGCTGTTGCATGAACCACTTGCTAGGGAACACATTACTGAATCTAACGATTCGAAAGCCGCACTCACAACTGAAGTTGTTTCGACGTGCAACGTCACAAATTCACTAGAAAATTACACTGTTTTATTAGGTACTGTAGAAGCTCGTGTTTTAGATATAAACAATAAGTTACAATCTGTGAGATGCATTTTAGATTCCGGATCTCAAATCAACGCAATTTCAAGTTCTTGTGTCCAACGCTTAGGGTTGGAGCGTCAACATGATTTTCGCCAAGTTGGTGGCATTTCAGGTTCTACAATTAAATCCAAAGGAGCTGTAATATGCACTTTTTTTTCTAATCACTCGGAGCATCAATTTCAATTCTGTGCTTCAATCTTCCCTAAAATAACGGGAAACGTTCCCGGTTGCTCACTGCCTTCTCGTATTTACCATAAATTTAAAGGTTTGCAGCTTGCTGATGAAAATTTTCATAAATCATTGCCCGTAGATATACTACTGGGTGATAAAATATGTTCCGAAGTGCTATTTTCTGATCACACTAGAATCATTCCTGGTCAACCAGTAGCAATTAAAACAATATTCGGTTATGTGCTATTGGGACAGGTTCCTAATGTTAACACTGCAGTTAATGCAACTTCTCTTTTTATTTCTGATTCAGTAGATAATGATATAAGGAATTTCTGGGAATTAGAAGAAGTCAAAATGCTCAAAGTTCCCTCTCAAGAAGATGTTATTTGTGAATTTCATTTTCTAGAAAATTATTCTCAAAACGCCTCTGGTCGTTTTACTGTCGCTCTCCCTTTCAATAACAATATTAAACCTCTCGGTAACAATCGACATATTGCTTATAAAAGTTATCTAAATTTAGAAAAACGACTTTCAGGTTCTCTTGAAAAACCAAATTCTTATAATATGTTTTTACAAGAATATTTTGATCTTGGTCATATGATTTTAGTCGAAAATCTATCCGATTATATTCTACCACATCATGCCATCTCGAAAATAACAAGTAGTACTACCAAACTACGCGTTGTTTTTAATGGATCTGCCGTGGATTCATTAGGTCTTTCTCTCAACAATAGATTATATGCTGGTCCCAAATTACAGCGCAATTTACCAGATATAATAAATACATTTAGATCGCATAAAATTGCTGTTTGTGCGGACATTCGCATGATGTACCGGCAGATCTTACTTCGTAAGCAAGATTGTCAATTTCAACATATATTTTGAAGATCAACTCCACAAGACAACATTTCTCAGTACGAACTTAGAACTCTTGCATATCGGTTAGCTCCTTCCGCTTTCTTAGCTCAAAGAGTTCTTCGGCAATTGGTTATAGACGAAGGAAACTCTTACCCCATGACTTCTGAAGCTATTATGTATCATACCTATATGGATGACGTAATTAGCGGTGCTGAAAGTATTGCTGAAGCAAAGCAACTACAGCACGAGCTAGTAAAACTTCTTTCTCTAGGCCAGTTTGATTTGCGCAAATGGTCTAGTGACTCAGAGGAATTGTTACAGGATTTCAAACAAACTGAATTAGAAACTCTAATTCCTTTTTCTGATCACGTTAGTGGTATAAAGATACTAGGGTTAGTCTGGAACCCTGGAATAGACGTGTTCGCTTATAACGTGATACCCTTTGAAGGTGAATTTACAAAACGCTCTGTACTTTCTTAAATGACCCGCATATTTGACCCTTTAGGGTGGTTAACTCCAGTAATATTTGTAGTAAAGCATATGTTGCAACGACTGTGGGTTCAACAAATTGATCGGGATGATACCCCTGATCATAAGTGGTGTCAGGAATGGCAAGGCTTTTGTAACCAAATTACTATGTTATCCTAGCTAAAAATTCCTCGTATTTTGTCTCAATTCCACGGCACTTATCGGTTACTAGGATTTTGCGATGCAAGCGAAAGGGGATACGGCGCTTGTGTCTACTTGTATGTTGTTAGTGATAAATCGGTAAATTGTAGTCTTTTACAAGCCAAAAGCAAGGTTGCTCCTCTAAAGCATCTTACTATCCCACGCTTAGAACTTTCTGGAGCTCTTTTATTAGCCAAATTAATTCATTCTATGCGTTCAAATAAATTTCCATACCCTATTTCGGAAACTAAACTTTATTCAGACTCTCAAGTCGTACTTACATGGTTGCGTACGCCTACATATTTGTTAAAATCTTTTGTAGGAAATCGAGTAAGCCAAATTCTAGAATATACCTCCATTGATCAATGGAGCCATGTTTCTGGAGAATTTAACCCTGCTGACATCGCTTCTCGTGGACTCACCCCTCTTCAATTATTACACCACGATTTGTGGTGGAAAGGTGCATCTAATTTAAAGGATGTTTGTTTTAACCTCAAATACTCTTTTGTTCCTTTAAGTGAAGTACCTGAATTAAAATCAATTACTACACTACTCGTTGCATTAGAGGAATGCGATTTTGCTGAATTCATGGGAAATTTTTCTTCTTTAAGTCGCTTGCAATATGCAGTGACATATATTATTCGTTTTATTTATAATTGCCGTCACCCCATGGAAAAAATTCTAGGTCCTATTTCTCGTGATGAATTACATAATGCATCACAAACATGCGTGAAACTTGTGCAACAACAATTTTTTGCAGTAGAATTGTTGCAAATAAAAAACTTCTCTCCGCCTCTTTTAGAAAGTTATCGCCGTTTATCGATACTCTAGGTTTGCTTAGGGTGGGCGGTCGCTTACAGCATTCACAATTGAACTATGATAGCAAATACCCTCTGTTATTGCCTAAAAAGGCAGCTTTGTCTAAACTTATTTGCGACCACTATTATGCGTTATCTTTGCATTCCGGTCCTCTTACCACACAAGCTCTTATTCTAAGAAAATACTGGATTTTAGGATCACGATCGTTAATACGACAACGAATACATCAATGCATACCATGTTTCAGATTTAATTCCAAGCCTTCTCAACCCATTATGTCCAATTTGCCTCCATCCCGTGTACAATTAACTCGTGCCTTTACTCATGTTGGAGTTGACTTTGCTGGACCGTTGCTTGTTAAGTCTTCCATTCGACGTAATGCTTCTTCTCTCAAATCATATCTTTGTGTTTTCGTGTGCATGTGCACGAGAGCTGTTCACTTGGAATTAGTTTCCGAACTTACTACTAATGCTTTTATGGCGTATTTTGATCGATTTGCTTCTCAGAGGGGTGCTCCTAATAATATCTATTCAGATTGTGGAAAGAATTTTATTGGTGCAGCCCCGTATGGTAAAGGAAGCTAGTGCATTTCTTCATCAAAACCAGAATGAAATATTTCTCGCATTGGTTTCTCGCCAAGTTAAATGGCAGTTTAATCCGCCATATGCTCCTAATTTTGGGGGTATGTGGGAAGCATCTGTAAAATCCGGTAAAATCTCTATTACTACGCACTCTTGGCAAACAACCTCTTACTTTTGAAGAGTTATCTACTGTTTTCACTCGCATGGAGGCCGTATTAAATAGCCGACCTTTGTGTTTTTTTTCCTTGGATACTAAAGACAACCCTGATTATTTGACTCCCGGTCATTTCCTTTTTGGAGGCCCTATATTAAGTATGCCAGAGATAACTGTGCCAGAAAATATAAATTTGCCTTCGCACTGGCTACGATTGCGCCAAATTACTCAGTCGTTCTGGCGGCGATGGTCCAATGAATATTTATTCACTCTATCTCAACGACCCAAATGGAATCGTTTCTCGGAAGTACCCAAAGTAGGCCAGGTGGTTCTTCTTCCCGGAATTAAAACTTCTCCTCTATCGTGGCCGTTAGGACGCATCGAACAATTATTTCCCGGTAGCGATGGTGTTTTTCGCGTGGTGTCTGTAAAAACCACCCACCGTTCTCTCACCCGGTCGGTAAATAAAATAATACCCATTTCTTTAGAAAACTATTTTGTTTTCTTATTTCTTTCTCAAACTTAAATTTAGTTTTTAAAAAATCTCGCGTTTTATTTTGCTTGTTTTCTATCCCGAGCAACGGCGGGTAAGCCGTAACCCCTTACTAGGAGGAAATGCCCAGTTATAATAAAATTTTCTTTCAAGTTGTATATATGTTTAAAAAAATGTTCATTTTTGGTGGGCCGTTATGTTCGCGCCATTTCGCTCTGCCAACGTTGTATTCGTTATTAAGCCAGACAATTATAGATAAGGAATAACATAATTAAAAGAGAGTCGATAAACAACCATCCGCGAACTCGAACGTGTCTCATACATTTTTCAATATTAACTTCCTATAATGTCTTTCCTACCAAAATCATTTCCTTACTCCGTTCCTATTTACCTCTGGCCAGAAACAATACTGAAAGGTGCCGCGTTAGTGCTCCAGATGTTGTGCTTCGGTAAGTGTTTTTAGGTATTTATGTGACTTTGTATTTAAAATCTATGTTTCCCCCTCTTTTACTCTATACGGTCCATGCTCTACCTTACAACCCCTGGTTTACTGCCTACTGCACTCCAGACAATTTCCATTTGCGTCCCTCGACGTTCCAAGAGGCGCAGACATTCCTCATACTAAAATGTATATAAAATAAACATAATTATTATGTCTTAGTAATAATATGTTACATTGTATTAAATGAAGGTTATAAGTTAAGTGTTTTCAGAGTTCATATTATCAATAAGAAAGGACACGACTACTTTGTATTCCAGATGCAACCTAATACCAAAGGTGCAGAAATAACGAACTGTAATCGAGCAGACTCATTTATAATTACTTACAGTAAGTTAATGTATGATTATTAGGAAATAGCAGACAACAAGATGATGTGAGACCAGAGGCTTCATATAAACTCTGAGAAGCCGCTGATCGCCAGTCGGTTTTCGAACTTTATAACTTCAACATTGTTGGTGGTTCAAGCTACTCATTGTAATTATTGATTATTAATTTATTAATTTAGAATATTTTTTTTTGTTTTTCATCTTCAATTAATGAACATAAACGTTCAAGTTGTTGTAAAAAAAAAAACAATAAATTTGATACAAGTACATTTGGAAATTAACTTTTTAAAAAGAAACTCCCAACGACGCAAAATCAATCTGGCGCACCGTAACGGATTCCAGAAGAGCACTTGTAATTCCAAACTTGAACAACTAGTAACCGTGCATTTCAATTCTTCACTGGAGCAGAACACAAAGATTGGACGAAGTAGAGAATCGACCGGATCCAACGCAGAAGGAAGGCTATGGATCGAACAATCAAATTATTATGAGTACCTGTAGTTCATTTTCCTTACCAATTTTTTCAATAGCATATTGATATTAATAAGTCAAATTTGAAAAGAAAACAATTTTTATATACACATTATTACGTTTTTTCCTCGTGACAGGCGCGTTGGGCGCCAAAGTTATGTTACGTTGGCTCGTAGCCGTGCGTAACACAAAGAAAATCAAAGAAATGACCGGGCTCAATCGGAGAGTAGGGGGGGTTGTAGAAAGCAGACCAACATACAATGTGCGCGGCTGTAAGGAGTTAGTGATAATACCTGCAAGAAAAAAAAATAGTTAAGCAAACCTGAAATAAAGAAAAGAATAAGCATAGCAGCAATGATAAATCTAAATTATTCAGTACTTTGTAGAATGTAAGAAAAAAACTGTTTGGATAATCTATATAATATAATCACGATAAAAGCATTATAAAAATTTTTATTACAAAGTGAGGTAATATTGGGGAGTAGCAGAAACGTTTCCTCACACACCAATTAAACATAAATCAGACAAAATGTTAACAAAAGATAAATAGGTAAGACACAATAGATATGAGTAATTCAGTAGTATTGATCTTTCTTTCTTTCTTTCTTTTTTTTCTTATGTTTTAAAATATCATGCAAGTCTTTTGTAAAAGGTATCAGAACGACAAAGATATGGTAAAGCAACGGATAGATATTTAAAGCAATAACAAGTAGGAAATAGTTCAACTTACAAAAGTCCTTCAGCAACGCTTCCTTGCAACGGAAGTGTGAGATTCACAATGTCCTACGCTAACGAAGCACTTCACCCTGGACTGGGAGGGTGTTGATGGAACTTATCATACGTCACACTAATCACACCTACGCATTTCACTGGGGTTAGCAGCAGACACCATCACGCGACGGAACTATGTAGCATTGATAAATTTCTTGTTAATTCTATTTATATCATGCAAGTCTTTTGTAAAAGGTATCAGAACGACAAAGATATGATAAAGCAACGAATAGATATTTTGTAGCACTAGTTTAATTTCAACTGGGATCAAATGTATATTATTTTCATAAACCTCCAAAAAGCAGTGAGAAACTTCAACCAATACCTTTGTAAACCGGTATTCTGTTATATTTCGCAAATAACGAAATTCGCGCAAGCGATGATCTATTTTAGATTCTTTGGTGTTAGAAAAATGCAGAAACTACAGTATCCACTGTATTTAAATAATCCAAAGTATGCACTAATCTGATAAAACAACGGGACACTAGACTAGATCGCACACACATTAATCCTAAAGAAAGAATCGGTCAGTTTAGCAAGTTCTACGACTATTATTTCACAAGACAAACAACTAAAACCACAAATTAGTAAAGTACGCGTATCACTCAGTCAATGTTCCGTAAAACGCACGACAAGTTCTATCACTTTTATTTACAACAGAAAAGCAACAAAAAACAATTAGTAGAGTAACGCGCATCGCTAAAACACGTCCGTCAATCAAACACGTTACATCTAAAAGCATACTTCCTTCAAAAGTAATCAGAACTACACTTTATACAGTTAAAATACAACTTTTATTTCACAAGAAAACACTAAAATCGTGCCGCGCTTGTTCAGGAACAATACGAGAATTAATCCCGCATTAATTCTCACTATTGTCAAAAGCAGGAAGAAGCAGTATTTTCAACGTACTTAATTTATCGGAACCAAGAACGAACTCTACTCCTCATCCGTTTATTCAACTCGTTCTATTACAACTTCTTATCGTCTCTTATCTAGACTTGTATATTCACATAAGCAACAAAATTTATATTTACGGCAAGACAAGAACGATGCAATCTATAATTAATTATACGATGCATTCGCCTAAGGAGATAATAAATATTAAATATTGAGATAGTAGTTACAGAAAGGTATTTGTTAATTGAGAAAAAGCGTAAAATGTTAAACTATTAAAAATGCACGTTACAACATTTATGTACAATTATTATTGAAACAATTATTCAGCAAAAGTCTGAACTTAGTGCGATTATAACAAAGGTTTACAATGACATACAATCTAAGTAGCAACAAGTGATTCTTTAAATAACTTTAGTGCAAACTCGACTAAGATAACAGAATAAATAATTATACAAGATGAACTCAGAGAACTTAAGGTTATATTTGGATTCGATTCCAACGCATGATGAAAATCAAGCATTGTTAGGGATATTCATTACCGCATGCAAAACATTTCTGAAGAGCTTTTATAAACAAGGAGACTTTGAGAAAAAGATGTGTCTGTTACAATTAATATTAGATAAATTAACGGACAGAGCTTTAACTTTAATAGAGAATAGAGACGACCTAAATGATTGGGAAGATTATAAAAAAATATTGATTACGTATTTTGACAACCAGCGCAATATTAAATAGTTAATTAGGGACTTATTAAACTTACGAATGGAACACAATCAATCACCGTATAAATTTGATATGCAATGTGAGAATGTGAGAAGTTTAATTCTAACCAAACTTAAATTAGAAAAACCGGATTCTAATATACGTTTAATTAAAACCAAAATGTACGACATCCCCGGAAATAGTCCCCTCCCGGAGATCCGAATGGGGGATTATATTAACTTCAAAATTTTTTACCCCAGAGGATGCCATCATGTTTACTAACAATTTCTGTACGCAGTGTACTTGGGAGGTAATGTGGCGGTTTCCAGTTGCCTTCCACATCGCAGTAGTGTGTCTTAGAATGTCATACCGGACCCTTTGGTCTCTGCCACTCTAAGTACCGAAAAAGCTACTGCCCTCCTTCGGGGATTTGTCTTACTCTGGTTCCCCACTAAAGACCTCACTAATTTGGTTAAACCTATAGTTTGGCTTTTTAGCTCATTGAAACGCGCAAGCCATTCTACCTGTTGTAGTATTTTAGAACTTCGTCAAGGTGCAGGTCTGTTCAGAATGGATATATATATATATATATATTGTTTTGTAATTAGTAGCCAATTATAAGTTAACAAAACATACAGAAGGTCATGGGTCAACATAGAGGGTCTTAGATAAATTTATTAGTTAGATAAATAGGTACTTTTTTAAATAAAAATTAAAGCTTAGGCAACGTATGATAGTTTAGAGTTAATGTAATTTTAGGTGTATTTATTTATAAATGACTTAGCATAATATTTAATTAGGATAATAAGGGTTTAGAAGCAACACGAAATAAATGCCGCTTTTATTTTGCAAAAGCTTTTCGTATTTGTTAACATAGGGTAAAACCAGAAACATTTCAAACCATACAAACAACAGGGCGAACGTTATCTAAACGAACGAGGCTATAAAAATTTAATATGTTCCAAGAAAAACAGACCATTAAAAATTTGTGTAAGCAAAATACAGCAAAGGCAGGTGGCCATTAAAGAATACGGTTCGATATTTTACAAGGAAAGATAGCGTTTTCGGATGTGTTAGTAAAGGAGCGCAGATAACATATGTTGGTTAGGTGGTAGATTTTTAAATGAGCAGATAAACAAAGATGAATCGAAGCATACAGGTGTGACGGGAAACAGCATAAGATGGCAAGGTAATCATAAAGGTTGTACAGTAGGGAAACAGAACCAAGCGGTTATAGAGGAAAATGAACTATGCAGAACGTATAAATGTGAGAGAGAAGCACTATATTTTTAGGATTTAATCATAGAAGTAGTATGGTTGGGAGACGGTATACAAATTTGTTTGGAGAGGGTAAAAAAATCAATGATTTCTAAGAATTTTTAACAGCAAACACGGATCGATTAAAAGCAAGGGAGAGAGTTTGAATGATTGGATTGGACGTTAAAGGTACACGTGCAACAAGTTGCTCTTAGGAAGTGTAAATATCGATTGTAGAGAAGCATAAATGTGAAAGGACGCTATATGTACGAAAGAGATGAAAGATATTTGTTTTAAGTCAAAGGCGTGGACATAGCCAGAATTAAAAGTTCGTTGAGGCTACTTTTCGCCGAAGCATAGAGTCGGTGTACAATTTTGTGAGGTTTTTGAGTATTTTGGTGTGTTTGTCGAGCGATATTTAGAGAAAATGAAAACTGTTAGAGCTTTTCACAGGAAATGAGAGTTGGTTACAGTTTTACGGGAAATTGTTGTCGTCCGTTGGAAGTTTACGTGCTATAATTCAATAAGGGGGGGGGGGGACCGAGGCTATATAATCACCCGAAAGGAAGGGTGACACTCTCTTAATTTTTCGTCGTTCCTATGTTCTACAAAGTTACTTCCAGTGAAGTATTTAATGAAGTTATATTTTGTTTATTATGATAATTACACAAGTGTGTGTTATATGTAATGTACAGTTATATAAAAGCTTGAAGCTAAATAAAGAATTAGAGGCGAAACGTAGATGTTATATGTAAGCACTACGATCTCTATTTTGGTTTTGGACCGTATTAAAACTTGGAAATGAATGGTGAAGGCAGCAATCAGTAATTAATTAGTTATATATTGGAAATTTTTGAAGTTGTATGTGGATGGTTATTTGAAAGGAAGAGAAATTTAGGGGTAGCAGCATGCAGAGAGAGATGTTGATTCAAGCGGATAGCGGTTCCATGGGGTAGAGCCATACTTGACGGCAACATCTGCAAGGGCTGGTTGGAGGATACCTGTTGAAGATAGTTACCAGGTAACAACTTTTATTCAAACATTGTGTGGTACTATTTGCAATGATTCTTTTTACTTTTTGTGTGTTGCTTTTTAATTGTTGTATTTATTGAACTATAAATTTATGGGACTTTCGAGGTGAATGAAATTTATTGAGGTTGTCAAGGAGTAGTGATTTACAGATAACCAGGATATATTGTAAAAAAGTATAGAAGGCTTTTTTAATTTTGTTTAGTAGTGCGTTAAATTTGCACTCATGGTTAAAAAGTTTTACTATCAGCTCATGTTACGACGAAGGGATTAGAGTCAGGTGTGAGGAATGCTCCCTCATTTTAATCGAATAATTGTTTAATAAGGTTATTGAAGTGAAACATTTCCTTGAAAATAAATTTGTTGTTAGTATGAAGAATCCAAGTGTACATAATGAAAATCTTATGAAAATGTAATATTTATTGACTGTAAATAGAGTGTGTTGTAGTTGTGAATTGCATTATTTAGAGTGTGAGTGTAGAGTGGATTTTCTTTTAGGTTATAGCATGGTAGCAGTGAGGCAGAGGTGTTAGATTCAACAAAGGTTTTAGAAAATACAAGGGGCAGGCTAGAGGTGACTACACAATAATATATATATATATATATATATATATATATATATATATATATATATTATTGTGTAGTCACCTCGGCTGCTACGCTCTGCCCCTTGTATTTTTTCTAAAAACCTTTAACTAACACATATGACAATAGAGTTATTTATGGGTATATAGGATGAAAAGAGTTGCACACTACATGTAAATAGTACTAAAGGCTAGAAAACTAAACAATTTTATCATGAAAAGTACGTAATTCGCAACTTATGCAAAAAGCAAACATCTAACACACTGAATAAGGATCACGGTTAACTTTAATTAATGCAGGGAAGCTCATCCTTCAATAATACAACCACATTCAGTAAGATAAATAACTCTGTACGCAATCAAAGTCATTTTAAACCAGTAAAGCATTCATAAATTCTAAATAAAGACGTGTTAAATGCTTGTTGATCTATATTGTTAATTAATGCAACTTGATACGGAGGACCTGTAAATGTATATAAACGAAACTGACTTACACTTGAACAATCTTTAATTTGATAATCTTGAAGGAAGTAAATGTGTATAAATTATTTGGAACAATAAGAAGAAGAAAAATGTAAATTCGCAAGCCATCATCAGAGGGCGAGCGCGCTAAATTTGAACATGAAAATAATAATTCATAAATTAATTTACATAATAAAAAAGGGATAAACAATACGCATTAAGAGCATCGACAAGCTAGAAAATCATGATACGAATTCTGTTAAAATAAGCACACAACAGTGCAAGGAAATAACAAAGCATCGTCGCAATAAAAATACCTTTCAAAACAAACACGTTTCAGAAACGCAGTATGTAAATAAACGCATTTCAATTTACGTCATTATAGAAATATTGCATTCGTGATTTTTAAAAAAACAACAAAACAAAACAAGACGGGTGAAAGTACACGTGCTATAAGGAATCCACTATATAGAACTAGAGTGCTACGTGATCGACAACATCATTTCCTCAAGCTATTATCAAATTCATACCATAGAAAGTCCAAGGATGGACAATAACCTATAGAACGCCTTAAGCTTGACCGAAAGACGCGGATAACCAATGAAGTTTGATGAAGGCGTTGTTTTATATACCACACAAATTTGATAAACAATCAGTCTTCCTTTAACCAGAGCACGCTATATAGAAGTTTAAATTGAAAAATTACGTAAAAGTAAACATGGAAAAATTAAATAATTATATTTCGTGGAAGTCATGATAGAAAAGTTGTGAAATTAAAATATTAGTGAAAATATACGAGAACAGTTTGCCGTTAACTGAAAAACGTAAGCGAAAGTTTATTAATTAAATATAATTTTAATATATATATATATATATATATATATATTGCTGTAATTATAGGGTTAATTTAGGGGTAGATTAAGTCATTGGGGTCATAGAATAAGAAGGGGAAACTCCCAAGCAACAGAAGCACGAAATTATAGATATTAGGAGTACTCTCCTATAGGTTATTATATAGGTTATTATAAAAATTATTAGTTGCGAGCACACTGTATATATATAGCAGTGCAAACAATTAAAACACATATCCAAATGTAGCTACTAGCAGAGATTAGAATTTAAAAAGATAATGAAACGCATAAAAATTAAATCAGTGAAAAACCTGCATGAAGTGGCTAGATAAACATTCATGAAGTGTGTAAAAGATATTATCGTAAACGCACGCAGAAATTATGCTTTATTTAAAAGCGTACGTGATTTAAGAGAAGCACAGTTGTTCGAAAATCCAATTTATTGGAAATAAAAAAATACCAAATTTATTCAATTTAGATTAGAATAAAGCTAACAAACAAGACTACGTGCTCGATATCTACGAAGTTCCTAGGATTCCTGAAGTAAATATAAGATATAACAATTGAATTACGTGATTTCTAGCACCGCGTCATGCAATTAAAATACATACAATTGGTAAATTTTCCAAATATAAAACAAGTGATAATATACTTGGCCTCGCCTAGTACGTGAAGCCAGCGAATCACAAACAAAAGTGGGACGATGTTATAAATATCTGGAGAATTGAATATCAAGTTAGTATATTTTGAAACTGGGCAGTGACTATAATTGAAAGTGCCAAATATTTACGTGAATAATGAATATTTGTTAACAGTGAAATTATAAAGTGTAGAATTGTGAAAATTGTGCCGTATTTCTGAGACGTAAGTAAATAAGATTAAGGAAATTATAACATTTCTAATAATAAATATAACAGGGATCTGAATATCGATCTGAATATCGATCTAAATGTCAATCTGAATATTGATCTGAATATCGATCTAAATGTCGATCTGAATGTTACGATTCCTGTAGAATTTTAAATTACAAAACATTACTATCAAAAATACAATTTTGGAGAATACTGCCCGTTCAAGCAAATTGATAGTAAATACTCTATGGAGAAAATGAAAAACCTTTTATTGCAATAAACGTACCTATAACAATTTGGATATCGACTTCAATTCTTAGGAGCACCCATGAAAATAATTCAGGTTAGACTTTGATATGACTCATTTTGAAACTGTTTTATCTCAATATTTTTGATATGATTTATTTTTAAACTGTTTTATCTCAAATATTTTTGATATGATTTATTTTTAAACTGTTTTATCTCAATCATAATTTAAAGTGTAAAAGCCGACAAATTGCGGATTTCTTGCAAATATTTTATGAAAAGTTGCAGACAGCTTGAAACGTTTCAATAAATCTTTAAAGGTGATAAAAAGCACGTTTTGCTGGCTTGATTTTGTAATAATTTGACAGATGTGTATGATATAAAAAGGGAGAAGATAGTTAAAGGAGTTGTAAATATTCAATCATTATACTGTGTATTTTGGAAGTGCTTTACTTAATTGAATCAGCTAGTCAAAAGAAAATTATAAATTAACATCTCACAAATGTTTGAGTGGTATAAGGGGCTGTGAGAGAATAACAGGGGTTAACACAGCATTTTATGGGCTGCACAAGCCGTGGAGCGAGTAAACACAGCAATATATATATATATATATATATATATATATATATATATATATATATATAATCTAGGGCTCTAGGTAAAAATCTAAATTGGTACATAAATCTAGATCGGTACATAAACCTAAATTTGCAAATAAATCCGAATTTAAATATGCACCGATCTAAATTTGTATAAAAACGTTGATTTGCATCGGAGCACTAAACGTAGGATTGTTCTAAGCATTGAATGGGTGTTTGGCCAAGCGGTACTATAAAATTAACAAGTGAACTCAACTGAAAAGAATCCAGGGGTACTAGTCAACAGCACGCAGCAGCAGATCCAAGAATAGGGAGAACAAAAAGACACTCAAGGATAGCTACAGGTCAAAACATTATCTAATAGCATAAGGCATTATTTTCTTTTTCATTGAATATTTACATTTTTATATTATACCAGATGTTACGTTAATTCGTGGCAGCCACGTTGGGCGCCAAATTTCTGCTACGTTGGCTCGTAGCCGTGCGTAACACAAAGAAAATCAAAGAAATGACCGGGCTCAATCGGAGAGTAGGGGGGGGTTGTAGAAAGCAGACTGACATATGATGTATGCGGCGGTAAGGAGTTAGTGACAATACCTGCAAGAAAATTAGTTAAGCAAACCTGAAAAAAAAAAGAAAATAAGCATAGCAGCAATGAAAAGTCTAAGTTATTCAGTACTTTGTAGAATGTAAATAAAACTGTTTATATAAACTATATAATATAATCACGATAAAAGCATTACAAATTTTTTTATCACAAAGTGAGATACTATTGGGGAGTAGCAGAAATGTTTCCTCACACACCAATTAAACATAAATCAGACAAAATGTTAACAAAAGATAAATAGATAAGACACAATTGATATGAGTAATCCAGTAGTATTGATTTTGTTTTTCTTTCTTTTTTTTTCTTAGTAGCATGCACTTCTATTGTAAAAGGTATCAGAACGACAAAGATATTGCAAAACAACGGATACATATTTAAAGTCATATCAAGTAGGAAATAGTTCAACTTACATAAAGTCCTTCAGTAACGCTTCCTTGCAATTGAAGTGTGGGATTCACGATGTCCTGCACTAACGAAGCACTTCACCCTTGACTGTGAGGGTGTTGATGGAATTTCTTACACTTTACACTAATCAC
The DNA here is from genome assembly GCA_036346225.1 of Platerodrilus igneus. Lineage (NCBI taxonomy): Eukaryota > Metazoa > Arthropoda > Insecta > Coleoptera > Lycidae > Platerodrilus > Platerodrilus igneus. The sequence goes on from JARFIW010001004.1 coordinate 3,280,294, forward strand.
ACCTATGTATTTCACTGGTGTTAGCAGCAGACATTATCAGGCTGATGGAACTATGTAGCATTGATAAATTTCTTGTTAATTCTATTTCCTGAGACAATAATGTCGAAATATTTTGTAACACAAATCGAAAAAAAATGGTAATAAAAATTTAGAATCACGGGCTTTCAAGGCACGATGTAATGCATTAACCTAACAGTAACGTGAGGTGTTTTATTTGCTACCTATGGTAACAAAGAAAAATCTAATGCTTTTGAATAACGAAATTTGCGCAAAACCATGATCTATTTTAGATTCTTTGGGGTTAGAAAATTCAGAAACTACAGTATCAACTGTATTTGGATAATCCAAAGTATGCACTAATCTGATAAGAAAAGGACCGCGAAACTAGATCGCACACACAGTTTAAATATCAAAAGACAAAGCACCAACAAAAACACAATGAGTAAAGCAACGCGTATCACTAAGTCAATGTTCCGTAAAACGCACGACAAGTTCTACCACTTTTATTTCCAACAGAAAAGCAACAAAAAACGATTAGTAAAGCTACGCGTATCACTAAAACCGTCAGTCAATGGCCTTAAAACCGCGCTTGTTGTCAATCAAACACGTTACATATAAAGCATACTTCCTTCAAATGCCATCAGAACTACACTGCCTACTAATATACAACTTTTGTTTCACAAGAAAAACAACTAAAAATCGTGTCGTGCTTGTTCATGAACAATTCGAAAATTTATCCCGCATTAATTCTCACTATTTTCAAAGCAACAAGGAAACAATATTTTTAACGTAATTAATATATAGGAACGAAGAACAAACTACAATTGCTCTCTAATCTGTTTATATTCAACTCGTTGCTATTACAACCTCTTATCGTAAATTATCTCCTTCGCTAATAACATAAGGAACATCCAAAACGTGAATGCCGCTTTCATATATAATAATTAATTACAGCGGTTTATCATTTCCGATAAGTTGGAAAGTAATTTACGAATAATCCAATTTACAATTCATTCCTTGCAATTTATTTATTAATGAAAATCAATCTTCAAATTATCTACTTTTAAAGTAATACCCACGAGTTAAATTGCATACAAATCTGAATTATTCTGAAGTATTTCCTTTATACAAACAGCGATCCCAAAGAAACGATGTATTTTTAAGTACGTTAACAGAAAGGAAGCGTAAAATGTTAAACTACAAAAATGCACGTTACACAGAATATTTATGTAAAGGGTCATCAAAAATCTTTTTATACGTGAAAATTTACGTAAAAGGGAAAAGTCATGGATCGTTCAAAGGTATTTCCAATAGCATACAGTGTCATTTTTGCTGGTGTTAAACTGACTAAAGAGAGCTATAATTTTGAGGATAAATAAATTGATATCATTATTACTTTAATTCAGGGGTTTATTTTGTCGAATAGTGAATCATATTATCAAGCTGTAAAGTGTATGTGATTTTTTTGTCATTATACAAATCTTGGTCCATTTCGTTTGTTTCATGCAAGTAGGAAAGTGTTAGATAATAGGGGGGGGGGTAAATTTTTTGTTATCGTAACGTCGTACACTCTGTGTAGATTAGACTGAGCTAGTCAGGGCACACTTAAATTTTAGGTTATTTAGAGACAGAGCGATGGCGTGCAGCACGAAACTGAACGTTAATTACATCGGCGTGAGGCGATGGTCAATTACCTACAATCACCTACAAAAGGTAGGTGTGGATTTATAAACTATAGGCTCTCTGAACTTTATCGTATTGTTCGATTGCTTTAGCAAACTTGTTAATTCAACAAGTTGTCTAATAAAACTGTAAAAAATATAATTTCCTCTTTAAAATTTTTTTGCTATAAATGGAATACCTCAAAAAATTATGTCCAATAGTGGACTACCATTTAGTCCCCGTGAATTCTCTAACTTTGTAGCACAATATGACATAAAATTATCAACTTCTAGTCCTACACATGCCGCATCGAACGGTATAGTGGAACAGGTAATACAAACTGTGAAAGGACTACTCACCAAATCCTTTGAAGAAATCTCAGATCCCCCTTATTGCAATATTAAACTACAGCATTACGCTAAGGTCAACCCTCACCAAGCAAACTATTGATGGAATGTAGATTAAGAACTATCTTATCAATCGCCACTAGCCTACTTAATCTTAAGTAGTCTGTAAAAAGGGCGAGAGAAATTCTAAAATGAAGAACCAAAGAGGTTTGATGCCTGTATAAATGATAACGACGTGCTAGTGGCTTGAGAAATAATTCAGGCATGATTACCAGAAGCAGCCGAGAACGAGTCAATGATTGGTTTTTGTTTAGGTTTCAATTTGGTAAATTTATTTATTTTTAATAAAGGGTGTGTTATGTCTCAGTGGCGCTCATACACTTAATTGCAGATATGGTGACTGTTGCTAAGCTGCGATAACAAATACAAAAAACTGTTATTCCCTTTTACAGTTAATTGTAAAGTAATATATAAAACATTAAGGCTGTATTGCGTGATTGTATTATTAATCTCTCGGGATACGCTAGCCTCTAAATTGGTAACATTACTTGAAAACTGAAATATTACATACAACAGGGTGTTTCCTTAACAAATTTTATAGACCTTGTGTATAAAGCCAGATCCTTATATTACATAAGGTGTAAATTTAAATTAAACTATATTTTTAATATATGTGTATTTCCAATTTTGTAAAATACAACTACGTTGAAAATTATAAACAATTAATTACAGTAACTTAAATTCATTGATCACAGCATTTGTAAACCTGCAACAAAGATGATCTATTAATTATTTGCCTCAAAAGAAAATATAAGAGCAATCAATGGTTACAATTAAACAGTTCTAAAAAATTTACATTTATGAGAATTTCTTAAAATCTAAATAAATGACAATTTAAAAGGTGTTTGAAGGCATACGAGTTTGTACTAACCTCTTGGAGATGTTGAGTTATACTTAAATAAACAAATTGTGCTCTGATTATTGATTATAGAAAACTCATATTTATAAGCTTTACAAGAATCAAATATTAAAAATCCAGGTTGAACAAAATATTTTTGAAATAAATAATCCTATTAGGTAAAAATATTTAAAAATGTTAAAAGATTTGTCTTTGTATTAAAACTGGAGTTCATGAAAAATATTAACAAAGCTAAAATGTTATAACCAATTATGAATGCATTGACACTTTTCGGTTATTAATGGAAATATGTTTTAACTTAGATGATGAAAAGTATAAAAGTCAGAAATATATTAGCGTAACCCCATTAGACTGTGAAAGTATCTCAAAAGTAGTAGTATCCTAGTAGACTTCATGAAGTATAATCATATAGTGTTGAAGTTCACATTCTCGTATAAAGAATATTTTAGTAATACAGATTTACAGTTTGCCTACAATAGCAATTGCCAATCGTATCGAAAAGCATATAACATATGTGCTTGTCTCAAACTTAAGCTATTTTGTTGTTTAGGGCAGTAGATAGATTTTGAAAAAGACAGGTGGATAATATATAGCTTATATAAAGAGCAAGCAGCTGTAATAGAATTAGAGCAAGAACATAGACAAATAAATATTGGAAAAGAAATGAGAGAGGGATGTGCCATATACCCATTAATTTTTAACTTGTACATTGAAGAGGCAATGAATACTGTCAAATGCAGAGAGACGTTTAGAATTACTATGCAGGGGCAAACGATTGATATGCTTAGATTTGCAGATAATACAGCAACATCTTGCAAGGAAGAGTTAGAAGTAGCTGTTAATGAAATGAAAACTGTACTAATAGAAAAATACGGTGTCAAAATTAACAAAAATAAAACTAAAATAATAATATGTTAAGAAGGAGTAAATAAATAGGAAACGAGAGCTTACAAGAGGTTAAGAATTTTTCTTGCCTAGGAATTCAAATAATGCAAGAGAAAGTGCAAGAAATATAAAACAAAGATTAGCACACCACCATGCTTCATTTAACAAGAGAAATTACTACTGTATTCAAAGACAGCACACACATAAACAAGGAAAAGATTGTTGAAAACATATGTAGAGCATAGCACTGTATGACTGTGAAAAGTGAACAGTAGAAGAATCAAACAGGAAAAAGATAAAAGCCTTTGAGATGTGGTGCTACATATGTATGATGAAAATATCATGGACAGACAAAGTTAAGAACAAAGAGATACTAGAAATGGTAGAGGAGAAAGAAATATGTGGAAAACAGTAAGAGATAGAGAGATAGGACCATACAACATATTCTAAGGCATGAGAGAATGGCGTGGAATATATTAGAAGCAGAGAAAGAAAAAGAGTGGTAGAGGTACACCTAGATTAGACTATTGACAGAGATAGTGAAAGATGTAGGCTATGGTAATTTGAGGGAAATGTGTAGGTTAAGAAAACAATGGAGGTACACATACAATCAGTTCCAGAACTGAAGACCTAACGATGATGGTAGTTCACATATTATTTTAATAACAATTACAAGAACTTACTTAACACTTCTTAGCAGTTTTTGAAATGTTATGGTATTCTTCCAAAAGATCAGTTTCCTTGTGAATAGCTTTTAATCCCTTTGATGAATCCTAAAAAACAGTTTTAGTTACAAATATAATACATCTTTCTAAAAGTTTACCTTGAATATTAAATCACGCTGGTTTTCGAATTTTCCAAACAATTTGAAAACTTCTGGTCTCCTATTGAATAGATCACCCACACTTGTTAATGTACTGATAATCTCGTCAACATCTCCTTCACTTTTTGAGTTACTGGTTACCACCTGAAATTTGTTAATAAATAAAACGAATAGCACATCCACAAAAAGTTTTGACATAAAATTCAAAGATTAAATAGAATATAAACAATAATATCAAGGCTGTTTGGAAACAAACTCTACAATATCATATAAATTAGAATTCAGAAAAATAGTTGAATTATTTCAAAAATATTGTATGTGGTATGATTTATTGTGTAATAGTGGAAGGCGAATAATGTATTTGTAATCTATAGTTAATTTTGACATATCTAAAAATATAGTTGTAGAACCGCCACTGAAATTAGTAAACGCCGCTTTACGGCGCTGCCCTTTATAGTGACGGGTGCAAGAATATAAGAAGCTACCCGCTTCAAACACCCTTGCGCAGGAACACTTTATGTTTATCAAAAGTAATACTCAACTTGTATTAAACTGTGCAATTTACTGGCATAAAATATATCTTTTTAGACGAGACATAAAAAACTCTTGACATATATGTAACAATTCATAATAATAATAAATCGCCTACTACTTAAGTTTTAATACATATGAGGCGCGTTTGCAACAATAGTTGTCAGTTTGATATAGGAAATATATCTCTATAATTATATTTGGGATAAACCACTGTATTTACAACAACATGATTATTTGTTGATTTAGCAGTATGATGGGTTATATATTTTCACAGTCCTAAGTTTTATCAAATCAGAGAAAAAGCGACCAAAAAGCCATCTGTAAGTTAGTACTTAATTTTTATATATTTGCTTATTTATTATATTTTTTACTTTGGGCAACTTATATAACGTAAGGAGGATAAATGAAACACCAGGGCATGTGGACCATTTCTATTTATTGGTGTAAGAGTATATAGTCAAAAACAATTTAATGCTCTAGGAATCTCTACCACAGTAATAAGTACTCCATGAAGCAACTTTTTCTGTTGGCAACTATATAAATTTATATAAGTCAAATGCTGTCAAAATATAATAACAGGGTTTTAATTAGTGCAACTTTGTGCAGGGTTTCCTATAAATATTTACACTGTATGGCGTAATGTCAATATTTTATGAAAATAGTAAGTGTTTATAATATAGTCGGAGGCTTTCACGGCCTGAGTCATTATTAATATTTATGGTTCTGAATTGGGACCGTGTCATTTTATAGACTAAGGTTGACGTTTCGCCCACTTTTGTAGAGGGCTTCATCAGCACAAAAAAGCAAATGAAATATTAATATAAAATAATAATAATAAAAATAAGAATGATAAAATGTTAATTAGACAAGTGTAAATGAGCATAAGCGATGCTTAAGAATAAGTTAGTATAATCGCTCAGCAGTGGCCGAATACCAACATGAAATAGGCCATACCATTAACTTTGACAAGACAAAACTAATTGCCAGAATTCCATTTTTCTACAATAGAAAAATCAGAGAATCCATAGAAATCGTTAAAAATTCTAACAATTTAAACAAAGACGACGGCTACTACCTTTCTCTTATTTGGAAAACAAACCTATGTTCACAAATGCGAAACCGTAATGTTCACTGAATCGTTACACACTCTTCTCTATTCATGATCATTCATGCATCAAGTTCTCGCCCTATATAAACCACCACTTTCGCTACTTTCACCAGTTAGTTTGCGACAAGACACCTTTTGGCTTAAATGGGTTGGTGAGTCTGCTAGTTCAGAAGTAACTCTTCATACTTTTTACGCTTGTCTAATTAACATTTTATTATTCTTATTTTTATTATTATTATTTTATATTTATATGTCATTTGCTTTTTGTCCTGATGAAGCCCCTTACAGAAATGGGCAAAACTGTGACCTTAGTTTACAAAATGACATGGTCCCAAGCCGGAACCATGATTATTTATAATGTTTGTAATATACTTTCATTGGCTAAAACAATTATTTCAATTTTCTAAGACTGTAAAGGGGTAGCCCACTTTCTCAACCTTTTTTTTAGAAATGTGATAAGTTGGCTCGACATGCTGGGGTAATTGGGTCTGGACTGGCCCACTTAATCTTTTAACAAATTGTACAGATCTCCTTTTATTCCAGGAAAATGTCGCGTGGTTATATTTGAAAGACCCAAAGAAGAGCAGATGGTGCGTGATACAGTGCTTAGGCTTTAGAGAGAGTAATAAAGGATATGAAAAGTGACTCAAAAGAGCCAAGAGTGCTGCCACAGCTTATAACATTCCTCATACTACACTTAGACATGTCTTGCTGGGGCTAGAGGAAGTAAGCAAAAGGTACTAACAGTGATCACAAACTGAGTTTGTTATTCAAAGTTGAAGCTTGCTTAGTCAAAGGCATAATAATCATAGAGAAATGGGGATTTGGTTTGACACGGAAAGAAGTTCTTGATATTGTTCAAATGTATGTTTTAGAAAATAAAATGAAACTAGAGTTAAAGATGGTAGACCAGGAGAGGACTGGTATCTCGCATTTAATAAAAGATATAAGTTGTCTATTTAAAAACCTTAAGGAGCAGAATTTGCAAGAATGGACCAGATTACCCCATTTGTGATTATGGGTTTTATGACTTACTAAGTCAAACTGTTGAAGCTTTCAATCTTCATGACAAACCTAATTTAATTTTTCATTTGGATGAGTCATGATCCTGGCAAGGCTAAAGTGGCGAGGTCCAAAGGTGTAAAAAGTCCTAGAATGATTAGTGCTCTAGTAAGGGGCAATACTTCAGTACTAATATGTTGTTTTGCTGTGAAAGAAGATTGCCCCTATGGTAATATTTAAAGAGAAAAATATTTGAGGGAGCTGGTTAAATATTAATGAATCTCACAAGACGTTTTAAGCGGTAACAACATGAGGATGCATGGAATCACACGTATTTACAAACTGATTTAAAAATGTTTTTTACCAGAAAAGGTCATTACTCGTATTGTATGATGGACATTCTACCTATATTTCTCCTGATCTTATTGAAGCCGCTCTGGAAAATCAAATTACAATTATAAAATTTCCTCTCCAAATACAATAAGTTTTACAACCCTGAGATGTTGCTATATTCAAATCTTTAAAAAATGGGTGGGAAAAAGAACTTGTGAAGTGGCAAAAGAGTAATCCACGACAAAGAACATCAAAATCAACTTTTGTTGCAATTTTAGAGTTTATGACAATTTGGAAGTAGATATGATTAAAAATGGATTCAAAGCAACTATAATCTATGATGAAATATGTGCATTCAAGAAAGGGAATCCTGTAAATACATATGTCATTAAAGAAGATTTATTTATTTATTTATTTATTTATTATAGTCTTTATTATTATTATCAAATTATTACAGAAACATAAAAGATATACAAACTAGTAAAGTACAAAAAATATAAATAATTGTTTAACCATAAAGTTGTTGAAGTAGGCCACAGAAGAGGCGAAGTTTAGCTGTGAGCTACTCTTACACTTAACCTCTACTGAAGCTAAATATTAAAAGTAAAGAAAGGCAGCGGAATAGGCTGATGGCATATAAATAAAACTAAACACAAATACTAAAAGGAAAGTAAAAGGAAAGTATTAGAAAAGCAAACCAGTTGAGTTATATAATCAGAACATAATAAAGAATATAAGTAATTTTTATTAAAAAAAGAAAAGCAATCAAAATATCTCTGTACTACCTAACAATACTGCATTACAATCAAATGAAAGAGACAACTCAACTAAAGAAAATTCAAGAAGTATAAATACAGACGTTTATGATACTACTTGACAGAACGAGCAAGAGATTGAACTTGTTAATGGTTATGTGTTGTAAGTTGTAATGAAAAATACTATCCTGCACAGGTCACAAAACTAGAAAGTGATAAAGTAACTGTACAGTATATGGATTAATGTGGAAAATGTAATAGCTGGAAATGGCCAGAAAAACCAGATGTGCTTACTTATATATCGAATGAAATTTCTACAATTATTCCACAACCAATTGCTATTAATAAATGGAGTATATGTAATGTCCCTTAGGTGGAAAGATATCTATACGAATTTTGATAAAGTTTAAATCTTTAAGTACATTTTCTAGCATTTTAAATATATCAACGTTATGCTATTAATTGCTTTTTTTTTATTTAAATAAATGAAGCACTTAATATTGTAAAATACTTATAATAAAGTTAGACTAAGATTTAGTATCATATTGATTAGATTCCATAACTTAAAAGCAATAAGACTTATCTTAAAGTTGAAAATAGGCTTGAAAGAAGAAATATTCACTTTCCACATAGTCTATTAACATTACTCTTATAAAAATGTATGTGGTATGGCAAACTTACCCCATCTTTTGGGGTAAGTGGGCCACACTCCATTAAAAAAGAATAGTCTGCAACAAATAGAAGATGAAAGTGTCTAAAGTTTATATTCCGAAGAAGTCTTCCCAAAAAACTGCTTTTGCACTAAAACAAGTTGCTCCTGAAAAACTTTTCCAAATACTAAAGATATTCCCGCATCAATTTAAAAAGTTGTAAAACGGGTCCCCACTTACCCCACTTTACCGTATTTTACTTTAGCATATTTTTTATGATATTAATACCAATAATGCATAAAAATTTAGTAGGTAAAGAAGCTACAGCCTTTCCTAGCTAGTTTTGCGAGTTAATTTATGCATACAAACAAAACTGCTTGTAATAAGCTATGATTCCATTTATTATTTTATTTCTAAACCCATTAAAGTTTATATTATTATGTTTTAAATCATATTCAATTTGTACTTACCATGTTAGTGGGGATGTGAGCAAGATTACACTTCTCGAATTGATCAACCGGTGCTCTTTCACCATTGGGGCATAATAATTCAAAGTCTGCTGATTTTAATTCTGCTGCCCAAGCATCCTTATTCTTTCCATCTGAAACGTAACGGTTTATAAAAGTTTAACGCAATATAATTTTACCTGTGTTACCGAGTACAGTTGTAGGCCAAACAAATGCAACATCTCCTTGACCTTCGGCCAAACACCTGAATGCTCCAAAACCTGCATATGGTTCAGAATAGTCAAAAGTGCATTTTGAACTTCCTTGACCTGCACATTGACTACAAAGTTTGTCAGCTACAGCTTGCGGTAGCTTATGAACAGGATCCTTTGCTCCAGGTATACAACTTCCTCCTGAGAAGTACTCAGAAAGTGCTGTTGCATACGGGCAATTATCTTCTTTAATCAGACCTAATTTAATTAAAGTGTACAATGGAACATAGTATCCAGCAAAATTATCAGGTCCAAAACGAGGATGACAAGATTTAGCACCACGCAAATCGGCAAGCGATTTATATGCAGAGTTCTTTTTAACAACAGCTACTGAGTAATAACTGGTTGCACTGTTATCACGTTTTATTTCAGATACAATTGGTTTTAAATTGTACTGTTTCTGAGCTTTTAAAACCAAGTTGCCGCTTACAGAAATAATATCAGCGCTACCATCTCGTATCGCCTTAAAGCAATCATCGTGAGTCTTTTCTTGAACACAGTCAAACCTAGGACGAATATCTCTTGAGAATGCAGCAGCACTAAGCTTCTTGCACTTCTTAAGCTCTGTTGCTGAGAGAACGCAGATTTTAATGGTTTTGAATGGAGGACCGTAATCACGTTCTAATACATCAGTGTAGTTAGCTTTATCTAAATAATCTCCAGCTGCTATTACTTTAGTTTCATGTGGGAATGTCAGGTTGCTCATTTCTAGAATTTTACCAAGCCAAGGAGCATTAATACGATTGCCAATTGCATAAAGGTTTTCGAGTTTTTTACGTAATTCTTCAACTTTTTTAACTCCATCAGCATTGGTGATGTAACCTGGCCAAGGACGAGCTGCCCAACGACACGGTTTTCCTCGAATGGGTAATCGACTTCCATCAGGACAAAGGTAAGCAAATAGGTCCGGATTCTCATTAGAAGGTTTAGCTGGTATAGTTCCAATTGGAAGCTAAAAAAATAGAAGAACACATACAATATATTAAAGAAATACAGCATTAGGCGATAGTAAACTTTATCCCAACCATCTGAAAAATATGTAATATTAACATTCCAAATATATCAATTGTACAGCACTTGAAGCGAAAGAAGTAAATTTACATTACTGTACTCGAGATATATACATAAGAGCCTTGCTTGTACAAAATTCATTCAAAAGTTGTATTACTAGACACTCGGACAATTCGAAAAAGTATGAAAAAGAATGTTAAAAGCTAATCACAGAAATTGGCAAATTCTTTTTTATAATTAGATTTCAAATATGAATTGATATCAAGTTTTGTAACATGATCTCATTGTAACTGAATGCTAATCTTTATAATTTATCAACCTGCCATATCCCTGATTGGTGAAGTCACGCTAGGATGGGTGCACTGTTAAATTATTTTCAAAGTGGACGAGGCACTTATCTAAGGGTTCCTAACTGACATCAACCCCATCGATGGTGTTTAATGAAATATAAAATTTAGAACAAAAGTTCCAAGCTTCAGTAACAAATATTGTTTGTTCAATATACAAAATCAGCAACAAACGTTGATTTGAATTTAGCAGTAACGCTGCATGTAAAAAAATAAGGAGCACTCACTTAATTGCCTTTAAATAATATAGATAATAATCAGAATGGAAATTTCCTTTTTAGTATTGAAACCAAGTTAGTCAGATGAATGTTAATTAGTTGTAGGCATTTTGTGTGAAAGAAAAAATCAAATCGTTTAACATTTATAAACAAGATGACGTGACTGATCTGATCAGCTGGAACTGTAGCTCATCCTACAACTTCAGCCCAGAAAATTAGATTGTTATTATACAGTAAAGTTTGTCGACCTCAACTGTACATAACAAGGTAGGTTGCTGACTAACTCAAGTAGCTGCAATATGTGTGACTACTATGCCCAAGGTCTGGGTTCGAATTCGATACGGTCCGCTTGAAAAATGTTATGCGAGCATTTTTCACAAAAATACACCATGTTCGGATTAGAGATAAAATGGGGGTCCCGCATGTGGGTGTAGTCATGTATGCTGTTTGGAACAGCAAGCGTTCGGCAAAATTCAAACCTTCAGGTAAAAAAGCTCATCTCCTGGTGAATGTAGTACTTCGGGCTGAACATTGAAAAATCGAATATAGTGACTATTGGAAATTATTAGACGTTCCCGAGGTAGGACATACACACTTTTTATAATAAAGAGTCGAAGTTTCAGCAACCTTTGTCGTTTATTATAAAGTTCCTACAACGAAACATTTAATAAATAATATAAACAATTTGTCTAGGTCTTACAATGTGTTCTCACACGGGTTATTTGGCCTCTTAATCGGAACTCTTAATCGATACCAATATTTTCATAAGTCAAAGTTCTGGTAACTAACAACAAATTTGGCATATATCGTACATTTACCTACTTTACCTAAAATAATGGCAGCGGAGACGCGTGCACGATCAAGTTTACAAATTTATATAACACACGCAAGACAATGCAATAAGTCTTTCTAACATTCTCCCCCCTGGTAAGGAGACCGTCGAATAGGGGCACCTTACCACCTTGTTTACGATTTCACGTCGAGGACGGCCACTTTAGCTGCTGCCCGTGTATAAATACCAGTTGCAGTTTGAACAATAACTTGTCGAACCTGCTTGCCTGTTCCATCACTCTTAACTTCTATAACGCGTCCTTTTTTCCACGATTGTCTCTCTTTTTCGTCCATAATAACAACGATATCGCCCTTTTCAACTGCTTTAACATTTTCATACCATTTTGTAGTTCGATTCATTTCAGGCATATATTCCCTGATCCATCTGCCCCAAAATCGATCTGCCAATGCTTGAGAAAACTCCCAGCTTCTTATAAGTGTATCAGAACTATCGTCAAAGGGTCTGAATGGCTTGGAAGCTCCCGAGTTGCCAAGTAAAAAATGATTTGGCGTTATAGCCTCTTCTGCTTCCATAAGAAAACATTGTAGGACTTCGTCATTGGGATTCCTGGTTGGCATGGAGAAAAATAAGCACTTCTTAATGGACCTTACCAGACGTTCCCAACAGCCTCCTGTATGAGGAGCTAAGGGCGGATTAAATACCCAATGTATTCGATCAAATTCATTTTGATAATCATTTATATCGACAGTTTTGTAAAGTCGACGTAGTTCATTGTCCACTCCTCGAAAATTACTCCCATTATCACTACGAATCTCAAGTGGCATACCCCTTCTCGCGATAAAATTTCTTATAGCCATTATGCACGATTTCTTGTCTAGACTGTATACAATTTCCAAATGAACGGCTCTGACTGTTAGGCAAGTAAAAAGCGCTACCCACCTTTTTTCTGAGCGACGACCAACCGCTACCATTAAGGGGCCGAAGTAATCCAGCCCAACATATGAGAACGGCGCAAGATAGGACGCTACTCTAGCATAAGGATGGTCGCCCATTTTTGGTGCTTGAGGTCGGGCACGTTCATTTTTACACTTCTGACAGTAGGATCTAACTTTTTTTAGTACAGCGCGAAGTTGATATATGACAAATTTTTGTCTGATCTCGTCGACAGTTGTTTCATGATGATAGTGATGAAATCTGCAGTGGTAATGTTGCACGATCAAGTGGGTTACGTAGTGATCTGTAGGCATTATGATTGGATTTACAGCATCATAAGTAGTGCCAAGTATACGGTTTGCGCGCACACGCATTCTCAGTACCTTATTGTCATCTAAAAACGGCGTAAGGCGGTACAAGTTACTATTTTTGTCGAGCGGTCGTTCAGCATCACTAGATAGACTTGCAATTTCAGATGAGTACACTTCATGCTGTACTTGTCGATACAATTCGTCTTCGGACCGTCGTATCTCAACCACTGTAAGGGCGCCTTTAATTCGTGGATTTCGCTTTATCCAAGTAAAGAAACGTAACGTATAAGCTACTGTACGAACCAATTTCCGCCATTTGGAGAACCTTCCATAATCAGGCACAACTTTTGAGTTCATACAACTTTCATATGATGTATCATGCGTCATCATTGGCGTTAATTCCTCATCGGTACAGTTAGAAGTAGTAGAAATTTGCGATACTGGCCAGCTACTCTCCGCCTGATAAAGGAATTCTGAAACATCAAACCATCTACTTGCAGTGGAAATTTTGGGTTGCGTTTTCCATTTAGTCGCTTCATCTGCCACATTCGAACTTGAAGGTACCCAACGCCATTCAGATAGAGCTGTCGTCTCTAGGATTTCGCTCACGCGAAATGCAACAAACTGCTTATAACGCTTGTGATCTGATGACAGCCAGTGCAACACATCTGTAGAATCACTCCAGAATATCCGGCGATTAATGTTAATACTATGGGCATGATCAATTGAAGTAGCCAAGCGAGATCCAATAACGGCTGCTTGTAATTCAAGCCGCGGGATCGTAACACACCTTTGTGGCGCAACCCTAGTTTTTGCGCCAACTAGTCGACATCTAACGCCACTATTCGTTGCAATTCGAAAGTACGCTGCTGCTGCAAACGCATTTTCGCTAGCGTCAACAAAGACATGCAGTTCGACAGATTCGTACCCCACAAGCGAATAGCACCTTGGGATCCGTATTTGTTGCAAGTCTGGTAAGAGACTTGTCCACTTTAACCACCGCCTATAAAGATCGTCAGGAATAACTTCATCCCAAGACACATTTGCTTTCCAAATATCTCTAAGTAGAATTTTAGCGTAGGCAATGTAGAACGCAACTAATCCATGTGGATCAAATATCATCATGACTATTCTTAACACTTGTCGTTTTGTGGGTCGGACCCTGTCAATTATAATTCCTTTACCTAGTCTTTCTACATCAACATGAAAATAAAAACAGTCATCACTTGTGGACCACGACATACCGAGAACTTTGGCGCCATCAGTATCACTGCCTAAATTCAAATTCTTTGACTGGTTAGGGCTTTCACAACTCATTGCTTTTAAAAATGCTGATGAGTTGGATACCCAGTTTCGAATTTCAAATCCGCCGGCAGTATGAATACGAATAACGTCGTTGGCAACAGTTATTGCCTCACCACTATTCGGAAATCCATTTAACCAATCATCTAAGTAGTGGTTGTCACAAATAGCACGGACTGCTCTGGGATATTCGTTTGTATAGAGTGCTGCATTTTTATTCTTCACGAATTGAGCACAACTAGGTGAGCAAGTTGCTCCGAAGGTCATTACCTGCATAACATACACCTCCGGAGTTTTTGCTTTGTTTGAACGCCATAGAAATCTTTGAGATGCTTGATCAGAGCTACGTATACCAATTTGATGGAACATTTCTTTTATGTCTGCTGCTACAGCAACTGGACGTTCTCGGAATCGGTGCAGAATATCTGAGAGAGGCTGCAATAAATCCGGACCTTTCAGCAGGACGGAATTGAGCGAGACACCATTGACTTCCGCCGCTGCGTCCCATACCAAACGTATTTTTGTCGGCTTATTAGGATTAGTCACTGCAAATATAGGTAAGTACCATGTTCGCGGGCAGACAGTTTTAATTTCTTTGGCGCTAAGTTTTCTAGCGTATCCCTTCTGCACGTAGCTCTCAATTTGTGCTTGTAGGTTTTGCGCCAAGGCAGGTTCCCGATTCATTTTCCGCTCCAAACTTAAAAGCCGACGCATGGCAAGTGGGTAACTGTTTGGAAGTTCAATCTCGTCATATCGCCACAATAAACCGGTGACGTAGCGATTCCCATTTTTGATAGTAGATTTTTCCATAATTTGTTTGGCTCTACGGTCTTCCTTTGATTGTATAGGTTCTGTGGGACACTTGACACCGAAATTTTCCGTTGAGAAAAACTGCAGCACTTGTACATCTAATTTATCGTATTCGTGTTTGCTAGTAATATGGAAAATAGGATTTAGTGTCTCCCGACCGTTTGATCCAACGTGTACTGAACCGAATATTGTCCAGCCTAAACGAGTCTGTGCGGCTACTGGCTCCCCCCAACCACCTTCACGTATTCTTAGTGGGACACCAAGCTTCCAGTGTTTCAAACCTATTAAGATCCTGGGCTTAGTGTTGTGATATTGCTGAAACGGAATGCCCTTCAAATGGCGAAAAGCAGTATCCGCATTATCAATGGTTAGAGATTGAATAGGTAGATCGAGTGTTTCTACGGTATTCACGTCACTGATTCGAAATTTCTGACAATTAAAACCTACACATGAAATGTCTAAGGAAACTACTTTACTCCGTTTCTCCAGTCTTGTAGTATTACCCGTCCATTTTAGACAAAGATCAGTTTCAGGTCCATCGAGGTTTATATCATTGGCAATCTCTCGGTCGAGTAATGTCAGCGACGACCCTTCATCAAGAAATGCGTAAGAGCAGATACTTTTTGTGGGTCCGTGCAGAATTACGGGTACAATTCGAAAAAGTAACTTTCTAGATGCTATCTCCGTGTTGACGGTAGTAGCCACAACACCTAAAGCAGGAGTCGTGATTACAGCTGGTTCATGTATATTCGGATCGTGTAATAACGGATGATGCTTATATGTGCAACCATTTTCACCGCAATCCCTGTATACACGACAGCGTCTTACATCATGACGTCTTAAACATTTTCTACATAACTTAAATTTGCCTTTTAACTCCAATCTATTTTTTAAAGGCATTTCTAAAAACTTATCACACTCAGAAGGTGTTTTACATGTGCCCGTACAAATCAGACATGAAACTATTCTTTGACCAGTATTGTGTGGCATAGCGTTAGAAGCATGCGCGGCGTGAAAGTGCTTTGAATTATTTCTGGATCGGCGGTCAACTTTATCTTCTGTTATGCGACTGTTGAGTTTTGGTAACTTATACGGAACAACTAAACCGGCGGCTTCAGATTTATTGGCTAGCCATGCATTGAATAGGAATAGATTAATTATTTCCGTCGTGCTTAGCGTGTATTCGGCCCACTGCAGTTTTAATGTGCCACATAGTTTTTCTACAAGCTCTAAGAGCAGTTGGGGATTGTCGCTGTACGTATTCATATCAGCAGCTTTCATAAGCGAACACAAGTGCTGTACTGATAAAGAAAAATCGACAATTGAGTCCATTCGGTCTTCCCTAACACCTGGTTCTTCTCGAAGTTGATCGATTATAATGCGAAGAATCTGCTCTGGGCGACCACAATGTGACCGAAGAATTGCTAGTACATGTGGTACTGATTCTGCAAGCAACAACTTTCCCTCTACTAACTGAGCGGTTCTACCGGTCAGGCAACGTTGTAATCTTCCTAAATTTTCCTCATCTGAAAATTTACACATTTTTGTTGATCGAACATAGCTGGAAATAAACATAGGCCATTGTCTTGGATTGCCGTCGAACTTAGGAAGATCGTGCGAATTTGACTGACGTATGACAATTTGTTTCATTGAAAGATTAATTTCTTCGTCTGGATCAGTAGCGGACACGTGAAGACTGGTACTATTTACAAAGTCCTTTTGTGTTCGTGCTAATAGCCAAGGTATGGGTGCGGCTGATTTAACGGGTGCGTAAGGAAAGTGCTCGTTTTTGAGTGTGCTAGACAACCGTTTTACAGAGGACAGTTGTATTTTAGCAGGCGACTGCCGGACTTTTGTAGAGCTTTGACTGATATCATCAGCGTCGTCGCACTTTTGCATAGTTGTAAGTGATGGGGCACCGTTGCTTGAATTATGAATGTAGGTATTTCTTTCGTGTTTTTCATCAAAGCTCACCCGAGCTTTCTGCGTGCTGTCTACCCATTCTGACGTTCTTTGTTGTGCAACCTCCTTGTCATCACTATTCGTTCCACAGAGACTACCCTCGTGCGCACGTTTTAAAATGTCGTGCTTCTTTCGTAAATATTCTAACTGTAGCAAACGTTCCTCTTCGAGCAAGTACAATTCTAATCTCTGTTTATTTGTAACTTGAGACGATAGTGATCCGGGTTTACAATTTCTTTCATTGCTGTCGTCGCTTTTCGAACATGAGTTGTTTACATGGATGGTGGTGTTTGGTGCGTTTCCAACATCCTCAGCCGAACATAATATATTTGGTAGCTGATTACTTTCACCTGTTAGCAAAACTATGTTTGTATTAGATGCAGAGTTCGCCTGTACTTCTGGAAGTTTAGGTCGACAACTACGACAAATCCAATTTTTTGTTGGTGTTTCTGAACGCAACTGTAAACAAGATATGTGATATCGCATGGGGCATAATGAACACGCCATCATGGAGTCACTATCACATTGTTCGCATCGAGGACATCTTCCCTTTAGCAGTGAATTTGATGTAGATATCATTTTAGTTTTCTATTATGTCAATTTCGGATCTGTCACAGTATTAACTCAATATTAATCACTCGTCAAATTTTGACAGTAGATAACTTCAAACTCATCTAATACCTTGACTTTTTAGGATGATTTCGTATAAGATGAAACTAGTCAGTTAATTGAACTTTATAAGCTATTGGTAATTACAAGACGTTCCCGAGGTAGGACATACACACTTTTTATAATAAAGAGTCGAAGTTTCAGCAACCTTTGTCGTTTATTATAAAGTTCCTACAACGAAACATTTAATAAATAATATAAACAATTTGTCTAGGTCTTACAATGTGTTCTCACACGGGTTTTTTGGCCTCTTAATCGGAACTCTTAATCGATACCAATATTTTCATAAGTCAAAGTTCTGGTAACTAACAACAAATTTGGCATATATCGTACATTTACCCACTTTACCTAAAATAATGGCAGCGGAGACGCGTGCACGATCAAGATTACAAATTTATATAACACACGCAAGACAAAAGTCTTTCTAACAGTGACTAACCCAAGTAATGGGTGAGGTAAGCACTTAGGAGTCAAAGTGCTATTGCAAGAGAATATTTGACTTACAGGGTTTTCCAATTGCTTTTCACTGTTTCTCAATTGCTTTTCACTTTATATTATTTACGATTTCCATTTCTCAAATGATTGTCATTTCTTATCATTAAACCTTACTTATAAATTATAGCTGAACGTGCGCGTAGACAAAATAATAAAATAAGTAATGAAATTCGCGATATAGTAATTAATCTAATGAATCGTGGATTGTGGTCACGCAAATTGGACAACAATTTAATATTTTACCTGATACTTTAAGAATTATTTACGCTGTGCGTAAGAGAACAGGTCAACGGGCGAAACTAACAGAAGGCCACAGAAATCAGATCTAAAATGAAGACAAGAAGGAAACTATATGTAATTGGTTAGATTTGGATTGCATACAAACATTGCAAGTCTTAAGGTCAAGTACCTTAGGGAATGACTAGGATTTCAATTTCTACAATTAACAGGACATTGGAGGAATTTCACTATTCTCTAAAGAGGGTAAAAAATATTCTAGAAAGAAGAAATTTTCCAGAGGTTATTCAGAAACCATTTGGTATGCTATAAAGTACAATAGAATTTGTGCACAAAAGAGAAAATATTTTTCATTTATGAATTCGGAATTCGGGTTTATTCAAGAGAGAATTATGAAAGATCTGCATGAAATGTACCAGATCATGTGAAAGTTCAAATAAGGGGTAAAAATCGTTTAACTGCTGCTGCAGTGAATGCAAATTCGTTGTATTTATTTCAATTGTAAGTTAGATCATATAATGTGGAGTATTTCACCGAATTTTTGGTTAATTTAATTAATCATTTGCAAAATAATGGAATTGATGGTCATGGATAATGTAGGATTTTACAGAAACGCTGATCTTGTGAACACGATCAGAAATCACGATCATAATGATGTCTACATTTCTCCCTATAGTCCATTTCGTAATCCGATCGAGGAATTATTTAGCCAGTGGAAGAATAGTATTAAGCAAAGACAATCAAACAATGAAGATTAATTATATGTTGCTGTACATGTTGCATCAGAATCTGTAAGTCTGGCAAATTGTTTGAGTTATATGCAACACGGAATCTTGGTTAGGAGATTGTTTGGAACACAAAGAAATTTTTGCTGAATGTTGAATTTGTTAAATATAATTCCTTAGAATAAATTTCATTTAAATCTACTTTTAGAGTTAATTCTATATTGTGTGCCAGAAAAAATCAGAAAATGCAATTGATAGATAGTGAAACTTATTTGACAAAGGGGAAAGTGTTTTGATAACAGTGTGACAGATGGGAAAGTTAATTGGCAGATCGTGATAGTTATTGTTACAAAGTGAAAAGCAAATAAGAAACCCTGTAATCGGTAATTTTATTGAATGAATCTGTAATACCTGTGTGAAAAATTCAGAACGAAAAACTTAGTATAGCTTTACAAATGGCTGTCCTTTTCTGAGAAACTTGATCTCTCAATTATGAATACATTATAATTGATGAGGCGTTACCATGTTGTTCAAATTTAAAAGTTGTTGTATAAGAAATATGGAGAATTAAAAGTTTGGTGGTTTTCAAAATGAGGTATACTTCGTGCTAAATAGTATGTCGTAATTTTTTAGTTCGTATATAGCTTTTTAGAGTAAAATTTTTGTGTCTTATCATAATTAAATCTTAACTTACCCCAAAGAACTTTTTGACGAAAATTTCCTTTGTGAAGCCAACGTCTCCATTATTATGTGCCAAACAGCGAAGGACTCCTTCGTAGCCAGAATAAATATCAGGATAATCACATTGTGCTGGTTTTTCACACATGTCACATAGATTACTGTATCTTTCCTCTGCAAACAAAACACGATAAATAAGTTATCAGCGCAAAAAGATTTGTAAACGCACTAAGTTTTTTGTTGACCTCTGGATCAAGAGACCATTTTCCTACTATGCAGGATTTGTTGAAGAAATTTGAAAATGCTTTCAATTCATTTTCTCGTGGAGAAATGTCTGGTTCTGCTAAATTTCCAATAAGTCCCATATTCTTGAGCTTGGTGAGAGGAACTTTGTATCCAACATTGCGGCCAACTCCAGTGTGGCATGATTTTAATCCTCGAAGGTCTTGTATGCTATCAAGCTTCAAGTCTTTGTGGATAAGAACAACACCTTCGTATCTAAATTCACCTGAAAAATATTTTTATAAATAGATTGAAATATGAATTTGAATTCTGTGACACGATTTAAATTAAATATGATAAAAACCCCTTCACCATAAATTATTTTAAACTAGATGTGTGTTTCTACCACAGTTTCCAGTGAGGTTCAGATTCAAATTACAATTTATTGATCAATGTTATAGATACACTGCATTGTAATTTTCGTGTCTTATATTGTGCATAAACTTGACTCATTTATTTCTGAAGTACTTGCAATACTGAGTTTAAGCAATTTACTACAGTTAAGCAATTTTGAAAAGACATAAAACACACATTGGTGTAATTAACTTCTTTAGGTATTCCACAATTTTATAGCTGTAGCAATAATGTTACGTATTGATTTACAAGTCCATTATTAATTAGTATTAGTCATACACATTTTAGCCTTTGTTCAATATCGATGCAGTCATATTTCCTGATGACCAATTCTCACGAGAAAGTTAACAGGAAACATGAAACACGCACGATACGGCCAACCAAGAAATTCAGATTAGTAAACCAGTGGCAAACCACTATCTGTATGTTCTCATTAATATTTCAGGGAAACATTTATCATGTTAGATATGATTGTTTATAAAAGTGGTAGCGACTGGCTAACTATGGCTCTTCGCTCTGCTCTCTTCCCTTTAGTTAGTCTGTCTCCGAGTGACCTCAGCGGTCATATTAATACAGTATAAAAATGTAGTCAAGCAGCGAACCGCACGTCCCCTTAAGGGAGGCGGCGAATACTTCTTAGCATGACATTAGTATAGGAATGTTTGGTAAACAGCCATTCAATTAGATTTTAGTTACACAAAAATTAAAAGCAACACGCATCCTAACTCAGGTATTTTAAGATAGTGATAGGGAAATTTTCAAGGAATGTGTCATCGTAAACAGAAACAGGATAAATAAGGTAATTTGAAATTATCTCAATGTTAACTTTATAATTATATCCAAAAAGGCAGACATCTTTCAGTCAGGCAAAGATTTTAGTATTGATGTATATTTATCCGGCACAGCTATCAATAAAATCAACGTACCCGATGATGGACGTTGAGGTAGGAGTGACTTACGAAGGGTCATTCTAGTTGTACGAAAATAATAGGGTATAACCCTGTATAGGTAGTAGTCGTCAGTAATACGACAATAGTGTAATAAGGTATCGAAAATTCGTTTTACGATAACGATACTAGGACAGTACAAGTCCAGATAAACCGGTTCGTACAATTGCTGTGAAAATTTAATTAAGGAACAACTAGCGAGATTTTAGGTTGAAAGATAAGTCAAATTAAATGTATGTAATTGATACCATATTTTAAAAATAGGGATGTAATTCAAAATCTAACCAATTCAGTCACTTGGAAATTATAAAACCAAATGACTATAAATGAACTGGTCATATCGCACTTACAGCTTATATATACAATTTCTACACTAGATCACAAGTAGAACAATCAGGTTACATGAGTTATATTATAAAAATTATCATGTGTATTTTATGTATTTCGTTTTCATTCTCCACCACGGACACTCAAAATAAGCGTACCAAGTTGAAAGGTCGCTGAGTGTGAGATATTAAATAGTCAATTTCTATTTAACGCATCTGCCTGCTAGAGACTGTGCAAGTATGCTATGGGATCGCACAGCCCACTCGGTTAATTTGGAAGATCGCTAAGTGTAAAAACACTACGATCGGAGGTTCGAATCCTCACCGAGGCAACTTAAAGTTTTTGTGTATTCTTGTGTTTACGTACGTACGATGTTGATATATGATGATAAATGTATTGTTTATCTTGTGTGGAGCCTAGCAGAAGCACCGTGATTTAATTTGTATTTATTGAGTTAAAGCATATATGATGTTATATGTATAAAAGGGTACCCAAGTTAAGAGTAAAATAAAGAGAAGCATAGAAGCTTCCAAGTAAAAGAAAAATACCATAAATATAATATACCTCAAAGTTTGTTAACCGGATCTCAAGCTACCCTAGTAGACCTTCAATTTTTGTAATATAAATATATTTATTTAATTCCTTTAACATAAAAATTAGCCTAAAATTCACTTACAAAGAAAACAACTAACTACACTGCGAAACGAGTTCTGCTCCAGTGAAACAGTAGACCATTTTACCTGCTTATTCAATTATTTTTCTCAAACGCTATCCGCTTTTATACTCAACTACTGTTGCCACCGAAAAGAACTACGTTTGTCCTAAATTAACACAAGTGTACAAAGGACACGCAAAACTCTTTAGTTTTGAAGAGCTATCAGAATTAAAGACACAATTTTTAAATTTCGTTTTGAGAATTATTTTTGATGAATCAATCCATATAAAAGAAAGGTCACTTTAGTCCAAATACCTACCGATATTTTACATACAATTATTAGCATTATCTACCTATTAAGATTTTTATCTTTTTGACATTACATTTCGACATAATTTTTTCATATTCCTCTTTTGCTGGTATGAGCCAAAACCACACTCATACAGACAGTTAACAAGATTTTGAAAAGTCTAAATTAATTTTTTATAAAGATATTACTTATTTTATATGGTCATGAATACCATGGCTGGAGAGAAATAGCCAACCTTTCCAGACTCTAATTTTGAGCAAAACTTAACTGCTGGAGAAACCTAGCCAACTTCTTCAGATTTAAACAGTTTTGGAACCATTGGTTAATACATGTTAAGCCGAAATCATAGTAATATTGAACCTTTTTCTTCTTTTGTCAAAAGTCCTACCTAAATAAATAAACCATTCAATGACAATTATTTTTATATTGAAAATACATATTTTTTATTTAAAGTCATTACTTTAAAAATTTCCTTTGACGATTTTATAAGCAAACTTTTGCTTTACCTTTTGAATTTTATCTTTACGTACACACGTGCAGAACGTGTGCTTCGTTTTTTTAAATATTTGTAAGACTCAATGGGACAACGAGACGTTGACGTATTCCGCTCTTTTTCCGACTGAGTCATAATTATTTTTCTTCTTTAATGTTAACTTTAACTTAGTATAAGACATTACCAATACTTTTACAAATCCTATGAAACGATAGTTCGTTTCTCTATTGTACAACATAACTGCTTTACTAATGAACTTTAGATTTATTTTAACTATAAGTGTATCACTAAAACAAACCTCTCATACCTTAACTCTGTTTAAGCAACCAAGAGTATCTTTCCTAACTACTAACTGACTATGTTAGTTCATGGCGGACCACGCTGAATAAATTAAAGAACCAGTATACCAAAACCAAGCTAGCTCAATCCAATAAGAACCAACAACCATAATACCAATTTCCATAACGGAATCAACAATTACTGCACATTACTGGAACCTGTCCAGATAGCAATTTTGTTTTTGAAAAATGGGACCCCATAAACTATGGCAAGGCACCCAATACATTAAACCTTCGTACTACCTCAACAAGCAGACACCCAACTGGTTACAAAGTTCTGCATGAATGAACATCAATGGAATACAGACGCAAACACATGGTCAATTCCAAAAATGGTTAATATGGTTACCTAGAAAACTTTTCGATACATCCTAATGTACCCTTATGGTCTTTGTGGGTCTAATGGATAAGCACGTACAAATCTTAGTCAACACCAACCCTATTTATGGGCCAACACGGTTTAATTGGATATCAACTTTGTTAATCAACCAAATCGATCAATATAGTGAGCTTCGATTCAAATGGTTATAATAGCTTGATGACATCGCAACACACGACAAATAACTCTCAGCAACTGGTTCACAAACAACATCGTCACGCTCCAGCCATGAACACACATTTATCTTTGTAAGCCTTTTTATTTATTTTAACAACTTGTTATTCATTAAGATTTTGTACTCTGATTACTACTAGGTATATTCAGTTTGATATCTACCTAATCTTATATTTAGATTTTTATATATTTTTATTTGAAAATCAAACCCTGAATGTTCGATATATTAATCACGATATAATATTCGTTATTATTGTTTACAAAATTTAAACATTTTATTTTTACAATTTCAAACTTTTATAACCTTAACTATGTAATGTAAATCATCAGTAACTATCTTCTTACCCACATTATCTAACACGCACCTTATTACTATATTTAGTACAATTTTCTAAATTCCGGGTCGAAATTTCTTAAACGGGGGGGATGTGTTACGTATTGATTTACAAGTCCATTATTAATTAGTATTAGTCATACACATTTTAGCCTTTGTTCAATATCGATGCAGTCATATTTCCTGATGACCAATTCTCACGAGAAAGTTAACAGGAAACATGAAACACGCACGATACGGCCAACCAAGAAATTCAGATTAGTAAACCAGTGGCAAACCACTATCTGTATGTTCTCATTAATATTTCAGGAAACATTTATCATGTTAGATATGATTGTTTATAAAAGTGGTAGCGACTGGCTAACTATGGCTCTTCGCTCTGCTCTCTAGTTAGTCTGTCTCCGAGTGACCTCAGCGGTCATATTAATACAGTATTAAAATGTAGTCAAGCAGCGAACCGCACGTCCCCTTAAGGGAGGCGGCGAATACTTCTTAGCATGTAAGTAATCTTTTTATGTAACTTAATTGTAAGGCTGATCCTGTACAAATGCTGCTCGCTTATTTATTATATGTATCATACTTTAGCTTTATTCCAATCATTCTTACCCCAGCTTAGATTGAGTGGTCATTAGAGTAACGAGGACTATGTTCCTCTAGTTATTGTCACCAGGGTGGTGACTGGTGGAAGCCCCCAAATAAACAAGGCGTGTAGAAGTAGGTGACTGGTAGGCGGTCCCGCAACTGTAACTAATTACAGTGCTACGTTAAGAGTAAACCCTTAAAAACAGCACACTTAACAATTGGTCAGTTTACCCCGTAACAATAACAAAATTTCATAATACCAACTATTTGCTTTACAACATAATCAGTTTCTCTAAATTTTGTTAGTTTTTGGACAATAGTCATTATTAAAAATTAAACAAAACTCATAATTAATATGTTATGGGTATAGAATTATAATTTACAGAGTTATTTACCAGATTAAATCTCAAATTTGCATATAAAATATGTTCACAGAATCCACCATGGGTCATTAATACTGGAATATTTTAGAGGAAGAATATAATAACCTTGTAACGTACTTATTTCTATTTAAAAATTAAATAACCTTTATTAAAACAACAAACATTATTTTTACAGACTTGTACTGTAACCTTGACTGTATTTATTCATAAAACTTGTTTGACTGAATATATATGTGAGAATTGTTCACCACAAGAGTTTAAAATATATTTACCTTCAGGTTCGTCGTATGTTCTAACTTCCTCAAAAACTGCAAAATCTTGGTTAGGTAGTTTTGCAGCGACAAGCATGTCCTCTGGTTCTGCTGCAATGAAATCAGCTTTTCGGTCCTTTACTGTTTCCAGACATTCAATTCTGAAATTAAAACCTTGTTAATGCATCGATTTCATCGTCAATACAATATGAATTTAAATATTTGCTTGTGTTACAAATTTCTAGACAAAGAAACCTTTCAGGGAAACTGAAAGCTTTAAATTTTTGCATTGTGAATACAAGTAATAATTCAGCTGCAAAGGTGGTTAATCATAGCAAACGGGTTCTAATTCTTCTAATTTTGGCAGTAAAAAAATCAAGAGCTTTCATTCCAAAGATTTTTATTTACACTGGTTGATATTCATTTAACTTATACACCGAGACAAGATTAGGAATATGGGGTTTATGAAAAGGGTAAAATATAAATGGTGGTTTAAATTAGTAAAAAGTTGCACGCATGAAAGTCCATTACTATTTACTATTTTCAACAATTTTTAAAAGTACTGTTTTGGATTTTTTTGTGTTCTAATTTTTTACCTATTTAAAAAAATATTAAAAATTGAAAGGTATTTTCTTATTGTCACTTTTTGAACTCAGCATAATGGGGTTTTCAAATTTTTGATCCAACGTTGTGTCTACAAAAGCCTTTATCAATTGTGTTTTTTGTATGGCTGCAAACAAAGAAACACCCTGAAGTAGGTAGCAACTTTTATTATAGATTCAACAGTGTATTATATATTATGCTCAAAAGAGGGTAGCAACTGTTTCAGTACTTGCAGTGGTCTTGGTATAGCATTCTAAGACACTACTGCGATGTGGAAAGCAATGGAAGACCACCACATTACTTCCCAAGTAAACAGCGTACCAAAAACTTTTTCAAAATGAAGATAAAAGATTCCAGAGTTAAATTTGTCCCCATTTGGATCTCCTGGGAGAAACTACTTCGGAGGATGTGATCGGCAAGTTAAATAAGAAAAAAAGAAGGACTGGGAACAGCTAGCAAGCCGGGGCTTTGAGTATTAGAAGCATGAGTAAAGTAAGTAAGCTAGAGAATTTGAAAATTGAAACCGATAGGTTAGCATTAGATACAGTAGGGATTAGTGAAGTTTGGTGGCCAGAGGCGGGGGATTTTTGGAGTGGAGACTTTAGGATAATTTACACCGGATTGGAAGTAGGTAATTTGGGTGTGCGAATAGTTATGTGGTAAAAGATAGGACATTGTGTGGAAAATAATTTATAAAAGAATGAATGAGTACTCATGGTAAGAGTAGAATCACAAAAATACGCCCTCGTTCAGATGAGACAAAATGGAGGTTCCGTGTGTGAGCATTATCACGCATATTAGAGATTGCTACCTGCATTGGAACAGCAAGGGTTTGGTAAAATTCAAAATATTCCACGTAAAAAACTCGCTTTCTGGCCAATGTAGAAAATTAGAAAATCAAATTTAGTGTTTCTGAAGAAGAGACTCAACATGAAGATAGTACTGGTAGGAAAAAATTTCAGGTTCTTATCATGATTGCTACAAAGAAACGATCAAAAGACTCACGAAAATACAAAAATGTTGTTCAGTTTGCGAAAAGCCAGTCTGCGATGAACACAGTGTATTGACAATTAAATGTATATTACGCTAAATAAATGTAAATATATTCCTGAAAGTTATTGTAATTGTTTGTTTATTAACCCGTGTTACTTCAATGAAGTATTTGTCAATGATATTAATTAATTTCTGAGTTAAAACATCATTTGTCATCTAGTATGTATCCATGTGTGCCCGTTAAGCATATGTAACATCATTTAGTTTAGGTTCAAACATTTTGAAAAGAAATTACCAGTACGTTTATAGCTTCTAAAAGTATTAAAGAATAGAAATTTGAAGACTCCGCTTGAGATTTCAGTTGTTATTCAAATTATAACGAAAAATTTGACAAGATGGGCACTCAGGTATTCGGGTGTGTACATAAAGATTAAGTGCAGTTGTAATAAATCCTCCAGGAAAGTTTCCATCAACAATTTTTATTGACCTGCTATCAATAATCCTAAGAAAAAAGCATTTCCTAGATAACCGTTATAATAATAATATTTATATATAATTAAAAAAGTGTCAATAGAAAACCTTGGAAATCGAATAACAAATTTATCTCACACTTTGTTCCTCCATTTATAGACAAATGCAAATCCCATTAGTTAAGATTATAAATATCGCTTGATAAACAAGTTATTCAAACAAGTAAATATTTTTTCATTATGTTTAAATCAAGTAAGAAGCCTTGAAACTATGTCAAAGACCTTACTTAATATATATTAAAACTAGTAGGATTAAATCAGCATTTTAATTAAAAAGGAATTGATTTCTATTTTTCAAATAATATCTTTGTGTAATAAACTTATTTAATCAAGCATAACATTAATATGGGAAAAACAAATGAAAATATCTTAGTTTAAACTACAACCTCAGATGTATAAACCAGTATCACATTCTCATAAACTTGTACAGAATGATTCTGTAATTCTTTAGACATTTTCTAAAATCGTTCTGTGTTCGGTGAGTGTCATTCCTTAAAGGATAGTAAATTCACTTTCACATAGAGAAGCGTTTTGAACGAACTAAGCAGACCCGACGTATCTCTTCAAGACGTATTCTAAATTATTTTACCTTCTGCACATAAATTTCTGCTACATATTACCACATAACTGTTTTGTGTGAACACGTCTTGACTATTACTTTGTAGTTTCAGTTGGTCTGATGTGTTTCAAGAGGGTTATAACGTAGGTACAACTCCCTTTGTCTTGTTTGCAGTAGATTCATTTACAAGGCAAAGGAGTTATAACAGAGTTGTAGTACCGACAAAGCTGGATGAAAGCAGCACCCATAAATAGGCGGCTAAAATTACGAACATGCCCCTATACAGGGTTTGTTGCGTCAAAGTTGACAAATTCAAGTGTGTTTATTGACCACCAACTCATAAAGTAAACGGACAACTTCTCAGTAAAACTGATAGGCAATATCAAACCACGAAGCTACTTAATCGCTTGGCCACTATGGCAATTGCCAAGTGATCAAAAAACATTGCTTTATGGGGTTTATTGGAATAAATACACTACATGTAGTGGCACAAAACCCATTTTTCAAATTTGATTGTAGTCCTCAGAGTAAGCTGATAGTTAATATCAAATCGTAAAGGTACACTTAAAGAATTATATACGCGATCGTTTAGCTTCGAATGTATTTACCAAATTATCGAAAAAGATTGCTTTAATGCATTTGATAGAATGAATACAACATAATAAGGGGCATAGAATCCACTTTTCAAAACTTAATGTACCCCTCAAAGAAGGCTGAAAGTTAATATCAAACTCTATAAATTCCCACAGAGTACTACACGCCATCGTTTGTCCACAATGGCATTTGTCAAATTATCAAAATACATTGCTTCACCACGATTATTAGAATGACAGCAACACATTCAGAAGCAGAAAACTCATTTTTCAATATTGCTTGTATCCTCCATGGAAGGTCGAATGTTAATATCAAATACGTCGTAAATTCCATAGTGTTATGTGCGATACCATGTTATCAAAAATATTGCTTCATCGTTTTATTAGAATGAATACTGCATATTCAGAAGCACTAAACCTATTTCTCAAAATAGATTATACACTCAGGGAAAGTTGATAGTTATTGTTATAAAGTTATACGCAACGGTTTGGCCGTTTGGCCATATGGCATGTACCAAAGTTATCAAAAAACAGTGCTTCATCGAATTTATTAACATTAATACAGCACATACAGAGGTACAAAATTCAGTTTCAGCATTGATTGCACTTCTTAGGGAAGCTGAAAATTAATATCAAACTTCGTAAATTTCATATAGTATTATACGCGGTCGTTTTCCCGGTTTGGCATTTTCCAAATGATCAAAAACCAGCGCTTCCTCGCATTTATTAGAATTAATGCAGCACAGTCAGATGGCACAAAATCCACTTTTCAAAATTGATTATATATCTCAGAGAAAAGGCTGAAAGTTAATATTAAAGTTCGTAAATTTCCATAGGGTGTTATGTGACCGTTTGGCTGGTATGGCATTTACCAAATTATAGAAATATATTGCTGCCTTGTGTATATTACAATCAATACAGCACATTTAAATGCACAAAAATCACCTTTCACAATTGATTCTACATCTCGGAAAAGGTTGAATGTTAATATCAAATTTCCTAAATTTCCATAAGGTGCTATGCATGACTGTTTGGGCTGTATGGCCTTTACCAAGTTATAAAAAACATTGCTCCGTCGAGTTGAGTACATTAAATACAGCACTTTCAGAGGCACAAAGTTCTTCTTTCAAAATCGATTGTACTTCTCAGGGAAAGCCGAAGGTAAGATTAAACTTCACAAACTTCCATATTGTTTACACGCAACCGTTTGTAACGCAATTAACAAGTTATCAAAAAACATTGATTCTTTTCGTTTATTAGAATGAATACTATTCAAAGGCACAAAACCCATTCTTTAAAATTGATTGTACCCTTCAGAGAAGTCTGCAAGTTAATATTAAAATTTATAAATTCTCATAGAGTGTTATATGCGACCATGTGGCCACAATTGCAATTACCGTGTTATAAAAAAGATTTCTTCCTAGCGTTTATTACAGTCAGTGCAGCACATGCGGGTGTACAAAAGCTACCTTTCTAAATTGATTGTACATCTCAGAAAAAGCTGAATGCTAATATCAAATTTCGTAGATTTCCATTGGGTGTTGTACGTGACCGTTGGGCCGGTGTGGCATTTACCAAGTTATCAAAAACCTTGTTTCATCTAGTTTATTAGAATCAATACAGCACGTTTAGAGGCACAAACCCGTTTTCCGAAATCGATAGTACTTCTCAGAGAAGGCTGAAGGTTAATATCAAACTTCATAAGTAAAAAATATTGATTTTAACTTTCAGACTTTCATTAGGGGTACAATCAATTTCAAAAAATGGGTTTTGTGCTTGTGAATGTGCTATATTGATTTTAATAAATCGCGGCGAAGCAATGTTTTTGATAACTAGGTAAATGGCGTACTGGCTAAATGGTACCGAATAACACTCAATCTATAAAGTTTGATACCAACTTTCGGCCTTCTCTGAGATGTACAAGCAATTTTGAAACTGGGTTTTGTGTCTCTGAATGTGCTGTACTGCTTTTAGTAAACGCATCGAAGCAATATTTTTTGATAATTTGGTAATGCCATACCGGCCAAACGGGCACGTATATCACTCAATGGAAATTTATAAAGTTTGATATAACCTTCAGCCTTCTCTGAAATAGATAATCGATTTTGGAAAATGGATTTTGTACCTCTGAATGTGCTGTATTAATTCTAATAAACATGAGGAAGCAATATTTCTTGGTAACTTGGTAAATACTTTATCTGCCAAACGGTCGCGCATAACAATATAGAAATTTGAGCAGTTTGATATAAACCTTCAGCCTTTTATAAGGGTACAATCAATTTTGAAAAATGAGCTTTGTGTTCATGAATGTGCTGTATTCATTCTAATAAACGCGGTGAAGCAATGTTTTTGATAATTTGGTAAATGCCATAGCAGCCAAACGGTCACATATAACACTGTATAGGAATTTTCAAAGTTTGATATTAACCTTCAACCTCCCCTGGTGGGTTTGATCAACTTTGGAAATGAGTTTTGTACTTGCTAATGTGTTGTATTCATTCTAACAAACACCTCAAAGCAACGTTTTTTTGTTTACTTAGTGAAAGCACTTGAGGATAAATGATCATGTACATAATTCTTTAATAGTACCTTTATGATTTGATATTAACTATCAGACTTCTCTGAGGGTTACAATAAATTTTGAAAAATGGGTCTTGTGATTCTGAATGTGGTGTATTAAATGTAATAAACGCTTTAAAGCAAGGTTTTTTGATAATTTGGTAAATGTCATAGTGTGTAACATGTTTAATTTGATCAATAATTATTCGCATTGAATTACGAGGATAATGCGCTAAGCGTGCCTTATTCTTTATTAAGGTTCCATATAGTACATAACGGAACGCTTCGTTTTAATAATCTTCTTATAGTAAAATATCTGTGTCACATAAAGTTATTTTGGCGAGCACCTCTATGCAATCTTTGCTTCTATCGTATTTCCCCACCTCTAACGACGCTATCGTTCGTTTCTTGCTTTGTAGAGTTAGTCGCTCCCCAGCAACGAATTTATCAAGATGTATTCTAGGCTAGAGGTGTGCGACCTTCGGTTGAACTATTTGTGTGAGTGGTTCAAGTCATGCTAGACTTGAACAAACTTCAGTAACTTCTACTAACGGTTTGTAATTTATACATTGTACGAACTTAATTTAATTTTGTTTCATTTATTTAGCGCGCCTACGAAAAACGATAGAGAAGGACTAGTGAAGATTTTGGTTTTGTAAGTTGTATGGTTT
This sequence comes from Platerodrilus igneus, assembly GCA_036346225.1. Classification (NCBI taxonomy): domain Eukaryota; kingdom Metazoa; phylum Arthropoda; class Insecta; order Coleoptera; family Lycidae; genus Platerodrilus; species Platerodrilus igneus. Next base: position 3,312,838 of record JARFIW010001004.1, read on the forward strand.
TGTACAAGAACATGAAGTTGCAGACATGTGTTCAGGATTGCTGTCGTCCCAAGTTTGAAATGGCTTGTAGTATTGTTTGGAGCTTATGAAATTTTCGTTCGGATTTGTCTTGGAGAAACAGAGGCAGTTTGGTTCGTTATTACATTTAAGAAATTTTTGCATGTGATAAGAATGTCGTTAGCCTTTGCTAAACCGACGATCATATAAAAAACACGAAAGTTGTTATCATGTTTACGAACATATAATCTGTGTCATTTTCAATTATTGTTGAACTGGTTTTACAAGCCATAGAAAGAAATTTTGTCAGGTTAGGTTTATATAAGTGTAGGCTTTGTTCCATTTGAACTTCAGATAAATTTCAAGGTATATTTTCGACGTTATAGTTTTTTGTGATGTAGCATATTTGACAGATGTTGCCGTGAAAGCAGATGTTTCGTGCAGCTTTTATAAAATTCAAATTAAACATTTTCAATTTTGAGATTAGCTTTTATTTACAGAAAAATTATAAAAACTAACTATAAAAATTTAAATACACGCTGCGTACTAATTACGAAATTGTAATCTACCTGATAAGATCTGCCCAGGAAAGAAATGATAGTCAATGCATTGTGTTTACGAATTATTTTGGTCAAATACTTAGAACAACCTTATATTTAGAGAGCAGTTTTTTGCCTTAAAAAGACAAAAATTTTGATTTTGTTATAAACTTTATTATTGAGAATTTTTTTTGCTACCTGTTAAAAAGTTTGAAATTTTAAAAGAAAGTTTTTTTACTTCAGTAAACAATTAGTTAAACTTTGAGACTTTTATTTTGGTCAAATGCGATCAAATCTGGTAACATAAAGGTAGAATTTTTGAGTAATAACTTTATGCTAGTATCATACTGGATATACATTTTTTATTTTTGATACTTTTATAGGACACAAATGGTGTTCTACATTTTATTTATTTAATCTTTGTAATTTCTTACAGGAGCTTCGTCTTATTTTTATAAGACAGGTTTTTGTTAACGAAGGCGATCGTTTTATCTTTAGGTTTCCACGTCCGCCCTTAGAATTGTGTTTTGCTGTTATCGTGATTATCTCAAAACTTGGTGGCGCCAATTTAACTTAGTTTAGCTTTGGTTTGCAAACAAAATTCGACTTACCCCCCACTTCTTATTGCTCTACCCAGGAATAGACCCCTAGCTATGTCGGAAGATTTTTGTTCACTGGCGCCCATTTAGAAAATTAAGTTTCACTAGCGCCCATCATCATACAACAACAAGAAAAATTCGTAACACTGGCGTCCAAACCATCATAATAAAAAAAACTACACAAAAATAGTTACAAGTGGTCAAGCGGTTAAGAAGCTTCGTGGTTAGGTATTGTCTATCATCTTTGCTGGGAAGTTGGTCGTTAACATTATGCGTTGACAGTCATTAAACGCGCTTCAGTTTGGCAACGTTAATGCAACAAAAACCGTATTGGAACTTGTTCGTAATTCTAGCCGTTAATTTACGGGTGCTGCTTTCATACTGGTATTAAAAAAGATAGTCTACAGAGTAATAGTCAGGTAGACGTTTGCATACTGAGTTTATAGAAACATACAGTTGTAACTCACATACAAAGATCAAAATAATTCAGAACACTCCATAGAGAACATTGTTCAGAACTCCCTGATTCGTCCAAAACCCATATCTTTATGTTTATACACACCTGCCAGCCATTGTAAAGTGGCAAGCACCGAACACAAAAAAGCACGTATTTCTAAAGTATTATAAAATATCTTGTACGAGTTTATGAGGATTTCGTGTGGTATAGGATAGATGCTTGAAAATGAACTTTGAATCAAAGCTCACTCATAGATATATAACATCTTTACGATAGGGTATTGGTTCGTTTAATACTTAGAGGTTGCTCCTAGGTTGAAGGCATCTCTTAAAGGAAAAACTAGTATGCCTGGATTGATTTCGACCATCTACAGTTTCAGCTGCTTACACAAACCCATGATTTCGTTAGGTCGCTATAAACATATACAAGAATGCCGGTGAGATGAAAGTGAACTAACTTCCATTGTGACTTTCTTTTACGTCGACTGTATTATATACGTATGTAAGCATTGTAAGTATCTACTGTAAAGATACGATTTTTCCAACATATCAAGCAATGCACTTACGAGATTTATCTATTAAATTCAGTAAATGGTCTAATAAAAGCACAACAACAGAATGCACATTGGAATTACCTTTATTGGCTTTCAAAGGAGTCTCCACCCGACACAACATATTTTTGACAACGTTTGTACAGCTTCTGGAAACTGTCGGTAAATTTTTTGGAACCGTTTAAGAATAACTGTAACACTATTGTGTGATCTGTAAACTGCGATCCCTTCAAGGTCCCTTTAGGACGAGGGAACAGAAAAAATCAGCAGGAGCAGATCTAGAGAGTTCGTGTGGGTGTTCCAAAACAACCACGCCACGTTGAGCTTAAAATTGGCACACAAAGATGCCTATATGCGATAGTGTATCATTGTGCAGTAGCATTATCGTACAGTCTGGATTATCTGTGGCCTACATGCCAGATGTGCTGCAACAAATATTTGAGAAACTTCCGCAAGAATGCGGCATTCACCGTTTGGTCAGCAGGGACGAATTCTTTATGGATGATTTCCTTTTTTGTGGAAGAATGTGATCAGCATACTTTTCACTTTCGATTTTTGTACGTGGCTTTTTGTTTGTCGTGGAGAAAAAGCTGACTGCCATTCTATTGATTGCTTTTTCGTTTCGGAGTCGTATTTGAAACACCAAAACTCGTTCCCTGTAGCAATGGAACTCAGAAAAAGCCGAATTCTGATCACACATCATGATGAAATCGCCACTGGTGTAAAAACGTCTTGCTTCATGGAAGATGGCTCCCCGCTGCATCTTTGCTAATACCCAATTCTTCTGCTATTAATTGCAGAGTCAATTACCGATCTTTTGTTAACAACATTAGCACACGTTCAATGTTTTTTGGCGTGGATAGCCGGCCCTAACGCGGTTCGTTCTTCGACCATTCCTCATCAGCTTGAATGCATTTAAGCCAATCGTACACATATTTTCTACTCAAAGAATATTGTCGATAGATTTTCACCAACATTCTATGGGTTTCCGTTACCGTTTTACTCAATTTGAAGCAGAACCTAATGATGTGTTGTAACTCTAAGGCTTTTTGACTCACACGAAGATTCTGTTGAAATGAATGCAATATTACTGCTTTAGCAGTTTTGTGCACTTTCCAATAAATGACAGGTTCAGCCGTGTCCATATATTCCTACGCATGCGAGCTATCTTGTTTCAAGGGTTGAATATATTATATTAGACTATTCACTGAATTTAATAGACAAACCTAGTTTGTTCAACTTAAGAACCGAATAAGATATTACCTAACACTCTAATTTTGTGTTTGATTAATAAAAAAGGAGATTTTACACGGTTTTTCTTGCATATAGGTATGCGATCCTATATACCTACTGTCTAAAGGAAGTCAATTATACAGACTTTGCATCCTAAACAGTAACAGTCAGTATGTCTTCTGACAAGGAGGTGTCGTCATTGATCCATACTTTTTAAAAATGATGCTGGTATAACTGTAAATGTGATTGATCTTTGATATCGTCAGATGATAACTAACCTCTTTTTGAATAATAGCATTGACAATATCCGTTAACGATAATAGTAATAATATTTTGCAGCAGGATGGTGTAATGTGTATGCGAAACCACTGAGTTGTTGCAGAGAAAGTTTCTTGAACGGATGGTTCTCAGAAACGATAATGTGATTGACCATCAAGATAATGTTATATGGCATCGTTGGACTATTTTCTCTGTGGTTGTGTGCAAATTCAGGTCTATAAGAATTCCTGAACTGAAAGGCAAAATGGTTCGCATCATTGATGAGTTACAATCGTAATTTTAACAAAACTTTGTACAACTGTAAGAGGTGGATATTTGACAGATATTGTTTTTCGTGTTTAAATGTCATACATTACTAATAAAAAAAATTTTCAAGTCGAAGCAGATTGTGTGTTTAATACAAGAACTAGAAACCGCTTCATCTGGAAGACCTTTCTTACTATCTGCAAGTATTTTTCTACTGCTATTTATTTAAAATAATTCTTTATTGTTTTGAACGGCATCTTTATCAACACGTAAATAGAAAAAAAGATAATAACTTTACTTGTTCATTAAATTACATCTTTGCAACTTTGTTATAGTTGTTATTCGTGTAAATGTTTTGTCAGAGATAGTGATAAAAATTCTGAAACTTAAACATTCTTATCTACACAGTTTTATTAAGTTTTATTAAACAATAATCTATAGAAAATGAACTTATCTGTATTTATGCAATTCTCAGTGAATTACCAAACTTGTACTTTATTCTTGTTATTTCTTAAATGAATGTGATAAACTTCAATCGTTGTTTATAACTTAAGATAAGTACAATCATTGCTTTTTATTTTGCTTACTAAATCCAAAATTTGATCAATAATAAAAAAAAATTGAAAATATTTCTCAAAAAATTTCTATAATCTCAAATGTTTGTTATGATTTTGTACTTTATTTTTAGTTCAATACAATAACAAAAAATTATTGTTATATATTTAAAATAATTTTGTACAATCGAAAAAAATACTTTTCATTTTTTCCTTATTCATATAGCTTTAACACCTAATTTTAGAATGCAAAAGATTACTTAGATATCCAGAAACAGCATGAATATTACAAAATTCAGAATTGAACTTGCACATAAATACGATCAACATGTTTGTTAATAAATACATTGCATCAACAGAATGATTAAAACGATGAACAAAAATAATATTAGTTAAGATGATGAGTCTTGATGCATTCTGCAAAGTTTTGTATAAAACTAACGCTAACGCATTCGTCTTTTGATAAAATACACATCAAGAGAACTATGAGGCGCCGTTTGTGTCTATAATAAAAACTGAAATATATATATTTTTTCTAATATATATGTAAAATGTTTTGTAATATATATATTTAAAAAATATATATATATTTAAAATATATATATATATATATATATATTTAAAAATATATATATATATATATTGAATTAAGTAACAATGAAATATATATATAATTTTGCATTGGACTACCGCCCGATAGAGGCGCTGTTCTTATTCTGAACGCGTGCGTCTATTAGAGATCGCACGTTTTCAGAGTTAAGCACCCTCGCTTTGGTCAGTACTTGGGTGCGTGGACACTGTTTTTTTTAGGAGCGTACATATACATATAGCAGTTGCAGGACCGTGTAGCACATCTCGACATGCACATAAATAATTATTTAACAATCCTGTACACGAGTTCAATGCAAATTTCGGTGCTGCATGCGATTTTCGCTTGACATACATTTTATTTAATATACCTGTTGATGGTTGCAAGACGCCGACACAAAGGAAGGTTACTTACAATCGCAGAAAAGAGTGCTTGCTATTATGTAATGATAATACGACTGATTGCTCGTATTTCAGTCTACTTTTCGGCTGTCGTTTATTAAATTTTTGAGTAATTTTAAGAAAACGCGGAGTTTGAATATTTGCTAGATGCATTCTCATGAGCACTTTACAACCCGGAACGCGACATTTTCATATAAAGTTGGGGTTGTGTAATTTAATAAAAATTACAAAGTCAGGGAAAACTACGATATTCCAGCGTAAAAAGAAAAAAAAGGACAACCACACGCGGTGTGTTCCCAAGCGGTCACCTACCCAAGTACTGACCGCGCTCAACGTTGCTTAACTGCGGTAATCGGACGAGAAGCTGTGCTTTTCAACATGCTATCGTCGTCGTCTATACTTAATGTCGCGTTCCGGGTATGTAAAGTGCTTATGAGAATGCATCTAGCAAATATTCAAACTCCGCGTTTTCTTAAAATTACTCAAAAATTTAATAAACGACAGCCGAAAAGTAGACTGAAAGACGAGCAATTAGTCGTATATTCATTACATAATAGCAAGCACTCTCTTCTGCGATTGTAAGTAACCCTCCTTTGTGTCGGCGTCTTGCAACCATCAACAGGTATATTAAATAAAATGTATGTCAAGCGAAAATCGCATGCAGCACCGAAATTTGCATTGAACTCGTGTACAGGATTGTTAAATAATTATATATGTGCATGTCGAGATGTGCTACACGGTCCTGCAACTGCTATATGTATATGTACGCTCCTAAAAAAACAGTGTCCACCCACCCAAGTACTGACCAGAGCGAGGGTGCTTAACTCTGAAAACGTGCGATCTCTAATAGACGCACGCGTTCAGAATAAGAACAGCGCCTCTATCGGGCGGTAGTCCAATGCAAAATTATATATATATTTCATTGTTACTTAATTCAATATATATATATATATATATATATATATATTTTAAATATATATATAAATTTTAAATATATATATTTTTTTATGGGTAAAATTTTAATCTGAAATTTTTTAAATATATATATTTTTAAAATATATATATATATATATATATATATATATATATATATATTTAAAAATATATATATTTGAAAAAAATATATATTACAAAATATTTTACATATATATTAGAAAAAATATATATATTTCAGTTTTATTATAGACACAAACGGCGCCTCATAGAGAACTATTTGAATCATAATATAAAGATTTAAATTTCAGTTAGTCATATAGAAATTCGTAAAGATTGTAAAAACCATGGGAACGCATTAACTACCACGTACAGGATGGGGCATTTTCAAATATTGTGTACTCGCTGCATAAAGATTTGTTATGCATGTATGATTGGAAATGCAATATTATATATATATATATATATATATATATATATATATATATATATATATATATAACGATAAGAGAAAAGAGCGCCATTTTGGTTAATTAAGACAAAGGAAACTTAATTTGGTGATGATTTAAAGAGGAGGATATCCTTATTTATGGGGCATTTATATTTCTAGTGTTTGAAGTTTAGAGTATTGGGGACTGACAAATCTGGAGTTATTTCGAGGTATCAGACGTCTAAGGTTAAAATAACTTTTAAGATTTGTGATTTTTTGTTATAAAAGTCGTTATGAAGATATTTAAATTTGCAATTAGTATTTAATAGTATTAACGTGAAAAGTAGTAACTTAGTTTAAAATTGCAAGATTTTACTTAAGAAATTAATCTATATAACGTAGGGCAAATTACACGTATTGTTGAGAAAAAGTATAATTTTAAAAAAGTAAAAGCGACTGTAAGAGTATATTTTGACGCTGAAAATGCAACGTAAGATTATTTTGGGTGTAAGTTGAAACTTTGACTTTTTATTATCTTTATTTGATCTAATACTGCAAGAATCTTTCATTCTTCTATATTTTATTATATTATTTGTGCATACTTGTACTTTAGAACCTTAGTAAAGTTTAATACGCTATTTTATTAGAGCTAAAGAGCCTTTTTAATGTTCTACTAACTGAGATAGTCCAGGAAGTGGATTTTGAATTTAGGTTGGAGATTCTGCGTCTGTTGTGTTGAGAAACGAGCTACATAACTTCACAGCAAAAATTTCTCTTCCAACTAATGAGGCTTCAATATCACAATAGACAATATTATTGCCCAATTCGTGGGGCTACAGCTACAACTTCAATATCACAGCAATTATATATATATATATATATATATATATATATATATTGACGTGGAATTAGAGGTCAAATAGGTCCAGATAATAAAATTTTAAACACTGTGTATATAGAAATGGGAGCAAATCATTTACGCGCCAAATTAATTAATTTTATAAGTGAAAACGGACGATTATCAAAATATTTTTATATTTGTATATTGGAATACTAAAATTGCATAAAGGAAGAAGCTTTTGAATATATAAAAACTCAAGGATACGCATAAGTAATCATAATAATTTTTAAATCAAACGCATGGAAGCAAAAGGAAGCTTGCATATATAGAAAATCAATAATTTTAAACGCAAATTTTCCATTTACATAAAAGCCAACGTTCGTTTATACAAATACTAAGAAGGGAAGAATCTAGGAATTGTTATTTTCAACGGACGGGTATTTCAAGAAACACCTGTTGGTAAAATTTTACGTTCAGTGAACTTAAATAAACGTTACGACAGAAATTCTATAGAATTGTGTTTACAACGATCAGTGTATAAGCTGCTACAATAACAAGTGCCTTGAAGACTAAGTGAAATAAACGATCGATAATGTAAGACGGACAGAGAAACGTATAAAGAAAACGTTGGGTACAAGTGACGTATGAAATACACGGGTAAATGTGCAGGCCAGATACAATATCGATTTTCTGTAGCTTAAGAGGTGTTCTAAAGGAGACAACAAATATGCGTGGAACGGAGATAGATAGCTGATAGGTGGAGCGTTGTGACGAGGGAAAATTATATCATTGGTTTAAAGCTAGGCAGTTTCAAGAAGAGCGCGTCCGTGGAGGGCATCGACCAAAATTCTATGTAACGGCACGACGAACGGAGGATTTTTGAGAAGCTAGTGTTCGATTCGTTTAAAATTTTAGAAAGCAGTTTAGAAAATAAGCTTTTAAAGAGAAATAGGTTCCAGAGGGTGTTGAAAATCGGATAAATACTCGAACAAAAATAGTGAGGCTCTCTTTCCCTTTAGGTTTGAGATCGTGCTTAAACCTACAACGTAAAATTAGTAAATGCTCTTACGGGTATTAATTACTGTGTTTAGTCGATAAAGTTACATATAACATCCTGTTTTGAAATGATGTAAAGCTGTAGTAAGGTACTGCAAAGTTGTAAATGTGATATTGCATGAATTGGTGCTTTTGTTTCGATAATAAGTGCCGTTACTACAACGACTCGATTAAATGACGGGATGGTATTTGGGTAAGCGAAGTCGAAAGCGTAATTTGTATGTTTGAAGTATATTTGGTATGGAGTGTTACATTTGAGACAAACCTAATATCTGGATAAAAGGATAGTAGTGGTGGCCGAGATTTGGATAGGTGGGGATCAGTTGGATCCACGCATAATCGAAGTAGATGGACACATCGACGAGGGTTTCTGGTAACCATCTTCAGTGGCAACGAGGAACGAAGGCGACTCCAGGTAACGAAACTTAAATTTCTGTTTTTGTATAAACTTTTGTGTTGATATTTTTATGTGTTTATGTGTTTTGACTTATTGGTGGCGTATTTATTACCATAAAACTTGTTTAAAAAGGTACATGGGCAGGACAATTAATTTTTATTCTTAAAAAAGGGTTTATTGATGATATATAGAAAGGTTTATTCATGCTATAAATTGTTGTTGTAAGGAGTAAACGGGTCTTTAAATTTGTTTTTAATAAAATGCAAGGTTTAAAAAGCATTTACAGAAACTGGGTTATAATGAGCTCAAAATAGACCAGAATAAAGTCAAACTAGTGCTGCATGTGGGGCCCATCTACTCGTATCATACAGTATTTGTTAAAATATATTAAAAACAAGGACTTTAAAGTATTTAATAATTGAGCTGGTAACAATTGTAACAAACCGATTGTACCAAGGTGTAAATATTTTATTTGATAAGATGTGTAAATAAAAGGTTGTATGGTTGTATTATTTTGGTAATTTCATTTGACGGTGTGTGTGTGAGAGAGGTATGAATCTTAAAATGGTAGGTATTCAAGAAAAGGCCGATTTCTGAGCTAGCCAGGGTGAGCAGAAAAGATAAAGAGACGTTCAAAAAGACAAGTAAGAAAATTCTCTTTATTTTTAATTTTTTTTCGGAAAATTTTATATTGACCCAATTCGTGGGGTTTGATTGGGTTTTAGGGAAATCTCGACTTCCGGAGAGAGTTCACGGCAATATATATATATATATATATATATATATATATATTGTAGTGTCAGAGGGAGCTACCAAGGGTTCTAAGGGTTGTTTAGTAGAAGGTAGTGTATGCCAAGTAAAATGATCCATATATCTGATCCCATAATTTAAAAATGTATGTTTGCCGTACTTTACATATGCTAAAGTATTCAAAAGGGTAGTTGAAATGTAAGTGCCAAGAGGTAAATTAAAATGACTTGATGACGTGATAAAATGCACAGTGCTCAAGGGTTTATACTGAGTTAGAATTAATAGGCCATTGAAAGTACATTTGCCATCCGAAAACCGGATGCGTCTATGGATGTCCACTATCAACCACGCCGATCCAGGGTCATGTGTGATTTATTTTGGCTTTTGTTTAATTAGAATCAACTTTTGGACGAATATGTAATCTCAAAATTATAAGTAATAACAATGTCAAATGTGATTGAAGGATTGTAAAATATTTAGAACCAATACTAGAATATTATGTGTAAACTATGAAAGTGTAAAAGGACATAATTTATGGTATGTGCGACACAAACTTAGTGTTTAAATATTATTGGACGGTTTTAGTTTATGTAATTTGTAGTGTAGTAGGCAAGTAATGTTGTAATTATCACCTTGGAAAGTAAACAAGGGGAGTTTATTTTGAATATTTTTGGTATAAAGACGTATTTTAAAGAACTGCGCTAATTTTGTAAAGATTTTAGAAGATTAATAAACGTGTTTGATTTTGAAATAGTTTGATTATTAAAGAAGGGTAAAGAGCAGCATCGGTACATTAATAAGTAATAGCGACGACAAGGAAGAGTAAAGATTTGTATTAGTTCGACGGCGAAGCGACGAATAGTAAGATAGATTTGGAACGATATTGATAAAGGCAGAAGGCATCGGATTGGAATTGTAAGAAGGAAGAATATTTGTGATCGATTTGGATATAGATTTATAGGTAGCAGGGCATTGAGTAGTTATAAAAAGGGACGAAGATTGATTTTGATATGGATGTATATGTAGCGGGGCATTGAGTGATTTTGAACAGGACGACGATAGATTTGGATTGAGTGCGGATTAAAGGCGGACGTATTAATTTGGAACAAGAGGAGCGAAATTAGGAGAACACGTAAGAGCAGCAATTGGAAGTGGAAGAGTCAACGCAGAAACTACGACGGAAGAATTAGCGCAGGGGAAGTAAAATAAAAGGGTATTCTAAATTCTAAAATTCGGGTCATTTATTTCAGATATTGGGAGCAACTAAAATTAAAGACAGATACCTGGAGGCGAAACGGCAATTCAACAGGATAGTGCAACCGTGTAAAGGCGCATACGGCGACGAGGATTTTGAGCCAGCAGTAAGAGAGGCCGGAAACAAAGTATAATCCAGGTGAGTGCTGTGAAATATCTTATAACGTCAAAAGTCATAAATTTGTGGTATTAAATTAATTTGGCACAAGGCAACGTTGATCGTAAAATAAAATTTGGCATATACAAAACTAGATTCAAAAATTAGTACTAAAACAAAAGAGAGTGCAGTTTGGTTGGGCATTGCACATCTACTTACCACTGAACCCACGGTAAGTAGGTGGACACCCTGAGAATTAAGAGTTCAAATAGTCGAGGCATATTAATAACAATTTTGATTAAATAACCAACCAAACGTTGCAAAAGTACGGGGCGTGCAATAGATGTTTGCACATCATATAAAAGGCATTGAAATTTATAAGAAGGGGCGCGACGAAAGAAAAGAATTAAATAAGTAATAAAAAGGGGGGGGGTGGAGTACAAATATATATATATATATATATATATATATAAAATTTCATTAGAAAAAGAGGATTTAAAATCCAGATTCAGATTCATTTTTTGCTAACGGGACAGTTCGGTTACACATTTAAATTTTGGGAAATATTGATACGCGTTAAAAACACTCCACAAATTATTTTAAGTAAATAATTTATTTTAGGGGATTTTTGCATAATTAATTTAGGTACATTTCACATTATAGAAAATGTAGAGAAAGTGGATAGATGGCAAGAATATATAGAGAATTTATATGCAGGAGCGGAACTAACAGCATTAGAATAGGTATCAGACATTGAAAACGATGACCTGGGATATCCTATACTTAGAGATGAGTTTGATTTGGCATTAGAAGGTCTGATAGTAAGGGTCGGGTACAAATAAGGTGCAAGCAGAAACTCTAAAAGCCGATGGACAAACAGTAACGGAATGTCTCTTCCAACTTGTAAGCTATATGAATGAGAACGTAGTAATCACACACATACCAACTACGCCACGGAGCTGTCCCCTTCACATACCTTACATGTGATTTTCCAATGCTCCACCCGAAGGTACTACATTGGCCAGGAAGCGAGTTTTTTCTACCTAGAAAATTTCGAATTTTGCCGAACGCTTGCTGTTCCAAGCAAGGTAGGGATCTTTAACGTGCGTGACAACACTCACATACGGGACCTCCATTTTACCTCTCATTCGAACGAGGGTGTATTTTTGTGAAAAATGCCCGCCTAACATTTTTCAAGCCGGACCGTGTCGGAATTCGAACGCGGGACCTTGGGCGTAGTAGTCACACACATAACAACTACGCCACGGAGCCGCCTCCCTTCACAACCATTGAATGTAGAAGAAATAGGGTATATAATTGTAAAACAATAGAAGGGGACCGAACTGCATCTAGCAAAAGAGAACTGCACCTATGATTAAAGACAATAAACATAGAAACAAGAAGAAAATTGTTGAAAGCATATGTGTGCAGCACAGTACAGTATGCCTATGAAATACGGGCAGGAAAAGCAGACAGAAAAACGGCAGCAGCCTTTTGGAATGCTGTGCTTCAGATGTATGAGGATCATAGCATGGAAAAACAAAGTTAATAACAAATATGTTATAGTAATAGTAGGGGAATAAAGATATCTGTGGAAAAAAATAGGAGAATTAGAAGGGCAGAATACGTTCTAAAGCATTTTTAAGGGAATAGTATGGAATTTGTTACAAGCAGAGATAGGAAAAAGGAGGTAGATGTAGACCTATATCAGATAGTGATAGATGCAGACTGTACAAATTTCAGGAAAATGTGTAGGAATCAATGAGGGTACGCGTCTAACCAGTCCCAGGACTGAAGACCTAGTGATGATGAATCAAAACTCAATAGCTTGGCGCTAACGAATCGGAATATCATGCACGGTGTTCCGTATTCGATGCCCAAAGTCGGTCTTTTTTGACTTTTCAAAGGCGCCATCTTTTTTCTGAAAATCGAAGCTTCTTAACGTAACATTTGAAAATACATTGCTATGATTGTCAAGCACAATAGCTCAGCGTTAATGATATGTACGAAATTCCAGATTCCGTCCCAGGGTTGATTTTTTTTCTTGAATTTTCAAAGTAATGATCGTTATCGAACTTTCTAGAACAATTAATACCGGAACTACCGAAGTCTCGATTTTAGTTTGGTTTTGCATTTGTTTGTTATGCGCCATTTTTAGGGTTCCGTACCTTATAAGATATAACGGAACCTTTATAAGATCATTCTCGTGTTCGTCCGTCCGTCTGCTACAGAGATTTTTCTTGAAAACTATGTAACGTAGGAATTTGAAATTTGACACAATGCTAGGTCTTTGTGGTGTGCACATATATCGACAGTCAGAAAATATAAAAAAAAATATTTTTAGATTAAAATGGGTGAGGTTAATTCGGTCAAAAGAAAAAAGTTTTAATAAATATATCGTGTGAGGTATCATTTGAAAAAGGATTCTAAAAGGCTTCTAAACATATTTTTTTTATAATTTTCGGTAGTAGTAGTCTCCATGATATAGCTCAAAATGTGCCAAAAGTCTCCCCTTGTCCTACATTTCCAAAGTTAAAATTTTGATTTTAATAGGGGTAGTAGCTATTGAGTCATAGATTATCGGAAAACTGCAGGATTTTTTGACAGTGTAACAGTTGCTGGGAAAAAATTTTCAAACGCAGTAATAGACAACGTATTTACTAATAATGTACCAGTACAATGTGGGACAATATGTTCATTTTTTAGTTATCACAATCAAATTTGGATAACTTTTCAATGTACATAAAAAATAAAAACAGCTTAATTTGGTTTATTGATTGCTCACTGTAGTGAGAACTAGTGCGAACTCGACTCGCTCTTGGCTAACTTTTTAATAATCGTACAATCCTAGGACACTGTGTTTTTATCAGTGTTTTAATTTATTTTATATTTTATTTTAGTGTAGGTCCTTTTCTTTTACAAGCATACTCGTAAATATCAGGCACGTTATAAATGTCAAAATAATGCTGGTAAAATTTCATTTTTAACCATAATTCGGTTTGACTTACGTAAGTATATTTGTCTTACGTTGCTAAAAGCCGTTTGCATTCTAATTTTAACATGTAAAAATCCATCATGGCGAAGCGTGAGAATGCGTGAGCGATTCAATACTTAAAGAAAAGTATTTCGAACGTAAAGCGCGAGAACGCGTGGGCGAATCAGTACTCGAAGAAGATTGCTCTGAACGCTAAATGTGGGAATTGCGGGCGAACGAATACTTAAAGAGGGTTGTTTCGAATGCGAAACGCAAGAACGCAAAATAGTCCTTCGTGCGACAAAGCTCGCCGAGCAAAAGAGTTCCTCGGGTAAAAGAGATCCACGGGCGAATAAACTCTACAGGCGAAAACAACTCAGTCCCGCAGGGGCCATGCAAACCACTTCTAGTCAATTTCTTTAGGCTTTATGAATATTGAACATGTTCAATACGTTATCAATTCATTTAAATGAATCAAATTACCCTTAAAGTTTTTCAGAAATAACGTTTGTAAATAAGTTTCAATAAAATATAATTTTTAAAGATACCGGACACATATTTCTGTACAAGAAAAATTTAAATCCAACACTTATTTCTGGGCTGAGGTAGTATTTTAATTCCCCAATAAATCTACAACGCATGCATGCTAGTCCTAGGATTAACCGCCTGATATTATTGTTTACAGGTTTACCTGTTTATTTCAGTTTAGGTTCCATTTTCAACAGTCACGTTTCCTATAATAGTTGTACATCAACTGGATTTTAAATTTTTATATTTTGATTTTATATGAGCCAATTTTTCGATACAATTCGTCAATTTATGCGATTTTGTAAAATCTGCATTGACAAGAGCAATAACATAATGAAATTCAGAACGCTCCAATGTGACATTACAGAAATGTATACTAAAATTATTATTTCATACACTCCTACAACTTCCGTATCAGTTGAAAGATTTTTCAAAAAATTAAAAATAACAAAAAATTATTTAAAGAATCTTATTGCTCAAGATCGATTTCGGCATTAATTTTTAATTGCTAGTGAGAACACAGCAATATTACAATTGGATCTGAACTAAGTTCTTGATAGATTTGCAATAATAAAATCGTGTTAGAGATTATAAATTATAAAACATTTAGCAATAATAATGATAAGTAAGAATTATAGATATTTATTTTTATTTTATTACAGATATACTTTAAATTCGTACTTATACTGTTTTTGCTGTAGTTTGTATTGATAACCCAATAGGTATTTTACGTGAAAAAGCATCATTAGTTAATTATTATTATTAAAATAACGAAGCAAATTCTTAATTTCATTAAGGATCCAAAAATATTTTGAATTGGGGGTTTTGGTAATAGCTACGCCACTAGTAAATTATTATTATCTAGGTTTAAAATTTATTAATGTTGCATGAATTTAAATTATGTAATTGTCTGTCTGATCTTACTCATTTAACAAAAATATTGGTGAACACAATAAATGCAATTGAAAAATTACAAACTCACCGATCACGCTCGGAAACGCAGATAATTTTAACAGGGCTTTTTGTCTCTTGTGCGGCCATTTGGTTACAGATTTCCAAAAGGTCTTCGGCAATACATATTTTATCTAAAACAGGACATTTGTATAAATTTCTTTCCGTTACTCCAGAGTTTAATTAATCCACAAATTAATATAATTTTCAAAAATACTTACACTCATCTTCGGCACTTCTTCGTATTCTCACAACTCGAACGCTGGTCGCAACCGCAACCAACAAAAGAAGCAACAAGTACTTCATCATGTATAGAACGCGAAAGTGTCTACCAATGAATACTAAGAAGTTGCGCACTTCGAACGTTTTATAGTGGTCATTACAGCTGATCACGTGTTACCTTATATGCATTTAGTAATAAATAAACAATGATAAAACATGATGTGATTTTAGTATTAGGGTATTTACAATAATTTACCACGAACTGGTTTCTTCGTTTCGTATGTGATACTTACATAGAAACCAATCTATTTTCGGTTGGAAGGGCAACGTATTTAATTAACATTGGTTATGGAAGATTGCTTTCAGCCACAAACAACAAATTAAGTCATCTTTAGCAGTTAGAAAACTAATTGACATGATTAAATTAAGTGGATTAAAATATATGTAGGTGTGTTAGAAGTGTATCGTGAAATTTATTTGTTCCATGATTGTATGCTTTACTAGGATGGCTTAATGCTCAAAAGTAAATCAGCGAGGACAATGTGAACAGAAATTAATTCTCTGCTGCAACTCCTTTATTTAGCAAAGCCAGAAAAGAATTAAAGAAAACTATGACGTTTAAAAAATAAAATGTGCGTTCAATAAATCTTCATACGCACCTCAAAAGACTAATTTGCATTAGAATTTCTTACAACTTATCAATAAAAATTATCCTAACCGCACACTTTAATAATATTTACCGATTTTTACGATATTAAGTAACACTAACAAAAATTTTAACCAATATTACCCAATTTTAATTTTTAGTATTTCGACTATTTTGACGAAATATGGCAAAGTATCGATTTTCAAAATGACGTCGTTAGAAGGTTAAGTAAAATTTTCCAACTTATCACTAATACTTATCAATGATTGATAAAAATTAACGATTTTAAGAAACCGCGACAGTAAGAAGTTTTCTGTTTTCATTAATCATAAGTGCTGGTACTTCGTAACATCATCTAAACAAAATTTCGATTTTCAAAGTATTTATTGCTGACAGCATTGAAAAATTTTCATTTAACTTTTTTGTCTTAGAACTGTCTCGTTATTGTTACGCCTAAGACGAGCGGTCCAGGAAGAAAAGAAAAAAGTCAGTAACGCAATGCTCGCCCGAACAAAAAAAGGGAAAGAAAGAAAATGAATGGCACGTTAATACAGTAGGAGATTGGGGGTCCTTAAGATTGAAACAAAAGAGGACATAACTCAATTCGCCCTGAAAAAATGATTAGTATATGTATATTCAACATATACATGCGGAGAAAACCAGACCCGCGTCTAGCACTTTTGACGCCCTTGTGCAAATTTAAAATAGCGCCCCAGATTTGTATTACGTTCATATGTGAGTACAGATACGGGTTAAGTTAGGTAATATTATCCACTATTGAAAAATAATTTTAAAAAACATTTTCATGAATTTATATTTTACAAGTACAAGTCATACAAATATTTTCTCATTGAGGTACATAACATAATTATAAACTTATAGAAAACAAATATATTCTAACAGTATTACAACTCAAAATTTTTGTATTTTAGTTTCAAATGTAATATATGATACAAAAGCACAAGGTATTAGGTATTGTTATTAATATTTTGGCTAAGTGAATTGAGCTGTTCGTGCTTTAATTTTTGCAAATTGTTTAATTAAACCTTCGGTGTCTAATTCTTTTAGCTGGTCCGATTCTATTGAAATTATAGCAAAATTACTTAGTCGGTTTTACCCCATGGTCAATCTCAAATAATTTTTTATTATTTTGAATTTTGTAAAATATCGTTCTGAGGTAGCAAACGAAACCAGCATGGTTAATAAAATACGAAGTATTATGGAAAAAATTCACTAAGTTGTTAATTGTTATATAATTTAAAGTTTTTTTCTGGAGATGTAATAACTTTTTCATCAAAATTTTGTAAATATTGCAATTCTTTAAGAAGTTCCACCAGTTATGTCTCGTTCATTGCGGGTTTTGTCATTTAATAAATTTTCAACTTTCTGACATAATTCTAATTGTTCGTTATCAGAATAATTTTTTAATTTATCAATATTCCATAAAAACGCGAAATTATTAGAGTAAGAAGAAAGTAATTGCAATCTTTCATCCACTGATGTTATGATTACATCTAGAGCATTAAAAAACAATCAACTTTGAACTTTAAAGTTTCATCGTGAGTCGTTGATCGTCACATTCATAATCAATTATTTTTTAATTTTTCGCGGTTTTAGACCTCTTTGTTTATTGAATTTAGGTTCTATGTCTAAGCTGGATGTTATTTCTTTAGTATCAATCAATAGATCGTTAAAACCTTTATCGGAGCGGTAAGCTTTCAAAAAATTATTCAAATTATTTAAATGATTATAACACTGAGCAACATAAAAGTTCGGTTTTTGAATAATTTTAGTAACAATGTTAACTTTACTTAAAATATTATACCACAATATAAGAATGCAAATGAACTCAAAATTTTGAAAATTTTTTGGTCAACGATGTAGCCTAATTTTTTACGTTATTTACAAAGTTTCCTTCGCTTATTTCAAACAGGAGCATCATAAACCTCCCCAGTTGATACCTTAAAGCAGTTATTGCATCTATTCTACTAGACCATCGAGTATCCGATAAAGGTTTTAAAGTTAAATTTGTTACATTAGATAAATTACATTTCAGAATTGACCAGCGTTTAGTAGAAGCTGAAAAAATACAAACGGTTCTTGAACTAAAGAAAAAAAAGATGCTCAAAATATTCGATTTTGCAACATCATTGACGACTAAATTTAGGCTATGATTGCAACAAGGAACAAAGAAAGCTCGCGGATTCAAATCCAAAATTTTTTTATGTAGACCATTATGCCCACCACGCATATTTGCCGCATTTTCGTAACCCTGACCCAGCAAATCGTTAATATTTAAGCCTCCTTTCTCTAACGCCGACAAAAGAAATTTTGTCAAGCCTTCACCCGACACATCATCTATAGGACAAAATAATAAAAAATGTTCTTCTATACTACTTCCCGTGCTTTATAAATTAACAAATCTTATACAAACTGAAATTTGTTCTTAGTGATTAGAGTCAAGAACGCAATCCAATGATATGGAATAATATTTTGCTTTTTTAATTAGTTCTAAAATTTTGGATTTAATATTTTCATTGATCAATTTGATTACTTCATTTTGTATTTTATCCCCGAGATAGTTTTTGTGATCTTTTATTTGAGAGCGTTTTATATGTTCTGACATAATCGGGTCGAATTTGGAAATCATTTCTATGCATTTAAAAAGTTACCATTATGTTTCTCAAACAACTTATTACTACTTCCACGAAAAGCTAAATTTTGCACACCTAAAAACTGAATCACATAGAAAATTCTTTCTACAACAGTTTGTCAGTATTTTGTTTCTCTGTTTATTACATTTTGAATTTCAGAATCTATTATTTCATTTTTATTAAAACGGTTAGAAAGATCTAGCAATTTTAGAACATTTTCGATATGTAGCTTGCTCTTTTCATGAACGTTTAAATGTTCACTTCAATGCTGCCAGTTATTGTAACCAGATTCATCACCAAGGCTAACAGATTTCAAATCGCTATCATTAAAAATTTTACAACAGAATCAGTAAAGTGAATTTTTTGTTTCGGAATACAACAACCAAAAACGCTCAATTTTTTCTTTGTTCGGTAAAATTCTAAAGAAGTAACTATTTTTCTTTTATTCAGCAAATTTTGGTAATACATGAGTAAACAAATTGAGAAATTATTCACGAAAAATGGAAATGTTTCGACGTCTCAAACTCAAACTCGAAAGTATTTCCTCAACATTACTTATTTCAAAATTTATAAATTTTTATAAATAGTAATATTAGTGCTTATCAATTATTCTCTTTGAATTTACTTCATTTAACAATGATGTTTATATAATCAAATATAAAATGATTTTTGAGATGCAAGTTTTTGGCTTTTAATATTTTAATAAATCTAAAATAAATTTTAGATGACTCACCTTAATTCATAACACAAAACACAAGTGTGTAAAGTAAAACTAGAAAAAAGTAAAGTTACCCCATGCACCTTTTCACTTCGCTAATTATCGATCGGGCATCTGGCAACAAAGAATAAATGAAATCGCGACCGATGCAGCGCTAATATATAAAGTTTCGTACATTGCAAGCTCAGACAGGAAAAAAACGCTTGTCCGCTCGTTGCAAGCCAAATTTCAAGCTCAAACATGAATAATATCAGATTTATTTGAGTTTACACAATTCATGTTATCATGTTACATATTCGACCGAATAAATGCTATTATTGCATACTCTCATTTGAAAAATATATTATTGTAACGATCGTCTTTCGAGAGAATTCTCGAATTCGGTTCCCTCGTCTCAAAGAGTAAAAATAAAATAATAAACATGTTAAGGGCTCTTCTGTATATTCAGTAATCGCCCCCGTCCGTTTATTGTGGTAGGGTCGGTTCACGAGTGGTTCGCTCGTTTTTTAAGGAGAAATAGATCAGAGCTTCATGAACTTTAGAGCAATCAAGTGTTATACTTTACTCCACATGTATCATGTACCAATATTATGAGTGCAGTTCTCAGTAATAAAAGGCTTAACCTGTTACAAGTTCAAGTTCTATTACTTAATCCAAGTCAAACATAATTTGAATCATAAGCATCATATTACAGTCCATTCTATCTTCATTGGGAAACGGCTAACATTTGATCAAGCACGAATCAAACAGAAGCTTCCACAAAATAAATAAAAAACAATGCAATAGCTAGCAATTCCTTATTGTTTTTTATCATTAAAAATTTTGTTCTGACAATATAGTTTGTTACTTTATCTTTTTCTTACTTTTTAGTTTTGAGGTTTTTCAACGCCTTCGGCGCCTCGGCGCCGTCGTGCACCACACGACTTTGCCCTTATGTACGGCGTGGGCCAGAAGAAAACACTACAATACAATAAAATACAATACTCGAGTAATAACACAGAATAATAAATAGAATAATCATGGTATTTATTACAGCATTTTTATTAATATCTATACCCCGTAAAACATCATCGGTCCTAGAACTGATTACACGCGTACTTCCATTGTTTCGTATTCTGAGCTAACCGACACATTTCCTTGAAATGTCCAAAGTCTGCATATTTCACTATCTGTGTGCAATAGTCTAATCTAGATCTACCTATATCTCTCTTTTTTCCTATCTCTGCTTGTAATATAGCCCGCACTATTCTTCAGAAGATATCTTTATTCCACTACTATTTCTATAACCTTTTTGTTATTAACTTTGTCTGTCTATGCTATTATCATCATACATCCAAAGCATAACATTCCAAAAGGTTTTTACCTTTTCCTGTCTGGTTTTTCTACTGTCCCTATTTCATAGACGTACAGTGCTGTGCTTCGCACATATGCTTTTAACGATATTTTCCTTGTTTCTATGTTGGTTGTCTTTAAACATAGCCACTGTTATTTTTTAGATGTAGTTCGGCCCCCTTGTATTGTTTTACAATTACATACCCTATTTCCCTGATATTCAGTGGTATGTGAAGGGGTGCCCAAGCTCCCGGGTTCAAATCCCAATACGGTCCACTTAAAAAATGTTAAGCAAGCATTTTTTTTTACAAAAATACGCCCTCGTTCGGATGAGAAGTAAAATGGAAGTCCCGTGTGTGAGTGTTGTCACGCACTTTAAAGATCCGTACTTTGCTTGCAACAGCAAGGATCTTCGAACATTGCCGCTGCTCTTTTTTGTTAGATTTAATTCCCCTTCTATTGTTTTATAAATATATATCCTATTTCACCGTTATTCAGTGGTATGTGAAGTAAGCAACCTGCGGTTACTAAGATCCCAACACTTGAACATTTGCCGAATTAATAGTTTTCCAATAAATCCCTTCACACAATTAACATTAGTTGAGAAAATTGCAAAACCAACACTTGTATTTGTTTATAATAATCACCAGGTTTAAGTGTAATGATTCCCTTCGTCATTAAGTTTTGTTCTTGTAACTGGTTGGACGCGTAACTTCATACATTTGTATTCTGAGCTAGCCTACACATTTTCCTGAATTCCCACAGTCTTCTTCTGTGACTATCTGTGTGCAATAGTCTAACCTAGGTCTACCTCTACCTTTCTTTTTTCCTATCTCTGCGTCTAATATATTCCGTACTATTCCCTAATGCTTTATTATGTGACCTATTACCCTATCTCTCCTATTTCTACTGTTTTCCACATACTTCTTTCTTTCCCTGCCATTTCTAGTACCTCTTTGTTTTTAACCTTGTCTGCCAATGATATCTTCATATGTCTGTAGCACCACATTTCAAAGGCTTCTAACTTTTTCCTGTCCATTTCTCCTACTGTTCAAGTTTCGCAGCCGTACAGTGCTGTGTTCCACACATATGTTTTAAGCAATTTTTTCCTGGTTTCTATGTGTTTTATTTGAACACGGTAATTGCTTTTTCTTGTTAAATGTAGCACGACCTTGTACTGATCTGTGGTTTATATCTTTTGCTCTTTTCCCATTTTGGGTTATTTGGTTTCCTAGGTAGCAGAAATCCTTAACCTCTTATAAATTCTCGATGCCTATTTCTATTCTAGTTTTTTATATATTTCCCCCTCCTTTGCATACTAGTACTTTAGTTTTATTTTTGTTAATTTTCATAACGTATCGCTCTGTTAGAACTGTTCCATTTCATTAAGAGCTATATACCATCTGCAAATCTAAGCATATCCATCTTTCGTCCTTGCATAATAATTCCAAATGTCTTCCTGCATTTGACAGTATGTATTGCCTCTTCAATGTACAACTTAAAAATTAACATGGATAGGGTACATCTCTATCTCTTCCCTTTCCTAATATTTATTTCTCTACGTTTCTGTTCTAATTGTATTTGCTCTTTGTATAATTTATGCACCATTCGTCTATCCCTAAAACTCTAATCTTTTTGAGTATTTCGAACACTTTTTTCCATTTTACACTGTCGAATTCTTTTTCCAGATCTACAAACCCTATATACACTTTGTCCTTTTTATTGTCTTCTCCATTATCAGCATCAGAACTAAAATAGCTTCCTGTGATCTCCTGTTTCGTCTAAACACAATTTAATCTTCTCCTTATATTTCTTCAGCCCGTTTTTCCATCCGTTTTGCACAATTCTAGTTTATATTTTTGACACGTATGTTGTCAAACTTATTGTTCGAACATTTTCACATCTATCCACACCTCTCTTTTTGGTATAGTAACTATGATGTTACATTTGAAGTCTTTGGGTATCTCGCCTGTCTCATACATCTAGCTTAGAAGGTGGAAAAGACGTTCTGTTAGTTCTTGTCCAGTGGTTCTTAGAATTTTTGCCTGCATCTTATGTATACCCGGTGTCTTACCATTTTTCAAACTCGTCTAGGTATACGATATCCCAAATTATTCTTTTCAATTTCTGATTCCTATTCTAGTGCTGCTAGTTCCTCTCCATGCAGGAGATTCCAATATATTCTTCCCATCTAACCATTTTTTCTACATTTTGTATAATGATTCTCCTTTTGTGCCCCTTATATTTTGCTATACGGTTTTATATCCCTAAAATTCATTTTAATTAGTTTTTATGCTTCATTTATCTTTCCTATTTCCATCTTATTTTTCATCAATCCATTGCCCTTTAGATTTCCTGCATTTGCAAATAATTTTCGATTTTATGGCTTTGTATCTCTGTTTTCTAGCTTTGTCTGGTCTGTTTTTGTATTTTTGCCTTTCTTTTATTAAATGCAGATTATTCTTTGTTATCTATGAGTTCTTATTTTCTTTTTGTGTATACCTCAGAATATCTTTAGTCGCGAGGTCTAAGCTGGATTTAATGTTATTTCATTCTGTTTCTACTTCCTTAGTTTGAGAAAACGTTCCGATATTTTCCAGCAAATTCATTTTACTTTTTTTTGTGGATATTTTTATCTTTTAGTTTCTGAAAGTCAAAGTGCCGTTCTCTATTCCTTTTTTTCAAATTTTTAAATTTAAGAGGGGCCTTCATAATTACGATGTTGTGGTCAGTGTCTATCTGCTTTTGGGTAGCTTCTACAGTCTTTTACTTGATTCCTAAACCGTTGTCTAATAAGAATGTAATCTATTTGATACCTTACTATATCCCCTGGCATCTTACACGTGTATCGTCTTCTAGCATCATGTTGAAATAATGTGTTTGTGATGGTTGAATTGTTTTTGTCACAAAATTCTGCCAACCTATTTCCCCTGTGGTTTCTCGTGCCTAAATCAAATAAACCAACTACCGCTCCTTCCCTATTCTCGTTTACCACTGCATTAAAATCCTCCGTAATTATTAAA
The DNA here is from genome assembly GCA_036346225.1 of Platerodrilus igneus. NCBI lineage: Eukaryota > Metazoa > Arthropoda > Insecta > Coleoptera > Lycidae > Platerodrilus > Platerodrilus igneus. The sequence goes on from JARFIW010001004.1 coordinate 3,337,088, forward strand.
TTTTCATGTCCTTTAACGCATCTTAGTATGTCTTTGATATCTTGGTAGTACGCTTGTACCTCTTCGTCCTGTAGCTAGAGGTGGGCATGTATACTTGTATTATTACTGTATTTACCGGTATAGCTTCTAACCTAGCCATGAGTACTCTTTCATTCTTTTGTCGGCAGTTTTCTACACAGAGTCATATCTTTTTTCTCATAACTATCCCTACACCCGAATTTCCCTCCGCCGATCCTGTATGAATTACCCTAAAGTCTTCGCTCCAAAAATACTCTGCTTCTGGCCATCGAATTTCGTTGATTCCTACTATGTCTAATGCTAACCTATCCATTTCAATTTTTAAGTACTCTAGGTTACCTACTTGTTTTATACTTCTGACATTCTACGCTCCGACTCGCAAAATGTTCTCTGCTCTTCCTTTAAACTTGGCGATCACATCCTCCGAAGTAGCCCCTCCAGGAGATCCGAATGTGGCACGATACTCAAGAATTTTTAGCCCAGAGGAAGCTATCATGTTACTTACAATGTAAGTACGCTGTATACGTAGGAGTTAATGTGGTGGTTTTCCGTTGCCTTCCACATCGCAGTAGTGTGTCTTAGAATGCCATACAGACCCTTATGGTCTCTGTCACTTTAAGTACCGAAAAAGCTACTGCTCTCTTTTGGGGACTGTTTAGTCTGGTTTCTTACTAAAGACCCCATTTGGTTAAATCTATAGTTCGGCTCTTTAGAACACTGGAACTCTGAAGCCGTTCTACCCGTTCTAGTAATCTAGAACTTCTTCAAGGTGCAGGTCCATTTGGAACGGGTCGATCTTTATTGATGTTTATACAAAAATGTAGTAAGTGCATTACTTTTTTAGTTCTTTATACTAATTTAATATCGTATTGGAATAACCACGTTATTAAATATACACTACTAAAGAGCTTCTAAATTTTACACGCTGCGTTCGTGCTAAAAGCCATGTAACTAACTAAACCTCCTAAATTTTTTCCTATTACCTAATTTCTTAAATAACACACTAGCGTTACACATTTTGAGCTTTCCAGACTTTTGATCTATTCTGTATTTTTAAAACGTCTGTGCTTAAAAAATTTTCCTAAAAAATATTACAATGCCTTTTAGTGTAATACAGCATGTAATGAAAAATACATTTTCCTTTTGAAATTCTGTTCGTTTTTAGAACGAACTATAATTATATCAAAATAGACAAATTTATTTAAAGATACAAAGATAAAATTTTTTTGATTCTTGTTTAAAGATTTTTCCATTCTATTGTTTAAGGCGCACCTTGGTCTTGAAAATAAACTAATGCCAGTAAGGTAGATAAGAATTATCTGTATTCGTTTATAATAGTTTTTATAGAATTAGTTCAACAGGCGACGAACAAAATAAATAATACTCCAGCTCAAATGTCAAGGATAATTTACAACAACAAATTTGACTTGAGTAAGTATTTAAATTAACGCTTCCTCTATAGAACCCAATTTAAAAATTATACCCACGTAGTTACAATGCAGATGATTCTTATTTGTTGAACATTTATTTCAGCAAGAAATACGAAGCACGTTTTATCACTTTAGTAATATCAAATTGAACATTTAAAAACTCCTGCTTGAAATTTTAGAAATTTACAAAAATCTTAAACGTTCATAAGAAAGAATTGGAAGAATTGTATATAACTAACACAAATATAATTTAAATGGCCTTAAAAACAAACGCAAATGCAGGTTCCAAAATTGTCTCTCTCTTCATTTATTAGGATACACCCACTCGCCTAAGATTCTTAAAAATTTATAGCATTTCGACACGTATTTCTAAGTCAGTTTCGCTTCAATTTGGGTACGGTTCAGTTTTGGTAACCTTTCAAACTTAATATAAAACATATGGAAGTGAGTCAGAAATGTACGTTTTTTCAAAATATTGTAACATTTTTTTGACCGCTACACTATATCAACGAATTTTAGTTCTAATAATTCAAGTAAAGTCATTAAATTATGCGAACCATTTTTAAAACAAATAAGTATCGATATTGTATGTGCTAACCGCCATACAGAGATGTTGGTTTGGTTGCTAACATCAGGCGCAGAAAGCTAATACAACTATTATCAAGGCCAAACGCCTTTCCTGTTTAGTGCAAAGCACGTTTGCGCTCACTTTTGCCAGAGCTCTCGTAGAGAAAACAATGGAACCACCAAAGGTTCTGGCGTGTAACTTACGCCTAGCTTTTGTGCGGAGTACGCCCTAGTGCGCTAAAACACTAGGCTTTGTGATTTTAACAATGCGCTTTTTCCTTTTTTTTTGGTAATTGCTCTTTAGATAATGTAACTTATAGAAGATGTTCGTTTGATAAATTTCTCTTATCTTTAATTACACTCTTCGTAATTTTATTTTTAATAACCTTCAATATTTTTGTTATAACGTTTCGTTTAAAAGTCGATCTTACATGACTTTTAATAAATAACTTCGTTTCAATAATTACTGAGATAAACTCATTTAATAATTCTTTGGACATTTGTGTAAATAACACAGAAAACAATTCTTTAATGATTTCGTAAAAGTATGATAAGATATGTTTTTCAACGCTTCGTAGAATTCGTCAACTAGATTTTTATATTATAATTAACAACTTTAAGAAGTCGTTTTGTATTATCTGGTTTTACAAAACTAAAGCAGCGAACAGGCTGTGTTTAATGGAAGATAAAATTCTACTTTTACATCTGCGAATGTAAAATATGAACGTCCTTCGACTGTACGATGATAGTTGGATTTTGTGTTATGTTATGGAAAAGCAAAAAGTTCGAATGTAAAATAAACGTTCTACAAAATGGGTAGAAATTTTTATGGCTTGTAAATTAAGTCCGATGATACTTTCGAATGTAATGGAATTTGGTTGGTCCTGTAGTGCGTGTAACCAAAACGTATAGAAGTTAGCATGGTCCAGTCCAAGGGTCACGCAGCTGTTCCTATTCTGTGGAACATGTGAATTTGACGTCACATGTTTTCTGAAAATGTATGTATAAACACTTGCCTAAACATGTTGTGAAGACAACATGTAAAGAACACCTGCAGAGCCAAAGTAAGAGATTAAATTATTCTTGCATCATGTCTACATTTGGCGATCTTTAATACCAGGCTGCTTCAGAAAATATTTTTGTAACTATCTAATTTTACAAATCCATTTCACATATTAAAAAGGGACCTTAGTAAATTTTTGTTGAAAATATTAGTTCAATACAATTACAGTTATTAAATTTTATAAAATATTGTGAACTTAAAGAGTTCTTATTGATGTTTCATTTATGCATGATTTCACTTACGATTTTTAAATAATGAATTAATAGAAAAGTAGTTAAAGTTTTATAAAGTGTAAACAGAAAAAGCAGATCTGACATTTCTGGTATAAATTCAAATTAGATTTTTGTAACTAAATTAACATTTGAAGTCTTGATATTTCTCTTTGTATATATATAATTCTACCTTATGAGTAGGTAGGTGAAGCTTGTATTATCTTTTCTTAAGCATAAATTTTATATTTACAATTTATATGAAAGTACCATTTTTAATTAAAGAAACAACATTTAATTTTCTTAATTAATTGTTTTATTCTGAACAAGTACGTTCAGAAATAAGGTGACAAAGAATAATACCAAATAGGTAAAGTAGTAAACCCAATTTAATAAGAAGCTTTAATAGCCTTTTCAGTATTTAAAGAACAAAACCTGTGTTTATTTATTTGTTGCCTGATTAACCTTTGTTGTTTTTTTAGATGAGATAGCAAGAGAAAACTTCTTGTGTCCTCATTTTAGTATATTTAATTAAATTTTCTTTACAGCTCCTGCGTCAGCAGTTAATACGTATTCCTCCTTAAGGACGCCCAAGTCCCACTTAAGGAAACCCTGTGTTTAAAATTACAGACTTGGTGGCGCCCTGTTTAAACCCCTGTTTTGTCGAGAATCTAGCCCTAGTAATAAATTGATGCTTTGTAAAAAGAACCACGACCAATCCTCATAAGCTCTGCCCAAGAAATAGACCCCTAGCATAGTCGGAAGATAATTGCGTTCCATCATTTTAAGGAAATCCTTCCTTAAAGGTTACTGGTCACATTTGGGGAAATAAAAATAACCCCCTCCAGAAGAAAAATAGTAATAATATTACAAGAAAATCCGCGGAAAAATCTGGAACTCTAAAAAAAATTTAAAGAAAATTTAAATATGGTGTTAAAAGAGGGTGTAACAACGAATTAACAGACAGTCACTTCTTTGTATTAGAGATGTGTCAAACACGTTTGATTCGATCTTTTGATATCGATTAATATAGGTCTTGCAATTTTTATACCGACTTTCGCCATCAATATTTATGATGTCATATAACTATCAAAATAGCAATTCCTCGTAACTACAATAACGCTATCGGTACAATATAGATTTTTCATTTATTTAGTAATTGGTGACGGAATGTGGTTTGTTACTTTTTACAAGGTAACTTGTAAAATGATTTTATACTGACAAAATTGCAGTCTAAGTTGTTTAGCTTAATAACAAATGTTATTATGTGGGAATTTGTACTAGTGAATATATTTTAAATATTTTAATTGAATGATTTTAATGTGTTATATATTCTTAATTAAATAGCCATGCGCATGTTATACCGGGCACGGAATAATAGCCACCAATAATCAAGACTTCTAGAGGTTATGTTTATCAAACTAAAATAAGAAGACGAACAGTTATGAAAATTTGTTTTTAAGCTTTGCCGGATGTTAAACAACCCAATACAATATTGTGAAAACTTCTGGTGTTTATGCTTATCGCTTAATTATTTCTATATGTTTGTGGTAGTTATAATTTTTGAAATTACCATGAGGGTACATTTAAGTTAATTGTATTTATCATACACCAACAACTTCTTATTACATAATTAATATAGTACTTAAACTTGTGTCTTTACCTAGCCACACAATTTAGGCGAGTTAAGGTTATACCCATACCTTATTCTGGGAAACATCGGGCTACCGTACAAGTTGATTGTTTTAACTTTTGCATAATTTTCTTATCGTAGTGGATGCGCTCCGTAGGAAAATGTATGTTTAGGTGTCATTTGGAACCTAGCAATTTTTAATTAACAGAGTGTTACTATACGGCTTATTTTATTGCTAATGTGCAGGTAGTCCCTCAAGATCTGTTTTAACAGGGACATTCTCTACTCTCTACTTTTTCTTTTGAATGCATAAGCATGATAACATAGAACTCTACCTTTTGGTATCCCTCTAATCTCTATTGTAGCCTAATTCTTCCTCTAGTGGACCTATCTTTGTCCCGTGACAAACGTTTGTCACATAAAAATGGTTCCTTTCCACTACGGGCTGCTGTCTAAATTTTGACTGGTTGAGCATTGCTTTTCTAATCCACTCTTTTTTATCGCTTCTCCTCATTGCGAGCCCTTTTTGTTTCTTCTACCTGGTTACTATTGAGTTTCAAACATCCCACCTCATTCTTTTTATCTTTTTTTTCCATTTTCTTCTTTCTTTCCCAAGTCACTGAATAGTTTAGAAGGGTTGTTACTTCATGACTTTGGATCGTGGGTGTAGGAACCTCTGTCTGTCGTATCGCCAGTTTTTCTCTGGGCTTTACGTTAAAAACTTTTGGTTTGGACTGCGGGTTTATCACTTGACTACTAAACCCCAGGACTCGGATTTAAATCCCGACACAGACCGCTTGAAAAATGTTACGAGAGCACTGTTCACAAAAATACGCCCTAGTTCGAATGACAGGTAAAATGTTGGTCCGTTTGTGAGTGCTGTCACGCGCGCTAAAGTTCCCTATATTGTTCGACAAAATTCAAAATCTCCTGGTTAAAAACTAGCTTTTTGACCAATGTAGTACCTTCGGGCGGAGCATTGGAAAATCAAATGTAGGGGCTTATCTTCTGGGCGGTTTCATAGCCTAGTTGGTTTGCTTGTGACTACTAAACCCAAGGTCCTGTGTTCGATTTCTGACATGGACTGCTTGAAACATGTTAAGAGAGCATCTTTTACAAAAATATGCCCTTGTTTGGATGAGAGATAAAATATAGGTCCAGTGTGTGAGTGTTGTCACGAATGCTACAGATTCATACCTCTACTTGGAATATCAAGTGTTCGTCAAAATTCAAAATTTTCAGGTAAAAAAGTTGTTTCCTGGCCACTGTAGTATCTTCGATAAACCATTGGAAAATTAAATGTATGTCTTATCTTCTTGGGCGGTTTCATAACTTAATTGGTTTGCATGTGACTACTATCCGGAAGATCCCCAGTTAGATTCACAAAACGGACGACTTGAAAAATAGTAGGCGAAGATATTTCACAAAAATATACCTTTTTTCGAACGAGTGGTAAAACGTAGTTCACGTGTGTGAGAGTTGTAATGCACGTTAGAGATATATACCTTGCTGGAAATGGTAAACGTACTGCAAAACTCAAAATGTCCAGGTAAAAAAGAAACTTGCCTCATTGCGAGTGTTGTCACGTACGTTAAAGATCCATACTTTTCTTGGAAGAGCTCGGGTTGAGCGAAATCCAAAATTTCCAGGTAAGAAATCGCTTTCTGGCCGTTATGGTACCTTCAGACACAGTATTAGAAAATCAAATTTAGGGACTTGTCTTCTCTTAGTCAATGTAGGAGTGTAAAGTCTGCATTCACATTCCTATCTAGTCTTTCATGCCGTTCTCATGAATGGGTGCCATTTCACAGAACCTTTCCTTCTGGAAGGCATGAGAAAAATGTTCTTGTTCAGGATCTTAAAAGTCCTTTTATTTTATCATATATAAGAGGGGCGGTGTGTCTTGCTAAGAGTGGGGCCTCCAAACCATACATTGTCTGCTGTGTTTCTCTTTGAAATCATCTTTGAGATTTTACCTTATATAGTTGGTTCTTCAAATCATCAATTATTTATGTATTTTGCTCATTGATAATACCTTTGAGAGTTTATTTTATTCAATTGATGCTCAGAACCTTTGGGATTTAGATCAAAGGTTCGCTATGTTTAAATAAAAAGAGCTTAATAAACCTGCCTTTTAGCTTTGTGTTTTGGTATTTTAAAAATTTTGCCTGTCCATTTTCATCAACACACCCAGAAACACAATACACAATACAAAGAGCAGTATACAAAACAGCACTCGTACAGAAAAAATCAAGCTTTGAAGAATGTTTTCTTCTTTGCGCGCGCTTAACTTTTTGTGTTTTGTTTTTGTTCTAATTCTTTTTGTACCGTATTCCTGAGTGTGTGCGAATGAGAATCGATGCTGAGTTTTTGAAAATGACCCTTTGGTAGTTAAAATACTGTACCTTACAAAAGAAAGCATTCTTAAAAAATAATAAAAGGACTATTTTGATCACCAAGGGCATTTTCAAAAATTCAGCCTGTCCATTCTCACCTACACACGCACAGTAATATGAGACAAAAAGAATTAGAATAATAAATAATACACGAAAAACAGTTAAAGCGTCTGCTCAGAAAACATTCTAATTATGTGATAAGTTGATATTCAAAATTTTTTTCGCACGCATTGTATAAATACGTAATAAAAAAACCTTACAAAATAATTTTTTAATTCGTCCTTTTTTATTTTCTACAAAGATGCCTTTTATATATTGTCCACTGTTTAAAGAGCGAAAGTTAAGGTTTTAAAAATCAACCACTTTCGTAGATACGGTATACCACTACCTATCACGAGAAACCACAAAAGCCAAAAGAAAGCAACAATTCTACCTTGTTCTTCTTTCGTTGATAATATTAAAAAAATACTGATCATTGCTCAAACAATCGCGGGGACGAGTTGTAGCACTTAAAACATCTCCAAAGTGAGGGGTTAAACTTCCATACAGCGTTAACAGTGTTTGATTTATACATAAAAAACGTTATTTTTAATATTCTTTAGCCTCAAAAGCAAAGGTATTTCGAAAGCTCAGAAATAAATTTTCCTCAAACACTCCTGAAATAAAACCAAATTGTTTTTTGCTTCATTTGTGTGCAATTAGACTATTCGATCTTTAGGTAGTCTGAATAAAAAGTCAAATTAATCAAAAAAACAAAGCTGTTAATAGCGAGATCTAGAAATTGAAGCATGCTCCCAAATTAGTACTCATTTTTCTATTAAAAAATAATTGTTTAATAAGCTTGTTGCAGAAGCATTCACTCTCCATTTCTGTTTTTCTTATTTCTGTTCCGCGATTAAGCCATTCAATGGGGTTATGAACTTGTAATATAATTTAGAATGTGTTCTGAGCGAGCGCTGTAACTTTTCTTTTGTATTGTTTGTCGTTCAAATTCTTCTTGTATTGGGTTCCTGTGCGCGCGTAGATGAAAATAAACTGGCTGAATTTTTAAAAATGTCCCTTTGACAGTCAAAGTATTGTTCTTTTATTAGGTTTTTAAGAATGCTTTCTTCTGCGAGGAACAGTATTTTGGCTTGGCTGCCAAAACGGCATTTACAAAAATTCAACCTGTCCATACACATACACCCAGGAATTCAATACAAAAGGAATTAGAACAAAAAAAAACCACAAAAAAAGTTGTCGACGAAACCGATTTCTGCAGCTAGTTAAATTATATTTCTTGATCATTTGAAATTCATCAAAAGCAGGTTTTTAGATTCTCTAGTTACCATAGAAACTGATCTAATTTCATTCGAGGCGGCAACTAATCTTAATTGAAAGATTGCTCCAAGTTGTAAAATATTAATATCTCTTTAGCAATGACAAAGCTAGTCCAGATATTATACAACATGAACAAGTTTGCGAAGGTGAACTCTGATTATTGTAATATTTTAATTTCTCGAACGACTTAAAATTTATGGTGTTGCTTTGCGTTTTTGGAAGATTCAAGGGTACACGCTGTTAATTTGATAAAAAATTCCTTCTTTGAAAGTTCTATCTAAAAGTTGCGTAAAAAAATTACTAACAATTTTTTACACCGAGTAACGAGGTAAAATATTAATAAACAATCATCTTTCATGCAAATATCAACAAATGGGGAGTGTATAAACAAATGGTTTTTCCTAAGAGCTTACTTCCCTAATGATAGCGCAATTGAAAATGAACAGTTTGGTGAGTTGTCGGCAGGCGTATTACATATTCCTGATACATAGCGAGTAGCCCGCGTACCTCTTCCTCATAGTAGGTAGAAGTGGGCTTGTGCACTTAAACTATTACTGTATTTGCCGGTTTAGATTCTAATCTAACCATGAGTACTCTTTCGTTCTTTTGTAAGTAGTTTCGCATAATTATTTCTACAGCCGAATTTCCTTCCTCTGATCATGTATGAATTACCTCAAGGTCTCCGCTCCAAAAATCTCCCGCCTCTGCCTACCAAACTTCGCTAATACCTACTATATCTATCGCTAACCTATTCATTTCTGATTCTCTAGTTTACTTACTCCGGAACCTTTTGTCCCAGCATCTTAAACAAAACATTTTTAGTACGCTGTGTATTTGGGAAGTAATGAGGTGGTTTGCGTTGTCTTCCATATTGCAGTAGTGTGTCTTAGAATGCTATATCGACTCCGAGATCTCTACCACTCTAAGCATCGAAATAGCTGCCCTCTTTCGGAGACCGTCCTAGTCTGGTTCCCCACTAAAAACCCCACTCGTTTGACTAAACCTATAGTTCGCCTCTTTAGATGACTGAAACACCTGTTCTAGTATTCCAGAACTTCTTCAAGGCGCAGGTCCGTTCGGAATGGGTAAATCTTGTAATCAAATAATTATATTTAAATTTTTTCTCCAGGCAAAGAACTGGATTTTTCCTTGATTTGCATCACTCAGAATTATCATCATTCGGTTTTGAATAGTAATGGACCTTCGGTATCGTCAACACTTTATATTCATTTGGTTATTTACCTATTGTGTTTGAGCATCTTTCAGTGCTTTTTTTTTTTTCGGAACCTTATTTCATGTCAAACGTTTGTGCACGTGTGATGCAGCACTTTTTAAAAACCGATAACCTAGATTTCATTTATAACTTAACTTTTGATTTTAAATTTCGAGTGACTCAATTGTTCTACCATATAGAGCAAACTCATAAATTATTTTTATGTTAAGAGTATCTTTAACATGCTCAATAATATGTATTCCGGGTTGGACCTGGTCATATTAAAAACTAATAATATAGATGTTTATCAACTTTTGTAAAAAGCACCCTCAGGATAAAATGTTATAGCAAGTAAAATTACTTTTGGATGAGCAGATTCATACGTCTCTAATAGTAAGTGTGAATTAACTCATATGATGTCTAAAAACATGCAAAAAGCATATATTAGTGCTCGTAAGAACTGGAAAAATTATAAACTGGTTAACTGGGTTTTTACCCATTTTGGTAAAACCTGTTTACAGCAACTAATTTGGTTTTTGCCAAAATGGATTTTACCCAAACTGATTTTTACCGAAACTGATTTTATCCAAATCGGTTTTATTTAAACCGGTTTTTGCCAAAACTGGTCCACCAGTCTCTATATTATTGAAATCGAAATTTGTTTCAGTGAAAACAATTTTGCCATAAATTATTACCAAAACTCTAGTTTGTCTGTTTTAGAAACACCGATATACCTTAATCGGTTTACAGAACCACTTAATCCGGTTTTACTCAAACCGGTTTTACCAAAATCGGTTTTTCAATATTGTTTTTACCGAAAATGATTCACCAAAGCCGGTTTAGTAATCTCCGTTTATCAAAACCATCGCCACCATTTTTTTCTCGACCTTACTTAAGCTCCGTTTGACGCAGCTCTAATTCCTTTTCTATTCTGTGCTAATCTAAAAAGTTCTTATACCTTTCACAACCTAAATTTCTAATAATTTGACTAATATAGCTTGGTCTAGGTCTTCCTATACTCTTCCATCTTTTTCTTATCTACCTGGCTTTAGATAGATATTAACAACCTGATGCTTGTTAAAGAACTCCAACATGTTTACATGATTCCCATTTATAAGGAAATGAAATATAACCTGGTTATCCCTTTCAAAAAAGGAAAAGTGTTAAATTATATGTTATGCTAAGGCTTAAGCAACGAATCGCTACTAACATGCCAGACCGCTCACTAATTGTGAGTTGTGTCATGTTGACATTTAGTTAACTAATTTTTATTTATTTTTTTTGTTTTGTTTTCGAAATTTCTTAACGTCGGTTTGACGCAGCTCTAAGTTCTTTCCTATTCTGATCTTGTTTAAAAAGGTCTACATACCCTTCACAACCTAAATCTCTAATAATTTAACTAATATAGCTTTGTCTAGGTGTTCCTACTCTATTTTTATTTGGTAGCCTATAATCTAAGACCATACTAAACAGTCCCTCATGTCTTAACTAATGCTGTATCATTCTATCTCTCCTGACCTTTAATTATTTCCACATACAGGGTTCCTCACCTATCCTTCTATAAACTTCCTCATTTGTTACTCTATCTGTCCAACTAATCTTTAACATTCTCCTATAACACTAATTTCAAAATCTTCTGTTTTTTTTCTTATCTAATTGTTTAATTGTCCAAGTCTCACTACCGTATAATAGAACGCTCCATACGTACGACTTTAAAAAACTTCTTCTATTATCTAAACTAATACTAATAGCTATTAGTAAGTCTCTCTTTTTTAAAAACATTTTTCTAGCTTAAGTTACTCTAGCTACTATATCCCTTCTGCTCCTTACTTCCTTTGTAATTATGTAATAATTGCATAATCAACCGTCCTTCGTGGAAATGTGAAGACCAGTCGAGACGGTTAATTAAGGCCAGGCAGACTAAACTCAGCGGCGTAGGTCGTGGTTCAAACTCATAACTAAAACCTTGCTTGTACTTACCAATTATGCAATACGAATAAAAATCATCAATATATACATAACCAATTTATAATAAACATGGGCGCCAATCAGCGGAAAGGCACTGATACCTAATAAAAGTAATCATTAAATAACTTCGTAGTTTAGAAAAAGAAATAACATTTTATTATACCATCGACTGTCAGGAAAAGCATATATATAAACAAATAAATAAACAGTCTTGAACTCGAAATGAAATAAGGCCTACAGGGCCCACTATTCCGACATAAAATAAACGTAATTCTATCTAACCTAATTGTTATCTAGGGACGTGCACGTCGTCACATATACCTAATCTTTAGCCTAACTATGATTAACTTAAGACCTTTAATTATATTAATAAAAGCACTTTGAAACACAACTATGCATTACTGTCTTTACAACACGGTATCCGTATGTACAGATTAAATCAAGGATTCCATGGGTTAATACCGCATGCTCTCTTCAATGATTATTTCCGGAACACGCGAAACGTAATTTACTGTCAATATAATTCACAAAAAAAAAACAGACCGGCCTATAGCTCGCAACAACATCTCCCGCACCCCGTCGTTAGCGTCTATAGGTAGAACGAACATACATTTCCGCGAGCAAAAGTAAACAGTATCAACTGGTCTATAGTAATTAACCTTTACAACACTACAAAAGTTTGACACGTAAATCCGAAAAAGCTTTCTTTACTGAGCTATTAACAAAGGTTAGTTCACGTCTTTATTACGTTCCAATGACCGGTAGTTGAAGCAAAGGAATTTTCTTTTAAATAACCCTAAGCAATAGCACACCGTCGTTAGCGTCTATGTAGAATTAAAAGTAATCCTTCCCTACAAATTAATAAGACGCTACAAAAAGTGGTGCAGAATCGAAATAAAACTCATAGCAAAGGGTTGCTTTGCATTATTAAAAAAATGTCCTTCAAACAAAATAAATACTCACGTGTTCTAAGCACACACATAAACACGTCTTTACCCAAAGACCACCCATCAAAAAAAGCCTGGAATCCTTGCCGTTTCTTTACATCTGCCCACATTCCTGCTAACCCCCAATGAATCCGTCCGGCCCTGCGGCCGCACCATATGTTAAAATACCAGAAACTAACCCTCTCAATACATTGTATTGTAAATATTATGCGATCCCAGGTACCGTAGATGTAAAACGAAAGCTTTTTAAAATATAGAAGCATTCGCTTGTATGAGATTATTCCACCACGGTCTATGCAGGCTTTGTAACCCGTACATATAATAATTCAACCACGGTTCGTGAAATATACAAGTAATAATTAAATTGTGTCACTGATAATAATCTAAGTTTTGGTACGCAGTAGCGTAACATTATATAAGAAATAATGATACAATTTTATGCTCAACAAAGCGATTGAAAATTGGGTTGTTACAATTATACTGCCTAAATAGCAAAATTCATCTACCTCCTCTAACTCAGTATTACCTATTTTTAATTTTAGTTTAGAACTAGGCTGTAACTCACTTGCCGTTATCTTTGTCTTTCCCAAGTTAATTCTCATACTATAGTTACTCTGTAGTATCTCATCTAAAATATTTAAAAACTCTCTTGAGTCTTTTCTAGACTCTGCTATAATAGCTATATCATCTGCAAAATGTAACATGTCCATTTTCTGTCCCTGTACACTAATACCTATCTCTTTTCTCTCTCTAACTAAGTTTAAAGCTTCCTCAAAATAAACATTAAAACTCAAGGGACATAGTATACAGCCCTGTCTAACACCATTTCTAATCTTAGCTTCTTTTTCTATTCTATTCTATTCTTTAGTAACCTTTAATACAAGACAAAACAACCGTATTGATAATATTTTCACCAATTTTTACCATGATACGGAGTTTGCTATAAATATTGGTAAGTTGAGAACTTTTCTTTCAGACCATGACGGGATCACTATGACATTGCCCCCTATCGGTTCTATGAAACTAGAACGTGCTTGTAAAATAGTTAGACCCTTTACCACACAAGGAAAAATTGCAATGTATAATGATTTGTGTAATTCTGATTGGGATTTCATAAAAAATGATAGCTTGAATTCTAACCAAAAATTTGATTGTTTTTTACACATCATTATTGACAATCTGATAAAAAATTTTCCTAAAAAAAAATTTCTCTAATAACCAAAAATCAAAAATACCAAAGTTAAAGTTCACTAAACATTTATTGTGGTTACAGCAGTCTGTGGATATTGTAGATAGCATTGTAAAAAAGAACGGTAATGAAAATACTCGATTACTAAGAAATAAACTCAGGACAATCTATCGTCAGGAACTGAGAAAAGCCAAAATTGAAGCCACTAATCAATTTATTAAAAATTCATGTAATCCCATGAAAAGTATGTGGAGTTTAATAAATAACAATCGAACAAAAATCCAATGCAATGACAATGTAGTACTCAAATCCAATGATTTCAACGCTCACTTTACTAACATTGCACTACAAGTTGTGAAAAATCTCCCGTTGTCTCGTTTAAGTCCAGTAACGTTACTTAATTCAATAGAAATACCCAGTGATGTACATTTTGCATTTAGATCAGTCACTGTGTCGGAAGTTAGAGATGTCATAAATTCTCTAAAAAACTCTGCATGCCGTGACATCTACGAATTGAAATCTTATCTTATTAAATCAATCAAAGATACTTTAATTTCTCCTCTTACAAAGATTATAAACAACTGCATTCAAAACAATATTTTCCCGGACTCACTCAAAATAGCTAAAGTACTTCCATTACATAAAAAAGGTGATAAAAATAATGTAAACAACTATAGACCTATTTCCATATTACCAATTTTCTCAAAAATTTTTGAAAAGCTTATGCAAATACAAATTGTTGACTATTTTGAAACTAACGGATTATTCCATTGTCCGCAATTTGGGTTCCGTTCAAAAAAATCTACATTAAATGCTGTTTTATCACTGTTGAATACAATTTCACAGTGTTATGAAAGTAAAGAATTTTGTCTAGTTACCTTTTTAGATGTCACCAAAGCTTCTTACGTTTTACAACGCGATAATTCTTACAATTTATATGGTGATAGTTCTTACACTTAAAGAGTCGATAAAACAGTTTACGAAGTACGTCGATAAATACAGTTACAAAGTCGGTAATACAGTTTAAGAGTTCATAAATACATCGCGCAAGCGCAATGAGAAAAGCGGGCTACGCCTCTGGCGGATGAAAGCGCGAACCTTATACAGATTTGGGGCGCGGTCATCTACCAATGGCGTCACCAATGCATAAATTTAAGACGTAATTATCGGAAAAATATACATAAATGTCGGACAAAAGATAGCACAATAATTACTCACATGGATATGTCCCTGCGTCAAAGTTGACTTCTATTCCAAGTCCATCAGGGCTCCCTCCCGGAGTAATGGAAGATGGTGACTCGTCATCTCGGGTCGTGGAGTACGGTACGCCTTACGGCTCTCAAATTATTACCTACCTATGCAGGGAATGGGCAGGAATACTAGGTAAAGGCAACAGACAAAGACAATTAGGCAAAGGAAGTCTACATAGATAAGATAAGCACGATACGATACCTCAAAGCGTCCACACTACTCGAAGAACAAAGGCAAAACGCCACGTTCAAGCGTCTAACCGAAAACTCTCACCACTTTTCCCCCCTCTTTGTCCAGTATTCGTCCAACCCTCTAGCGTCGTGCGATCTGCGCAAATGCACTCTGACGTAACGGAAGTACACGCCTAGTCTATTTAAATTCCGCGCACCGCGTCTTTTGAAATTATGGCGCGAAACCTCCGTAAATCAAACTTAACCTAATACATGTTTAAGTGCCGATTGGCACGTAACAAGCTTTTGACTACATTTCCCATTCTATATTGATTGACAAATTAGCTTTTTATAAATTTAATTCGAGCAGTTGCTTACTATTGAAATCATTTTTAACAAAGAGAAAACAATATGTTGCTTTTCAAGACTCACTTTCAACTGTTGAGAATCTATACTATGGTGTTCCCCAAGGATCCATTCTGGGTCCTTTACTGTTTTTAATATACATTAACGATTTACCTTATAACTTAAATTCAAAATCGATTCTATTTGCAGATGACACCACTCTGATTGATTCCTCAGTGAGCATAACATCTTTGCATAAATCACATGTAATATCTAATATATGTGCACAGTCTTGGTTTCTCGCAAATCAACTTTCTTTAAATGAAAGTAAAAACGAAAAAGTAATGTTTTCATTAAGAGACCATGATTTTAAAAATCCAGATTGCGTCAAATTTTTAGGTTTGCACGTAGATGCTGATCTGTCGTGGTCTAAGCATGTAGATCACTTGACAAATCATTTAAATTCTGTGGTGTATTTAATTCGAAATCTTAAAAATTCTGTCTCACATACAACAATAATAACAGCTTATTTTGCCTTATTTCATTCTGTGATCTCATATTGTCCCTTAGCTTGGGGACTCGCATCTTCAGCAAAGAGAATCTTTTCGATCCAACGGCGACTCGTAAGAGTGATTGCAAATCTAGGTTTTCGAGACGATTGTCGCACTTTCTTTAGCACCCTCAATATTATGACATTTCCATCAATATATATTTATTAATGCCTCTTGTATATTAAAAATAATCTATCACAATACGTATCACATAACCAAATCCACACCCATGACACCCGGAATAAGCTAAACATCTGTCCCAAAAAACAACGTTTGAATGTATCCCGCAATAGTGCAAACTACTACTGTGTAAAATTTTATAATGCATTACCAGCTGGCTTTCAAAATTTGTCGTATCCTCAATATAAAAGAAAACTAAAAGCATTTTTGATAATGAAAGCATTCTACTGTATTGATGAATTTATAAGTTGTAAATTAGATGAACTGAACTGCAGCATAATTAACTGATCTTTGCTACCTTGAGCTTTTAATGTAATTTACTATTGACTCGCTTTAAAGTGTACTTGTTGATTGCAATAGCTTCACTAGTATCTGTACGGTTTTATAATTGCTTCTTTATTATATGTGTTTATCAAATTTTTATGTTATATATTATATTACATGACTTGTGCATAATATTTATACATTCTGAGCACCAATAAAGAATTCTATTCTATTCTATTCTATTTCATGAAATCTAATTACTACGCTTTGGTTTTTATATAGACTGTAAATATTCTATCTTTATGAGAGATTCCTATTTTTCGCAAAACCCCGAACATAACAATCCAATTAACCCTATCAAATGCTTTTCTAAATCTACAAACGCGAAATGAGTATTTTTATTGTTTCGTAACCTTTTTTCGATAATTACCCTAATCATTAGTATTGGTTCTCTAGTCCCTCTGTCTTTACGAAAACCGTATTGGTCTTCGCCTAAATAATTCTCAGTCAAAGCTTCTACTCTATTTTTAATAATTATTGTTAGTATTTTGGAAGCGTGGGAAGTTAAACTAACCGTTCTAAAATTCTCACACCTATCAGTTACTGACTTTTTTGGGTTGGGATAATATTTTTTTCGAAATCTATTAGGACTTCAGCTGTGTCATATATGTGTTCATATAATATGACTAAAGTTTCCTGACTTGCATATTTTATTAATTCTGCGGGTATATCTCTGGCGCTTTATTTAGTTTAAGATTTCTAAGAGCTCTATTAAATTCCTTTATTAATATTGGGAACCCTATTTCTACATCCTCTTCTTGGTTGTTCTCTAACTCATCCATATCGTCTCCTTATATAAATATTCTAAATATCTTTTCCATCTATCTGCTACCTCAACTTATTTATTAAAAGCTCATTATTTTCATCTTTAATACCAGTATATTTTTTCCTATTGTAGTGTAACCGACCTGAAGGCTGACCCAAACGCCCTCTATGAACGGCACACCGGACTCCATGATCTAACATCTAGTGGCAGTGACTTGACGACACCTACGTTGTGTTGTTATGATGTAACCCAAACTCACACTGGGAAGATGGCGTTAAGGCAGGAAGGTTTGAAATAAAACTACAGTATTTACCTAACTTTACTTTTAATCAAAAGAATAAACAAAAAAATGGCTTATTTGCATGAAAGCATAGAAAATTACATTTAAAGCAAACGGTGCCGTGCTCAACCTAGGCGATTGGGCAAAGAGCACGGCAGAGAAAACCCCAAACTGCCCTCATACTTCCAACTGCATTTGGCACATCTCGACAAGGACGAGTAAGGTACAATAACCAGATCACCAACACTGAAATTGACGGAATGTCTACTGTTACCCAGACATACCACACATGACAACAGAAGAAACGTTAGTGTAAACCAGCTAGTCTTTTCTGGTAGGTACTGAGGTCGGATAACCAATACCACCCAGCTAAAGTTGAAAGAAGGGAACACCAGGCAGGTAAAATCTGCCTTGATTACCAATGTTCCTCCTTTCACGGACATAAAATGTTAGTAATATTTAACAAGGCTCGATCACACGCGCCCACATACATGCATTAACAGTTTTTAGCCCATGTTACAATATATTTCACAAAGGCTAACCGACTTCCTATTATTTGCAAGTGTACAACAACAAGTACATTGACAAGACGACATGAATCGCTGAAATGAACTTATGGTATGATTGCGCATAGTTCAAAAAGGCGGTTATTATGTAATAGACTATCTCCAACATAGTCATAAATGCAAACGCGAAAGGCACGAGGATGGTCGGTCATACCAGAGTTTCAATTTAATTACATCACAACAATTATCACAAACGTTAGATACTAGTTAATTATATAGGAACATCGGCTAGATAATAGGATAAACAAAACAACAAACATATAATTACGTTTAAATCAAGATATGAGCGGTGCACTTGTAAATGTGATTAAGATGCTGAAATAGAACAATTACACATAAAACAAAAATGTCAAATGCATCACAAATATCAAACATTATAAAACATGTAGGCAGCAAATGCGTACCAAAATTTTATAGCACAAACACAAGCCCAGATTTAGGCGCTAAATCTTCATATAAATGCATGTTAATTAAATATATTAACTCCAGTAAGGAAGCGGTAAAAATTATTCATTATGATTGCATCGGTTCAAACGTATTTTTAAAAATTAAGCACATTATGGCATTACAAATTACAAACAAAAATGTACACAACTTTGTGGCTAATTAAATAAAACCCAAAACAAATACAACATTGGAATATAATACTCTTCGTATTTAAACTTGCCTAATAATTTGATTTAATATATCGAAAGATGATTTTGGTACAAATTGCTCGTACAATCACAGTAAGGGTATATTTACTAATGATACTGCAACAAGTGCAATGCAATTGGAGTTACAAATCTGTATTAAATACTAAAAGAACATTATTTCAAATAAACAAATATTAGTTTTACTCTGATTTAGATACTAAATAAACAATTCCGATAAATAAATATTAGCTTTCGGTTGTTAAACCAAACAACACATCTTCATACCTCAAACATATTCAATAACATAGTAAATTCACCTGAAATTACATATATTAAACAATCCACATCAAATTCTAAGTCAAAAGCAACAGGTTACACATAAATACTTCCTTCAATGATTAAATAACTAACGGTTTTACAATAAGTACCAAACACCACATTGGAAAACAAGGCTGGAATTAACAGTTGTAATCAGATTACCTTAACTAGCAACTACATTAGAAACATACAACATTACCTTTAATAAAAACCCGCAAAGTGCAATTTTACAACCTACCATCTTGAAAGCTCAAACCAAAGTCGTTTTAACCCTGTCGACTCGATCGGTCGTCCCTACACATGCGCGCATTATCTCAAAAATTCTGACATAACGAAATGCGTTCAGAAACCTGCAAGTGGTTACTGAGCTATTCGAACAAATACCATCAAATATCGAAATGTACACTATAATATTTTCAATAATTATCAATGAATGAGAAAACCACTTAGAAACCCTACGGATCACTTCACTATCTCCCCGAAAAAATTTTTAACAGCCCTATAAGCCCTATCTGTCTTACCTACTCTCAAATCATCTTGTATTTCTTTACAATTTTTCTCCATCCATTTATTTCTAGCTTTTCTACACTAATGTACTATCTCATTTCTAGTTCTATTATGTTTTTGCTTACTTTCACTATCCAATTCTCTGAAAGGTTTAAACTTTCTTCTATTCTCTATTAAATCTAATATCTCCTTTGTTGCCCAGGGTTTTCTTGCTTCAACTTTTTCTTACCTATAGTCTCTGCTGCTGTATCATGTACAGCCCTTTTTATTTCTTTCCATCTATTTTCTACGTTCCTTCCTAAAGCTATCTCTTTGATCTTATTATCTAATACTTGTTTATATTCCTCTTTTACCTCACTATCATTAAGCTTACCTAGATCCCATCCCTTTCTTTTAGCCTTTCTCAATTTTTTTAATTTTAGATTACACTTCATTTTATCTAAGTTATGATCGCTATCTATGTCAGCCTCTGGATAACTACGGCAGTTTTTAACTTGGTTTCTAAAATATAATCTATTTGGTATCTAGCCCTATCACCTGGCGCTTTACAGGTATATCCTATTCTAATATGTTGTTCGAACAGGGTGTTTACATTTATTAATTTATGTTCCTGGCAAAACTCAACTAATCTTTCTCCTCTATCATTTCGTCTACCATACTCAAATTTTCCTACCATTTTTCCCTCACTACCTTCTCCCACTGACGCTTTAAAATCGCTCATAACTATTACATTCTCATCTCTCTTTACTTTTCTCACTATACTGTTTATATCCACATATATCTTTTCTACTTCCTCATCCTCGTATTGAGTTGTTGGCATGTAAACCTGTACTAAAACAGTGTCTGTGGGTTTCGTTCTCAATCTAAACATAATTATTCTATCACTAAATTGTAAGTACTCTTTAACTTTACGTCCTAATCTTTTACCTAAAACTATTCCTACGCCTGCCTGTCCATTAGTTGAAGAAGTTGTAATTATTCTATAATTATCTTTCCAAAAGTGATTACTCTCTGGCCATCTCACCTCACTAATGCCTAAAATATCCAGCTTTTCTTTTCTCATTTTGTTTTCTCATTTTGACTAATAAATTCATTAACTTATCTTCTCTAAGTAATGACCTTACATTCCAAGTCCCTATCACTAAATCGAACCGTTGTTTTAAATTCTTACGATGACCAACCCCAAGTACCCCCTCCCGGAGGTCCGAATGAGGGGTTATTTTACCTACGGACAAGAATTTTACTTGTGAGCTCTCCATCATACATAGTTCGTGTTTTAGGCCACGCATATCTGGGAAATATTGTGATAGGTTCCCATATCTTTCCACAACGCAGTTTTTAAAGATTTTAGTAAAAAACCATATCTGTCACGACCAACCCCCAACAACCTTGTAAATTATGGCGGATCGCCCGAGACCAACCAACTCTCCTCCAATATCTTTTAGCCAGCAAAGCTGCTGTCCCTTGCTGCTAGTGATAGTGATTGTGATCCCTCCCAGAACATTTAGTGCATACCCACCAGGATTTTAACAGTGCATATCCAACTCCCCCATAAAGGTAGAAAACCAAAGGATATAAGTAAACGACCAGATCTTCAGATGCTGGAGAAATTTATATTGAAGGTAATAATAAAATTGTGGCGGCTGTACCTGCACGAGCATTGATTTGTGATTTTAAACAGATTTTGAAATAATCTAACAAGCGCATTTATGGTGTAATGGCGCTAATCGATATAATGCTCATGCGAGTGCACCTGATAATGTATTTGCTTTTGCTGATTAATGCACTGTTACATGCTTTTGCTTATTCAGAAATTTATTTATATATTTATTATATGTTTATTTATATATTTATATTATATTTATATTTATTTTTACATTTATATTTTTGCCTGCATTGTATTGTTTTGTGGCTTGATTCGTTTGACGTTCTGTCGGCAATTTTTGGCCGCAGTATATATAGAAAAGAAGATTGTATATATTATGTCAGTTAGGGAATGATAGGGAACGTTAGGGACAAATTTAGGATAAAATACTTAGATCAGGGAGAATTTGTAAATTTATAGAGCAGGCAAAATAGCTGGATTCACTATTAATACATTTGGCAAATGCTTAGAAATTTGAATCCATTTTAAATTAGCTAGCTAGATTTGGATAGTTTTAAGACGACCCTTCAGGTCGCACTGGTAAGCAGAGCCGGCGTCTGCTATCCGGTATTACGGATCCCTCCCCCTATCATTTTTGCTTGTGTCTTGTTGATCGGGCACACTCCAATATCAACGCTAGGGATACCATTATTTAAACCCTGTTTTTAGTTTTTGTTTCAGTTTGTTAGATTTTTATTTAGATTTTTATTTAGGGTGGATTAATTATGAAGTTAGGATTAATAAGAAGCACGTTTATTTTCCGCGTTTAAACCCAATGTAGTACCTCCGGGTGGAACATCGGGGACGTGGTCGCAAGTATAGCGGCCCTAATTCAAATTATAATGTCCCTTGCTGCACCTTTTAATCGCCTTTTACGATAAGCAGGCTAACTATAGTAGTATTCTTCGTCCCCTACTATAGGGGCCCGTTTTTACCTAAACTAATCTAACAAAATCGTTTTTATTTAAACTGGTTTACTTAAACACGTTAACAAAACCGTTTTTACTTAAAGGTCGATATACCAAAACCGACTTTAAAAAAAAATAGGTTTAATTGTCAGTCCGACTGTCCAAATATCACAAACAAATGTAATCAAAAGTGTCGTAAAAATGATAATTGCAATTCTATTAATTTGGTTATTGCCTTCCGGCCGATTTAAAACTTAAATACTTCAAGCATTTGAGGTTCTATCTTAAAGCGAAATACATATTTTTTGTTTCCTATGCAGTTTTTAATTTGTCTACTGATAAGTCACTATGATATACTCAAATTGTGTCAAAATACAATAATACTTCAATGGCATACGCAGTCTAAAATATGAAAAAGGGTGTAATATTAACCCAGTTGATAGTGTGAATTATTTTAATGACTCGATTATGGAACAATTATTTTCCTCTATACGCTTAGATGCAGTCAAAATAGATAATGGTACTTAAATGTTTTTTATTTACAGTTTAAATGTATGTCAGATTTTTAAAGTTTTTCATTATCTATTATAAGCTTTCAACATGTTTTTATAGGCAATAAACCTTGATCAGCATAATAAGTTCATTGTAATAAAAAACAAATAGTTAAATTTTATGACAAAAGTGATATTTTTATGAATATTGTTTGGAACGCACAACTTTATTGTTAATAATTATTATCGAATTTATGGAGAAAGCTGACGAAAACTAGTTAACTAGTAAACTAGTTACGTAAAAGTTTGCTTAATAACTAAGTATCACTTGTGAGTTTTTAAAGGTTTTGAGGTTTTATGAATATAAAAATGTAACCTAACGATTTAATTAATAAAAAGTTAGCCAAGAGCGAGTCGAGCTCGCACTATTAAGGTTCCGTACCCAATACTACAATAAGCAATCAATAAACCAAATTAAGCTGTTTTTATTTTTTATGTATATTTAAATCTTAACTAAATTTGATTGTGATAATTGAAAAATGAATATATTGTCCCACATTGTACTGGTACATTAGAAATACGTTGTCGATTACTGTGTTTAAAAAAAATTTTCCCAGCAACTATTACACTGTCAAAAAAACCTGCAGTTTTCCGATAATCTATGACTCAATAGCTACTATCCCTATTAAAATTAAAATTTTAGCTTTAGAAATATAGGAGAATAGGGGGGGGGGCGGAACGGTCATTTTGACACATTTTGAGCTATATCATGAAGATTACTGGACCGAAAATTATAAAAAAAATATTTCTAAAAGCCTTTTAGAATCTTCTTACAAAAGATATCTCACACAATATATTTATTAAAACCTTTTTTCTTTTGACCGAATTAACCCCCGCTATTTTAATCTAAAATTTTTTTCTATTTTCTGACTGTCGATATATGTGCACGCCATAAAGACCTAACATTGTGCCAAATTTCAAATTTCTACGTTACATATTTTTGGAGAAAAATTTCTGCGACAGACGGACACGAGAGTGATCTTATAAAGGTTCCGTTATACCTTATAAGGTACGGAACCCTAAAAAAGATTTACATAAGCTACCCGGTGAAAAATACTCAGTCCGGCCCGAAATGAAAACTATTAATTTCAGTTATTGAAAATGGCTTTGAACCTGTTTTTGAGAAGCCCGGCCCAGCCAGGCTTTTCTTAAAAGCAGCCCGGGCTGGTGAAAAATACTCAGCCCGGCCTAAAATGAAAAATATTAATTTCAGTTATAGAAGAGGGGCCTATTTAAATACCCCACATTTAATTGCGTCTTTCACAATCCTCACCACTAAAGCAATAAGTTACAGGAACTAGTGAAATTATTATCTGCCTTATGATTATAAGGCCGGAATTTTATATAACAGATGATTATAAATAATTTCTTACTGTACTCAGTCTCAAATTGAGTGCTATTATATGGAAAACTTATATTTAGAGCTAGAACAAAACTGATTGCAGGTGTACATACCAACTTTTCGAAACTAATTCAACGGCAAAAATCAAAAACGATCGTTCTTCTACTGTTTTCAAGTTATAAACCAAGTGTTGATATTTTTATAAATTCTATTAATTCATGTATGTATAATGCCTTGGTTTTTGGAAATATTGAAAAATACTGCTCGTGTTCTTGATACAATTATAGAACTGAAGGCGGCTGACACATTAATTAAAAGCTGTTTTAAAGAGTTTTCTTTACAACAAAAATTTATTAATAACAATTTGCAATTTACATAATAGCATTAGTTTTATATAGTTATTTGTTCAAATGGCCCACTGTCACAAATGTGCAATGTGACAAAATTTTAAATTAAATAGACCATTTGAAAATTTTTAAATATTAAAGGATATATTTTCGATAAGCTCTTTAAGCCATTTCGAATGGACCTGCACCTTGCCGAAGTTCTAAATTACTAAAACAGATGAAATGGCTTGCGTATTCTAATGAGCTAAAGAGCCAAACTACAGGTCCAACCAAAGTAGTAGGGTCGTTAGTGAGGAACCAGACTAAGACAGTTCCCCGAAAGAGGGCAGCGGTTCTTTCGGTACTTAGATTGGCAGAGACCATAGGGGTCGGTATGGCAGTCTAAGACACACTACCATGATGTGGAAGGCGACGGGAAACCACCACATTATCTCCCAAGTACACATTACATGTGATTTTCCAATGCTCCACCCGAAGGTACTACATTGGCCAGGAAGCGAGTTTTTTTTTTACCTGGAAAATTTTGAATTTTGCCGAATCCTTGCTGTTCCAAGCAAGGTAGGGATCTTTAACGTGCATGACAACACTCACACACGGGACCTCCATTTTACCTCTCATCCGAGCGAGAGTGTATTTTTGCGAAAAATGCTCGCCTAACATTTTTCAAGCGGACCGTGTCGGGATTCGAACCCGGGACCTAGGGCGTAGTAGTCACACACATACCACTACGCCACGGAGCCGCCTTCTCCCAAGTACACAGCGTACCTAAATTATAACCAACATGATGGCATTCTCTGGGGTAAAAGATTCCGGAGTTAAAATAGTCCCCATTCGGATCTCCGGGAGGACTACTTCGGAGGATGCGATCGGAAAGTTAAAAATAAGAGTCGGGAACATTCTGCGAGTCGGAGCGTGCAATGTTAGAAGTATGAAGCAAGTAGGTAAGCTAGAGAACCTAAAAATCGAAATGAATAGGTTGTCACTAGACATAGTAGGGATCAGCGAAGTTCGGTGGCCAGAGGCGGGGGATTTTTGTAGTGGAGACTTCAGGGTAATTCATACAGGACCAGAGGACGGAAATTTGGGTGTGGGGATAGTTATGCAGAAAAAGATAGGATACTGTGTAGAAAATTACTTACAAAAGAACGAAAGAGTACTCATGGTTAGATTAGAATCTAAACCGGTAAACACAGTAATAATACAAGTATACATGCCCTACAGTGACGAAGAGGTGGAAGCCATCTACAAAGATATCGAAGACATATTAAGATACGTAAAAGGACATGAAAATTTAATAATTACGGGGATTTTAATGCCGTGGTAGGTGAGGGTAGGGAAGGAGCGGTAGTAGGTTTATTTGGTTTAGGCACGAGAAACGACAGGGAAATAGGCTGGTAGAATTTTGCGACAAGAACAATTTAATCATCACAAACACATTATTCCAACATCATGCTAGAAGACGATATACGTGGAAGATGCCAGGAGATATAGGACGATATCAAATAGATTACATTCTTGTTAGACAACGGTTTAGGAATCAAGTAAAAGACTGTAGAAGCTACCCAGAAGCAGATATAGACACTGACCACAACATCGTAATTATGAAGGCCGCACTTAAATTTAAAAATCTGAAAAAGGAACGGAAAAAGGCACTTGGACTTAGAGAAACTAAAAGATAAAGATATTCAAGTAAGATTCGAAAAAAAGTCAAATGAATTGCTGAATGATATCGGGAAAATATCTGAAACTAAGGAAGTAGAAACAGAATGGAAGAACATTAAATCCAGCCTAGACATGGCGGCCAGAGAAATTTTGGGGTATACACAAAAAGAAAATAAGAAACCATGGATAACAAAGGATATCGTGAATTTAATAGAAGAAAGACAAAAATACAAAATAAATCAGACGAAACAGGAAAACAGAGATACAAAGCCATAAAATGGGAAATTATTCGAAAATGCAGGAAAGCTAAAGAACAATGGATTGATGAAAAGTGCAAAGAAGTACAAACTAAGATGGAAATAGGAAAGACAGACCAAGCATACAAATTAATTAGAATGAATTTTAGGGATATAAAACCGTATAGCAAAAATATAAGGAACGCACAAGGAAACGTCATTATAGAAAACGTAGAAAGTGAGTAGATGGCAAGAATATATAGGAATTTATATGCAGGAAAGGAACTAACTGCATTAGAACAGGAATCAGACATTGAAAATGATGACTTGGGATATCCTATACTTCGAGACGAGTTTGAATTAGCATTAAAGAGTCTGAAAAATGGTAAGGCGCCGGGTACAGATAAGGTGCAAGCAGAAACTCTAAAAGCCGCTGGACAAGCAGTAACAGAACGTCTCTTCCAACTTGTAAGCTATATGTATGAGACAGGCGAGATACCCAAAGATTTCAAACGTAGCATCATAGTAACTATACCAAAAAGAAAGGCGCGGATAGATGTGAAAATTTTCGAACAATAAGTTTGACAGCACACGTGTCAAAAATATTAACTAGAATTGTGCAAAGACGAATGGAAAAACGAGCTGAAGAAATATTAGGAGAAGACCAATTTGGGTTTAGGCGAAACAGGGGAACACGGGAGGCTATTTTAGCTCTGAGAGTGATAATGGAAAAACAATAGAAAAGGGGAAAGCATGTATATAGGGTTTGTAGATCTGGAAAAAGCATTCGACAATGTAAATTGGAAAAAATGTTTGAAATACTCAAAAGATTGGAATGAGTTATAGGGATAGACGAATAGTACATAGCTTATACAAAGAGCAAACAGCAGTAATAGAATTAGAGCAGGAACGTAGAGAAGTAAACATTAGGAAAGGGTGAGACAGGGATGTGCCCTATCCCCATTGATTTTTAACTTGTACATAGAAGAGGCAATGAATACTGTCAAATGCAGGAAGACATTTGGAATTACTATGCAGGGACAAAAATTGATATGCTTAGATTTGCAGATGATATAGCGGTATTAGCGTCTAGCAAGGAAGAGTTAGAAGCTGCTCTTAATGAAATGGAAACAGATTCTAACAGAGAGATACGGTATGAAAATTAACAAAACTAAAGTTCTAGTTTGCAAAGGTGGGAAAATAAATCAAAAACAAGAATACAAGTATTTAACACGAACTTACAAGAGGTTAAGGATTTCTGCTACCTAGGAAGCCAAATAACGCAAGATGGGAAAAGCACAAAGATATAAAACAAAGATTAGCACAAGGTCGTGCTACATTTAACAAGAAAAGCAACTACTGTGCTCAAAGACCACAAACATAGAAACAAGGAAAAGATTGCTTAAAACATATGTGTGGAGCACAGCACTGTACGGCTGTGAAGCCTGGACAGTAGGAGAAGCGGACAAGAAAAGGTAGAAGCCTTTGAAATGTGGTGTTACAGGCGTATGATGAAGATATCATGGACAGACAAAGTTAAGAACGAAGAGGTACTAAAATGGTAGGGAAGAAAGAAATATGTGGAAAACGGTAAAAATAGGAGAGATAGGATGATAGGCCACATACTACGGCATGAGGGAATAGTGCGGAATATATTAGAAGCAGAGATAGGAAAAAGAGAAGAAGAGGCAGACCTAGATTAGACTACTGCACACAGATAGTAAAAGATGTAGGCTGTAGAGGTTTCAGGGAGATGTAGGCTAGCCCAGAATAGAAATCAATGGAGGTACGCATCCAACCAATCCCAAGATGGATAAACTAATGACGAAAAGATAACTGTGCTTAAACATGATGATTATTATAAGTAACTACAAGAATTGGTTGGGCAATATTCTCGAATAATGTTAAGTGTGTGAAAGGATTTACTGGAAAACCATTATTTCGGCAAATGTCTAAGTGTTGGGGATCTTGGTAGCCACAGGTTGCTTAACCTCCTTCACTGAATCTCGGTAAAATAGGGTATAAAATTAGAAAACAATAGAAAGGAACGAGCTGAATACACATACTCCTGAAAAGAAGAAAAGAAGAAAAGAAGAAACCACCAAAAACGCAAAATCAAAGTAGCTGCTTATATAACCCTACATAAAAATAACTGAGTTGCAAACGAATCCGTGACTTTCAGCAAACAATGGATTCCATTACTAAAAGAAATAACAAAAGAAATAACAAATGAAAATCAAATGCCCACAATATCTAGGTAGCATTGCAAGTTTTTCCTGGGTTTTCCTTCCAATATTAACATGAAATACAGCCTACATACATGATTTCTATTTATACATAAAATAACTAATTACATAAAAATAAGCATATTAACAATCCTTGTAAAACAGCATTGGTATCTGACAAGTATAAATCCACAATAAGGTTACCTCAAAACCATATACAATCTCCGTTGAACAGTATTGGTATCTGACAAGTGTAAACCCGCCAGAGTCGCCTCAGAACCATGTTAAAATCTACCAAAGAGGTAACTTAAATCATAATGAATTTTCCCCCTCAAAATAAATATAAAAAACGACTACTTAAGCCTTTCAATAATGCAATCGCACACTTCTTTAATTACCATCCTCTCAATTGTATAAATAGAAACATGTTAAAAAATGTTTTCCAATTCCAAGTTATTGAATTTATATAAAATTCACCAATAAAAATTAATCAGCTGATTTCACGTTAAGCGTATTGGCTACCTAAAGAAAACCGATCCCAGGTCGCAACACAAATTGAAGGCAATCATTCTGTTAAACTTTAAAAATTTTGGTTAGTATACTCAAACCAAATATTTCAAACATCAATAAATCAAAGTCACCTTCAATTTATGCCATAAATGTCAAACTTGAAGTTTTTATTATTATTTTGACAACGATCCTAGGTCATGGATCGAAACGTAAATAAAGTTGATTTTAAAAACTATAAGTGGTTTAATTCCCAAAGAAGATTAACCTGAATACACATGCTGTGTTAGAATTTCAGGGAACTATGTAGGCTAGCTCAGAATATAAATAAGTGCAGGTACGTGTCCAACCAGTTTTGAGACGGAAAATCTAATGACTGCGAAATACCTGCAACTAATGTTGACTGTGCGAAAAGATAAATTGGAAAATATATTAAATCGCCAAATGGTTAAGTGTTGGGGGAACTTGGCAGCCACAGACTGCTTACCTCCCTTCACAACCATTGAAGGTCGGAGAAATAGGGCATATAACTGTAAATAATAGAAAGTGATCGAACTGCATCTAACAAGAAAGAACATCGCCTATGAGGAAAGACAACAAACAGAATAAGAAGAAAATTGTTGAAAGCATATGTGTGGAGCACAGCACAGTATGTCTATGAAATACGGGAAATCTGAAACGCAGACAGAAAAACGGTAGCAGCCTTTTGAAATGATGTGCTTAAGATGTATGAGGACGATGGCATGGTCAGACAAAGATAATAACAAATAAGTTACAGAAATAGTATGGGAACAAGGATATCTGGGGAAAAAGAGAAATAGTAGGGCGGAATACGTTCTAAGGCATTTTTGGGGAATAGTATGTGATATATTACAAGCAGAGATAGGAAAAAAGAGGTAGATGTAGACCTAGATCAGACAGTTATAGATGCAAACTGTGCATATTTCAGGGAAATCTGTAGGTTAGTTCAGAATAGGGAACAATGATGGTACGCGTCTAACCAGTTCTAGGACTGAAGACCTAATGATGATGATGAAGCTCTTTAAAGTAGCTATAAATTAATGCGATAATCAGCTGCGGGTTCTATATAAAGAAATGCAAGTTTATATTATAACTTCAAGATTTTTATAGATAATGAATATTTACACATTCCACTGTAAATTACGCAAAATATTGTATAGGAAATTCCAGCAGCATTTTCGGATATTTTTTTTACAAACAAACGAGTTATACGAATTAATAGAATTTATAAAAATATCATACTTGGGTAATCACTTGAAAAGATAAGAAGTTGAGCGATATATGTGTAATCAGTTTTGTTCTAGCCTCGAAAGATAACATAGTTCTCCTACATAGCAGAACCCAATTTGGAACACGCTGTAAATTGTTGTTATGTTCAATGGCATGGCCATCTAAACCAATTCACTCTATCAGAACCAGAAATTCATCAATTCGCTTAACCTAATATGATGCGAAGGAGAGTTTCACACAAATACCATTGAAGCTATCAAACAAAAGTCAATACAAAATGCAAAAACAATTTATTATTAATACATGTTGCTTTATTCCTAATTTATTTAAGTTTTAACATATTTAGTTTAGGGAGCCAATTGTGTAGGGTTAACAGATTTCTTGCGGAATCCGCTGAAAGTCGGTTTCGTTCCTTAGTTATAACATGTCCTGCGGAAGAAAACAATCTTTCAGCCGGAATAGAGGTGGCAGGTATGCTTAGGAGATTTTTGACTATACGGAATGACGTAGGGTATCTGGAAGCATTGTGCTTTCAGGACAAAATCTCAGTTTTACTACCTGCTAAGGATTCTCCCAGATATTCTTGCGGTTCATTTTTCACTGCTTTATTTTTCTTAAAAATGGAATTTATATTCAGTTCGTCCTCTTCTTCTTCAATATCAGAGCCATTGTTATAACTTGCTTGGACAGTCTCTGATTTGAATTTTATATTGCTTAAAAATTTTCTCAAATTTTTTTAAAGCTCCAGATTGTAGTTCTTTAACCCATTCAGTTTCTTGAAATGTTTGGAACCGATGGCGTGGATATAATATTAAAACTGTACCGTACACTCAGGTATTGTTCCTATAATGTTTCAGAATTTTGTCTCTTACATCCTGATATAACAAAATTAGTATCTCGTCTGTCTGGTTTCTATCAGGTTTTTCGTTCAGTGTTTTGAACATTTGCAGGAACTTTGAAACCGATGCTATCAAATGCTATTCAACCTCGCTCAGAGCAAGTGATGAAAGTGCGGGGTCGCCTATGCACAGACAATTAGTGCCTTCCATTATACCCTGTGTCGAATTCCATCGGGTAGGTACATTGTATTGTATTGTAACCTCTCTATTTACACAAGTGAGATTAGGGCCATATTGTCCTTTATAACATCTAACTTGCCAATGCAAATATATAACATAAAAACAACATAGAAAAAAAGAAATAAATAAAAACAAAAGAAAAAAATTAGGTATAAACAATAAACATTCTTAATCGGTCTGATGGGCCTAAGAGCAAACCTAACTACTTACGTTAACACACACGCACGCACGCACGCACAGCACACACGCACACACACACGCACCGCATGCTGAGTGGAGTATGTAGGAACATTGCCATGGCACTTATGCTGAAATTTGACTAGTTAATAGATATTCATGATAGAGTTTACAGAATCTGACAAAAGACGATGCTTTTCGAATATCCAAGGGGGATCGAATTCTAGATAATCGAGCTTGTATCCAAGAAGGAGCAGTGATATGTTTGAGTGTGATGGGTAGGAATAGATAATAGGTCGTCGCGTTTTGTACATACTGTAATGGCGGTTAGTAAGAGGTAAGTATAGACGTAGTAAGTAAAATAGGGACTGATTAAGAAATAATTTATAAGTAAGAATTGCCAGATGTAGATTACGGCTTTTGCCCAGCTTAAGCCATGCTAGTTTAGCGTACCACGGAGTTACCATGTCCCGATACTTCAAATCAAAAATAAAACGGATACAGCTCTTTTGAGCTCGTTGTAATCGTACCTTGAGATTTATTGATAGGTTAGTATAAATTAAGTCGCAATGCAAACTGTGGAAAGATTAAAAATGTAGTCAAT
This sequence comes from Platerodrilus igneus, assembly GCA_036346225.1. Lineage (NCBI taxonomy): Eukaryota > Metazoa > Arthropoda > Insecta > Coleoptera > Lycidae > Platerodrilus > Platerodrilus igneus. Next base: position 3,369,468 of record JARFIW010001004.1, read on the forward strand.
ATTTGTTTTAACTTTACAGGCAAGAATCGTTTTAGGCGCTTAAATGCATGAAGAGCAATAATCGTTTTTCTGCAAATATTTGATACTTGTTTTTTCCATGTTAAAGTGGAATCTATCATAACGCCAAAGTTTCCCACTGATGTAGCAAATGCAATAGCAGAGTTACTAAAATTAAAGAAGGAAGGCTTGTTGGGGATGCCTTGTTTAACATTTTTTGCGTGCCCAAAAGAATAGCCTGGCATTTTAAGGTATTAATTAAAAGAAGATTACTCATACTCCATTCATTAATCCTCTGCAGATCCTTATTTACATTATTAAAGTCATCGACAAAATGGGTCAAATAAAAGTGGTAATAAAGTTGAATATCATCTGCGTAACAATGATATTGAAACAATTTCAAACAAGTAGATCATCTTGTATATACAAGCTAAATAAAAGTGGACCAAGTACAGTTCCTTGAGGAACACCTGCTACTAGGTTGGTAATATTAGAAAGGCACCCGGAATTATCTTCGACTTGCTGTGTTCGCCCAATTAAGTATGACAAATATAACATTTGCGAATTATACAACCATGCCATTAAATAGGGTTACATTTAAAAAAATTTATTTATAGCCTAAAATTAGCAAACTAATGCAGAAATGTCGTAACGAGAAATTGAACTGTAACATTTCCCTCCTTACTCGCAGAAAATTGACCCAGAGGAAACTATTCTAAGAAACCAACTACTACCGCTAAATCGTAGCATAATATCAAATCCAATCAATAACAAATTTAACTTAAATGTAGGGCTCGAACCCATGCAACCAATCTACTTATAATTACAACTTAAATCCCTAATCAGCATGCATAGCTTCATCATATCTACAATCAGGACGTAAATTCTTCGCATGCCATACATTACATTTGATTTTCCAATGCTCCACCCGAAGGTACTACATTGGCCAGGAAGCGAGTTTTTTTTTACCTGGAAAATTTGGAATTTTGCCGAACCCTTGCTGTTCCAAGCAAGGTAGGGATCTTTAACGTGCGTGACAACACTCACACACGGGACCTCCATTTTACCTCTCATCCGAACGAGGGTGTATTTTTGTGAAAAATGCTCGCCTAACATTTTTCAAGCGGACCGTGTCGGGATTCGAACCCGGGACCTTGGGCTCGCATGCCATACAGTTCATTTACATTTCCAATGCTCCACCCGAAGGTACTACATTGGCCAGGAGGCGAGTTTTTTGTTGCCTGGAAATTAACGTGCGTGACAACACTCACACACGGGACCTCCATTTAACCTCTCATCCGAACGAGGACGTAATTTTTGTGAAAAATGCTCACCTGTCATTTTTCAAGCAGTCGGCCGTGTCGGGATTTGAACCCGGGACCTTGGGATCCGTAGTCTTACGTGTACTACATTGATCCACGGCGACGCCTCGCATGCCATACACCACAATTCCGATTATTTATATCTTTCAGTTCATACGTCCAAGGAGAAAGTCGCTTACTAATCAAAAAGGACCCTGCATATTTCGGGGCTAACTTCCTAGTGAAGAACTTAGTTGCATCGGAGGTTACCATATTTTTATGCCATACTTGTTGGCCAACTTCATAACGCTGATCACGATGTCGAAGGTGATAAGTCTTCTTATTTCGGTCAAATGCCTTTTTTTATCAGAGTATTAATTTCACGGAACAATTTTTCAAAAACTGCGAGGCGTTCAATGGGATCAACATAATTGGGATTTTCCCCAGGCTTCGGAGGTGGTCTAGGAATATTATAACTATCTCCGGTGAGATACATCTCACAACCAAAATTGACGAAGTACGGGGTGTGTTTGGTAACTTCATGGTGGGAAGTACGTATAGCACAAGCAGCTTTCTGCAATAGCGAAGATCAAGTGCGCTGATTAGCCTTAACAAACGAGGTCAGTATAGTTTTTAAAGAACGATGCTGCCTTTTAGACGAGTTTGCTTGTGGATGATGATAAGCCGTATGGCTTATCCCAACATTATAGTTTTCTAGAAGTTGCTTAAAAGGTTGGCCAAAGAATTGCCTACCATTATCACAAACTAGAATACGAGGAAAGCCAAATAATAGAAAGACATGGTCTTCTCATAGCCCTTCAACTTCACGAGAAGTTGCTTCGCGCATAGGTAAGAAACAAAATTTACTAAGATGGTCCTTAATACTTAAAATAAATTTATGACCTGTCAAAGATCTAGGAAGGATCCTACGATATCTACAAAAATTAATTCCCATGGACGGCTCATTTCGGGACGTCCTACCATCAAGCCAGCAGGGGGCTTTGCTTCTACTTTATACGCAATACAAGTTTTACAAGAACGGACGTAGCGGGTTACATCAGCCTTGGCTTTGGGCCAGAAATAACGAGACATCAGTCGATGATAAGTTTTAAATATGCCGTGGTGACCAGAGGTCGGTTGATCATGATTTTTACGTATTAATCCTTCACGATGAGACTTCGGTACTACTATATTGTCAATTTTAAAGGTCTTCAGGTCGATCCTGAAAAGTATCTGCCATTCTGGATCTTTCTCCTCCAATTAATATTACCGAAGTTCGTCGTTTCGTAGGCCTTTGTTGGTGGTACCGCCACTTTATTCCCAACTTCTCTACAGTTCGCGGAGATTCAGGAAATTTCAATCGGGTGGCGCTCATTATTAGTCGATCTAAGATCTTCCTTAGGGATGGTTTTGTTAGACCCACTCCCTCCTTCACTGGTATAGTTACGGCAAACGTTGCTAGTAGTTTCCGCGGTTCGGTTATCCTATTCGTCCTCGTTTATGTCTGTATTTTATTTTAGGACGTCAGCGCCTCGTGGTCTCTCTCTAGCCAACGTTTAAAAAAAGAAATTAATATACACCATTGGTAACAGTTGGACAGTGGTGTAGCACTGTTTATAGCCAGACGGATATCATCAACAACTTTTAACACAACAGTGCACGTGCTATAATTTGCTCGAAACCCTGACTGAAAGCAACCAAAAAAATTGTTTTTTCGCAGAAATTCTGTCATTTGGTGAAGTGCAATATTTCTATTGGCTTAGATAGCGTCGGAAGAATGCTTATTAGACGGTATTTAGAGGGGCAGGTTGGACTTAACGTTTTAGGTAGTGGTTTTACAAGAGAAGACAGTATTGAAAAACCGATATTGGTAAAACCGGTTTGAGTAAAACCGGATCAATCAGTTCTGTAAAGCGATTAAGGTATATCGGTTTTGCTAAAACGGATAAACTAGTTTTGGAATAATTTATAGAAAAATTGTTTTCACTGAAACAGATTTCGATTTCAATAATATAGAGACTGATGGGTCAGTTTTGGATAAAATCAGTTTCAGTAAACATCAGTTTGGGTAAAACCCATTTTAGCAAAACTAAATTAGTTTCCGTAAACAGGTTTTACCAAAATCGGTAAAAAACCCTGTTAACCAGCTTATAATTTTTCCGGTTTTTGCGAGCAGTAATATATAGCTTCCTGTATGTTTCTACACATCATATGAGTTAATTCACGCATATTATTAGAGAAGTATGTTCATCCAAAAGTAACTTTACTTGCTATAACATTTTATCCTGATAGTGCTCCTTACAAAAGTCGACAAACATCTATTTCATTAGTTTTTGATATGACCAGATCCAACTCGGAATATATATTATTGATCAGGTTATAGATACTCAATTCCAAAGTTGTTGTGCTACTATCTAATGGAGAAAAGTGAACCATAGCCTCTCACAGTTGAGCTTTATGATATTGCTGGAATCGATGAAGGGAGTCAGCTTCGCAATAAAACTAAGAAATTGTAATGCTGAAACAAGTTGCCGATATTCGATTTGAATTTATTAAGGGTTATGGTCGACTTATTATTTTTAATTAAATTTCCAAGCTATCATGTACTTTGTACCTGATTCGAAAACGAGATGTATGTTTATGTTGGTTTATTGATACATACGTTCTAGTTTTAAACTTAGTGTATAAATGTATGAATGAATGGTCTAGTTTGCTGAGTGAATTTATGGAGATGCATTGCTTACAGTATGGCAATTTTCTTATTTTAACTTATTCTTCGATAGTGTTCGAAAATGGCTAAACATTTTACAGACATCTGCCTCATAAAAGTAGATTTTCATAAGGAGGGTGCGGAATTTGACTTACTCTCTACTTTGCCGTTTGTTTCTTCCCCGGCATCAATTCTTTCACAAGGTTTTTCTCTACATGAAAAGGTGTTTCATTGTTGTCACCACCTTCACATTTCGGCGAGTTTGCATACGTATTTGAATCGTGTCTACCGCATTGCATCGCAGTATCGGAAAGCTAGCTAAAGTCTTCTCTTCCTGATGCCATGGTTCAACTTGTACACTATACGATGATACACAATGATAGGACTTGAAAACGCGGAGGTGGGGTTGCTTTTTATATATGTAGCGATCTTAACTTTAAAATTGCACTGAAATCTTCCTCGTTATATTGTTCAAAATCAGAATATATTTTTGTTGAAATAACTGTAAATGATGCGAAACTTCTTGTTGGTGTAGTCCATAAACCACCTCAGGTAGACACAAAAGATGCCATGTTCAGCTATTACCGAACTACTCTGATGTCATTATATTGGGTGATTGAAACATTAACGTGCTTAAAAATACTTAGGATGTGCGGTGGTTTCATACTATGACAAATGCGTGCAATCTTTGCATCCTGCCACTTCAGTCTACCCTTCACTTACCAAACTCATCATCCACAATAGATCACATTATCACTTCAAACAGAGATAAAGCTCTTAACTTTGGACAAATCTCGGTATCAGACATTTCGAATCACGATTTAATCTTTATTTCTTATTCAATTGAAGTATCAAAGTTTCAACCAAAAATTACTACCTACAGAAATTTTAAAAATATGGATTTATGTAAATTTAATGCCGATGCAGAATGTTCTCCGTGGAGAGATATTGATCAAGCAGTCGCTGCTGATACTAAGCTTGTCACGTTTAATAATTTGCTTCACGAACTCTACGATATTCATGCTCCTTATAAAAAAAATCGTGTAACTCGGCCTAAAGCGCCATTCATTCAAATACAACACATGAGGCGCATCAGGGATGCTGCTTTGTTACATTACTGACTGACGCTGTTGATATGAAAAAAATCTTATGATTATGGGACGACATTTTTGCTTAGCGGGCTGGCCCATACGGTGGATATTATCGATCACCGTCGATTGAGACATGTCAACTTGTAAATTATTTTTAAATATATTCAATACAACATGTTCAAGTTTCTCACGTTCCTCCTCCGGTACATCGTGTATCAACACGCATGTTGCACCTGGAGGTATTTTCCAGGTCGTCTACTTTAATTTCGACAACACGTAATTGTTCCTTTAGTTGTTTAACAGAATCAATCATATCAGCTTTAAATTTTACAAAACTATCAGCCAGCTGTTGGATATCATTAATGTTATCAGCAGCTGTTCTTAACGAAGTCTTCAATGCAGTTTTAAAATGGTCCATTCTCATCTTGAATAAATCAGCTAGTGCTTGTAAATCTTTATGACTCATTGTTTCTGTTGCAAATAACGAACTTTACAGCCCGTTTTTGGCTGATAAACACAAGGCGGTCGGTAATTATCAATTTATTTTAAAAGAAAAGTGATACACAAGAAATAACACACCAATCAATGACAAAATAGCAAATTATTTTAACAAACTACCGTCGGTAATAATAATTTTAGGCAGGAGCGACTTAATGCACGTCTACTCACACAAACATCACATTGTGTATTTTTGTTGGAGACATAATCTATACAGCATGACAAGCGCTGACAAATCGGTTGTATAATTGTTCCGATTTGGCTAATTTTTTTGTCAGAGTCCTTATTTAGTTAGGGGCGTTTTTATTTCATTGTCATCTTCATCTTCTGTATCACCATCAGCCTCCCATTTGTCAAAGTCTTGGTTTTCGTGCGAGGTATCGAGATTAGTTGTTTAAGTAGGTCTTGCACAGCAACGTTTAAAACGTGACCAAGGCGGCGAAAATGTTGGTTATCAAAGTCAAGAATGTTTTTTAGCTCTTGCATAAACTGTGTGTTTGCAAATGCATTATCCACAGTAATTTCTTGAATTTTGTTTGTCTGCAAAAACTCTAGCAATATCATTTCCAGTGTGTTTCCCGTGAGAGGGGACAAAATCAATAACAACTGATTGTATATTACATTCACTATCGATGAAGTGTCCTGTTATTCCGTAAAAGGATTTACCACTTACGGATGTCCATCTATCAATGGTGAATGAAATTTTTGACTGATTATCTTTTAGAGTTTCGATGATTAGAACTCGAACTTCAGAAAACCTGTCAGCGGCCATGTTTTTAAGTACTTTTCTAGAGAACATACTTATATCTGAACGAATGTGAGCAAATAATTTTTTTGAAGATTCGCTCTCAAAGAAGTTGTACGGTAAATATTTTTCTGCTATCAAGTCTGCGAAAGCATAATGATCGATTTGTGATCTTGTAGATGATGCATGCTCCGTTTTAGGTTGCTGAAAAACAAGAAATAATGTAACTGGTTATATAAGCATCTTAAAAGAGCATAAATTGATATTGAATTAAGTACGCAGGTAGCAAACAATGCGACAGTACGGGTGCGAATTCAGAGATTAGTAGTGTAACGTGTAAGTGAAATTAAATTGGTTAATTTCTTTATGAATGTAATGAATTAACAAATGTATTTATAATTTTAAGTAAAATAATCCATTAAGACTGCATCCAATATTAATTTATTAAAGTAGTGAAGTATTGGAAAGTAGATCACTTGATTTGCCTGCAACCTGATCGGTAAACTGATTTTTCTACTGGTAAATTCAGGTTTAAGCTAATAAAACTTAATTTGTATAAAAAAATTTTAATATCGCCATTTCCGCTGGGCTTCGATATTGCTCCATTACCATAGACATCTGCGACTAGTTTAAGATGCTTGTTTGTTAAGTGCCTCTTTAATGTGGTGGTATTGCCATCCTTTATTTTATAGGCCACCCTAACAATGCACCGCTTACATATTTTTTTTTTGCTGTTTTATTAATTACGGTAAACTTAAAAAAGCATCTAACTGGTTTTTGATTCGTTCCTCTGCGGTAAAACTGCAACACTCGTTGATGCTACGGCACTAGGAGTCATCTGCTACATCAGTCTCTGCAATCGGGATGCTTCTAAGGCTATCGACGTTTTCCTTCGCTTCTCTGGAATGGCGACCCCTTCATTGCTAGATTCAGGTTCATAAGTAGGATCTGCGACAATAATAAAAAATATGAGATATATTAGTTGCAGTTCTGTTGTGAACTGCTTAACATTACCATATAGAAATACATTCTATATGTAGCAGTTATACAATGTCGTGTTGTAATATTAAAAATTAAAAATATTAAGCTTCTTTGCTGATTGTGTTCCTAAAGCAAATCTACTTCCGTTTTCACCGATAGAAGGTAGAAGAATTAACGATCAAATAATGACATTTTTATAAAAAAAAATACTTACCGTTTTTATTTATTGAGGAACGAGGAGGCAACAACAAATTTTAAAACAAATACGACTAATGTATTTTAAAATAAAAAGTATACCTACCTTTGTCACTGTTGAAGTCTGACACACTTTTACACACGGTACCATACATTTCCATACACTCTCCTTAGATGTGGTTTAACAGCTTCAAACATCAAATTGTTACGTCTTTTTTTTTTCGTGGCAGCCACGTTGGGCGCCAAAAATAGATGTTACGTATTCCTGGCAGTTCCTGTTTGGGCGCCAAAGTTTTGCTACGTTGTTCTTGTAGCCGTGCGTAACAAAAAGAAAATCAGAGAAAAAAAAGATGACCGGGCTCAATCGGAGAGTAGGGGGGTTGTAGAAAGCTGACCAACCTACCATGTACGCGGCCGTAAGGAGTTAGTGATAATACCTGCAATAAAAAAAATTAGTTAAGCAAACCTGAAAAAAAAAGAATAAGCATAGCAGCAATGAAACGTCTAAGTTATTCAGTACTTTGTAGAATGTAAATAAAAGAAACTGTTTAGATAAACTATATAATATAACAACGGTAAAAGCAATACAAAAATATTTAGTACAAAGTGAGGTAATATTGGGGAGTAGCAGAAACGTTTCCTCACACAACAATTAAACATAAATCAGACAAAATATTAAAAAAAAATAAATAGGTAAGACACAATTGATATGAGTAATTTAGTAGTATTGATTTTTCTTTCTTTCTTTTTTTCTATGTTTTAAAATAGCATGCAAGTCTATTGTAAAAGGTATCAGAACGACAAAGATATGGTAAAGCAACGGATAGATATTTACAGTAATAACCAGTAGGAAATAGTTCAACTTACAAAAGTCCTTCAGCAACGCTTCCTTGCAACGGAAGGGTGGGATTCAACGATGTCCTGCACTAACGAAGCACTTCACCCTTGACTGTGAGGGTGTTGATGGAACTTAGCACACGTTACACTAATCCCACCTACGTATTTCACTGGGGTTAGCAGCAGACATTATCACGCGTCGGAACTATGTAGCCTTGATAAATTTCTTAGTAATTCTATTTCCTAAAACAATAATTTCGAAATTTTCTGAAGCACTAGTTTAATTTCAACTGGGACCAAAGATATATTATTTTCCTAAACATCCCAAAAAGCAGTGAGAAATTTCAACCGATACCTTTGTAAGCCGGTAATCTGTTATATTTCACCAATAACGAAATTTGCGCAAGCAATGATCTATTTTAGATTCTTTGTTGTTAGAAAATTCATAAACTACAGTATCACTGTATTTAAACAATCCAAAGTATACGCTACTCTCATAAAAAAAGGAACCACAAAAACTAGATCGCACATACAGTTCCAAATATAAAAAGACAAATCAACTAAAAAAACAATTAGCACAGCAACGCGTAATCACTAAGTCACTGACCTTAAAACCCGTGCGGTCGAGTAAACACATTCTACAGTTAAAATACACCTTTTATTTCACAAGAAAAACAACTAAAAACAACTAGTAAGGTACGCGTAAGCAATAACACCGTCCGGCAAATGTTACTTAAACCACTATTTTTAAAGCAAAAAGGAACAGTATTTTTAACGTACTTATTAAATAGGAACAAAGAACAAAACTACAACACTGCACTCTAATCTCTTCATATAAAACTCGTTGCTATTCCAGCACCTTATCGTAAATTATCTAGACTTGTATTAACATCAGGAACATTTTAAAACGTGAATGCCGCAATCATATATAATAACTAATTACGAGCTGTTTATCCTTTCCGATAAGTTGGAATGCAATCTACGAATAATCCAATTTACAATTTATTCCTTGCAATTTATTCAGTAATGAAAATCAATCTTCAAATTATCTACTTTAATTAATACACACGATTTAAATTGCATACAAATCTGAATTATTCTGAAGTATTTCCTTTATACAAACAGCGATCCCAAAGAAACGATGTATTTTTAAGTACGCTAACAGAAAGGGAGCGTAAAAATGTTAAACTATAAAAAATGCCCGTTACAAATTCATTACACAATAAATTGGGTTTTAGAAGAGACCGGATTCGTCATGACCCGTTTAATAGGCAGTATAGTTTCTTGACCAGTATTTTGTTTAAATACATAAGAAATCAAAGTTTTACAAACAAAAGGACACCATCCCTATCCCTATTGTGGCGCTTGTGCTGGGAAAGGAACTATTCTACCGTTTTCGAGTTCTTATGAAGTTACACACCGATCAAGGCAGAAATTTTGAGCAAGCGTTGTTCCAAGAAGTTTGCCGGTTGCTGCGGATGATAAAGACCCGAACAACACCATTGCACCTCAATCGAATGGTATGGTAGAACACATGAACCGCATTTTAAGCAAATACTTATCCAAGGTAACCCCCAAACATCAGACAGACTGAGAACAACATTTGCATATATTTTTATTGGCCTATCGATATTCGATTTATGAAAGGACTGGATAGACACCTGCGTGTACTATGATGAGACGCGAGATACGCCTATCTTATGATGTTGAGTTTGGGTGTAAGACCGGAGATGATATCATGGGCGAGAGCTACGTCGAGAAGCTTGTAACGGGTTAAATTATTAAGAAAGAACGCACTTTGAGATCTCAAAACTTTAAAGAAACTTAAAACTTTTACACGTACGAGATGGAACTAGAAAAGGTTATGAGAAGGACATGAGCTGTTCTGCTGTTTTGGAGTGAATATGGAGTTACACGCCGATCAGGGCAGAAAAATTGAGCCAGCATCATGTCAAGAAGTTCGCCGGTTGCTGGAAATGAGAAAGATCCGAACAACACCATTACATCTCAATCGGATGGTATAGTAGAGCGCATGAACCGTACCTTTGGCAAGTGTTTTTCCAAGGTGGTCTCCCAGCATCAGAGACTGGGACCGATATTTACATCTATTTTTATGGGCCTATTGGTCTTCGGTTCATGGGAGCACTAGACAGACACCTGCATGTGCTATGATGGAATGCGAGATACGCCTATCTTGAGATCTCAAGTTTGGGTGTAAGCCTGGAGATGATATCGTGAACGAAAGCTACGTCGAGAAGCTCAAGCATAAGATGCATGACATTCATGGCGATGTTAGGAAAATATCCAGACCGCTAGCAATCGGATGAAGACCAGGTATGACATTAAGGCGCAGGAGTGTGGTTTTCAATAGGACGATCGTGTCTAGTTATACAAACACAGATAGAGGCGTGGACTGTTGTTAAAGATACAGAGAAATTGCGAGGGTTCATACGAAGTTATAAAAGGAACCAACGACGTGGTATATCGGTTTCGTAAGCCTGCAAAAAGGAAGAACAATAATGGTGCACGGTATCCGGTCGACAAGTAAGAACGGAAGAACGGCAAGTAATTAGTTACGCTCGTGAAGATAAACAAACGTCTGAACCGAGCTATGAACGGTTCATGTTTCCGTACGTCACAGGCAAAGCGAGATTTAGGATCACATTGCGTGGCAGAGGATTTTGTTATGTCTCCAGAACTTGCTCGGGTGTTTAAAAATAAATTTCGTGGTCTGCATGCTTCGTCGACAACTAGAGGTCGGAAAGATCATAGATCTAAATGATTGACATCTTGATATCTACTACCTGGTGATTAAGCAACAGTTTTTTGGTAAACCGAATTACCAGGATCTGCGGAAAGAATTACTGGACCTCAAGGGACATGATGGAATTTGAAGACAAGAACTCAGCTATACTCAAGATCGGTTGTGAATTTGATGGGTTAGAATGGAGAGTGGTACGAAATATGCCAGAGCTACTATTCCAGAAAACCTGGGACAAGATGTTGGTGTGTGGTTACAATCCATACGGTACGATGTTGTAACCTTTCTAATTATTTATTTTTCTAAAAAAATTAATGTGGTTAAAATTTTCTTGCTAAACTAGACATGAACTACACTCTTATTTCAAGGCCTGCAGTGAGTTCTTTGAATTGTTATTCGTACGAGTAAAACCGTACACTTGATATATTCCAAGTTCAATAAACAATAACACATTGCTACTATTTTTAGTGAGTAAAAAATATATATTAGTAATAATTCTGTAACCAATGTTATTTACAATCAAATTTGTACAAACAATAAGTATTTTGTTATAACAATATTTACAAAGGGAAATGTTGCCAACTGAACATAAAAATTTAAAAAATTGTTGCAATGCAAATAGCATAACCAAATTGCTAAATATTTTAGTTTGGATGAAGTCGTCATGTATTTAAAGCGAGCTCATTTTAATTGTTTGACTTGTACAACTTGAAGTCCCTACGTTAATAATAATTCAGTAAAAAAAAATAGGTTGATGAAATTTCAGGTGTTGTTTTAAAAATTTTACAACCAGTTTTATCTACGCATAAAATTTAAAAAATTTTTATTACAACAAGAATAAAATTAGTAATACCTGTTTGCATGTGTGGTAGGTAGATAATTGTTGTCACCTGTTAAATAAGTTGAATAGCGATGTTACCTGGTGGGCCTCAACCAGAACTCTCTATGATTGATCGACTACGGTCAACACCTGTGCAGATAAAAGCTTCAAAAACACTATTGAACAGCGTGCTCGATTAACTGTTTTCACTAATTTATGATTCCATCACCAAAACGTAATTTTGTTGATTCCAGGCGAAATAACTCATTAAATGGCAGATTTGTTATACTGACAGCTGCTAACAAAAAACTTCAGAAATGATGGGGCATTGCAGGGTGTGTTCAGACTGGCAACGTAGTAGTTACAATTTACCATGTGCATATTCTATTAAAAAAATACGCATTTCTGGATACCATAGTAAATAAGACAGGATCGAAATTTTCTCCTCGTGCTTCCGGGAAAAATTTAGTATTGCGTACTTCTTGCAATAATTTAAGTTCACGCGAATCCATAACTAGATTCCACTTTCGTGAATCCATAACTAAATTAAGTTGCTGAAGTGAAAAACCGGCATCAGATTTAACAATTTCAAATTAATAAAAGCGAATTAAACGTACTCACTTTCGACTTGGCACATTTTAACGACGTGAAGAAACTACTTGTGAGCACCAAAGTACTTGATGCTTTTTCAGGCTCAGATCAACGTTACAAGCTGAAAACCCATTTTCGTGGAGTGCTTAAATCAAAAAGGAAGACAAAATTCGCGTATTTAACCAAGTAAATAATATCCTTCCTACGCACAGATGGTTTCAAAAATGTTGTTTTCAAGCAAACACGTTCCTACGAGGTCTGTATGTATGTATGGTTGTCTATCTATCAGAATAAGTAGAATACATTGCCTAACCAACATTATTGTTAACAGAAAAATTTTAACTGTTACAATGTCTGCTATAAAGAGTGTTTATTGTTATTTCTTCAATATGGCAATTGTAGAAATGGTTTCGACTATCGTTACTGCCACAGCAACGTCCGGGTCAGAGAGTGTTCTGGGATAAACAGTTTTACGAAGGGGGCTGTAGAGCGCCGATAGGAATATCTGTGAGCAGAATAACTACATTAGAACATAAACAAAGCGTTTGCAAACAAAGGATGAGTGATAGGCTTTGCGGTGCTACTTAATTCAGATAGACTTGATTGACTGGTACAAGAGTTTTGCGTTTAAGATTTATTTAGATTACAATAGGCACATTAAAGAATGTTATTTACATAATTTCTGGTACGTGTTAGAATAATGTAGCGGATTTGAATATGTATATAAATTGTCGTTATGAGTACTAGAGGCAGTTTTGATTACAATATGTTCTAGTTTAAAGGTTTGAAAGATGTAATATAAATTACTGTTGGTATAAATTTTTCTATATGATATAAATTACTATAGTGATCAATATAAACTAATAATTAGTGCTTTGATAGTTAATTATAGTGCTTCGATAATAAGTAATTAAAAAAAGGTACAACAGTAATGTTAAAAATTTTTTATTTGTACTTTTAGCGATTAGACAAGTTCAACAACTACGAGTGGTTTAATTCCCAAAGATGATTAGAAAAGTTGTAAAGAAATTGTTGTGAGAGCTTTTAGAAATTCATTGTAGCTACGAGTTGTTGAACAGGCTTGTATAATTAGTTTGTTAATAAAGAACCGTTGTTTGTGCAGATAGTATTTTCGTTACAATGTAAAATTTTCAAGAATGGCAAACCAAACAAAATGTTTAAATTCCATCTGCCATGATCCTCAAATGAGAACCAAACATAAAATGAACATTTTTCAATTTTTTGTTACTATGAATTATTTAGCTTTATGTACTTAAAAATGTGGCAGTTAATCCCTAAACGTCAGGACGTACCTATAGTATCTTCTAAACCTTCATACAGATATTAAAATTTAGAAACGGCTTTGTAGATTTAATAATTGTAAAAATTAGTAGACAATTTTGTGATTATTCATATTTGCTTAGTTGTAAGTGTAGCAATATCTGAAGATATATTGGACGCTATTAAAGAAATCGAGTCATTATCACATCCTTGGAATATATCGTACATACTACTAATTTTTTATGCTTATATGTTGAGGTCAAAAACAAACCTTCATAAGCGTAAGGTTGTATGTTATGACCTTTCATTTCGATTTGTTTGCATCGCAACCATGAACCAAGAAGATGGAAATTCCTTACGATTATTATTATTAACTGGACGTGATAAGAATAAATGAGACAAAGAGATAAAGTCAAATAACTTGTTAGTGTTACTTAAGCTAATTTATCTCTACTTCAATTTGTTGACGTGTTTTATTTCAATTAGACTACAATTTGTGTGTTTTACAGAATGAGTAATCTCAAAAAAACACATTTAGCAATTGTTTATCATCCAAGAAGATTATTTAATAAGTACAAATGTTATAAAAAGAATTTCGTAATCTGGTAATTTTACAAGTGGAAGAATGGAAATTATTATGTTGTTATCATTTATGTACAAGTAATTGTTTTCATAATTTAATTATTTTAAAATAACTTCAAAGTAAATCTACGAAAGCGTAGAAGGAACACTTTAATTTAAAAAAACTCGATTATACTAAAATTCGAATTATATTTCGAAATTTTAGGATAAAATTTCGACCTATATCTCGAAGTTTTAAAATTTTAAGGTAAAATTTTGATTGTATCTCAGAAATTTAAAATTTTGACATATTTCAAAATTATAACATAAAATTTCGAAATATAAGTCGAAATTTCAAGTTCCTTCATACTGTAACGTTATTTTGTTATAGCTTTGAATTTGTAGTGCCCAAAGTCGTGGGGTTAGAAATTTAAAGCTATAACAAAATAGTGTGATTGAAATGTTGTTGGCATTAGTATTATACATTCTATAGAAATTTTTTTATATTATGCAAGACTATATGCACGTATAAAAATTCATCATCATCATTGGGTCTTCAGTCCTGAAACTGGTTAGACCCGTACCATCATTGTTTCCTATTCTAAACTAACCTACACATTTCCCTGAAATTTGCACAGTCTGCATCTATCACTATCTGATCTAGGTCAACATCTACCTCTTTTTTCCTATCCCTGCTTGTCATATATCCAATACTATTCCCCAAAAATGCCTTATAAAATTAATTTTTTGAAAATATCGATAATTAAATTGTTTATTGCTTGAGCATATTAGACTATTGGAATACATTATTAGATTCTTGTAATGGTCTACAGTCATTGTTATTCGTTGGAATTGTAAGATAGAAATTTTATTCTCCGTTATTAAGATATTTTTTAAACCACAATATAGCAGAAACTTTTCGAATAGTTTATATACACAAAGAGGAATAGAATTATGAATTTAAGATCAGAGACATCTTCAGTAATAGGGATCATCGTGTTATACTTCTTTTGTCATTACCCCTTTAATCTTTTTCCTTTTCTGATCTAACCTGCACATTTTCCTGAAATTTCCATAGTCTGCATCTTTCACTATCTGTATGCAATAGTCTGATCTAGGTCTACCTCTACCCTTTTTTTTTCTATTTCTGTTCGTATATATTCGGTACTATTCCCCAAAAATGCTTTAGAACATATACTGCCCTTCTATTTCCCCTCTATTTTTCTTTTTGTTTTCCGCAGATGCTTTCAACAATTTTCTCCTTGTTTCTATGTTTGTTGTTTTCTAACATAGTCGCTGCTTTTTCTCGTTAGATGCAGTTTAGTTCCCCTTCTATTCTTTTACACATTGTATATAACTTATTTCCCCAATATTCAGTGGAATATGAAGGAGATTAAGCAGCCTGCGACTACCAAATCCCCCAACACTGGAACATTTGCCGAATTAATAGTTTCCCAATATATCCTTTCGTACAAGGTTTATCGTCTTAAAATGGGTTGGACGCATATATCCACTTATTTCTATTCTGAGCTAGCCTACACAGTTCCCTGAAATTTCCACAGCCTAGATACAGCTTGGTTCCCCTTCTATTGTTTTCTAATTATATGTCCTATTTTACCGAGATGTAGTAGTATGTGAAGTGGGTTAAGCAACCTGTGGCTACCAAGATCCTCCAACACTTAGACATGTGCCAAATTAATAGTAAATAGTAAATTATTTCGCACAATTAACATTAGTTGAGAAAATTGCAAAACCAATACCTGTAGTTGCTTATAATAATTATCAGACTTAACTACAATTCTTTTTTTTTCGTCATTAGGTTCTTTCTCTTGGAACTGGTTGGATGCGTATCTCCATTGATTTCTATTCCGAAATTCACACAGCCCACATCTGTAACTATCTGTGTACAATAGTCCAACCTAGGTCCACCTCTACCTCTCTTTTTTCCTATCTCTACTTCTAATATATTCCGCACTATTCCATCATGCCCTAGTGTGTGGCTTATCATCTTGTCCAGCGACGGTCTTAGACTCTGCGGGGCCCTGGGCAAAAAGTTTTTGTGGGGCTTTTTTATCCTAAAATCAAAATTTAAAGCTACTGAAATGGGGACTTAAGTTTTTTGGTAAAAGCCTAAAAATTTTAATATTACCAAAAATACTGATTTTTTTATTGTTAACACAAAAAAATGTTTTACATGAACTGTATTAGGATTAGAATTAGGATCAAATGGATTTTAATTTAATATTTAAAAGTAACTTATATTTAAATGTAGGAAATGAAGAAAACATGAAAATAAAAAAAACCATCAATTAACAATTCGATGAATAAGAAAAATGTTGAGAGTTTTTTAAACTTCTCAGACACCAACTTTTCTACTTTTTATTGTAGCAAAATCGTGTATCAAATGTTGATAATTAAGCGAGGCAGCAACGTCGTTTTCGATAGAAATTAATGCAAGAGCAGACAACCTGTCTTGAGTCATTGTAGTCCGCAAATATGTTTTTATTAATTTTAACCTAGAAAAGCTTCTTTCTGCAGACGAAACGGTCACTGGAATTGTAGATAATATTCTTAAAGCAACACTTATATTTGGGTAAACTTCATTTAAATTGTTTTCAATGATATTTTTAATGCAGAAATGGCACTGTTTTCACCATCAAACGCTCTTATAAATAGTTTTAACTTTTCATATAGTTCTAATCCATCCACATCTTTGCTTCCTTCAACGCTTAATGATATCTCCAAATCTTTACAGTGTTTTAGAATAGACTCATCGGTCATATGTATTAAATTTCGAATTTGATACATAAAGCCAAATATATTACTGTGCTCTTTAAGTGCTTCAAATCGACGCTCAACGCTTCCTCGAACCGTATCAACAATCACATTAAAAAAATTATTTTTGAAGTTAATTTCTGGTGTCTGGGAACTCACATCTTTTGCTTCATAATCAAAAAAGCGTTTCTTTTGCCTGCTTCTTTTACATTTGAATGTTGGTTCAATTTCCGCTTGTTCAGCAAGTTCTTTGGCATCAATTAATGCCGACTGAAAGCCAGTATCTCGGTATTCGTTTATCCATTTAATAAAACCTTGCAAATGTTGTAAAGCGACAGTTAAATGCATATTTTTTACTTGCCACATCTTGCTAATTAAATTTATTTTGTGTAATATATCGTACCATATTGTTAAAGACATTACGAAGTCAAAAGAAGTTATTTCTTTTTCGATTGATTGGCATTCACTAATCAAAGAGCAATCTGTTGTATTTTCGGCTAAACTTTGTATAGCACTGCATATATCATTTAGCTGATATTTCA
Organism: Platerodrilus igneus; assembly: GCA_036346225.1. NCBI lineage: Eukaryota > Metazoa > Arthropoda > Insecta > Coleoptera > Lycidae > Platerodrilus > Platerodrilus igneus. The sequence goes on from JARFIW010001004.1 coordinate 3,387,154, forward strand.
CAGCCTTTACGGATTCTACTCTACACTCCCACCTCGTTTCCGATAAACGTTTTAGTGAAATATTAACATTTTCCTTTAAAATAGCCCACCGTTCACTAGAACCAGAAAAAGCGTATAAAGCCGTTGCAAAATCCAAAGAAGGATTGAGCTTGTACACAAGAGGATGCAGCATCACCTAATACTAACTTCCAGTTATGGCAGCCACAGGGTACAAAAACGCCAAAGGATTTGCAGTCAAAATTCTTTTGAACCCCACTTTTTCTCCACGCATGTTTGCACCGTTATCATATCCTTGACCCCGGCAGTTTTCTGATGGCAACTTTAAGCTTTCCAGTGCAGTTAAAATGTAGGTAGTTAAATATTCTGCAGTATTTTTTTCTGCGGCAATAAAACCAATAAAATGCTCTTCAATGTCACCACTATCTACATCGACAAATCTGAATATCATTGACATTTGTTCAATTCGAGCAGTGTCTCGTGTACAATCAAGAATTATGGAAAAGTACTTAGACTTTTGTATTTTTTCTATAATTTTAGATTTTACGTGATTTGCAATCAGTTGTATGAGTTCATTTTGAATGTTTTTTCCGAGGTAGTGATCGCTAATTTTTTTTGAAATTACTTGTTGCAAATGGATTTTTAAAATAGGATCAAATCGATCAATTAACTTAACGATATCTAGAAAGTTACCGCTGGACGTATCTCCTAGTTTTTCAGAGTGTCCTCTGAATGCTAAATTATGAGAGGCTAAGAATTGCACTACAGCAAGTAGCCTTTCTAAAATATCTTTCCATCGTTGTTTTATAGATTCAATTTCAGACTTTGATGAATCATCAATACCTGTTTTGCATTTTAAAGTTTTTTGTAAATCGAGCCATTTTAAAAGACATTCCTTGTGTGATTTAGAAATTTCATGTCCTTTTAAGAGATCACCTACATTCTTCCATTTATTTAATCCTTCATAGGAGCTTAAGTTTGATGAGCAATTACCAAATAGTCGGCAAGCGAAACAGTATATAACGTCTTTCAGCTTTGAGTATACCAACCAACTTCTGTTTTGCTCTTCACCGTTTTTTAAGGTGCGGGTATAGTAAAACTTGCTAAAATGTCGCCCATTAGCATCAGTAGGAAAATTAATATCTTCGACACTTGGACCTTTGAGCACAATAACAGACCGTGCTGCATCAGTAATGTACGTAGGCCACATTCTTGGATCATTTTCTATATTTATATTAAGCGGCATGTTGAAATTTTCAGCTGATTCATACTCTAAGGCTGCTGAAAACAATGAAGTATGTGACCCAAGCGTAGATGATGATTTGGGTGACTCATCAGCTTGTTCCTTCCTTTTCTCGGATCTTTTTCTTTTCGAACTTCCAGACTCATATTTTCTACCAACGTCTCGTTCGCGCGATGTCATCACTTTTAATATATATATATATATATATATATATATATATAATAATAACTATATATATATATATATATATATATATATATTACTCATATTTAGACCAGGGTAGAAAATTAAATAATCACATCAAATAATTTTAATCACCGTGTATAATGAATTTTATTAAATAATACGATTTATTAAAACCTTGAAGCATAAATAAATGCGGTCGTTTCAGTAAAAATAAGAAATTTAAATTATTTATAAGATGCTTTATATAAAAGGAAGCAGTATTAGAAAACTTTACGGGTAATTTATTTATTCCTAATAAAGAAACAAATGGAAATTACGTGCAGAATTTATATTAATTAACTGGTATTAAACAAAAATGTACTAATAATAATCGTAATTGAAGTTAATTGAATCGTTAGTAACAGATAATATCTATAGAAACTTGTAAAAACCCAATGAAATGCAAATCCTAGAAGTGTTAGTTAGAAGTAGGATGTTTGAACACACCTGCGTATTTTAAAAGGCAATTTCAGTTTAATTTGTTTAGATAAACATGTCGATTCTAAGGATATTGGAAACGGTCAGATGCTTTAGCACGAAATATAAAACAGGGTTTATTTAAAAAGCTCTGAGAATTAATATTATTTTGAACACCTGCGTAGTTTAAATATCACGTACGGCGAAAATTTGGCAGATAATTAATGTTTTCAAGGAATCTTGGAGAAACCGGGGCTTAATATTCACAAGAATGTGCGATACGGGGTTATTAAACCCAGATAGTCCACATGGACTAAAATATAATCGATAATAAAGAGTATCAATTTGCACCAATACGAACAGGTTAGAAAAGGAAAGAGAAAATGCGTCAAGCAAAGACACATATAGTAAAAGGCGTGACTTAAGCAACGTCACGAGGGTCACAATTGGTTGAAAATAGGATGCAAATATCAGAGGTAGAAACAACAATTTCTGTACAAAATTAATTAGTTTTTCTCGGACATGTTTGCGTGCCGTGTGGAAATTTTCTGAGATTTAAATGGGGCGAGTGAAAAATTCGTAAAAACCGACACGCGAGCGACGGACTGGGAACATAGAATGAGAAATTCTTAAGAATTACCCGTTTTGGGGAACAGACCGACAGACAGGCTTTTTGCTATATATAGAGGGGTAATATGAGTTTCGGCCTCTTAGACTCTTAGACTTTTGACTATTCGATGCGTTAAAAGCTCTTACATCCGCGACTTGATTGAAGATGTTAAACAGTGCATTTTAGTTTGATAAAATAATTTAAAGTTTGCTCGTATATTTTAGTGATTCAAAATAGTTTGTTATTTACGTGCTAACATGAATGTACTTCAGTGCACTTAGATACAAGGTAATAAAATTTAGTATCACTGTACCAATTAGCAAATTTACAACGACAAATGTATACACAAAAGTAGGCAGTTTTGGCGTATATTGGTGAAAGACGCATGCATTTCTTTGCTATTTTTCGGGGGTGTTAATAATTAAATGGTTCAAATACGTGTCTGGATCCACGAAACAAGGGTCAGATATACACAGATGAGTTCCGGAAAAGCCCAGAAACAACTTTAAATAAATGGTGATGGAGAAAATTTTAAAAGCGTTGAGAATTAGAAGCCGTAAATATCATCCTGTTGGAATGGTGTGATTAACTAAAGGGACGATGTACATTAAAGCTACGAGGACAGTAACCTTCAGGTAAATTATACTATTTTGTTTGACATTTTTGTGTGTGTTGAATTACTTTGTAATTGATTTGCTTTAAATGGACATTAGTGAAATTGTACTAGCCATAAAATTTTAATGTTAAGATGAAATTTGCTTGTTTAAGTAGAAAGGGGTATTTTGTATTGATGTTCTGGATTATGATGAAATTTTAGGTATGTCTTTGAGCTCAATTAGACGAACCTGGTTAATTAACGTAAAGGGGTGGTAGATGCTCCCTTTTTACTCTGCTTATATTGTTATATTAATTAGTAGGCATCCAACAAGGACTTTAATTCTGGATGCACATTAAAATGATAATAAAATTAATCTTGAAATACTTTTTATAACTGAATTTTATGCTGAAATTTAATTTGAAAATTTAATGTATTCTGAATATTGATGTAAATAGAGTTAACGTTGATGTTTGTGGTAGGAATGTGTTTGTTTTTTTTATGTATGAGGAGGTTTATAAAATTAGGTGAGCAGCCGAGGCGAAGAGAGGATCACAGCAGTTTATGACGCCCAATCTGTGGGACTCGAATTTTTTTTGTTGAAAGGACCCTGTTCCCGCATTCAAAGGAGCATATCACAGCAGTTCATGGCGCCCAATTCGTGAGGCTCGATTTTAAAGTGTATCACAGCAATATATATATTACACAGTGTGGAAGTTACCGATGGAATAAAAATATTTTTCACTTTATGCATTATTTTAGACAATAATAAACACTTTAACAATATCGATTTCGTTAATAGATTGATGCAAAAAAATTCAAACTTGTCTGTTATTGAACCAAAAGTTCAAAACATAAGTGAATGATTAATTCCATCCTATTCCTATAGGTATTGTAACTTAACCTAATTATTTTCCTTCAGAAGATAATCATTAATCAGTGTATCTGCAGTTTATGCTATTTGCTATTGGACTTAATTTTAATTTAAAACACCAATAATTTATTTACAATTACAATCAAATCACGTGATACTTAATAATTCATTAGTTCATTACATTTATTTATTGCATGCACTTGCACAAAACTATTATTCAATTCACTATAAAACTAATTACACTATTAAAAATACGTCCTTTTTCGCCACAATATTAATTCAATGTATTTACACGCACATAAACTAAATTAGTAAAACTCAAAAGGTTGTTGAATATGAAAAGCTCAATGCTCAATGACAACTGAACTAACTTAAAGTTTTATTATTCTGAAGACTCTAAATTTACTGATATGATATGGAAGTAACCCGTACTTAGTTTGAACACTGATTATCTATGGGGAAAACAACCAACAACAAAAGAAATATTACAATGGCATGGCACCCTACAAAAGATAATGAAGTCTGTAAAGTGTGCAGTCTTAAGAAGTTTCAAAAGTATTAGGTACACAATGTAACTGCTTAGTGCTTTCTTATATTTATCTTTGACCTTAACAGGACGTTTCATTGTTTCTTATTGTAAGCATGGAACTTACAGTGATTCATCCGCTCGAAAAAGGTGACTAGGATTATATCTGTAAACTACACAATATGTACTAGGTATTGTATAGATTTATGATGCATAAAGCTATACTCTGAACAGTTTTGCTATCGTTTTAAATAAAGTGTAACACAAATTTTTAAAATATGCATTGCGGTGCGCGGGGCCCTTTTGTTCGCGGGTCTCTAGGCAGTCGCCCAGTTCGCCCCCCCCCAAGGCCGCTCCTGATCTTGTCTCTCCTATTTTGTTACTATTTTTACATATTTCTTTCTTCCCCTACCATTTCTATGTTTTTAACTTTGTTTGTCCATGATATCTTCATCGTACGTCTGTAGCACCACATTTCATATGCTTTCTATCTTTTTCCCGTCCGCTTCTCCTTCTATCCAACTTTCACAGTGATGTGCTCCACACATATGTTTTAAGCAATCTTTCCTTGTTTCTATGTTTGTTGTCTTTGAATATAGTAGTTGCTTTTTCATGTTAAATGTAGCACGACCTTGTGCTGATCTTTGTTTTATATCTTTTGCACTCTTCCCATCTCGCGTTATTTGACTTCCTAAGTAGCAGACATCTTTAACCTCTTATAAGTTGTCATTGCCAATTTGTATTTTTGTTTTTGATTTATTTCCTCTCCTTTGCATCCTAGTACTTCAGTTTTATTTTTGTTAATTTTCATACCGTATCTCTCTGTTACAACTATTTCCATTTCATTAAGAGCAGCTTCTAACCTTTTACGCTGAATACCGCAACAGAACGGGGACAGAATGGCTCAAAAACGTCGTAGAGGGGCGTCGGTGAAATTGAAAGAACACATTGGAATCCTCTGTAAAACTATATTGTCAACATACAATCTTGAAAGACTATTTACAAAACAACAAAATCCAATAATTTGCGTAATCGTTTGTTACGCGATGGTAAACGAAACGTCATAACATAAGAATATAAAATTGGTAAGCAAATATAACATCTTATAATCTAGATACTTACTTATTGCTTCACCTTAAATATATACACAAAAGAAAATAAAACATATATTATACAGTACTTCTAGGAAAAGCAATATACATAATTTTACATTCTGCATTGTAAAGTGCGCCTCCTCAAAGAATAGTGAATTATTAAACTTATACATTATAATGTAATTAAGGGCCGCTATGCTTGCGGCCACGTCCCCAATGCTCCACCCGAAAGTACTACATTGGGTTTAAACGCGAAAAGTAAACGTGCTCCAAATTTAATCCAACTTCAGGTTAATCAATACTATATAAAAATCTAGCAAACTGAAACTAAAAATAGGGTTTAAAGAATGGTATCTCTAGCGTTGATTCTGGAGTTAGCCCGATCTACAAGACACACGCAAAAATGAATGGGGCGGGATCCGTAATACCGGATAGCAGCTGCTAGTTCTGCTTACCGGTGCGACCTGAAAGGTCGTCTTAAAACTATCCAAATCTAGCTAGCTAATATTAAAAATGGATTCAAATTTTCTAAGAATGTTTAATAGTGAATCCAGCTATTTTGCCTGTTCTATATATTTACAAATTCGTCCTCCCTAGTTTAAGTATTTATTCAAATTTCATCCTAAATTTGTCGCTAATGTTCCCTATCATTCCCTAACTGACAAATTATAAGTACAATCTTTTTTCCTATATATACTGCCACCAAAAATTGGCGGCAAAACGTCTAGCAAATAAAATCAAGCCCCAGAACAAAAATACAGGCAAAAATATAAATATAAAATAAGTATAAATATAATGTAAGTGTATAAATAAACATAAAATAAATATATAAATAAATTAATAAATATCTAAATAAGCAAAAGCATGCAACAGTGCATAAATTAGCAAAAGCATCGCTCAAATTATCAGTTGCACTCGCATAAGCATTAGGATGGCTAGCGCCATTACGCACAAAAACATGTTCGTTAAATTATTTCAAAATCTCCTTATTAGTACAAGTCAATGCTTATGCGAGTACAGCCGCCACAATTTTAATCCTACCTCGTATATAAATTTCCCATGCATCCGAAGATCTGGTCGTCTTCTTTCGTCTTCTGGTGGGTATGCACTAAAAGTTCTAGGGGGATCACAATCACTATCGCAGACCTGGGAGAATGCGCGGTTTCACTTAATTTTATTTTCTTTGTTTATTTGCTGATTTAAGTTAATTAGGGTTTACTGATTTATTTTCTTGTTATTTATTTGTTTTAGTTTATTCCCGATTCATTAAACTTATACACCCTAACTTAAATTAATCAAGTGTCAACTACTTTTAAATTTATAAGTTATTTACGTTAAAAAACAAAAGAAACAGTTAAAAACGGACTCTAACATAAACTTTTAATTTATAAAATGATTACATAGTCGCTCGTGCATTGTAAATGTGAGTTCTGTAACGTGGTGTTGATAATTTACTGGATACTCATAAGTAATAACAGCAAATGAAAAGTCTATTCTTTACAACAGCATCAAAAAAAATTAAGAAACAGAAAACTGTACCTTGAGCAATTGGCTTCGTGCTGGTCCCATCGTAGGGATGGAAAAATGCGACTGCATTTCTCTATGGGCTGACTTCTGGAACCACCAACTTTACTCATACTAGCACAGAAATCAACATGTCTCTTCGGTAAGAAGATGTTGTATTCAATCTTCTCTTTCAAAGTACGGTTTCTATTTTATAAGGCCAGAATCATGTATGGGGGTAGGTATTTGGCTTTCAAAGATATTGCCGAAGAATCAAGTGTGCAAAATTCCCAGATTACAGCTGCCGAAATACAAACTGTAACAGCTTGCCAACAAGCAGATAACGCAATTATCAAAGAGACAAAGAAAACAATCTCGTTACTTTGTAACACCTTAACAGCTGGAGAATACCAGTATACTTCTTGATTCCAAACCCATTGTAAGCAGATGTAGGCAGATGGTAAGTGGTCTTATCTTTTAGAAGAAATCTGTGCATTTATTTGCAACTTTAATTAAAATGTAATCACAGCAGATTTTAGGAAATATTGCAACTACTTTGTAACGCAATGTTTCCTAAGCAGCTGTTTGATTTAATAAGGCAAAACTGTATAGAACAATTATTTGAAAAATTTTATTAAATAACACTAATTTCAAATGGTAGGAAATTGAGTTTGAGAAATTTTAAAGTGTTTTAAGTATGAATGCAGAAAAAATTACTTGCAGGGTTTTGAACGTAACAAAGTATATCAATTGTTTGCCCCTGTGTAATAATTCCTCTTGTCTTCCTGCATGTGACAGTATTCATTGCCTCTTCAATGTACAAGTTAAAAATTAACGGGGATATGGCACATCCCTGTCTCACACCTTTCCTAATATTTAAAATCTACGTTCCTGCTCTACTTCTATTACAACTGTTTGCTCTTTGTATAAGCTATGTACTATCCGTCTTTACCGAAAATTCATTCCAATCTTTATGAGTATTTCGAAAAAATTTTTCCTTTTACCTTGTCGAATGCTTTTGCTAGATCTACAAACCCTATATACACGTTTTACCTTTTTCTATTGCTTTCACGATTATCACCCTCAGAGCTAAAATAGCCTGCCATGTTCCCCTGTTTCGTCTAAACCCAAATTGATCTTCTCCCAATATTCCTTCAGCTCTTTTTTTCATTCGTCTTTGTATACTTCTAGTTAATATTTTTGACACGTGTGCTGTCAAACTTATTGTTCGAAAATCTTCACATCTATCCGCGCCTCTCTTTTGGTGTAGATGATGTTACCTTTGAATTCTTTGGGTATCTCGCCTTTCTCATACATATGTTTACTAGGGGAAAGAAACGTTTCCTTTCGCGTCCCTTATATTTTTGCTATACGGTTTTATATCCCTAAAATTCATTCTAATTAGTTTGTATGTTTCGTCTGTATTTCCTATTTTTATCGTAATTTGTACCTCTTCGCACTTTTCATCAATAAATTGTTCTTTACCTTTACCTTATGGCTTTGTATCTCTGTTTTCCTGTTTCGTCTGATCTATTTTTATATTTTCGTATTTCTTCCACTGAATCCAGAATATCCTCTGTTATCCATGGTTTCTTATTTTCTTTCTGTGAACACCCCAGAATATATCTGGCCGCCATGTCTAAGCTGGATTTAGTGTTATTCCACTCTGATTCTACTTCATTAGTATCAGAAATTTTCCCGATATCTTTTAGCAATTTATTTGACTTTTTCTTCCAATCTTCATCGGTATCTTTATCTTTTAGTTTTTCAAAGTCAAAGTGCCTTTTTTCGTTCCTTTTTTTGAAATTTTTTAATTTAAGGACGTCCTTCATAATTACGATGTTGTGATCAGTGTCTATATCTGCTTCTAGGTAGCTTCTACAGTCTTTTACTAGCTTCCTTAACCGTTGTTTAACAAGAATCTAATCTATTTGATATCTTTCTATATCCCCTGGCATTTTCCACGTGTATCGTCTTTTAGCAAGATGTTGAAATAATGTGTTTGTGATGATTAAATTGTTTTTGTTGCCAAATTCTACCAACCTATTTCTCCTGTCGTTTCTCGTGCCTTAACCAAATAAACCTACTATCGCTCCTTCTATTTCCTCACCGATCAATCCATTAAAATCCCCCGTAATTATTAAATTTTCATGTCCTATTACGTATCCCAGTATGTCTTCGATACCTTTATAGATCGCTTCTATCACTTCTTCACTGTGGGAGGTAGGCACGTATATTTGTATTGTTACTGTAACTACGGGTTTAGAATATAATCTAACCATGAGCACTCTTTCGTTCTTTTGTACGTAGTTTTCTACACGTCGTTCTATCTTTATTTTTCATAGCTAACCCCACACCAGATTTTTCTTCCCCTGATCCTGTATGAATTACCCTAAAGTCTCCACTCCAAAAATTCCCCGCTTCTGGCCACCGAAATTCGCTGATCCACACTGTGTCTACTGATAACCTATCCATTTCAATTTTTAAGCTTGCTAGCTTCTAGCCTCATACTTTTGACATTCCACGCTCCGACTCACAGAATGTTCCTGATTATTTACCTAAATTTTCCGATCACATCCTCCGAAGTAGTCCCCTGCCGGAGATCCGAGATCCGGACTATATATCTTAAATACAATTTAAATACGCTGTGTACTTGGGAGGTAATGTGGTGGTTTCCCGTTGCCTTCCACATCACCGTAGTGTGTCATACGACCCCTATGGTCTCTGTCAATCTAAGTAGCAAAAGAGACGCTGCCCTCTTTCGAGACTTGTCTTAGTCTGGTTCCTCACTATATACCATACTACTTTAGTTGGACCTGTAGTTTGGCTCTTTAGATCATTGGAACGCGGAAGCTATCCCACCCGTTCTAGTAATCTAGAATTTCTTCAAGGTGGAAGAGTATAAACTCTTCTAAATTAATCACACAACCTGGTTTCTTTTATTACAATATTCTACCTAATATTTTCCTTTTTCTTGGATATCCCTATTACTCCATTCCGAATGGACCTGCACCTTGAAGAAATTCTAGATTACTAGAACGGGTGGAATAGCTTCCGCGTTGCAATGATCTAAAGAGCCAAACTACAGGTTCAACTAACGTAGTATGGTCTATAGTGAGGAATCAGACTAAGATAAGTTTTTATAGAGGATTTTATAGAGGAACGTGAGGAAATCAATTCGTCAATTAAATGAACTCAAAGTGTAATTTCAGAATATGATGGTGATGGTGTGGAGTCTATTTCTAAAAGAACAACCTCTCGATTAGTATGAAAATTCCAGTTGAACATTTAGATGAAGCCACCATATTTAGAATGAAGCTTTAGCAACGACTCTTCTTCTAGAGACTAACCTTTTTGACAAAACTAATAAAGAGGATGGTTTAAGTAGACAAAATCTAACAGTCGCTTCATCCACTAATAATAGTGTGCCCACGCATTCCATTACTTAGATTTCGCTAGCAATATCTGTTGATTTTGTAGGTGTTAAATTTTCTAGACAGTCTAGTCAAGTATATCCATTTTTAGAAAAAATCAAAGAACTGTCATTTCTCGTGGTATAACATCAGAAACCCTCTATTTGTCTGCAGTGGATCTTTTCTGTAATAATGGACGTATCTGGTTCCGTAGTATCAGAAACCATTTGACTGATTGGAATTCTTTAGTATTACAATTGAAAGATTTTCTTCTCTCGCACCTTGAAGACGACATATGGGAAGCTATTAAAGGAAACAAACAAAAGAAAGAAGACCATATAGTCTTATTTTTAGTTCGCATGGATAGTTTGTTTAGTCGATTATCTGTTGCCCCCGCTAATATTATAAAAGTAAGGATGACCCGCAATAACCTTCCTCCGGAGTATATTTCTCACCTTGCAATGTCTGATATATGTGATACACAAACTTTACATTAGTTATGTAAAAAAGTAGAAGATGCTTCAATTATAATACATCAAAAATTAAGTTGTGGCACATCAAATTTTCAGAAAAATCATGATTATGAAAAGTCGTTTGTGACATATCAATTGATTGTTGTAACTTCAAACGCTGGTGTGTCTTTTCGTGTTTTTAAATATAATTCATTTACATCTCAAATACAAGTCATTCAAAACGACTCTTCTCGTCCCGTAGAAATCAGTATTATAATTTGAAGACGCATATGTCTGAAAAGGATATGGTGTGATGGTAGTACGACAAGCAGAGGAGTTGCAGAGAAGGATATGGAACTATAGACGTAAGAAATTTTGTTCTAAGCCATATTTGCCGCAGAAGAGTATGTTTTGGCAGTAATAGTAGGGTGACCGGGATAAGGTACAGAAGAAAACGTAGAATTAGAAGCAGAAGAAATTTGGCTCCTAGAGCTAACAGAATTTAAAGTATTACTTGAAGACCTATTAATAGTAGGATGACAGTTGCGGTGAGTAACTCCTTTATGTTCGCCACCATAGCAATTGAATACTCGAGGACGAGTACAACGTGTCGAAACATCATCAGATTGATTGCAAAAAAATGACCTGACGAGTAGAAGTAGACACAGAAATAGGAACAGAAGAAGTATTTGATCTACACGTAGGGGTAGGAAGCATCTTAACAGTTTGGTCATGTGAAATAAGTATTTTTCTCAATATTTATTGTTATTTTGTTTAAAGTCCGCTACGAGCGGACTCAAAGCAACATATGGTTCAGCAGACAAGATGTGAGTAGAATCAGAAGTAGTTGCCGGAGTAGTAACGGGACGGAAAGTGTCTATTTTAGTTTCGAAAGAAACGGGGATTTTGCACTCTGCTTCTGGTGGAAGAAACTGCATACCACAATGCCCTGCGTGGAGTCACAGGAAACTAATGCATTGTATAGAAGTTTTAACTGCTGCAAGATCAGCATTGTAATCGAAGACAATAGGGGGGGTGGAAGGAGTGCCCCATCGCGATCTATGCAAAAAGCATCCGTTACAAATCTGCGGAGTTCATCTCCATAGACCTTAGAATCAAATCCACAAGAAAATAATTTGTACTAGAACTCGGTTTCGCGTAAATGTTTAAAATGTATGCGTCACCACTCCATTTTAACTCAAGAAAACAATAACGAAGCCAACAGAAATTAAAGTATACCCGAAGAAAAATTGAAATCCAAAAGCAAGTGTCTATCTTCCAAAAGAGCAACACAAAATGAGGCAAACACAAAAACAGTTTGTACCTGGAGCTATCTTCTTTTTGGTACCATTTCAGGAAACGCGGCTCGGACTGGAACAACTTAATTCTACTGTACTTGCACAAACCCATTTTAAAAGCAGGACATTGCATTGCAGAAGTAGGGCAAAGAAGTCAGAGCGAAGTCGAAAAATTAAAAGCTGAGTTGAATAACTAAGAGACTTTTTCAAAGTTGGACTTGTATAAATACAGTTTTGAAGCCATGGAAGGGAAAATATAAAACCCTTCTCACCGATATTGGTGTAGAATATTCTGAGAAGGCAATCGAAAATATACAGGGTGTCCGGATAATACATGTACAACGTAAGAACAGAGATTCTTTGGCTCGAAATAGATCGATTTGAGCCAACTTACCTATTATACAAGTTGCTTCATTTAGCCGCCGGAGGGCTTCAAAAATCGTGAAAAATATTTGATATTTTAAAATAACTCGAAAACGCGTCGATAGATTTTGACCATTTTTGGGGTGCGAGTTTCTACATTCAATTGACATCTTTTGGTGGTGTATGCAATAATTTTAAAAGCATACGAGTGTCGCAAAAATGATGTATTGTATAAATATCCGACCATTACCTTTTTCCTGTATATGCAATGACTACCAATTTTTTTTTAATGAGTAGCCGACTTAATTTGGAAACTTTTTTGTTTCTTGTAAAATTTTGATTAGACGAGCGGTTTGACAGAAAAAAATAATTTCAAATGTCTGTTTTTTTATTTTTATTTCATTGATTTGTTTATTTTTTTATTACTATCATTGAAAATTAACAGTGCGGTACAAGTGTTGGACCATTACAATAAATTTTCAAAATGGCCGCCATTTTTTTTAATGCACAAATTAACTCTTCGTAAGAAGTTTAACTGAACCCTCTGCATTGTTTGTGCATTATTTTTTAAAGAGTTGGCTGCATTTAAAATTCGTCTATACAATTCTTCTTCGCTATTAAGTGGAGACGAATAAACCTTAGATTTTAAGGTACTCCACAAAAAATTATCAAAGGGCGTCAAGTCCGGCGATCGTGCTGACCTATTTGTAGGAGCATCATATCCCCTTCCGATACATCGATCCGGATATTTTTCGCGTAAATGTTGTCGAACAGCTAGAGTAAAGTGGGGAGGAACACCATCGTGCATGAACCACATGTCTTGGCGAAGTAACAATGGCAGATCTTCTAATAAATTCGGCAATGTTTGTTGTAGAAAGTTGAAGTAATTGTCTCTGTTTAATCAATTTGGTATCACAACAGGACCGATAATAAAATTATCAATAACTCCAGCCCAGACATTAATCTTAAATTCATGTTGATAGTGAGTCACTTTAGTTGCATGAGGATTTTCTACAGCGTAAACATGTTCATTATGTATGTTAGTAATACCAGATCTTGTAAAAGAAGCTTCGTCTGTAAATAAAATTTTGCGACTGAAATTTGCATTTTGAATTCTCTAATCTTGAATAAATTGACAGAAAGCTAGACGCCTCTCAGGATCGATAGGCAAAAGGTCTTGTACCTGTCGAACGTATGGGTGTAATAACTGTTCCTTTAAAACGTCATGAACAATACTTTTAGGAACTTGTAGTTCAAGTCCTAAGCGTCTGGTGCTTATTTTTGGGTCTTTTTCAACTCTATCCAAAATTTGTTCCTCCAGATCCGCAGTTCTTGTGGTACGTTGACGTCCTCGATCCGCATTTCTTGACTGAAAGCTGCCATTTTCACGAAGACGTCTTTCAATATTTGCGAATGTTTGGTGGTTTGGCATTCGGCGATTAGAAAATCTTTCCCTATAGACTCTGACGCTTTCACGACCATTGCCTTGACAAAATCCGAAAACCAAAAGCATATCCACCTGTTCGTTGTTTGTGTAAGTACTCATAATGTAAGATGGAAGATGCAAACCTTTATTGAATTAAGCAGAAATTCACGACTTGACAGGCAAACTGAAATTAAATAATATTCAAATTAAATAACAAATCAAAAGCAAAGCCTACTACTATACTATGCTCTTTTAGTAGCCCCGTTTTACAGTTAATGCAGCAATGATGACGAAAGTATGCAGACATTTGAAATTATTTTTTTCTGTCAAACCGCTCGTCTAATCAAAATTTTACTAGAGACAAAAAAGTTTACAAATAAAGTCGGTTACTCATAAAAAAAATTGGTAGTCATTGCATAAACAGGAAAAAGGTAATGGTCGGATATTTATACAATACATCATTTTTGCGACACTCGTATGCTTTTAAAATTATTGCGCACACCACCAAAAGATGTCAATTGAAAGTAGAAACTCGCACCCCAAAAATGGTCAAAATCTATCGACGCGTTTTCGAGTTATTTTAAAATATCAAATATTTTTCACGATTTTTGAAGCCCTCTAGCGGCTAAATGAAGCAACTTGTATACTAGGTAAGTTGGCTCAAATCGATCTATTTTGAGCCAAAGAATCTCTGTTCTTACGTTGTACACGTATTTTCTGGACACCCTGCATATTCTAGACGATAACGGCAGAAACCTTACGTAGAATGCAAGCACTTAACGATAGCAAAATACGATAATTAATCTGTGAAAGATTTTTAATATTTTCATCTATATAGTCCACATAAACAATGTTGGCCCGCTATCTGGTAGAGTATTATCTTTACTGCGGGTACTCGTATTACGCACAGATTACTCATTATCATTAGCAGGGGGAAATTAAGATTGTTGTATGAACTAACATTGGAATGATTATAATTTCTATGGAACGAACTCGCCAAATTTACTTGTTTCGATTCTTCCATATCAATATCTTTGTTAAACAGAACCGCTATAGCTCTACTTATTGTCTCTGGTAAAGAATCGTCACTCCCCCCTCCCTCTATTGGGGGGATGGTTGAAGACCATAGAAACATACACCTCGATATCCAACAGTTTTTAAAAACACTTCCACTTAATTACAATTTCATCCAAAAGGATTTGGATCGCGATTCACTAACAACACATTCACTTACGTCTGTACTCCAGGACGACTCTTTCGGCATTATAAGATGGCGCAATACTGACCTAGAAGCACTCAATACACTCACACGATCAATATTTACGCATTGTAAATAAAATTTAAATGCTTACTTTTAAAGACATCTGCATTTAATTCAACTATCTAAATTTCCTAAAATTATTTGATAGTAAACCCAAAATACCGTTATAATAGTATGTATTTTGATTGTTTAATGATTGAGTATAAAATTGATGATACCTTTCTATGCAGGCTTGTGAATGGTATACATGAAGATTATTATACGCTTGGGAAAATATATGACTTTTTGACAACCCATTCACGCATTTTAAATACTTTGTTTTAATAAAAGGACAGAATGGCAGTCAACATCGGCATAATTATGCAGAAGCTAGATGCGACATTTTGCGCTTTAGAACAAAGGCGCTATTTTAGCTGTGAAGCTTAGATTAATTCAACAAATTTAACGTTTTAAATTAGCGAAAACCTAAAATGACATTGCAAAAAATATTTTCTTAAGCACCTTCTTTGTTTAAGATTATAAAGATTATAAACGCGCCTTCAGCTTACTTTATCTTAAGTTAATCTTCTAAGATGTAAAAATACCTTTTTTTTGTTGTAGGTAGGTATTCCATTTGGTATGTTGAACACTGTGATTTACATGATCTACACTTAAAACGAAATCTATCTGTTCTATTGGTTCGCAAACGAGCTTCGTTTGAAGATAAGTGTTTGATATGCTTAATAGACAATACCTCAGAGTGGAAAGACTAAGCGTATTTTGCAGTTGTATTCAAAACCTCCCACTCCACTACTGTTTGGGTTTTGTATAAAATACTCAAACTAAAATAATTTTATATTTTTTATTAACACAGTATGAAATCGTTGTTCAATCCCGCTGTAGTTTGTTAAAAGCCATAAAGCACTTTTGGTGTAATAAATCGTGTAGATATTAACATGTAATTGTCGGTGTCCGGTGACTTAGGAACCCTTATAAAGAATAAAATACAAATTTATCTAATTAGATATAAATATATTAATCACTTACAAATATGTTATCGCAGCTCTACTAAGTTATCCATTTAACAAAAGCTTGTAAAATAAATAATTTTTAAATATAAAAGTTGTTATTGGGCCGCTAGTCTTGTAGCTGGGCAATTAAAGATCTATCTATATTTTTAGATAACGATAAATAAGCTTTGTTGCTATGTAGTTTATACGGCAAGTTAATAGTCTTAACATAAACAATAAAATTTTTCATTCAATCCGACTTTATTTGATTAATTGACCTCACTAGTTTAAAATTAAATAAAATATTTAGACGATTGTTTTTTGAGACACGCATTTTCTTTCGTTACTTTATGATCAAATTAAATTTGCCAACCTAAAATAGACAAAACGTTTTGAAAAGCGACAAAAGTATTGTAAGTATGTTATCAGCAGATCTTCCTAGTAAATAAGATTTTACATTTGACTTTCGAATGTTCCACCCGACGGTACTACATTGGCGAGAAAGCGAGTTTCTTTTTCCAAAAAATTTTGAATTTTGCGAAACTCTTTCTATTCCAAACTAGGAAGAGATCTTTAATCTGCATGACAACACACACAGAACCTACACTTTACCTCTCACCCGGAAGAAATCGCATTTTTCTGAAAAACACTAGCCTAACGTTTTTCAAGCAGACTTTATCGAAATTCGAACTCGGGATCGTGGGCTTAGTAGTCACACGCGGACCAACTAAGGCACGAAGCCGCTAGTAAATGAGGCCACGGTTAAATGGGCATCAAAATAATGACCAAGGAATTTAGGAAAATTCTGGGAGGGAATATGGTTACCTAAGGTCAGGTCCACGAAGGCATAAACGAGAGTAGCTGCGTGGTTTAGTTGGTTTGCGTGTGCCTACTTAGCCCAAGGTCCAGGGTTCGAATCCCGAGACCGACTGCTTAAAAAATGTTAGGCGAGCATTTTTCACAAAAATACGCTATCACTCGGATGAGAAGTAAAATGTTGGTCACGTGTGTGAGTTTCGTCGCGTACGTTAAAGATCACTACCTTGCTTGGAACAGCAAGAGTTCGGCAAAATAAAAAATTTTCCTGATAAAAAGAAACTCGTTTCCTGGCCAATGTAGTACCTTCTGATGTAGCCATGGAAAATCAAACACAGGGAAGCATGATCGTGGGCGTAAGAAAACTAGCGTTAACTTATCTTATGAAAAAGTTGCGCCATCTAACCAAGAAATAAAATATAAAGTGGAGAAGGACAATCAGTCTCACATCAAAGCGATTTAGCACTTGCAACAAAAGGAAATATAGATATATTAAAATTTTACAGATCTCTCCCGGTACACAATTTCTCTTAAAACTTTAACTCAAACTAAATCAGCAATATTACGCTTTTAAAACCTGCACTTTATTAAATGGACTCTAAACTATCTATCGAGCAAAACATTCGACAATGCAGGAAGCTCAAAATAAAATTTACCAACACATGTAGCCCTCATGTTTTTCAATACAAACTAATACTAAGCAAAAATTATTCCCTACCTCTAAATCGGTTCCTGATGTGCAAGCGTCGCCCTGGATCAATGTAGTAAGCGCAAGACTACGAATCCCAAGGTCCTGGGTTCGAATCCCGACACGTCCTTGAAAAAAGGCAGGTGAGCATTTTTCATAAAAATTACACCCTCGTTCGGATGAAAGGTTAAATGGATGTCCCGTGTGTGAGTGTTGTCACGCATGTTAAAAATCCCTACCTTGTCTGGAACGGCAAGGGTTCGGCAAAATTCTAAATTTCCAGGCAACAAAAAATTCGCCTCCTGGCCAATGTAGTACCTTCGGGTGGAGCATTGGAAATGTAAATGTACGGTTCCTGTGGGCGTCCAATTTTTGTGGAGACTTCAATGTGTTATAATTTCCTATTTGCAAAGTAGACCAATAATATTTAATATTCATTAATTTATCACAAGAGAAAAATAATCATGGGAGCATTCTCAAAATAAAATAAAAGTGAAATTCAATGATGTTGATATTTTTGGTGTAATGAAAATAATTCATTTTTTCGTCATTAGTTTATCCATCTTGGGATTGGTTGGATGCGTACCTCCATTGATTTCTATTCTGGGCTAGCCTACACATCTCCCTGAAACCCCTACAGCCTACATCTTTTACTATCTGTGTGCAGTAGTCTAACCTAGGTCTGCCTCTTCTTGTCTTTTTTCATAACTCTGCTTGTAATATAGCCCGTACTATTCCCCAAAAATGCCTTAGAACGGTTCTATTCCTCCTATTTTTTTTTGTTTTTTGCAGATACCTTTATTCCTCTAATATTTTCATAACCTTATACATCTGAAGCACAACATTTAGAAAGCTTCCATCGCTTTCTGTCTGCTGTACCTACTCATCCTATTTCAAAGACGCACGCTGCTGTGCTGCACTCATATGCTTTGAACAATTTTCTTCTTGTTGTCTTTGAATATATACGCTGTTCCATCTTGTTAGATGCAATTCGGTCACCTTGTATTATTTTACAGTTATATACCCTATTTCCGCGATATTTAGTGATGTATGAAGAGGGGGCTACTCCGTGGCGTAGTTGGTATGCGTGTGACTACTTTGACCAAGGTTCCGGGTTCAAATCCCGACACGGTCCGTTTGAAAAATGTTAGGCGAGCATTTTTTATAAAAATACACCTTCGTTCGGTTGAGAGGTAAAATGGAGATCCCGTGTGTGAGTGTTGTCACGTACGTTAAGGATCCCTACCTTGCTTGGAACAGCTAGGGTTCAGCAAAATTCAAAATTTCCAGGTAAAAAAAACTTGTTGACTGGCCAATGTAGTACCTTTGGGTGGAACATTGAAAAATGTAGTGTAGTGGTAGGTCAAAGGCTTATTACTAATAATTAACGTCAAAATTTTAACAAACCATCACCAAAGAGATCAATTTCAAAACTATTTAAGACTAATTTTTAGTGCAATTCTTAAATTGCATGCTCTCGGTCAGAACAGCTTCTTGAGATATAAAGATGATCCACAATGCTCATTAGCATTTGTTTCGGGTGAACGTTAATTTTACACACTAGTGTAAAATGTGACTAACAGAATAGAAATGGTAGATAGATACATGGAAAGGTATTAAAAGGAGAATAAAATCAGTTGGATAACATAATAGCTTCCGAAGCAAAGAGAGGAGAGCAAAAGATGGTAGATGATATGGATAGAAAAACGCCAAAACGGAGTTAGTAATCTGGAGTGGAAAAACACCACTCTTATGTGACAAGCGGTAGTCTTAGTGACAAGACAGGTCCGTCTATGGAAAAATAAGATGCAATTGGAAACACTGCATTTTTTCAATGCTTCACCTAAAGGTACTACATTGGCCAGGAAGCGAGTTTTTACCTAGAAGTTTTTGAATTATACGGAACTTTCACTGTTCCAAGTTAAGTAAAGATCTATAGCGTTCGTGACAACATTCACACACGGGACCTACATTTTACCTCTAACCCGAACGAAGGCGTATTTTAATGAAAAATTCTCACCTAACATATTTCAAGTAGACCGTGGTGGAATTCAAACCCGGAACTTTGGACTTGTCACACGCATACTAACTAAGCCACGGAGCCGATGGAAGAGGAGACAGCGGGATGTGACAATTTTCCTTAATCTTCTTTGGGAATTAAACCACTCATAGTTTTTAAAATCATCTTTATTTACGTTGTCAAAATTTTGACAACGATCCTAGGTCATGGATCGAATCGTAAATAACGATGATTTTAAAAACTATGAGTGGTTTAATTCCCAAAGAAGAATAAGAAAAATGCTAAACAAACCACAACAAACAAACAGGGATGTGACAAGGTTAATTTTGAACCATTTTCCTATAGGAGAAAGTGTGTGTGTGTGTGTGTATGTGTATGTGTGTGTGTGTGTGAGAGAGAGAGAGAGAGAGAGAGAGAGAGGAGGGAGAGAAAAAAAGAAAGAGAGAAATGTTACCATTAAAAGGAGTCTGAAGTGCTCTGCAAAGCAAAAGAAACAAAAACAATACAACACCCTGCTATTTCAAAAGTACACATAGTCAAACCAAACTCATTAAAAATCGATAAGGTAAACTTACACTACCATAATCAAAAGCGGAATAGAAAAAGCTACAGCATCATACTTTAATGGTAGATAAAGAGAGAAAAAAAAGCAATGAAATTTCTATGTCACAAATACAAGAAAAGGGGTGATCCAATAGGATAATTAGTGAAGACTCCATAATAAAAGCACAAGGAATAAATATTTTCTGTTTTTGTAACTGCGAACATTGATATTTTCCAACATAGACATAGTTGACAACCACCATATTTACCCTATGTGAAAAACATCAGCTCAAACCAGCCCAGAAGAAAAGGAGAGGTGTAGAGAAAATGGTAACAGAACAAGTACTAGAGATATGAGTGAAGATATTTTGAATATCTAAGGAGTCAAAAAAAAATCAAAGGTATATTGTACAGATGAAAATCAAAATCATAAGAACGAAAAAATTTTAAAGCAAATTATCAAAAAAATTTAAAAAACTAAAAATTTTAACCTAATCAAATATTAAAAATAGACTAGATTTTCAATGCGACGGCGACGTAAGAAAAAGGATAACTAAAAGGAAACGACAACAGATTTTATGAAGTATAAAAAATTTTATAATACAAGATATATGTAAAAAGGTAGATAAATATGTTAATTATTGTGAAGAACCATTATCTGCAAAAGGTTTCAGGCGAATTAAACGAGAGCGAATTCGTAACAATTCAATTTTTGTAGGCGGGAAATCGGTAGAATATACGATAGCTTTAACATCATCGAAAGAATCAGACAGTTAATCAAAGTTTTTATCGAAATCCAAACTTATGTTACAAGCAGCTGGTATATCTTCCTTTGCCTAAGTTAGAATCGTTTCAAGTTGTAGTCCACGTTCATTTTGTGTTTTTGTCAGTAAAATATTGCTTGAAGTAATTTCAAAACAAACTTCTCTTGTTTTTAAATATCATCCATCTTAAAATTTAAATTTGATTTTCGAAAAAAAAACTCTAAAAAGTCAACTCACGAGTATTTGTTGGTAACTAAGCGAACAAAAATTATCAACATATTATATGCCAATAAGTAAGTATACAGAATATACCTAAAAATACAAAAGCCTACTTAAATAAAATGTTTACGATTCAAACGGGAGAAGAATGATTATTAAACATCAAAATCTTAAATGAATAAATAAAAATTCTCGTAAATATTTTAAAGATTTATTAAAAATTACCATTATTTATTCTACGGAAATTTACATAAACGATGAGAATACTTTAATGAAAGAAGAAAAAGTGTTTATTCGACAAAAGTAAATTACAAATGAGCCGAAGTCATTTATTAAAAGAAATATTAAGATATATACCGTGATATTTTAAAATAAGTTAATTTATACGAAACTAAGTACGAAAATAAATTATTTATACGTTAAACACAAAATCTGAAAGCGTTATTGGATACAAAATTTTAAAGTATAGCAAATTACGTTAAGGTATTCGCAGAAAGCCACAATTTTTAATCATTATATTTATTAAAAGTCTAAAATACTAATTATTACATCTAAAAAACCTGCCTAATTACCAGAAAATTAACATTTCGTGTACCATTTTAAGGCATTTCAAAAGAAACGGTGCGAACTAGTACAAAACCAAACCATTAGAGATCGTGCGTAATTTATTCCAAAGGATTAAACTTTAAAGGCACGTTGCAACAAGGAACGAAATTATTTTGAAATTTATCCTTCTAAAATTTTAAAAAACACTAAGGAAAGTTTGGAACCATTATTTTAGTACTTAAGGGAATTTATTTAGTTAAGAATTTTAAAGATATATTCCAGTTCACTAATAGAACAACTATTTTTAGTTCAGGTAAAAAATTTTATTCAACCAACGCAACTATTGTATCCTGCTGTACTTGCAAAGATAAAATTCTAGATTTCAGCAGATACAATGAATAAGGTTACCCACAATTTAGGTTATTATCGTACTATACAACACAATCGGTAAACTTTGTTATTAATAGGAAAAGAACGAAACCAACGTAGATATGTTATAACTAACAGACAATATTACATCATTGAAGACGCCCCATAAGTTTTATCGCCATTGTTACTTTCAACCCCCGATACCCTAAGTTAATTATTAAGGTTCAATTGTGCAAATTTTAGTACTTTCTACTTATAAAGCTATAAACACTTACGGTTCATGACATCCTGCGACTAAACTTTCCTTAGGGCCACGGTGATCCTGTCTTCAAATTTTATAATTTTGTTGCTTGCCAATGATCGCTGTAGTGCCCTAAAAGGAAAAGGTAGCAAGGGAAAACAAAAAGTTTAAACACTACATCAAAACACGAGGTAACGGCACCCTTTTAAAAAACACAGTTGCGTTTGTGAAGTCCCGTACTAAAAATATTCACGTAATTCTTCAATGTCCTGTGCGAGATTGGATTATTCAGTCTGATGTTTTACATCCAATTAGAATAGAGAACGTCATTACTTAAAAAACGCGTGTTCATATCATTTTCCCGAGAGAAATAAAACTCCATGGGGGATATCTTATTGTATTTATGTAATAACTATTTTATTCTTAGAATATAAATAATAATTTGTACAATGTACAGGACTAAATTTAAAACAAGAGGAATTCTTTTAATTTTATACAAAATACAATAGATTTAATATATACAGGTAACAATAAAAATTCTTCGATCTGTTATGCAGTAATAACCTATATACACACGCGCGCGCGCACGCACGCATACACACAGGCATCCCATGCATAGTACTTTTTAATTTTTTTACTGTTATGACTTCTTGTGGTAGTGGTTGATCAAATTGGCAAGCTTTCAACAAAAGTAATAGAATGACGCTTATAATACTTATAATACTTAGAATACTTAGAATACTTATAATACTTATAATACTTATAATACTTATAATACTTATAATACTTATAATACTTATAATACTTATAATACTTATAATACTTATAATACTTATAATACTTATAATGTTCTCTTAGCTCTTGTTAAGGAAAGGACAAATATTATAACATAAATTATTAGCGTATACATTTTGTGTGAAATAAAACTCTTAATTTTAAATATTTATTAAAGCTAAAATGTATTCAATACAAATCCATTTTACATTTTAAAATTATCGAAGGTTGTGTCTATCTTTTATATAAACGACGCATAATTGCAGAATACGAGTACGCAGCGCGTAATATCTAAATGTAACATCAAACATTAATAAATTTTTAAATTAAGAATACTTACAGAAACCATGGTCTGAGTCGACATGACGTAGAATGGACCGACTTGAAGAGTGAGTGGCTTTTGTGCCCGGATCATAACTACCAGCAAGGTTTTCTTGTCTGCTTCACTAAATAGGTACCATTTACTTTTATAAGCAGAATTTGCTATTTCCGTACTCTAAAAAGTTTAACAATTTAGATGTGATTGTAGCAATAAATAAGAAGTATTCAGTATTCGGTTTTACTAAAGCGGCTATATGCCTAGCAATAAGAAAGGTATCGTAATACAATCTGGTTGTCCTCGAAAGGTTTTATGACGCACATTCTAGATGCTTTCTCGATTTAACTAGAATAAAGCATTATTATGTATAAGCGCGAGCCCCGTTGGGATACATCAGTATTAGTTTGAGTTCCGTCCTAATAAACGCTCGATGTACATAAATTAATATAAATATAAATTCGCTTACGTGATATAAATGTGTTAGGTAAATAAATTCCAGTAGGATTAATGCTGCGATCGTGATTAATCGTTGTATATAGAAGATTAAATTAGTGTCCACACCTAGGGATTAAGCTAGTTGTTAATGCTAAATACTTGTGATTGTGAAGACCAATTATTAGACTTGTATTTATTGAAATTAAAGGTTAAATGATAAATGAAGACTTCGCTACTCTGGTGTCAAGCGTGTGCAGTTGTAGTGAAAAGAATATTCGAACAATTTTGTTTTGCATGACTACTACTCATAGTCAACAGAAAATTGACAGCAAAATTCTTCCTTTCTTGAAAGGCTTCATGTCCGGCATTGAGAACAAGTTGAAAATGCAAGGCATTGTCGCAACGAACTTCCAAATGTAGACTTACTTTAAAACAATTTATGTATCGCACATTAATTTTGGACCTATTTGAAATTTTGATAAAATTAATTCCCCGGGGGTCGGGTATCCGTGGTCAGATTTTGTGGGGGTACCATATTTCGACTCAGCTATGTTAGGGGAGTCCAAATATGTATCGCACATTAATTTTGGACCTATTTGAAATTTTGATAAAATTAATTCCCGGGGGTCGGGTATCCGTGGTCAGATTTTGTGGGGGTACCATATTTCGACTCAGCTATGTTAGGGGAGTCCAAATATGTATCGCACATTAATTTTGGACCTATTTGAAATTTTGATAAAATTAATTCCCGGGGGTCGGGTATCCGTGGTCAGATTTTGTGGGGTACCATATTTCGACTCAGCTATGTTAGGGGAGTCCAAATATGTATCGCACATTAATTTTGGACCTATTTGAATTTTTTTTCCCGACGGAATATCGCGGGGGCACGGCGCCCCCGTGGCCCGATTTTAACTGACATCAAAACTTAAGCTCTGGACACCGAGCTGAATCGATTGATGTATCACACATTGATGTCCGACCATTAGAAAGGCCTCGGACGGACGGACAGACGGACGACAAATCGATTTCATAAACGAACGAAGTTCGTTGAAAATTCTTAAAACTACAGAAAAAATTCACAAAAAAGTTATAAAATCTGCAGAAAAATGACAAGTAGCCGGCGCTAACTTTATGGAAACACTAGATCAGAACATAAAAGCGGTTGAGCAAAAATTAATTAAAAATTACAACCAATTAGAAGCCAAGTTTTCTAAGAAAACATAAAACTAAGAGAAAAATTCTCCGATCGTAGAGAATTCACACAAAACGGAAATACCAATATTCAGATTGGAAGAGAAACAGTCAGAAAATTTTCGATATATGGAAAAAAACTATTACAAAATTTGCGAAAGATGGAAAAGTATCGAAATTGGAAAAACGAATTAAATCGCTTGCAACGTCAGTAAAACGTCAGTACACTCCAGAATTTAAACATGCAGGGGAAAACGAACCGTCAAACTTGGAATTTCAAAGTAAAACCGCTTACCTTTGATGAAAAGTCGAATTTAGTGACGTATTTCAAACAATTTGAGGTCGCCGTGAGAGCTAACTGCTGAAATGCTGTAAAAAGGTAACTATGTTGGTAGTCACACAAGGTGAACTACACTGGACCACGATTGAAGATACTACGGGACCTCAATACCAAGGTTGGAAATGAGGTACAGTGTCTGCAATAAGTATACCACGTTCAGGTAAAGAACCGCTCCTAGCAGGCAAGCAAAAATTTACAAGAGTTCGAATTAGATATTGCTCGCTTGGTGAGACTAGTCTATCCCACAGCACCGGACAGTTTCTTGGATCGGCTATCAGTACAGACCTTGTCGATGGAATGCGGGATGGGTAGATACAGTGAGCATTACGACTGGCCCGGCCTAAGACCCCGGAAAATGTGCTAGCTCATGCTTCACTTAGACATGAAAAAGGATGCACTGAGAGTAGACAAATACCGTTTTGTAAGGTAAACGACGGATCTGTGCGGATTTGCTTGACGAACAACATTTCTCCTATCAGGAACAAGAGAAAGCGTGACAATGGGGTGATTGGATGGTGCTCTCCGGGAACACTTTGTACGTGCTATTCAACTGGTCTTTGACGAATCTCTACGAAAAGGGCGTACTTGAGGGAAATGCGTTAACCAAAGTGTTAAACATTGTACCTGTTAGGATCCTAAACGTCAATAACTATGATGTTGCATTGACAAAAAATACTTCGGTTGGGTGGTGCCCTTCGGTATTTTAAGTGGTGAGAAGTACTAGTATCGTTAAGGTGCCGCTCACTCATGAGTGCTCTTTCAAGTTATTGGACCAGTTAATAAAATATCCCAGAATCTTGAAAGATAACAGTTGGCTAAACGTGAAAACTTGATTCGACAATACTCAATTGTGTTTGCGATTGACGTCAGTCAGTTGGGAAAGACCTCAGAAAACCACAAAATCCATATCGCAGATACCCAGCCAGTAAGACATCAGTCAAAAAGGTTAACATTGACGAAACGTGTAAAGGGTGAGGGAATGATCGAACACTCCTTGGACATCGCTTGTTGTGCTTGTGAAAAAGAAGGACGTGTCTACAAAATTCTGTGTTGACTATCGCCGGTTGAATGACGTGACGAAAAAAGTTACCTACTACCGGGGATAGACGATATCCTAAATACACTCTCACGGTTGCAGTGGTTTTTGACTTTGGACTTGAAAAACGAGTACTGGCAAGTAGTTATGGATCCCAAAGATCGAGAGGACTGCTTTTACTACTGGCACTGACCTATGGTAATTTATGTGATATCATTTGGACTATGCAACGCTCTTGTCGCCTTTGAGCATTTAACGGATAACATCTTACGTGGACTGTCGTGGAAAACATGACTCTTGTATTAGGATAACGTGATCATGATTGAGATGACATTTACGGAACTCTTGACAAATCTGGAGGAAGTACTTTAAGGATTAAGAGGAGCAAATTTTAGGTTGAGCCTAAGAAAGTGCCACCCGCTCGCCGAAGAGATGAAGTACTTGGAGCTTGTAGTCTCACGAAATAAGGTTAGAGCAGACTTAAAAAGCTATGACAGTGCATTAGTCGCCGACGCCCAAACACAAACATTTAGCACGCTGTTTTCTGAGTTTATGCATATATTATAGGATATTTGTTTTCGGATTTGCAAAAATTGCCAAGCTACTAACTAAATTAATAGAAGAAGAGCATGTAAGGGACGAAGGTTGTCCCAACAGCTAAGACCTTTATCGGCGGCAGCTTCGGTCGTAAGTTATCCTCGGTCGGAAGGCAAATTCATAATAGACACAGACGCAAGTAATGTTGCCATAGGAAGTGTGTTGTTCCAGATACAGGACGGACAAGAAAAGGTATTTATTTATTTTAACAAGGTGTTCTCGAAACCGGAAACAAACTATTGCTTTACGAGAAAAGAACTGTTGGCTATAGTCAAATCGGTAGAGCACCTATACTAGTACCTCTATAGTCGAAAGTTTCGTCCGAGAACAGACGACGTAACGTTGAAGTAGATACTGAATTTCGGGAGACCGAAAGGACAGGTCGCGAGATGGATAGAAGGATTAGTAGAGTACGATTTCAAAATTAAACATCAAGCGGATTCAAGGCACCATAACGCATCTGCTTTGTTGAGACGACCTTGTTTTGAAATCATTGGGCACTGCTGGCGAAGAAATGTGATCTTCTTTGTAAGGCAACCGTCATTAATGACGATTGGCAGCCATAGCGGTTGAGGACTGAACACGAGTATGACATAGATTATAAATTGGAAAATCATGAAGAGCATCCATCGTGGCAGAATGTTAGTCAGCTGAAATCAAACTGGATATAGTGGGATTCTTTGAAGTTATAGGACGGGAACTTTGCGCAATCTCTGGAAAAAGAAGATGGATCTATGAGTTTGCTTCAAGTGCCCTAGATTTTAGAACATCTACATAATAGGTCGTCGGAAGGGTTAATCGGTGTCAAGAAATCTCTAGAGAAAGTCCGTAAAAGATTTTACTGGGTAACATGCAAAGAAGACGCTAGGGAATGGTGCTGGAGTTGTCTGTTATGTGCGCCGTTGGGTAGCTGGAAAGCGCCCATGAGGCAACGCAACGTACGAAGCCCGTTTGAGAGTGGCAATTAACATATAAGATTCATTCCCAGAAGCTGACCCTGGTTGTAAGTATTTCTTGATGGCTATAGATTACTTCACAAAAGAGATGCGTGTGTCATTACTGTATGTACCGGTTTAAATTCTAATCTAACCATGAGTACTGTTTCGTTCTTTTGTAAGTAGTTTTCTACACAGTGCCCTATCTTTTTCGCATAACTATCCCCACACCAGAATTTCCTTCCTCTGTTCCTGTATGAATTACCCTAAGGTCTCCACTGCAAAAATCCCCCGCTTCTAGCCACCGAACTTCGCTGATCCCTACTATGTCTGGTGCTAACCTATCTATTTCAATTTTTAAGTTCTCTAGCTTACCTACTTGCTTCATACTTATGAGATTATATGCCCCGACTCGCAGAATGTTCCCGATTTTTTTTTTGAAATTTTCCAATCACATCCTCCGAAATTATTCCCTCCCCCCTGGAAATTCAAATGGAGAACTATTTTACCGTGCCGCTCCATGGCGTACTTGGTATGCGTGGGACTACTATGTCCAAGGTCCCGGGTTCGAATCCCGATACGGTCCGCTTGAAAAATGTTAGGTGAACATTTTTCACAAAAATACGCTCTTGTTCGGATGAGAGGTAAAATGGAGGTCCCGTGTGTGAGTGTTGTCACGCACGTTAAAGATCCCTACCTTGCTTGGAACAGTAAGGGTTCGCCAAAATTAAAAAAATTTTCAGGTAAAAAAACTCGCTTCCTGGCCAATGTAGTACCTTCGGGTGGAGTATTGGAAAATCACGTGAAGGTGACTATTTTACCTCCGGAATCTTTTACTTCAGACGATGCCATCATGTTTATTACAATTTAAGTACACGTTGTACTTGGGATGTAATGTGGTGTTTTCTCGTTGCCTTCCACATCGCGGTAGTGTGTCTTAGAATGTTATACCGACCCCTATGGTCTCTGCTCTTAGTACCGAAAGAGCCGCTGCTGTCTTTCGGAGACCTGTCTCAGTCTGGTTCTTTACAAGTTGTTTAAAATCTACTTAATATTATTGAAGTTGTCTGTATTGATAATTATATCGTAATTTAAAGTAATGGTGTTAACCGTATAAAATAAATAAATAAATAAATATTATTGCCAAATTTCATTCTATTGATTTGAAGGCGGCCCCGGGAATTATTTATTTCGCCATTAATCCTAAGTTTTCGGGTTTGATTGTCGATCGAGATCACTTGTAGAATGTTAGTTAATACAATAGCTTTTATTCAGGTTTCTAACTTCTGCCATGCACGTTAAGGATCCCTACTTTACTTGAGTAAGCAAGGTTTTGGTTAAATACTAATTTTTTAACGAAAAACTCGTCCCAGGGCCAATGTAGTACCTTCGAGTGGAGCATTGCATAATTCAAATGTACAATATGCAAGGTAACGAGAATGTCGACAAAACAGCTAAGCAGAACGCATATCCCTTTAAAAGCCTTAATCATAGATAAGTCTACCAAGAAAAATAGCGTCCGGATTAAGATTATGTTCGCAGAAGATGTGAAAAAGCAAGTGAGAGGTAAATGTTATAGACAAGTTAAGGGTAATGATGACGGGACTAGATGACTCAAGAACAACACATAAGTTACGTGCCGAAAATTTCGGCACTAAACATTCATATAGTTTTAATATGCGGGAATTTCGCGCCATAAATTTAAAAGACTTGTTGCGCGTATTTCCGTCACTTCAGAAGTGCGTTGCGCGAGATCCGCGCCGACGCGTGTGGACGACAGAGTAGTGGGAAATTTCCGAAAAGACGCGTCAGGACTTGCCTTCGAAACGCGAAGAGAGTGGTATCGTATCTTACCGTCTTTTTTTCCGATATGTAGGTTTCCTGTGATCCCATTTATCGTGCCTTTAACTGCCTTCTCTACCTTATTTGTCTACATATAGGAAGAAGACCAGCGAATTTGGATGCAACCTGGTTCAAGATCCACGACCTGAGGACCATCATGAAGTAATCCGGATGCAAGCCGCCGCCATCCTGAATTAATTCTGAAGGAAGCTTTACCTATTTACGTGAGTACCCCGTGGGGGTTTTTATATAATTTATACAATTGGAAAACGTGTTGCAATAATTTGCATATTGTGTGACGTCATTGACAATTGGCGCGTTGATTTTCACATTATGTAATATCGTTACCAACTGTTATTTGTGTCGCATGTACCACGTTTACGGGACTGTAATAAAACACAGGAAGAAGCTTAACGTGTTGGTGGGTGTTTTCAACGGCCACTACAGGTTACTAGGTTACCTTACCCTTTAAGCCAAATCCCATAAACGAGAATTGTTCGGAGCTGTACAAAACCACTGTTTGTTATATATAACAACGTGTGGAATATATGAAATTAAGGCATATGATCTTAAATTTAGGGATTTCAGGTAAGGAGAAGTTTATTTCTTTTTCCTGTCCAACTTTTATTCAAAAAATTGCGTAGGTTTACAGTGGAGGGACAGAAACAAAGATGTAGAAAAATGTAGTGGTTAAGACCAAAAAAATATGGTATACAGAAAATAGTTGCAGTTGGTACAAGTTACGGTATCTTGGTAGGTCCAGCATCGGTGTCAAGTACATTTTGTGGTAAAAACAAAAATTAACGTTTTCTACTACTTATGCTTTCTACCTTTGTAAAGTTAATGCAACCTTTACTACAGCTACTTACCTCCAATATGATTTCGTTGGCGTACCAATAAAACAAAAACAATTGTATGCATACAGCATTAAGGTATATTAGAATGTTGAGCAATATCAAGGAGAAATCAACCTGCAACAAAACTCGTGTTAAAATAGTATCATTTGTTTTTATTTCAAATAAAAATAAAACATCAATTAAAAGCTCTGAAAAAAGTTATCATTATTGGACGAATAAATTAGCTACATGACATTAAAAGTCTGTGATTATAATTTTATAATAACTGTACGGCGTCATTCGGAAACTAAAACAAAGTATTGAATACACAGAAAAACTATATTATAGGACGCTTTTCAAATAAGATGTGTATGCAAAGTCAAAATAGGTAAATAATAGTATATTACATACTAAGGGACGTAAGTAAGATTTACGGTGACGAGACCGTTTGCAGTCCGAGCTGGAAATGTCGAGGCACCGTAAATTCCTTACGTCCCGCAGTATGTATACTATCTTTTTCCTACCTCTAAATCATTAAAAATCGCTTTAAATTAACATAAGTTTAAAATTTAAGTAAAATTAAAAGAATTATTTAATGTAGGCTTAGACACGTGACCATGGGTTTGTAGCTATGGCATCTTTCATTTAATTAAAATAGTTCAAGAATAATATTATTGTGTTCTGTCTTTCGCAAAACAGTCCTATAAAGAGATTTGATGATAGATAGTGTTCAAACCGTTGATGAGGCTGCGAAAACAGCTACCCACACACACGCACGCACGTACGCACGCACGCACACATACGCGCGCACACAGTGTTTGTGTGTTATGGTATGCTTGTGGAGTAAGTATTCCATGCTGAAAAGCACGTTAGTGATATACGACAACGTCGACATTTCTTAGTACACCTATCCCCCGATTTACATGGTACTTGTTTTACACGTTCTCGCTTTTACACGGTTTTCCAAATAAGTTTTTTTTTTGTTTTATCGCACTCTACTAAATGCTACTGTGATTGAACACGTGCGCTGTGTACACATCTCACGGGGAATCCCGAGCTTATGTGCTGACTTGCTGCACACGCTCACTGAGTCTGTATTTCTTCGCATAAAATTAAAGTTTTATCTACGGAAAATTGTATTTGAGTGAAAGTTTCACAGTTTTCCATATTCGTAAATTACAAGTGAGTGCATAATTTAGATTATTATAAATTAAGGAAATTATGGGAATTTACCAAATAGGTTTAATTAAAATAAAAAAAAATAAAACATTTTAATTTGAAAAAAAATTAATTAAAACAGTCTAGTTATGGTGAATTAAAACAACTGGTTCTTTTATAAAAGGTATAATTTTGTTCTTATTTGGCGCTTACTTGTAAATTAATAAAAAAACAATTACATTATGTAATTTGTTGATTTTCTTTAGTTAACCAATAAACATTAGGTAGAATTCTCTTACGCTTATTTAATAAAAAATAAAAGTTTTTAATTTTCCCTCCAAAATTTCCCGCATTTTTTCCTCTGAATTTTACTTTAATCACAGCCAAATTAACATAAATTAAAAAATTATAGGCTTATAATGAAGAAAGAAGTTAACGAAAAAGTTATTTCTTTAGAAACTAAAATCGAAATTTTGGATCGCTTACGAAAGGGAGATAGAGTAGTAGATGTTGCAAAATCATATAGCATGGACGAAGCTACAATAAGAACTATTAGAACAAATGAAAACACAATTAGAAAGAGTGTTGCAGCTGGCAATACCACGAGTATGGGCACAACATCATACACCAGAAATATCGCAATGGAAAAAATGGAGAAAGCGTTAATGCTTTGGATAGAAGATCAAACACAAAAAAGAGTACCCATTGATACAAGCGCAATAACAAATAAAGCTTTACGGATTTACGAAAAAATTGTAGAGCAATTACCATCTTCTTCTTCAACTGAAAAGAAACCAAATTTTTTGGCAGGTCATGGCTGGTTTGAAAGATTTAAAATAAGACTTTCTTTACACAGCTTAAAATTAAAAGGTGAACTGGCTTCTGGCGACGTAGATGCAGCCCAAGAATATCCAGCAAATTTTGCAGAAATTATTAACGACAATTCATACACCCCTGATCAGGTTTTCAATGCTGATGAGTCAGGGTTATTCTGGAAAAAAATGCCTGAAAAGACTTATGTCTCAAAATTTTATAAATCGGCTAGTGGTCATAAAGCATCAAAAGATCGCATAACAATTCTTTTCTGTAGCAATGCTTCAGGAGATTGTATTATGAAATTATTAGTGATTAACAAATCAAAAATGCCTTTAAAGGAGTAAACATCGATAATCTTCCGGTTTATTGGAGGGCTAATAAAAAAGCATGGGTTACTGCTGCAATGTGTACTGAATGGTTTCATGAATGTTTTATCCCAGATGCCAAAAAATATTTAAGTTCAATGGGATTGCCTTTTAAAGTGTTTTTGTTAATTGACAATGCGCCAGGTCACCCACAAGATCTAGAATATGAGAACGTTGAAGTAAAATTTTTACCAAAAAATACAACTTCATTATTACAACCATTGGACCAAGGCATAATTTCTACTTTTAAAGCTTTGTACATAAAACGAGCCTTTACATATATTTTGGAACAAATGGAGAACAATGAATCTTTAACAGTTAGTAGAGCTTGGAAAATTTTTACAATATTAGACTGTGTGAAGCATATCGCCTTATCATACACTGGGATTAAGCAAACAACGCTCAATAGCTGTTGGAAAAAATTGTGGCCAAATGTAGTCAAAAATGAACATTCCATTTCAACGTTAAATGATGAATATTCGCAGATAGTACAGATGGCGCATTCATTGGGCGGAGAAGGTTTTGATGATTTTACTGATGATGATATCGCAGAGTTAATGGCTGATAAAGAACTAAGTGAGGATGATTTAGTTAACTTAGTTTGCGAAAGTGAGTCTGACAAATCTGATGAAGAGGAATTAGTACCAGTAACATACACTGCTAAAGTCATCCGCGAAGGACTCGCATTGGGAAGAAAGCTGGGTAATCATTTTATACAAAATGACACAAACGTTGAAAGGGCTTTACGATTCCAACGCGACATAAATCGCTGCTTGGCTCAAAATGAAGAAGTTTACAAAGATCTTACAAAAAATTCGAAGCAATTGGTAATAACCGATTTTATTACCATCTCTCATAATGTAAATATTTCTGCTTCAAACATCGAATCGGCACAAATAACTTCGAGTAATGAAAGTGAATTCGAACCTTCGATTCCGAAAAAAAGAATGAGAGTAATTTCTGACAGTGATGAAGGATAATAAAACACCTTTGGTTTTATTTTTTGTTCTTCTGTTTAATGTACATATTGTAATTAAATAAAAAAAACAGTGTTTCCGTAATATATTACATACTTTAACCTGTGAATGCATTTTATATTTATTTCTGTGTACACCTAAAAATATTGAAAAAATCACAACTGTTAAATAGCAAAATTATGCATTTTCTGCAAGCTTTTCGATTTACACGGTTTTGACTTGAAAATTTTTAATTTTCGATTTACACGTTTTTCTCAGGAACGTACCTACTGTGTAAATCGGGGGATAGGTGTATATGAAACTGTGTGCGTTTTTAAAAAGAAAAATGATCCAAAGAAGTCGAAGGTGTTTACGAGAGAAAACGCCTGTTGTTTCATAAAGGATGCATCAGACGATATATATATATATATCTGTTGTGTAAGGTAAGGTACACCTTTTCAATTTAATATAAGTACCATTTATAAAATGTAAGTTTTAGGCAGTGGCTGTGATTGGTATTGCCAGAGTATGTCATACGTACGAACTTTTGAAATTACAACTGCAAGATGTCCAAAACAATATCGATTTGATGATTATTACCTACGTGAAACAAAAAATAACATTTCACGCACCTTTAACATTATCAATAACGATATACATGGAGTTTCATATCTTCCAATTGTAAGGAAATACTTTGCTGTCAGAAATATGTGCTCTGCAAAAGCTACGAAACAAACAAGATTATTTTTGAAACTTCTTCCAGGAGAGTGTTTCAATCAGCCTATAGAAAAGAATACGTTTTTTAAGATTTCCTCAATTACAGCTTCCTTTTTTAATCTGCCAAAACCAGTTCTTTATACAGGTCATGCTTTTCGACGAACATCAGCCATGTTATTGGCCAATTCAGGAGGAATATACTTAGCCTGTTACATTTACCGCGTTGCAATTTACGCGCTATTATTACACTTTAGGCGTGGCTCTAACGCCATTGTTATAACATATACAGACCACGTTTTTACCGGATGATACAATCGCTGTCTAAGTCAATTTACATGCACATTCTAGGTAAAATTCAAATTACTTACGTGCTGTGTATCTCTCGGAACTTAATCTCAGGGTCCAGCACGTGCTTAGGGTTTCGATTGTGCCGTGTTGAACATCAAATTAATATCCGTCACTGAACTTCTATTGGATCTCGTAGGAAAGGAAAGAGGTAGCGGAACGATGGGTGGGGGGAGGATTAAAGGGAAACTACACACCTGTTTTTCTTTAAAAACTACACCGCACTTAGATACTTGTTGCTTAGTCCATGTCTCGTTGCTTAATGTCGCTTCCTCGACTCGCTCACATCTGCATTCCTTTTGCGCATACTCGACAGTCACCAACGGCGAAAGTTAGAGTATCTCTAAATCTAAAACATTATACATGACCAGTTTGGCAAACAATCGCAACCAACCCATAAAAGAAAAAAAACCTTAAAAAAAGAAAAAGACCTTTAGCACGGTAGGCACTTAAATTGTAAAACCTTATTTACATATGAACTAACTTACATTCTACTAAATGTTTATTTTAGGCGTCACCTGGTTTTTCCAACCGATAACACGTCTTGCGAGTAAACCAGGAAACGGAATGTCATCATCATCATCATTTTGTTTTCGACCTTACTTAAGGTCGGTTTGACGCAGCTCTTAACTTCTTTTCTATTCTGTGCTAATCTAAAAAGCTCTACATACCCTTCACAACCTAAATTTCTAATAATTTGACTAATATAGTTTGGTCTAGGTCTTCCTATATCCTTCTATCTTTTTCCTATCCAGCTGGCTCTACATAGATATTAGCAACCTGATGGTTGTTAAAGAACTCTAACATGTTTACATGATTTCTATTTATAAAGAAATGAAATATTACCTGGTTATTCCCTCCAAAAAAGGAAAAGTGTTAAATTATATGTTATGGTAAGGCTTAAGCAACGAATCGCTGCCAACATGCCAGACCGCTACCTAATTGTGAGTTATGTCATGGTGACGTTTATTAAATTATATGTTATGGTAAGGCTTAAGCAACGAATCGCTACCAACGGAATGTGTAGTCCCAATATTATCGAACTACATCTATAAATGCACACACGAGTCTTAGATGTGACGGACAGCACAAAACACTTTACTACAACTAAATACAAGTGTGTCAAATCGCTTAAAATTTCTACAATAACCAAAAGCTAACGTTACAGTTTTTGAGTGCACAAGCACATAAGCATTGCATTTTAACTGTTTGTACATTGGCAAGAAAGTGCCCAAATTTCAAAATGCCCAACTATACGTTGTGACAAATTTTTTGTGTTGGTACTCTGGCTTAATAAACAGTACACATCAAAGCTTCGTAATGACATGGTTGTGAATTAACAAATTTACTAACAGCACCATCTTACTAATTTTTTACATTTCTAACCTAACAAATTATATTACTACCATCAGGTTAGCTTCTTCATTCAATACTCAAAAATTTCCCACGTCTGATCATAAATACCAAACGTTAGGTCAGCAAAAGAAAGTAAGACAAAGCCTCAAGTTATTACTAAAGATAATAGGTAAGATGGAGATGTTAAGATAAAACTAGATAACAATAGATGGATCCGAAACATCCCAGTACGCCAAGGCATGCTACAACTATAAGCTTTAAAAATATAGCGTAGAATTGTCCAGCTTACCAAGCCGTTTTGTCCTCCATCGTAGAGATACAAAAGAGCTTGGCTCCTCAAAGCTGTTAAATAGGAAGATACTCGTACCCTCTAAAAGAGAGAGACCTGCAAAGCAGACGTTAGCTAAAACAGTACGAAGGTCCGGAAAGGCATGTGGTTGCATTCCTGCACCCGGCGTTGATACAAATCGAAAAAACATACACTCATATATACTTATTGTAAGCGGCCACGTGCGGCTGACCGTGGCACCGCCTGACCTAACGAAAGATTCCCAGAGACTTGGTCCAGGTGTCTATGAAAACCCCCGCGCGACCACACGATGTGTATCGGAAATGAAAAAGCAATAGACTTATAGGGAGGGTAAAAAGAGGGAGGTAGGCATTTTTAGAATGTGTTAGTGACTTTCAGGTAGAAGAAAATAGAAGAAGAGCTCGCGTTGAGCAACAGCGATAGAAAAGGGTGGATAGAAAAGCACCACTTGACCAGCCAATGTGGTCAGTAGTCCGGAGTGAGGGAAAAATCACTCTTATGTTGTAGACGGGTGTTCCGGGACAAGAACAGGCCTACCGAAGAAAGAATAAGGCGGAAACGGAGACAGCGAGATAAGAAAAAGTAAAGTTTTGGACAAACGTCCGAAAAAAGGTAGAGAGTTGTCCCTGTTAAACGCAGATTGGTCTGAAGGGCCACTTGCTATGTTAATCAGACAATTTAAGGAACATAATAACTTAAAAAAATTACTAGACTCCTGATGAAAACTAGAACGATCATCTTCCTAACGAGCGCATCCACTGCGATAAGAAAATCAGACAAAAAGTTGAAACAACCAACTTAAAAGTACCACTGCAGATACCTTCCCACAAAAAAAATATTCCAAGGTAATTTTCAGAAACGGTAACGCCATAAACACACAGGAATACCTAACTATAAGCCGTTAAATGAAAATACAAACATACTTTCCCAATATGCTAAAAACAACCAAGAATTCAATAAGATAGCAATAAAAACGATATCACCGTACCAATAAGTTAAATAAAAAACAAAAAAAAATTTATATGTTCTAATGACTTAACAGAAAAAAAACAAGTAATGATAAAGAATAA
The DNA here is from genome assembly GCA_036346225.1 of Platerodrilus igneus. Taxonomy (NCBI): domain Eukaryota; kingdom Metazoa; phylum Arthropoda; class Insecta; order Coleoptera; family Lycidae; genus Platerodrilus; species Platerodrilus igneus. The sequence goes on from JARFIW010001004.1 coordinate 3,425,044, forward strand.
AGTGAGAGACTAATAATTAAGAAGAAAAACACATGGAATAGAGACTCCTAGTTTTGCAACTGCAAATATGGACTGTTTCTTACCGAAGCATAGGCCGCGGATCCTATGAGTATCCAAAGGAAAAAGCATACACTCAACATCGGCTAAAAGAAATCATAACGATTCAATGAGTTACTGCAACTAAATTTGCGACAATCACCATGAAATTAAACAACGTAAGATAAATGCTAAATAACAAAATAATGTGATGCAGAAAAGGTGCCAGGATTGATTAGATGAAGCAAAAGAGTGACATCGGGGAACCTAGATAATAAACAGACATATGGCTGACAATAAATTCAGAGAAGAATTAATAGCCAACAAAAAGATGACTAAAATGGGGTAAAAAAGCCAAAAGTGTAAAAGGTAAATGCTGTATGAGAAAAGAAACGAATAGATAAAGATAACAAATTCAGGACGAGAACAAAAACATTTGGTAGACCATTAAATAAATGAAACGTGGAACGAGCGATTTTAAGGATATTTTCATCTCACTTAGTGTGGTCTGAGTCAACATATGAAGAGATAGCAGTGATTAAGACTCGATTTACTCTTTCGGTAGAGTTTACCTGTGGATGGTATTTGGCATTGAACAAAATTTTTTGGACTTTATAACTTGTAACGAAATTTTGAAAATCTTTTGAGATACATTGCGCACCATTATCACAGAGAATAATTTGAGGGACACCAAGCATAAGAAATACATTTTGTTCTAGAAATTTAATTATAGCAGAAGATGTAGCTTTAGTTAACGGTTGTACAATAACGAATTTAGAAAACCAGTCGTTAACTTTTTTTGATCGAAGGAGAGGTCCTAATAAGTCAAGTGATATTAACTGAAAGGGATAAGATACACGTTTGAAGTTACCAATCAAACCAGAACGAGCTTCTTGAGAACTCTTCTGAGCGCTGCATATTTTACAGATTCCAATATAGAGGCAGACAGATTGTTATAATGTAGGCCAATAATATAATTAAGATATTTTAGCTAAGGTTTTTGTAACACCAAGATGAGCAGCTGTAAAGTCGTCGTGACACAATTTAAGAACTTGACTGCGGTTAGCGGTAGGCACTACAAGTTCCAATTCAGGGATGTTAGGGATTTTGTGAGATAAGGAAGATACAAATTTATATAATCTATTATTCGTTACACGAAAGGTGGAAAATCTATCGGGATTTTCAGAAACTTTCTTTATCATATTTAGATACCAGGCATCAGGAATTAGATCTGGGAAGTTAAGAGAAGCGACATCACGAGATAAGACATCATGCACGATATTTAATTTACTAGGTCTATGCCGAATATCAAAGGTAAATTGAGAGATACGTAAGTTCCATTTCGCCAACCGATCTGCGGGTTGTTTTAAGTTATTTAACCATGTGACAGCTGCACAATCAGTAATTACTGTAAAATGCGTACCTTCAACATATCCTCTAAATTTTTTCAGTGCCAAAGATAACCCCTAATAATTCACGTTCGGTAGCTGAATATTTTTGTTCAGCAGAAGTTAAAGCACGACTAGCATAAGCAATAGGGTGTTCTAGTCCATTATTTACTTGAAACAACATTGCGCCTAGACCAGTAAGTGAGGCATCGGTTTGAATATAGAATCTTTCGTCAAAATTGGGCGAAATTAAGATAGGTGCGGAAGTGATAAATGTTTTAATTTGTTCAAAAGCTTGCTGAGCTTCTAAATTCCATTCAACCGATTGACTTTTCTTTGTATTTTAATTAAGGCAGTAATTGGTGTAGATATAGTTGAGAGATTACGTAGAAAAATGCGATAGTAACTAATCATTCCTATTAAACGTTTAATTTCGGTAACAATTTTTGGTGTTTTAAATTTAGTAATGGCGTCAACTTTAGCAGGATCTGCCCGAAGACCAGTTTCATCGATAATAAAACCAGGAAATGTAAGAGAGGAACAGCAAAATTGACACTTCTTACAATTTATTTTAAAACCTGCTGCGTTTAGACGTTCAGCGACTTCATTGAGTGTAGCGATATGTTCTTCAAAGAAACTTGAGATGATCAATATGTCGTCTAAAAATACAAAGGCACGTTCCTGGTGTAAGATAGGAACAAACGTTTGATCCATAGTACGTTAATACTCCCTGTATGTTTGTTGTGGTTTGTTTAGTATTCTTCTTAATCTTCTTTGGGTATTGAACCACTCATAGTTTTTAAAATTATCTTTATTAACGTTTCGATCCATAACCTAGGATCGTTTTCAAAATATTTTGAAAACGATCCTAGGTTATGGATCGAAACGTTAATAAAGATAATTTTAAAACTATGAGTGGTTCAATACCCAAAGAAGATTAAGAAGAATACCATAGTACGTTGTAAAGTTTGTGTTGCGTTGCAGAGACCAAACGGTAGAAATTATATTCGAACAAGCCCCGACCTGGAACACAAAAAGCAGTCTTTGGACGTGAAGATAAATCAAGAGGGATCTGATAAAAAGCTTGTCTAAGATCGATAGATGAGATAAATTTAACATTTCAAAACCGATTCAGGATAGAATCAGTATGAGGTAAGGTATAGGCATCAGCCACAGTTACAGAGTTGTTTTCTTCCGTCGAAACAAACACGCCAATCGTCATTCTTCTTACGAACTAATAACACGGGAGACATCCATGGCGAATTTGAAGGAGAGATAACACCGGATTCATGCATTTTATCTATTTTGGAATGTAAATGTTTTTGTAATGCGGGTGATAACGGATATTGAAGTTGCTTAAAGGGAACAGCATCGCCCGTAGAGATAATACGGGTTACACAACCAAGTTCAGAAGTATTTAATTTACGAAATTTGTCAATTGTAGCGTTAAGGATTTCATTCTGTGAAGCGGTGAGAGAAATTTTATTAGACATACCAGCCGACGCACACGAGTTTGTTTTGAGAGAAGCTTGCCAAGAAAAATCTTGGAAATATAAAGATAAATTAAAAAGTTGGCAAAAGTCAACGCCAAGTAAAAATGGATAAGCTTAGTGTAGGTACGATCAAAAATAGAACATCTCGTTCGAGTGACTCTAAACGAATTTTTAATTTAAGAGAACCAGTTACATATTAATGTTAAATATGATCACGCTCTGTAACCTTTTAAGTAAATTTTAGCGTATCAATAAAAGTTGAAACGTTCAAAATTTGCTTTACTCCTTATTTCCGCCGTAATAATAGAGTTTGCAATAGATAACATAATTGACAAACTCATTAAATCTCTAATTATTAATGTTGGACATAGGGACTCTGGCAGTGATAGTGATTTTTGATTTTTCAGATTAAATTTCTATGAAATATGTATTCATAAAAAATAATAAAAGGGCAGTATTTTGGCTGCCAAGAGTTTTAAAAAATTTAGCCTGTCTATTTTCATCTACACACGCACAGAAACCTAACCCAAAACAGAACAATAAATAGTACACTAAAAAAAGTTACAGGTTCCGCACACAAAGTATAATTTTGTAATTTATAAGATGATAAATTACTGGTTATGCAATTTACATAGCTTACAGGTTGAGTTAATTTAGAATACGCATCCGAGAAAGTCAATGTTTTTAGATTTCACTTATGTTGTATTATTCTTTTGTACGATTCCTCTCGTTTTCTTCATTGCGCATTTTAAAAAACCTATACTGCGATTAATATTTAAACTGTTTTTACATATATACATGATGTTGCTATCAAATAACGAGACTGATGCTGCTCAAGCGAACTATTGGTTGCGCCAAAATCTTACGACCGACAGCTGTGTAACGTAAACCTTCTCTTTCGACGGCCGCCCGCCCCTTCCATGTCTGTACATATTTTACTATAGTTTAAGCAATCTAAAATCCGATTACGTCATAGATGTGATTAATAGCCATACCAACATAAACCAACAGTTTTGTCCTTTTCATATCTTCAACAAATTTCACTCGTTAAGTTGGTCAAAAATTCAACGTTGCCAAATACTCTAACAAATTAGTGTTCAATTAAAATAGGGATATATAAATCATGATAGCTGCCTTTTGTGCACAAATTCCATCCGTCTCAGTGGCGCATCGTTAAGAGTTCCGCTATCTATGATCTAGGTCCGGGGTTTGTTGCTCAGCTAGGTCTGCTTTTTTATATTTATACTGCATTCTTTTTAATGTTTCATCTTCTACTATACATAGGGGGAGCAAAACGAACTTGGTAATTTCTACTTTCATGGGATATAATAACACAGTTTGAAACACGAGAACTTTTTATTAACCAATCTGAATAATTCCAATAAAAAGATCGATAATATTATGTAACCTTAAATATGATTTTCCAATGCTCCACTCAAAGGTACTACATTGGCCAGGAAGCGAGTTTTTTTACGTGGAAAATTTGGAATTTTGCCGAACCCTTGCTGTTCAAAGGAAGGTAGGGATATTTAACGTCCGTGACAACACACACACACGGGACCTCCATTTTACCTCTCATTTGAACGAGGGTGTATTTTTGTGAAAAATGCTCGCCTAACATTTTTCAAGCGGACCGAACCCGAGACCTTGGGCGTAGAATATTATGTAACCGCTAATCGTGCTTACAGTCACAACATTTTAATATTTTTAGAGCGGCAACGGTGCTTCTGCATGACATCATAAATATTGATGACGCACATAGGATTTTAAATTACTTGAACTATTTGAACGTTGTCTGCGTTTGTATAATATATATTTTCTTATTTTGCCGGAAAATGATAAATATTTTAATAGAGCAACAAATTGTCGTGAAATTTCATATAAAACTTGGATAAATCGTTACTAACTTATCTTCTATCGAAAAAGTATATGACAATGATTATTTATCACGTGCGAGAGTTTTTGTGTGGTACAAACGTTTGCAAGGTGGTCGAGAACACGTTAAAGATGATGCACTTTTCCACGTCAGAAACGGATAAAAATATTAAAAAAATTGGTAATTTTTAAGTGATCCGTAGTGTTTCTAAGTCGATTTCACATTGGTTGATAATTATTGCAAATATTATAGTGTACATATCGATATTTGAAGATATTTGTTAAAATAGCTCAGTAACCACTTGCAGGTTTCTAAACGCATTCCATTACGTCAGAATTTACATTATAAGGGGCGCATGTGTAGGGACGATTGATCGAGTCGACAAGGTTAAACGACTTTGTTTTTAAATTTCAATATGGAAGGTTGAAAGATTTCACTTGGCGGTTTTTTATTAAAGGTAATATTTTATGTTGAAAATGTAGTTGCTATTTAAGGTAATCTGATTAGATCTTGTAGTTCCAGCCTTGTTTTGAGTGTCATGGTACATATTGTAAAACCGTTAGTTATTTAATCATTGAAGGAAATATTTATGCATTACCTGTAGCTTTTGGCTTAGAATTTGATGCCAGTTGTTTTGCTTATTATGTGTAATATGTAATTTTAGGTGATTTACGATTTTATGTATAAAGGTGTGTTGTTTGGTTTAACAACCGAAACCTAATATTTATTTATTTTAATTGTTTATTTAGTATCTAATCCACAGTAAAAGTAATATTTGTTTCTTTGAAATAATGTTTATTTAGTATTTAATAGAGTTCGAACTTCCATTGCATTGCACGTAATGCAGAACTAATAGTAAATGTACCATCACTGTGATTTTATGAGATATATCAAATAAAATTATTAGGCAAGTTTGAATATAAACAGTATTATATTTCTATATTATATTTGGTTGATATATGTGATTCATTTCACATTTTTATTGTGTGTAATTGTTCTATTTCAGCATCTTAATCACATTTACAACTGCACCGCTCATATCTTAGTTTAAACTTAATTATATTGTTGTTGTATGTTTGTCCTATTATCTAGCCGATGTTTCTATATTATTAACTGGTATTTAACGTTTGCGATAATTGTTGTGATGTAATTAAATTGAACCTCTGGTATGACCGACCATTCGTGCCTTTTCGTTTGGATTTATGACTATGTTGGAGAGAGGTCTATTCAATAACCAGCGCCTTTTTAACCATGCGCAATCATACCATAAGTTCATTTCAACTTTCAGCGATTTATGTTGGCTTGTCAATGTACTTGTAGCTGTAACTTTTTGCAAATAATAGGAAGTCAGCTAGCATTTGTGAAATATATTGTAATATGGGCTGGAAACTCTTAATGTATGTATGTGGGCGCGTGTGATCGAGCCTTGTTGAATATTACTAACATTTTATGTCCGTGCGGGGAGGAACATTGATAGTCAAGGTGCAGGTCATCTTCCTGGTGTCCCCCCTCTTCAACTTTAGCTGGGTAGTATTGGCTTGCCGACCTCAGTACCTACCAGAAAAGACTAGCTGGTCTACACTAACGTTTCTTCAGTTGTCATGTGTGGTATGGCTGGGTAACAGTTGACATCCCGTCAATTTTAGTGTTGGTGATTTGGATACTTGTACGTTACCCGTCCTTGTCGAGATGTGCCAAATGCAGTTGGAAGTGTGATGGCAGTTTGGGGTTTTCTCTGCCGTGCACTTTCCCCAATCGCCCAGGTTGAGTACGGTACTGTTTGCTTTAAATGTTATTTTTCTATGCTTTCGTGTCAATGACCTATTTAGTGGTTATTGTTTTATTAAAAGTCAAGTTAGGTAAATGCTGTAGTTTTATTTCAAACCTTCCCGCCTTAACACCATCTTCTCAGTGTGAACTTGCGTCACATTATAACAACACAACGTAGGTATCGTCGAGCCATTACCACTAGATGTTAGATAATGGATCCCGGCGTGCCGTTTATTGAGGACGTTTGGCTCAGCCTTCAGGTCGGTTACACTACAATCTTATCCGATCTGAGGTCGGTTAACTATTTGTGCCATTGCTGAAGCTGTAGGAATTGACGCAAACTATACATAACAATCCTGAACAAAAGATTACGCATCGGCGTACATTACATGTTCTGTCAAAACGTTACTAACCAAGTACAACATCTCAGAGTTGGACCATTTGCTTTATTTGTCTGATCTGGCTACATGTAATTTTCATCTGCTTTGCAAAGTCAAATCTGCATAAACAAGAAGCAGATTTCAGACCATCGTAGCTGTGAAAGAAAAAGCGGCATGAGTCATGCACAAGCTCACATAACATGGTTTCCAGGACTGTTTTGAACCATAGAAAATTAATATGCAGCGGTGTATGGATTGTTGGTGCTTGGAAGGGGGTATATCGAAGGGGAATAATAATTAAACATGTATAGAAATTTAAATAAAAAGTTTTACAGTATTTTTAGGGTGTCTCGTTATTTTATTGCACACCCCTCATATGTTGTAAATATGTGTGTAAATTGTGTTTTTCATCAATTAAGAATATTTTTATTGAAAATTTTACATTTCTGTTTAAGCCCTTTGTATTTAAAGATGTTTTCTTTGACAATTGTTTCACATTGTAATCTGTAGCTGAGGTCGATCGACTTCAAGCACTGAAACTAATGAAAACTATATTTGATCTTTTAAAATAAACCTTTTTAATCATTTCTTGAAGGCGTGTGGCTATAAAATCGATGCGGATTCGTAGTTTAGTTGGTTCGTGTGTGACTACTAAGCCCAAAATCCTGGGTTTGATCCCAGACACGAACCGCTTAAAAAATGTTAGACGAGTATCTTTCTCAAAAATACACCTTCGTTCGGATGAGAAGTAAAATGGAGGTCCCGTGTGTGAGTGTTGTCACGCACGTTAAAGATCCCTACCTTGCTTGGAATAGCAAGGGTTCGGCAAAATTCAAAATTTTTCAGGTAACAAAAACTCGCTTCCTGGCCAATGTACTACCCTCGGATACAAAATCAAATGTAAGGGGCTATAAAATCAATTTTAATTACTTTTAGTGCTAATTCGGAAGCAGAAAAGTCGTTACATCTACAATTTAGATTGAAAGCTAATCGGCGTTAGACGGCTGCCTTTTTTGATACGCTAACTCGCTCGCAAGACGATCTCCCTTACACTTTTAGTTTGACATTTTATTCGAAAAGAATGTATTTAGTTTTCAACGAAACTGAAGACATTTTTAACGTACGCGAGTTAAGGTTCGGGCCTTGGAAGCTGCTTTTTTAAAAAACACTTCCAAAACTTAACAAATTTATTTAATTGATACAGAAACTATTATGGAATTTTGACAAACTGAAATTAACTTTAAATTGAAATTAATTAATTAATTAAACTAATATTATGAATCGCCTAATCAAACTGCAATACTAAAGCTGAATACTTTGACTGACTGTCGGTTCTTGGGGCTCCCGGGCTATTTATGAACTCCCTACCCCCTCACATGGCTGTGGGAACTTGCAGAGCTCATGCCTGCTTATTCTTAATTCTATACTTTGTTACAATGTTATAATCTTATTTTCTAGGTAATCCCGGTATCTTGACCGTCTACGACCTGATATCTGCAGTGTCACTATCGTCTGTGATACAAAGTATTGCATCCGCTCTCATGAACTGTTAATAAACTTTACAAATTGTCCTTGTGTCACAATGTTGCACTTCACTTAGCACTTTCTTAATAATTTCTAATAATTTCCTATTAGGTTATATTTCGTTATACATACATACTTGGGGGATATGTAACTTGAGGTATACGTAACTATCTGCTGCGTGCTAAATTGACACTAGTTAGGTCAATTAAATTTATTCTTCCACGCAGACGTAACAATAAATAACGGTCCAGCTATCTTTCAGTTGTGAGGGCTAGGTTCCATAAAGGCAAATGAAAATCTTCTTAGAGGTGTACAAATTTCAATACTTTCACTTATACCTCGTAAAGGTCCTTGAAGGTTCTATCTAATAAAAAGGCGTTGAGCGCCAATTCACCTGATTTCAGTCTCGCTAGACGATGGGTGTTCTAAGAGACAATTTTAATGTTTTTATTTTTTCTACAACACAGGTTGATAGAGCCTTGTGTACACCTTTTCTCACTTACTACTTTAAAATAAACACAAACAATAAGTTTATAAGTTGACCTAACCTATATTATTCAAGTATGAATATCACAGTATTCAAAAAACACAACAAATAAATTAAGCTTTATCCCTAACTGGCCAAATATGCGGATAACTAAAAAAAAGAACATCTTAAATTTTATCAGTTAAACACATCCAACCAAATTAACTGGTACATATACATTTATTCAAATATAATTGTTGTGCTTTTCCGTAAAACAATTGTTGTTTACAACTATAACTTAGCGTGCACTAACATAAAAGTCTTCTTAAAAAGAATAAGTTTTATACAACCAAGTATTAAATGTACATCAGCATGAAATATGAACAGGTGGAAAAGAAAAATTCAATGACCTACAGATTTGATCTTCTACAGGGCTTAAGCGACTTTGCCGTGCAGGACAAAAATGGGGTTCTAAGTAATCTAACTTTGTGTTGAAGGAAAGTATCCGTCACAGGAGCCACGCTCATATGTAATGGTAATTTTTTTATATCCACGTAACAAGGCTGAAAACATATTTTTCAAAATTTTTAAACAACGCTTTTCAAAAATTATTTGAAATTCTTTTTTGATTATTTCTTTATTTTTTATTCTTTACCCGATATAGTCAAGGGAGATATTAAATTAAACCTTATGAAATTATCCTAAAATGAGGGTTCAAGCAGTTCTCCACAACTTTTAGAATAGAAGTTAATCAAGATTGAAAATGTCTGCGCAAACGAAAAACTTGTTTTTATGCAAATTTTAAAAATGAATTACATCAAAACCTAATAAGATGTAATTTTCTAAAAATATATTTTAATTGAGATATTTTAGGAGAGTGGTTCATGAAAGCTTCAAAGAGATCGTAGATGGTTAAATTGACTGACTGGTCGGTTTGGTATGGAATGACCCAAAAATGTTCTTATATGGTACTACTAAGTCCAGAATACTAACCCCGGCGCGTGATACCCTTTTTACAGAATTAAAGTAAGGCAATCCCATATCTAAGCTATACCTAACTTACCAAAGCAACTTCAAACGCCAGTACTGCAATTTGCATCGCACATGAAGCAAAATCAAATAGTAAAAACGTACGCATAACGTTTTTTAATTCATCTACAAACCTTTTCTCCTTAATTAATAAAATATTTTTCATACATTACTCACCGAATGATAGCTTTGTGATAAATAACACACTGCCGTAATTTAATTGTTATAGGTTCCTCCTCTAAGCAATCTCGACTATTCTTCGACGGTTTATGAAGATTTTCCAAATTCATCTGTAGGATTTTTAACTGTCCAATAGTAAAAATAGTCAGAGCGTTTAGGAAATTATTGCATGCGACTATGTATGTTGTGTGAATAATTAAAACGGCTCCGTGGAACAAATACGCAACGGTATAGTACCGATTTGTGTTAAAAGGAAACCAAGAAACGTACGGCAAGATACGTTGATTGGTCACAGTGACATTATCAACAATTTCAAATTCATGGAAATCCTTTCCCAATTGTGACAAAATAGGCGTGAACAAGTACATCGTTCCACATGAACAAGCAATGCTGATCCAAAAGCGATTTTCAAAATAGGTTTCTTTGACGTACTGCTTGAAGATGGTCTTAATCTCTTCATCGCCACTTTTTAGAATGCTAGCTTCTGTGGTTTTAATTTTTGAGACGAGTTTTTGAATAGTCGGTCTTGCTATAATATAGGTTTTTACAAGAGTAACATTAAACAGCAAATTAATGGCGGCTAACTCAATGGACCCGAGTACGCTTTTTCCAAATAATAAATAGAGTTGTATAAACTCTGCTAGAATAAAAATTACTAAAATTGTTACATTCGTTACATAATATAATCGGTACAAAATTGTCCAGCTCTTATTAGTAAATCTTGCAGGCCATAGACCTAAGACAACAAGCCACTGAACACAAATTTTCAAATGTACGTGTCCTTTCATGGCGTTTTTACAAATAGACCGATTTATTGCGTTACTGGAAAACTTATAACAATTTCTTGATTATTTAATTGATAAAAATGATGATTGGCTAATGGAGGTATGGCAATGTACGCGAGCAGGTGTTTTATAAAATTGCAGTTTATTGCTGAAATTATGCGTGGTCAATTAAGTACTTAAATAGATAATTATGAAGAATTGGATCTTTGTTTGCATTTGGTTATTGGCCAGACACTTAACAGAAACCTGTATAGACAATAACATAAGAATTCAGAAGTTTAATTAATTGCTGGAATTTTTAAGCCCGATGTTACTAAGATGAAGTAAGTAATCATATGCATTAGAAGAAAAGCTTTTCTTTGAGGACATTTAATTTATTATATGGACAAAAATCGTTTTCGAATAAAACTTGTAACATACTTTAGTTGAGATAATAATTTCCACACTACTGCACAATTATATTATGGGTATAAGCAGTATTTAAACAAATCCAACACAAATTCATTGTTTTAAGTTAACGACGTTTAGTAACCGGTTGTGAATATAATTAAAAATCGTTGGATATAGACTAATATAGACAGAAACACTACAAACCAAATCGATTTCATGAAACTGTTCGATAAATTTAAGCATCCTATTACTTAAACAATTTTGATATATAAAACAGGAGTAAGTATATCTCCGTTACGCGGGTTATGTATCCCCAATCTCTATATGTATTATAAAATAGAATTATTAGGAAATTATTAGAAATCATTAAGAAATTATTAGGTCAAGTGCAACAATGTAATCCAAGGATAATTAAATAAAAGTTATTAACAGTTGTGAGAACGGCTGCAATACATTGTATTCCAGACAATAGTGATACTGCAGGTGGCAGGTCACAGACGGTTAAGAAACCTAGAAAGTAAGATTGTTACATTGTATAATGAATAGAATTAAGAAATAAACAGACATGAACTCTGCAAGTTCCCACAGACATGTGAGGAGCAGGAACAACATAAATACCCCCGGAACCCCAAAACCAGTCAATCAGTCAAAGTATTTCAGCTTTAACATTGCAGTTTGCTTAGGCTACTCACTCATAATAGTTCAATTATTAATTTATTTCGACTTAGAATATTAAATCAAGATTGTCAAAATTCTACATTTAATATCTGTTTGAAAAATGTATAAATTGTTACGAAGTTTTTGGAAGTAGTTTTTTAAAAACACCGCTTCCAAAGCTCAAAACATAACTGGCGCAGCAGTAGGATCCAGAAGGGCACTACAAATCCAAAAATCGGAAGACTGGTGACAAAGAATTTCAATTCCCAATTCTGGAAGAACCCAAACAAAGTTGGAAGAGGTACAATCATCGACCGAACCCAACCACACAAATGTCGAAGAGGTACAAGCATCGACCGAATCCAAAGAAACACAACATGGACGAAGTACAAAATCGACCGAACCCACAGCCAGAAAACAAAGGAAACAGAGGATGAACTTAATGTAAGTTCATTTTCCTTAAAACCGATTGATTTTTGACAAATTTATTGATATTGGCTAGTAATACAATATTTTTTTTATTTTTATGTATGTACAGAATCATTTTATTATTGCAATTTATGCCATTTAATGAAAATAATTTACTTATCTATGAAGGGAAATTATTTTCAAATACGAAAGATTATTTTTAAAGCAAGAAAATTTTTACGCAATATTTAGTACAATTATTACAATTATTAATAAACCAAAATATAACTGACGTACGAATAAATTATTAATACAAAACGAAAACGATTTTAAAATACCAAAAATAGAACGCAACAAATTTTACCAATTCATCAACGAAAGCTTAATTATAGAAACGATTATTCAAACCTTAACCTTCATCGCACTTCTATAAATTAAACACCAAGTGTTTAAATTGTAGACGCAACTGCGCAATTATTATTAGATTAAACCATTACAAATTAAAACAACGCGTGCAAAAGTTATAGCGCAATCCTTATATAAAATTACCACCGGAAATCCTCATCATTGAATCAAACCATTCAGACAATTACGAACATGACGAACCATGCGAGGAGATAACGAAAAAAACCTATTACTTTTCCGTCTGATAATAAGTAAACTGACCGACGGGCACTAACACAAATAGCCAGCCTAGATGACTTAGAACAGTGGGAATACTTTAAACACATATCAATTGCATATTTTGAAGATTATCGTAACATAAAATGCTTTATCCGCAACCTAATAAACCTAAGAATGGAAAGTAACCAATCCCCGTACCAATTTGGAATGAAATGCCAAAACGTAAGAAGTCTAATCTTAACAAAATTAAAAAATTGAAGAACCCGACCAAAATGTCCGACTGTTAAAGACAAAAATGTATGACGATATGGCACTGGACACCTACATAAATGCACTACCAGAACGACTATCAGATAAAATCAGATTCCAACAACCACAAAATTTAGAAAAAGCCACGAATATGATAATAGAAGAAGAAAACGTAAGGTATTATCGAAACAGACTATATAACCCCAACGCGAATAAAAATCATTCACCAATAAAAACCATACAAGCCGCGAGACAAAAACCACCCAACCAAAATTTTCTCCATTTAACGCACAAACAAATCAACCGCGAAGTGCCAACTCAAATTTTAATAACACGAATTTTAATAATCAATTCAAACAATTTCCAACACCAACGTTCAACTCAAATTTTACAAAACCCACATTTCGACCAAGATTCAACCAAACTATAAACAAACCAACAAAAACCAGCATTCAGCGCGTACCCTATTAGAAATACACCAATGAATAATAATAATAATATTAATAGTAACCCTAACAGTTATTACAAACCAACCCCTATGGAATCTCATCTGGTAACACCAGACAAAATACAAAAATAACACACATTCGACCAAGTCCTAACCAAAAACGAAACTTTACATCGGAAGAACTATTTCACCAAGAAGTAGAAAAATTTGATAATGACCAGAATAATTACATTCACCCCAGTACAAACGATAAATCAAAACCATTGATACTGACAACAGACGCGTCAAACGTAGCACTAGGCGCAGTATTGATCTAAGGAAAAGTAGGTAGCGATAAACCAATCAGCTACGCATCCAAAAATATAGTATAAAAGAGAAAGAATCATTAGCCATAATTCGGACAACGAAATATTTTAGACCATACCTTGTAGCATTTACAATGCTCCTTTTATTTAATTCTTTAATATCTTATTATATCGGCTTACAATTCCGTATCGCCCAATATAAATTTAATTTTGAATAATGATTAACAGTTATATAGTTGTTAAACACGTGAAGGTTTGATAAGAGCGGACGCGCTATCTTTCAAACTAGTTCACATAAGGTGAATTGATATTTATTCTTGGGATTTGATGGTGCCGTGAGCACTCGCGGCTAATAAACCACATTTATCTCATCAAGTACCTGCAGTACTTATTTATCGTGTTCCCCTATTACAGGGTAAGTATTTAGTAATAATATCTTATTATACGTTTATCTTGCTCTATTGTAATTCCCTTTGTATTGGTTATCTTAGGAAACTTTTGGGAGTTTGAAATTTTTGAAGTTTGAAAGTTTGGAAGCCCAGATAAATCTGGACAGGAGATTTGATACAGCACAACAAATATTGCGGAAGTAACATTCCCGTATCGTCACCTGGTAAAACAAGTTCTGAATCTATTTTCAAATACTTAACCGTCGATCTTGGAAACCCTAGTCACCTGTATTGTAACATAACACGCCCGGATGCACATCTGTTATACACCGTCGAGGGTCGTGTTCAGCATACGAAGCTAATGGATAACAAGGTCGTATATCTCTTTTCTTATCTTATTTAGTTTGTTTGGATGCTACTATCAGCCTGTCAGAAGAATCAGGTGTTGGTAGATTCCTATAACATGTACTTGTGTGTATAAACGATATATTGGAAAATTATTTTATCCTGGTACTCACTAGTACTTGAGAGATCTAATTCCCAATTACGTTGCTAGTAATCTTATTGAAGTTCTTTGATGTTATATTTAAATATTACAAGATTAAAATAGCGTCCCTAATATTATTATCAGCTGGAAATGTATTAATCTACTCTATTGCTTAAATTATTGTTACCATAATTTTTAACAACTGAAATCCACATATACGTAAAAGTTTATGTTTTGTTTGTAACAACGAGGTAACCATGGTAACTGCGTTGATCGTCGCATACTCTTGAAGTTTATAATAATCACTTTTTATGATTTACATATTTATTTATTTGAATTACTCGAGCATGAGAGCTTGTATTCAATATTATTTGAAATGACATTATATGCGATACGCTAAAAATTAACCTCTCGACTACTTTATTTATAATAATTGATATCTTTTACGTACGCTTGATTTACACTCAATTTTCCTGTTCCCAGTTGAATGTGTCACTGCGTCTATTACCGAAACAGGTGGTGCCCAAAATATTTCCGATTTAGTCAAGTTATTTGTTTGAGATTTATATTCTCATTAAATTTTCTGCCCCCAAGTGGCCCTAATTTTATTCATACATAAACCCACGCCCATAGTGCTCTCCAACGAACCCCAGCAGTTAGCCGGCAAGGTGCGTTGTTGTTATATTTCCCTGCCACTAATATTTTCTTTTAAAAGACAACACTACAACTTTTACGGACGAAAATTTTATATATACACCGACCATAGACCGTTAGTATAAAATGATGATTGGCTAATGGAGGTATGGCAATGTACGCGAGCAGGTGTTTTATAAAATTGCAGTTTATTGCTGAAATTATGCGTGGTCAATTAAGTACTTAAATAGATAATTATGAAGAATTGGATCTTTGTTTGCATTTGGTTATTGGCCAGACACTTAACAGAAACCTGTATAGACAATAACATAAGAATTCAGAAGTTTAATTAATTGCTGGAATTTTTAAGCCCGATGTTACTAAGATGAAGTAAGTAATCATATGCATTAGAAGAAAAGCTTTTCTTTGAGGACATTTAATTTATTATATGGACAAAAATCGTTTTCGAATAAAACTTGTAACATACTTTAGTTGAGATAATAATTTCCACACTACTGCACAATTATATTATGGGTATAAGCAGTATTTAAACAAATCCAACACAAATTCATTGTTTTAAGTTAACGACGTTTAGTAACCGGTTGTGAATATAATTAAAAATCGTTGGATATAGACTAATATAGACAGAAACACTACAAACCAAATCGATTTCATGAAACTGTTCGATAAATTTAAGCATCCTATTACTTAAACAATTTTGATATATAAAACAGGAGTAAGTATATCTCCGTTACGCGGGTTATGTATCTCCCAATCTCTATATGTATTATAAAATAGAATTATTAGGAAATTATTAGAAATCATTAAGAAATTATTAGGTCAAGTGCAACAATGTAATCCAAGGATAATTAAATAAAAGTTATTAACAGTTGTGAGAACGGCTGCAATACATTGTATTCCAGACAATAGTGATACTGCAGGTGGCAGGTCACAGACGGTTAAGAAACCTAGAAAGTAAGATTGTTACATTGTATAATGAATAGAATTAAGAAATAAACAGACATGAACTCTGCAAGTTCCCACAGACATGTGAGGAGCAGGAACAACATAAATACCCCCGGAACCCCAAAACCAGTCAATCAGTCAAAGTATTTCAGCTTTAACATTGCAGTTTGCTTAGGCTACTCACTCATAATAGTTCAATTATTAATTTATTTCGACTTAGAATATTAAATCAAGATTGTCAAAATTCTACATTTAATATCTGTTTGAAAAATGTATAAATTGTTACGAAGTTTTTGGAAGTAGTTTTTAAAAACACCGCTCCCAAAGCTCAAAACATAACTGGCGCAGCAGTAGGATCCAGAAGGGCACTACAAATCCAAAAATCGGAAGACTGGTGACAAAGAATTTCAATTCCCAATTCTGGAAGAACCCAAACAAAGTTGGAAGAGGTACAATCATCGACCGAACCCAACCAAACAAATGTCGAAGAGGTACAAGCATCGACCGAATCCAAAGAAACACAACATGGACGAAGTACAAAATCGACCGAACCCACAGCCAGAAAACAAAGGAAACAGAGGATGAACTTAATGTAAGTTCATTTTCCTTAAAACCGATTGATTTTTGACAAATTTATTGATATTGGCTAGTAATACAATATTTTTTATTTTTATGTATGTACAGAATCATTTTATTATTGCAATTTATGCCATTTAATGAAAATAATTTACTTATCTATGAAGGAAATTATTTTCAAATACGAAAGATTATTTTAAAGCAAGAAAATTTTTACGCAATATTTAGTACAATTATTACAATTATTAATAAACCAAAATATAACTGACGTACGAATAAATTATTAATACAAAACGAAAACGATTTTAAAATACCAAAAATAGAACGCAACAAATTTTACCAATTCATCAACGAAAGCTTAATTATAGAAACGATTATTCAAACCTTAACCTTCATCGCACTTCTATAAATTAAACACCAAGTGTTTAAATTGTAGACGCAACTGCGCAATTATTATTAGATTAAACCATTACAAATTAAAACAACGCGTGCAAAAGTTATAGCGCAATCCTTATATAAAATTACCACCGGAAATCCTCATCATTGAATCAAACCATTCAGACAATTACGAACATGACGAACCATGCGAAAACTACGAGGAGATAACGAAAAAAACCTATTACTTTTCCGTCTGATAATAAGTAAACTGACCGACGGGCACTAACACAAATAGCCAGCCTAGATGACTTAGAACAGTGGGAATACTTTAAACACATATCATTTGCATATTTTGAAGATTATCGTAACATAAAATGCTTTATCCGCAACCTAATAAACCTAAGAATGGAAAGTAACCAATCCCGTACCAATTTGGAATGAAATGCCAAAACGTAAGAAGTCTAATCTTAACAAAATTAAAAAATTGAAGAACCCGACCAAAATGTCCGACTGTTAAAGACAAAAATGTATGACGATATGGCACTGGACACCTACATAAATGCACTACCAGAACGACTATCAGATAAAATCAGATTCCAACAACCACAAAATTTAGAAAAAGCCACGAATATGATAATAGAAGAAGAAAACGTAAGGTATTATCGAAACAGACTATATAACCCCAACGCGAATAAAAATCATTCACCAATAAAAACCATACAAGCCGCGAGACAAAAACCACCCAACCAAAATTTTCTCCATTTAACGCACAAACAAATCAACCGCGAAGTGCCAACTCAAATTTTAATAACACGAATTTTAATAATCAATTCAAACAATTTCCAACACCAACGTTCAACTCAAATTTTACAAAACCCACATTTCGACCAAGATTCAACCAAACTATAAACAAACCAACAAAAACCAGCATTCAGCGCGTACCCTATTAGAAATACACCAATGAATAATAATAATAATATTAATAGTAACCCTAACAGTTATTACAAACCAACCCCTATGGAATCTCATCTGGTAACACCAGACAAAATACAAAAATAACACACATTCGACCAAGTCCTAACCAAAAACGAAACTTTACATCGGAAGAACTATTTCACCAAGAAGTAGAAAAATTTGATAATGACCAGAATAATTACATTCACCCCAGTACAAACGATAAATCAAAACCATTGATACTGACAACAGACGCGTCAAACGTAGCACTAGGCGCAGTATTGATCTAAGGAAAAGTAGGTAGCGATAAACCAATCAGCTACGCATCCAAAAATATAGTATAAAAGAGAAAGAATCATTAGCCATAATTCGGACAACGAAATATTTTAGACCATACCTTGTAGCATTTACAATGCTCCTTTTATTTAATTCTTTAATATCTTATTATATCGGCTTACAATTCCGTATCGCCCAATATAAATTTAATTTTGAATAATGATTAACAGTTATATAGTTGTTAAACACGTGAAGGTTTGATAAGAGCGGACGCGCTATCTTTCAAACTAGTTCACATAAGGTGAATTGATATTTATTCTTGGGATTTGATGGTGCCGTGAGCACTCGCGGCTAATAAACCACATTTATCTCATCAAGTACCTGCGAGTACTTATTTATCGTGTTCCCCTATTACAGGGGTAAGTATTTAGTAATAATATCTTATTATACGTTTATCTTGCTCTATTGTAATTCCCTTTGTATTGGTTATCTTAGGAAACTTTTGGGAGTTTGAAATTTTTGAAGTTTGAAAGTTTGGAAGCCCAGATAAATCTGGACAGGAGATTTGATACAGCACAACAAATATTGCGGAAGTAACATTCCCGTATCGTCACCTGGTAAAACAAGTTCTGAATCTATTTTCAAATACTTAACCGTCGATCTTGGAAACCCTAGTCACCTGTATTGTAACATAACACGCCCGGATGCACATCTGTTATACACCGTCGAGGGTCGTGTTCAGCATACGAAGCTAATGGATAACAAGGTCGTATATCTCTTTTCTTATCTTATTTAGTTTGTTTGGATGCTACTATCAGCCTGTCAGAAGAATCAGGTGTTGGTAGATTCCTATAACATGTACTTGTGTGTATAAACGATATATTGGAAAATTATTTTATCCTGGTACTCACTAGTACTTGAGAGATCTAATTCCCAATTACGTTGCTAGTAATCTTATTGAAGTTCTTTGATGTTATATTTAAATATTACAAGATTAAAATAGCGTCCCTAATATTATTATCAGCTGGAAATGTATTAATCTACTCTATTGCTTAAATTATTGTTACCATAATTTTTAACAACTGAAATCCACATATACGTAAAAGTTTATGTTTTGTTTGTAACAACGAGGTAACCATGGTAACTGCGTTGATCGTCGCATACTCTTGAAGTTTATAATAATCACTTTTTATGATTTACATATTTATTTATTTGAATTACTCGAGCATGAGAGCTTGTATTCAATATTATTTGAAATGACATTATATGCGATACGCTAAAATTAACCTCTCGACTACTTTATTTATAATAATTGATATCTTTTACGTACGCTTGATTTACACTCAATTTTCCTGTTCCCAGTTGAATGTGTCACTGCGTCTATTACCGAAACAGGTGGTGCCCAAAATATTTCCGATTTAGTCAAGTTATTTGTTTGAGATTTATATTCTCATTAAATTTTCTGCCCCCAAGTGGCCCTAATTTTATTCATACATAAACCCACGCCCATAGTGCTCTCCAACGAACCCCAGCAGTTAGCCGGCAAGGTGCGTTGTTGTTATATTTCCCTGCCACTAATATTTTCTTTTAAAAGACAACACTACAACTTTTACGGACGAAAATTTTACATATACACCGACCATAGACCGTTAGTATGGCTATACAAACTTAAAAACCAAACTCAAAATTATAACGATGGAGAATCAGACTAAAGGAATACGATTACGAAATTATATACAGAAAAGGAATTTATAATAACAACGCAGACGTCCTAAGTAGAATACAGCTCAAAGCACTAGAAACGGAATCCATTGTAGAAAACGTAGACGAGACGGAAGTAAGAGAAGCCCCAGACGAGATAGACACAATACATTCATGCAAACGAAAAATGTAACGAAATAACACCAAATCAATATCTATGCTAATCGTTGACAACAACAACTATTCAAGAAGACAGCCCTTGCGAGGTACAATTACTAATATTTTCAAATCATTACGAAAACTATGAAGCAAAACCCGTACAAATCACCAATATGAAAATTCAAAAAGTTACAGAAAACGAATGGATTGGCATTTTTCTAACAGAAGCAATAGCAACCGTTCACTGCAATCAAGACGACAATAATCTAGCATTAACCGGAAGCAAATTAATCACCCTTAAAGAAGACTTATTTAAAATTGAAGAACGAAATCATCAGAGTTTATCAAGATCCTGTAGCAACCATGAAACTCGCAAATTTACCAGAACTACAGTTCAAGACAACGGAAACAGAAGACGAAGAAATAATCAAATAACCCATGCAACTAGAACATTTAGACTTGCACGAACTCAACCACTGTTACATGCCAAAATTGGCAATGTACATTTTTACATTTAGATTTAATTTGTAAATAAATTCCCGCGGATATTTTTAAATAAAAATGTCAATTTCCGTCGTCTTCGAGTCGCGCCTGCGCAGAGTGACTGGTGGAGTGCGCGCGGTGTTATAAGATGCCATTAAGCCACGAGACCTCAAGCCAAGAACATCTATCTGTGTTGTGGGTGTGTCGTATCTCTTTTTAGGCAAGTAGGTTTCTGTATCTTGCCTTGTCGTTCCTTTACCTGGCGTTCCTTCATTTTTCTACAAGCATAGAAGAGACAGGAAGAACGGATTGACAATTTGAAACTCAGCAATAGTGTAATCTATTCACAAAACATGATGGACCCTGAAATTTAGCTCCGAAATACCATCCACGTGAGTAATCTGTTTTACTTATATTATGAATGTAAATTGAGTTTAAATGTGCATGAAAATTTGACTATTGCATCATACTTAAAACGTGTTGATACGTTTATAGCAATTACGTCGTTTACAACACCACGCAATGAAATTAATGGAAAACTATAAAGAACACTTAAG
Organism: Platerodrilus igneus; assembly: GCA_036346225.1. NCBI lineage: Eukaryota > Metazoa > Arthropoda > Insecta > Coleoptera > Lycidae > Platerodrilus > Platerodrilus igneus. The sequence goes on from JARFIW010001004.1 coordinate 3,446,611, forward strand.
TGAATTATAAGTGCCCAAGTTACACTACGATAACATAAGCGTTTGAACAATTTTATTAATCATTTTACTAATTTTTCTAATTATATATATATATATATATATATATATATATATATATATATATATATATATATTGTAACGCATCTAGTGACCAAAAGTTTTAATAACAGGCGAGTTATCACCAGGAGGCTCATGTTCACACACAGAAATAAAAACAAATCTTATAAGGAACATTTATTCACATTAACTACACGCATACTTAAAGCTAAGAAGGATTGTATTCAATGATGCAATTACAAGGTTTATTAAGCCCTAAAATAAGTACAGGTACAGTGTCCAACGATAGTAAAAATCCAAGCAGAACATCGATGATGCCAGTAATTCAATTGATAAAGTTGAGATGCTCGTGAAATGCAAAATAAAACAAGTTGAAAATGCAAGGCATTGTCGCAACGAACTTCCAAATGTAGACTTACTTTAAAACAATTTAAAGAAATTAAAATTATTATGTTGTAATAATTATAAGTATTCAGATAAAATACAAAAATTTATAAACAACAAAAGAGACATTTTAATATATTTTATTTTATTGAATAAATATTTTAAAAGCTATATATGTGTGTGTGTATGTATGTATGTATGTATGTATGTATGTGTGTTTGTGTGTGTGTGTGTGTGTGTGTAAATAAGGGGGCATCATATTTCGATTCAGTTTTTTCAGAGGATTCTAAATATGTATCGCACATTAATTTTGGACCTATTTGAAATTTGTTGATAAAAATTCATTCTCCGGGGGGGTCGGGTATCCGTGGTCAGATTTTGTGGGGGGTACCATATTTCGACTCAGCTATGTTAGGGGAGTCCAAATATGTATCGCACATTAATTTTGGACCTATTTGAAATTTTAATTTTCCCGACGGAATATCGCGGGGGCACGGCGTCCCCGTGGCCCGATTTTAACTGACATCAAAACTTAAGCTCTGGACACCGAGCTGAATCGATTGATGTATCACACATTGATGTCCGACCATTAGAAAGGCCTCGGACGGACAGACAGACGGACGACAAATCGATTTCATAAACGAACGAAGTTCGTTGATAGTTAAATTAAAATTTAAGGTCGAAAACATTTGTAAAATGTGTGTATATATTTGTTAGTTATAGTATTTTTAGAAGTAGTTTTAGAATTATTATACAGGAAATAAAGTTTAAATTATATTTATCATGATGACAGATATCAATCAAGTTTTCAATGCTAAGATTTACAAATGCAAACAACTGTGGTGTTTTTTTTATAAATGATGGCAATGATATTTGAGTGTAAAATACCGAATTAAGGTAGTTTTGAAGTAGTGTGTTTAGAGAATAACCAAAACATGTAATTTAATATTTAAGAGTGCTTGAAAAAATGGATTTAAGTACCTAGGTGATAAGTTTGTTTATGTATTGATTGATGAAAATATTTAGATAAATAAGAGGTCGTTCTATCAAGCTCTGTAGTTTTAATTTAAAAGGCTTTCCCTAAAATTATAAAAGTGAATAAGTTGCAAGTATTTAAAAGGCCAAAGAGCATACTACAGTTTATTTTAAAAAAGGAGAAACGCAGTACGTCAGAATTAATTTAAAAGGATAACGACAAAGCGGAACCATAGTCATTATAGGAGCATCCAGGTATTTCGACGCAGCACTAGTAACCACGAAGTAGGACCCACACATATAAACAAGCCGGCAGTAGGACGTGCAGTCAACCCCAAGCAAAGAAGGCTTTCACAACACCGTGAAACGTATTCCAGGGACGGGATCGTATAAAAGGAGTATCCACCATTTATTTATATACATTTCGTTATAGTAGTAATTCGATTCTAAAACATTTCATGAGACTAATACACAATATTTATTCCATAGATTACTTACATCAATTGGCATTCCATGAGCATTTAACATCACGGCGAGGAGGCCACCATCAGTTGGAACAAATATCAGGTACCAAATTCCACTTAAAGTAAAAGCTTATTCTTGTTTTGATAAATTGCATCATTGAATAAATAAATAGGGTAAGCGAACCTTCCACCCTTTTAGTTTTGAGTATTGCGGTAACATCACAATCTGCAGGGCGTATACCGATCTTGCAGATTCAGGTGTAGTAAAGGCCTGTACATACGAGAGAGTGTGTAAGTATTCTTGTTGGGGACAGCGAGTAGATTTCGCTCTGTATCGAACCCACGCAGGGCGAAATCGAATGTAAAGAGTTGAGTATAGAACTCTGAGATAGTTTATTAAAAAATAACAATTTGTTTTATTATGTTCTAATTCTTTTTGTATCGTGTTTCTGTATGTGTGTTGATGAGAATGGGCAGGCAGAATTTTTGAAAATGCTCCCCCAGCAGCCAAAATACTGATCCACGCAGAAGCAAGCATTCTTTAAAAGTAATAAAAGAACAATATTTTGGCCGTCAAGGGCATCTTCAAAAATTCAACTAGTACATTTTCATATAAACACTCACAGGAACACCATACAAGAAGAATTACAACAATAAACAGCACAGAAAAAAAGTTACAGCGCCCGCTCAGAAAACATTTAATATTTTATTACAAGTTGATTTAATATTTTTCTGTAATCCCAACAGTTTCACGAACTAACTTTTTTGTCTTATTTTCCCGATCGTCCCGCGATATAACAACCCGCATCCTTAGTACCCTCGCACCCTGTTGTCCCGCGCCCCAACGACTCGCGCACTACTGTTCTCGCGCCCTACTGTCCTCGCGCCCTAATGTCCCGCATCCTATCGGCGACGACTTAACGGCTTGCGCCCTACTATCCTTGCGTTTAAATCACACGCGCTCCTTCGGCAGCGCCCAGCCGGCCGCGCCTTACCAGCAGCGCCCAAATTTCCTACACCAAATGAAGAGTGCTAAAATTCACAGGTTTAAAGTTGGAAAAAAATTATTCTTCGATTTGACGCAACAATTAATGTTGTTCAACTACTTGCAGGGCCAATTTTTTAATTTGAAGAGGGGGGACCGAAGATCCACGGAGTTGAGGGCTGGTTAAAAATTAATAAGATTTTCGGATTCCATACAAAATTTTTGTTTCTTAATAGTCTCACGGCTGGTTTGTTCCCGTTGTATTTGCATATTTTTATATAAAAAAAGACAACCCTAACCAGAGGGGTAACTAGTGAAGCAAAGAAATCATTGCACCATGTAGCACAAACGCAGCACAAACGATTACAGGGGCTTTCAACAAATTTGATGAACTTTCAACCACACACCTCACTCCCATTCACTTCATTTCTACAGCACCCCCAAATTGTTTTTTGAATATCGCGAGAAGGGAAGTAGCACAAACGAGGGATTTGCAACACAAACCAGCATAAACGTAGCACAAACGAATGCACCACTGTATGTATATCTCCTTTTGAAAGAGTGGGGGTGGGGACGTCTCAGCAGCATCCCCAACTGTTTTTTTTGAATATCTCGAGAACGGAAGTTGCACAAACGATGGGGTTTGCAGCACAAACTTAGCACAAATGAATGCACCATTTTATATCACCCTCTGAAAGAGGAGTGGTGCGGACGTTTCAGAGCATCTCCAACTGGTTTTTTTAAATCTCGCGAACGGAACTTGCAAAAACGATAGGGTTTGCAGCACAAGCCAGTACAAACGTAGCACAAACAAACGCACCCATTGTCACTCCCCCACGTGAAAGTGGGGGTGCCGGTGAAATGCACCCCTGTAAATTAGGGGTTATAGAGGTTTTTCATATACGGACGATACAGAGAGAAATGGTTTAAATACGCTTACCTCAAACTTGGCTTCTGGTAGCACAACACTCACTTAATGATTGTTATCTAGGACTAGGGCGTGTGGATATGGATTGAAGGAAGTAAAATTTGAGTTGTTTGAGTCATTCTAGTAGACGAGAGCATGATAATCCAGAGGAGTTTATTATCCGACGGTCCGTACGGAACTCTGGCTTGCTCGGTACTGACAGAGTTCCTAGAAGTTTGCATTCTTACCAGCTATTTCTAACTTTTAAGTAGTGCTTAACTAAGCGTTACTTAAATGAGAGGTGTGCAATTCAAACAAAAAATAAGCGGTACTTAAATTTAAGTGTTGCTTAGCTAAAGAAACATTTTAAGCAAGACCTGTGCAAATGACAATAAATAAATTACCTACTTTTGTAACTGTAATATTTACCTACCGCGTGAGGGTATCCAATTAACAATAAATAATAAATGGCAAGACCTCTAGCACTATCGTACCCTCACGTCTCGGGACATGGCCTCGCAAGCTGCAGCAGTCGGTGAGAGGGGGGGTTCATTAAACAAACACACTAAGACGAAATTCCGATTGTTTTATTAAAAGGGCTACTAACTAAAATTTCACCTAATTACATATGCATACAAAAATATACAGTAATTAACATTATTTACAATAGGGCGCCACCATGGGAATTAAACGGCCCATGGACCAATCGCGGTAATAGCTCTCGTCGCACTTTGTTCGTGGCCGATGAACCAAGATTGCAGGACAGAAAATAAATCACTTCACAGGGGCTAATCTTTTAAAGTCTCCGGCTAGCACAAACACAACTTAACTAAACAAAACTAAAATCCTTATTTTATGAATATTAATAACAGTTCTGGGTGAAACCACCCCAATACAATAATTAATTCATTCTACCGTAGTCTACTTAACTTGCATATGGCGACGACCCTCCTTTAACCACGGGGTCATCAACACCAGGAAAAATACGACCTTTTCAAGGGTCAAATAGTACAGTAACGTGACTCCTGACCTGAGCTTTGCATACTCAGGTAGTCTCGTGGCTTAGTGATTAACGGCCTCTGACACCGTCGAAACACAATATAATAGGAGACCCTTCTAAAGCGATGCGGTCTCTAAAACAATAATCTAACGGATCAATTAACTTGAACTGAGCTTTAACCCGGAGTTGTATTTTATGGAAGTCGACAAGTACTGTATTTAAACAAATAACTGACTTATGCTGCATAACACAGCCTTGAGTTCATGGTAATACCACATATACTAATTACTTACTCAGAGAAATAACTAACTTAGAACATAACGGCACGCACTTGAATTCAGAGAAATAAAACACTTCACTCAATCTTGCAAATAACCGCCAGCTTTAAACTCTAACGCGTCTGGAAATAAACAACCCCGATTACCCCCGGCTGGCATCCTTATATACATTTAAGTTAATTGAAAAATAACCCCTTGCCTAGCTCTCATACTCGACTTAGGATACGCCGGTCGTAAATCTTTAAGATTAATTAAACTGCCAATTGCACTAAGATAGCCACACAAGTAGATCTCAGAACTAATTTTTAGTTGATGCTCCGCTAATCGAAAAATTCCTTCCGACCACCCAGACATAAATAGGGTCCTAGAACATGATTGGCATCTAATCATAGATAGCAACTAATCTGACATGTTTAGTGCCTTTCAGGTAAAGTGCCTTTAGAAAAATTAATTAACTCTTGGATTATATTTTCCTGGAACTTCGCTAGGACGCTACTTGGGTAATCTTGCAGCCGTTTACAATTGCAGACATACTTATGCTACAAAACCTTCATTCTAATAATTAGAATGCTAAAATTATACTAGAAAGTAACTGTTTTTAGAAATAATAGAACTAATTAGAGAGTCTTAAAACAGTATGTTACACTTTCACTTAGCAGTTCATTGAAGTGCGAAATTAAACCACCTAAAAAGTCACTAAAGTTACTAAATTTTACGTTGTTGCCATTAATGGAACAATTTTGGGCATTAGTTAAGAATTTCTTAAAATGGAAAAAAATGTTTGAAATACTCAAAAAGATTGGAATGAGTTATAGGGATAGACGAATAGTACATAGCTTATACAAAGAGCAAACGGCAGTAATAGAATTAGAGCAGGAACGTAGAGAAGTAAACATTAGGAAAGGGGTGAGACAGGGATGTGCCCTATCCCCATTGATTTTTAACTTGTACATAGAAGATGCAATGAATACTGTCAAATGCAGGAAGACATTTGGAATTACTATGCAAGGACAAAAAATTGATATGCTTAGATTTGCAGATGATATAGTGGTATTATCGTCTAGCAAAGAAGAGTTAGAAGCTGCTCTTAATGAAATGGAAACGGTTCTAACAGAGAGATACGGTATGAAAATTAACAAAACTAAAACTAAAGTTCTAGTATGCAAAGGTGGGGAAAATAAATCAAAAACAAGAATACAAGTATATAACACGAACTTACAAGAGGTTAAGGATTTCTGCTACCTAGGAAGCCAAATAACGCAAGATGGGAAAAGCACAAAAGATATAAAACAAAGATTAGCACAAGGTTGTGCTACATTTAACAAGAAAAAGCAACTACTATGCTCAAAGACCACAAACATAGAAACAAGGAAAAGATTGCTTAAAACATATGTGTGGAGCACAGCACTGTATGGCTGTGAAGCCTGGACAGTAGGAGAAGCGAACACGAAAAAGGTAGAAGCCTTTGAAATGTGGTGCTACAGACGTATGATGAAGATATCATGGACAGAAAAAGTTAAGAACGAAGAGGTACTAAAAATGGTAGGGGAAGAAAGAAATATGTGGAAAACGGTAAAAAAGGGGAGAGATAAGATGATAGGTCACATACTACGGCATGAGGGAATAGTGCGGAATATATTAGAAGCAGAGATAGGAAAAAAGAGAAAAAGAGGCAGACCTAGGTTAGACTACTGCAAACAGATAGTAAAATATGTAGGCTGTAGGGGTTTCAGGGAGATGTGTAGGCTAGCCCAGAATAGAAATCAATGGAGGTACGCATCCAACCAATCCCAAGATGGATATACTAATGACGGAAAAATAACTGTACTTAAACATGATCATTAGTATAAGTAACTACAAGAATTGGTTGGGCAAAATTCTCGAATAATGTTAAGTGTGTGGAAGGGTTTACTGGAAAACCATTACTTCAGCAAATGTCTAAGTGTTGGGGGATCTTGGTAGCCACAGGTTGCTTAACCCCCTTCACTGAATCTCGGTAAAATAGGGCATAAAATTAGAAAACAATAGAAGGGGAACGAGCAGTATACACATGCTGTGTGAGAATTTCAGGGAACTATGTACGCTAGCTCAGAATATAAATAAGTGCAAGTACGTGTCCAACCAGTTTTGAGACGGAAAAACCTAATGACGAAAAAATAAGCGCAGATAAATCTGATGATTTGTATAAACAACTAATTGTTGATTGCGAAATATCTACAACTAATGATGACTGTGCAAAAAAATATATTGGAAAATATATTAAATCGGTAAACGGTTAAGTGTTGGGGGAACTTGGCAGCCACATGCCGCTTACCTCCCTTCACAACCACTGAAGATCGGAGAAATAGGGTATATAATTGTAAAACAATAGAAGGTGACCGAACTGCATCTAACAAGAAAGAACAGCGCCTATGAGGAAAGACAACAAACATAGAGCAAGAAGAAAATTGTTGAAAGCATATGTGTGGAGCACAGCACAGTATGCCTATGAAATACGGGCAGTCTGAAACGCAGACAGAAAAACAGTAGCAGCCTTTTGAAATGCTGTGCTTCAGATGTATGAGGACGATAGCATGGACAGACAAATATAATAACAAATAGGTTATAGAAATAGTAGGGGAACAAGGATATCTGGGGAAAAAGATAAGAGAAATACAAGGGCAGAATACGTTCTAAGGCATTTTTGGGGAATAGTATGGGATATATTACAAGCAGAGATAGGAAAAAGAGGTAGATGTAGACCTTGATCAGATAGTTATAGATGCAGACTGTGCAAATTTCAGGGAAATGTGTCGGTTAGATCAGAATAGGAAACAATGATGGTACGCGTCTAACCAGTTCTTGGCCTGAAGACCTAATGATGATGATGAAATAAACGTGTTAAGAAGTTGGAAATGTCTTTTTAAAAAGGACCGCTCCCAGCCACGAACCTTAACTGGCGCAGTCGTAACGGATGTCAAAAGGGCACTAGGAAATCCAAAATCGAGGAACTGGTGGTCTGGAATTTCAATTCCGAATTTGGCAGAACCAAAACAGAAGTTGGAGGCGAAACAAGAATCGTTCAAACCCAGTAAACAAACAGTTGAAGGCGAAACAAAAATCATTCAAATTCAACAAAAGAAAAACCGGAGGCGATACAAGCATAGATCAAATCCAAAAGAAAACCGAAGAAAAGAAAAAATCAAAGAAATCAACAAAGCAACTAGTGTAAGTTCATTTTCCTTTAAACCAATTGAATTTTATTTTATTTTAACAAACATATTTGATATTTGCTAGTTTATGATTTATATATGTATATTGACTATTGCTACCGTTATTTTATGCAATTTTATGAAAATAATCTACTTAGCCATTGCAAGAGATTATCGTCAAGCTGTTTTTGAAATTTTTTATTATTATTATTCTTTGACAATGTCAGATATGATTGACAAAAATGCCGAACGTAATTGAAAGTTAGGTTGATGTATCGTCGTGTACACGATTTAAATTAGTAAATTTCCCAATTGTCGTTATCGGTCTCGGTGGCGTAATTGGTAAACGCATGGTTCCGGCAAAACCAGGATACAGGTTCAAGTCCTGTCCAAGACCTTATATTTTCAATCTTTCAATTACTAGCTCGATTTGAAATGATCATTTGGGCTTTGCATAAAAAGTATAAGTTATTATTTCATCTTATTCACTATATATATATATATATATACATATATATATATATATATAAGAGCTTGAGAAAATTTATTTCTGAGATATAGAAACTTGAGACAATTAAAAAGTCGCAATTTTAAGCGCACTTGAGACTATATTTACGATTATAACTGGCGCAAAAAAATTTTTAAAAACAAAAACAAATTTCTAATTCAACGACTCTACATTAACTGGCACAATACTTCGAGAATAAAGAAGAAGATTAAAATCACGAATTTAAAACCAAAATCTTATACTAACGCAACAAAATAACGAAGTAAATTATCCAGACGCAAAACTCATGGTATTCCGTAAAATAATAGACAATTTGCAAATCTTTTATTAACCCTACATCTTTAGTACGAGAATTAACAAAGCGCGAATTGAACGCAAATCTCATCTTAAAAAGTGAATAAAATCATTCACCTTGAACGCAACAAATATCTAATTATAATTACTGAACAAAAGCTATTCAAAACATCGCGAAATCCTTTCAGAAAAGATTCAAGCATTATAAATTGAAGTCTAATAAAATTACGATCGGAAACTTTTATAAATTACGTTTAATTATAAAACCAACCTCATTCAGACTTGACAATTTTAATTAAATACTTCAGTAAATTAACAACGCAAAAATTTCATTATTCCAAACGCGACATTGTATAATTGAGTATTTCAGAACAAAATAATTAATTATAGAAAGGACGTAATCTATTTAAACAAAAACTTTCAGGAAAGATCAAAGTGTATTACATCACAAGATTCACTGAATAACACCTACAGTACATCTAAAAATAACCTTGCAACAGAGACACTGACGCAACTAAATAACTAACAACATTCTATAGTAAATTACCACATTGAACTAAAAGGAATAGCATCGCAGAACCTTACGAATTACATATACCCACGGGAAGAGATAATTATTACAGACATAATTAAAATTGACATAATTAAAATAGAAAAGGATTAACTGACGCAAAACAAGCAAGCAAACTAAATTACCACAAGAATCACTCAGTCATATTGAAACTGCAGAAATCAAACCTACGATAAAACTAACATCGGTAAATTAAAAATAAACGTAACCAAAACAATACCAAGCGTAAAACCCATAAAATAATTTTAACACCGTGCAATTAAAAATAGAATAAGCAACTCATTTCTTTAAATAATCCGAAACGACCCAAGCTAAAAATAGTAAGTAACCCGACGCAATCTAAACAAAAAATTAATAAATCCAAGCTAGGAATAACACCACAAACTACGAAATAAATCCAAATTTTTAGGAAATCGGAAAATAATCAAAGTCCATACCAATCATTGACAACGACAACAATTCAAGAAGACGGCCCTTGCGAAGTACAACTATTAAAATTTTCCAATTATTACGAAAATTGTGAAGCCAAACCTCTAGACATCACCAACATGAAAATCCAGAAAGTAACAGAAAATAAATGGATAGCCATTTTCCCACAGAAGTAATCGCAACAATATACTGCAATCAAGACGAAAGTAATTTAGCATTAATCGGAAGTAAATTAATCACCCTAAAGGAAAATTATTATTTAAAATTGAAAAATGAAATAATTAGAGTCTATCAAGATCGCGTACAAACCATGAAATTAGCAAATCTACCCGAACTACAAATCAAGATTACTCAAGACGAAGACGAAGAAATACTTCAAAAACCCATGCAACTGGAACACCTGGAATTAGACAACCTCAGCCACGCCATGAAACTCATGGAAGACTACAAAAAACACCTAAGCGAACTTAGAACGCCCAAAGTGCACTACGATAATATTAGAGTATGGACAATTGTATTAATTATTTTGACTATTTTATTGATCATTTATGTAATTTACAAAATGTATATTAGGTATAAAAATAAAGGGAACAGTTTTAGATTTAAGGCAACCAAAGAAACAAATGTACCCTTAGAAAATATGAGTTTTAAGAAATAAAAATTAAATGAATTTTAAAGTAAAAATCAAGAAAGGTAAAAACCCTTAATTTTTAATGTACGTCGGGAGGAGTTATGTAATCCCCCAATTGTTTTATATATATATATATATATATATATATATATATATAAAGAAACTAATAATTAGGAAATTATTAGAAATATTAGAAATGCGCTAAGTGATGTGCAACAATGTAAACCAAGGACAATTTTATACAGTTTATTAACGTTCATGGAAAAGGAAACGCTACTTTGTAGTACAGACAAAAGTGCCACTGCAGATGTCAGGTCACAGGCGGTCGCAGACAGTCACGTAACGAGATTACCTAGAAAGTAAGCTCGCAACATTGTATTAATGAATAGAATTAAGAGTAAGCAGACATTAGGTCTGCAAGTTGCCACAGTCATGTGAGGGGGTAGGGGTATTATAAAAGGCCCGGGAGCCCCAGTCGACGACAGTCAATCCATCGTTCAGCTTTAACATTGCAGTTCGTTAGATTACTCACTTTTGTACAATTAATTATTGTATTTTGACTTAGAATAATTCAGTTCAAGATTGTCAAAATTTCAATTAATTTCTGTATAAATAAATAAATGTGTTAAGAAGTTGGAAATGTTTTTTTAAAAAAGACCGCTCCCAGCCACGGACCTTAACTCACGTTTCACCAATTTAAAACAAGTAATAACAAAAGTCTTTATTACTCACTGTTCGCAAGTCTAATTAACAGTATATGCCCTATTTATATTTGTTTTCAGTCCAATTAACAATGAAGCACTATCACACTAATGCTATTTACAAGCACTAATATCTTCTTAAACTAAATTCTTACCCATAGGTCTATTAACAACACTAACACTACTATAATATATTTATTACACTTTTGTCTATTTATGTACAAGCTAGCGGTACAATATACACGTTCCCATAACACAAATTTATATTTACTAAAGGACTTTCAGAACGTAATGAATAACCAACTATATACTAGATGATTTATATACGACATTTTAATATAGAGTAACTTCTACATTCATCACCGATCCTATATATATAAATACCCTATAATTAAATAGATGACTCATATTCTACTGTTTGCTGGAACGTTCGAGACTTCTGTAAGATATACCTTTGGTTATGCAACTTGTGTGTTTGATGGGTTGCCTAACAGTAGTTTGTAACAATATGTTTTTAAAAGATGGTTGTCACTTATCAACGCTAAAACTGTAGGTATTCAATAGGGGGTGACTATAAAGATATGCTGGTTAATAAACTATTCGACAGAAATTCGGTGCTTAATGAGTGATGTAATAATTGTAAATGGTACATTAGAAACGACAGAGTGATTACAATAACTTATATTAGCACACATTTACTATACAGTCTAGTACTACGTTGAAATCTTAAGTACTTTACAAAGTAATGCCATTAGAAGTACCATTATCCAGCAATTCAATCGTCGCATATGATTAATCATGTCATCAAGGATAAACCTGTATAACAACTATGGGACGTATAATCTTCGCATTACAGCTGCGTAGGAATAACCCGCCCTCATTATCTGCAAAGAAAAGACAATTATATCATTTTTGCTGAACTTTACTTACCGAGATCATTGTTTCTGTCGACATTTCGTACAATGGTCCAACGGGTAAAGTTAGAGGTCGTTGCGCTCTCATAATAAGTATTATAAGCGTCATTCTATTACTTTTGTTGAAAGCTTGCCAGTTTGATCTCCAAGTAGCGTTAGCCACTTCCATACTCTGAAAAACCACTACCATAAGAAGTCATAACAGTAAAAAAAAATTAAAAAGTACTATGTATGGGCAACACGGTTGCATGATCAGGTAGGTCTATTGTTTGTTTGATTTATAATAATCTCGATCACAAGTCACAAAATGGCAAACAAGAATACAAATGGCGTGTGGACGAACCTGCGCGCGCGTGTTTGTGCGCGTGCCCTGCGTAAGTGCGTACAGTAGTTCGTATGTTGGCGATTGTAGGAAATAAAACACAACCCTTTTGAACAATTTGGGAAATTTACTAAAACTTTAATAAAAATTAATGTCAGAACTTTCATAGACAAACATATAATCAAATGTGAAACCTTATGTTTTTCTCTTCTTTTTCCTGTTACGCGCTTCTGAAGTCAGTCAACATGTGTTAAGGGAAATTTATATCACATAAACCATAACAAGTTCTTTAAATGTTGTATTTTCCCTTTTTTAGATTATCGACATGCCAAAATCCAAAAACAATTCTTTTCGACAACTCTCCGCCCAGCCCATGCTATTCTAACTTTTCTAATTCGTTCAGCGTTCATCAGAGTAAACTAACTACGAATAATAACAATAGTTAACTATAAACACAACTATTTTAAACAAATGTTCAACATTATCCCCCCTTGAGGATGTATCGGCTTATCACCATCTGTAATCATATCAAGAGCGGTTACTTTGGCTGCAGGGCGGGTGTATGTACCATTTGCAGTTCAAACCACTACTTGTCTCACTTGATCTGAATATTTACTTCTTATCTGTTCAAGTACGATACTTTTCTCCAACGAGTTACGTTTCCTTTCATCAAAAATAACTACTATATAACCAACCGCCAGGGGTTTCAATTTGCTAAAGCAATTCTTCACGTTAAGGTTGGCAAGTATTTATGCAGCCAACGCTTCCAAAAATTCAGTGCCATTAACTGTGAAAGTTTATAGTTTCGACGCATGGATAGAACTTCATCTGCTACTTCGGAAAAAGGTTTCGTTAGAGCCTAAGGTGAAATGATTAGAGGTGTGACGGTATTTTCGTGGCTCCCACGTTGGTTCGTCAAATTTATGCTACGCTGGCTCGTGGCCGTACGTAACACAAAGAAAAACAAAGAAATGACCCGGCTCGATCGGAGAGTAGAGGGGTTGTAGAAAGCAGACCAACATATTAGGTACGCGGCTGCAAGGAATTAGTAACAGTACCTGCAATAGAAAAATTAGAATAGTAAACCTAAAAAAAAAACAAATTAGTCCTGCAAACCTGAAACAAAGAAAAAGCATAGCATACGGATCAAGTATAATTATTCAGTACTTTGTAGAATAAAAAATAAACTGTTGGGATAATCTATATAATATAACAACGGTAAAAGCAATATAACAAATCTTTAGTACAAAGTGAGGTAATATTGGGGAGTAGCAGAAACGTTTCCTCACACACCAATTAGACATAAAGCAGATAAAATTTTAACAAAATATAAATAGGTAAACACAATTAATATGAGTAGTCCAGTAGTATTGATTTTTTTCTTTTTTTTTCTTTTATTTAAAATAGCATGCAAGTCTATGGTAAAAGGTATCAGAACGCCAAAGGTATGGCAAAGCAACGGACAGGTATTAAAAGTAAAAGCAAGTAGGAAATAGTTCAACTTACAAACAGTCCTTCAGCAACGCTTCCTCGCAATAGAATGTGGGATTCCGTTGTCCTGCACTAACGAAGCACTGCACCCTTGACTGTGAGGGTGTGGATGGAATTTCTTACACTTTACACTAATCACACCTACGTATTTCACTGGTGTTAGCAGCAGACATTATCATGCTGATGGAACTATGTAGCATTGATAAATTTCTTGTTAATTCTATTTCCTGAGACAATAATTTCGAAATATTTTGTAATACAAATCAAAAAAAAATGGTAATAAAAATTTAGAATCACGGGCCTCCAAGACACGATGTAATGCATTAAACTAAAAGTACCGTGAGGTGTTTTATGGTAACCAAGAAAAATCTAATGCTTTTGAATAACGAAAGTTCGCGCAAACAATGATCTATTTCAATTTCTTTGGTGTTAGAAAAATGCAGAAACTACAGTATCCACTGTATTTAAATAAGCCAAAGTATACACTAATCTGATAAAACAAAGGGACACTAGACTAGATCGCACACACATTAATCCTAAAGAAAGAATCGGTCAGTTTAGTAAGTTCTACGACTCCTATTTCACAAGACAAACAACTAAAAACAATTAGTAGGCACGCGTAAGCAATAAAAACCGTCCGTCAAATGTTTCGTAAAACACACGTGCAGGTCGAGTAAACACGTTCGGAATTAGAAATACACTTTAGAACTACACTTGTACACTTGTACACTTTGTACAGTTAATATACAATTTTTATTTCACAAGAAAACAACTAAAAATCGTGCCGTGCTCGTACATGAACAATACGAAAATTCCGCATCAATTCTCACTATTATCAAAAGCAGAAGGAAGCAGCACTTTCAACGTACTTAGTGTATCGGAACAAAAGCAAACTCCGACTCCTTTTATTTCAAAAGAAACTCCACTAAAACCACAATGAATATCTAGGAACGAAGAACAAAATAACACTCCTCTCTAATCGGTTTATATTCGACTCGTTGCTATTATAAGCGCTTATCGACTCTTATCTCGAGTTTGAAAATAACATAAGGAACAAAATTTATACGACGGCAAGCCAAGAACGGTGCAATTTATTTATTAATTGAAAATCAAACTTCAATTTATCTATCTTTAAATTACTACACACGAGTTAAATTGCATACAAGTCTGAAAACTATTCGAAAGTATTTACTTTATACAAACAGCGATCTCAAAGAAACGATGTTAACAGAAAAGAAGCGAAAAATGTTAAACTACAAAAATGCCCGTTACAGAGGTCAATGCTTCTTGTTCATCTATATGAATTGGTAAATATGGGGGTCTTGAGTTAATTATGCTTTCTACCTCATTTAGATAACATCGAAGATTTTTATCGTCTCTCCCAAGAGCCTCCCATATGCGGGGTTGCAGGAGAGTTCGGTAACCAGACAATCTCGTCGAAATGTAGCTTGATTTCTTCAAGTCGGAGTTTATAAAGAATCTTAAGTTCATTCTGCACGCTAATGAAGTTAGTTCCTTGATCGGCACGGATTTCCTTTGACATACCTCGCCTTGCAATGAAGTTCCTGGTGCACATCATGCATGAACTTTGACTGAAAGAGTGTGCCATTTGAATGTGGATAGCTCGCACAGTTTAACATGTGAACAAGCAACTCCATCTTTCTTCTACATGCCGTCCCACGATCACCTCTAGAGGTCCGAAATAGTCCGTTCCCACATATGAAAAACGCCTGTTAAACTCTGCCACTCTAGCATGTGTAAGATCAGCCATCTGAAGGGGCTTAGGCTTGGCACGCGCATTTTTACAAAATTAAACCACTCAGAGTTTTTAAAATCGTCTTTATATACGTTTCAATCCATGATCTAGGATCATTGTCAAAATAATTTTGAAAACGATCCTAGGTCATATATCGAAACGTAAATAAAGACAATTTTAAAAACTCTGAGTGGTTTAATACCTAAGAAAGATTCAGAAAAATACAATACACCCCACAATAAACATACAGGGAGTATTTATAATTTTACACTTTATACATTTGACACAGGTTTTGTCATTTTTCAAAGAAATCTTTGCCTGTTATCATACCCAATGCTTAATATTAGTATTTTTGAATTCTTTGGTAATGTGATCTGATTCCTCACTAGAATTTCCGTCGTTCTCCTCTTGCAAGTTGGTGGCTATCATCGTCTTCTGTTCAAAGTATAAACGATCTTCTTCTTCCTTGCGCGTTCTCGTGAACTCCAACGCGCGCCTTTCCTCCTCTGACACTTCCCATAGTTTTAAATCTTTTAAACATTTTAAAGACAATTTCGAACTTAAGTGCGTGGTTTATGTACAATAACGACTCCGTGGCGTAGTTGGTATGCGTGTGACTACTACGTCCAAGGTCCCGGTTTCGAATCCCGACACGGTCCGCTTGAAAAATGTTAGGCGAGTATTTTTCACAAAAGTACACCCTCGTTCGGATGAGAGGTGAAATAGAGGGTCCTGTGTGTGAGTGTTGTCACGCACGTTAAAGATTCCTACCTTGCTTGGAACAGCAAGGGTTCGGCAAAATTCAAAATTTTTCAGGTAAAAAGAAACTCGCTTCCTGGCCAATGTAGTACCTTCGGGTGGAGCATTGCAAAATCACATGTAGGGTTTATGTACAGGGGCGTCGTCATGGATCAATGTAGTAAGCGTAAGACTACGGATCCCAAGGTCCTGAGTTCCAATCCCGACACGGCCGACTGCTTGAAAAATGGCAGGTGAGCATTTTTCACAAAAATTACGCCCTCGTTCGAATGAGAGGTTAAATGAAGGTCCCGTGTGTGAGTGTTGTCACGCACGTTAAAGATCACTACCTTGCCTGGAACGGCAAGGGTTCGGCAAAATTCTAAATTTCCAGGCATAAAAAGCTCGCCTCCTGGCCAATATAGTACCTTCGGGTGGAGCATTGGAAATGTAAATGCACGGTTTATGTACAGGAGGCGACTCCGTGACATAGTTGGTGTGTGTGACTACTAGGCGGCTCCGTGGCGTAGTGGTATGTGTGTGACTACTAGGCCCAAGGTCCCGGGTTCGAATCCCGAGCGGTCCGCTTGAAAATGTTAGGCGAGCATTTTTCACAAAAATACACCCTCGTTCGGATGAGAGGTAAAATGGAGGTCCCGTGTGTGAGTGTTGTCACGCACGTTAAAGATCTCTACCTTGCTTGGAACAGCAAGGGTTCGACAAAATTCCAAATTTTCCAGGTAAAAAAAAAAACTCGCTTCCTGGCCAATGTAGTACCTTCGGGTGAAGCATTGGAAAATCACATGTAATGTGTGTGACTACTACGCCCAAGGTCCCGGGTTCGAAGCCCGACACGGTCCGCTTAAAAAATGTTAGGCGAGCATTTTTCACAGAAATACATCCTCGTTCGAATGAGAGGTTAAATGGAGGTCCCGTGTGTGAGTGTTGTCACGCACGTTAAAGATTCCTACCTTGCCTGGAACAGCAAGGGTTCGGCAAAATTCACAATTTTCCAGGTAAAAACACTCGCTTCCCGGGCAATGTAGTGCCCTTGGGTGGAGCTTTTAAAAATCAAACGTTCTTCGAGCTTGTTCAAATGTTCTGAGATTCATAGAAGCTGTTTGAAATTTATGTGTTTGGAGACCTTTAGCGTCTGATTTGGATTTGCTGCAATCTACTTTTCCCATCTCTTTACATTTAACACGCTCAAATGATCGATTCGAAAGGCTATCAGTCACCTCAACACATTCAAAATGATTCCAGCCAAGACACTTACACACTGCACCATTTTCCCATGCTCTGATTTACCGCATGTATTGCAGCATTCACGGTCTGACATGTTCATTTTAAATATTTAACGGTTCTTGAGCGATTACTATGAATTAGAAGTTTTACTGGGCGAGAAATCTTCAAACAATTCAAATAGCAGATGCGTGAGTATATAATTTAATTTTTTAGAATGTTGGCGATTGCAGGAAATAAAACACAACCCTTTTTTGAGCAATTTGGGAAATTTGCTAAAACTTTAATCAAAATTAATGTCAGATTTTTCATAGACATACATACAATTAAATGTGAAACCTGATAATGTTTTTCTCTTCTTTTTTCTGTTACGCGCTTCTAAAGTCAGTAAATACGTGTTAAGGGAAATTCATACCACATAAACCATAACAAGTTCTTTAAATGTTGTATTTTCCCTTTTTTAGATTATCGACATGCCAAAAACAATTCTTTTCGACAACTCTCCGCCAAACCCATGCTATTCTAATTCTAATTCGTTCAGCGTTCATCAGAGTAAACTAACTACGAATAATAACAATACCTAACTATAAATACAACTATTTTAAACAAATGTTCAACAGCGTACATATTTGTATGTATGTGCGTCCGCATTCCCATGAGTAGTGTGTGTGCGTGCGTGCGTGTGTGCGTGCGTGAGAGCATGCGTGTGTGTGCACGTGCGTGCGTGCGGTCGTGTGTATAGGCCATTACTGCATAGCAGAACGAAGAATTTTTATTGCAACCTGTAAAGCACATAGGGACGCAAAGCGAGTTGGACATCAATTTTTAGAGAATTTTTTTCTCTCGTTTTTCTCATATGTATACAGGGTGCCCTATTTCTTACACGTTGTATGGGTAACTCTGTTATTTGTGACATTAGAGAAAAGGTTAAATAAGGAAACTAGTGCAGTTTTGAATGCCGAGTTCAGCCATGAAGAGATAATTAACATACAGGGTGTAGCAAAAGCGTTATACCAAAATAACGAAATTTTGATCTTTTTTGTTTTCCTTCGTGGTTCATTTATTGTGATAGATACAGTAAAACGTTGTAGATATTTTTTACATTATTTTAAAAGGAGAATAAGATAAACTTATTTGTTTTTACATGGCTTTGGTCATGTTCGAGTAAATAAGTGAGGTTATGTTTTTTTAAATAGAAACCATAATTGGGAGTAGTTCTGATAGAAAGGCATTTTTTTCTCTTTTCAGTGATGTACTACAGTGTACATGTTCAACATAAAATTTTTTGAAAAAATGTTGTTTTTATGAAATACGAAACTTTGTATTAAATAATATGTGAATATTTGAACTGATTTTAAGAATAGCCATATGACACAACAATAGATTTCACTTGTTTGAATAACAGAAATTAGATAGTACTTGTTACTTCATCATTGAACAATTTAATAGTGGTGGCAATAAATACCATTAGTGCGGGTACCCTACAGTTTGAGTGAAACCTTATTCCGTAGTGCGAGTGCGTGAAGTAACATGATTCGTACTCGAATGGTAACAGAAGACAGTTGAACGAGAGACCTGAAAGCGACACCATACCAAGCGCGCGTGGTCTTGGGTAGTTTGTCGTATTTGCTCTGTTTATTACATAACCGCTACACTGCCATCGGTATTGCTACATAATAGCAATTGGTCCTTCTTTATCATTAACATTTCTAGATTAATCTTAACAATCTTATCAACCAGTACTATTATTTTGTGTTTATACGTACATTATTTTCTTCTAATAGCTAGAATGTCCTATACAAATGAAGAAAAAAAAGACATGCTCTTTTGCTACTATTTTTCGAATCGTAACTCACGTGCAGCAGCGGATTTGTACTTTGAAAGATACATGGAATGTAAGCAACCACACTGTCGGATATTTAGCAAACTTGAAAATAATCTTAAGGCATATGGTGTATTTACCAAACCTTAATTCTTACGAAAATATGAAGAAACTGTTGAAACGAATGTGTTGGCGTTTGTTAACTATAAACCAGAATCTTCTACTGCCAAAATTGCAAACCACTGTGCAATTTCTAAGGAAACTGAGGTATATTCTGAAAAGTCGGAAATATCATCCCTATCACTATTCTATTTCGAATACATTGTATCCAGTGGATAATCAAAGACGGATAACATTTTATCGTTGGTACCTTAATAAATGTGGACAGAATTCATATTTTTGGAGAACCATTATGTTTACTGACGAGACTAAATTTACAAATAACGGAATATTTAATCGGCATAACAAAGTATTTTATTCTCAAGAAAATCCTAAACTTATGCGTGAATCCAGAGATCAACATCAATTTGGTATTAATTGTTGGTGTGGAATATTTTGTGGAAAAATTGTTGGACTTTTTTTTATAACGACAATTTCACCGCTGCCAATTACTTAAATTTTTTAAAACACCAACTGGAAGAATATTTGGATGAATTACCTCTTAACATCCATTACAGACCAAAGTATTTCCAACACGATGGTGCCCCTGCACACAGTGGTATATCAGTGAAGCAATATTTAACTGATCGTTTTGAGCACGTGTTTGGTAACAAAATCGAAATTGATTAGCCTGCTCGTTCACCACAACTTACGCCGTTAGATTTTTATTTGTGGGGTGACTTAAAAAATAGAGTGTATTCTACTACTCCTCAAACGCCTGAGGATTTAATAGCTAGAATCCAAACAGCAATTGCAAGCATTGATGCACGCACAATAGAAAAAGCCCTTCGTAATGTTAAAAAACGATGTGAGCTGTGCCTTCAATAAAATGGTGGGCACTTTGAACACTTTTTGAAGTGATATTATATTTAATATTTTTAACATAATTTGTTTTTGATATTTTGTTACGTCATGCATAAGTATTTTATTATTTAATACTAAGTTTCGTATTTCATAAAAACAAAATTTTTCAAAATTTTATGTTGAACATGTACACTGTAGTACATCACTGAAAAGAGAAAAAATGCCTTTCTATCAGAACTACCGCCAATTATGGTTTCCATTTAAAAAAACATAACCTCACTTTTTTACTCGAACATGACCAAAGCCATGTAGAAACAAATAAGTTTATCTTATTCTCCTTTTAAAATAATGTAAAAAATATTTACAACGTTTTACTGTATCTATCACAATAAATGAACCACGAAGCAAAACAAAAAAGATCAAAATTTCGTTATTTTGGTATAACGCTTTTGCTACACCCTGTATGTTAATTATCTCTTCATGGCTGAACTCGGCATTTAAAACTGCACTAGTTTCCTTATTTAACCTTTTCTCTAATGTCACAAATAACAGAGTTACCCATACAACGTGTAAGAAATAGGGCACCCTGTATACTGAATGTACGACCAGCATGACATCCTTTAAATCAAATAATGTCAGCTAAAAGCTATTTACGAAATGAGTCTGTAATAGATTATTACTGAACAACTCGTTAGCATGCCTTTTCAATTACTCGATATCCAAGTTCCGTCTCGTATATATATTAAATCTATTGTATCTTGTATAAAATTAAAAGAATTCCTCTTGTTTTTAAATTTAGTCCTGGACATTGTACAAATTATTATTTATATTCCAAGAATAAAATGGTTATTACATTCATAACTACGTTAAGATATCCCCCGGGGATTTTTATCTCTCTCGGGAAAATTATATGAACGCGCGTTTTTTTAAGCAACGACTTTCTCTATTCTAATAGGATGTAAAACATCAGCCTGAATAATCCAATCCCGCGCAGGACATTGAAGAATTGCGTGAATATTTTAGTGCGAGACTTCACAAACGCAACTGTATTTTTCGAAAGGGTGCCGTTACCGTTTTGATGTAGTGTTTGAACTTTTTGTTTTTCCTTTGCTACCTTTCCCTTTTAGGGCATTACAGCGATCATTTGCAAGCAACAAAATTATAAAATTTGAAGACAGGATCACCATGGTCCTAAGAAAAGTTTACTCGCAGGATGCCATAAACCGTAAATATTTATAACTTTATAAGTAGAAAGTACTTAAATTTGCACAATTGAACCTTAATAATTAATTTAGGGTATCGAGGGTTGAAAGTAACAATGACGCTAAAACTTATGAGGCGTCTTCAATGATGTAATATTGTCTGTTAGTTATAACATCTCTAGGTTCGTTTCTTTCTTTCTTTCTATTAATAACAAAATTTACTGATTGTATTGTGAAGTACGGTAATAACCTAAATTGTGGGTAACCTTATTCATTGTATTTGTTAAAATTTGGAATTTTATCTTTACAAATACAGCAGGATACAATAGTTGCGTTGGTTGAATAAAAATTACTATCTGAACTAGAAATATTGATTCTATTGGTGAACCGGAATATATCTTTAAAATTCATAACTAAATAAATTCTCTTAGGTACTCAAATAAAGGTTCTAAGCTTTCCTTGGTGTTTTTAAATTTTTAGAAGGATAAATTTCATAATAATTTCGTTCCCTTTTGTAACATTCCTTTAGAGTTTAATACTTTGGAATAAATTACGCACGATCTCTAATGGTTTGGTTTTGTACTAGTCCGCACAATTTCTTTGAAATACCTTAAAATGGTACACGAAATGTTAATAATCTCGTATTTTTTGAAGTAATAAATAATAAATAATAAATAATAAATAATAAATAATAAATAATAAATAATAAATAATAAATAATAAATAATAAATAATAAATAATAAATAATAAATAATAAATAATAAATAATAAATAATAAATAATAAATAATAAATAATAAATAATAAATAATAAATAATAAATAATAAATAATAAATAATAAATAATAAATAATAAATAATAAATAATAAATAATAAATAATAAATAATAAATAATAAATAATAAATAATAAATAATAAATAATAAATAATAAATAATAAATAATAAATAATAAATAATAAATAATAAATAATAAATAATAAATAATAAATATTAAATAATAAATAATAAATAATAAATAATAAATAATAAATAATAAATAATAAATAATAAATATTAAATAATAAATAATAAATAATAAATAATAAATAATAAATAATAAATAATAAATAATAAATAATAAATAATAAATAATAAATAATAAATAATAAATAATAAATAATAAATAATAAATAATAAATAATAAATAATAAATAATAAATAATAAATAATAAATAATAAATAATAAATAATAAATAATAAATAATAAATAATAAATAATAAATAATAAATAATAAATAATAAATAATAAATAATAAATAATAAATAATAAATAATAAATAATAAATAATAAATATTAAATAATAAATAATAAATAATAAATAATAAATAATAAATAATAAATAATAAATAATAAATAATAAATAATAAATAATAAATAATAAATAATAAATAATAAATAATATTTTAGCCTTTTAATAAATATAATGATTAAAAATTGTGACTTTCTGCGAATAGCTTAACGTAATTTACGCCTATCTAGAGGTTATACTTAAAAATTTTATATCGAATAACGCTTTCAGATTTTGTGTTTATCGTAACCTATAAATAATTTTTTGTAATTAGTCCTATATAGATTAACTTATTTTAAAATATCACGATATTTATTTTAACATTTCTTTTAATAAATGACTTCGGCTTATCTGTAATTTACCTTTTCGAGTAAACACTTTTTCTTCCTTACATTAAAGTATACTCATCGTTTATGTAAATTTCCGTAGAATAAATATTGGTAATTTTTAATAAATCTATAAAATATTTGCAATAATATTTATTTATTCTATTAAGATTGCGACATTTAATAATCATTCTTCTCCAGTTTGAATCGTAAACATTTTATTTAAGTAGGCTTTTGTAACTTTTTGTATATTTTGTTTACTTACTTATTGGCGTTTAATTTTTTGATAATTTTTGTTCGCCTAGTTACCAATAAATACTCGTGAGTTGACTTTTTAGAGATTGTTTTTTTTCAAAAATAAAATTTAAACTTTTAAGATGGATGTTCTATATTTAAAAGCAAGAAAAGTTTGTTTTGAACTTACTTAGCGCAATATTTTACTGACATAAACACAAAATGAACGTGGACTACAACTTGATACGATTTTTATTCAGGCAAAGAAAAATACACCAATTGATGGTAAAATAAGTTTGGATTTCGATAAAAACTTTGACTAACTGTGTGATCTTTTGATGATGTTAAGGCTATCGTATATCTACCGATCTCCTGCCTACAAAAATTGAATTGTTACGAATTCGCTTTGGTTCGATTCACCTAAAACTTTTTGCAGATGATGGTCCTTCACAATAATTAATATATTTATCTGCTTTTTTAAATATATTTTGTATTATAAAATCTTTTATACCTCATAAAATCTGTTGTCGTTTCTTTTTAGTTATTCTTTTTTCTTACCTCGCATTGAAAATCTATTCTACCTTTGATATTTAATTAGGTAAAACCTTATAGTTTTTTTTAATTTTTTTATTCTTTTGATAAATTGATTGAAAATTTTTTCGTTCCTATGATTTTGATTTTCATCTGTACAATATACATTTGACTTTTTTTTGACTCCTTAGATATTCAAAGTATCCTCACTCATATCTCTAATACTTTTTCTGTTATCATTTTCTCTACATCTCCTCTTCTCTTTAAGGCTTGTCGGAGCTGACCTTCAATTGATGTTTTTCACATAGGATAAACATGATGGCCGACAACCATACCTATGTTGGAAAAAATCAATATTCGCAGTTGCAAAGATGGAAAATTTCTATTCCTTGCTTTTTTATTTTAGAGTCTTCACTCATTATCCTATTCAGTTTCTTCACCCCTTTCCTTTTGTGTCCTAGAAATTTCATTGTATTTTTTTCTCTACCATTAGAGTAAAATGCTGTAGCTTGTTCTGGCGGCTCCGTGGCGTAGTGGTATGTGTGTGACTACTACGCCCAAGGTCCCGAGTTCGAATCCCGACACGGTCCGCTTGAAAAATGTTAGGCGAGCATTTTTCACAAAAATACATCCTCGTTCGGATGAGAGGTAAAATGGAGGTCCCGTGTGTGAGTGTTGTCACGCACGTTAAAGATCCCTACCTTGCTTGGAACAGCAAGGGTTCGGCAAAATTCCAAATTTTCCAAGTAAAAGAAACTCGCTTCCTGGCCAATGTAGTACCTTTGGGTGGAGCATTGGAAAATCACATGTAATGTAGCTTGTTCTATTCCGGTTTTGATTATGGTGGTGTGAGTTTACTGTACACATATTTCTCTTATCGATTTTTAATGTGTTTGGTTTAACTATGTCTACTTTTGATAATAGCAGGGTGTTGTTTTGTTTTTGTTCCTTTTGCTATGCAGGGAGTCCTTTAGAGTTCTTGTTTTTCTTTCTTAATTGGTAACATTTCTCTCTCTCTCTCTCTCTCTCGCTCTCTTTCTCTCTCTCTCTATCTCGCTTTATCCTATGGGAAAATGGTTCAAAATTAACCTTGTCACATTCCGCTGTCTCCTCTTCCATAGATGGCTCCGTGGCTTAGTTGGCATGAGTGTGACAAGCCCAAGGCTCTGGTTTTGAATCCTGACACGGTCCACTTGAAAAATGTTAGGTGAGTATTTTTCATAAAAATACGCCTTACTTGGGATTAGAGGTAAAATATAGATCCCGTGTGTAAGTGTTGTCACGAACGCTAAAGATCCTTACTTTACTTGAAACAGTAAGGGTTCCGTATGATTCAAAAACTTCTAGGTAAAAATACTCGTCTCCTGGACAATATAGTACCTTTGGGTTAAGCATTGGAATAATGCAGTGTCTCCTATTCCACTTCATTTTTCATAGACGGACCTGTCTTAAGTCGCTAAGACTACCGCCGGTCACATAAGAGTGGTGTTTCCCCTCTCCAGATTACTAATTCCGTTTTGGTGAGTTGAGTGGCGTTTTTCTATCCATCTCATCTACCTTCTTTTGCTCGCTTCTCTTTGTTTCGGAAGCTGTTATGTTATACAACTGATTTCATTCTCCTTCTTTTAATACCTTTGCATATATCTATCTACCATTTCTATTCTGTTAGTCACATTTTACACTAGTGTGCAAAATTAACGTTCTCCCGAAACAAATATTAATGAGCATTGTGGATGCCCTTTATATCTCGAGAAGCTGTTCTTACTGAGAGCATGCAATTTAAGATTTGCACTAAAAATTAGTCTTAATTAGTTTTGAAATTGATCCCTTCGTTGATGGTTGATTAAAATTTTGACGTTAATTATTAGTAATAAGCCTTTGAGCTACCACTACATTACATTTTTCAATGTTCCACCCAAAGGTACTACATTGGTCAGTAACAAGTATTTTTTTACCTGGAAATTTTAAATTTTACCGAACTCTAGCTGTTCCAAGCAAGGTAGGGATCTTTAATGTGCGTGACAACACTCACACACGGGACCTCCATTTTACTTCTCATCCGAACGAGGGCGTATTTTTGTGAAAAATGCTCGCCTTACATTTTTCAAGCAGACCGTGTCGGGATTCGAGCCCGGGATCTTGAGCATAGTAGTCACATGCATGCCAACTACGCTATGGAGCTGCCCCCTTCCCCCCCTTCAAACGCCACTGAATATCGCGGAAATAGAGTATATAACTGTAAAATAATACAAGGTAACCGAACTGCATCTAACAAGAAAGAACAGCGTATATGTTCAAAGACAACAGAAACAAAATTGTTCGAAGCATATAGCTGCAGCACAGCAGAGTACGTCTATGAAATAGGGGCAGTGCGTAAAGCAGACAGAAAGAGATAGAAGCCTTCTGGAATGTTGTGCTTCAGATGTATAAGGATGATAGCATGCACAGTCAAGGTTAATAACAAATAGGTTGTTGAAATAGTAGAGAAATAAAGATATCTGTGGAAAACAAAAAAAAATAGGAGAAATAGAATCGTAGGATACGTTCTAAGGCATTTTTGGGGAATAGTACGGGATATATTACAAGCAGAGATAGGAAAAAAAGTAGAGGTAGACCGAGATCAGACTTTTGCACGCAGATAGTGATAGATGCAGATTGTGCAAATTTCAGAGAAATGTGTTGGTTTGTTCAGAATAGGAAACAATGAGGTTACGTATCTAACCAGTTGCAGGACTGAAGACCTACGGGATCTATGTATATAATGAATTATTTTCATTACACCAAAAATATCAACATCATTGAATTCCACTTTTATTTTCTTTTGGGAATGCTACCATGATTATTTTTCTCTTGTGGTAAATTAATGAATATTATATATTATTTGTCTACTTTACAAATAGGAAATTAAGACAGATTGAAGTCTCGTCGAAAAGTGGACGCTCACCAGGAACCGATTTAGAGGTAGGGCTCAGTATTAATTTGTATTGAAAAACATGAGGCCTACATGTGTCTGTAAATTTTGTTTTCAGTTCCCTGCATTGTCAAAAGTTTTGCTTGATAAAGGGTCCATTTAATGAAGCGCAGGTTTTAAAAGTGTAATATCCTTGATTTAGTATAAGTTAAAGTTTTAAGAGAAATGGTGTACCGACAGAGATTTGTAAAATTTTAAGGTATCTATATTTCTTTTTGTTGTAAGTGCTAAATCGTTTTGATGTGAGTTTCCTTCTCCACTGTATATTTTATTTCTTGGTTAGATAGCGCCCACTTTTTCAAAAGATAAGTTAACACTAGTTTTCTTACGCCCATGATCATGCTTCCCTGCATTTGATTTTCCATGGCTACACCAGAATGTACTACATTGGCCAGGACCGAGTTTGTTTTTAACTACCCGAAAAATTTTGAATTTAATCGAACCTTTGCTGTTCCAAGCAAGGCAGTGATCTTTAACTTACGCGACAAAACTCACACGCGTGACCTCTCATCCGAGCGATAACGTATTTTTGTGAAAAATGCCCGCCTAACATTTTTTAAGCAGTCCGTGTCGGGATTCGAACCCTGGACCTTGGGCTTAGTAGGCACACGCAAACCAACTAAACCACGTAGCTACTCTTGTTTATGCCTTCGCGGACCTGACCTTAACTAACCGTATTCCCTCCCAGAATTTTCCGAAATTTCATGGTCATTATATTCATGCCCACTTAACCATGACCTCATTTACTAGCGGCTTCGTGCCTTAGTTGATTCGCGTGTGACTACTAATCCCACGATCCCGGGTTCGAATCCTGATACGGTCTGCTTGAAAAACGTTAGGCTAGGATTTTTCAGAAAAATACGCTTTCGTCATGATGAGAGGTAAAGTGTAGGTGCTGTGTGTGTTGTCATGCAGATTCAAGATCCCTACCTAGTTTGGAATAGAAAGAGTTCCGCAAAATTCAATATTTTTCGGTAAAAAAACTCGCTTTCTCGCCAATGTAGCACCTTCAGGTGGAGTATTGGAAAATCAAATGTAGAACCTTATTTATTAGGAAGAATTGCCGATAACATCCTTACAACACTTTTTGTCGCTTTTCAAAACGTTTTGTCTATCTTAAGTTGTCGAATTTAATTTTATCATAAAGTAACGAAAAAAACACGTGTCTCAAAAAACAATCGTCTAAATATTTTATTTTATTTTAAACAAATGAGGTCAATTAATCAAATAAAGTTGGATTGAATGACAAATATGATTGTTTATATTAAAACTATCAACTTGTTGTATAAACTAAGTAGCAACAAAGCTTATTTATCGTTATTTAAAAAATATAGATAGATCTTTAATTGCCCAGCTACAAGACTAGTGGTCCGATAACAACTTTTATATTTAAAAAATTATTCATTTTACAAGCTATCGTTAAATGGATAACTTACTTAGTAGAATTGCGATAATATATTTGTAAGTGATTAACATATTTATATTTAATTATATAAATTTATGTTTTATTCTTTATAAGGGTTTCTAAATCATCAGACACCGACAATTAAATGTTAATATTTACACGATTTATTACACCAAACAAAAGTGCTTTATAGCATTTAACCAACTACTGCGGGATTGGAAAACGATTTCATACTGTGTTAATGAAAAATAATTTTAGTTTGAGTATTTTATACAAAACCCAAACAGCTAGTTTAAGTAGTAGATTGGGATTTGAATACAACTGTAAAATGCGCTTAGTCTTTCCACTCCATTAAGCATATCAAACACTTACCTCCAAACGAAGCTCGTTTGCGTACCAATAGAACAGATAGATTTCGTTTAAAGTGTAGATCATATAAATCACAGTGTTCAACATACCAAATGTAACACCTGCCTACAACAAAAAAAAAAGGTATTTTTACATCTTAGGAGCTTAACTTAAGATAAAGTAAGCTGAAGGCTCGTTTATAATCTTTATAATCTTAAACAAAAATCTTCTACAAATGGAATAGGATACCTATCAAGAACTGTGCAAGCGTTTAGAGCCCTGTAATCTCCACAGGGTCGCCATTCTTTGTTGTGTTTGGCCACTAAATGTAGTGGTGAAGGCCAGTAATTTGGATGGCTTTGCTGTTCCTTACTAGACGATTGTAGTCAATTCGTTTTTGATGATTGTGGGTTTGTTGGCCGCAAATTGGCGTTGATGATTGTATATTGAAGGTCCTGATGTTAGGATATGATGTTTGGTACTATACTTTATTAGGGTGGGGAGACCTCTCGGACGGGTTACTCCCGGGTATTTGGTTAGGATTTTGTAGCATGTTCAACTGGATACTTTAGATGATTTTGTACTATGTGTATTCTGACGAATTTCCCTTTAGTTGAAAGTGTTCTCTCTGAATCGACAAGTTTCTCGTTTTCTTGCATCAACCAGTAACTTGTGGTGTGCGAGAAAATACCTACTAATAATGGGTTTATTGAGTTCGGCGATAACGAAATATCAAACGAATGGTCGCCTTAGGTATAAATATAATATTAATGTGGTAGTACCATTTATGTTTTATTATTTCGTTTGCTGCAAACAATTGATGTTTAGTCGGTTTGAGTATTCTACGGACCTTAGTGAACTTACAAACCACTTACGTACAGCATAGATATTTGGGTTCTTGCTGCCGTTCGTCGTGGGCTTTGGCTACGTTGCCGTGTTCGGGACAATGGTTGCGCTGTTAGTTGTAACGTTTTTCTTTGTTGGAGCTGGACTTTGAGTGCGTCTGCTTCATTTGTAAGCTTTTCAAAAAGCGTAGAGCTTGCATTTGCAATTGTATTATTGTAGTATAGTAGTGTATTTATGGAGTAATCACCCCCACATTTCCACCAGCATCCACATTTCCACACACATCTGGACCAAATTTACATGTAAATTCGCACTATAAAGTCTTATTTTTTAAGAATCTCCACCTGCTCTCTCCCTGTGGAGATGAATCTCCTCCTTGTGGAATTTTTTACCCCAACCATTTTGATTACATCACACCCGCATTCTTTCCACCCGCGAGATAAATCTTTCTCCACATTTCCACCCATGAGATAAACCTATCTTGTTTGGTATCAATTAATATTAGAATTTTCTCAGCTACCTGAATCTCTAGGAATTTTTCAGATTGCATCATCCCCAAGGGAGCTACCCTCATTTTAAGATTTCTTACCTGTAGCGACTTTTGAGCGTTCTTATAAATTTTTTATACATGCGATAAATCTTGTTAGTCTAAAATTTTACAGAATTCAAATCTGTAAACAGATTTGAAATCGGACCATGCCCTGCAAAGTTATACCCCTTTAAAGTCCTGATCTTCTAATTTTTGCTCTTTGCTTTATAAGCAAACCTAACAAATAGTTTTCTTCGTATATCCATTTCATCTTTCGAGATAAACCTATCTTGTTTGGTATTTATCAATATTAGAATTTTCTCAGCTACCCGAATCTCTAAAATTTTTAGATTGCATCATCCCCAGAGAGCTACCCTGATTTTAAGATTTCTTACCAGTTGCGATTTCCGACCGTCCTTAAACATTTTTTATACATGCGATACATTAAATTAGCTTAGAATTTTATGTAGAATCCGAATCTCTAAACAGATTTAAAATCGGACAACGCCCTGCAAAATTATACTTTAAGCTCTCAAACCTCTTTAAAAAATTTTGCTCGTATATATTTAACTCCATTTTTAAAACCTTTTTCGCTACCCAAGACATATGCTTTAACCAAACAGTTAGAGGTAGTAACACAAAATTAAGAACACAAAATTTTAATAATTTATTTATCCAACTTACAGTTTAATAAACTTATAGAATGCAATTTTACAAAGTATAACATTATTTCCTGTGCGTAGCCGAAAGTTTAACCTGTAACAAAGGAAATTAATGTGTTGTTTAAATAGACCTGTAATAAAAGAGATTAATGTAAAAGGAGACGTGTTTTCGGTTAATAAGACATATTATCGTTAATCTAACAATATGTTTTACCGTCCAGCGACATCACGTGGAGGTAAACACATTCAATGTAATGGGTTTTAAATAGGAAAGTACGCTAAATACAAATCAATTAACAGCAATTAAATATTGCTTACTGACCTACTAATTAGGTTGCTGTGCTATTAGGAATGATGTTTAAGACTTCGTACGTATTTTCCGGATTATATGTTGTATTCTTTTTATTAAGTAATCGAATAAATCGTTCCTTCTGCTTCCAAAAACTCGGACACTCCATTGTCGACGCTGGCGTTATTTATGCGATAGCTAGCCATACGTTGTTAAACGCTGTGCTAATCATTTCTACACCATCGTCGCTAGTAGCGGTAACTGATGCATTTTATGTTTGTTGCTCCTTAAATGTGCGGATATGTATTCTTTTCCATTTCGAAATCGCATACTTTACACATAATTCGTGGTTGTTTCGTACAAGTCCTTTAACAGCTGGCGGAGCTGAACGTTTAAGGCTTAATGACATACCGTGCTGTTTTCCTTGTGTCGCAGTAAGTTGTCCATTCTCGTAAGCGAAACCGCAAGTCCCACAGTTTAAGTACTTTGCTGCGGACGGCAACCCTGGGCGATGTTACACCGACATTTGTTCTGGTGCCGTTGAGCATTTTCCAGGTATAGGAAGCACCGCAAGGTTGCACTTATAAACGTTTGCAGGTACCATTTTGTACAAAACAAAACCGCACTATAGCACTTTGGTTAAACTTGTAATCTACTAACTAAAAAGCTACTCGAGCATACCTGATTTATGTTCCTTATAGAATGCAACCGAAGGTTTCGAAGACGACCGAACGATGTTGAGGATTCGGCGGAACTAAATGATGTCATATTCCTTGCTGCTCGTCCAATACATTTAGCGCTAAGCATGCACCTGCTTCGCTTCGTCGATGGTGGAATGCCGTTAGTAGAAACACCGGAAAACTCTTCCATGTTATACGGATCGCATGCATATTAAAAATCCAAAGGGTGGTAGCACGCACACAAATTGTGTGCAAGTCGTGCTGTAGAAGATGCAATGCTACTATAACCAAACACTTTAAACCATTACTAAGAAAATACCAACTTGTTGTCTACAGGATACTTACAACAATTTAATTTTAAATAACTTCTACGTCATATTTTAGGAAATGGGGGCTTGAATATTTTCCAAATGAATCACCAAGCAAAGTATATGTAACGAAGAATTACCCATTAATTTCCTATTTTACGACCGGTTAATTTAGATTGAAATTTAATTTGTGCACGTTCGAGCTCTCGTAAACAACATATTTTAGGCAACAATCGCTTATAATACATCATACCCCTTCGCCGCGTACTCACTTGTAATTGCTAACAACACTTCCTTTTTACGTTAGGCGTGCAAAGCACCATTTATACTTTCTAAGACATCGCATTTTCGCTGCAAATTAAATTTTGCTCTGAGCTTTTACATTTCGCATAGCGGTCGCCGACGATTGATTTCTAGAACCGGTAAGTACTCGAATCCCAATCAGAATTAGATCCATGTCTGTAATTCCAATTCCCTCGTAAAGGAGAAAAACTCGGTCAATCACCATTAAACTTCACCCGCTACCGTTTGAAATTTCCAAACATTTCAACACAATGGGCTAGAATTTTAAACCTCAGGATCTTTAAGTCGTGATCAATTACACACCGAGCTACCGTAAACTAACATATTTTACCAACTGATAATCTGCATACCCTTCTTGCCTACTGCATTCTTGAGTTGCTTGGAAAAGTCAGTCGCCCTTTTACTGCTAGGGTCGCTAAAAGCACCATTCCATACTTTATTTATAAGTGTAGACATCGCCACTTTTTGTCGAGTTAATTAAATTTTTGTTTATGTGAACCTTTACACTTTCGCTTATTTAAACATCTAATACAATCAATTAACCACTTTCGATTATTCTAACGGAACAACCATACATCCCACCGCATCGTTCTTTTGAATCCAACGATCCTATGGGCTTCCACGCACTAACACCTAACGTATTTTCCTACTATTTGTTAAACAAAAACTACCGGTATCGCCATTGTGGACGTAAACAGATGTTTGTGGATGTGTACGAGTTCATTACATAACTTAATTAGTCTAAGCTATTTTATTTAGTCCGCGAAAACTACTATTTTCTAATTAAATTAATAATCGCCTTTATAGGTTTAACATTTCTACCATTTCCCAATGACTGGTGCTACGTACATGGAAACTTTAATTTTTAGAGTAATCTTGTCATCGGTCACTGCTGGTGGTTCATGGTCCCTTTTGGTCATATGCTCATTAGGTCATGTAGACCTCGTTTTATAACTCATTCGTGAGACCTTTAATCTTTTAATCGTATCTTTCTCGCCTCAATACAGTAGGACTTAACATTACTACCAACAAATTCACATACTATCCCGGATATATGTCGATAGCATCCCTGTCAACTTTGTTCGACAAGTTAATTAGTATTTATTATCAGTCTTCGCAATTATAAGTAATCATTCTTGTAGAATACATAGCAACAATTTTTCGTATTCAATTTAGGATCCGATAGTAGCTAGAACGGTAAACATGAGCGTCTCCAAAGGTGATTAACTTTCTCAACTTATGGGAATAAAGTGAAACCGACAAATGAGCGATTTGATTAACTCCATTTTAAAAATATTGTTGCAACAATAATCTGGTACAGATATTGGTAATATTTGTTAAACCCGGCGACAGATGCCACTGGTGGATAACACGTATACTCTGTCAACCAGGATAGAAGCAGGAAATGTTGGAAGGTGGGCGAAGAACTTAAAACATTAGGAATCTAAAACAAAAGATGTTTACCAAAAAAAAATTTGTCATTTAAATCTTTACGAAGAAGTTCACGATTTGTTGTACTATAGGAATGATGTACCTTTTGTCATCTTCCCTCGATAAACTAATTTTATTAATAAGCTGCGTATACAAATCGTATTCTTTACTCCGGATACATACGCAGGCAAGTACTCGATACCATCAAATAAAGAATTGGATGCTTGGTGACTGTTAACATCCGCTTCCTCTCGTGTAGCACTACAAACATAACTTCCAGGAGATACAGAACAGGTATATTGTACACGTAAACTGCTGCATTGACCTTTACTCTGTGCAGACTGCTATTTCGGGTAACGTCACAGCCTTTTATAAATAAAGAACAATGTTATATACTATTATAAAATGTTTATTCTGACATTATACATAACAAATTTAAAAATATTTTAATCCAAGCATGGGGTCATTTAAACTTAATTTTAATACAAAGTTATACACAGAAGACAGTCCTTTCTTTATGATTCATTGTTTGGAGTGGTTTAATTTTATCTAATTTATACAGCTTAAAATTTAAATCGATCGGAAGTCTCTATCTCCTTATTCTTCCTAATAGGTTGCCACATAAAGACCGTCTAGGTTTTCGAATTGCAAAATGTGAAGCATGGACTCTATATTTAAAGTCTTTAGTTTAATAACCAGATCCAGTACGTTCGTTGGTAATTCTAAAGAATTTGACGAGCTTTTAATAGCTTGTCCACTATATCCTGCATACGGTAATTGTTAGCTTGATTGCTTCTTCTTGTGGTATTGAAATCCTTATTCTCCCACAACTGTTGCGTAGTTGCATGTCCACCACTTTTGGGAATATATGGTTGTTATAGGTTGTAAACCCTCGGTATTAAATGATTCAAAGGCTATCTACTAGGTAAATATACAATGTTTAGCGGAACACATAGCGTGTGGATACGCCAAGGTTACGAATACCCCATTCTAGTCCGGTTTGTTATCTGCAATTTTGATAAATTGGTTTGTAGAATAACCTTTTAAAAGGAAACCCCATTAGTACCATCCTTATACGCAGAACGTGAAGGAAAAAAACTGTCTTTCTTAGAACCGCAAATGCAAAAGCAATACAACCCAGATGGATAACTCAGACAATCGGTACATAAAATAATGTTTAACAAAAACATTTATCTAAGAAGATGTGATAAAACATCTTTGTATTGATCCGTATTGGACTCGCAGTGATCTCCATGTTGTCAATTTTCGCATTTTGCATCCATTTCCTAAATTCCAGTTGTCTTGTCGTTCACTTAAAAGTATGGTATACATAATGGGGCAATATTACCTTTAGCGTAAAAGGATTGAGTTTACTAAAATATTTACGCGTTGTCGTACAACCTGGACGAATGCGGGTTTCTATTGGCGTACAACCCCAAGGGTTCCGTAAACATTGTTATATTTACCTAGTAAAAAACCTTTCGGATCATTTAAAACCGAGGGTCTTACAACCTATAACAACCATATATTCCCAAAAGTGGTGGACATGCAACTACGCAACAGTCTGTGGGAGAATAAGGATTTCCTCCAATACCGACAAGAAGAAGTCAATCAAGCTAACAAGATACGTATGCAGGATATAGTGGGAAAGCTGCGATTAAAAGATTGTCACAAGCTGCAAGAATTACACGAAGGAATGGATCTGGTTGTCGATTGAATCAAAGACTTTAAATATAGAGACAAGCTTCGGTACATTTTACAATTCGAAAACCTAGACGGTCTTTATGTATCAAACTATTGGCTAGAAAAGGAGATAGAGGACTTGGGTATCGATTTAAATTTTAAGCTGCGAATAAAATTAGATAAAATTAAAGCCACCCAAACAAACATAAAGAAAGGACTGTCTTCTGTGTATAACTTTGTATTAAAATTAAGTTTAAATGACCCCATGCTTGGCATTAAATATTTTTAAATTTGTTATGTATAATGTCAGAATAAACATTTTATAATAGTATATAACATTGTTCTTTATTTATAAAAGGCTGTGACGTTACCCGAAATAGCAGTCGCACAGAGAGGGTGCGGCGCATGGGCAGTGGCGCAGGGGCGCATGGTGGCATGCGCAGTGTATGTGTTGGCGTACACGAGGGAAGCGGATGTTAACAGTCACCAAGCATCCAATTCTTTATTTGGATGGTATCGAGTACTTGCCTGCGTATGTATCCGGAGTAAAAGAATACGATTTGCATACGCAGCTTATTAATAAAATTAGTTTATCGAGGGAAGATGACAAAAGGTACATCATTCCTAATAGTACAACAATCTACGCATGGGGGCGTAAAGATATAAGATAGTTGTTTATATTTGTATATATTAGTTTTAAATTCCATAATTTTAAGTTCTTCGCCCACCTTCCAAATCCTTTCCTGCTTCTATCCTGGTTGACAGAGTATACGTGTTATCTCCACGTGGTATTCGCGGGACACGGAGGTTTTAGATTTCTCGGGAGATGGGTGGCTAAAGCATATGTCTCTGTAGCAAAAAGGGTTTTAAAGATGGAGTTAAATAAAGATGGGCAAAAATTAGTCTTTAGAAGGCATAACTTTGTATGGGTGGAGCTATTTAAAATCTGTTTACAGATTTGGGGTCCCTAGAAAATTTAATATTAGTTGAACCTAGCAAAATATATTTATCTTAAAAGAGTGACTACCCGTTATAAAATACATATAACACTTGTCGTAAAAGTTGTAGGAAAATTAAAGACGTATTTAATGGGGGTCTATATTAGAATTTGTTGGTAGTAATTAAGTCCTACTGTATTGTAGGCGAGAAAGATACGATTAAAAAGATAAAGGTCTCACGAGGTGTTATAAAACCGAGGGTCTTACAACCTATAACGAGCATATCTCAAAAGGGGTAGGAGCAACTACGCAGCAGTGCTGGAGAATAGAATTCTCTAATAGAAATTAAAGTTTCCATGACGTAGCACCAGTCATTGGGAAATGGTAGAAATGTTAAACCTTAAAGGGTTATTAGTGTGTTAGAAAATAGTAGTTTTCGGACTAAATAAAATAGCTTAGACTAATTAATGTATATGGTTACATACTCGTACACATCCACAAACATCTGTTTACGTCCACAATGGCGATACCGGTAGTTTTTGTTTAACAAATAGTAGGAAAATACGTTAGGTGTTAGTGCGGAAGCCCATAGGATCGTTGGATTCAAAAGAACGATGCGGTGGGATGTATGGTTGTCTCCGTTAGAATAATCGAAAGTGGTTAATTGATTGTATTAGATGTTTAAATAAGCGAAAGTGTAAAGGTCTACATAAACAAAAATTTAATTAACCGACAAAAAGTGCGCGATGTCCTACACTTATAAATAAAGTATGGAATGGTGCTTTTAGCGACCCTAGCAGTAAAAAGGGCGACTGACTTTTCCAAGCAACTACAAGAATAGCAGTAGCGCAGAGAAGGGGTATGCATGTATTATACAGTTGCTGAAAATATGTTAGTTTACGCGTAGCTCGGATGTGTAATTGATCACGACTTAAAGATCCTCGGAGGTTTAAAATTCAGCCCATTGTCGTTCGAAAATGTTTGGAAATTATCAAAACGGTAGCGGGTGGAAGTTTAATGGATGATTGACCGAGTTTTTCTACCTTTACGAGGGAATTGGAAGTTGACAGACATCGAGCATCTAATTTCTATTTGGAGGATATCGAGTACTTACCGGTTCTAGAAATCAATACGTGCGGCCGACCGCTATGCGAAAGTGTAAAAGCCTACAGAAGCAAAATTTAATTATCAGACGAAAAGTGGCGATGTGCTATAGAAAGTATAAAAATGGTGCTTTGCATCGCTCCTAACAGTAAAAGGAGAGTGACTTTTTCTAGCAATTACAAGAATAGCAGTAGCGCGGCGAAGGGTATGCATGTATTATACAGCGCATTGTTGCTCTAAAATATGTTAGTTTACGAGAAGCTCGAACGTGCACAAATTAAATTTCAATCTATAATTAACCACGGTCGTAAAATAGGAAATTAATGGGTAATTTAATACCGTTACATATACTTTCGCTTGGTGATTCATTTGGAAAATATTCAAGCCCCCATTTCCTAAAATATGACGTAGAAGTTATTTAAAATTAAATTGTTGTAAGTATCCTGTAGACAACAAGTTGGTATTTTCTTAGTAATGGTTTAAAGTGTTTTTGGTTATAGTAGCATTGCATCTTCTACAGCACGACTTGCACACAATTTGTGTGCGTGTGCTACCACCCTTTGGATTTTTAATATGCATGCGATCCGTATAACATGGAAGACGTTTTCCGGTGTTTCTACTAACGGCATTCACACCATCGACGAAGCGAAGCAGGTGCATGCATTAGCGCTAAATGTATTGGACGAGCAGCAAGGAATATGACATCATTTAGTTCCCCGCCGAATCCTCAACATCGTTCGGTCGTCTTCGGAAACCTTCGGTATGCATTCTATAAGGAACATAAATCAGGTATGCTCGAGTAAAGCTTTTTAGTTAGCTAGATTACAAGTTTAACCAAAGTGCTATAGTGCGGTTTTGTTTTGTACTAAAATGGTACCTGCAAACGTTTATAAGTGCAACCTTGCGGTGCTTCCTATACCTGGAAAATGCTCTCATACGGCACCAGAACAAATGTCGTAGTGTAACATCGCCCAGGTTAAGCCGTCCGCAGCAAAGTACTTAAACTGTGGGACTTGCGGTTTCGCTTTACGAGAATGGACAACTTACTGCGACACAAGGAAAACAGCACGGTATGTCATTAAGCCTTAAACGTTCAGCTCCGCCAGCTGTTAAAGGACTTGTACGAAACAACCACGAATTATGTGTAAAGTATGCGATTTCGAAATGGAAAAGAATACATATACCGCACATTTAAGGAGCAACAAACATAAAATGCATCAGTTACCGCTACTAGCGACGATGGTGTAGAAATGATTAGCACAGCGTTTAACAACTGTATGGCTAGCTATCGCATAAATAACGCCAGCGTCGACAATGGAGTGTCCGAGTTCTTTGGAAGCAGAAGGAACGATTTATTCGATTACTTAATAAAAAAGAATACAACATATAATCCGGAAAATACGTACGAAGTCTTAAACATCATTCCTAATAGCACAGCAACCTAATTAAGGTAGGTCAGTAAGCAATATTTAATTGCTGTTAATTGATTTGTATTTAGCGTACTTTCCTATTTAAAACCCATTACATTGAATGTGTTTACCTCCACGTGATGTCGCTGGACGGTAAAACATATTGTTAGATTAACGATAATATGTCTTATTAACCGAAAACACGTCTCCTTTTTTACATTAATCTCTTTTATTACAGGTCTATTTAAACAACACATTAATTTCCTTTTGTTACAGGTTAAACTTTCGGCTACGCACAGGAAATAATGTTATACTTTGTAAAATTGCATTCTATAAGTTTATTAAACTGTAAGTTGGATAAATAAATTATTAAAATTTTGTGTTCTTAATTTTGTGTTACTACCTCTAACTGTTTGGTTAAAGCATATGTCTTGGGTAGCGAAAAGGTTTTAAAAATGGAGTTAAATATATACGAGCAAAATTTTTTAAAGAGGTTTGAGAGCTTAAAGTATAATTTTGCAGGGCGTTGTCCGATTTTAAATCTGTTTAGAGATTCGGATTCTACATAAAATTCTAAGCTAATTTAATGTATCGCATGTATAAAAAATGTTTAAGGACGGTCGGAAATCGCAACTGGTAAGAAATCTTAAAATCAGGGTAGCTCTCTGGGGATGATGCAATCTAAAAATTCTTAGAGATTCGGGTAGCTGAGAAAATTCTAATATTGATTAATACCAAACAAGATAGGTTTATCTCGAAAGATGCAATGGATAGACGAAGAAAACTATTTGTTAGGTTTGCTTATAAAGCAAAGAGCAAAATTTAGAAGATCAGGACTTTAAAGGGTATAACTTTGCAGGGCATGGTCCGATTTCAAATCTGTTTACAGATTTGAATTCTGTAAAATTTTAGACTAACAAGATGTATCGCATGTATAAAAAATTTATAAGAACGCTCAAAAGTCGCTACAGGTAAGAAATCTTAAAATGAGGGTAGCTCCTTGGGGATGATGCAATCTGAAAATTCCTAGAGATTCAGGTAGCTGAGAAAATTCTAATATTAATTGATACCAAACAAGATAGGTTTATCTCGTGGGTGGAAATGTGGAGAAAGATTTATCTCGCGGGTGGAAAGAATGCGGGTGTGATGTAATCAAAATGGTTGGGGTAAAAAATTCCACAAGGAGGAGATTCATCTCCACAGGGAGAGAGCAGGTGGAGATTCTTAAAAAATAAGACTTTATAGTGCGAATTTACATGTAAATTTGGTCCAGATGTGTGTGGAAATGTGGATGCTGGTGGAAATGTGGGGGTGATTACTCCATAAATACACTACTTAGTATCCAAATTGGACTCGTAGATGACATACGCTTCATGCGCTGTGTCAGTCAGGGATGCTTGTGAGTAGTTAGGATTGCTTGTAGTTGTATAGGCAAGCGGCTTAAACGGTGTATCTGGCACGTGTTTCGGTGAGCTGATGTAGGCCCTCAAAAATTGTGAGGGATTTGTGTTGCCGTTTTGTGTTCCAACAGCTTTAGAGTTCGTGGTTCTTGCGATCGGCTTAGCCGCTTAATTAATTCGGCTTTGATTTAGTGTATTTGTCGGTCTCGAATAGTTTAGTTGTTACGTTAATTGGAGGCAGCCACGTTGGACGCCAAATTTCTGCTACGTTGGCTCGTAGCCGTGCGTAACCCAAAGAAATGACCGGGCTCAATCGGAGATTGGAGGGGGGGGGGTGTAGAAAGCAGACTAACATACAATGTACGAGGCTGTAAGGAGTTAGTAACAATACCTGCAATAAAAAGAAATTTGAATAGCAAACCTGCAATAAAAAAAATTAGTCCTGCAAACCTGAAATAAAGAAAAAGCATAGCATGCTGATCGAGCATAGATTGTTCAGTACTTTGTAGAATGTAAAAAAAAACTGTTTGGATAATCTATATACTATAACAACGGTAGAAGCAGTACAAAAATTTTTAGTACAAAGTGAGGTAATATTGGGGAGTAGCAGAAACGTTTCCTCACACACCAATTAAACATAGATCAAACAAACTTATAACAAAAGATAAATAGGTAGACACAATTGATATGAGTAGTCCAGTATTGTCGATTTTTCTTTTTTTTTTTTAAATAGCATGTACTTCTATTGTAAAAGGTATCCAAACGACAAAGAATATTACAAAACAAACGGATAGATATTTACAGTAATAACAAGTATGAAATAGTTCAACTTACACAACCAGGAGCACCGGAAGAGTTTCTATAGAATTGGACTAATGCGGCTACTGATAGCCTTGCAGTTGGAGTTGGTGGAGTGTGGGGTGTCCATGGTGCCATCCCATTATCAACTTGAAACTTGACACTACTATCAACTGCAGATTGTTCTTTTACTTTCTGTAACTGATCGAAAGCCTCCTGATAGCTTGGTAAGCCGGATGCACTAGTGTAGCTTGGCAAAGATTCACAGTCTATTCGCGGGGGTGGAATTTGTGGTACAACAGACAGGAACACATGCAACACACGCAACTAAGAACAATTAAAGTTAGTATAATTCCGATCCAAACATCCGCCAAGAATTTTTCGTGTTGCGGATCTGCTTCAGCAGAAAGAACTTCGTCAACTTCTGAAGCTAATTTCAGTTGGTAAAGGGCATTGTTTGAATACGGTGAAACATTTAAAAGCACGATCACTCTCACAATCTCGTCTTTAAAAAAAAATGTACGTTCATATTTTATTTACTTATTAAATGCAAGGTAAATTTAACATATCATTAATACGGAATGAGTTAAACACTTCTGCAATTTCATTTTGCAAATGTTTTAGGGAGTTTAAAACCTGACTAAAATGGCTCCTTTAAAAATTCTGTACAAGTTTATTGCACTTACCCTGATAAAAAAGGCGAACCACTACACTAGATCGCACACACATTAATCCTAAGAAGAATCGGTCAAGTTTAGCAAGCAAGTTCTACAACTTTTATTTCAAAAGAAACTCAACTAAAAACACAATTAATAAAGCACGTGCAAACACTAAGCAAGTCCGTCAAATGCTCCGCACAACACGCGTGCAGGTCGAGTCCAACAAGTTCTACCACTTTTATTTCCAACAGAAAATCAACAAAAAAAACAATTAGTAAAGCAACGCGTATCACTAAAACCGTCCGTCGATTTTCCGTAAACAAGCACGTGCGGTCGAGTAAAACACGTTCGCCTATAAAGCATCTTTCCTTCAATGTAATCAGAACTACACTCCCTACAGTTAATATACAACTTTTATTTCACAAGAAAAACAACTAAAATCGTGTCGTGCTTGTTCATGAACAATTCGAAAATTCATACCGCATTAATTCTCACTATTTTCAAAGCAAACAGGAAACAGTATTTTTAACGTAATTAATATATAGGAACAAAGAA
Organism: Platerodrilus igneus; assembly: GCA_036346225.1. Classification (NCBI taxonomy): domain Eukaryota; kingdom Metazoa; phylum Arthropoda; class Insecta; order Coleoptera; family Lycidae; genus Platerodrilus; species Platerodrilus igneus. Next base: position 3,489,175 of record JARFIW010001004.1, read on the forward strand.
CAAAACTACAACTCCTCTCTAATCTGTTTATATTAACTCGTTGCTATTACAACCTCTTATCGACTATTATCTCGAGTTCGATAATAACATAAGGAACAAAATTTATACGAGGGGCAAGCCAAGAACGATGCAATTTATAATTAATTACAAGCGGTTTATAATTTTCAATAAGTTGGAAAGTAATTTACGAATAATCCTATTTAAAATTCGTTCCTTGCAATTTATTTATTAATTGAAAATCAAACTTCAATTTATCTATCTTTAAATTACTACACACGAGTTAAATTGCATACAAATCTGAAAACTATTCGAAAGTATTTACTTTATACAAACAGCGATCCACTCATTATAATACGACGCATTCGCCCAAGGAGTTAATAAATATAAAATATAAAAATAGTAATTACGAATTGGGTAGTGTAAAATGTTAAACCATTAAAAATGCACGTTACAGATTCCACCCTAGCAAAATAAAGACGTCGGGGTAAAAGAAAAAAACGACAGACAAGGAACCAAACAAAAACATTATCCGGTTCGAAGGACCAATACCAGTATAAGAAAGGAACATTTTTCTAAAAGAAGACAAAGTCATCTATCGTAACCAACAACGACAGAATAGGTAAAGAAAGTATTAAGTAAACACCCAATGAGGATTAAAGGTCTTAGCTACTTTCAAAGACGTCAAAAGACGGATGTCCCCAAAAGGGACATTTCTGTTTTCCACCTCAAAGAAAAGTTTTGGTTTCCCGCGGAGAAACCAAGAGAAAGGAAAAAAAACGAGGAAGAGAACTCGTAGCAAAACTGTCACCCTCAAGTGTGCAGCAAAGAAAGAACCAAGACAAAGCAAAGGACAAAGGCGAGCTAGTACACAATCTAGAATACTTCCAACTGAGGTAACATAGATTCGTATGAAACGATTACTCAAGCAAAGTATGGCTAACAGACCTACAGAAGCGACCAAGTCGAAATACCTAAAGAAAAAGAAAATAGATCTGAAGCCTACCTCAAGGAATGGATGTAGCAAGCGACTATAATAGTCAAATAGTGAACAAATGGTGGAACTAGCCAGAGTAAAAAGTCACGGGATGGGCTAGCTACAAAAAAATGAATAGGAATATGAAATGGGCGCCAGTGTTTTCGGACACAAGCTTATCAGAGAAAACACAAGACCAATAAGCCACAGAAGGAATACTTAAAAACAGACATAGTGAGAGAATAAAAATGACATAAAAAGATGCAAAGACAATTAAGATTAAGTTTAGGATTAAAATACAATAAATAGAGACAGATGAAAAATTAAGATAAAAAATGTTGTAAGAAAGAACCAAAAAAAAAATCGGGCAAGAGAAAAAAAAATCGGGCAGGAAAAAAAATTCGAGCAGGAAAAAAAATAATCGAGCAGGGGAAAAAAATCGAGCCCCACTTTTATCGGGCCCCACGTTGGGGGCCAAATTTGTTACGTTATTAGGGGCAGCCACGTTGGGCGCCAAAAATATTACGTTACGTAATACGAAGAAAATCAAAGAAATGACCGGGCTCAATCGGAGATTAGGGGGGGTTGTAGAAAGCAGACCAACATACAATGTACGCGACTGTAAGGAGTTAGTGATAATACCTGCAAGAAAAAAAAATAGTTAAGCAAACCTGAAATAAAGAAAAGAATAAGCATAGCAGCAATGATAAGTCTAAATTATTCAGTATTTTGTAGAATGTAAATAAAACTGTTTGAATATCTATATAATATAATCACGATAAAAGCATTACAAAAATTTTTATTACAAAGTGAGGTAATATTGGGCAGTAGCAGAAACGTTTTCTCGCACACCAATTAAACATAAATCAGACAAAATGTTAACAAAAGATAAATAGGTAAGACACAATTGATATGAGTAATCCAGTAGTATTGATTTTTTTTTTTTTTTTTTTTTTTCAAATAGTCTACACTTCTATTGTAAAAGGTATAAGAACGACAAAGATATGGCAAAACAACGGATAGATATTTAAAGTAATAACAAGTAGGAAATAGTTCAACTTACAAAAAGTCCTTCAGTAACGCTTCCTTGCAATTGAAGTGTGGGATTCACGATGTCCTGCACTAACGAAGCACTTCAACCTTGACTGTGAGGGTGTTGATGGAATTTCTTACACTTTACACTAATCACACCTACGTATTTCACTGGTGTTAGCAGCAGACATTATCATGCTGATGGAACTATGTAGCATTGATAAATTTCTTGTTAATTCTATTTCCTGAGACAATAATTTCGAAATATTTTGTAACATAAATCGTAAAAAATTGTAATAAAAATTTAGAATCACGGGCTTGCAAGGCACGATGTAATGCATTAAACTATCAGTAATGTGAGGTGTTTTATTTGCTACCTATGGTAACAAAGAAAATCTAATGCTTTTGAATAACGAAATTTGCGCAAACAATGATCTATTTTAGATTCTTTGGGGTTAGAAAATTCAGAAACTACAGTATTAACTGTCTTTACATGTGAATGAGATACATGTTTATAAGAAGCAACCTTTTTTTTCAGATTTTTTGGAAATCTGATCTTCACGTCGACTAATGCAAACCAGCCCATCTACTAAACCTGCTACAACTGCATCTTAATTTTTTTTAGAAACACTCAAGCTTAAAACTGTATTTAGATAATCCAAAGTATGCACTACTCTGATAAAAAAAGGGACCACGAAACTAGATCGCACACACAGTTCAAATATAAAAAGACAAATCAACTAAAAAAACACAATCAATAAAGCACGTGCAAACACTAAGCAAGTCCGTCAAATGCTCCGTAAAACACGCGTGCAGGTCGAGTTTAACAAGTTCTACCACTTTTATTTCCAACAGAAACTCAACAAAAAAACAATTAGTAAAGCAACGCGTATCACTAAAACCGTCCGTCGATTTTCCGTAAACAATCACGTGCGGTCGAGTAAAACACGTTCGCCTATAAAGCATCTTTCCTTCAATGTAATCAGAACTACACTCCCTACAGTTAATATACAACTTTTATTTCACAAGAAAAACAACTAAAATCGTGTCGTGCTTGTTCATGAACAATTCGAAAATTCATACCGCATTAATTCTCACTATTTTCAAAGCAAACAGGAAACAGTATTTTTAACGTAATTAATATATAGGAACAAAGAACAAAACTACAACTCCTCTCTAATCTGTTTATATTAACTCGTTGCTATTACAACCTCTTATTGACTATTATCTCGAGTTCGATAATAACATAAGGAACAAAATTTATACGAGCGGCAAGCCAAGAACGATGCAATTTATAATTAATTACAAGCGGTTTATAATTTTCAATAAGTTGGAAAGTAATTTACGAATAATCCTATTTAAAATTCGTTCCTTGCAATTTATTCATTAATTGAAAATCAGACTTCAATTTATCTATCTTTAAATTACTACACACGAGTTAAATTGCATACAAATCTGAAAACTATTCGAAAGTATTTACTTTATACAAACAGCGATCCACTCATTATAATACGACGCATTCGCCCAAGGAGTTAATAAATATAAAATATAGAAATAGTAGTTACGAATTGGGTAGTGTAAAATGTTAAACCATTAAAAATGCACGTTACATAGTTGTGACGTCCCGAACCTTTCCTGCGACTTTTGATTCTAGGTTAAATATTATGTACGTGTATTTTGTAGCGTCTGGTGCAATACTACTAATTTCGAAGCTGTGTTGGAAAAACCGTAATTCTGGACGAAGACCTGGGTTCAGTATCATGTAGGTAAAGATGTCCATAGTTGTAAATATGTAACTTTGGCCCAGATTACAGTGAATGCAATGCAACACCTCATGACGGTCATTACAGTCGGATATCCGTAGTTTCGATGGCTGGCGGTTGATGGGCTGACGCTGACGTACGACAGCTTCTTTGATTGGTAGAAATTGAGGCGGGCTGATAGCAGAATGTACCCAATTCTAGAGTGCTTGTTGGTTTCACATGCTCTAAAAGATGATCTTGATGATTCTGACTTTAGTGTTGTGGCGTGATTCTCTCCGCAGCGCTGTGAGTTCACTTCATATTATCCCATTAGATTTGTTTGTGATAATGAGATAATCTAAAGGAAAACCTTAGTGCACGAGGATCTTGGTGACTTCCGTCTTGCATTTTTCTTAAGTATCCTCCAAGACGTTAGTGGATTTCTAACAAGAGAACAAAAAAAGTGACTTGCTCTATTGTTCGGAGTTCCTTTTATATCGAGGTTTGTTTATATTCTATGTTTGGACGGTTCTGTTTGTATTTCGGGTGGTGTTGGATGAGTCCATTGTTGATCGAGGGGTGTTATATTCGTGCATATTACTTATTTGAACGTCACGCGCTTATTGGTCGCTTAGTTAGGAGTGGGGTTGGTTGCAATCTCCTACAATATAAACAAAGTAACTTGTTATCGTTTGAGTGGGCGGCGTCTGAAAATATGTAGGCTTGGCTTGATTATTTGTTTAATATGTATAAACAAAATAATTATAAAGTTCATAAATATATACAAATGAAAGGTAAATAGTTAAAAATAAATGATTTCTACAGTTTTAAGCAGTTCGGAAGCCTTCAGTAATCTTGGGAACTGTTCGGAAGGCTTCGTGGTTGCTCGTAGCACCAAGTAAGAACTAAAACACTTATTGAATGAATATATATATATATATATATATATATATATATATACAGTTTAAAAAGATTTAAAGTCTTCGGCAGTCTTCGGAGCTTTTGGAAGGCTTCGAAATGGGCTTGTGAGGTCGAGTAAGAACTTGAATAACCATAGTTAGAAAATATTTACAGTTTTAGGAGGTTCAGACGTTTTCGGCTGTCTTCGGAACTCTTCGGAAGGTTTCGCGTTTTACTTGTGAGACATTATAATTTGAATAAGGGCCGCTATACTTGCGGCCATGTCCCCAATGCTCCACGCGGAGGTACTACATTACGTTTAAACGCGAAAATAATCGTGCTTCTAATTAATTCTAACTTCATAGTTAATCCACCCTAAACAAAAAACTAAATAAAAATCTAAGAAACCTAAAAATCTAACAAACCTAACAAGAACTAACAATATAACAAACATAAATATCTGACAAACTGAAACAAAAACTAAAAATAAAAACTAAAAACAGGGTTGTAAATAATGGTATCCCTAGCGCTGACTTTGGAGTGTACCCGATCAACAAGCCACAAGCAAAAATGAGAGGGGGAGGGATCCGTAATACCGGATAGCAGACGCCAGCTCTGCTTACCAGTGCGACCTGAAGGGTTGTCTTAAAACTATCCAAATCTAGCTAACTAATTTAAATCCATCCCTAGCTTTCCCTATCATTCCATAACTGATTTATATTATGATTGCAATCTTCACTATTCTACTCTTCCTTCCCAAATATATACTGCAACCAAAATGGCGACAGAACGTCAAACAAAACAAATATGCCACAAAATACTACAATACATGCTAATAAATATAAAGTGTAAATATAAAATATAAATAAATATAATTATATAAATATATAAATAAATGTCTAATAAGCGTTAAGCATATAGCAGTGCACAAAATAGCAAAAGCATCACCCTATTTGTCGGCTAGCGCCATTACACACAAAACGTGCTTGTTAAATTATTTCAAAAACTACTAATTAATGTAAATCAATGCTTGTGCGAGTACAGCCGTCACAATTTAAGTCTTACCTCGATAATAAAATTCTTCAGCATCCGAAGATCTGGTCGTCTGCCTACATCTAACTGTAACTTACTTCTAAGGGGAAGATGGGGTGCACTGCTAAAGTCCTGGTGGGTATGCACTAAATGTTCTTGGGGGAGGGGTTCACAATCACTATCACTATCACTTCACTTTCAAGTCCTGGGGGATGCGCGGTTTCACTCTATTTTATTATCTTTGTTTATTTTATTAATTTAATTAATGAGGATTTCTGATTTATTTGTTATTGTTTATTTGTTATTATTTATTCCCGATTTTCCGCACATAATTATGAAGATAGGCAGTGATTGTATTAATGGTGTGGGGGTTTCTCGTGCATATTGGACGTTTGGGTATAATTATCATGTTATTTTATTATTATTATTTTTTTTAATATCAGGTTTTGGTTATATCTATGCTCGTATCCTTACTCATGCTAAGTCAATTTTCCAATCCTCCCACCAACCCCACCGAATTTTACACGCTGTTGTCATTGTCTAGTCTCGCGACCCTTCCCGCGAATTCTTTTAAGGCTGTCCAGAACGCCTTCTGGCTAACCACTTCCCCGACTTCCTCTAGGCTCTTTGGCCATGCCAGACCTAGGATAGCTAGTTTGCTATCAGCCAAACCCTCGATTTCCCGCCTCGATCGGGCAGTCGAAGAGCACGTGCTCTGCGCTTTCCGCGCCCTCACCGCATTCGCAGCGGTCGCTGTTGGTTAGACCGAACCTTTGTAAATACGCCTTCAGGGCGCCGTGCCCTGTTATCAACTGCACCATTTTGTGATCGAGCTTAACCTCGATCCTACCTCTAGCTTCTATGCTCGGTATGAATTTGTGGGTCAACCTACCCAATGCAGCGTTGTTCCACCTCTCTTCCCATTGTCGAATTGATTTTTCGCGCAGCTTTCTTTTAATTAAAGACCTCGGTATCGACGTATGTGATATCCGAAAGTCGCCCGTTGCGGCCTCTTTAGCTAATTCGTCAGCCCTATCATTTCGTACGTTGCCATCGTGCGACCTAACCCAACAGAACTTTAAACGTCGAAACTCGAGCGCTGTAAGCGCTATTCTCCAGACGTCCGCCTGGAGGTCTGTCGAGGTGTTCATGTTAGTTAATGCGGTCAGCGCTGATTTACTGTCGCTGATTATATAATAATCGTCTCTGCCCGTGTGATTTATTACGTAATCGATAGCCCCTCGTATGGCTACCAGTTCGCACTGGAAGATAGTGCTCCAGTTCGCGAGTTTGGTTTGAAACCGGAACACCTCCCTTTCCTGCTTAAACACGACAAACGCGGCGCCTGCTTGCCCGTCATTCATACGTGAACCGTCCGTGTAAATTCTGATACCCGTCGCATCCCGATCACCTTTGACAAACTCGATTCCTCTAATATCGGCTGAGTGCCCCAACTTTGATACAACGATCTTTCTTGCCACGTCCCTATTACCAAGATTAATATCTTCGATAATTTCGCGCTCTTTCCCTATATCTATAAGTCTCCTATCTCTAATCTCCCTAACGATATATTCGATAGGGAGAGTCCTACTGATCACCAGGACCGCCTCCGTGGAGGTGGTCCTGTATGCCCTCGCCGCCTTTACTGCGGTTATACGTTGTACGCTCGTTAATTGTCGCATCTCCCGGACTTTACAACCTTCCGCCCATACGGATGCTGCGTACAGCATTGCCGGTTCAATTGCTCCGGCATAGACCGTCCTCAGCGATTCGCCTCGGAAACCCCAGTTTATTTTCGCCGCCGCCATCATTTTATTTGGTATTTCTCCGCCCTTACTTTTTACATACTGTACGTGCGCTTTCCAATTTAATTTATCGTCTGTTTTAACGCCGAGGTACGTGATGGCTTCTTTGAACGGGATTTTCTCCCCCCCTAGCTCTAGCCTTGGGGGTCGTTGTCCCGATTTCGTCCTGAAATAAAGCGCCTCCGATTTAGATGTATTGAATTGTAATTTTACTTTCCGCGACCATTCGTACAATTTATTTAGCGCCTCGTTTGGTTTGGTTCGCGTGTCCATTAATAATCGCGATCTGATAATTAAAAGCGTGTCATCCGCAAATCCAACGATTGAGCATCCTGCGGGCAATTTGACCCTAAAGATGCTTTCATACAACAACTTCCAAAATGTGGGACCAGAGCAAGACCCCTGCGGGCATCCTCTTTCCACCTCGCGCGACGAAACTTCACCCGGAATTTCAACCTGTGCCAGTCGCCCCGAGAAATAACTCTTTACTAAAGACATCAAGTTCCGCGGACAACCCCTACGTTCTAACTCGCATACGATTAATGGCCACCAGGCAGCATCAAATGCTCCTGAAATGTCCAAAGCAACAACAACACAGTGCTCTTTAGCATCTCTTGCCTGTTTAATTTCCCCGACAACAAACTCCAACGCGTCGATAGTCGACTTGCCCTCCACGAAACCGAACTGTCGGTTATTAAAACCGCCGCTGTCTCGCACTAAGTGCTCAACTCGCGTAGTCATGACGCGATCTAAAGCTTTCCCCTACTTGTGAGACAGCGTCAGAGTGTAAAGAATTATGGTATGGACGTATGTACAGCTTAGAGTAGTTTGGAAGTCTTCGGTGATCTTAGGTCTCGTCGAGTGCGTCGCCGTTGAACTCTACGGGGATATTGTCCTGGAGGTAGAATTGACAGACACAATCGGTGTCGTCGCAATAAACAACTTCTCGACGTAGTATATTAACTATTTATTGATGAACTACACTGGCGTGCTCCAGGTACGATGGCGGACAGAGTCAATCTCGGAGAAAAAACAGACTATGGGGAGCACCGCTCGCTGAAGTTTTAGCAGGTTAGGGAGAGCGCTGCTCGTTGAAGTGTTGGCAGGGTATGGTGAGCACTGCCAGTTTATTCTTTACGCTATGGGGAATGTCTTTTGAAGAACTTGTAATTGTATTTATACACTTCCATTTCCTACGCTGTCTGTGTTGAAGAAAGTTAATGATATCTTAAACCAATGAAAATGTGTTCATCAATTTTCGAGTGTAAAAGAATGTCCAACTTTTGTTTGGCCAATGAGTATACTGATCTCTGGGTAGCACAAAAATGAGTTGGAAATTCTCGCGATTCTCTAGTTTCTTCTGTGTTCGGCATGTGCATTTTGATATAGTCAACAAACTTGACTTTTATGAATAATTCTACAGTGATCAGTAATGTTACAGTTAACTACGCTGGCTTCGAGTGAAATGCAATATCTGGAAACACCCTTTCTTATGCAATTTCATGTATTTTGATTATTTAATGGCCGAGTATAAAATTGATGAAATCTTTCTATGCAAGCTTGCGAATGGTATTACATGAAGATTATTATACGCTTGGAAAAATATATAACATTTTGACAACCCCTTCCCGCTTTTAAAATATTTTGTTTTAATAAAACGGCAGAATGGCAGTCAACATCGGCTTAATTGTGCAGAAGCTAGATGCGACATTTTGCGCTTCAGAATAATGGCGCTATTCTACCTGTGAAGCTTAGATTAATTCAACTAGTTTAATATCATAACAGTTTGAATCACTACTATTCAAAAAATTAGAAACCTTGATCGAATTCATCAAAATCTGTACAACAGCATATCATCTGCATTACCTACCTTTAATCCTACTTACAATCAGGAATATCTGTAAGAAATAACTAAACGCTACAGCTACAGAGCTTGCATTTGGCGAAACGCTACGCCTATATGAAAAATTCCTCACAAATTCAAGATAGCTAACGAAAGAAACACATCCTGAAACCTTTTCAAACCAGCTAGGTTGCCACTTTTAACAACTACAACCAGTCCAAGAAACTAAAAAAACAAACGTTCATATTCTAAGAATTAAAAAATTTAAGCCACCTCTTTCTACATAGCGGAGGCAATAAAAATGCTTTACAAAACATATACTTTTAACCATACAAAGTAATTCACATAGACGACAAATTGTCATCATTGACAAACAGGACAAGAAAACTAGTGTTTCAATCGACAGAGTCAAACCAGCATACATGGAGAAAGAACCCTCAGAAATAGTCAACACGAGTCAAGAAAAGCAAAGTTATACTCCAACGATAATTACAAAAAGCGGTAGAAGAGTACACTTTCTAATTAAAAAAGCTTTTTATCGTAACTAACGTTGCTACCACCCTGTATCGAAAAACTATTACTAAACTCAATACTCCTTAAGCAAGACTAAATATAATTTCTTACAGATAAACGAAAATTGAATTTAATTAAATTATTTCACAGCCGCCACTGTTGATTGTTAAAAGCTAATCTATCTACATTATTACCGATTCTATCCATTGCGCAATAACTTCAACTACAAATTTAAAACACAATGGCATTGATATATTTAAACAGACGTAATCCTACAAAATTATAAACATGAATTGTTACTGAAATTTAATTTAAACTATTCGTATAGTCTACAGAAACTACTTTGGAAATTCATTGTAACTTATATACCTTGTTTAAATAAACAAATAATCACCATCACCGTCTTGTATGAGGCGCCGTTTGTGTCTATAATAAATACTGAAATATATATATTTTTTCTAATATATATGTAAAATATTTTGTAATATATATTTTTTTCAAATATATAAATTTTTAAAATATATATATTTAAAATATATATATATATATATATATATATATATTTAAAAAATATATATATTTAAAATATATATATATATATATAAAGTAAAAAGGAATTATTGGCAAGTGACTCAAATTCAGCCACGAGGGCATCCTGTCGACGCGTTTCGCCCTAATTGGGGCTCATCAGGACAGGAGTAGCAAAGTTGTAAAATTTAACACAGACACCTTATGGGAAGTACAGCATCACCTAGCTCACAATTTGTGTCTTCGTGTTGTTTCACCTGACATCGCAAGTTTTAACAACAGTCGACACGGAGGAGATCCGGCTCAACTGCCTTTTTCCATAGCCAAAAGTTATATTTAATAGAAAAGTAGGTTTAATGAGTCTTAAGTTAAACAAAGTAAAAAGGAATTATATGATTCCTTTTTACTTTGTTTAATTTAAGACTCATTAAACCTACTTTTCTATTAAATATAACTTAGTACTACCATACATAGAAATACCCCACGCCAAATTCAAACTATTAATTGACACCGGATCATCAAAAACATTAATTAGCCCCAGAACCGTGAAAAAACATTATTTAGCTTATGTAGAAAGAAAACCATTTAAAATTAAAACAGCCCATCAAACAACACTACACCAATTCGTAGCTAATATACCCTTACCGAGAACATTTAATGTTAAAATGAAACATAAATTTTGTGTATTCGAATTTAACGACAAATATGACGGCTTAATCGGAATGGACCTTCTAAGAAAATTAGGAGCCAACATTGACATTAAAAATCGTTTATTAAGGACGAAATACGGAAAAATCCCCATTAAATTTCAAAACACACAAACAGAACAAAAATACACAATAGAACCCCGAACGGAAGGAAAAATAAAAATCCCAGTAAAATCTAACAAAAATTTAGGAATAATAAATCATATAACTTTTCAACAAGGAGTAGAAACCCCAACCGCTTTAGTACAAATAAAAGATAATTATGCAACCACAACGATATTAAATTCAAACGACTATCCCGTAGAATTATCATTGACAGACCCAATTAACGTAGAAGAACTAAATTTTAACGAAATGGAAATAGACGAAAATTTAGAAAACGATTACAACCCAATAGAATATGACAAAATGTTAAGAGAAAATTTAACTAACATCCGCTTTAACACCGACATCAATCAAGAAGAAGAAAGAGCAATTAAAAACTTATGTTTTGAATACCGCGACATATTCCACTGCGAAGGAATACCACTAACATTCACCAACACAGTAAAACATAATATCGAGTTAACAGACAATAAGCCAATCTTTACAAAAGCATATAGACTACCTCATGCAAGCCAAGAAGAAGCTGACAGACAAGTAGCAGACTTATTAGAACAAGACATAATCCAGCACTCCAACTCACCATGGAGCAGCCCCGTGTTAATAGTACCTAAGAAATTAGACGCAACCGGAATGAGAAAGTACAGAATGATAATAGACTATAGAAAGTTAAATGAAAAAACGGTAGATGACAAATATCCACTACCAAATATAACCGAAATTTTAGACAAATTAGGCAAATGCCAATATTTTTCAACATTAGACCTAGCATCAGGATACCATCAGGTAGAGATGGAAGAAAAGGATATATCAAAAACAGCCTTCAGCACACCTAGAGGACATTACGAGTACAAACGAATGCCATTCGGATTAAAGAACGCACCCGCTACTTTCCAGAGAGTCATGGACAATATACTACGAGGAATACACAATGAAAAATGCCTTGTATACCTTGACGACATCATAGTTTATTCCACATCATTGGTAGAACACATAGAAAGATTGAAAGAAGTATTTGAAAGACTAAGACAAGCACATTTCAAAGTACAGTTAGACAAAAGCGAAATCTTACAAAAAGAAGTATCATTTTTAGGACATGTAATAACACCCCAAGGAGTAATGCCAAATCCCGACAAAACAAATGCAGTTCTAAATTACCCATTACCAAAAACAACCAAAGAAATTAAAGGATTTCTAGGTGTTGGAGTTTCCTAAATTATTTCGTATTCGTAAAATCTTCTTTATTTTCAATAAGATTAATTACGTTCAAAAATGCTCTATTATTATTTCATTAGAGCATATCAATATTCAATTCCATTAAATAGCCTGTCCTACAGGCAGGAAGATAACCTTGAGCACGTGCAGCGCTTACCTGCCTTCGTTCTAATAAGCAAAATACGGAGTTCGTTACTAGCCTTCCCAAGTTATAGACGTATTCGCGCGGGCTGTAATTATCTTTATGCTAAACCGCTGTTCTATAAATTATTTCTAGTGTGCAAATTGTAATGAATTCGTTTCCTATCGTAATAGTTATTGATTAACTTAAATACGAGGCGATCATTATGTAGTCATTTCTATTCTCACAACACAGGTGCGTGTTTTTTCCGGATGTATGTAAATTTCTTACAATCGTCCAAACGTTATTGATCTTTCCGGTTATAATCGTAATTAATAACCATTTTCCTTAATCTGGTATCACAACAAGTTATTTCGTACTTGTGTGGTATTAATGCAATGACCCTTTCCATTGACGTATCATACAAAATACGTTAGTGAACTTGATACAATGGCATATGTACTTAAATTCATAATACTGTGATAAAAGTAGTACGTTTATACAAGTTCGAATAATTCAGAAAAATAATATACTGTAAATTGTGCTATTCGCTGTATTCTTATTGACGTTATAATATATAGGAGTGGGCGATACGGGTTTTTGCGTATCGAATATCGACACATATTATATATCGATATGTATCGATATATCGAATATCGATATATATCGATGTGTATCGGTGCGTATCGATACATATCGATACGTATCGATTCGTATCGATACGTATCGATTCGTATCGATGCGTATCGATGCGTATAGCGATTCGTATCGGAACGTTTAGATATGTAGATTAAGTATACATATCGAGACGTATCGGTACAAATCGATACGTATCGATATTCTATACATATCGATATATAATATGTTACGCAAAAACCCGTATCGCCCACCCCTAATAATTAACAACCTTATTTTAACAAACAAACAAATAACGTAAAATGCTCAATACCTAGTTACGATATTCCGTGCGGATAAGAAAGAAAAGTAAAGTAAGCAAAGAATATATCAAGCATCAAGTACCGCAACAAAAAAAGATTCCAAAGAATGCCGTGCTAGCTAAAAAGTCGCAGAGTGGGGTGGGTCACAAAGAAAGAAAAGAAAACCTCAAGAGAAAAAAAAATAAAAACATGTTTCAAGAGGAAAATCAACCCATGAAGAAAACAGTATTTATCCACATATGCCGGAGGATGTATACAGTACAAGAGTATCCGCAAAAATAATTATTACACTCATTGATTATCTCAAACTCTTTCTTTGGGAATAAAATCACAAGATCGTTTTAAAATAATGTATTTACTGACAATTCGATCTTTCACTTAAAATTGTTTGTTATCAAAATAATTAAAGTTTCATGTTCAATATTTGTGACATAAGTATATATATAAGGGTGGGCGATACGGGATTTTGCGTATCAAATATCGATACATATTCTATATCGAATATCGATATTTATTTTTCGCTGTATCCGGGGGGTCGATACGGGGGTCGTATCGATACGTATCGATATATCGATACGCCGACCCAGCCCTAATAATATATGATCCTCTTACTACACGGTGTACGATTAATTGTTTAATTTACTCACTCCATAAAGTTCACCAGATTGTCATTGTGAGTTGTTATATTGCAATAGTGTTCATTTTCTACTATTCGGTCCTTCGTATCTTCGCATTTCTTCCACTAGTGCCTACCCCTCGACGATTACAGTTCACTGCTCCGGGAGGTGGAACTTCAGGGGTGCCTACTTCGCTCCACCTTCCCTGAGTTACCCGATCACTAGGAATTAGTGGTTACTACCGCAAATTCATTAAAGGTTACGCTCAGATAACCAAACCCCTGACAAATTGTTTAAAAAAGGGAAACAAAATTGAAGACACCCCGTAATTTATTAAAGCCGTAGACAAAATTAAAAACATATTAACAAATCACCCTGTATTAGAATACCCAGACTTTTCAAAACAATTTATACTGACGACAGACGCATCGAATGTAACATTAGGCGCAGTATTGAGCCAAGGAAAAGTAGGTAGCGATAAACCTATCAGCTACGCATCCAGAACCCTAAACGAAACCGAACAAAAATATAGCACTATAGAAAAAGAGTTATTAGCCATAATTTGGGCAACAAAATATTTTAGACCTTACTTATACGGAAGAAAGTTTTACATATACACTGATCATAGACCACTAGTATGGCTATGCAAACTGAAAGAACCGAATTCAAAATTACAACGATGGAGTACGATTACGAAATTATATACAAAAAAGGAATTTATAACAACAACGCAGACGCTTTAAGTAGAATCCAACTCAATGCATTAGAAACGGAATCCATTATAGGAAACGTAGACGAAGCAGAAATAAGGGAAGATCTAGACGAGATCGACACGGGACATTCGACACAAAACGAAGAACCTAAAAACGCGATTAAAATTTTAAACGAAGCAATCGATATGAAACCCAATCAATTTATAATAACCGAAGTTTTAAATAACCCAAATGCCGTAAAATATACAAAAGTAGATAACAAAAAGATATATTAAATTCAAATAACTAAAGATGACAACGAGGAACAAATAATTAAAATTCTAAAAGAATACACCGCCGAGAAAAAAGATTTTATTTTTATTTCAACACCGAACATTTATATCAAAGATTTTCAGAATTATACGTTAAATTATTCAATAACTCTGGCCCTAAACTCATCAGATGTACTAGAAAATTAATAACACTAGACGACCCTGACGAAATAAACGATGTAATTAGGAATCAACACGAAGGAAAAACCAACCATCGTGGAATTAACGAAACAATAAAGCAACTTGTAAGACGCTATTATTTTAAAGACATGAAGGAATTGACCACAGATTTCATTAATCAATGCTAACTATGAGACAAAGCGAAATACGATAGGAAACCCCCAAAGATACCCTTAATGTTAACCAAAACACCCGACAAACCATTTCAAAAACTACATGCCGATACTCTAGTAGTAGAAGCACAAAACTATCTAACAATTGTAGACGCATTCACAAAAATTGGCCAAGCAATCACATCCAAAAATAGCATCGACGTGACCCAAGGATTTTTACAATATTTCACATTTTATGGAACACCCGAATCAATAACTCTAGACAATGGTAGCGAATTTAAAAACGAGACAATACAAAACACTTTAGAACTTCACAAAATAAAAATTCATTTCATAACGGAAAACCACCCTGAATCAAACGGACTAATTGAACGACTACATTTAACCCTGTTAGAACAAATTCGATTATTAAGAATAAATTATAAAAAGGAACATATAACCAATTTAATGTCATACGCACTAATCGCCTATAATAACACAATTCACTCATCGACAAATTTTACACCCTTAGAATTAACATTAGGACATTCAGATTCAGGAAATCCCTATGACATACACTACAACAAGGAAGTATATTAACAATATGCGAAAGACCACAAAGAAAAACTAAAAATAACTTATGACAAGGTAAAAGATAAATTAGATAACGATAAGGAACGTATCACCACAACCCGAAACAAAAATACCGACGCAAATAAATTCTCAATAGGACAAACCGTGTATGAGAAGAACTTTCAAAGCAAGCGACATACAACGGCACCCAGAAATTTAGGACCATTTAAAATTAAGAAAATATCAGATAAAAACATAGCAGTAGTAGACAACGGTAAAATAACAAAGTACATTCATTTGAAAAACCTAAGACACCAGGTCACTTCAGATGGACAATCATCACCATTACCGTCAACCTCCACCCAGGTAGAACGGGCAACCAAGTAATAATATAACATATAAAAACAACCCCGGTATACTACCAATTAAATTAGGCAGTATGCAAAACCCAAATAACAATTACAAAATTAAATACCCTACACTCTAGTATTATTGAACCAACCGATTTATTAAAAGAATTAATAAGAATTAGATCACTTATAATTAACAGTAAATTACCTTTTGATGTAACAGAGACAAACATTCTAATATTTGAAAAGATGGCTATAGTAAAAGGCTACATTAAGAATAACGAAATAATATTTTAATAGAAATCCCGATAGTAGAAAGTAACAATTATAATTATTACCATTTATTTTCTTTTCCAACAAAAGTTACTAGCACATACCAAGTAATCATACCCAAAACCAAACTCTTATCCCTAAATGAACCGAGATATGGTTATACAAACGAGAAATGTACTGAAGTAACACCAAACCAATACTTATGCCAATCAATGACGACAACAACCATTAAAGAAGACAGCCCTTGTGAAGTACAACTATTAAAATTTTCAAATCATTACGAAAACTGTGAAGCCAAACAAGTGCAAATAAACAACATGAAAATTCAAAAAGTTACAGAAAACAAATGGATAGCCATTTTCCCAACAGAAGTAGTAGCAACCATCCACTGCAACCAAGATGAAAATAACCAAGCATTAATCGGAAGCAAACTAATTACCCTCAAAGAAGACTGTTATGTGAAATTGAAAGAAGAAGTAATCAGAGTTTATCAAGATCCCATAGCAACAAAGAAACTTGCAAACGTACCGGAACTACAGTTCAAGATAGAACAAGAAGACGAAGAAATAATCAAGAAACCTATGAAGCTAGAGCATCTAGACTTAGACGACTTAAACCACGCCATGAAATTAGTGGAAAGTTACAAAGAACATTTAAGTGAACTCAAAACGCCAAAGTTACATTATAATTGTATTGATCATTTTAATAATTTATGTAATCATATATGTATTTTACAAAATGTACGTTAGATATAAGAATGAAGGAAACAGTTCTAGATTTAAGGAAACAAAGAAAAATAAAGAAACGATAAGTATACCCTTAGAAACAATGAATTTTAAATTAAATTGAATAATGAATTTTATGTATTTAAAAATTAAGTAAAACCTTAATTTTTCATTTACGGTGGGAGGAGTTATGTATTCCCCAATTATATATATATTGCTGTAATACTCCTTTTAGTGGGTCGACCTATTATTTCTGTAATATCACGTGTCCTTACGTTGAGCGACCTATTTATTTTAATTGCTATAATACTAAATTAAATTATTGAACCACCATTTTAATCTTTCATACAGCTTGTGATTATTTCCTCCTCCAGCTGTTTCTTAACGTTGCTATCAACTGGAGTTTATCATAAACAACTTTATCGACCAATGACTAAATTCAACAAGTTACCGCCTTTGCGGGTTATCTCTGCCCTACTTAATTTGTGGCTCCTCCTCTGTACTATTTCAATCTTATGACCTCGGCTAGCATATATTTGTAATTATAAAAATTCAGTAAGTTTGGATCCCATTTAATGAAACTAATGCTTTATGTACAGCTTTTACGTTATTTACAATACATTTTCAAATTAATTCACCTTTATAAATTTCATTTATCAACAACCATTTAATTTGTACTAAAACCCAAAGTCACCAAAGAAAACTCATTACCTTTACCAACAAATGTAGAATATTCTAAATCCGTTTTCTTATTATTATTTCAATACGTATTCAACCCTTTGTTGACTTGTTTACAAGCATATAATATTTAGCCAATTTGATATTAAAAATAAAATAAAATTCTTGTAGAAAAACAGATGCCTTATAACTAACAATCTGACCTGGTTTTATCT
This sequence comes from Platerodrilus igneus, assembly GCA_036346225.1. Classification (NCBI taxonomy): domain Eukaryota; kingdom Metazoa; phylum Arthropoda; class Insecta; order Coleoptera; family Lycidae; genus Platerodrilus; species Platerodrilus igneus. Next base: position 3,507,353 of record JARFIW010001004.1, read on the forward strand.
TTTACGACGACGCTTCCATTGAAATTAATCTTCCCAATTTTCGATTCCATTTAACTTAACACCATTGTGGACCAACACCATTAAATTATAATTTTATACTTTAATCATTCTTGCCATAGACTTCAAATTTGTAATTCGTTCACCCTATACTTCAAGATTATGTTCTTCCTTTCGCCTCGACATTTAAATTGTTTTATTGTAATCTTTCTTAACATCAAGCATTCTGGCCTATTTTCCTCAGACCTCGAAGCCCTATTATTTTTATGTCTTAGTTTACGATTAATTCATAAAATAATCCTACTTACGTTTTAAACGGTAATTTTCATATACACACTCATTTATTTCACTTTGTACCACTTGTTACGTATTATTCAGTATTACTGGCAATGCACTTGGGCCTTCATTGAGTTCAAAACTGACTTTCTTATCGCGGTGCTTGCTAATATAATTTCGAATCCCCACTGCATCCGTGGTGTGGTCTAGAACCTGTCGTTTGCTTCGGACCAATCAAATAATTCCATTTCGAATATTTTCTGATGTAATGCTCTGCGTTCGTTCATAATGCCCACCTGCCTGCAGGTGTCTTCACTATCAACATGCTGTATTTTGATAGAATAGTCGCCTTTCCATAAACAACTGATGCAATTTTACTTTAAACTTTCATTGTTTACATGCGATTCACGCAATTTTAATCATTTCTCTTATCAAAATGGTTAGATCTTTATACGCATTATATTAGCTACATGAAACTCTATTTTCACCTCCGTATTACTTAATCGTCTGAGACTTTTTCTTAATGCGTGTCTAATTATACTTTATCATTTCTACGCGTGCTTCCACTGAAAAATATTCTTATTCGCTTTACTTATGTCAACTGAACACTATCTACAGGGTATTTAATCTTTACCATCCGTTTAATACTCGTATTTCTCATTCCTACGCCAACTATGCGTCTTCCTATGTCTTTCCTGCGTCGCCCAAAACTATTTCTACTTTGTACACAGGGTGTTTCCTACTTACTATCTACTTCTATTTCTTACTTATTTCCTAAAATAACTACAATTTTCTGCTGCCTATTCTAATTACTCATTCTCTAGTGACCTTCACTATGTCGTGCACCCTTAAACAACCCCTTATCACAGCAATATATATATATATATATATATATATATATATGTATTGAATATATTGAATCTAATAGGAATTATTAGAAATTGTTAAATAAAGTATAAGTTCATTGCAACATTGTAATACAAGGATAACCCAGAGAGGTTATCGACAGTTCATGTGAACGGACATGCAACTTTGCATCCAAGAGGGCAGTGATACTGCAGGTGGCAGGTCACAGGCGGTCAACATACCGCAATTACTTACAATTAAGATTGATACATTGTAACAAAGTGTAAAGCAGACATGAGATCTGCAAGTTCCCACAGCCGTGTGAGGGGCAGGTTATTATAAAAAGCCGGGAGCTCAAGGTCCGACAGTCAGTCTTCGAACTCCATACTTCGTTGTTCAAGCTACTCTATCGAGTCAGTCTGAGTATTGCAACTTTTGCATTATTGTCTACCTAGACTACTCGCCCAGTACAATTAATTAGTTTCTATTAAAGTTATTATGAACCAGCTATTCTAAATTTCATTGTAATTTCTGTTTAAGTTATTAAAATTTTGTTAAGTGTTTGAAGTTGTTTTTTTAAAAACACAGCTCCAAAGGCCCGAACCTTAACTCGCGTGCGTCTATTAGAGATCGCACGTTTTCAGAGTTAAGCACCCTCGCTCTGGTCAGTACTTGGGTGGGTGGACACTGTTTTTTTTAGGAGCGTACATATACATATAGCAATTGCAGGACCGTGTAGCACATCTCGACATGCACATAAATAATTATTTAACAATCCTGTACACGAGTTCAATGCAAATTTCGGTGCTGCATGTGATTTTCGCTTGACGTACATTTTATTTATTATACCTGTTGATGGTTGCAAGACGCCGACACAAAAGAGGGTTACTTACAATCGCAGAAGAGAGTGCTTGCTATTATGTAATGATTATACGACTAATTGCTCGTCTTTCAGTCTACTTTTCGGCTGTCGTTTATTAAATTTTTGAGTAATTTTAAGAAAACGCGGAGTTTGAATATTTGCTAGATGCATTCTCATAAGCACTTTACATACCCGGAACGCGACATTAAGTATAGACGACGACGATAGCATGTTGAAAAGCACAGCTTCTCGTCCGATTACCGCAGTTAAACAACGTTGAGCGCGGTCAGTACTTGGGTGGGTGTCCGCTTGAAAACACACCGCGTGTGGTTGTCCTTTTTTTTCTTTTTATGTTGGAATATCGTAGTTTTCCCTGACTTTGTAATTTTTATTAAATTACACAACCGCAACTTTATATGGAAATGTCGCGTTCCGGGTATGTAAAGTGCTTATGAGAATGCATCTAGCAAATATTCAAACTCCGCGTTTTCTTAAAATTACTCAAAAATTTAATAAACGACAGCCGAAAAGTAGACTGAAAGACGAGCAATTAGTCGTATAATCATTACATAATAGCAAGCACTCTCTTCTGCGATTGTAAGTAACCCTCCTTTGTGTCGGCGTCTTGCAACCATCAACAGGTATAATAAATAAAATGTACGTCAAGCGAAAATCACATGCAGCACCGAAATTTGCATTGAACTCGTGTACAGGATTGTTAAATAATTATTTATGTGCATGTCGAGATGTGCTACACGGTCCTGCAATTGCTATATGTATATGTATGCTTCTAAAAAAAAACAGTGTCCACCCACCCAAATACTGACCAGAGCGAGGGTGCTTAACTCTGAAAACGTGCGATCTCTAATAGACGCACGCGTTCAGAATAAGAACAGCGCCTCTATCGGGCGGTAGTTCAATGCAAATTATATATATATATATATATATATATATATATATATATATATATATATTTCATTGTTACTTAATTCAATATATATATTTTTTAAATGTCTATATTTTTTAAATATATATATATATATATATATATTTTAAATTTCCTTAAATGCAAGACGTAATTGAAAATCGTTAACAAGAGCCAAGCTTCAGTGGTATTAAGTATAACATCACCTAAACAATTAGGCTAGATAGCTCAATTGGTTAGAGCGCTGATCCGGAAAATCAGAGGTTGCAGGTTCAAGTCCTGCTGTAGCCGTTCTTTTAGTGGTTTTCAATTACTAGTTCGATTTGAAATGGTAATTCAACTTTAAATACAAAAGTTGGGTTTTCATTTCATCTTAATAACTATTTTAAATATATATATATATATATATATATATATATATATATTATTTAAATATATATATTTTAAAAATATATATATTTGAAAAAAATATATAAACCAAAATATTTTACATATATATTAGAAAAAATATATATTTCAGTTTTTATTATAGACACAAACGGCGCCTCATAGTCTTGTACAGTTGTTAAACATGAAATATATTTACAAAACCATATACAGAACGATTGCTAAATCGGGCTGTAACAACGTAGTCACTAAAAAGTGGGTTTGCAGGAGTATGCAACCTATCATACTCCTACCTAACAGATCAATAAGCACGCAGCACGCAAATAAATAATGTACATGATTAAAGAACACCTCAATCCACAATGTACGCCTCAACATCCCTCAAAATACAAATAACACCACCCGAACGTACAATACCAACAAACCTTAGTATAAAAGGTGTTTCAAATGTTAGAGCAAATCACTTCTTATTGTTCTTTCTAAGTCATCAAATGTCTTAGAGGGAGCTTAAGAGTAGTGCAAAATCCTCGTGCACTAAGGGGTTTTCTTCAGATTTTCTCGTTGTGATCACCAAATCTAATGGGATAAAATGAATTAAACTTTTGCAACACTACGGAGAGGATCTCACAATAACACTATTTGACACCAACAATCACGCTAGAGTTGAGAACATTCTGCCATCAATCCGCTTCAATTTCTACCAACCGTACATCAACGTCAGCCCGCCAGTCGCTAGGCATCGAAGCTATGGAAATCTATCTACAGTCACCGTTACGGGGAACCGCATTACATTCAGTGTAACTTGGGCCAGAGCTACTTATTTACAACCATGGACATTTTCACGTACACCATATAGGGCCTAGGCCTTCGTATTTTGACTAGGAAGCGAATTTTTTACCAGGAAATTTTGCTATTCCAATCAAGATAGGGATCTTTATCGTGTGTGGCAACACTCACACGGGACCTAAATTTTACCTCTCATGCGAACGAGGTCGTATTTTTGGTCTCGGTTAACATTTCTCAAACGGTTCGTGTCGGGAATCGAACCCGGGACCGTAGGATTAGTAGTGGCACGCGAACTAACTAAACCATGGAACCGCCTAATACAACCACATCATGATAATCGGCTCGTTTAAGCTCGTCTACCGTTGAATTAATTAAATAAAGGTACTCTAATGCAGGACATGATCATATTAAGAGATCACTCAGTTAAACATTAATTTAAAGGCACAACGTTGGTGCAGGCGTGTACAATTTTGTTATTCTAATAAAAAGAAGAATATATTTAAATTTAGGTACTCAAAGTGACTAAAGGAAGTTTACAAGTAAAATTATATGGAGGGGGGTGAGAACGGTAACGATTTTTGAGATAAATCACTCACTCTGGATAAATTATAAACGGAAGCAACATCTGCCATCATGAATAACTACAAAACAAAACTATGTGTAGTGATCCATAGGGTTTCTAAGTCGATTTCTCATTGGTTGATAATTATTACAAATATTATAGAGTACATTTCGATATTCGAAGGTATTTGTTAGAGTAGCTCAGTAACCACTCGCAGGCTTCTCAACGCAGTCCGTGACGTCAGAATTTACAGTATAAGGGGACGTATGTGTAACGACGATCGAGCTAGTGGACAAGGGTTAAAGGACTTTGTTTTTAGATTTCAAGATGGCAGGTTGTAAAATTCACTTGGCGTTTTTTTTTATTAAAAGGTAATGTTATGTTGATAATGCAGTAGTTATTTAAGGTAATCTGATTACATCTTGTAATCAGAGCGTTGTTTTGCATGTGATGTTGGTACTTATTGTAAAACCGTTACTTATTTAATCATTGAAGGAAATATATATGGGAAACCTGTTGCTTTTGACTTAGAATTTGATGTGGATTGTTTAATATGTAATTTCAGAATCAATAACAGATGTACCATTACTGTAATTTTACGACAAACAATGAAAAGTACTGACATCATATTAAATCAAATTATTAGGCAAGTTTGAATGAACAGTATTATATTTCTATGTTATATTTGTTTTGGTTTTAAGATAGTAATTGAATTTAACCACAACGTTGTTGTGTTTGTAATTTGTAATGCCACGGTGTGTTTAATTTTTAAAAGTACATTTTAACCGATGTAATTATAATGAATAATTTTTAACATTTGCTTACTAGATTTAATATATTTAACTAACATGCACTTATATAAAATTTTAGCGCCTGCATCTGCACTTGTTTTTATGCTGTAGAGTTTTGGATATGTATTTGTTGTCAACATGTTTTATAATGTTTGATATTTGTGATGCATTTGACAATTTTATTTTATGTATAATTGTTTTATTTCAGCATATTAACCACATATTCCACTGCATCGTTCATATCTCGGTTTCAACGTAATTATATGTTTGTTGTTTTGTTTATCCTATTATCTAGCCGATGTTCTTATATAATTAACTAGTATGTACCGTTTCTGATAATTGTTGTGATGTAATTAAATTGAACCTCTGGTATGACCGACCATCTTCGTGTCTTTTGCGTTTGCATTTATGACTATGTTGGAGATAGTCTATTAAATAATAAGCGTCTTTTTAAGTATGCGCAATCATACCATAAGTTCATTTCAGCGATTCATATCATTTTGTCAATGTACCTGCAGTGTAGTCTTTTGCAAATAATAGGAAGTCGGCTAGCCTTTGTGAAATATTTTATAACACGAGTTGAAAACTGTCAATGTATGTATGTGGGCGCGTGTGCTTGAGCCTGGTTGAATATTACTAACATTTTATGTCCGTGCGAGGAGGATCACTGGTAGTCAAGGTGCAGGTCATCTTGCTGGTGTCCCTCCTCTTCAACTTTAGCTGGGTAGTATTGGCCTAGCCGACCTCAATACCTACCAGAAAAGATTAGCTGATTTATAATAACGTTTCTTCAGTTGTCATGTGTGGTATGTTTGGGTAACAGTTGACATCCCGTCAAATTCAATGTCGGTGATCTGGGGTGCTTGTACGATACCTGTCCTTGTCGAGATGTGTGAGGGTAGTTTGCTCTGCCGTGCTCTTTTCGCAATCGCCCAGGTTGAGTGCGGCACTGTTTGCTTTAAATGTCATTTTTCTATGCTTTCATGCGATGACCTATTTAGTGGTTATTCTTTTAATTAAAAGTCACGTTAGGTAAATTCTGTAGTTTTCTTTCTAACCTTCCCGCTTTAACGCTATCTTCCCAGTGTGAATTTGGGTCACATTATAACAACACAACGTAGGTGTCATTGAGCCACTGCCACTAGATGTTAGATCATGGAGCTCGGTGTACCCTTTATAGAGAGCGTTCGGGTCAGCTTTCAGGTCGGTTACACTACAATGTGTTAGTGATATAAAAAAAAAATTAGTTAAACAACATTTTTATGATTTATATTAGCATCAGATCTGATAATCACATACAAACTTAAGCAAATCTGTAATTCGATTTATTATTATTGGAAATTCCAAACACACTAGATTTAGCCCAAATATTGCTTTCCAAAAAAAGCATACTCTAAGTAAAAAAAAATTAAATAGTCAAGTTAAGATTATCATTTGTGACTGTGTGGTCTTACAGACTGAAATGAATAAAGTTTCTCCTGGCAACTCGAGACACAACCATAGTGGAAAAGGAGATTGCAAAAATTATTAAGAGATCCTCTTAGGATCCAGAAAAAATCACTCACCCTTAACCACTGGCTGCTGGCAGCTACCTTTAAGTTAGTTAGGCACAGGTTCGAACTGGGTAACAAAAGGTGATCGTCCATGCTGATGTAGTAATACAGACTTTCTAGTTAGCTCTTGAAGTGAGTGGACGTGTTTTATAGAGCTCTCGCTTCAGCAGCAAACAAGTAAGTTTTTATATAGGGGTTTTTATAATATTTTATTATTTGATGCTTTGTTTTTTTGTATTTAATTTTATTATTGTGTGGCATTAATTTTAATACAAAAGGCAATGTAATAAAATCAAAAACAATTTTAATGGATTAAATAACAAATAAATCACGTTTTTCTTTGAATTTTAAAGTAAACTCCGGGTTTAAAAACAAACTTAATTAAATTTCGGGATAATAAACCAAAAACATAATAAACTAACACCTCAAAATAATCTAAAATGCGTTTTTAATAAATTTACAGAAAGAAAACCGCATAAATTGTGTAAAAACCGCGTAAAATCATCAAATAAATTCGGGAAAATTTTGTTGTGTGCGTGTAATAAAATAACAAATTAAGAACCAAAATCTAGGGCCTTTTCAACTAAACAAAAAGCATAAAAATCAAAAATTTCTAAATAATTTAAATAAAAGTATTCCATATCTTAAGTACATGCGTATTAGTGGTGTAGCACTTGAAGCTCGTACCAGGCACCGAGTATACACGGGTAAGTGCGTTTCCAGTACCGCATTCCGATAATGCGTGTTCTTGTTTGTTTATTTTAATATTTAATTTTAAGTGCAGTATTTAATAAATTTAATTTTAAAAGTAATTAGCTTGTGTATATTTAGAATTTGATTTTTCTGTTTTAAAAAATTTAAATAAATAAATACAGTGTTGGTTACGGTTAATTTTAATCGAATTATTTTTATAGGGCTAGCGATTTTATTTGATGGTACTTGTTATTTTCACGTTTAGTGTTTATCATATTTTTGTGAAACTTAAAACTTAACTTGGTGGTTTGAAGTTTAATTAAATACAGGGTTGTTTACGGTTTATCTTTAATCAAAGTATTTTTATTAGACCAACGTTTGTGTTCTATTAGCGTCGTAACGATCAGGCCGTTTTTTGAGTTGCGTTTTTCGTTGGTTATTCTTTGGTTGTTAGTTTTGTTAGCATGGAACGAGGAGCCGTTGTCAAGGAAAAAGAGAGGGGATCGATCGGAGTCAACTAGGTCGGAGTCGGTTAGGTCAGAGGCTAAGGACGTTATTGGGGGGAAAAGACTTAAGGTTGTCTAGAAGGATGTAATGTTAGGGACTCAGGAGGAGGTTGAGGGCTTAGAGAAGGAGCTTGTGTCTGCGGCGGCCGTGTCGGGGAGTCGGAGCTTCCAGCGGTAGTTGCGGCGCCTGAATTGCCCTCTACTTCAAGGGGCCAGCGTAGGATGTAGACTAGCAGCAACGGCAGCATTGCCGCTAGCGACTTTGATGAGCTGAAGCAATTGAAGTTTAGGGTAAGGAAGGCGCATGCGGTTATCTGCGGCAAGGTGCCGACAACCTCCGCTACTATCGCCGTGAAGGACAGAAAGGTGATTTGTCACGCCGTGGATGATATCCGCGACACGACGAATCAGCTTATAGGCATGGTTAGGGTGCTTAGACTTTGTTTAAAGAATTTTGGGAGAGCTAGTATTGTTGGGGGAACTCCAACGGGGGTTATTCTGTTTCAGGACATTACATTTGATTTTCCAATGCTCCACCCGAAGGTACTACATTGGCCAGGAAGCGAGTTTTTTACCTGGAAAATTTTGAATTTTGCCGAACCCTTGCTGTTCCAAGCAAGGTAGGGATCTTTAACGTGCGTGACAACACTCACACACGGGACCTCCATTTTACCTCTCATCCGAACGAGGGTGTATTTTTGTGAAAAATGCTCGACTGACATTTTTCAAGCGGACCGTGTCGGGATTCGAACCCGGGACCTTGGGCGTAGTAGTCACACACATACCACTACGCCACGGAGTCGCTTTCTGTTTCAGGACAGCAGGGTTCCCGAAGCCAGGAGTTGGTGGTGCCGCGCAAGGTCTCGTATGCTGCAGCAGCTTCAGGTGCTACGCCTACGTTTGCAGTCGGGGTCGACTTCAAGCCTGGTGAGAAGGAAGACGCCATGTCGACGCTTAAAAAGAAAGTCGATCCCGCTCGTGATGGGTTTGTTGTGGTCGAAGCTCGTCGAACACTTAGGGGTGGTGTAGTGGAATAAGCCGGTCGTGAAGACGCCAAGAAACTGCTGTTGAAGGTCGGCGGGAACTGTAAAGAACTCGTGGCGAAGACCATTGAGAAGAAGCATCCACGGGTCGTTTTTCCGGGAGTCGAAGCGGCGATGAAGGCGGAAGAACTGGTGCGGTTGATCGCGAGCCAGAATCCCCGCTTCGGCGATTTAAAGTTGGAAGATCACCTGAAAGAGAAGTTCACCCAGGGATCCCTTCGGCGGCGTAGTTTTCGAAATGACCTCCCCACTTCGAAGGCTGATGCTATCAACCCCAAGTGACGAAGAGTATGGGCCCGAGATCACTTCTCAACGACACAGTGTTGCCGGTGCTACAAATACGGCCACAGATCAATAGAATGCAAGGTACGATGGTGCGCTAACTGTGCCCAAGTAGGGCAGTAAGGCAGTCCCCTGTTGTGTGGTTTGCGCTAGGTCAAACGACAGAACTGGCGGTGGCGCGAAGGTCGATACGCGCCACGACGCCAAGTCGGGTAGATGTCCCACGATGCTGACTGAAGAACGAAATCACACGGAACATCGATTATGGACTGTGAAGAAAAAGAAAGATTTAAAGAAGCAAGAAAATTAAATTCGAGCAACTAAATCTCGGGAAAGGAAAAGGGGTAACAAGTAACTTCGTAAAGTTATTTACCGAAAATAAAATCGACATCGGGCTAATACAGGAACCGCACCTGTATAGCCTTACATGTGATTTTACAATGCTCCACCCGAAGGTACTATATTGGCCAGGAAGCAAGTTTTTTTTTACCTGGAAAATTTTGAATTTTTGCCGAACCCCTGCTGTTCTAAGCAAGGTAGGGATTTTTAACGTGCGTGACAACACTCACACACGGGACCTCCATTTTGCTTCTCATCCGAACGAGAGTGTATTTTTGTGAAAAGTGCTCGCCTAACATTTTTCAAGCGGACTGTGTCAGGATTCAAACCCGGGACCTTGGGCGTGTAGTCACACACATACCAACTACGCCACGGACCGCCGCACCTATATACCCACAAAATAACAGGTTTTGGGCGGGGGTTACCGTCTTAAACGCGAACAGCGTACGACCGCGCAGCAGAAATAATAATAAATAATGGGACGTGTGCGGAGTTATATTAAACAACTTATCAAAGGAATTTTTAACTACGGCTGAAATAAAAACCAGATTAAATACGTTTTACATGATTAGCGCGTACCTCCCGCCGGTTGATTCCCGGGGGAAAATTCCCCAAACCGAGGACTTGATAAATCAAGTAGAGAATATTATTCGTAAAATCGGCAGAAATAGAAATCTAATCATCGGAGGAGATTTTTATGCTAAGTCGCCACTATGGGGTAGCCCTATAGAAGACGGTAAGGGTTCGCAGGTTGCTGATCTTTTAACGGAATGGGATCTTAGTGTGACAAATACTAATGATTCACTTACGTTTGAGGGGTATAGAGGCAGCAGTTTTATTAATATTACTGAAGTCTCGCACGAGATGTTAGAAATCATTTGTGATTGGAAATTAAGGTCGAACGAGGAAACGCTCTCTGATCATAAATTAATAAGGTGGGACGTTGAAACCAAAACAAGCGCAAACGAGCAGCTAACTATATTTCCGCGGTTCTGTAATAAAAAAGCAAATTGGGAACGGTTTAAACAAAAATTTGACGAAAAGAAAACGAGCTATTTAACTGCCGAGCGGCAGACAAAATAGAAACATTCGCGGAAAATCTAAACGACGTGGTGGTAGACGTGTCATCATACTCCACGCCGCGAAAGAAAACATGTAAAGACAACGTACACTAGTGGACCCGAGAACTAACTACTAAGCGAGCAGAAACGCGTAACCTAAGGCGCCGCTATCAATGCGCCACGGGAAATATAAGAGAATAACGGAGAATAGAATATAATCAAAGTTACCACGAAATAGAAGATATTAATAGAAGAAACGCGAACAAATAAATTCAAAGAATTCTGCACGCAAAACTCAGAGAAAAATCTAGGGGAACCGCATACCGCGTAATAAGGGGTAAACAACAGAAAATCGCGCTCGGCAACATAAGAAAAACAAATGGCGAATAAAGGGCAGGTTTCAAAATGACGGCAAAATATTTATTAGCGAAATTCTTCCCTTCGGATAATCCCGAGGAGGATGAGGGGTCGCACGATTTAGTACGTAGGGAAGCTACAGAGGCGCAAGGAACAGATACCGATAAGGCAATCCTAGTTCACGAGGTCGTAAGACCTCTTAGGAGAATGAACCCTGAGAAGGTATGGGGTATAACAGAATCACTTCAGATGAAGCTCTGAAGGCGTGCCTGTTAACCCCAGGTGTCTTTGCCGGGTTGCTTAATCCTTGTCTAGAAAGGGGCGTCTTTCAGCTTTGCTGAAAAGTCCAGAACGTGAAATTTGTACCTAAACCTAAAAAGGCTGATACGTCAAATCTGGGCAGCAATTAGCTTGCTAGCGGTGCTAGGGAAAGCGGAAAGCGGCCAGGGCGTACAGGACCACATCCATGTAGGTGGTCCTGGTGATCAGTAGGACTATTACTATCGAATATGTCGTTAGGAAAATTAGAGATAAGAGATTAATAAATAAATATCGGGAATATCTTGGTAATAGGTAGGTGGAGAGAAAGATCGTTGTATCAGAGTTGGGGCACCCGGCCGATACTACGGGGATCAAGTTTGTCGAAGGTGATGGGGACGCGACAGGTATCAGAATTTACACAGACGGTTCACGTATGGATGACGGACAAGCAGGTGCGGCGTTTGTCGTGTTTAAGCAGGAAAGGGAGGTGTTTCGGTTTCAAACTAAACTCGCTAACTGGAGACTATCTTCCAATGCGAATTGGTAGCCATACGAGAGGCTATAGATTACGTAATAACCCATACGGGCAGAGACAAATATTATATAATTAGTGATAGTAAATCAGCGCTGACGGCTTTAACAAATATGAACATCTCGACAGATCTCCAAGCGGACGTCTGGAGGATAGCGCATACGGCACTCGAGTTTTGACGTTTAAGTTCTGTTGGGTTAGGTCACACGATGGTAACATAGAAAACGATAAGACTGATGTATTAGCTAAAGAGGCCGCGACGGGCGACTTTTGGATATCACATTCGTCGATACAGTGGTCCCTAATTAAAAGGAAGTTGCGCGAAAAGTCAATTCGACAAGGGGAATAGAGGTGGAACAACGCTACCATGGGCAGGTTGACCCACAAATTCATATCGAACATAGAAGCTAGAGGTAAGATCGAGGTGAAACTCAATCATAAAATGGTGCAACTGATTACAGGGCACGGCGCCCTGAAAGCGTATTTACAAAGATTTGGTTTAACCGATAACGACCGCTGCGAGTAGAGTGAGGGTGCAGAAAGCGCAGAGCACGTGCTGTTTGACTGCCCACTCGAGGTGGCAAATCGAGAATTAGCTGATATGAAATTCGCCATCGCTGGGCTATCATGGCGAAAGAGCCTAGAGGAAGTCGGGGAAGTAGCTAACCAGAAGGCGTTCTGGACAGCCTTCAAAGAATTTTCGGAAGGTGAGGGGATGGGAGAGAATTGAAAATTTTTTATTTTGACTTGACGTGAGAAATGGATATGAGCATGGTAAAACCAAAACCTGTATAAAATTTAAAAAAAAAAAAGAAAATAAAAAATAACAATAAAATAACCGAAAGTCTACTATGCACGACAAAACTCCGCACCACTAAAACAATCATTGTCTCATTTTAAACACGCGGAATATCAGGAATAAATCAAAACAAATAAATAATAACAAATTAAAATAAAAAACCCTCATTAATATAAATCAGTCAAATAAATAAAAAAATAAAATAGAAGGAACCGTGCATCTCTCCAGGACTTAAAAGTGATAGTGATCGTGACCCCACAGAACGTTTAGTGCATACCCACCAGAACTTTAAGTGTATAGTCAACCCCCTTAGAAGTAAGAAACAAATACATGTAGACAGACGACCAGATCCTCGGATGCTGGAAAATTTATATACGAGGTAAAATAGTAAAATTGTGGCGAATGTACTCGCATAAGCATTGATTTGCAGTAATAAGAAGATTTTGAAATAATTTAACAAGCACGTTTTGTGTGTAATGGCGCTAGTCGATATAATACTCATGCGAGTGCACCTGATAATTTATTTGGGTGATGATTTTGCTAATTTATGCACTGTTACATGCTTAAGCTTTTAGATGTTTATTTATATATATATATATATATATATATATATATATATATATATATATTATATCTATTTATATTTATATTTTATATTTACTCTGCATATTATATTATTTCGAGACTTGATTTGTTTTTTCTGACATTCTGCCGCCATTCTTGGTGGCAGCATTTTTATAGGAATGAAGATTATATTATAATGTAAATCAGTTAGGGAATTATAGGGAAAGCTAGGGACGGATTTAGGCTAAAAATAAAATAAATTACTTAGACCAGGGAAAACGAATTTGTAAATTTATAGAGCAGGCAAAATAGCTGAATTCACTATTAAAATATTTTTCGAATGCTTAGAAAATTTGAATCCATTTTTAATTAGTTAGCTAGCTTTGGATAGTTTTAAGTCGACCCTTCAGGTCGCGCCGGTAAGCAGAGCTGGCGACTGCTATCCGTTATTACGGAGCCCTCCTCTTTTACTCTCGCGTGTGTCTTGTTGAACGGACACGCTCCATAATCAACGGTAGGAATACCATTATCCAAACCCTATTTTTAGTGTTTGTTTTAGTTTGTTAGATTTTTATTTAGGATCGTTTAATTTTGAAGTTAGATTACATTTGGAGCACATTTATTTTCGCGTTTAAACCCAATGTAGGTTTTTCGGGTGGAGCATTGGGGACGTGGCCGCCGGCATAGCGGCCCTTACTCAAATTATAATGATGTAGTAATACGTGATGGATACGCTCGAAGATGTTAAAAAAAAATGTTGATCGACTAGAGCGTATATGTGGATTAGAAAGTGGCTTTCGAATGTAGGGCCTATTGTCTGACTGTTGTATGGTAGTTGTTGCTACTAAAGTGTCTTAATGGTTGTTAGTCCTACTGTGGCTTGCACTGTTATAAAAATCGATTAAGACATTTAAACTCTTTGACGGTAAATCTCACCATCAACGACTTTCTAACCTACTTGATTTGAGTTAGAAAATTACTTACAAGAACACTACAACCGTGGGAAGTTTCATCAGAACAAAATTTTTAATACCCATACGCGGCGTATATGAAACAAATTGAAAACTTTGATGTATCTGTTACTAATAAGGTGTTTACATGGATTTGTGCCATTCTTTTGTAACGCACAACCTCGCCAATTCATTTATTCGTTTGAGTTATCACTGAAAATGAAATTGTCTCTTAGATCCCATAGGATGTAAAGAAGGACCAATGTAAAACTTCTAAGTGAAAACCTATTCAGCTTTTCTGAAGGTGCTCTACTATAGGAAAAGGGACAGTTTCGTGCAACTAATAAGGGTCAACAAGCAGCGTACAACTACTATTTCCTTCTTACCACAGCCGCTTGGAATCCCAGTACTGCTATAGTCATACCACATGTAGCGAAATCAAACAACATGAACGTCTTCATGGTACTGCTTAACTCATCCACATACCTACAACATACACAATCTCTATGCTAAAACTGGCAGAAGTATTTACATAATAATAGCCTTGTGATAAAGAATGCAATTCCTCAAGTCTCTCTTGATATCCAGCTCGTCAACATTTGGAAGTCCAAGAGATTTTATTTCGTTTTGTAAGATTTTCAGTTGTCCAACGGCGAAAATGCTCAAGCTATTCAGTAAGTTATTAACTGAAATGATGTACAGAGGGACTGCTTTTAGCACAAGAACATGATATGCATAAGCAATCGTGTGGTACTTATCCTTATCGAAAGGAAACCACGAGACAAGCGGTAAAGGCCGTGTCCGATAAACGGTATGGTTGTTAACAGTATCGTAAAGTACCGTTGGTGGATTGTTCCATTCTATCAAAGTTGGTGTTAAGTCGTGCATGATAATTGACAACACGGTCACTGTTATTCTGATATAGTTGGCTTTGTACGCTTCGTAAACGTAGAGCATGTACGTCTCTCTGACTTCATAGCCACTTTTCCCAGCTAAGATGTTTTTTTCGGTCGTACGAATCTTTTGTATAAGTTTCTGCAACGCTGGCCGGCGTATAATCCAAGTCTTTCCAACTGTCACAAAATACAGGAAAGTGACACCCATGAGTGCGCAAAACTCAAAGAAGTCTTTTCCCACAACAACGCACAGTTCCAGTAGCTCCGTCACGAGAATTGAAGCGTATACAATCAGGGTGGCTAGGTGAAACGCTTTGTATAGGAATAAGGTACAGTAATTTTCTGTTTTTAATGGCCAGAGACCTGCAGCGATAAGACCCAACACGCTAATTCTTAAATGTACGTGCTCGTCCATCTTTCGCTATTCCACCTGGGTAAGTGGTGTATTTTTGTAATTTAATAAGGTCGCTATCTACTTAGAATTAAATTAAAGACTGAAGCACCTTTGTTATTAGAGGATATTTCAGGCTCGTTATAATAATTGGCAAATTTGTAATGTTAATTTTTGGTAATTGAATAATCATGGTTATTTGAAGCACGCAACACGTTTATCATACATGCATTACTAGCGTAAATGAAAATTATGAATTTGCACGAGCAGAAATTTTCAGAAGCTCTTAAAAGTTCGCAAAAGCTTTCTTTAAGTGATTATGATTCTGTAGGTGGTAGTAGCTCACCTTGTCCATGCAGAGTAGAATATTAAACAAATGAATAGTTCTAATGTTCTGATATAGTTATTACTTAAAAAAATTACTATTTTCCAAACACAAATACTAAGCTCTATGAAGACAACATAGCTCGTAAGATTTGACTTCAAGCACAAATATCAAGTTTGATTTATAAAAATGCGATTTCTAAAATGTAGAAAATACAAAATATCAGTGTCATTGTATTATAAAATGCGCAGGCAAAAGCTATATTTATTAATTTACTTATCATCCAATCCAAACAGGTTGAAACCTAATTACATGGATAAACTTTCCACTCATTAAGTTTCAGTGAATATTTTTTTAACAATCACAAACACATGTACACTAGCAAGTAGAGTCAATATGACAGTACGACTTCAATGTTTAATGTTCATAAGCAGATGATAGCATCCTCCTTACAGAAAATTAACATTGTCATCTTGTAACAGTATTTTTGACCACTGCAGAGCACTAATAAATTATTAGTTGTATACACCTTTTGTCTAATCCATTATACCAGAAACATATTCAATTAAATAAATATCTGTATTGGAATCATGTGGTCTAACCGCAATACAGAGATGCTAGTTTGGTTGCTAACATCAGGCGTTAATTATTAGTATAAATATATCAAGGCCAAACAGCTTTCCTATTTCGTGCACAATGTGTCAGCGGTCACTCTAGCTAGAACACTTGGCACGAAGATATCATGGGGAACCTGAAGGTTCTAGCAAGTAATTTGCTTGTGGCTTTACGCCGTAGTGGAGCTCAAGTGTAATGAAGACTTGACTTAGTGCTTTCTAATAATGGTAAGCAATTAAATATTATTTACTAAACAAACTAAATAATTTTGTTGTAGCGCTCTTTTACATAATCCTTTTACACACTCCTATAATTATTCTTTTAAGTGTTTCTCTTACAAATACTTTTGCATGTTTTTATAAATACCCTTTAAATAATCTTTTTGTATATTCATGTGAAAACTCCTTCGTATATTCCTTTGTTAGAATGATTCCGTTTTATCTGGTTTTATAAAAATTAGGCCATTTAAATGTTGTGTTTCAAGATGATATGGATCCTTTCTTTGCATTTACGATTATCGAGTTTATAGTTCAATTACTTCAACGTAGCGATAAGAAAATATTGGTCTAGCATGACCGTCCTTCAACTTTACTATAATAGTTGAATTTAATGAAATGTTCTGCGATGAAACTGCGTTTTAAATTTTAAGGAAACGTTCTGCAAAGTGGATAGCAATTTTATGGTTTGAATCTAACGTCCGATAATTAATAATAATGGTCTTTTGAAATTGCTAGTTTGAATTTACAAGTAACTATGTGGACAACTACATGATGATAATTATTTTGGTAACGATCTACATCAAAGTTTTGGATATTTGTGATAAGCGTTGTAATGGATTTTGGTTTGTCCCGTTGGTGCGTATAGGAAATACGCGTTAAGCGCATATGGTCAAGTACAAGAATCACGCAGCTGATTATTTGCAGTACAACACGTGGAGGCGACGTCAATTGTTTGTCCAAGGACCGTATGTATAAACATCTGTTCAAACATGATGTAGCGCCATCACACAAACAACATCTGTTGAAACGAGGTAAGAAATTTGTATTATTCTTACATCACGTCTGCACTTGGCGAACTTTGATACAAGGCTGCACCAGAAAATAACTTTAGGATGATCTATTACTATTATTTTGTTTAACAAACTAGAAAGGACTTTGATAAATTTTTATTGCCAATATAAATGAAGTGTAATAGCAATTATTATTATTAATGAAATTAAGCAAATCCATAAAGTTATGATTAAAGTTTCATTTATGCATAATGTTAATTACAGCTTTTGAACATTAAATTATTAGACAATTTATATATTTTCATATATATTTGTAAACCGAATAGCAGATCTGGTATTTTTGGTATAGATTTGAGTTAATTTTTGTAGTAAAAGAAACGCTTAAAGTTTTTGATATTTCTTTTGAATTCATAGTTCTACCTCAGGATAGATGAAATTATATTATCCTTTTTAAACGTAAACTTTATACATGCAATTTTTTATGAAGAAACAACTTTTGATTAAAGAATCAACATTTAATTCTCTTAATTAATTGTTTTATTTTGAACAAGTGAGTTCAAAAATAGTGTAACCAGGTATATGAACAAAAGGCATAAATACCTTCGAGGTAATAATAATGGTAACTCCGATTTAACAAAAAAGCTTTAATTGCTCTTTCAGAAAATAAAACCTAATTTTTGTATTCATAAAATTGTGTGCATAATTAATCTTTTCAGTTTTATTATGAGGTAGCAAGAGTATACCTCTTGTGTCCTCACCTTGTTAATTTAATTCAATTTTCTTTACAGCTCCTGTGTAAGCAGTTAATACGATATTCCTCTCTTAGGACTTCCAAGTTTGCCTTAGGGAAACCCTGTGTTTAAAATTTAATGACTTGGTGGCGCCCTCACTAAACCCCTATTTTGGTAAGAATCAAGCCCTAGTAAGCAAATAATGTTTTGTAAAAAGGACCACGACCAATCCTCATAAGCTCTACCCGAGGAATAGATCCTAGCATAGTCGGAAGATATTTGCGCTCCATCATTTTAAGGAAATCCTTCCTTAAAGCTCACTGGTTTCATTTGAGAACCCAGGGGTTTCCTTAATTATTCTATATAACCCTATCTATAAGTTTAATTATAGTAAAAATCTTATTGTCATTTTAAATCATCAGGATCTAATAGTTTTCTTCAACTAGTCATTTTTTAGCCTCCGGCATGGACCACTGAACATTAGCATCTTTCCTCTGGACCACTGCACCTCAGCATCCTTCCGCTGGAATACTGGACCTCAGCACCCTTCCGCTGAACCATTATGACGTCACAATATGGTCGGCAACACTAAACTACTAACGTAACAACTATCATTTTAATACATTTTGTTATCCGCCATTTTCCTAACCATAGGAAAAAAGTTGACCCAAGCCTGAATAGAACGACGTAACTAAAACCTGTTTTTCTAGGCAAATATGTGGTATTCGTTATACCCACTCAGCCATAAACTGCCTTTACACGTACATTCTTAACCGCGATTCTGAACGGGACGTTCTTGCGCAAAGGAATGAACGCACCAGAACCGTGCCGCGCAAAAGCGTGTAGTCAAAATCTACGTTCTTTCTCGCCGGTTTTCCTGCGATTAAAACCGTCACACGCAGAAGTATATGTGTAAATGCATAACATAGCGCACCCGAGCGTCTCTTGGCGTGACACGAGTTACGTTTGGGACCTTGGGAACTGCCTTTTTAAAAAGTCATCTTCCAATACTTCTTGTAAGAAATTTATTTATTAAACAGAAATTACAATTACAATTTTGACAAACTTGATAAAATTATATTAAGTCGAAGTTTACTAAGAATTAAATTTAATGAGGGCGAGTTGCCTAAGCAAACAATAATGTAAAAGCTGAAATACTCAAGACTGACTGACTGATCTGGGGCTATCGGGGTATTTATGTTGTTTCTGCCCCTCACATATCTATGGGAACTTGCAGAGCTCATGTCTGCTTATTTCTTTATTCTATTCATTATACAATGTAACATCTTAATTTCTAAGTAATTGCGGTTTCTTAACCATCTGTGACCTACACTTGCAGTATCACTTACGTCTGGAATACAATGTATACACATCCGTTTTCACAACTTGTTGGTGAACTTTCATTAACCTTTTCTTATTTATCCTTGAAATACATTGTTGCATCTAACTTAAATTTCTTAATAATTTTCTAACAATTTCATTTAATTATACATATTGGATTGGTAGATATGTAACTCGCGTGGCGTTTTGGTAGTTTCAAAAATTCTGAGTAGCGTATGTACACAGTACAGTAATGTTAAAAGCGCAAAACGATCGAGTTTGTGCTATCGCTGCTACTGGGATGGTTGTAGTAGCTGTAAACAACTTTAAAGTAAAGGAAAATTAAAAAAGCGGCGAATATGGGTGAAAGAATACAGAAGTCGCTTTAGTCGCCTGCCTATAATTCATTAATTGCGTGCTAATTTCTCAGATGATTTTAAAAATTATTTAAAAATGGATCGTGCATCATTTGATTTTCTACTGCAGTTTACTACAGATAGAATATCTGAATCAGAAACAGCTATGATAAAAAGCATTTCAGTTAAAGAACGGCTCGCTGCTACACTGAGGTTTTTAGCAACAGGTCGTTCTTTTGAGGATTTAAAGTACAGCACCGGAATTTCAGCGCCACGCTGTATTCTATTATTTCAGAAACGTGCAAAGCAATTTTTGCTGTTCAAAAATTAGATTATATGGGGGTAAGTAAGAAGAAATCATGCGGAGTAAGTAAAAATAAATTAACATCATCATCATTAGGTTTTCAGTTCTGGAACTGGTTAGACGCGTACCATCATTGTTTCCTATTCTGAAATAACTTACACATTTCCCTGAAATTTGCACAGTCTGCATCTATCCCTATCTGATCTAGGTCTACATGTACTTCCCTTGTCCTATCTCTGCTTGTAATATATCCTATACTATTCCCCAAAAATGCCTTAGAACGTATCCTGTCCTTCTATTTCTCCTATTTTGTTTTCCACAGATATTCTTGTTTCCTACTATTTCTATAACCTATTTGTTATTAACTTTGTCTGTCCATGCTATCATCCTCATACATCTGAAGCACAGCATTCCAAAAGACTGCTACCGTTTTTCTGTCTGCTTTTCTTACTGCCCGTATTTCATAGGCATACTGTGCTGTGCTCCACACATATGATTTCAACAATTTTCTTCTTGTTTCTATGTTTGTTGTCTTTGATCATAGGCGATGTTCTTTCTTGTTAGATGCAGTTCGATCCCCTTCTATTATTTTGCAATTATATACCCTATTTCTCCGACATACAGTGGTTGTGAGGGGGAAGCAGCCTGTGACTGCCAAGTTCCCCCAGGACTTGAACATTTACCGATTTAATATTTTTCCACTATATGTTTTCGCACAGACAACATTAGTTGCAGATATTTCACAATCAACACCTGCAGTTGTTTATAATAATCATCAGCTTTATCTGCGCTTGTTTATCGTTATTAGATTTTCCGTCTCAAAATTGGTTGGACGCATACCTGCACATGTTTATATTCGCAGCTAGCTTACTCAGTTCCTGAAATTCTCACACAACCTGTATACAGTTCGGTTCCCTTTCTATTGTTTTCTAATTTTATCCCCAATTTCACCGAAATTCAGTGAAGGGGCTTAAGCAGTCTGTGGCTGCCAAGATCCCCAACACTCAGACATTTGGCGAATTAATAGTTTTCCAGTAAATCCTTTCACACAATTAACATTATTCGAGAATATTGCCCAACCAATTCTTGTAGTTGCTCATAACAATCATCATGTTTAAGTACAGTTACTTTTTTCGTCATTAATTTATCTATCTTGGGACTGGTTGGATGCGTACCTCTATTGATTTCTATTCTGAGATAGCCTACACATTTCCCTGAAATTCCTACAGCCTACATCTTTCACTATCTGTGTGCAATAGTCTAACCACCTAGGTCTACCTCTACTTCTCTTTTTCCTATCTCTGCTTCTAATATATTCCGCACTATTCCCTCATGCCTTAGTATATGACCTATCATCCTATTTCTCCTATTTTTTACAGTTTTCCACATCTTTCTTTTGTCCCCTACTATTTTAGCACCTCTTCGTTCTTAACTTTGTCTGTCCATGATATCTTCATCATATGTCTGTAACACTACATTTCTACATTTTTTCTTGTCCGCTTCTCTTACTGACCAAACTTCACTGCCATACAATTCTGTGCTCCAGACATATATTTTAAGCAATCTTTTTCTTGTTTCTATGTTTGTTGTCTTTGAATACGGTAGTTGCTTTTTCTTGTTAAATATAGCACGACCTTGTGCTAATCTTTGTTTTATATCTTTTGTGCTTTTCCCATCTTGCGTTATTTGGCTTCCTAGGTAACAGAAATCCTTAACCTCTTGTTACTTATTTCTATTCTTGTTTTTGACTTATTTTCCCCTCCTTTGCATACTAGTACTTTAGTTTTAGTTTTGTTCATTTTCATGCCGTATCTCTCTGTTAGAACAGTTTCCATTTCATTAAGAGCAGCTTATAATTATTCCTTGCTAGATGCTAATACCGCTATATCATCTGCAAATCTATGCATATCAATCTTTTGTCCCTGCATATTAATTCCAAATGGCTTCCTGCATTTGACAGTATTCACTGCCTCTTCTATGTACAAGTTAAAAATTAATGGGGATAAGGCACATCCCTGTCTCACCCCTTTCCTACTATTTACTTCTCTATTTTCTTGCTCTAATTCTGTTACTAAGCATATCAAATTTTTGTCTCTGCATAGTAATTCCAAATGTCTTCCTGTATTTGACAGTATTCATTGACTCTTCAATGTACAAGTTAAAAATTAATCGAGAAGGGCACATCCCTGACTAACATTGTCGATTGCTTTTTCCAGATCTACAAATCCTATATACATGCTTTCCCCTTTTTCTATTGTTTTCTCCATTATCACACTCAGAGCTTAAATAGCCTCCGCGTTCCCCTGTTTCGCCTAAACCCAAATTGGCCTTCTCCTAGTATTTCTTCAGCTCGTTTTTCCATTCGTCTTTGCACAATTCTAGTTAATATTTTTGACACGTGTGCTGTCAAACTTATTGTTCGAAAATTTTCACATCTATCCGCGCCTTTCTTTTTTGGTATAATTACTATGATGCTACGTTTGAAATCTTTGGGCATCTCGCCTGTCTCATACATATAGCTTACAAGTTGGAAGAGACGTTCTGTTACTGCTTGTCCAGCGGCTTTTAGAGTTTCTGCTTGCACCTTATCTGTACCCGGCGCCTTACCATTTTTTAGACCCTTTAACGCTAATTCAAACTTATCTCTAAGTATAGGATATCCCAAGTCATCATTTTCAATGTCTGATTCCTGTTCTAATGCAGTTAGTTCCTCTCCTACATATAAATTCCCTATATATTCTTGCCATCTACCCACTTTCTCTACGTTTTCTATGATGACGTTTCGTTGTGCGTCCCTTATATTTTTGCTATACGGTTTTATATCCCTAAAATTCATTCTAATTAATTTGTATGCTTCGTCTGTCTTTCCTATTTCCATCTTCGTTTGTACCTCTTTGCACTTTTCATCAATCCATTGTTCTTTAGCTTTTCTGCATTTTCGAATAATTTCTCATTTTATGGCTTTGTATCTCTGTTTTCCTGTTTCGTCTGATTTATTTTTGTATTTTCGTCTTTCTTCTATTAAATTCAGGATATCCTTTGTTATCCATGGTTTCTTATTTTCTTTTTGTGTATATCCCAGAATATCTCTGGCCGCCATGTCTAGGCTGGATTTAATGTTATTCCATTCTGTTTCTACTTCCTTAGTATCAGATATTTTCCCGATATCTTTGAGCAATTCGTTTGATATTTTTTTTCGAATCTTTCTTGAACATCTTTATCTTTTAGTTTCTCTAAGTCCAAGTGCCTTTTTCCGTTTCTTTTTTTCAAACTTTTATATTTAAATGCGGCCTTCATAATTATGATGTTGTGGTCAGTGTCTATATCTGCTTCTGGGTAGCTTCTACAGTCTTTTACTTGATTCCTAAACCGTTGTCTAACAAGAATGTAATCTATTTGATATCTTCCTATATCTCCTGGCATCTTCCATGTATATCGTCTTCTAGCATGATGTTGAAATAATGTGTTTGTGATGATTAAATTGTTCTTGTCGCAAAATTCTACCAGCCTATTTCCCCTGTCGTTTCTTGTGCCTAGACCAAATAAACCTACTACCGCTCCTTCCCTACCCTCACCTACCACGTCATTAAAATCCCCCGTAATTATTAAATTTTCATGTCCTTTTACGTATCTTAATATGTCTTCGATATCTTTGTAGATGGCTTCTACCTCTTCGTCACTGTAGCTAGAGGTGGGCATGTATACTTGTATTATTACTGTGTTTACCGGTTTAGATTCTAATCTAAAAATGAGTCTCTTTCGTTCTTTTGTAAGTAATTTTCTGCACAGTATCCTATCTTTTTCCGCATAACTATCCCCACACCCAAATTTGCTTCCTCTGCCCCTGTATGAATTACCCCTAAGTATCCACTCCAAAAATCCCCCGCCTCTGGCCACCGAACTTCGCTGATCCCTACTATGTCTAGTGATAACCTATTCATTTCGATTTTTAGGTTCTCTAGCTTACCTACTTGCTTCATACTTCTAACATTGCACGCTCCGACTCGCAGAATGTTCCCGACTCTTATTTTTAACTTTCCGATCGCATCCTCCGAAGTAGTCCCCTCCCGGAGATCCGAATGGGGGACTATTTTAACTCCAGAATCTTTTACCCCAGAGGATGCCATCATCATGTTTGTAACAATTTAAGTACGTTGTGTACTTGGGAGATAATGTGGAGGTTTCCCGTTGCCTTCCACATCGCGGTAGTGTGTATTAGACTCCTATACCGACCCCTATAGTCTCTGCCAATCTAAGTACCGAAAGAGTCGCTGCCCTCTTTCGGGGACCTGTCTTAGTCTGGTTCCTCACTAACGACCCTACTACTTTGGTTGGACCTGTAGTTTGGCTCTTTAGCTCATTAGAACACGCAAGCCATTTCACCTGTTCTAGTAATTTAGAACTTTGGCAATGTGCAGGTCCATTCGAAATGAGATAAAATTATACTAAGTCGAAATTTACTAATAATTGAATTTAATAAGGGCGAGTAGCCTAAGTAAACAACAATGTAAAAGCTGAAATATTCAAGACTGATTGACTGATCTGGGGCTCCCGGGGTATTTATGTTGTCCCAGTCACCCACATGTCTGTGGAAACTTGCAGAGCTCATGTCTGCTTATTTCTTTATTCTATTTATTATACAATGTAGCAATCTTAATTTCTAATAATTGCGGTTTCTTAACCGTCTGTGACCTGCACCTGCAGTATCACTTACGTCTAGAATACAATGTATTCACATCCGTTTTCACAACTTGCTTGTGAACTTTCATTAACCTTTTCTTATTTATCCTTGAAATACAATGTTGCATCTAACTTAAGTTTCTTAATAATTTGCTAACAATTTCTATTTAATTATACATATTTGGATTGGGAGATATGTAACTCCTCCCGACATAAATGAAAAATTAAGGGTTTTCCTTAATTTTTAAAATTCAATGTCCCTAAGGGTACATTTATTACTTTCTTATTTACCTTTGTTTCCTTAAAATTTCCTAAAATTTCTTTCTTTATTCTTATATCTAAGATACATTTTGTATAATACATACACAATTAGTAAAATGATTAAAACGATTAATAAAATTGTCCAACCGCTTATGTTATCATAGTGTAATTTTGGCACTTTCAACTCACTTAAGTGTTCTTTGAATTGGTTGAGATCGTCTAAGTCTAGGTGTTCTAATTGAATGGGTTTCTTGATTATTTCGTCATTTTCAGGTTGTATAATCTTGAATGTAGTTCCGATAAATTTGCGAATTTTTTGGTGACTGTGGAGTCTTGATATACTCTGAAGATTTCGTTCTTCAATTTTAGATAACAGTCTTCTTTAAGGATGAATACTTTGCTTCCGGTTAATGATAAATTGTTCTTGTCTTGATTCCAATGGGCGGATGCTATTACTTCTGTTGGAAACGCAGCAATCCATTTGTTTTCCGTAACCGTTTGAATTTTCATATTGGTGATTTGTACTGGTTTGGCTTCACTGTTGTCGTAATGTTTTGAAAAACTTAGTAATTGTACTTCGCAAGGGCTGTCTTCTTGAATGGTTGTTGTTGTTAATGATTGGCATAGATATTAATTTGGCGTTACTTCATTACATTTTTCGTTTGGGTAACCATATCTGAGTTCATTTAAGGAAATGAATTTGGTTTTGGGTATGATAACTTGATACATGCTAGTAATTTTCATTGGAAAAGCAAATAAATGATAATAATTATAATTGCTACTTTCTACTATTGGTATTTCTATTAAAAATGCGATTTCGTTGTTCTTTACATAGCCTTTCACTATAACTATTTTTTCAATGAGTATGTTCGATTCTATTACTTCGAAGGGTAATATACTCTTAGTTACAAATAATCTATTTCTTAATAATTCCTTTAATAAGTCAGTTAGTTCTATGATACTAGAGTATAGTGTGTTTAATTTTGCAAATGTTACAGCATTTTCTAATGTGGCTAAAACTTGTTGGATTACAGTAAGGGTTGATATTCTTTGAGTGAATATTGTATTGAATCTGATTAAGTCTCGCATTCCTAACATTGTGGTTTGCATGTTAGTTTAAAGGGTTTGTATTGTAACGTATTTTTTTATTCAGCTACTCTTTGCTTATTAATCTAAAATAATATCTCAATAAAATAAAAATATAATTTATAAACTCCTGATCACTAAAAATAATTCATAAAATTTACAATAGCATGTGCGCTCCTTCGCTTTATAGGTCTAAGTTCTATAATAAGAATCGTCAAGTTGTCATTTCGCGTCACTTTTCTATCAGCGACTGAACAGGTAAGCTGCTATCAGCGACGTAGAAAAGTCAAGATGTTAGACAGGCACATGGCCTGTATTACGGTCCGCATGAAGATATAATTGATTTAACCTTCGTGTCGGAATGTGGTTCTTGGCAGCTATAGCGTGCAGATTTCATTTGGTGTTCCACCTGTAGCAGCTCAATAGATTCCTGCTGGCCGAAGAAATAGAGGTCTCCTCATCATTAAAACAATTGGTATAATTAATTAAATAAATTTTATTAATGTTTTCCTCATAGTGCAATATCGTCAATATAGTAAGTGTCGTATATGGTGCTGAAATGAAAATTTAGTTTGAGATTTGAAATACAAGAAAATTATAGGACGTACTTAATGAAGAATTGGTTTGGTTAAATAATGTTTTGTTCAGAAGATCTTTTATAGTTCCAACGTTATATTCATTCGTAATGATGTATTTCCTGTTTGTGCATCGCAGATGTTTATGATGTCATAGTTCAATTTCTTTTGGTCGTACTGTACTTCGACACGTGAGTGATACTTAGTCTTTAATCACATTTATATTTATTTAAAAGTTTACGAAAGATAGAAGGTTGAAGCTTTACCTTGATTTAAGTAACTTAAAAAATAATTAAGTAAAAGAAAGATTCCGTTATAAATTTGTAACCTGCAAAATTTTTAAAGATGGCTATGCAGTTTGCTTATCGTAATTATTTCACAAACAGATAGCGTTAACTACACTGAAAAAGTTGTTATTGACATAGGATGTCAAAAATATCTAATTATCCAATTTAAATATCACATGTTATTTTACTCTAATTTAAAAATATCTTTAGCAATTTTGAGGTCATGTAATTTGATTCTTAAACAACGTGATGATACTTTTTATACATATTAAGTAAAACTAATTCTATGTTGAAGTTCAATTTCTTTTGGTCGCACTGTACTTCGACACGTGAGTGATATTTAGTCTTTAATCCCAATTATAATTATTTCAATGTTTTACAAAAGATAGAAGGTTGAAGTTTTACCTTGTTTTAGTTAACTTAAAAATTATTCAGAAAAAGAATGATTCCTAAATAAACTTGTAATCTTGCAAAATTTTAAAGATGGCTATGCAGTTTGCTTATCGTTGTTATTTCACAAACAGATAGCGTTGACTACACTGAAAAAGTTGTAATTGACATATGATGTCAAAAATATCTAGCTATCCAATTTAAATATCACATGTTATTTACGCTATTTTAAAAAATATCTTTAGTAATCTTGAGGTCATGTAATTTGATTCTTAAACCTCGTGATGAATTTTTTTTATACATATTAAGTAAAACTAACTCTATGTTGAAAGATGCAATTTTATAAGACGTTAAATAATTAAATTTAATTGTGAAGTCGACGTAGTACTACAGATGGCTAAAGATTAAAATATGTAATATGAATTATTAAGAGAGCTCATACTTTTTAGTAAATTTATTCAGAAATATTCGATTTAGAGATCTGTATGTTTTTTTTTAATACAGAACCATACTAATTTTCTGTTCTATAAACATTTTAGTTGAAAAGATTATGATAAAACAAATCAAGTGAATTTAATTGAATAGAATCCATTTTTGCATAACTCTTTTATTATTAAAAATTCAAGTAAAATTTATAGGTCATTCATGAGCAAACATTGTGTCTAATGATAACAAACACCATGGGTGTATACTTCTAGAACTTAAATTCTATTATATTTTTTTTGGTGAATATTTTTTTAAGGACACAAACGGTGTCCAAGTTGTACATTTATTTGTTCACAGGTTAAGCCGAGACATCTGTCAGACATCTGGTAATTGAGATTTTGGTAAGTGCTTTACAAGGGTGAAATTCAGGTTTTGTGGCTATATAAGCGGTGTAGATTTAAGGTTTCCGCATTCCCCTAATACAAGTACAGATAGTTTTTGTAGGTTGTTGTATTGAAAAATACGGTGGCGCTCATTATCTACATTTTTGGTCAACAGACATCCCATGACCCAAGCTCATGATCTACCCAGAGCTAACACTCTACTAGCCGTTTATCTCTAAAGAGTTTTCTTTTCCTCAAGCCGTTTTCCATCCAATTTTACCTTGGGCTTCCAATGTTAATAAGAAATTCTCGACCTTGTGATATCAGGTAAGGGTTTATGATATATGATGGTCCAATTTGCTATCTGATATTCACGAAATAATAATTTTTTGTTATCAGTATTCTATTGGCTATACTGTCTTGATTTTTTACTAGCTTTCTTAACGTATCGTTGAATTTTATTATACTTGATTGGGTTAGAGATATTTGGTTTCTAACAATAGTTTTTATGTCGTTTTGATTTTCAATTAACTGCTGTATTGCGTTGTCATAACGTTCTGCATCTTAGTTATCTAAATTGCCTGTGATAGTTTTTATTATATTTCCTAGTCCGTTAATTAATCCTCTTTTTCGTCTTGTAATTTGTTCCGTTGGTATTAATCTATTAAATTTATCTTTTATGTTTCTTAAAATACTCTCTGTTATACTATTGTAATTCATCATATCTATTACGTATTCTTTTCCGAATTTGGCTGTGCCCATTTATTGTTTCAGTCTGTAATAATTGTCTTTAATTATGTAAAACTCTTGCTTTAATTCCGTTAAATCGAATTTTTGTGCGAATGTCCAGTAATCTATTGTATTTTGTATACTTCCCAATTTTACTGGTAGTATAGCAGGGTTGTCCGTTCTACCTGGGCGGAGGTTGCGGTAAGGGTGAATGCTGTCCATCTGAAATAACACGGTGTCTTAGGCTACGGCTATATTTTTGTCTGATATTTTTTTTTTTAAACGGGCCTATATTTCTGGGTGCCGTTTTGTGTCTTTTACTTTGAAAATTTTTCTCGTACACGGTTTGTCCTATTGAAAATTTATTCATGTCTGTATTCTTATTGCGGGTTGTGGTAATGCGTTCTTTGTCGTTATCTAATTTATCTTTTACCTTGTCGTAAGTTATTTTTAGTTTCTCTTTATGGTCTTTAGCATACTGTTGGTATACTTCTTTATTGTAATGTATGTCGTAAGGGTTGCGGGAATCTGAATGACCTAAGGTTTCTTGAGAAGTAGATTGTATTGTTGTAAGTAATTAGTTCGTATGACATTAAATTGGTCATGTGCTCTTTCTTGTAAGTTAATCTTAACAATCTGATCTACTCTAATAGGGTTAGGTGTAATCTTTCAATTAATACATTTGATTCAGGGTGGTTTTCGGTTATAAAAATGAATTTTTATTTTGCGGAGTTCTAGGGTATTTTTTGTATCGTTTCATTTCTGAATTCGCTGTCATTATCTCGAGCCACAACGCCAGAACCGCGGATTTAGGCACAGGCAGAACCGATGTAAACGGCTTAAATAAGAATATGGGAAGCCAAAATTAATAGAATGAATCAACGGAATAGGGCGAAAGTGGACATGCACACATTCTGCACCGAAAATGGTAGTCCGCGTCGAGCGAGTAAAAATGTGATCTCGTTGGTCATTCCAGATGAAAACGTCTATTCTTGCAGGGCATTATTCCGTCGAGTAACACCCTCGAAGTCGTACTGACCCATAGTAGAATTCCCTAAGAGTAGAGAAAAATGAGATCTGGGTGCGACCCTGGAAAGTGAAGATGGATCCGTAAGTCAGGCTGAGGTGGTAGTTCCTAAATACCTAGTATCGGAGGTTTTAGGACATCTGCATAATGGTACATCGGCAAGAACTTCGGCGTTAAGAATACTCTGAAGAAAGTTTGAGTAAAACGTTACTGAGTAGGCTGCAAGGATTATGTAAAGAGTGGTGCCACAAGTGTCAGCTGCGCGCACCATGCGGAAACCGTAAGGCTTCAATGATGCAATACAACGTGGGAATTCCCTTTGCGAGAATAGCAATCAATACTGTCGATCCACTGCTTAAAACCGACTCCGAAAATAAATACATTTTGGTAGCCATGAGCTATTTGTCGATGATATTCCAAAACTACGAAGTTACAACCGTAGCTGACGCGGTGGTAAAGGAACTGTTCTGCCGTCTTGGAGTTCCTATAGAGTTGCACGCCGAACAGGGCAGAAACTGTGAGTCGCATTATTCTAAGAAGTTTGCAGGTTGCTGAGGATAAGGAAAACCCGAACAACACCATTGCATCCGCAATCAAATGGTATGGCGCATCTTGGCATCTTGGGCAAAAACCACTTCAAGATCTTCGGTTCATGAGACTACTGCTACACTGGGACGCGAGATACGTCTACCGTGTGGTCTTCAGTTTATGTAATCCCGGGGATGACATTGTGGGCGAGAGCTATGCCGAGAAGTTCAAACGCAATATACACGAGATCCATGGTGACGTTTGGAAAAATATTCAGATCGCAAACGATCGTCTGGCTATACAAATCCAGACGGAAGTGTGGACTGTGGCCATAGTTACAAAAACATTGAAGGGTCGGTACGAAGTTGTAAAAAAAATCAACGACGTGTTACATCGGATTCGTAAGCTCCCGAAAAGAAGAACAATAGTGGTATACATTAACCGGTTAGCACTCTACGATAGTGATAACGCCGATATCACGTTGGGTTACATCGATGCTATTTTTGGTAGTGATAGGTATCGCTTGATCTACTTTGGTGAATACATCTACAATTGTTAAAAAGTTTTGTGCTTCTACTACTAGAGTGTCTGCATGTAATTTTTGAAAAGGTTTGTCGGGTGTTTTGGTTAGCATTAAGGGTATTTTTGGGCGTGTTCTGTCGTATTTTGCTTTGTCACATAATTCACATTGGTTGATAAAATCTGTGGTTAATTCTTACATATCCTTAAAGTAGTATCTCCTCATGAGTTACTTTACTATTTCATTGATTCCATGATGGTTGGTTTTGCCTTTGTGTTGATTTCTAATAACGTCATTTATTTCGTCTGGGTCATCTAAAGTTATTAATTTTCTTGTACATCTAATAATTTCAGGGTCAAGTTATTAAATAATTTAATATATAATTCTTAAAATCGTTTTTATAAATCTTCGATGGTGAAATAAAAGTAAAAACGCTTTTTCTCGGGGGTATATTCTTTCAGAATTTTAATTATTTGTTCCTTATTATCGTCTTTAGTTATTTGAATTTGATATATTTTCCTGTTATGTGTTTTCGTGTATTTTACTGGATTGGGGTTTGTTAAAAATTCGGTAATTATAAATTGATTTGGTTTTATGTCATGTCTTCGTTTAATATTTTAATGACATTTTTTGTTCTTCGTTTTGTGTTGAGTGTATGGTGTCTATTTCTTCTGGGTCTTCTCTTATCTCTGTTTCGTCTACGTTGCCTATAATTGACTCTGTTTCTATTGCGTTGAGTTGTATTCTACTGAGTGCGTCTGCATTATTGTTATAAATTCCTTTTTTTGTATATAATTTCGTAATCATATTCTTCTAATCTAATCCTCCATCTTTATAATTTTTAGTTTGGTTCCTTGAGTTTACATAGCCATACTAATGGTCTATGGTCGGTGTATGTAAAGAGCTTTCTTCCATTAAGGTATGGTATATAATATTTCGTTGCCCAAATTATTGCTAATAATTCTTTCTCGATTGTGCTGTATTTTTGTTCCGTCTCGTTTAGGGTTCTCGAAGTATAGCTGATTAGTTTATCGTTACCTACTTTTCCTTGGCTCAATACTGCCCCTAGTGCTACGTTCGATGCGTCGGTTGTCAATATAAATGGTTTAGAAAAGTCTGGGTATTCTAACACAGGGTGATTCGTGAGTATACATTTAATTTTTTCTACGGTTTTAATAAATTCTGGGGTGTGTTCAATTTTATTTCCCTTTTTTAAACAGTTTGTTATGATACATTCCAAATTTGGTGATGTACATTGTTAAATATGTAGATAAATTCCCGGGAATATTTTCAAATAAACCTGTCGATTTCCGTCATTCCGGACAGTTGCGTTTGCGCAAAAGAATGCGCAGGCGCGGAGTGAATGGCGTAAGTGTGCGTAGTGTGTGATACGACGTCATTAGACTACGAGGCATGAAGCCGAGAACAGCTACCTGTGTCGTGTGTCTGTCTTTTCTCTTTTCAGGTGGTAGGTTCCTTATCTCTTACCTTCTGTCGTTCCTTCTACCTGTTTATCCTTCCCTCCCCCCCCTACAAACATAGACGACGGACGGATAGAAATCTGGCTCAACGACGGCGTGATGGACTCACTCGGAGATGGCCCTGGGATTTGGCGGTAAGGTGCGATTTAAGTGACTACATTGCTTTATTTATATTGTAACTTGAGAATTGTATCACTTTCAAACGTGTTTGGTATTTGATACAAATGTCGCGTAATTTGCCGCGTATTATGTTATATTAAACGATTGCGCAATAATGTGACACGCGGGAAATCGTATCAGTTAGTGGCTAGGTTATCTGTGCGTAACCTTTATTGAATTTGCGGTAATAACCACCGAGTCCTAAAAATCCTTTGATTTCTTTGTTAGTTTTAGGTAAGGAGTAATTTAGTACTGCGTTTGTCTTGTCTGGGTTCGGCATAACTCCTTGTAAGGTTATTATGTGTCTTAAAAATCTTACTTCTTTTTGTAAGAATTCGCTTTGTCTAGTTGAACTTTAAAACGTGTCTTTCTCAGTCTTTCGGAAACTTCTCTTAATCGTTCAATGTGTTCTACCAGTGATGTTGAGTATACTATTATGTCGTCTAGGTACACAAGACATTTTTCGTTGTGTATTCCTCTTAAAATGTTATCCATAACCCTTTGAAAGGTGGCGGGTGCGTTCTTCAATCCAAATGACATCCGTTTGTATTCGTAGTGCCCTCTAGGCGTGCTAAATGCGGTTTTCGCTGTTTCCTTCTCGTCCACCCCTTCTTGGTGAAATCCTGAGGCGAAGTCTAATGTTGAAAAATATTGACACTTTCCTAATATGTCTAAAATCTCGCTGATATTCGATAGTGGGTATTTGTCGTCTACCGTTTCTTCGTTTAGCTTTCTATAGTCTATAACCATTCGATATTTTCGCTTGCCTGAGGCTTCTAATTTCTTTGGTACTATTAATACAGGGCTGCTCCATGGTGAGTTCGAGTGTTGGATTATATCCTGCTCTAATAGGTCTACTACCTGTCTATCTGCTTCTTCTTGGCTTGTCTGAGGTAGTTTGTATGCTTTGGTAAAAATTGTTCTATATTATGTTTGACTGTGTTAGTAAAAATTAAAAGTATTCCTTCGCAATAGAATATATCGCGGTATTCAAAACATAAATCTTTAATTGCTCTCTTCCTCTTCGTTATTAATGTCGTTATTGAAACGAATGTTAATTAATCGTTTTCTATAGCGTTGTAATTGTTTTCTAAATTTTCGTTTATTTCCATTTCGTTGAAGCTCACTTCTTCTACGTTAATTGGGTTTGTCAGAGATAGTTCTACGGGGTAGTCATTTGTATCGGTCTAACAGAAAATTTGAACACGCATTTTCCTCGTCGTCCTCTTCGTAATTATCATATGGGTAGTCACATTCGTAGTTTTCTAAATGATTTGGTTCATCGTCTCTATTGGAGTTTGTGTAATTATTCCTGTCATTATTAAATTCTTCCACTTCTTGGTCGCAAAGTTCATCGGAAGTGAAGTTTCATTATTGATTATGATTGGGTTTGATTTGTGATATTTTTGTATTTTGTCTAGTATTACCAGATGAAGTGTCCATAGAAATTGGTTTGTAAAACTGTTGTGGTTGTTATTCGTCATTGGTGTGTTCTTGATGGGATTTGCACCGAATATTTGCCTTGGCTGGTTTACGTGTTGGTTAAATCTTGGTGGAAATGTTGGTCTTGTAAAATTTGAGTTAAATGTTGGTCTCGTGTATTGTCTAAATTGATTGTTGAAGTGTGTGTTATTAAAATTTTGGGTTGTTAATTCGCGGTTGATTCATTTGTGCGTTAAAGGTTGTACATTTTGGTTGTGTGGATATTTGTCTCGCGGCTTGTATGGTTTTTATCGGTGAGAAGTTTTTATTTGCGTTAGGGTTGTATAGTCTGTTACGGTAATACATAATGTTTTCTTCTTCTATAATCATATTCATTTCCTCTTCTGAATTTTCGGGATGTTGGAATCTTGTCTGATAACCGTTCAGGTAATGCGTTTATGTAGGTGTATAATGCCATTTCGTTGTACATTTTGTCTTCAATAATCGGATATTTTGGTCCGATTCTTCAATTTTTAATTTTGACAGAATTCAACTCCGTTCGTCATGACATTTCATTCCGAATTGATATGGTGATTGGTTACTTTTCATTCTTAGGTTTATTAAATCGCGGATTAGACATTTGATGTTCCTTTGGTCTCCGAAATATGTCATTAGGATACGTTTGAAGTCTTCTCATTGTTCAAGGTCGTCGCGACGTGCAATTAGTGTTAGTGCCCGTCCGGTCAGTTTACTTATTATTAAACGTAAAAGTAAAACATTGCGTTCGTTGTCTCCGGGTTTATAAAAGATTTTTAAAAATATTTAGCCCGCGGTAATGAAGTTGTCTAATAGTGCTTGATCTCCGTTATATTAAGGAATACACTCAATATAGAGCTGCATATCGGAATTTATGATTGTTCTAATAATTGATGGTCGTTTTCAGTTCTAATTAATATCAAGTTTTGTATAAATTGAGATTTACTTTGTAGTTTGTATTGTTACTTTTCAGTTTGGATTGTATTAGTTATTTAAAGAATCGCTTTACTTATATTTTATATGTAGTTATCAATTGCTATAATTACATTAAAGAATTTCTGCTTAGTAAGGTCTCGTCAATTACCGTCGCTTTGAATTCGTATATTTTTATACTTCGCAGATGTTACAATTGTTGCGAGTTAAGTTTCTATTTTCTTTTGCAATAACTGCGTTATAATTTGTACGTTTTTATTTCAGTTCAGCTTAGTAATTAAGTGTTTGGAGTAATAAGTTGCTATAATGATCTCGTCCGGTTTTGTATTAATAAGTGCGTAAATGCTTCCTTTACAATTGTACAGTCTCGTTACCTTGAATGTTCAATTATAGAGTTTCAGGTTTTCTGAGTGATGCTATTTTAGTAAATCGTTTTGTTACAATAAATTGCATAAATGTTTTTTTATAATTAGATACTTTTGTACTTAAAATATTTAATTATATATATATATATATATTTGTAAAGTTGTATGAGCGTTATGTCCTTCGGATTTTTCGGAATAATAAATTGTTGTAAGATAATTGCGTTTTATTTATATATTTAAATTTCAGTTCTCGTGTTAAAAATAAGTAAATTCTTTTCATAAATTGTATAAATACTAAATTGCGATAATAATAATAAAAAATTTGTACATACAATTCGTTTCGTCTTACTAGCTAATATCAATAATTGAAAAAGAAAAATTGGTTATGATAAATGAACTTAAATAATTTTCGTCGTCGATTTCATCCGTTTTCTTTCTTTGGGCTCGGTCTATTTTGTACCTTGTCCAAGTTTTGTTTCCTTGGGCTTGGTCGATTTTGTACCTTGTCCAAATTTTGTTTTGTTCTTCCAGATTGGAAATTGATATTTCAGGCCACCAGTTCGTCGATTTTGGATTTCCATAGTGCCCTTCTGGATCCTACCGACTGCGCCAGTTACGTTTTGAGCTTTAGGAGCTGCTTTTTTAAAAAGTCTTCTTCCAAAAACTTTTGTAACAATTTTTATTTAATCAGAAATTACAAGTGGAATTTTACAACACTATATAGAATTACTCTAAGTCGAAATTACTGTTAAATAGATTTAAATTAGGGCGAGTAGCCTGAACAACCAACAATGCAAAAGTTGTGCAGCTCAAAACTGACTGACCATCTTGGGGCTCCCGGGGTATTTGTTGTCCTTGCCCCTCACATTGTAACGGTTTAAATATTACCGTTCCAGTTTAGATTAAGTTCATTCAAGTATATTGGGTAATCTAGGGTTTCATAGTTATGAGCAGTTGAAATTGTTTCCATATAGTACAATCGGAACACACTTTATGAAATAGTAGCCTCTCAATATCTGTAAATTAATTGCTGTGATGTCAGTATCACCAATTGACATGCTGTCAGAATTATTTGTTTTCATCTCGCATTGAAGTTGTTATACATAATTCTGATGATAATTATGTATGGATTAAAAGGAAATCGCATCATTCTTTATTGTAGGATGGTATTTGGTGTAATTATTATTCGATACCGTAACCTAAACAAGATACTGATAGTGTGCGACCACGAGGAGTTTTTTTGTGTCGTCTTATCAGCTGCTATAAATATGATTGCAAGGCCGTCTTGGATCTTTCTGTCTTTCTTGAATCAGCAATCAAGTGTTGAAGTGTTTCAACAGAAATTATGGAGTGTCCCAATTAGTACAAATACAGAATTGCTGTGTGACATGCTAATAGTGGAAGATTGTGAAGTGATATTTTATGCAGATCATAGAAAACCTAAGGCAGCGTTTATCAACCTTCTTGTTATAATACTTTGTATAGTAAAACCGCTTATGAGCGTAAGTAGATAATTGTTTATAAGATTGAATTAATTATATATGTACAGGGTTTTTATGGTGGGCCTAAGATTTTGTTTTGGTGTTGCTTGCACGATTATTTATGAAATCTTGACCGGGGTGCTGTGCTTCCATCCAGATGCAGGTATCGTGACCGTGCTGCTGTACCAAGAAGTTCCATGAGGGGGGAGATCCTATGGTAACAACTGTGCGAGCAGCTACACATTATAAGAGGTTGTAGACTTTGTTTTATTTGTTAAATGTTGGATATATAAAATTATTTATCACTGAATGAAAATTAATTTAAGGGTAGCTTTTGTTTTGAAGACGTGATCGGGCTTATAATAGGATATTTGAGGGGGGGGGATTAGTTAAATATTCAGGGAGGGGTTTATTTATAATTAGTATTGTCAGATGTGTATCATATGAGGCCTATCTCTCAGGCACTCAGACTTCTTATTACAGTGTAGCTAACAACCAATCACATATACCCTTTTAATATTTGGGTTTACAAAACCAGGAGGAGCGTGCACATTCCTCGGTGTTAACTATCCTTAACTTATACCTTTCAGTTTGCTATAAATATTTCAGCGAAATAACTGAAGAGGTTTGATCTGCCTGTTCACT
Organism: Platerodrilus igneus; assembly: GCA_036346225.1. Taxonomy (NCBI): domain Eukaryota; kingdom Metazoa; phylum Arthropoda; class Insecta; order Coleoptera; family Lycidae; genus Platerodrilus; species Platerodrilus igneus. Next base: position 3,545,086 of record JARFIW010001004.1, read on the forward strand.
GAAGTGTAATTATAAATTCTTTTGTGTAGTCGTAGAGGGGTAAATATTTGAGGATAATTTAAAAGAATAGGGTTTTTGTTTATTGATATCTGCTGAGCAGTGTTGCACTAGAGCAGATTATGTGTACATTTTTATTATCCAGCCAAATAAGAGTAAATATAATTATTATTTTTTGAGGAAGTTAGCTTTATTACTAACAAGGTAAATTGCTGGTGAAGTTACAGACAAGTGGGCTTAATTGCAGAAGCTGCTCTGTCTATTCAACTTATTGATGGTGCATGTGGGCCCAACCAACTGCAATTGGCGCCCCCATTATTATTATTCGTTGTTTGTGTGCTACCAACGCTCACGGCCCATCCTGCTGCTAGTCGGGAACATCACCATATTCAGTATCATTCCTGGTCAGGGTTCCCTGTCCTAAGAATACCCCAATCGACCAGAAGGTACGAAGAATATCTAACCAGTAAGTTTTTTGTGCGTTATTCCGATTCGACAAGAATAACGTTACAACATTTCTGTGGGAACTGCAGAACTCATGTCTGCTTATTTCTTTATTAATTTATACAATACAAAGTAACAATCTTACTTTCTAAGTAATTGCGGTTTCTTAACCGTTTGTGACCTGCACCTGCAGTATCACGTTGCGTCTGAAATACATTGTATTCACATCCGTTCTCACAATTTGCTTGTGAACTTTCATTAACCTTTTCTTTATTTATCCTTAAATTACATTGTTACATCTAACTTAACTTTCTTAATAATTTCTATTTAATTATACATATATTAGTTTGGTGAATATGTAACTCACATTCGGCTTAGAGTAAAAAGTTATCTCATCTAGCACTTCATTGTTTGGGAAATATTTAGATATAATCCTTTGTGTTGATAATCCCTTGACAAAGACGCTAATGTTCGGAGGAATCGTTTCTTGCAAATACAGAGGTAAAGCTAGCAGGCTTAATTTTGCAGTCAAAGGTGTTTCCCAATTTAGTCCATGCAGGTAGTTTTATTCAATCTGTTTTTCTGGAAGTCTTCGCTAATATATTCACTATCTAATGGCATCTTCATAAATTTGGCAACATACTTTATTCATTTCCACATTAAGTAAAGATATTTCTTTGATAAAGAATTCATTCGTCTTATACTGGACACCCTGGAAGATTAAAATGTAATATATGTTTCCTCTTTGGGAACTAACTCGATAATGACTAAATTCTAGCTTATATACTAAACGATATTAGCAGACTTTACTCTGAATCGCTCTATTAGTCAATTTTTTACTAGAGGTAATTAGATTTCTATGCCTGGGGGGTATTGGTTTCCATGACAAGGTCTGTAAACCTCATTAGAATAATGTACTAAAACTTTCCAACACTTTGGTTAATTATTGTAATTCTAAAAACAAACATACGATTTTAATAATTTCTCAATAACTGTCCGATTGAAGCTGCCGAAATAAAAGACATCAAAAAGCCACTATTCTTAAACAAATTAAAATCACGACAAGTTGCCCAAATTATGTAATTCAACAGCGGCAAGGTCTTATCATTTCTTGTTAGTAAAGCAATCCAAACCAATAAGAACATATGTATAATCTTTATTAACGTAATAACGTGAGCGTATGGTTCCGCCAAGTCAAATTGCAAGAGATCTCTTTACACGAATCTATTAGAATTTTTCAAATCGAGCCACCCTCCAAGAAGAGTAACCTCTGTTTTTACTTTTTTGCAAAAGCAATGGTTAGCGGTAAAATTCTTAAGACTTCTTTTTAATTACTTCGTGTTTTAAACTTAGCAGCGAACTATCCGGCGCGACTCGTGAGAGCATGGTTTAAATTACGTGAATCTAAAAACAATTACTTATATTGCTACCATCAAAATTAGCAGATTTTATACACAAAATGATCAGTTCTAATAGTTAAAACATTTCTAGATTAATTATGTATAAATTTTGCAAAATATAAAAGCTATCCATTCTGAATGGACATACACCTTGACGAAGTTCTAAAATACTAGTGTAGTTTAACCGACCCAAAGGCTGACCCTGAAATTACATATTAAACAATCCACATCAAATTCTAAGTCAAAAGCAACAGGCAACCAGTTACATATCCCCCAAATCAATACAAATGTATAATTAAATAGAATCATTAAAACTTAAGTTAGATGCAACAATGTATAATTGAATGACATATTGCAAAAGGTTAATGGAAGTTTATAAACCAGACATGAGAACGGATGTGAATACATTGTATTCCAGACGTAACTTGACACTGCAGGTACAGGTCACAATACACTGTAAGAAACTTATTGTTAAAATTAAGATTGTTACTTTGTATTGTCTAAATGAATAAAGAAAATAGCAGACATGAGCTCTGCAGTTCCCACAAGCAACGTGAGGGGCAGGGACAGCATAAATACCTTCAGAAGCCCAAGATGGCCAGTCAGTCTCGAGCTTCACAACTTTGTCGATTGTTCAAACTACTCAATTTTGTTTAATTAATTTAATTAGGGAAAAGTAATTTTGATTGTTAAAAAGCGTTAATGAATAAAACGCAACCATTTGTTAACTTTCATTGTAATTTCTGTTTTAAATAAATTTGTTAGAAGAGTTTTTGGAAGAAGCCTTTTTAAAAAGCCACTCCAAGAGGCCCAAAATTAACCCATAAATATATTTCCTTCAATGGTGAAATAACTAATGGTTTTACAATAAGTACCAACATCACACTCAAAACAAGGCTGGAATTACCAGATGTAATCAGATTACCTTAAATAGCAACTACATTATCAACATAAACATTACCTTTTAATAAAAAAAAACCGCCAAGTGAAATCTTACAACCTGCCATCTTGAAATCTAAAAACAAATGATAAAAGAAACATCGCAGGACGCACCTTTGGCTTAACTTCATGGAAAAATTTAAAATTCTTCTTTGTAGTTCACAACACGAATTTACACAAACGACTGATATCTCAGCCATATTCAATGCCAAACGGATATTGTGGTAAAAGTTGAACATTAGCTATTTTCCTTACCAATATTCTTTTTAACTTCAGTAACATATAGAGTACAACAATAAAAGCTGTACCACATAAATTACAAATTTTCAAACTGTAGGAACGACATTTCGCTTAGAATTGATATGATTGATAAGCAGCAAATAGATCAATTACATTTTGCAACATTAATATTATGAGTTAGAATACGTTATTCAAGAAATACTAAGAAATATTAGGAAGATTTAAAAAATCTTGCATCATTCAAACGTGCGCTTCTATCCTTGCTGCGTGAACGATATTATTACTCTATTGAGGAATTTCTGGCGGATGACTTGGACTAGTGTTCACATTGACTATCAGTGACTTGTACTGTTTATATATGTACATGATAAACATATTAATGTGTGTTTATGTCATTTGTTTATATAGTTAGTTGTGTATTTTGACAGTTCTAATTGTATTGACTTATTGTGATACGTGTAACTACCATTTTAACATGGGTAAAATATATATATATATCATATCATATCAAGTACAGTTATTTTTTTCGTTGTTAATTTTCCATCTTGGGATTGGTTGGATGCATACATCCATTGATCTCTATTCTGAGCCAGCCTACACATTTCCCTGAAATTCCTACAGCCTACATCTTTCACTATCTGTGTGCAGTAGTCTAACCTAGATCTACCTCTACTTCTCTTTTTTCCCTTCTCTGCTTCTAATATACTCCGCACTATTCTCTCATGCCGTAGTATGTGGCCTATCATTCTATCTCTCATAGTTTTTACCGTTTTCCATATATTTCTTTCTTCCCCTACCACGGTCCGCTTGAAAAATGAACAAAGAGGTACTCTTTGTTCATTTTTCAAGCGGACCGTGTCGGAATTTGAACCCGGGACCTTCGCCATAGTAATCACTCGCAAACCAACTACACCACGGAGCCGCCCCCTTCACATATTACTGAATTTCGCGAAAATAGGGTATATAACAGTGAAACACTAGAAGGTGACTGAACTGCATCAAACAAGAAAGAACAGCAGCTATGTTCAAAAACAACAAACAGAAACAAGAAGAAAATTGTTCAAGGCATATGTGTGAAGCACAGCACAGTATGTCTATGAAATAGGGGCAGTAGGAAAAGCAGACAGAAAGAGATAGAAGCCGTCTGGAATGTTGTGCTTTAGATGTATGATGATAATAGCATAGACAGACAAAGTTAATAAGAAAAGGGTTATAGAAATAGTAAAGGAATAGAGATATCTGTGGGTAAAAAACATTGGAGATATAGAAAGGTAGGATACGTTCTAATGCATTTTTGGGGAATAGTACAGAATATAGTGTTGCGAGCTACTATTAGGCAACCCGTCAAACACACAAGCGCCGTAAGCACTGTATATTGTCCATGGACCGAGAATCTTCTAGCAATTATTGGAGGATGAGTCATCCTTTTTAATTCACGGTATAAATAAGACAGATGATGAAGTGCAGAGTTAGTATATATTAAAATGTCGAATATAAATTATATTGTGTAAAGTTAAATAGTTGAGCTTTTGGAAGTCCAAGAGTAAACATAAATGTTATGTGAACGTGTCTAAGGCACATGCAGCTTGTAGAATACATAAATAGACAAAAGTGTAATAAATAAATAGTTGTGTTAGTGTTGTTAACAGACCTATGGTTAAGAATTTAGTTTAAGAAGATATTAGTGTTTGTAAATTCATTAGTGTGATAGTGCTTCATTGTTAATTGGACTGAAAACATGTATAAATAAGGCATATACTGTTAATTAGACTTGTAAACAGTGAGTAATAAAGACCTTTGTTATTACTTGTTTCAAATTAGTAAAACGCGGTAGTAGTAGCCCACTACACTGGTGTCAGATGTGGGGTATATAGTGATTAATTTAAAAGGAAAACACACAAGTCTAAAGACATTTAAGTAGTTTATATATGCCAGTTACAAAAAGCCAAAGCAAAATGGACACAGAAACTTTAATGAATTTCCTTAAGGATTTTAAATGCAGTATGGAGGAGAGGTCGGCTAAACTGGAAGTGACACTAAATGAAAACGTAGTGAGGTCAGTTAAACTGGAATCAAACCTTACCGGAAGGTTGAATGAAAATACTAAGAAATTAGAAGAACGGTTTAGTGAAAACGCGGTGAAAATGGAAGAGTTGAATGAAAAGACGGCCACGTTAGAACAAAGATTAATGGAAAGCTCCATCGCATTGATAGAAGATGGCACTGAGAGACTCCAAGTGATAGTGCCTAGAAGCAGAGTGCCGGAAGTGTTGCAGCACTTGCACGATGGTATTTCCGAAGGGCACTTTGGCATGAAAAGAACTCTTGAAAGAGTGAGAGAAAGATTCTATTGGGTGAACTGCAAAGAAGATGTGAAGGAGTGGTGCCGGAAATGTGAGTTGTGTACCTCTGCAAATGGCCCGGTCACAAAACGGAAAGCCCCAATGAGACAGTATAACGTGCCGGAATCCTTTTGAGAAGGTAGCCATTGATATAGCTGGTCCGTTTCCTGAATCAGAGAAAGGAAATATATACATCTTGGTTGCAATAGATTATTTCACCAAATGGCCGGAGGTGTTTGCTATACCAAACCAAGAAGCCGAAACGGTTGCAAATGTACTAGTGAGGGAGTTGTTTTGTCGCTTTGGAGTTCCGTTGGAATTACACTCCGATTAAGGTCGGAACTTCAAATCAGCGTTGTTTTAAAACGTCTGCAAGCATCTTGGAATCAGGAAGACTAGAACCACGCCACTTCATCCCTAATCGGATGGAATGGTTGGAAGAATGAACAGGACGTTAGGAGAGTACTTGGCCAAAGTTGTCGCTGAACATCAACGAGACTGGGATCAATATTTACATTTGTTCCTACTGGCGTACCGATCTTCGATACATGATAGCACAGGATATTCGCCCGCTTGCGTAATGCTAGGACATGAATTGCGGCTACCATGTGATCTTCGCTTTGGATTTAAGCCTGGAGAAGAGATCGCAGGTGAAAATTACGTTAGTAAGCTTCGTGAAAGATCAAATATCATTTACGAAAACGTCCGAAAGAATATCCAGGCAGCAAGCGATCGAATGAAATCACAATATGATACGAGAGCTCAAGAAGGTGGTTATCAACCTGGAGATTTAGTGTGGTTGTATAATCCACAAAGACAGCGTGGGTTGTCGTTAAAATTACAAAGACTGGGAAGGCCCGTACGAAGTGTTAACAAGAATTAATGATGTAGTGTACCGGATCAGAAGACTTTCTCGTGGTAAACCGAAAGTGGTACACTTTGACCGTTTAACATCCTACGCTGGCAACAACCAGAAAGGCTCGAATAATGAGAATGGTGTTCGAGAAGTTATTAATCATGAGTCATGTAGTTTTTGTGAATTTTATGGCGGCGTATGGTGGTTTCGATAAGGCGAGATTTGACGTTGTTGTTGAAAAACAGCAAGATCTGTTTAGAGCACCATAAGAGTATTCCCTTGCACATTGCGTAGCTCAAGATTTGGAAATGTGAAGGGGAATACTTGTTGTTTTCAAGAAAAAGTTTGGATGTGTGGATGAATTAGCACAACAGCAGCCAACTGTAGGGAAAGCTTTGGTTCTTCAGGATAAAAATCGTTATGTTTACTATCTGGTCACCAAAAATTCTTTATGGCAGAGATCTAGTTATGGACATATATGGGAGGCTTTGCTAAACCTTAAGGCTCAGATGATGAAAAATGGAGTAACGAGACTAGCGGTGCCCAAGCTAGGCTGTGGACTAGATCGCTTAGATTGGAGGATAGTCCGAAATATGCTAGAAATAGTTTTCCAGGGAACCAACGTCCAGGTCCTTCTTTCTTGTTATCAACCGGTTGCCTAGCAAGACCAAGTAAAGAATGTTGACTGTTATTTCCAACGACGCGGTGGATGCACCAGAGGAGATAACTGCCGATACCGTCATCAGTCATCGAATTGGCGTCAAAATGTATTTACAGTTACGAGACGTAACGGTTTTAAAGAGGGGGCAGCGTTGCGAGCTACTGTTAGGCAACCCGTCAAACACACAAGTGCCGTAAGCATTGTATATTCTCCAGAAACCGAGAATCTACTAGTAATTATTGGAGGATGAGTCATCTTTTTTAATTCACGGTATAAATAAGACGGATGATGAAGTACAGAGTTTAGTCTATATCAGAATCTCGAATATAAATTACATCGTGTAAAGTTAAATAGTTGAGCTTTTGGAAGTCCAAGAGTAAACATAAATGTTATGTGAACGTGTCTAAGGTACATGCAGCTTGTAGAATACATAAATAGAAAAAAGTGTAATAAATAAATAGTTGTGTTAGTGTTGTTAACCGACCTATGGTTAAGAATTTAGTTTAAGAAGATATTAGTGCTTGTAAATTCATTAGTGTGATAGTGCTTCATTGTTAATTGGACTGAAAACATCTATAAATAAGGCATATACTGTTATTTAGACTTGTGAACAATGAGTAATAAAGACCTTTGTTATTACTTGTTTTAAATTAGTAAAACGCGGTAGGTAGAGGTAGTCCGAGATCAGACTTTCGCATGCAGAGAGTGATAGATGCAGATTGTGCAAATTTCAGGGAAATGTGAAGGTTAGTTCAGAATGGGAAACAATGAGGGTACGCGTCTTACCAGTTCCAGGACTGAAGGCCTAATGATAATTGGAATTATCGTGATTTATTGATGTTAAATGCAACAATGTTTCTGTTTTGAATACAGAACCAACCTAACCCTTTTCAGGGCATTTGCATACACGATACCAGAATCAGTTGCTCATTTTTCAGTGTTTATAGAAATAAGTACAACAGTGAAATTAGTGTACAACATTTAATTACATAATTAATAAGTTTAATGCAAAATTGTACATCTTGGCATTAAGCGCGCGTAATAAGCCAGGTTACACGCTCTAACTACCGAGACGTACTACCCTTGAAGCAAGTCGCCTCCAGGATCTAAGATTAAGTGGGGCGAGAATATACAACGCGCTTCTAACTAGGTACAGTTGAACAAAATTTATAGTATTTAAGGAAAACCTTTAACAATGATGATATATAAAGAATGATATGATAAGGCCTCGCGTTGGAGCGATGCTGAAAGAGTGATGTGGAAATGGCCGCACGTTGAGGCGTCGCTGAAAAAGTGATATGATGAGGCCTCGCGTTGGAGCGCTGCTGAAAGAGTGCTGTGAAAAGGCCTCGCTTTGGTGCGCGGCTAGAAGACTGATATGATACAGATACAACAATTGGTTAAATTTGAAATTGTTCACTTACCTTCCTTTCTAACTTTGCGTGGCTAGCTCAACGGAATTGTCGGAGTTTAAAAAGTGGAATCAAACAGCAATATCACAAAGCATTTATACAGTATGAAATATTTTTTCTCATACAAAAACTTGTAGAACATTTACAACATCGTTTCTTTCAAACAAAATAATTTAAAAAAAAAAGTTCCCTACCTTATTTTAAATTTACAGAATTAAATTTCTTCTTTTATGGATGGTTTACCTGGTTATGATTATTCCCACGCTTGTAAGATTTGTTTTGACCAAAAAAATTCTTGGCAGATAATCTAATAAAAGATCAGAATATTTTAAACTGTAAACACAAACTTTCCTGGCAAAAAATCCTCACAAAATTTTTTATATAATTAACACTTATTTTACTTTAAATTAAATACAAATAAATCTAAAAGTAATTCTTGCAGAATTCAGAAAAACGCTCCTCGTAATTAAATACCTTCTCTTTTTAAATTGATGTCCAAATCAGCTTACAAGATTTTTCATATTTAAAATCCTCATTTCAAACAGCAGTTACAAAAGTACATTATGCTTAAATCTTCCTTTCAATTATTGAATAAAAATTTTAAAATAACGTTATATTGAAGAATTTTTGCTCTTTATTGTAATTTATAAATTCCATTTTTTTATATAATTTGCATTTAAAACATCACTTCTATATTCATTGTAACAGCGTCATTATTAAATTACAGTATGCTTACTCCATACTTCAAATCTCGCCTTCGCAAAGCAACAACTTGCGAGTTAAATCAAAATAACATTTCGCAATCGAATTTATGAATTGAATAAATCCCATAATTAATAAACGCTTCCTATTATTATTAATTATCTATTTTCTAGAACCTAGTAGAATGTGTATGGAACAGCATGATGCTAAAGGATTTGCAGAAAAACTCATTAGCGTCTAAAATCGGGGCATTTATTACCTCCTAATCTTGTTGCATTTATTCGTGACGCGCGCTGTTTGTCCTTGTTTAACACATATATGATTATTGTGGTGTATCGCTTTTCTCCAACAGTAAATGGAAAGATCATAAATATTTCTTATCAATGTCTATTACATTTTCTCGGTTTTTAATGTTCCGGCCGCTTGTTGGAATAAATGTTTCATTTATTAATTAGCAGAGCTTTTTCGACCGTCACTCCTGTGCTGCTTTAAATGACTTTTTAGCCATTGATTCGTTTGTACAATGTAACTATTATTGCAGATGCAAGTGATCTTGTAGACGATGTTACTGTTTAATAGTTTCGGAGTACGATCCTTTAACTTAGTGAATAAACTTTGAATGGAATGGTTATATTTGTAGACGATAGCCACCATAGGTTGTTTAAGTAATCTTACCATCAAAGGAGATAGCATTTTTATATAAGGAAGCTTTTTATGTGCCATATCTGTTATAGTAGTATTAACACTTAGGAAATTACTATATCAACTTATGTAACATTTCTTTATTCCTTTTTAACCATTATTTAATAAAGTGTCTATAAATATTTTCTTGTTTTTCTTGATGAACTGAGGATCCGATATATGTTCTATGCGATACTGTAGGGCCTTCACAGTGTTGACTTTAAGTTGTATAGAGTGATTGGAATTAAAGTTCAAATACCTGCCAGAATTACTTGGTTTGGTGTACCAATCAAAAATTAGACGATTATCTGAGTCTCAGATGACAAGAACATCGAGAAAAGGTAATTTACTATCAACTTCCATTTCATCAGTGAACTTAAGGTGTTGATTAAAGTCATCGAATGTTGTAACAGTTTGGTGCACATATTGAGCTGACAACGAGCAAATGATGTCATCGACATACTTGACTAAAAATGACATCTCATAAGGTAGTCTAAGTAAAACGATAGACAGTAAGTTATCCATAATAATTTGAGCGATTATGGTGACAAAGGTGACCCCATTTAAGTTCCAAATAATTGTAGATAGAATTTATCTTGAAAACGAAGTAAGTGTTGTTAAATACCAGGTTAACGATAGCAAAAAAACAAATCTTCCGCCAACTTGCAATAAGGTTTAATTTTATTTCAATTTTCTTTGATAATATTAATGACTAAATGTAAAGGAATATTGGTGAACAGAGAAGCTACATCCAAAGAAATAATATGATTATTGGAAAGGTGAAAATGCTTGAACTATCATACAAACGAGAAGCTATCTTTTACATACACCCGTGACAATGTATCAGTAAGATAAATTTTACATATGTTAAACAAAGAAAAACGACAAATGTAATTTTATTTGCAGTCTTAATTCATTTGTCCGAATTCTGCTGAAGATAATCTCGTCATGTATGGAGGGAAGATAATTATTTTGTTGAGCGCTTCAAGATTACAATCGAAAAATTTAACATGAAACTTGAGTATGAATAAGGTATTGAACTGATTAATGTGACTACTCAATGAAGTTCGAAATAACACTCTACTAGATTGGTTATTTTTAATTTCAGAAGAATTGTTCTTTCAGTATTCAACTTTATGTTGAAAAAAAACATCAAACTGTTGAACAAAGTCCCAGAAGTCCCATGGGAACTAGTTAGAATGGATAAGTCCAAAATATCATTGATTTTAATTGTTTCCGAGGTATCCCCAGTTAAAAATCACACATCAGGTATTTATAATAGACCTTATGAAACTGTAATATATAGTAACTGTAAATTAATAAACATTTTTAGTTGATTGCATAAACTTATAAACGTAACCATAGTACATTCTTGTTATTAATTTAAGAAGTTAGAACGCAATTTTGTTCGCCGAAAACGTTTTCCATTAAGTCAAGTAATTTTTGATATATTTGTTGTTTTTTGTGCTTAAGAATGTTTATATGTACTTGTAGAGAAAACGTAATTGTGTAATGATCCTATATTGGTATTTTTCACAGCTAATGTAAAAGCCTTGATGTAATAAAATATATTGCAATTACTTAGAGGCGCGATTAAAATTTAGTTAATTTAACCTTCTTTTCAGCTAGCAGTTTTTAAATATGTATATAAGCGCACTTATCATAACGTTTATTTTAGGTTGGTTTTAACATTAGTGCTCTCGATCATTCCTCGTGTGAATATTAAGGCAGAATCACTTTCTTGGTCTCGGGTTTTGACATCCTCTTACGATTTCTTCTGGGGCTTTTTCCTAGAAATACCCGTATTTGGAGATTAGGTGACATTCAAGATACTTTCCGATTGCAACTAGTATTTCCTACACAATAACATTCCGGGACCTTCTTCAAACACTTACACTGCTCTTGCTACTGAGTTAGTTAGTAAGCATTCTTATTCGTGCGATCGAGGCTTTTGGTACTTTATCGGAATGCAGAATTTTAGTGAAGTACTTTATCGAGATTTCTCTGTGAGCTACCGACTATATTTTCTGGGGCCAAGACGGTACGTAACACATTATAAAACTTCTAGCAATAAATTTGATGTATTTAAAATTTTAAGATACACAGTATAATAAAACAAATTATTTTCAAACACAAAAATTAAATCTATGCTTCCCACTCCTCAGCTTTGCAAAGTTAGGTAAAAAATTGCACGCTATGGCATTTGGTCCTTTCCAATTTCCATCCAGATCCATGTTATATAATAAGATATTCTTGTGAACACATCAGGATGTTCTGGAGCACAATGTCGTGTAAAAGACGCAATACCAATCTGACGACCATTTGCTACTAAAGGACTTCCAGAATCTCCATACCAAGCTCCTGTATCGTTCACAGAAGCAGTGCAAATTTGCGACTCATCCACATCAACAAATTGTGACCAATACCAGTTGCATTCCCACGCGCTGACAGTAGTGAGTTTGATTTCCTGCAAGTCATCTGGGTTTACAATTGGAAAAGATAGGCCGCCCCAGCCGCTTAATATGCATTCAACATTGCCATCTATATATTCTTCATCTAATTTTATTGGACTCACTCGAGAATCAAACTCTAGTCTGTCTTTGACGATAAGAAGTGCAATATCATCTTTCCAGCGCCTGCTGTCGAAACCAGGATGGATTATGAAGCGTTCGACGTCGTACTGCGTCTCTCCTTGGCTGAGTTTATTGGTGCCGGTGACAACCCTTATGTCAGATGGCAAAATTTTGCTTCTGAAATTTAGAAATGAATAACTAGAACTAAGGAACGACCTTACCCAAGTCTAAATGTACAACGTGCGGCTGTTAGAATGTGTTTGGATGTGATAATGGACCCTCCGCACATATGGCCATGTGGTATGAACTGTAATGATACTTGATATGGATAAGCACCATCTTCAGCGGTATTTCCACCAATTATGCGTTGACAAATCTCTATAGATGTCACTTCTAAATATTTTCTGTATAGTAACAATCGATAATATATTTGAATTAAACATACCAAACGTTGATGTAGAAAATAAAAGACACACGATTAAATAAAACATGTTTGCTGATTCACTTTTGTTCGCACATACAGTTCTCCTTATATATTCTGTAAGTGTAATACACGGTTTAATAGCATCTTTATGTCTGCGAATCATAAACCTTATCATCAATCACGACATGTTTTATTTTTTTTAGTATTTATTTGCCATAAAATAACGAAACTATGGTGTAAAGATTACAGTCTTAAACACTTTGAAAAATTCAAAATTTGCAATAATAAGTAGGTCAAACATTTACCTTTTTATAACATGAATTTAAGGGTATTGTCGTGTATCATATTTAAGGGCTAAACGAACTTACATTAATCTATAATTAAACATACTTGCCTACTATTATAGGTGATGGAGACTCATTCATCCTACGTGAGGCGCTGCTTAAATGACATTCAGAGAAGTAATTCACTTGACCACACCTGAAATGATTTTCAAAAAACAATTCAAGTTATGTATTTATCCTGGAGATTACAATGCCCTACATTTGATTTTCCAATGCTCCGCCTGAAGGTACTACATTGGCCAGGATGCAAGTCTTTTTCTTAGCTGGAAATTTTGAATTTTGCCAAACCCTTTCTGTTCCAAGCAAGGTAGTGATCTTTAACATACGTGACAATACTCACACACAGGATCTCCATTTTGTGAAAAATGTTCGCCTAACAATTTTCATGCGGGCCGTGTTGAAATTTGAACCCGGGACCGTGGACTTAGTAGTAGCGTGTAAATCAACTAAGGCCACGGAGTCGCCTACATTACAATGTCAGCAAATATGTTCATTTGTACAAATGGATCTAAAACAAATAAAGATAACGGGGCAAGTGTCTTCTTATATGGCTATGGGTGGGGGTAGAGAGAGAATGAATGAAAAATAAATACAAAGAAATATGGGATTTCGAAAAAGAAATAGTGTAGGAAGTAGAAGTAATTAGATTAGATTGTAGGATTTTGCTAACACGCAGATGTAGATAATTTAATTATAAATAGAATTGTATGAAATAGAAGAAAGTTAAATTATGATCTGCTATAGATTGTTATAAAAAAAAGTAGGCTATGGTCTTTATGAGATCCTAACACTGGACACACAAACAACTGCTTTTCAAACAGAAGTCGTAGCAACTGTGCAAGGTATCAATGATATTTTGTAATGAAAAATCGAAAACAAAGGTATACGTTTGTATAATGATAGAAAAGCTGTTTTATTAGCTCAAAATAAGATCTTTTCAGGGTCGACGATGCAATCTCACTGCTTTCTGGAACTTGTTCCTTACAGTGAAGCTAGTTTAGTTGGTTTGGCTCGAAAGTCACCCAGGCAAACTTAGTAATCAGCAGGCTAACGGGTTAGCAAAAAGGTTACAGTTTTATTTGAGCTAAACCATTGGTTTCAACATCGTTATCCACATTACATACTTTCATCATCATCATTAGATCTTTAGTCCTGGAACTGGTTAGACGCATACCTCCATTATTTCCTATTCTGAGCTAACCTACACATTTCTCTGAAATTCACATTGCCGACATATTTCACTATCTGTGTACAATAGTCTGATCTAGGTCTACCTCTCTCTTTTTTGCTATTTCTGCTTGTAATATATTCCGCACTATTCCCCAAATGCCATAGAACGTGTCCCGTCCTTCTATTTCTTTTTTTTTGTTTTCACCAGATATCCTTCTTCCTTACTATTTCTAATACCTATTTGTCATTAAATTTGTCTGTCTATGTTATCATCATCATATATCTAAAATACTGCATTCCAAAAGGCTTCTGCCTTTTTCATGTCTGTTTCTCTTACTGTTCCCATTTCATAGCCGTAAAGTGCTGTGCTCCACACATATGTTTTCAACAATTCCTTCCTTGTTTCTGTTTGTTGTCATCGCAACTTCTCCTTCTTGTTGGATACAGCTTGGTTCCCCTTCTATTGTTTTCTAAATATATACTCTGGAGGAGGCAAAGAGATATTGATCTTAATAACCAATAGTATAACAACAAACAATTATGATAGCTCCGGTGATGAGATAAAGTAGACTCTAATTTTACCGTGTTTTGTTATGTTACGACTGAATATCAAAAGCCATCCTTATTCACCTTACCTTGTAACTGGTTGCAGTGTTGAGAACGCTTCTGTTATGGCCAACTGGTTGTGATAAACATCGTCCAGCACACAGATATCACTTTTAATTACACAAAACAAAAATGCACCCACAAATGCAGGTGATTGTAGCAAAAAACAGAAAACGTGTTTGTGTTGCAAAGGATAGCGGTGCATAGCCATCACCTACTCCCTGCCAGTCATGTCGGTAATAACGTAACAAATCGTTGAATATTTCATGAAGGCGTTAAAGGGTTGGGGTGTACATCGCATTATTTAATTTACATTCACTTTAACGATAAGGCCCGGTTGTTCAATTGGAGCTTAAAGTCAAGTTTAGTTAAGTACGGTTTAACAATGAAACTCAGCTTAAATTTGTTGGCTTTTTCAATGTTAAGCTTAACAGGGCCTTTTCTAAACTTTACTGTCGCTGCTATGTTGTAAATGTGCTTGTACGCATTGTAGTTGTGATTTCATTTTAGAAAGCAGTTACTATAGGAGTCTAACCTAAAAAAATTATTTTATATTTACATCGTTACGTTAGTACTTTTAATATATAAAAAATGGAAGAAAAGCGTAAACAATCTATCAAATTTACTAATGGGAAAGAAATGTTTTTGATAAATTTAGTCAAGAAACACAAAGAAATTATTGAGTGCAAAAATCGGACACTGATGCTAATAGATTAAAGATGGAGGCATGAATAAAAATTGAATGTCAATTCAATCAAGGTTCCAATAGTAATTTTAAAGATATCCAAGTGCTTAGGAAAAAAAAGTACAGTTTAAAAAAACAATCGAAAAAGAAATTTGCAGATGAGAAACTGTATGTTAAGGTAACAGGTAAGGGGTCCTCATAAACCAACTACTACAACAGATATTGATGATCAGATTGAAGATCTACTGGGTAAGACACTAGAAGGCTTTGAATCCAAATTTGGTTGTGATAAAGGTAAACAAATCGTTACCTTAATCGGCAAATGTCATAAGTCCACTTTTAGTCAAATTATAGATTTTGGCGGCATCTTATGGAGAAGCATGAATCTACCTACAAAAAAACCGCATAGTGATCTTACAGCCAACTGTAATGTAATGTACGTTAAGGAAAATATCGGTTGTCCGGTGGTACCATATAAGACCTAGAAATTGTCTGAAGTCCTTCAGTTTATATGACTTAGTTAACTGAGTTGACACACTCTTGATGTTAACATTAATAGCAATTAGTATTTTAAGGACCAATTACTCTTTACTGTTGCTGGTAAATATTTCATTCATATCAACAACAGCAATAAACAAATTAGTATTGTACGTTGCTAAAAAAAAAAGCACGCTACAAACTTGAATTTGGACTTACTCATATCATAGTAAATGGACTTTCGACTATTTCGTATTGATTTGTTTTGAAACGTTTAGAAAACTTTCTATAATATTTTGTAGTTTTAATGAAGCACTATATTAAAAGTGGGATAAAGTTGGTGGTATTCGTTTGTTCTAAATCAAAATATCTTTTTGTCGGCTTTAATATCATTTTGATTATACTGTTTATGTTCAAGTTTTAGTGTGCTCTTCAAAGTTATTTTATAAATAACGAATAACATTGATTAAGAAGTAAACAGATTCTTGTTTAAGATTAGTTGAGTCTTAGCAACTAGCCTGACGATGAGTTTGTAGAAAAATGTCAATTATTGCAGGTTCGATGAATTGCTTCTTAGTCTTCAAGATCGTAATATTTATTAACTTTCAAATCAGTGTTTTTTTTTCTTTTATATAGATCAAGAACATACAAAACGGCAAGGTACCTCAATCGAACTCAAAAAATACTTTCAATGTTTAATGATAACAGAAAACTTATTTAAAAAAAAAACATTCTAGAATACATGAAGCGTTAGAAAAAAAAGTAAATAACAACGTTTTAATAGAAGCTGGTTCCAGTGCACTAAAATGCAAAGCCAATGTTGAAGACAACTCGCAAGACCGACTTGGTATCTTAACTGAAAACTTTATTGCTGAGGAGCATCAAGTAATAGAAAGTAACAAAGGTAATATAGAGCAACTAGTAAAACCAATTGACTCTGACGGAACTGCATTAGACTTACATGAAAAAAACATACTATAATACAAGAGCAGCTAGATACTGAAACTTGTAACCTTACTGTTTTGGAAAACTGTGATCTTGAAGACATAAATATATCTGAATTAAACTGTGATCTTGGTGACTGTATTATTTTTTACTTAGAAATCATGCCAGTTTCTGTACCAGACAAAAGAAATATTATTACAATTCAATAATCTCCCAAGGACGTAACTAAATTTACAATGGAATGCCCAAATATAGAAACGAAGTGTTCAGAGGCAGTAGTATCTAACGCTGGCAACCCAGATTACAAAAAACAAAGTTGTATATCACAAGACTATGTCAAAAACCAAACCAACATTGAAATTGACTGCTTAAATATGGAAGCAGAGTTTTTATAAGAAGAAATTTTTGGTAGCAAAACAAATGATGTTCACGATCCGAACTACGTACAAGAAAGTTCAGATAGTGGATCATTGACATTATAATTTGAATAAGGGCCGCTATTGTTGCGGCCACGTCCCCAATGCTCTACCCAAAGGTACTACATTGAGTGGATCATTGACAGCTGAAAACAACAAAAATTTACAAAATGTTCGTATCATAGAAGAGCAAATTACAAGTAGAAAAAGAAAAAAAAAGAAGACACGTGGATGAGAAGTTATGGAAGGATATTGAGAACAAGAGAAAAAGAGAAAAGGGCGAAGATTATTTCGGCAAAGAAAAAGCCGAGGACTGCTGGAATTACAATATGCGCAGAGTAAAAAGATGTATTAAAGATATGCGCAATTGTAAAGCTTCCTCGTGTAAAGGTCAAACTATGCAGTGTAGAGCAACAACAAATCAAGAAAGAAATGTGATCTTTGAAAGATTTTGGTGTAATATGACGTGGGAGCAGCAAAAAGTTCATATAGGCCTCCTCGTTAAGAAACAGGATACCCAAAAGGAAAAGAAAAAGAAAAGATGAAGACAAGTCCAGAAGAAAATTTTGATGGGTGTACTATTTGGAAAAGCCAAAGGAAGAAAAGATACGAGTATGTAAGAAAATGTTTCTAGATACCCTTGACTTAAAAGAGCGAATAGTTATTGATTAGAACAATTACAACGAAAAACCACAGAAAGAAACTGAATTAGAGACAGAGGAAGAAGAATACAGAGAATTAATAAGACAATCTACAAAAGTTACTCAAAACCCTGAAAAGGACAGAAAATACATTTTAATAGAATTTTTCAGAGACTTACCCTAGGTGGAATCTCATTATTGCAGGTTACAATCTTCAAAATTATATTTAGAGCCTAACTGGAATTCTAAATCTGACCTCTATAGATTTTATAAGTCTTATTGTGGAAAACAAAATACTAAACCAGTTTCAAATGCGTTGTTTATGCATATTTTTGATGACTTAAATTTAAGCCTTTTTAAACCGAAGAAAGACAAATGCGATGTTTATGTTAGTTACAGGAGTAAAAATTTGTCTGAATAGGACTATGCATTCAACCTTTTTAAAAAAAAACTGAAGCAAGGGAAACGATGCAAGGCTATTTTACTTAGCCCCAATTCCAACACTTCTGCTTTGTATTTTAAAATGAGATTAATGGTCCACAACTTTACAATACTGGACATGAATCTAAACAAGGGATATTGCTTTGTTTGACACAAGGCATCAGGGGGTGTTTTTACTGACAATTTTGGTTCAATCATCTGTTCTTTCCTTGTTGACAATATAATAAGTGATTTAAAAGCAAATCAGAGTATCATTATCTACAGTGATGGATGTTATGCCCAAAACAGTAATGTCGCTCTTTCAAATGTCCTTTTAAGTCTAGCCATGCAGTACAAAATTACAATAGAGCAGAAGTTCTTGGAGAAGGGGCACACACAAATGGAGACTGATCACATGCACTTCCTTATAGAACGACAGTTTCCCAACGCCAACATTAATGTCCCTGCAGATTATGTCAAGGTTTTTGTTCGTGCCAGATAAAACCCGACTCCATTTGACGTAAAATATCTATATTATGACTTTTTTAAAAACTTTTCTTCCATAATAATGCTAACATCAATAAGACCAGGTAGAAAGGTTGGAGATCCTGTTGTTACTGATCTGAGGGCTCTCAAATATGATGAAGATGGCAAAGTTTACTTCAAATTAAGACACACTGAAGACTTATGTTCTGTTAGAACAAAGATGTAGAGAACACAGGAATAGTGTAGATTTTAACTCTCTACCTCACCTATACCCTTAATCTCTTTCAATTAAAAACCAAAAGTGGGAACATCTACAGTCGCTAAAAGAAAGCATTCCGAGGGATTTCCACACCTTTTATGATAATTTAGATCATAACTAGGTGTTGGTTGTGAAATATCTGCAACTAATGTTGACAGTGCGAAATTATATATATTGGAAAAATATTAAATCAGTAAATATTCAAGTGCTGGGGGAACTTGGTAGCCACAGGCTGCTTACCCCCCCTTTGCAACCATTGAATGTCGAAGAAATAGAGTACATAATTGTAAAACAATAGAAGGGGACCGAACTGCATCTAACAAGCAAGAACAGCGCCTATGATGAAAGACAACAAACACAGATACAAGAAGAAAATTGCTGAAAGTAATGTGTGGAAAACGGCACAGTATGCTTATGAAATACAGGCAATAGGAAAAGCATACAGGAAACGGCAGCAGCCTTTTGGAATGCTGTGCTTCAGATGTATGAGAATGATAGCATGGGCAGACGAAGTTAATAACAAATAGGTTATAGATAGTACGGGAACAAGAATATCTGTGAAAAAAAATTGGAGAAATAGAAGGGCAGAATACGTTCTAAGGCATTTTTGGGGAATAGTTTGAGACATATTACAAGCAGAGATAGGAAAAAAGAGGTAGATGGAGACTTAGATCAGACTGTGCAAATTTCAAGGAAATGTGTAGGTTAGTTCAGAATAGGAAACAATGATGGTATGCGTCTAACCAGTTCCAGGACTGAAGACCTAATGATGATGAGATCATAACTAAATATTGTTTTTGTTTTTTACATTTTCCTATTTTTCAATAAACAGTTTTTCTACATACCTGTTATTTACTTAAAAAGCTAAAATGTTGTAACTCCTTTTATTCCAGTAAGCAAATGTCATAAGTCCTTTAATAAATTTATAATGCAATAGCTTTAATAAAACTATTACAAAATAATACAAAGAGCATAAAATACATTACTATTTTTATGAAAAATGTATTCTGTTACGAACGATTTTGTCGACAGGTGGTTTTATGTATCTCCTGTAAAATTGGAAAAAACGGACTTACGACATTTGCGGATTAAGGTAACAAAATATTATTTATATAGCTATCAATAATTACTAAACTTGTAGCTACAACTTTAAAATTGGTTTTTGAAGATATGGATTATCATCATCATTAAAAGATAGTATCTCAGATAAGTAATATTTAAAATAAAAGTAAAACAAGGTACAGGATTCGGTGTGTGATTGATTAACTCGGCTTTGTGTTTATTCTTCTTTTTTATTTTTCTCTTTCCACTTTCCTTTTTTAAATCTAATGCTAATTAATAAGTCTCTAGTATATCAAAATACACGAGGCTTACGAACAAAAACTCATGTTTTTACCAAAATGTTCTCCAAACTGAATACGATTTTATTTTTCTGACCGAAACCTGGCTAAATCAAGGTATTCATTCAAGCGAGTTATTCATGGAAAATTATAATGTGCTTAGACGAGACAGGGAGTCTACCGCGTCAAATAAAACAGACGGTGGTGGCGTATTAATTGCAGTAAATAAAGATATTCCATGTGTTCATCTTCTTAAATGGCAAAGCGATGCAGAAGACTCGTGGGTGTCGATTTCTCTTGATAATTCATCACGAAAAATATTTTTTGGCTGTGTTTATCTGCCTCTTGGGGATACTAATGCACTTCTCTGTTTTGTGAACAAATTATATGATAATCTTGATGCTGCAGGAGATAATATGGTACTTATTTGTGGAGACTTTAATTTGTCTTCCGTGACGTGGTATAGGAAGGGTTCTCCTATGTTTCCCAACAATAGTGATAATAAATCATCTTTGTTATTAGATGCTTTCACGTATGGTAACTTGTTTCAATATAACCACATTGTTAACAGGAATGACAGTAAACTGGATTTGATATCGATCAATCAGGATTTCAACCCTAAACTTGAAAAATGCCAATTTCCTTTAGTTCCTATAGACAACTACCATGAGTCAATTGAATTGATAGTATCGTTTAGGGCAATAAGAACATTTGCGCCATATGCAAATAAATTGTATGATTTCGATCGATGCAATTATGATAATCTAGCTGAACATATTGCTTCTAAAAATTAGGATATGTTATTGTCTGGTAATACCGTAGATGAGATTGTTGAAGGGTTCTATAATGTTATTCGAGAAGCTATTGAGTTATATGTGCCAACTAAATTTAGAACACTTTCTCACTTTCCGGTTTTTTATTCTTCTGCAACAATTAAAGCCACAAAAGAAAAACTTACATACCATAAACGTTGGAAGAATTATCAAAATTTGGATGACTATAACACCTTCAAATTGCTTCGATCTAGAGCTAAACTTCTATCAGATGCTGATTATAAAAGTTATTTACAAAATGTAGAATCTTCCATACCCAAGAATTCTAAAAGGTTTTGGAAGTTCATTGCAAGTAGAACCAAAGTGAACAATATCCCTCTTACAATTATTAATAACGATAAAACGGCAAATGGCTTTTATGAAATTTGTGAACTGTTTACAAAGTACTTTTAAAGTACCTTTGTTAACTCGACCCCAAGCAGCGTAAATAACACTGCCTCCACTAATAATATCAATATACACGATGCTCATATCGATGAGATGGATGTTGCTTCCAAATTAGATAATTTAGATGCAAATCAAGGTGCTGGTCCTGACAAAATTCCACCAAGGTTTATTAAGAACTGTTCGTATTCCCTAACTCAGCCACTATCAATTATTTTTAATGCGTTGTAACAATTTTATTTTAGCAGTAAAGGAACATACTCATTAAACGTACCATGAATATTGAAATACCTTTATTAACTAATATAAAGATTCAAGTAACAATCAAATTTTTATAGTATTGCTATATCTAGGATTAGTAGTCTATTTGTTTCGGAGTTCGGTGCAACCACAAGCCACTAGCGCGCGCGTGAGAGGTTCGAGAACCACACTTATGATCCTCCCACCTTGCAGGAGCGCGGCGAGCGCACTCGTCGATAGTTTAGGGCAGCGTGAAGATGCATTCGAAGAGAATGACGAGTGACCTCCGGGTCGCTTTGATTTGGTGAAGCACTTCCTGAGTAACGGTTAATACTTAATCCATATATTGCATATTCGTTATCATATTAGCTAATTTAAAATTTATTTAGCGCAAGCAACCATACGTTAGAAAAAGCAACCATACGTTAGAAAAAGCAACCATACCTTAGAAAAAGCAACCATACGTTAGAAAAGCAACAATACGTCAGAAATTGCAACGATAAATTAGAAAACCGCACGACCACTTTGAAATAAAATTAGACAACGGAGGAGTACGCTGTGAATAAAAGATGCCGTGAACCAATGTAAGAAATCCGCTTCGCTCTTGCATCTGTAATAAAGCATGGAAAACAAACATATTTAACAGCAGGCCCCGCTCTGCGAAGTTGTTTCCATTGCAACCAAGGACGACAGCCGGTATTTGGGTTCGTAATAGAATTAAGAATTTCCTCAGTACTTCCTTCTGAAAGTACATTATTTCGTTTTGTTTGTTAGATGTACAAAATTGTTATTCAGTTTACCTGTAATTAAGCTGGTTTTCCCCAGTATCAAAATTTGATTTCACTTAGTTTTGTAAAGATGTGACTACATATGGCTGCAACGTAAATTAACAGCTGCTATTACGTCACCTGTTTATTTGAACAATGCCGTCAACAATTGCATAATGGCTAACAGATGTTTAACATTACAGTACTGCCACTTTTGATAAAATTAGAGAATATCTTGGTGATTCTATTAACTTCAGACTAATTTTAATTTTGTTAAATTAATGAGAAAATTTCATATATTCATTTGTAAGTGACCTACACAGATCTGGTTGGGTTATAAAGAAACTTAATATTGTTAGTTACACTGAAGTGTTATATATTTGAGTAAGGATCAGTTGTTAAACCTTACAACAATTTTGCAAGAATATCACATATTTATTTTATTTAATTATCATGAAATTTTATTTACTGAAACAAAGAAAATTCTTTCTAGTAAATTAATTATCTACATTTAAAGTTTTTTATTCTGATCTGGTTTGATCAGACCTGATAAACAAAACACAGAAAGAGTTAAATTTTTATGATTCCATTATGTAAGAAATATTCTCTATGCATTTTAGATATACTTGAGGGACGCAAATAGTGTTCCCATTTTTTTAGGTAACTTAACTATTATTCTTTCTTACAGGAGCAGTGTCTTAGTCTGTTAAGACAAAATTGTATGTCAGCGAAGGCGATCTTTTTTTCTTTGGGTCTCCAAGTCCGCCCTTAGAAATTTGCTATGCCATTAATATAAATCAATCTGGACTTGGTGGCGCCTGTTTGTTTTAGTTTGAGTGTGACCCCCCACAGATTTCGACTTACCCCCATTGCTCATAGCTCTACCCAAGGAATAGACCCTAGTTAAGTCGGAAGATTTCGTTTTGCAGACACCTAACTTGAAGTATGGTGTTAATAAAGTAGTGTTTTAGTAGGCCTTTGAATAATACGTTTCACTGGCGCCGGCAACGTTTGGGCCGTCGAAATTTGTTTGTTCAACGCTAGGGCGTCGAAATTTGTTTATTCAACGAGTGATTCGTCGAAATTCGTTCGTTCATAATTTAATTTAGCTCGAAATTTGTTTGTTCATAATTTGATTTACCTCGAAATTTGTTTGTTCAAAATTAATTTTACTTCGAGATTCGTTCGTTTAAAATTATTTTACTCTGAAACTTGTTTGTTCAAAATAATTTTACTTTGAAATAGTCTGTTCAAAATTTATTTTGCTTCGAAATTTGTTTATTCAAAAATTTAATTTGCTTTGAAATTTGTTAGCTTAAAATTTATTTTGCTTTGAAGTCCATTTGTCCAAAAATTATTTTGCTACAAAATTTGTTTGCTTTTGATAAAGGATTGGTCGTAACGTTAATCCCCTTACGGTCAATTAATTAATCTGGCCAAATTTACTTTTGACTTTAATTTTTTTTGATATTGTTTTGGCAAAAATAATTTTACCAAAAACATTTTTTTTGTGATTTTTACCTTTAGCAGTACGAATTTGTTTTGATAACTTTTATAAGATTCGGATCAGTTAGATTTATCGGTTTGATTCCATTAGCTGTTGTAATCATGTCGGAAAAATTCCAAATTGTTTGTCTACTTAAAGAAGAATTGGAGTATGAACTAAGAATTAGAGGAGTGTTGAGTGAGAGGCAAGTGTTGGAGAAACGGAAAATTTTAGGTAGATTGTTAGCTAAAGAAATAGATAAGCCTGGTTGTTTGATTGATCTTTCGTGTTATGAAGTAGATTTTGCAACGGAAAGTAAAGAAATTTCAGTTTCAGTCGAGTCAATTCGTAATGTTGTGTCTGAATTTGAAGGCGACTCATCAGACTCAATTTTTAGAAGAGCTTGTTCAAGGTTAAACCACCTTTCAGGGCGAGTTAAGCGCATGAAAATTCCTTCAATAAATTCAGATGAAGCAAGTAAGTTCAGAAATGAGACAGTAGCAACGATATTAACTCTTGAAGCTGACTTATACGATAAAATCAATAAAAGTACAGAGTCCACCCATTTGGATCGGTCCGTTGTAGTATCTCCTTCAGTTGCTAGTGCACCTATTCATTCGACTTCGTATATAACACCTTCAGTACCTATAGGTTCATGGCCTGTAAAATTCTCAGGTGACCCCAAACAACTACATTCATTTTTGATAGAGTTAGTGATTTAGCACAATCACGTAAGGTATCCGAAGCTGATTTATTTGGATCAGCATGTGAACTTTTGTGGGTGACGCTTTGGTTTGGTTTAGAACAGTGAAAAATTCCTTGAGAGACTGGAACTCCTTGTTAGAACGTTTAAGAAGATTTCTACCTGGTTCTTCAGATGATGACATTTGGGAAAAGATCAGAAATCGTCGTCAAGGTAAAGACGAAAAATTATTTTATTTGTCGCACATATGCAAACCCTCTTTAGTAGACTGACCAACGAGCCAGCTGAAGTTACTAAAGTTAAGATGATAAGAAGAAATTTGGTTCCTGAATATATTTCAGCACTTGCATTGTCGGACATTCAAGATTTGTCTACCTTAGTAAATTTGTGTAAGAGATTAGAAGAAGCTTCTTTGATGAAACTAAATTTGGTTTCAGCATCTTCTAGTAAACCTAACAAGAATAGCTACCCCTCTAAACATCCATTTGAGAACAAACATCTTGGGTTGAATGAAAAGTTTGTGCTGTTAGAGTAGAGTGTTTCAGAATAAATTAGTTAATCCTCACGTAACAGTAGCGGATAAGAGCTCTTTGGAGTCCTCAGTTTGTAATTCCTCTAGTCCCGATAAAAGGAATCATTTTGTTTGTTGGAATTGCTCCCGTAGTGGACATTGGTTTAGAGATTGTAGAGCAGCTAAAAAAATTTTTTGTTTTGGATGTGGTCGAAAAGGCGTTAAGGCAACGTCATGTCCACAATGTTCAAAAAACCAGTAAGGCGGCAGGTACATAGTGGTCGGTATCCTGTTACGCGTCATAAGGCTACAGTTATGATTTGTAAACAAGAAAAATATTTTGTAAAGACGAGTGGTCGAGATGGCTTACAGTTGTTAAAAATTTTTGTCAGGACTCTCCGAAGCCTAAGAATAATACTCTGTTCATTGAGAAGCAGTGTGATAATCGACCTTATATTATGGTGAAATTAATGGATAGAGACATTACCGGTCTTCTAGATTCGGGATGCACTACCTCAGTAGTAGGATCCTTAGCACTTTCAATTGTTAGAGAATTAGACTTGAAAATTTTAGTTCAGCAAAACAGGTATCACTACAGCTGATGGTTCAATAAAGTCTGTTGTAGGCTCAGTAGATTTGCCAATTTGTATAGGTAATGATTGCCGCATTCTTAATGCATTAGTGGTTCCATCCCTACCGCATACATTTATTTTCGGTAGTGACTTTGCAAAATTATTTGGTGTAGTTGCTGACTTTAGAAGTAATAATTGGTTTATCCAAAGTAATGCTGGGAACGACATAGGGTATATAGATTCGTTTTCCATCCCTTTGAACACTGAAGATTCTCTATGTGGGTTACATGACCTTTCAGATACTCAATGTGCGCAGGCACAAGAGTTAATAAATTCATTTAGTGAGATTAGCAGCGAAGAAAGATTAGGACGAACTCACCTAATCGAATTGGACATAGACACAGGCAATGCCAAACCCTTCCACAAGAAACCATATGTCATGTCACCATATATGGGTAAGATATTGAATGAGGAATTGGACGACATGCTTAGACTTAAAGTTATAGAACCGTGTACTAGTCCGTGGTCCTCTCCAGTTTTGTTGGTTAAGAAGGCAGATGGAGAATATCGTTCTGTTTTGATGGTAGAACCCTGAACGACTTAACTGTTCATGATTCGTACCCCTTGCGAACGTAGATAGAATTCTCAATATGTTGAGAGGTGCGAACTACATTTCGTCACTGGATTTGAGAAAATCGTTTTGGCAAATCCCTCTTAGTGAGTCGTCTAAGGATAAGACTGCCTTCAGTATTATTTCACGAGGACAATTTAGATTTACATGCATGCCATTTGGGTTGAAGAATGCTGCGCAGACGCAACAACGTTTAGTAGATGTAATTTTTGGTCCACGTTTTGAACCCCATGTATTTTGCTATTTGGACGACATAATTTTATGTTCGTCATCTTTTGAAGAACATCTAAAGTTATTGGTAGAGGTTAAGCAACGGTTAAAGGAAGCTAACCTTACTATAAATATAAGTAAATGTCAATTTTTAAAAGACACTTAAATTTTTGGGTTATATAGTAGGTTCTAACTCACTTCGTACAGACCCGATAAGGTGTCGGCCATGGTTAACTTTCCCCGTCCGAAAACCACAACGCAGATTAAAGGTTTATAGGAATGTGCAGCTGGTACCGGCGCTTTATAAAGAATTTTTCGTCTTTAGTTTCGCCTATTAATGACCTCATTAAAAGTAAGAAAAAAGGTCAAACTGTGAACTGGAGTGCGGAAGCAGAAAATTCATTTGTGCTGATCAAGCAAGCATTAGTTTCTGCACCTCTTCTTTCGCAGCCAGACTACTCGGCACCCTTTATTGTGGAGTGTGACGCAAGCAACACTGGGTTAGGAGCTGTGTTGATTCAGAATGTAAACGGAGAAGAGCGTGTAATTTCGTACGCAAGCAAAACCCTGAGCCGTACTGAGCGCAATTATTCCACCACTGAAAGAGAGTGTTTAGCGGTTATTTTTGCAATTGAGAAATTTCGTCCGTGGGTAGAAGGAGTTCGATTCACCGTTGTCACCGATCATTTTTCGTTACTTTGGTTGAGTAATCTTCAGAATCCAACTGGAAAACTCGCCAGATGGTCAGTTCGATTAAGGCAACACTCATTTGATTTGGTGCATAGAAAAGGAAAGTTCAATATAGTTCCAGATTGTCTTAGTCGTGGTGTTCCTTTAGAAAATCCAGAAGTTAATTTAGTAGAGATTAAACTTGATACAGTAGACTTGTGGTATGAATCTTTGAGAAAGAAAATTTTGTTGTCACCGAAAAGCTACCCACAATGGAAAATAGAAGATGGGTTTATTTATAAGTTTATACCTTCCTATTACCGCATTCGGCGAATGTTGTAGAGTGGAAACACTTAGTGCCAAAGTCTCAGCGTTTAGATGTCATTAAATCATGTCATGACCCCCTTCAGCAGGACATTTTGGTTCCTTAAAACTTTGTCTCGTGTTCAAGAATTATATTATTGGCCAAAGATGATCTTTGACGTACGTAAATTTTGTAGGAAATGTTTGATTTGTGGTGCTCAAAACCACCCAATAAAGGTCCCCTTGGGATGATGGGAAAGGAGAAAGAGGTTGGACTACCATTCCAAACCATTGCATTAGATTTGATGGGTCCGTTTCCTCGTTCCAAACGCGGACATAAATGGCTCTTAGTTGTTGGTGATTGGTTCTCGAAGTATTCGATTTTGCAACCTTTGCGTAGTGCCACGGCACATTTGATCGAGAAATTTTGGAGGAAAAGTATTTCTTGTCTACGGAGTACCACAGTTTGTCATTTGTGATAATGGTCCACAATTAATTGGACGTATTTTTAAAGCTTTGTGTGCAAGGTACGAAATTCAAAAGATTTGGTATAATGCTGTTTATGCTCCTCAATGCAATTTTGTGGAAAGAATCAATAAGACAGTTGGTACAGCAATCCGTTCATACGTAGAAGAACATGATACGTGGGATATGGAGATATCAAAGATCCAATACGCAATCAACTCAGCAAAACATGAGTCCACCAACTATTCGCCAAATTTTTAGTTTTTGGTCGTCAGTACCTTTAAGTGGAAAAGCTTATAATGATAATTTTATACCTGGTGAAGATGTTGATGTTGTCTCCAGTAGTAGACCTTCTTATGTTTTGGATCGTCAACCTTTGTTTGATATTTTTGGAAATGTCCGTGAAAATTTGCATGTAGCTTATCAACGTTCAAGTAAACGCTACAATCTTAGGAGAAGAGACATTTCATTCCGAGTCGGAGAAAGTGTTTGGAGAGCTAATAAGGTCCTCTCGAGTGCGAGTGATAAATTTTCCGCTAAGTTAGCCCCTAAGTTCGTTATGAGTAAAGTTCGGAAAAAACATTCCAATTTAGTATATGAGTTAGAGAACGAAGATGGGACAAAAGCAGGGAAATGGCACGTAAAGGACTTGAAACCAGTTGATGCATCATATCCAAATGAAAATGATGATCCTGACGATTAATTCAGATCCGATCATCTTGTTGATATTAAGTAATGACGTAGTGGTTCGTTTTGTTTTGTTCTGATTTAGTGTCGGTCCACTAATATTGAGTATTTTGTTTGAGAAGTGAAGTAAGTGGTTTGAGATTTTGTAAGTTTTGTAGGTTTGAGGTGTGCCTTAGTGTGCACGCTGGACATTTTGCTCGCGCGTTGCTCAGAGATGTGTTTGGAGGATGTCTTTGACAGATATCCTTACTATGTAGAAGTAGATGGGCTATTTGATTATTGGTCCTGATTTCTACATATCCAGGTAGAGAGAATATTAGATTATTCTTTCCCTTGTTCCTTTTGACCATTAGAAGTTCTTTGATTTGATAAGGTCAAAGTTGGTTTGGTGAGTCTCACCGTTTGGTCCATCACTAATGAGATCAGTTGTTTGTTAGAAATTAGTGATAGGATATTCAGTAGGGTGTAGGATAGTACAGCCCTGACTGGCCCAGTTTTGTACTTGCATTTGATAAGTAACCTCATGGTTAGGTTACCTTTGTTTTGATCATCCCTTTGCGATGAAGTGATGATATTTTGTATTTGAGATTTGTAAGTAACCTTTTGGTTAGGTTACCTTTGTTTTGATTATCACTTTGTGATGATAATATTTTGAATTTGAATTTTGTAAGTAACCTTATGGCTGGGTTACCTTTGTTTTGATCATCTCTTTACGATGAAGCGATGATACTTTGTATTTGCATTTGATGAGTAACCTTTTGATTAGGTCACCTTTGTTTTGATTATCACTTTGTGATGATGGTATTTAAATATAGACCTATTAGTAGGGTCTTACTTTTGATTATCACCGTGTAGTGATGGTGTTTTGAATAGTTATGCTGTCTTGATGAGGAAGCATTCTTTTTTTTGTAGATAGAGCTAAATGAGCTCCTGGAAGTGAAGTTTTTTTTGAAATTAGAAGTAAGTTGTAAGTGTTTGGTTATAGGTAAGAAATATTAGCCTTGTTAGAAGTAAGAATCTCAAGTCAGGAAATATTGTAAATTTGAATTTTTTGTCCCGTGGAGTGTTTGACTTTCTAATTTGACCCCTCCCAATTTTGATTATTACCGATTGTGACTCCCGATTTTGTCTCCCGATGGACGTCAGGTACCGTAGTTACCAACACACTCATTTGTAAATATTTGTCCCCCCCATTTGAATAAATTTATAAAATTGCATAGTTAGTTAGGAAGGTAGGAAAGGCTAGTATTGTTATAAAAAATTTTTTTTGTATTTGTTATATTTAGAGTTTTTCTTAAAAAAAATTTTTTCTTTTAGGAAAGGGGTAGTGTAACAATTTTATTTTAGCAGTAAAGGAACATACTCATTAAACGTACCATGAATATTGAAATACCTTTATTAACTAATATAAAGATTCAAGTAACAATCAAATTTTTATAGTATTGCTATATCTAGGATTAGTAGTCTATTTGTTTCGGAGTTCGGTGCAAATCCACAAGCCACTAGCGCGCGCGTGAGAGGTTCGAGAACCACACTTATGATCCTCCCACCTTGCAGGAGCGCGGCGAGCGCACTCGTCGATAGTTTAGGGCAGCGTGAACATGCATTCGAAGAGAATGACGAGTGACCTCCGGGTCGCTTTGATTTGGTGAACACTTCCTGAGTAACGGTTAGTACTTAATCCATATATTGCATATTCGTTATCATATTAGCTAATTTAAAATTTATTTAGCGCAAGCAACCATACGTTAGAAAAAGCAACCATACGTTAGAAAAAGCAACCATACCTTAGAAAAAGCAACCATACGTTAGAAAAGCAACAATACGTCAGAAATTGCAACGATAAATTAGAAAACCGCACGACCACTTTGAAATAAAATTAGACAACGGAGGAGTACGCTGTGAATAAAAGATGCCGTGAACCAATGTAAGAAATCCGCTTCGCTCTTGCATCTGTAATAAAGCATGGAAAACAAACATATTTAACAGCAGGCCCCGCTCTGCGAAGTTGTTTCCATTGCAACCAAGGACGACAGCCGGTATTTGGGTTCGTAATAGAATTAAGAATTTCCTCAGTACTTCCTTCTGAAAGTACATTATTTCGTTTTGTTTGTTAGATGTACAAAATTGTTATTCAGTTTACCTGTAATTAAGCTGGTTTTCCCCAGTATCAAAATTTGATTTCACTTAGTTTTGTAAAGATGTGACTACATATGGCTGCAACGTAAATTAACAGCTGCTATTACGTCACCTGTTTATTTGAACAATGCCGTCAACAATTGCATAATGGCTAACAGATGTTTAACATTACAGTACTGCCACTTTTGATAAAATTAGAGAATATCTTGGTGATTCTATTAACTTCAGACTAATTTTAATTTTGTTAAATTAATGAGAAAATTTCATATATTCATTTGTAAGTGACCTACACAGATCTGGTTGGGTTATAAAGAAACTTAATATTGTTAGTTACACTGAAGTGTTATATATTTGAGTAAGGATCAGTTGTTAAACCTTACAACAATTTTGCAAGAATATCACATATTTATTTTATTTAATTATCATGAAATTTTATTTACTGAAACAAAGAAAATTCTTTCTAGTAAATTAATTATCTACATTTAAAGTTTTTATTCTGATCTGGTTTGATCAGACCTGATAAACAAAACACAGAAAGAGTTAAATTTTTATGATTCCATTATGTAAGAAATATTCTCTATGCATTTTAGATATACTTGAGGGACGCAAATAGTGTTCCCATTTTTTTTAGGTAACTTAACTATTATTCTTTCTTACAGGAGCAGTGTCTTAGTCTGTTAAGACAAAATTGTATGTCAGCGAAGGCGATCTTTTTTTCTTTGGGTCTCCAAGTCCGCCCTTAGAAATTTGCTATGCCATTAATATAAATCAATCTGGACTTGGTGGCGCCTGTTTGTTTTAGTTTGAGTGTGACCCCCTACAGATTTCGACTTACCCCCCCATTGCTCATAGCTCTACCCAAGGAATAGACCCCTAGTTAAGTCGGAAGATTTCGTTTTGCAGACACCTAACTTGAAGTATGGTGTTAATAAAGTAGTGTTTTAGTAGGCCTTTGAATAATACGTTTCAGCGTCTTTACAACAAGGTTCATTTCCTAGAAGATGGAAAATAGCAAACATAGTTCCTATTTTTAAATCTGGTTCAAGAAACTCAGTAACTAATTACAGGCCCATATCTAAATTATGTATTTTTTCTAAAGTGTTTGAATCCTTTATATTTGATATTTTATACAATACTTTGAAAAATATCATTATCCCACAACAGCATGGCTTCTTCAAAAACAGATCTGTGGAATCTAATTTAATTCATTACACAGTATATATATATAATTACTTCTTTCTCAAACGGTACCCAAGTTGACAGTTTGTACACAGATTTCAGTAAAGCTTTGACTCTATTGATCATTACATCCTATTGCAGAATCTAGCTATTTGTGGGATTTCAGGTAATTTATTAAGGTGGTTATCTTCATATATATTAAATAGATCACAAATTGTAACTATAAGCGGTTATTCTTCTGATAGATTTTCAGTTACATCAGGGGTTCCGCAAGGATCTCACCTTGGACCTCTTTTGTTTTTAATTTTTATTAATGACATTGGCGATTACATTAAATACAGTAATTTTTTGTTGTATACTGATGATATGAAAATCTTCTTGAGAGTAAATAGCATTCATGACTGCTCAAAACTACAACGTGATTTCACAAGTCTACAGAAATATAGCGAAATTAATAAACTCCCATTGAACTTATCTAAATGCAATATAATCACTTTTTCGCGTAACACTGATCCAATTTACTTTAACTACTTGCTGGGTGGCTGCCCTATCGCTAGGGTACAAGATATAAGGGATTTAGGTGTGATCTTTGATAGTAAATTAAGATTTCATTTGCATATAGACAAGCTAGTTAGAAAATGTTATAGGATGTTAGGCTTAATAATAGGATCAACATATAAGTTTACTAATCACAAAGCACTCATAACTTTATGGTTCTCATATATTCTCAGTCAATTAAGTTCTGCGTCAACAATATGGAGTCCCAATTACAATACTCATATTAATAGAATTCAAAGACTACAAAATAGATTTTTATCTGTATTAGTTTTCAGAGCCAAACTTGATATTAATCCAACTGACTATAAGTCTGCCCTTTAACTTTAACTTAAAACCTATGTCAGTATACAGGATCATTAGAGATATCTGTTTTCTTTATAAATTAATGAATAACATGGTTGACTGTGCTGAAATTCTAACATTAATCAAAATTAATACTCCAACTTATACGGTACGGACCCAACAATTACTTTACCAACCCTTTCATAGGACTAAGTACTTGCTTAACTCACCAATATTGAGGATGGCCCCTCATTTAACAAATATTTAAGTTTGGGGGATATATTTACAATAAGTTATTATACTCTAAGGAAATAACTACTGACCTCTAGTTTTAAGTTATGTCTACTTCTAATTGATTTCTCTCTATATCATCAATAAATCCTAATAACTAGAATTTATACTACCTAGTTGTCTTATTTATGTGTTTGATAAAACTAGACTTATCTCCTTGACAAATTATATTTAGTGCGCAACTAACTTTTTACTAATCACTTTTCAATCACTGTTGGAGCTGGTCAACTACATACCTGTAAATAGAGTTGTTCTATGTTTTCGTTACTTTTAAACCTAGTTTGATTTATAAAAGCCTTGGATGTTTTATTTAATTAATGAATTAAGTTTAGTTTTGTACTACTCAGGAAATCTATATTGTCATTTATTTACTAGTTTACCCATCATGCAATTTCTTTTTGATTTTGTGGGCACTTCACTGGGTTCGTCCCGTTTGTGCTCCAAAGGAAATAAATAAATAAATAAATAAATGTAGTAGAAGATGTGGAAATAAATAAATATTCCTACGTCCAATTTCATAATTATGGTAAACAACTTATTAATCCAGGTCAGTAGATCTTCATTACATGAGAAAAATCTTAAGACGTTTACTATAAGATATTGTGGCAACTAATTGTATTTATTCTATTCGTTTTCAGAAGCATTGGAAATATGTGTTGACTTGTATTTGCCCTCAACATTGGTAATGACAGAAACAAGTACAGGTAACCATCTTAATGTAATTCATCAATATTACTATTTTTCTTATTTGCAGATGCTACCCAGGACTGGTCATTTGGAACACCACAGAAGCTTAAGACGCCTATTTCAAAGTATCTACAGAAATTAATTAATTTAAGAGCAAGTTCTTATTTTCTGTCTACTACAGAACATAAAAGAAAATGTAAGCTACCTAAAGCTTTGCAGTCATGGGCAGAAGCTAAAAGTAGTTTAGAAGATTTTAAAATGGAAATGTGTAGACGTGAAATTGAACAAAAGTTGAAGCATACGGAGGAGTTACATGAACAGCAATTGCTGATACGTCGAACAGATGCTGAATTACAACTAAAGATTACTTGGGAACAACATGAAAAGAAAATTGAGATTCTGGAACTAGAAAAAAAGCATTTGCTTCATAAATTAAAAAATAGAATCACTATTAATATATTTCAAATAATACATTTTGTTTTAATAATCTAACATTACAGTAATTAGATTTATGAATAATATCATAATCATAGACCTAGATAATTAGTAAGTTAAAGTACTTTGTATTGTACTATAACCATCTTATATTAAACATGTGATTTAACTAACGTATGTCTACATAATATACTGTAAATGTTGTAAATTATAACCTATCAAAATAATTGTTTAGTAGAGCTGTTCGAATCCTGTTATTAGGATGCCCATAATTTCTTGTTCGTAAAGCTTGCATATCCTGTATCAATTGAATTGCAGCTAATTGACGTATATCTACTTTAGGTACCAGGTCATTCAAGGTACATGCAAATTGTGTAAAACTGCAGTTGAAACAACAATGGCGTCAGTATTCTCTTGCTTTACTCACAATTCAAGTGCCAGGTATGGGATTTCTATATTCCAAAAGCTCGTTCAATTGGATTGCGAGTACAAATCTGGGATTCATTATATAAGTTTTTGTAATGTATTTACGTGTTTGTTAGGTTAATTTCTCTAGTTTTATGCCCGCGTGAATCTTGATGAAAAAGAAATTGACCAAGCTGGTCTGAATTGTTAACACAAAAAGAAACACTTAATTTATACATTTAATAAAGTAAATGAATGTAATTACATGTTCACACATTAAGCGTTACACGTGCTAACGTCATTAGCAGTGGACTATGTAGTTTATGGAAGGAACGTTAGGCACGCCACCAACACAAAGTATGCACATAAATTTAAATCTCTAACAGAAATAATTAATTGTTTGAACAACACTAATGACATACAATGCACGACCACTTCTTACGTGCTCGTTTGCTGGCGCAGTTCGGACTGTTTTTACGAACTAACTAGACAGCAACGGACATCTCAAGGTAAGGAGTGCTTGTGTGCTGTACCTTCTTTATTAAATCATTTAATTAATTATAAATTGATAATAAGCACTCTCAACAAAAGAATAATGGATAACTTATATATAGGTTATTGTGGTTGGAAGTTAATACATCACAATTCCTCCACCCTTACTTTCAACTATTGATTAACGCAGTTTGATATTAAAGTAAAAACAAATAAAATCAGTACCAATCCCTAATTTAAATAAGTGCTTGAAACAATTTAAACATTATTGATAATCGTAAGGAAACCATAACTTAGGACTTGTAATGTTATCCTTTTCTTTATTTATAAATTCAGTCTTTCCACAGGTTTTTCCCGTTCCGGATAACGACACTTTGGTGTTTGTTTTGGTTCTTTCCCTATGGGAGATGTAATTTTAGGAGATTGAGGTCCGCTGGCTGGTTTCTCAGCATCAATCGGTCGCTCATTTACCGTTTCTGTCGAATTAGGTAGCAATAAATCTTCAGGATTTATCGGTTCCCTAATATTGTTATCTAACTCACTTTGCATGCCAATTAATTGATCAATGTGATGTTTCCACAAAGTTCCATTACTTGTTTCAATTAAGTATGAAACTGGATTTAAGATTTTTAAAATGGTTCACTCTACCCATTTAAAATTGTCCCGGTAATTCCTAGCTATCACAAGTTGTCCTTTTGGCCTGGCCGTTAGTAGCTGGATGATAGGGCGGACTAAAAGTATGTTTAACACCATTTGATTTTAAAAAATGTCCAAACTCAAATGAGTTATATGGAGGCGCTTTGTCAGGTATGGTGTGCTGCGGCAACCCAAATCTAGCAAACATTGGTCTTAAATTATCAATGGTGTGTTTTGCTGAGGTTTATGGTACTTCCTCCACCTCTAGCCATTTGCTTTGTGCATCAATAACAATTAAATATGATTTTGAATGAAATGGCCCTAGAAAATCGAAATGTATACTCTGCCACGAATTTTTTGGATATTCCCACACATGTAAATGACTTTTTCCGAGGTTATTCTTTTCGATAAGGCATACTGAGCAACTGCTGGCAAGATTTTCAATATCTTTATCTATGGACG
Source organism: Platerodrilus igneus (assembly GCA_036346225.1). Taxonomy (NCBI): domain Eukaryota; kingdom Metazoa; phylum Arthropoda; class Insecta; order Coleoptera; family Lycidae; genus Platerodrilus; species Platerodrilus igneus. The sequence continues at coordinate 3,581,573 of JARFIW010001004.1, forward strand.
GCCACCAAAAGTATAATCATGCCATCGATTTCATTTCAACTATCCCTAAATTTCCACAATGAATTTCTTCCAAGACTGCCATTTTTAAGGATTTCGGTATAATAATTCTGTCCCCACATTAATATACCCTGTTCAACGGTTAAATCATTTTGCCTTCAACTGTACCCTTCTAGTCCCAAGTATAAGGTAACATATTTTAATACTTTACTTAAATCCGTACCTTTGTGTGACTTTTTTTTAACATCGTTAAAATTTATTGGTATTTCATTGTCTTGAAAAAATTTTAAATATGTACCCACATAATTAATTTCATCCCCTTTTGTTACAGCTTCATTCATTGTTAAGGGTAATCTGGATAAACAATCAGCAGATAGTTTGCTTGAGACAATATATTTTATATCAGTCGTATCCAGACAAAAATAATGCATTTTGCTGTAACCTGCCCGTGGCATAAGCTGGTAAACCCTTCTTCGGTCCGAAAATAGACAGAACTGGTTTATGATCCGTTAATAGCACAATTATTTTTTTTTAAAGAGATATTGGTTAAAACGTTTGACACCAAAGATTATAGCTAGAGCTCACTTTATTGTGCACTATAAATACATGCGACAACCAGGTGAGAGATCACATTACCTCCGGTCTTCCTCACTTCTTTATCAATTACGGAATATGCTTGTTCAGTTTTTGATAAAGATCTAGAAGCAAAACAGATAGGTTTCTCTGAACCATCCCTCTGAATTTGACTTAGTACACAGTCTAAACGATAAGCTGAACTATCTGTGGTTAATTGTAAAGGTAATTCTGGATCGTAATGAGCCAGAATTGATGCAGAGACTAATTTTTGTTTAATTACCCTAAACGAATTTTTATATGCTAAGTTCCATTCAAACTGAGCATCTTTTTGCAAAAGTTTGTACATTGGAGTAGCAATAGTAGCGAGGTTTGGCAAAAATTTAGAATAATAGTTAACTATTCCTTGGAATGCCTTCAACTGAGTAACATTCGTAGGAGTGGGCACTTTAGGCATTGTTTCTACCTTAGACAGTGCGGTACTTAGCCCTTCTTTGCTAAGAACAAATCCTAGATATTCAATAGATTTACAAAAAATGGCATTTACTTCTACAAACTGTTAACCCATTTTTCTGTAATGTAATACATACTTCCCTTAGTGCAGACATGTGTTCTCTACTGTTTGGACCGGTGATTACTATGTCGTCTAAGAAACATACCACTCCCGGAATGCCGGTAATGATTTGTTCCATAAGTCTCTGGAAAATCTCTCGTGCAGAGGCTATGCCATATGGAACTCTGTTATATATAAACAGCTCTTTTGACGTACTTATCGTACGATATTTTTTTGATTCTTCGCTTAACCTTACTTGAGTATAAGCTTACGACAAATCAATTTTTGAAAATATTTCCCCTTTTTCTAACGCATTTAATAAGTCTTCGATTCTGGGAATTGGATGTCTATTGATTTTAAGATAAGGATTTAAGGATACCTTATAATCTCCACAGAGTCTAAGTTTCCCATCAGATTTTAAAACTGGCACCACTGGTATATTCCATTCACTGGTTGTAACCGGTGTTATGATTTCTTTTTTTACTAATCGGTCTAACTCGAATTCAACCTTTTCTTTTAAAGCGAATGATATGGGTCTGGGTTTTAAATATTTAGGCGTTACATTTTCCTTAAGTTCCAAATTAACAAGTTCTCCTACATAAGTCCCTAAATCATCACTAAACACTTCAGAAAATTCGTTAACTAAATCATTTGCAGATGACAAATTTTTACATTGATATTTTGAACCCTTTCACTTAAATTATTTTTTTGAATATTTATTGTTAACCCTAACTCTTGAATCCAATCTCTCCCTGGGAACGGGTTTAGCCCCATTACTAATTACATACAAATCTAATACTTTTACATTTGAGTCATGAGTTACTTTGACCGCAATTTGCCCAATTGGCTTAATTTTATCATTAGTATAAGAACTTAATATAAGCTTAGTACGTTGCAATTGAATTTCATAGAGATATTCTTGATAATATTTTTCGGAGATAACAGAAACACAAGCTCCACTGTCAATCTCAAAAGGAATAATCTTATTTTCAACCATTAAATTTATAATTATTGGTTCCACTCGTGATTTGTTTGTAGAGCTTCCTCGATACCCGTTTGGTGTTGGCTCTATATTTTGTAACATAAACAAGCCTGACAAATCAATAATCTCCTCCTGATTATTAGTAGTAGTACTAGAATTACCCCTAGAATCTTCTATAAAATGATTCTTATTGTTAGGGTACTGCACCCTGTTACGTGCCAATAAATTGGCGCTTAAACATTTTTTAGTTTAATTTTGATGTGCGGAAGTTTCGCGCCACAAATTCAAAAGACTCGGTGCGCGTATTTCCGTCCCGTCAAAAGTGGGTTGGACGACGCGTGAAAGGAGAAAAGTGGGGTGTTTCCGTGAGGCTCTGTAACGTGGCTGTTTTGCCTGAACCTTCGAGTGCAGTGGACGTTTTAGGTATCGTATCGTGCCTCTAGTTTTATCTATGTAGATCCTTGCCTTGCTTATCTGTTTATCGCCCTTATACCATGTTTCCTTATCCGTTCCCTGCATAGGTAGGTGATATATTTGTAGCCGTGGCTGAACCGCATTCCACGCCGGAGCACCATCTTTAATCACTCCGGAGTGGAGCCCTGAGATCCCGTCGAAGCCATTTGGATGTACGTCAGACGTACCCTCTGTTGCCTTAAAAGGGCCAGCAGCAGCCCTTATGGACGTGCTGACGCCATCTTTATCTATCCTGAAGGACGATTGGCGTACTTCGTGGAAATCTGGACCTATTTTGTGAGTACCTTATTGACATAATTGTTGCAATTTAATTTCTATTTTTCGTAAATTGCGTATTAAATTTGTGCATTGGTGACGTCATTGACAGATGGGCGCGCCGAAATCTGTACAAAGATTAGCGTTACCAACCGCCCGTGGCGTCGCTTTTTCCGCGCTTGCGCGCGGTATTTATGAACTTTTAAGTGTATGAATTCGCGTTTTAAACCATAAGAACCCGTTGATTATTATTACGATACTGAAAGTTTCTCTTGTTGTACAACTACTTGGGCTGTTAAAATCATCAAAATATCACTTATCCCAATCGTGATCCCTCAATTTTGACATACAAATATTATCTAAGTGTCCTTTTTTTGTACCGTAAAAGCACGTATAATTTTGAAATTTGCAAGCACTAGTTTTGTGGCCTACTTTACCACAACAAAAAGACTGCACTTCTCTACCACCACTACACACTTTCTCACTCCTTTTTGTTTATAAGAAAAAAGGTTACTTTTTCCCGGTCTGTAATTGCTACCACGAGAAAGGCGGTGAATTTTATTTACACCTCGGCTATGCGTTAAAGCTGCTGCGTCTTTATCAGCTGCTTTTAGCGGTGTAGCGATTTGAACTGCTTTTTCATAAGTTAAGTCTTGTTCGCTGAGTAATCGCTTTTTTATTGCTTCACTACATAGACCGCTTACTAATCTGTCCCGTAGGTAATACGCCAATTTGTCATGATTATCGCAGTTAGTTGAAAGTTTTAACTATATGATATATTCTCCCACTGTTTCATGATGTAGTTGATTACACAAACTGAATTTGTATCTCTTTCAGCTATAAATGAAGGCTTTGGATACAGTTGAATTTCTACCTTTTTTACTATTTCCTTAAAAGTTTTTGTGCTTGGTTTTTCTGGGGTAAACAAATTGTTTAATAAATTATATGTTTTTACACCGATTACAGATAATAAAGTGCAACTATTTTATCCGTCTTTATTTCGTTACTTTCCACAAAAAGTATCTTTCAATGTAGGAAGACCACGATTCTTCCATACTATCGAAATTTCCGATACCACCGATAATGCCTGCCATTTTTTCACCGAACCACCTGTTGAAGAATAGACTTCTGCCATATGTTTACACACTTGTTTTGAATGTAAATACACCTTACTGCATTTACTTCGTGGATTTAAACATTCTCGGTTTAAATAAAACAATTTATTAGTATACTTAGTAGTTTATGTTTACAATATTTTGGTTATGATTTTATTGTTTCTCGCTCTTTTTACCTCATCGCCACAGTAACGTATTTACGTGTTTGTTAGGTTAATTTCCCTAGTTTTATGCCCGTGTCATTGTATCGTAAATCTTGGTGAAAAAGAAGTAATTAATTGTTTAAACAACATTAATGGCATACAACACACGACCACTTTTTACGTGTTCATTCGCTGGCGCATTTCATACTGTTTTTACGAACTAACTAAACAGCAACTGACATCTCAAGATAAGCAGTGCTCGTAAGCTGTACATTTTTATTAAATCATTTATTAATTATAAATTGATAATAAGTACTCTCACAACAGAATAATGGATAACATAAATATAGATTATCGTGGTTGGAGGTCATTGAACCTCCTCTTTAACTCTACTATTGTCAAAGATTGTAGAGTCATGTACCGAGCCGCTCAATCGGCAACAATATCGCGAATGATGAAATCTGCATCTCACACACGCACGCACGCACGCGCACGCATGCATACGCGCGCACCCACACACACACATGAAAGCACGTGTATTTCGTAGCTTGTGAATTTTTGTATATTTTATTGAGATGTATTGAACAATTCCTTTCTATAAAATACGGTAGTGCATTTTAATAAGTGTTTCTTGAATTTACACCCACGTAAGTTTGAAAATCGCTTTTATTGAGCATATTTTAGCTAAATAATTTAAATTATTTGGCTATAAAATTCAACTTGCTGTATTAATACGAAGACACAATAGTGATAACAACTGTGCTATCTGCTCAACCTGTTTTATTCGTTCCAATCCTTGACACATTTCCTAAACTATGTTTATCTGCATAAAATTAATAGATTAATATTTCAAAATGGACGAAGTATTAAATGAATCTTCTGCTCGCAGGGGGTTCATTAGTGATGGTACTGCTCCTAGCGTAAGTGAAATAAGTAACGTACAAGTTAGAGATAATTTGAACGCGCCCAAGAAACCGACACTTTTCTCTGACGCTATTAAAGCTACTATATTTCCCACGAAAGAACAGGCAATCGTATTTCAAGCTATTGATGGAATGCAAGTTAAAAAGTACATAGTAGCAGTCGGAAAATTGATTAACCCCAAACATATACAGTTTGCATGAAGAATGTCATTAGGTAGAGTATGTATATACCTATCTACTAAAGAAACTGTCTTGTCTTTTTTGCTGAATCATGAAGGAATAAACATAAATAATTTATATATAGCTGCTAGAAAATTAATCAGTCCGTCCAAACGAATTATACTGTCCAGTGTACCACCATGCATACCTTACACTGTTGTAGAGGCTGCCCTGAAGGATCACAACTTACAGCTCTTGTCACCTATTTCCTTTATAGGGGCCGGAATAGGACTAACTGAGTTCAAACATGTTTTGAGCTTCCGCCGTCAAGTGTACATAGCAGATAATAATAATAATGAATATATACCAAAAAAGTTTACAATAAGATATGAAGATGAAGACTACCGAATGATTTTATCAGACGATCAATTACGTTGCTTTATGTGCAAAGAGCTCAGACATATCTCGGCAAACTGCACACGTCGTAACCTAGACGAGTTTGCAGATAACCGTGCTAATAACTACAACAATAAAAGACCCCCACCTCCAACTTCCACTTCGGAGCCGGCTGAAAATTGTGAACAAATAATTGAGCAAGACATATTTATGGATTCACCTATCCCGACATTAACACCAGCTAACGATCCTGTGCGGATGCTCTATCAATAGCTAAAAAATATACAGATAATTTTAAAGAATTATTAGGACTATTGAAATAAGCGCCTGAAGTTTGCAAAGAAAGAGCTCTTAAAGAACGATGTAAAAGACTTATTACATCCATACAGAAATGTTTACTTGCCGAAGAAATAGACGTTCCCATTTGCACAGTGTCGCCCTGCGTGTCTCAAACTACGCTATCTAAAATCACCTACTGCCGGAAGTTCGGAGAGTATAGATAGTACCTACTAGATTACTACTACCATTTCACCCTTCCAACATGGACCAACAACATATAAAATTTTTTACTCTAAACACAAAAAGCATCAGAAGTGAATTTAAACGTTTCCAGTTAAAGGATTTTTTAGAAAAAACCCAAACTAATTTAATTTTGTTACAAGAAACAAACATTAATGACGAACAACTTTTAAAATGCATACCCAACTACACACTATTACTGAACCCTTAGCGTTGAAACTTCTCAGGAACTGCATTTTTAGTAAAGAGAGTCACGATTTCAAAATTACAAACCATAAAATACTGATTGAATCATACATGCAAAGCATATCTCTTACAGTAGGTAAATTAAAACTAAATATTATAAACATATACTGTCCATACGACAACGATAAATGCTTTGAAATACTAAATCTTCTAATAAATCATTTAACTAACATCATATCCTTCAATACTGATGTTTATATTCTTCTTGGGGGAGATTTTAATTGTACCTTAGACCCAGTTCCTTTTCTGATCATTTGGCACTTGCTGTAGAAATAAAATCATTCTTTAAGAACTATGATCCTCGTTGCCTCTATTGGAAATTTCCAAATTATTTGCTGGAAGATGAAATGTACATGCAATACATGAAAGATTTCCTGACTAATTTTTCACAAACTTTTTCCATACAACATATGACATTAGAATGGGAAAAACTAAAACTTTATATCAAAGAAATTACAATCATATTCTGTAACCAGAGAAGGCAAACAAACATGGCACAATATATGTCAATAAATAATCAGCTTAAAAAGACACTAAGCAATGCAGCAGCTGGTGATACAGAAACTGCACTTAAAGTAATCGAAGAAGCAAGAAATTACTACCGCAACAAAGCGACAAAATCTTTAAAACTGTAGAAACACTCAGATCTCTTAAAATTGGAAAACCCCACACTGCAACGTAACTTTTTAACAAAATCGCCTCATATTACTGAATTACGAATAAATGGAACAGTCGTTACAAATAGGTTTGAAATATGTGACACATTAAAATCCAATTTTGAAATGCATTATGCCCAGAAGGAGGCAAATATAGATACTAACCGTCCACTATATAAAAATTTACCAATCCTAGTTGCAGAAGATATGAAAATATTAGAATGACCCTTCACCAAAGAAGAATTTTTGAAGGCTGTACATATACTGAACAAAAACAAAGCTCTGGGAATGGATGGTTTGACGGCAGAATTGTATGTAAAATTTTGGGATGAATTGCATTCTTTCTTTCAGCAAGTGTTCAACCAAGCGCTGTTAACAACTGCACTACCCCACTCTATTAGCAAAGGCATTATTACTCTTATCCCTAAAAAAAGACGCATGCCTTACAGAACTGAAAAGTTGGCGACCGATTACACTCTTGAACGTAGACTACAAAATATTAGCTAAATGTATGTCTAATAGTATTACAAGCGTAATTCATAAACTTGTTTCCCCGGACCAATGTTTTCTATCCCAAATAGAACCATATACGATATACTACATCTACATATGGACATCATTCGGTATGCCAATGATTGGAGACTGCCTCTAGCAATACTGAATTTAGATCAAGAAACAGCATTTGACCTAGTAGATTATGAATATCTATTTGAAGTATTAAGAACATTCGGGTTTGATAAAGTATTTACAGGATATGTGAAAACACTGTACGCAAATGCACAGGCTCATATCAGCGTAAGTTCACTACTTACTAGCGGTATTCAGCTTTGTAGAAGAGTACGCCAAGGTTGTCCTCTCTCAGGACCTTTGTTCTCATTATCCATTGAGCTTTTCCTTAACCTATGTCGTAACTCCTTTTCTGGTTTTCCTATGCCTACAGAAGTGCAACGAAAACTGGTGGTGAGTGCGTATGCAGATGATGTATCAGTTTTTATATCGACCGATAATGACTTTAATAAACTTAATAGTGTGAGCATCGAATTCCATGAGCAGTCAGGATTGGTAATTAACAAAACCAAATCACAAGGATTTTGGACAGGCGCATGGAGGTGCAGATTGGACGAACCCTTAGACTTTTCAATGTCTTCAAACAGTGTTAAGGTACTCGGTATCTTACTAACTGGGAACATTGTAAATGATACGGAAATGCCATTTGAGACGATTTTAAGTAAAGTGGACACGTCAATAAGAATGTGGCAATGCAAAGCACTTGGAGTTTCTCTCGTTGAATGCAAGACCATCATAAATCAACATGTTGCTCCTAAAATCTGGCACTACTTGCACATTTTGCCATTCACATCCGCCCAACTAACAGTGCTTCAAAAGAAACTAATGGATTTTATTTGGATTAAAAAATATTGGACCACATCTAGAGATTTGCATATTTCGATACCATGGGGAGGTCTGGGATTGGTTCATCTTAGAACAAAGCAAAAGTCTTTTCATCTGCAACTTGGATACGTCAAATGAAAACTGGGTTGTTTTAATCAAATATTTCTTAAGTCAGAGTAATCCATTTCAAGTTTTCTGACAATGGCTATTCAGTACAAGTCTGTGTGACCGCCATATTTGTTGTAACGTTTTCATTAACGGCGTTTTTGAAACATGGACTAGTGTCAACGCCACAATTGTTAACTTATAGCCTTTTAAATTATATTTAGGGATTTTTCCTATTAGTTTTTTTCTATGTGACCAGCTGAAAGGCACAAGAAAGTTTTACGAGGATTTCCAGTAAGTGTATAGATATAGAGCCCACGGCAAGTTTCGATGGAAAATGGCTCGTAGATGAGGAAACCTCAAAGATTAAGCGGCTAGTCGAACTATTTGCTCTGGGTAGAACATGAGCTGTGGGTCGGGGTTGGACTGCGACCAAAAATGTAAAGAATATGGCGCCACCAAATTTTCCTATACAAAGAAGACCTTACTTAAGTCCCTTGTACAAGGCGAATGCGGAAACCTTTATTCAATTACCGCTATACAATTTATTACTGTAACACAATCCCTAAAGTTTCTTACCTTATGGCTCGACTTTGACCTTTACAGATCACTGCTACACCTGTGAACAGATTAAACAAAGATAGCACTGTTTGTGCATTTATACCCAAAATTTAAAAACTTAATTCGAATCAACCTTCATTCATTCCAATTAAAAAGAATAGTCTTGACCAAAATAAAAATCTATTCCTTCAGTATGTTAATTATAAGACATCTTTTTTCTTTAATATAAGTTTGATTAATTTAAATTTTTGAAAAATATGTACATAAGTACTTGATATTATAAGTACTTCTCTCTTAAAATATGGTCATTTCCATTAGAAATGTCTAGCAAAATTTACTTAAAAATGAGTGAGCCTGAGTTTACTTTCTGAATAATTAACTATATGTAACAATTTCGGTTGGTTTGAGTAGCACTACTATAATCTCACAAAAATACTCTACTCAGCTATTAGTGAAATATAAAACCTACAAATTTAATTTCTAATGATTCGAGTAAATCATGTTTCAAATAATTAAATCAATTTTTATAAAATATAGAATTTAACTTTCCTTATCTCATAATGACATCTTCCGTAATTTCAATGTATTAATAAAAAGATTCAAAATGAAAATTTACAGGTTCATGTTGCTTAATATGAAAAATATATAGTGTGTCATTCACCTAACTTGAAGTTCAGAACACGTGATTAAACAAAAAATTATTTGTCTGCTATATCCATGCTACAGCTGACATACGAAAGCAAATTTACATACCAGATGTTCATCCGATGGAAAAATACCTGCTAGGCGTCTTGCTTCAGCATTTAAATAAAGGAAATCTCCAATTCGATAAAACCAAATTTGCTGCTTATTGAAGTTCCAAACCATATCACAGCGTCCATATTAACTAATTGATGCTCTCCAAATCCACATTCGTACAAAGGTTAAATTCTTAAATTTTCTAAATTTTCCTACGTTGCATGTTAACTATAATTACGTTGCATGTTAAATTAAACTACATGCTAACTAAAATTTGCATGTTATTCAAAATTTTACGTTAAACAAAAGTTCTGTTAACTAAAAGTTGCATATTATTTCATAGTTGCATATTATTTAAAAGTTGCATGTTAACCAAAAGCCCTTCAAGAAAACAATTTAAATTTCACGTGCTTCCAACACGTGGATTCAACAAACGTCATCGTCCTTGCGTTTAAGGAACAATTGACCTCTTCTGACGACAGCTGTATTGGAAGTGATCATATCACGCGGGTTACCGCCTGACAACAAGCCCAACGCTACAATCGTCTAACAGAGGGAGCTCTAAGAATGACACTAATAGAAAAGTATCTTTTGTCACCGCATAATTTAAAATTATACATTTCCGAATTAAAAGTTATTATTGTATTCGACAATATTTAATATGTATTTTTTAGATTGTGTAGCATTATTATGCATTACGTTGGATCTTATTAAATAAATAGATTAAATATCTGTAGACCTAATGATAGAAAATAAAATCGTTCCAAACTTTCCAAGAAATCTAGATGACCTTCCTACAATTCCAACAGGTGCGTTCAGATTAATTAAAGATCCTAACATTCTACCGCTATTTAATACAAGATGGAAAAACCATGGTTTTAAAACGTTAGGTAGCTTTACAACAAATAACAAGAATTGGCTGTTAAATACCCAAATGGCAAAACCTTTTAGCAAACAATGCACCAACAGTATAAGAAGAGTTACTGTTGCAATATCAACGAATCAAAGCATTTTTCAAGTTGAATTTCAAACATTTGTGTGAAACTTGAGTCTAGAATGACATTCCTTTGCAACCCGTAATACATTTTGGTGATATATCAATACCCATACAAAAAAGTACCAAGAAAATCATCCAAACGTACTTAACAGCTAACCACTTTAATAACATAGATCCGTTTGATGGTCACTGGTCAGACGAAAATGTGCAATGGCAACCTTTTTTACTTCGCCGTCCTTAGGACACAATGGACTTATATCTTGGCGATTTGCTAAGAATAGATTAGCAGACTCAATATATTTACAAAAAATGGGGTACTCCAATCGAGAACATGTCCATGGTGCAACCTTGAGGGAAATTCTTGGCATATTATAATGGAATGCACAAAAACTACTGCACTTTGGAATCTTGTAATAACACTTATAAAGGCACTATTCAAACGGGAAAAAGTCTTTGCTAAAGAACTATATTGTGACTTCCAAATAAAAACAAGTGGTGGTATCATAGTAAACTACCTAACAACCTTGGCGAAGAGTACAATATACTGGGTGACTATCGAGTTTATACAAGAAAACAAACAAGTCTGCCTTGTGCAAAAATATATTAATTGGGTTAAATTCAGAATAGTGAAAGAATCCGTATGGCACTTAAGTAAACACGCACATACGCGCGCGCGGTAAAACTTTTCACAGTGGTGCGTTTAGTGTAATACAGATCTGCTGAAATGCAATGATTAATAAATCAATGTGTAAGTGAATGTTTAAACAGTAATTCTAGCTTTAATAAGTAAATGGACGATAATTTTGTATATAAATTTTACCTTTGCATTAATAAACGAGTCCATCATTGTTATCAAGTGATTAGCAACCAGCTGGGTAATCATCAAGTTTAAAGTACGTGCAAGGCCAGCAGTGATGGCTTGGCATACAACGTTTGATATTATGCCTACAATACCTTGTAGCAACAAAATTTAAAATTGCAGGACTCCCCTGCTTCAACTAGTTTTATTTCTGACTACAGGGATAACACTATAAATGAAATCTCAACTGTAAGTAACGAAGCTCCAATGCTAAATGCCAACCTAAACGAAATCGTTAATGCACACCGACCACTTTCTTTTTCAAATGTTGTGAAGATAGCGGTATGTCCTAAGAAAGATCAGGCAATAATTTTTCCTTCAATTGACGGTCTACAAGTAAAGGAATATGTAATAGGAACTGGTAAGAAAGTTGAACCAAAAAACATACTTTTCGCATCCCGAATGTCTAATAGTAGGATATGCATTTACCTAAGAAGTAAAGAGCTAGTAAATGATTTTTATTGAGATTGCTTAAGATTCCAGTTTTCTAAATTGTATGTGACTGTGAGATCTGACAATCATTCATAAGAATAACTATTGTGTAACGAAGTTTTGTACAAGTACTTTAAAACTAAAGAATCTGTGATATAATTTATTTGTTAAATATGGCTGTTATTTGATTTCAATTATTTGTTATGAAATATATGTATCATCACTCTGGTATTTCTTTCTAGGTTGAAGATGTCTGATCAATTATGTCGTAAGATAATCCAAGAATATAAATAGATAAATCTAGAATCACCAACTATGAAAGGGTTTTCTGTATCTACCGTTTTTTGATTAATACTTGCTAGATACAGTGGCGTCCAACTTTATTTTCTGTTTAACTAAGAAAATTTCAACCTGAACCCACCTCTAACTCTCCCTTGGGGTGATAGCCAAGTTAGCCATCGATAAAACAGTTTTTAGCCTTTTCATCTTTTAAGCGAAAAAGCTTTAATTTTTTAAAGTATATTACTATCGCGTGTCGCGTACAATAATTGTGAGAATTATAGCAAGATTTTAATCTATTTTCTTAACACGGGCGATCTTATATACAACCCATTTCATTTCATTAAGCACGCATAAATTATTTAAAACTGCTTGAATATATTATTTGATTTAATTATATTTTATTTATTTAAACCCATATACATGTGCTAGTAGAAGAACTTAACACTAGGCGTTAATAAGAGTCGTAAAAATAATGTACGATAAAAAAATATCACAGTCACAAACAAGTAAGAAATGACTAGCAATAAAGATTAATAAGGCCCTATTACAATAGTAGGTCTATTTCATGAACTCATCATTTAAAAATTCACCCACTGAGTAATCTCAATGGTCATGCAGCAAAACCAACACCGTCGATTTGAATTTATGAGCGATCTTAGAGCATTTGATATTATCAAGAAGTTTATTGTAAATTATTGGTGTCATACAAATAATGAATTTATAAACCAAGGTCGAAGTAGGTGTAACTTTATAAATATCACTTGCATTTCTAGTATTATGTAAAGTAGCAGTGTTCATGTTATTGTATTTAAGAATATTTTGGTGGAAGAGCAACAAGGTATCCAAAATGTATAACGAGAAATAAAACATTGTTATGTTTTACTGTGTAAAGCTCCAAAGTATCGGTTCATTAATTTAGATTTAGGGACTTTTTTAGAATTCGGTGTTGATTACTGCTGATTACCGCAATTTCGTTGACACTGTGAAAACCACGTTTTATTAGAGTTCGCACGGGTGTGACGTCATTGGCTTATCTCTGAGGTCTTAAACATGTTGACATAATGCTTTATGTCGGAAGCAGTTTAAGGTGAGGACGACAGCTGCATCCATTCAAATATCGGGGTGTGTTTTTATAACTTTATGTACTTGCCCGGGGTTTTATTGGCAGGTGATTATTCATTATAACATTTACTCCTTTAAAGAGCGACTTGCAATGCTCATTTCTTGGTTTGCGACAAATAGTACGGATTGCATGTTTTTGCAATTTGAATATCAGAAACATCTTTTCTAACATGGAATCTCCCCAGAAGGATATACTATAACACAAACTTTTCGAAAAGTGCGTAATAAACTTTAAGGACTGATAATTCTGCAAATATGGTTCTCAGTGCATAACACACCGAGGCTAATTTAACGGCAAGCGAGGATGTATGATCTGATCATGTCAAGCCATGATCAATAATTAAGCCTACGAATTTGGTACTAGTAGCAACGTTTAGTGATAACTTGTTAGCTATATTTATAATTTCAGAAATGAAATGGGGCTTAAAATATAAATAGCAAGTTTTTTTAATGTTTACAGAGAATTTGTTTATTTTAAACCAATTTTGCGTAGAATCAAGATCTGACAAAATCCAAATGTGTAGTAAACGCAGAGACAAACAGTTCTAGTACAATATACCGTCATCTGCAAATAGTGTACATGTAGAATAATTAATAAAAAATGTGAAGTCATTTATATAAAATATGAATTAAGATCGGGTTCAATACAGAACCTTGGGGCACTCATAGATTTAAACATAATATATATGGCAAAACTGCTTTATATTGAGTAGTGAGCCTAACTGATTGAGTTCTGTGTTCGAAGTATGACTTAAACCAAGCATTTGCCACACCTCTAATACCATACTGGCCCAGCTTATTTAAAAGTATGCTATGATGTACACAATCATAGGCTTTAGTGATGCCCACAAGTAAAGCAACAGTTACAGAGTTTCATCTATTTAACGTTTAATAGAGACCAAATAAAAATATGATGTATAACATCTGTTGTAGATTTGCTAGAGCAAAAATCAAACTGATTGATGTCAAAAATTTTTAATTTGTTAGTAAATTGAAAAGATTTGCTTCATGGTCCAAGAGATCGCAGCTGACTATTTTAGTATCAATAATTAAATTTGCAGTAATGTTACTTATTACATAGTGAATTCTGGAGCTGTAATTAGCTGTTATTCTAGTTTCAGGTGTTACCTGCATAACTAAATTGTATAAAATTAAAAATTGGTTTTAACCGGAGAACATCTTTATCAAGATTATTGTTATAATTTAGATTAAAGTCGTCAAATGACTACATTAGAATAGGATGATGCCACGGAGGAATCGAAATAAATGACGTGTATGTTTCAGCCCGAAAGCTTATTCTGCCAGCTAAAAGAATACATCCAACGTTTCACCTTGTATTCCTCACCACATAGTAAAGAACGCTTTGAAGTCCTTTAATTTGAAAATTGTTTCCCCAATCTCCTATGTTGGAGCTGGAATAGGCCTGGAAGAATATAAACACGTTTGTAGTTTCCGACGACAAGTTTTTATCGCTAGTGATGAAAACGAAATACTTCCGTCATCAATTGTTTTGTCCTATGCAGAGGAAGAATATCGGATTTTTCTATCGGACGAAAAACCACGGTGTTTCAAATGCAAGGAGTATGGCCATATTGCA
Source organism: Platerodrilus igneus (assembly GCA_036346225.1). Taxonomy (NCBI): domain Eukaryota; kingdom Metazoa; phylum Arthropoda; class Insecta; order Coleoptera; family Lycidae; genus Platerodrilus; species Platerodrilus igneus. The sequence continues at coordinate 3,596,649 of JARFIW010001004.1, forward strand.
TCTAAATTCCCGAATGGGACAGAAACAACACTTAAACATGCACAAGACTTAAATACACAACCAATTACAAACAAAAGACTCTACACATCAACCATATCAGACGGCACCACTGAACCAGAAATCGATTCAATGACAACGATTAAAGAAACTTTAGAACCTTTGTCTAACTCCATGGAATTTGAAAGTCCAGCACCAAAAAGATCATCTGCAAAGAAAAAAGATAGTAAACGTAGAAAAACGGAAGAAGATCTATTACATTCGCAAGACTGTTATGACGGGATTCAAAATCTTTGGGTTGAAAATCCTGAGCAAATTATAACATTTATAGACTTTCGACAATTTTTGAGAGAAGCTAAAGGAAGCGATGAGCCCATAGGTGTAGCGCAAAAGTACTGTAATGATATTCCCGGACTCCTACAATTAGTAAAAGCAGTTATTCTACTAATATTACAAAGGGCCTTAAAAGAGCGACTAAAAAGATTATCAGTTAAGTTAAACCATGTAGCAGGCGAACATACAACAGATGATTTTGCAAATTCTTCGTCTGGTCTTAAAAAATCTGCGCCAGAACCCTTAAAAAGAACGATTTCGACCTTAAGCACCGACAGCGCTCAAAGTTGTTAAAATAAAACAAGTACCATTATGCCGCACCTAAAACCACTCAAAATAACCACACTTAATGGAAAAGTATCAAAGGAGAGTTCAAATGGCTTCAACTACAAACATTTCTGGAAAATAATGCTCCAGATATCTTATTATCACAGGAAACTAATATACAGGAAGTACCTATCGCTATTATATCCACATGTAAACAGTATACCTTCCTCATTAACCCATCTGTTACATTATATTCTGCAACATTAATAGCAATAAAACACAGCGCAAATTTAAAAATTTTACAACATGAAGTAATATACAATTCTTATTTACAACTAGCAACTATTCAAATAAGCCATGAAAAATTTCTTGTTTTAACTATCTACATACCTCAAGATCTACAGATAGCTCTAGATGTAGTAGTTGGGCTTAAACACACCCTGGAAAATTATCAGTACACCCACGATGGAATAACTATTGGAGGGGACTTTAACTGTACCTTAAACCATCAATTGGATAGACTGTGTTCAGTAGAACGATATCCACAACTCGCAGAGGCACTGAAATTAGCAATAAATATTCCTAACATGAAAGATTGCTGGCGGCACTTTAACAGCCAAAAAGGTGGATATACTTACATTTCGCAAAACAAACCACAATCGGCATCAAGAATTGACCGGATATATTGCACACAAAATCTACGACAAAAATTAGTATCTATTAAAGTGGAGGGGTCCTTTTCGGATCACTTGGCAGTGTCTATCCTTATGAAATTCACTGGAACAACGAAATTATTAGCACCTTATTGGAAATTGGATAATTTGCTTTTGTAGCAGAAAGATTATCACGAAATGATTCACACTTTTTTAACCCCAGAAATTGAAAACATTCCTAGAGATTGCAATCTTATTGTGGTGGGAAAATCTAAAAATAAATATAAGAGCAATGACCATACTCTACACTAGACAAAAACGACAACTAAACCTAATTCATTTGAAAAATCTACAAGATGCTTTAGAAAGGATATCAAAAATCTCATTTACAACAAATCAAGATATAGAACAATACTCACAACTCACTCGAGATATATCAAATATTTATAGACGTACCACTAAAAAACAGCTGCTGAAGTTAGGATATGAAAAGCTAATTAAGAGCGACAGACCAACTATTACTACAATAAACACATCAGGTATTTGAAATCTCTCAAAATTAAAAGACGAAAATAGCGCCATTGTATCAGATTCAACACAATTATGTTCCATTGCTTTGAGATACTTTGAGCCGATATATGTTAGGGATTTAGGGGCAAATATAAATCACAATGCAGCAATATACAAGAACTTAAAGAAACTTTCCTATCTTGAAAATAAAAATTTGAACCAACCGATCACGACTGCATTAAACCTTTTGAACAAAAATAAATCACCTGGAATAGACGGCATAACTTTAGAATTTTACATATGTTTTTGGTCACTGTTGGGAAATATATATTTTAAGGTATTTACCGAGGCAATTGATCAAAACGAACTACCACAATCAACTCATCATCATTGGGTCTTCAGTCCTGAAACTGGTTAGACGCGTACCATCATTGTTTCCTATTCTGAACTAACCTACAGATTTCCCCGAAATTTGCACAGTCTGCATCTATCACTATCTGATCTAGGTCTACATCCACCTCTTTTTTCCTATCTCTGCTTGTCATACATCCCATACTATTCCCCAAAAATGCCTTAGAACGTATTCTGCCCTTCTATTTCTTATATTTTTTTCCCAAAGATATCCTTGTTCCCTTACTGTTTCTATAACCTATTTGTTATTACCTTTGTCTGTCCATCCTCATACATCTGAAGCACGGCATTTCAAAGGCTGCTACTGTTCTTCTGTTTGCTTTTCAGACTGCTCGTATTTTGTAGGCATACTGTCTGAGCTGTGCTCCACACATATGCTTTCAACAACTTCTTGTTCTATGTTTGTTGTCTTTCATCATAGGCGCCGTTCTTTCTTGTTAGATGCAGTTCGGTCCCCTTCTATTGTTTTACAATTATATACCCTATTTCTCCAACATTCAGTGGTTGCGAAGGGGTTAGCAGCCTGTGGCTGCCAAGTTGCACCAGCACTTGAACATTTACTGATTTAATATTTTTTCCAATATATTTTTTCGCACAGTCAACATTAGTTGATATATATAATATAATATATTCCGCACTATTCCCTCATGCCATAGTATGTGGCCTATCATCCTATCTCTTCTATTTTTTACCGTTTTCCACATATTTCTTTCTTCCCCTACCATTTTTAGTACCTCTTCGTTCTTAACTTTGTCTGTCCATGATATCTTCATCATACGTCTGTAGCACCACATTTCAAAGGCTTCTACCTTTTTCTTGTCCGCTTCTCCCACTGTTCAGGCTTTTCCTTGTTACTATGTTTGTGGTCTTTGAGCACAGTAGTTGCTATTCTTTGTTAAATGTAGCACGGCCTTGTGCTAATCTTTGTTTTATATCTTTTGTGCTTTTCCAATCTTGCGTTATTTGGCTTCCTAGGTAGCAGAAATCCTTAACCTCTTATAAGTTCGTGTTACATATTTGTATTCTTGTTTTTGATTTATTTTTCCCTGCTTTGCATACTAGTACTTTAGTTTTACTTTTGTTAATTTTCATACCGTATCTCTCTGTTAGAACCATTTCCATTTCATTGAGAGCAGCTTCTAACTCTTCCTTGCTAGATGCTAATACCGCTATATCATCTGCAAATCTAAGCATATCAATTTTTGGTCCCTGCATAGTAATTCCAAATGTCTTCCTGCATTTGACAGTATTCATTGCCTCGTCAATGTACAAGTTAAAAATTAATGGGGATAGGGAACATCCCTGTCTCACCCCTTTCCTGATGTTTACTTCTCTACGTTCCTGCTCTAATTCTATTAATCCTGTTTGCTCTTTGTATAAGCTATGTACTATCCGTCTATCCCTGTAACTCATTCCAATCTTGTTGAGTATTTCAAACATTTTTTTCCATTTTTGCTTTTTCCAGATCTACAAACCCTATATACACACTTTCCCCTTTTTCTATTGTTTTCTCCATTATCACCCTCAGAGCTAAGATAGCCTCCCGTGTTCCCCTGTTTCGTCTAAACCCAATTTGGTCTTCTCCTAGTATTTCGTCAGCCCGTTTTTCCATTCGTCTTTGTACAATTCTAGTTAATATTTTTGATCCGTGTGCTGTCAAGCTTATTGTTCGAAAATTTTCACATCTATCTGCACCTTTCTTTTTTGGTATAGTTACTATGATGTTATGTTTGAAATCTTTGGGTATCTCGCCTGTCTCATACATATAGCTTACAAGTTGGAAGAGACGTTCTGTTACTGCTTGACCAGCGGCTTTTAGAGTCTCCGCTTGCACCTTATCTGTACCCGGCGCCTTACCATTTTTCAGACCCTTTAATGCTAATTCAAATTCATCTCTAAGTATAGGATATCCCAAGTCATCATTTTCAATGTCTGATTCCTTTTCTAATGCATTTAGTTCTTCTCCTGCATATAAATTCCCTATATATTCTTGCCATCTACCCACTTTCTCTACATTCTCTATAATGACATTTCCTCCCGCGTCCCTTATATTTTTGCTATACGGTTCTATATCCCTAAAATTGATTCTAATTAGTTTGTATGCTTCATCTGTCTTTCCTACTTCCATCTTAGTTTGTACCTCTTTGCACTTTTCATCAATCCTTTGATCTTTAGCTTTCCTGCATTTTCGAATAATTTCCCATTTTAGGGCTTTGTATCTCTGTTTTCCTGTTTCGTCTGATTTATTTTTGTATTTTCGTCTTTCTTCTATTAAATTCAGGATATCCTTTGTTATCCATGGTTTCTTATTTTCTTTTTGTGTATACCCCAGAATATCTCTGGCCGCCATGTCGAGGCTGGATTTAATGTTATTCCATTGTGTTTCTACTTTCTTAGTGTCAGATATTTTCCTGATATCTTTGAGCAATTCATTTGACCTTTTTCGAATCTTTCTTGAATATCTTTCTCTTTTAGTTTCTGCAGGTCCAAGTGCTTTTTACATTTCCTTTTTCAAATTTTTAAATTTAAGTGCGGCTTTCATAATTACGATGTTGTGGTCAGTGTCTATATCCGCTTCTGGGTAGCTTCTACAGTCTTTTACTTGATTCCTAAACCGTTGTGTAACAAGAATGTAATCTATTTGATATCTTCCTGTATCTCCTGGCATCTTCCACGTATATCGTCTTCTAGCATGATGTTGAAATAATGTGTTTGTAATGATTAAATTGTTCTTGTCGCAAAATTCTACCAGCATATTTCCTCTGTCGCTTCTAGTGCCTAAACCAAATAAACCTACTATCGCTCCTTCCCTACCCTCACCTACCACTGCATTAAAATCCCCCGTAATTATTAAATTTTCATGTCCTTTTACATGTCTTAATATGTCTTCGATATCTTTGTAGATCGCTTCTACCTCTTCGTCACTGTAGCTAGAGGTGGGCATGTATACTTGTATTATTACTGTGTTTACCTGTTTAGATTCTAATCTAACCATGAGTACTCTTTCGTTCTTTTGTAAGTAATTTTTTACACAGTATCCTATCTTTTTCCGCATAACTATCCCCACACCCAAATTTCCCTTCTCTGCTCCTTTATGAATTATCCTGAAGTCTCTACTCCAAAAATCCCCCGCCTCTGGCCACCGAACTTCGCTGATCCCTACTATGTCTAATGATAACCTATTCATTTCGATTTTTAGGTTCTCTAGCTTACCCACTTGCTTCATAGTTCTAACATTCCACGCTCCGACTCGCAAAATGTTCCCGACTCTTATTTTTAACTTTCCGATCGCATCCTCCGAAGTAGTCCCCTCCCGGAGATCCGAATGGGGGACTATTTAAACTCCGGAATTTTTTACCACAGAGAATGCAATCATTTTATTATAATTTAGGTACGCTGTGCACTTGGGAGGTAATGTGGTGGTTTCCCGTTGCCTAGACTGCCATACCGACCCCTATGGTCTCTGCTAATCTAAGTACCGAAAGAGCCGCTGCCCTCTTTCGGTGACCTATCTTCGTCTGGTTCCTCACTAACGGCTCATTAGAACACGCAAGCCATTTACCTGTTCTAGTAATCTAGAACTTCGGCAAGGTGCAGGTCCATTCGAAATGGCACAATCAACTAGGAAATGTATAATATGCCTCTTGCCAAAACAAGGAGATCTTTTATGTGTACAAAATTGGCGACCTATATCTCTCTTAACAACAGATTATAAAATATTTGCTAAAGCACTATCAATTAAATTGTCCACAGTAGTTTCTTCAGTAGTTGAATCTGATCAAAGTTATTCTGTCCCAAACAGAACCATTTGTGACAGTTTACACTTATACAGAGACGTTATTTGTCAAGCTAATATAAATAATTCACCACTTGCCATTTTAAACCTAGATCAGAAAATGGCATTCGACAAAATTCATCACAAATACATATTCCATCTTTTGAACATAATGAATTTTGGAGATCAATTTATTCGGAATATTAAACTACTCTACTCCGACGCAAAAAGTTATTTACGAATCGGTTCCTTATTGTCATGACCAATGCAACTATCTAGAGGGTTACGACAAGGTTGTCCTTTTTCAGGAGCCTTGATTTCAATAATAATAGAGCCATTTCTCTCTAAATGCAGAACCTCATTAATTGGATTTCCTTTAACACAAAAAAATACAATAAAACTTAAAGTAACTGCCTATGCTGACGACGTATCTGTTTTCATAGCCGGAAACCAAAGATATAGGATATCTACAATGAGTATGCACAAGAATCCGGGTCCGAATTAAACAAAATAAAATCCAAAGGCTTTTGGACAGGCGGGTGGAAACATCGTCAAGATAATCCATTAGATTTCTACTGGTCATCAAGTCACATCACAATACTTGGGATAAGGTTCTCCAACGATATCGACAATGATGCAGCTTATGCTTTTGAACAACTATGACAAAAACTTGCTCAGTCGCTTCAAAAATGGTCTCAAAGAATACCAACCGCTTCACTAAAAGGTAAAAAAGTAATTGTTAACCAATATGTAGCGCCAAAACTTTGGCATTGGATACAAATACTACCGCTTACAGATCACCACCTTAGAGCAAAGGTGTCCAAACTTTTCGTGGCACGGGCCGGATTATAATTAGATCCATGTTATAAGGGCCACATGTATATACAAATTGAAAAATATCATTTTGAGTAAGGTAGCATTAAATACTATTAATTTATACTATTTTATTGTAACTTGAAAATACAAAATACTAAACAAACAAAGTATAATTGTAGTATAATTATATAATTATTTTATAAAAATTGAAATATTTTCATACAACTTCTAATGCGAATGATGAAACTGTATTTTTTGTTGAAGAATGTCTTCATAGTTGGGATCAAAATTTGTTACACCAATCATACGCAATGACTGCAAATGATCATCAGATAAATTTGCTCTATATTTTGATTTGAGATACTTCATTCGAGAAAAAGTTTGTTCAAGACACGTAAGTAGTCCCAAACATTGAAATGAATTTACGAGCAAATTTCTTCAAATTTGGAAACTCTTTTGCATCCAAATATTTATAAAAATCTATTAAGTTTCCTTCCTTGTATTTGTCCTTGATTTGTTCGTTTGCTTGAAGATCAATAATTTCTATTTGAAGCTGGCTTGAAATTTCAGCAACGTTGCAATCAAATGGATTTTGGAACCGCCGAATTTCTTTTGAATTCATGTCCAAATCAGAAAATCTCTTTTGAAATTTTTCTTTTAAATCGGCGATGACCTTTACTGCAAATGCAATTGGAAATTGTTCTTCAGTTTTTTTATTAAATTCATCACAGCACGGAAAATGCGTAAAATTACATTCAGTCACTTGACTTTCGAATAATTGTAGTTTTGTTTGAAATGCTTTAATTTGAGAGTATAAATCGCAAATTAAATTGTTTTTCCCTTGTAACTTTAAGTTTAAGGTATTTACGTGTGCCACAACATCTGCAAAAAACGCCAACTTCCAGAGCCATGCAGCATTTGATAAAATTGGTTCAGGATGTTTTTTCTCTACAAGAAATAAATCAATTTCACTTCTAAGCTTAAAAAATTGCAATAGAACTTTTCCACAACTAAGTCATCGAACTTCAGTGTAATACGACAAGTCAACGTACTCGGATTCAATTTGCTTAAGAAAAGATTTAAATTGCCGATGATTAAGTGCGTGTGATCGAATAAAATTTACTACAGAAACAACTGGCTTCAAAACGCAGTTTATATCGACATGTTTTATACATAATGCTTGTTGATGGATAATACAGTGCAGAAAAATTGGTACTGACGCTCCTGAAGCTTCATAAGCTTTTGTAATTTGTCCAACCACGCCGATGTTTGTACCAGACATGCTTCTTCCTCCATCAATCGTCACACTTTGGAGTCGATTCCAATCTAAGTTAAACTTTATTAGCGTTTTATGTACTTCTTCGAATACATCTTTTCCAGTTGTAGTACTATGCATGCTGTTAAGGGAGGCTAATTCTTGTGTGACATTAAGTTTGTCATCAACTCCACGAACAAAAATTAAAAGTTGTGAAATGTCACCAACATCAGTTGATTCATCAATAGCAAGAGAATATTGAGTGAACCACTTGTGTTTTACTAGTAACCTGGTGGAGAATATTGTTTCCAATATCGTCAATTCGACGAGCAATTGTATTACGGGAGATGCTGATCATTTTGAAGAGATCCAACTTTTCTGGGCACAATTCACCAACAGCCTCCAATATACACTCTTTAAATATTTGTCCATTCATAAAAGGTTTTCCTGCTTTCGTCAACAAATAAGCAATCTTTATACTAACTAAAGTTAATGCTTCATTTTCTGAATTTGCTTTCCTAAATAAATTTTGCTGAGAACATAAACTACGGTGCATTGCTTTGTATTTTTCAGTACGGTGCTTGTCCTTGAATTGTGAGCAGGTTGAAGAATGTTTTGTTTCATGATGTCGAAGTATATTATATTCCTTCATTACAGCAACAGTGTCATTGCAAATTAGACATACCACTTTATTAGCCTGTGTTTTCACAAAGAAATATTTTACTCCCCATTCTTCATTAAAAATGCAACATTCGTCATCTATCTTTCTTCTTTTTCCTTCCATGTTTGGGGATTCTAAAAATTAGCAAAATAGAAAAAAAATTCCTTTTTAATGAAAACGTCATATTATTGTTAAAAAATAAAATAATCATGTATTTTTAAAATTCTACTAAATAAGTTTAATAAATACCATTAAAAAATTTTTGAACGCTGTTGCATATGTAATTAAAATTTAATGCTAGTTTATATTTGCAGGAATTCGGGCGATATTTAAGGGAAGTACAACAAATATAAATTTACACTTGCCTGTTTATAAATTCGAATATCCCTAAACTTGAATTACAAACGACGGTGTATCTTGATCCTTGCTTATCATTAATTTGTCTGCACCCGTAGCAATGTTTTAACACTCTGCTTCGCACTGGCACTGTCGTTGGAGACTTTTAACACATATCTGCAATACACATTTGGAGTGGGGCGGCATTTTCTATACTTCTCGCGCTGCACCGACGGGCGACGAGCGCCTGGCTATACGCAGCAGCAACGGAACAGCCCCGGGCGGCGCTACTGTGCGCGTGCAATAATTCCATGAAAACAATATCGAAATCAAAAACGATATTTGTTTATTTATACTTAAGTGCTTTAAGCGAACTACTCAAAATTGCTGATGCTTTATTTACAACAAAACAATAAGACTCTGCTTATCGTCAAAATTCACATGCGTATAAAATTTCTTTTATGTTTGAGTTACCAAAATATATTTTTTATTTAGTCTTATAACTTAGCAGCGCAACAGACATTTGTGTTTGGTCAAGTACAGCAACTTCGTTTTATTGGCCACGTAGTTTTTCATTATACCTTTATGAAATGAAAAGGTTTGGGCGAAAACATCATGTTTTAAAACCCTCCGCGGGCCGGATAAAATTACTTAGCGGGCCGGGTTTGGCCCGCAGGCCGTAGTTTGGACACCTCTGCCTTAGAGCATTACAAAAACAGTTGGTTAATTTTATGTGGAAGGGAAAGCACTGGACCACACAAAAGCATTTATGTTTATCAGTTAAGCAGCGAGGGTTAGGGCTGGTACATGTACTGTCAAAAGTAAAAAGCTTTAGGATCAGTCTGGTCTAGAGGTTTATTACTTTAGAAGAATGCCAAAATTGGAAACTGGTTATGCAGAATCTATTAGAATTATCCAGCATTCCTCCACCGTTCCTCCAATTTCCAATGAGCTTTGGCCATTGAATAATATTTGCACAGTTGGAAATCTAACTTCGAATAATCAGTGGATATCCAACACCGAACTAAAGCAATTGCTTGTAAACCATCCGTCCTTTATACAAGAAGAGCTACTAATAAGCTACAAAAGAATTATAGATTTCTTTCGATCCGAATACAAAAACGCCGAACAAAATCAAACCCTAAATTCCAAACGTACTCTTGTTTTAAAATTATGCAATAAGGTTATAGAAGTAAAAAGGTGACAAGAAAAATGCTGCAAGAAAACCTTACCTCCGCTTTCTTTTATACACAAACATTTGAAATAATGGAAAGGCATTGGATCAAAGATAGAGTATTATGGAACTCGTATCAAAGCAAACTCACACCTGGGTATATGGCCGATATCGCATGGAGACTAGCAAAGGGGTGTCTCGCAGACTCAAATTTCCTACTACATGCAGGAATAGCCAATTCAAATCATTGTCCATTTTGTCAAAACATAAGAGGATCTGCTTGGCATATAATAATTGAATGCTCCAAAACACAACCTCTATGGACTTATGTTCTCGGACTATTAAAGAAGTTAATTACAGCTCAAAATTTCCAGCAAAATCAAATATACACAGGCTATCCTGGAAAAACTGATCTTAGCAATTTGATCAACTACCTGCTAACCATGGGAAAGTCGACGATCTACTACGCCTTCACAAAAATATATGAAAGCCGAAATTCTTGATCCAGACTATAAAACGCAGTACACGCACAATCTACGACTAAATATCTTAAAGGCATTTACATGGTATTTGGGAAAAAATAGCCTAGAGGACTGCAATAACAAGTGGTGTATACGAAAGGTGTTGTGCTGGACAGTTGATGAGAAACTAACGTTTAGTGAAGCGCTAGATATTTAAAGTTATTCATTTCAATGCGTAAAAATTGTTAAATAATTTGCTTGTTAAATATTAACATCATTTTATATATTTATATTTTAAATGAAAAATAAACACAATCATGTAACATAAGATTTGTTGTATCTAGAATATGTTAATGTGATGTACATATAAACTGTTTTAATAAAAATAATAATAATAATAATACAACACACACACACACACACACACACGCACGCACGCGCACACACACGCGCACGAGTCGTCGAAGTGAAAGCACATATATTTCGTAGCTCGTGAAGTTTTGTATATTTTATTTAGATATATTGAACACTACTTAAGTCGCCAACTGTTTGCATAAAATTACTAGCAGCAGAAAAACGTAACGTAAGAAGAACTTTATCAACTGTACCTACAGTATAATTCCTTTAAGATATTGATAAATCTGAAATTGTTTTTATTAATTAGCAACATACTTGTTCGTTTGTGATTCTATATCTCTATGGATTAAATCTGTTATAAACTACACGATAGGTTTTGTTAAACGAAAACTTTGAAGAAATTCATTAGCATTCCATACTTCAAAATGATTAGCACTGTGCCTAAAAACGGGTGATTTTCTTTGAGGAAAGACTAAATTAAATAATTCGAAAAATTGTTCATCATCTGCGATGTTTCCTAAATCACTCATAGCTTCCACCTATAAATATATTAATTAATAAGATTAACGCAAATGTATTGGTTTATCATACATTATTTATATAAACAATAAATATATATTCATAATAAATAGAAAAAGTTAAATAATTTAATAACTAATATCATTATTTTTATTCTCCTATTTGTTATTTAAATATACTTGACCTTATTTTAAAGACCAAGTTCCAATTATGTACTGATGAAATTGTTTCTATTTAATTTGAATTTTATGCTGTTTTAGGTTAGGTATATTTGTTAAGCTTTCATTAAACCGAGGATAATCAGGGCCCTTCACACAATCACCATTACTTGATAATACTGCAAAACCAAAGCCTGCAGTTGGTTAGAATAATTATCAGGTTTAAGTACAATTATTTTTCTTTCATCATTAGGTTTTCTGTCATAGAACTGGTTAGACGTGTACCTCCACTGATTTCTATTGTGAGCGAGTCTACACATTTCACTGAAACTCCCACAGCCTACAACTTTAACTATTTGTGTGCAATAGTCTAACCTATGTCTATCTCCACCTCTCTTTTTACCTATCTCAACTTTTAATATATTCCATACTATTTCTTCATACCTTGGTATGTGACTTATCGTCCTATTTCTCCTAGTTTTTACTGTTTTCCTCATATTCCTTGCTTCCCCTACAATTTCTAAAACCTCTTTGTCTGTCCACGATATCTTCATCATACGTCTGTAGTACTACATTTCAAAGGCTTCTACCATTTTCCTGTTCGTTTCACCCACTGTTCACGTTTCACAGCTGTACAGTGCTATGCTCTACACATGTTTTCAGCAATCCTTTCCTTGTTTTTAGGTTTGTTATCTTTGAACAGAATAGTTGCTTTTTCTTGTTAAGTACAGCATGGCCTTGTACTAATCTTTGTTTTATATCTTTTGCACTTTTCCCATCTTACGGAAATGTTTAACCTCTTGTAAGTTCTCGTTTCCCATTTGTATTGTACTTTTTGATTTATTTCCCCCTCATTTACGTACTACTACCTTAGTTTAATTTCAAACAAATTCTGGGCCCTTTAATTTTTTCGACTACATTTCGAAAACGCTCCTCTGATTCCTTTACTGTTTTGATATTTTAGAATCTATGTTGAAGAAGAAGAAAGAAATTTTTATTAATACAAAAATCGTTGTTTACAAATGTTCAATAAAGTTGTATTATAGTTTTATAAAAGCAATATTAATATAAAATATAATATAAATTTTAATAAATAAAAATAAAAATGTAAGTATACCTCGTACAAGCTATAATTGCTTGTGCACGAGGATGCTGTGTATATATTACAAACTAGTCTGCAAATTCTATTTTTTGTACACAGGTAAACAAATTTCAGGAATTTTAAGTTGTTCACATTAAATTACTTTTACAGATAATATTAAACATGTATAGAAATAACCGTTATTTGAAGTTCCTATTAAATACATAATTAGTTATTGTATATTGATGTGTTTAGCAACCCATGTTTTCAATAATTTAATAATTTTCGGATATCCTGTATTTTTAAGTTCAATTGGTAATTCATAAGTAAGTAAGTAGATTTATTGCATAACTCAATATAGGTTAATAAAGTATAAAACAAAATATTATACTATAAAACAAATTATTAAAATACAGTTAATAATATAATTAGTTTTCATTTCTACAACTTAAAATATATTTTTTTAAATTACTCTTGAATTTTCTTTGAGAAGGCTGATTTGTAACTGATTTTGGTAATGTATTATATATCTTAACGCCATAATGAAATACATTTTTTGTGGTTATCGTTTTATTCTTCTTGTATATATAGTAATTGTCTGCTTGTCTTGTGCTGTAGTTATGTATATCTGACACTTTAATTAAGTTGCTAACCAAGTACGAAGGCAGCAAACCATTTATAATTTTATATATAAAAACCAAACTATTATATTTCATTTGTTCCTGAACATTTAAAAAATTAAGGCATTCTAACATTTTACGGACTTTGTCAAATCTGCTACATTTTAATAAACATCTCATTGCACGATTTTGTATATTTTGCAATCTTTCCAAATCACCTTGGTTTGAGACAAATAAAATGGTGCTGCAATATGTTAGATGTGGATAAACTATTGCTCTATATAAAGTTATTCGAGCAAAACTTGATAGCTGTGCACTAATTCTTCTCAGAAATCCAACCTTTTGCTTACTTTATTTATAACCATCTGTAGATGCATTTTAAAAGTTAATTTTCGGTCGATTATTACGCCAAGGTATTTAATGTTCTCTAACAGTTCAATATCAGACCCATCTATTTGTACATTTTTATTTTCTGTTTTGATCATTTGATAACTTCTATCATTCATTAACAACATCCATTTTGTTTTATCAACATTTATCTTCAGCTTATTTCCAACTAAATATTTGCTAATTCTTATTAAGTCACTATTTACAGATTGAATCAGGTTTATTACATTTGCACCTTCAGCATATATTAAAGTGTCATCAACAAACATATGCATCTTTGTTACCTTCACTACATTCACTATATCGTTTATGTAAATTATAAAAAGCAATGGTCCCAAAATACTTCCTTGTGGAACACCCCACTCAATTTCTGATTTATTAGATGTTTCCCGTTGCCATCTCGTTTCTTGCTCCCTGTTTTGTAGGTAGTCTTTAAACCACTCGCATTGTCTTTAACCCCATATTTTTCCAATTTTTGAATGAGAATATTTCTACTTATAGTCTCAAATGCTCTTTTGTAATCTATAAAGACTGCACACACTGCCTTTCCTTTATCCATTGATTCTTTCCAGTCATTTATAATTAGCTGAATCGCTGTTTCACACGAGTGTTTCGTCCGAAAACCAGACTGATAGGTGGTTAATATATTAGTCTCATCCAAGAATTGCTTCAGTTGCTTATCTATTACTGTTTCTAATACCTTTTCAATTGTGGCCAACATATTTATAGGCCTGTACTCTTCGCATTTCTTTGTTGATACTACTTTTTGAATTGGTGTAATTGCTGATATCTTTAAGTCCTTGGGCACAATACCATGCATAAGAGACATATTTATTATGTTTAGTAGCGGATAACCAATAATATCAAAAAGTTCTTTAAGAACTCTACTGTTTACACCATCCGGGCAGCTTTTATTTGCTTGCTTATATACCAATTCTTTTAGTTCATGTATTTTTAATAATTTAAAAGTACTTAATTCCTTCAGGCTTGTACGTATTGGATCGTGAAACTCAAACTTTTCAATACCAATTGATGATGTAATTTCTGTTATACTATTTATGAAGTAAGCATTGAAGTTTTCAGCAATAGTTTTGTCATTAGTTTCTAGTGTATTCTCAAATATAATGTGCTTACTATTTTGAATACGTTCGGTTTTTAATACAAGTTTTAAAGTCTTCCACATTTTACTGGGTTACCTTTATTTTCATCTATTTTCTTTTCATAATATTTAATCTTAGCTCTACGGATCATGAATATCACATTATTTCTGCATTCTTTGTATGCTTTCCAATCTTCCATACTTCTTGTGAATGTAAATTTTTTATAAAATTTATTTCGTATATTAATTACTCTTTGTATTTCTCCATCAAACCATAATTTTGAACTATTTTGTGACACCTCCTTGTCATATGAATTATGGTCAATTGCATTTTTAATGTTTGTGTAAAATGTTTTATAAAGTTTATCGATGTTGGTTATTTCATACTTCCAATCTGCCAATATTAACTCGTTCTTTATGGCCTCATAGTTAAGAATTTTCTTTATTTTGCTTTCTGCATCAACTTGAGTTTTGTGTGATGTGACTAATGTCTGCAACAACAATACTATGATCTGTAACTTTTGGAGTGTGCCATACTGTACTTTTTAATCCATTATTATTAGTTATCACTAAATCTATTAATGTTTCAGATTCCTTAGTAATCCTTGTACTCTCAGAAATTAGTTGTACAAATCCACAGTCCTTTACAATATTTTTTAACTTAATTGTATAGAAATCATTTATTTTATTCCAATCAATATTATAATCCCCAATCAGAATTATATCTTCACTACCACGCGATTCTACTAGTTCTTCTAACAAATTTTCCAACAGGTTTAGAAAATTTGCACAACTTCCACTTGGTGAACGGTAAAACACAGCTATACTTATACTTCTACTATTCAACTTAATATTACCAACAATACCCCAATATTCTAAATGGAGGCTATACTCTTTTAATATTTCAAACTGTAGAAATGACTGATAGTAAATTATGACACCTCCTGTGTGTCGTGAACTAGAATCAACCCTACCTAAACTGTATCCTTTAATGCCTATTTCATTACTTTCAATACGATTTGTCAAATGTGTTTCTGTTAAACATACCAATATTGGTTTTTCTCGATTGATTAGCTGTTGTATTTCGTCAAAATGTGTAGTTAAGCCTTGTGTATTTAAGCATAAAATTATTGACTTATAGTCTGCTGTTATATTTAAACATCTAGAAGGTAATTGCTATATGTAGTTTATTTTACGCTTTTGTAATTCAATAATCCTTTTAAAACATGTACAATTATAGTCCCATACTGTATGCTGTTCATCTAATTCTATATTTAAACGACTTTTTGCTTCCACACAGTTAATACACTTGAATTGACTTTCTTGACAATCTGCTTCATTATGAGATTGTGCACACCGTGGGCACACTACACTCCCTTTGCATTCTTTGGCAATATGCCCAAACTTACAACACTTATAACATCTTTTTATTGCCACATGCTCTAATACCTTACATCTCCTCCATCCTATTCTCAATAGTTCTTCTCTCATAATGTATTTAAATGTATCTGTATCCACTTCTACAATAATGTTGAATAACCCTTTAACAATTTTGGTTTCATACTTAATATTCATTTGAAAATTTTGTTTATGCTCATCTAACTTATTTTGATTTATTATTTTTTTGTAAATGCCTTCTTTGTCACTTTCATCTACTCCTATAATTTTATCATTGAAAGTCTTTTAATGGAGTCGTTACTGTATATTCTTCTCCCATTTTTGTGATATAGTTTTCTTCATCACCTCTACTGCCCTATTATTTTCACATTCAATAACAATACCACCATTTTGGTAGTTTTCCTACACTTACTCCAATTTCTAAACTAACAGGGTCAATATTATCTTTCAATTTTTAAGGATTTCCTTAGAGTCTGTTTTTCCACCAATTTTATCTATTATTACTATAGGAGGTTGAGATACATTCCGTTTAGTGACTGCACTGTACAATTTATTAACATTGAGTTCTGCCTCTGGACACTTTTATTCGAATAATTTATTTTTTATTTCTACCAAGTCTTTACCCTGTTCATCAAACTTTTTTAAAAATTCCTCATGAGTTCTTTCCAGGGATTGTAATTTTGGCATAACTTCCCCAAGTACATATTTCGTCTCAGTCACTTGCTTTTCACACTTTAAACAATAAAATTTTAAAACTCTTCCTTTTTTTAACTGCATACATCTTATTTCAGGACTTGATAAGTCTGTACAGTCAAAATGTACTATTTTTGTACACCCATCACACTCACAACATTTGTCATCTTCTATATTTAGATTACATTCCCAACAAACTTGCATATTATACCCTTATTATTAATACTTTTACCAAAAATATGTTTGCATATTTTCCAAAATAACTTTCTTTCAATTTGCTGGGTTCAGTCCTGTACAATAACAAAACAATGTGGCACTTGTAATTGTAGAGATAAGAGCTAGTTATTATGAAGATAACTGTTGATAATAACCAAAAGTTTGTATACTACCAATTTAAAATGTTAGTTATCTATTGATATCATAGTTGTGATGCACTTTTTATAAAAAAAAGTTTAGTAGTTTGAAAGCCTGTGTAGTTAGCTCTAAGATGATACCAAATTTGATATATAAGTAGCACTTTTTATCAGTTAATTTTAATATATTTTGAGGAGCACATTAACACTTTGTTAACAAAATCAATCACTTCTCACATCTGCGTATGATTGTATAGGCGAGGAGCAACATATTCATTTCTGTTGGCTAATGTGCTTACTTATTTTATGCGTTTTTACAATTAGCTGATTTTTGCTTTTTGTATTGTATTTGTGGTTGATCGTATGTTTTATACCAAATTTATGGAAATATTTAAGAATCTCAAAGGAATATAACTGTTTAAAATTAAAAGTGTTAGTTTCGGTAAAAGATGCTGCAGTTTTGTATGTTATGGGTTCTTACATGCCACGCCGGTGGTTGTATTTACAAAGTTTGATAAATACAACACCGGTAGCGTGGTATGTTAGATACTATCGGCAGTTGGCAGCACTAATCTTATACGGATTTAGTGCGGGCCTCTACCGATGATGTCATCGATATTACGCAATCCTACGTAAATTTACTACATTTTTAACACCAAAAAACATAAGCACACACATCAGAACTCCTGCTTTCGCCCGAAATTGCGCTCGGGTAGGCCTCTAGCCAAGTTCAGTCGGGCTCCTCTCGGAGGAATTAGAGATGATACGTCGACGCCATCAAATGCGTACGGAACACCTCCGGCTAGCTAAGGTAAACATGAGGTCATCCTCAGGCATGAAGATCGGTACTCCTAGGTGGCGGCAAATTCTTACCTATGTAGGGTTTGGGCGGGAAGGAGGTAGAGGTAGACAAACAAACAATAATTAGGAAGGGATTTGTACATAGGTAAACCCTAACGATACGTTACCAGACAAAAACGTGCACTTAACTTCACGCACCAGGTAAAAAAGCCACGTTATCCAGAGAGAACCGCGAAACTCTCCCACCCTTTGTCTAGTATTGCTATACCCCTCCAAGGATAAGCACACTGCGCAAACTCACTACTCTGACGTACGGAAGTCCCGCCTAGTCCTTTTAAAAATTCCCGCGTCTCGCGTATTTGAAAATATGGCGGGAAACTTCCGTACAACAACTTAACCTAAATACAATGTTAAAGTGACCCTTGGCACGTAACAGGGTTTTTTAAGGATTCTTTTTAATATAGTTTTTTTGCATTACAAGAAGTTTATTTATCCTATTGTTTGAGGCACTGGCCCAGATTATAATTCCATACCTTAATAAGGACTGTACCAATCCCATATAAATAATCATGAGTTGGTTTAAAGTTAATATTTCTTTGAGTATGAGAAATCGAAAAATTAAGTACCTTAACTTCCACATAAGTAATTAATATGTTCGCCCCACTTTAGTGGCAATCAATAATAATAACAAGATATTTGTGTATTATTATGCGTCTCGTTGATAATAAAGACTCTTGTATATTGTATTTATTGTTAAACCATACATACGTTGTTATTTCCACTCGGCCCCGGAGCCTCGTGGTTACAGGTCTTTTTCTAGGTTAGCGCGCTCGGTAGTGGCTCTCTCGCCTTACTCCACATCCCCCCTTTTTACATAAACAATGATAATCTTACATTTTGTAATCCGTCATCCAAGCAGGCTTGTTTCGCACACGACAAGGTCTACTTGAACGATCTATTCTAGTACCTACATTTTCACTTATACTAGCACTAAGAACAGGATCATGATGTTTACAGTTTTTTGAATCCACTATTAGTTTTTCTGGTGTTAACGGTTTCACCTGAGACTGCACTGGGGTGATATCACCTATACTACTTTGCTTTGCCTGTTCTGAACTATCACTGTTTACATGTACAGTTGGCTTTACGAACAATTCTGGTTGAGGACATTCTGGCATATTGTAATACGGTGCCGGCACAAGATGCCATCTATTCCTACGATAAACACCCTCTGTTGAGGTTTTAATTATATACGAGCGAGGCTCATCACACTTTCTCAAAACTTTGCCATAAGCACGTATATCAGTGACCCAAACAGAATCGTTCGTTTTCAACTCTGACAAATCTTTAACACGATGACGTTTATTATAGTTTTCCCTCTGAATTTCCTTTCGCCCTTTTTCAATTTTTAGGTATCCCGAAGTATCAACTATTTCTGATAATTTACTAGGAAGTGCCGGCAAGTAGTTCTTAGTTTACGTGACAAAAGTAATTCTGCAGGACTATAATTTGACTCTAATGGTGTACTACGATACGCTAATAATGCTAAATGAATGTCATCATTCTTTTTATTAGGTTTTTTGCAGTTTTAACGGCTGCTTCGATACACCCATTTGATTGAGGGTAGTAGGGACTACTCTGGACATGTTTGAATCCATAGACTTTTGCAAATTCAGAAAATTGAGATTTAAACTGAGTGTCATGACCTGATCTGACAACCTCTGGAATTCCAAAACGTGCAAAGACCTCTTTCAATTTAGAAATTACTGCAATTTCTGTCAAACTAGTTAGAGGAAATATTTCCATAAACTTGGAATAATAATCAGTTACGATCAAATACCATTGTTTATGTTTAAATAAATCCACAGCAATTCGTTGCCATGCACGGACTGGACTTGTATCAGTAACAAAACTTTCTTTAATATTGGTGCGTTCTTCGACACACTGAGGACATGCTTTAATAAGGTTTTCAATTTGGGTTGAGATTCCTAACCACCAAACTGACATTTTAGCCCGAGCCCTACATTTAACAATACCTTGGTGTCCTGCATGAATAAAACCCAAACATTTCAACTGTAATGCCGGAGGGATAATAATACGACTACCTTTCAGTAACATATTTTCACAAAAAGAAATGTCAAATCTGAACTGATAATAAGGATATAACTCTGGTGGTAAGTTATTTTTATCTGGCCACTGAGAAAGACAATATTCCTTCAATTTAATGCATACTAGATCACGAGATTGTTCAATCTGTATTTGGTCAAGAATATCATCCTTAACTGGTAAAGATTTAATGATGTAATGTACGTGTGCATTGACTTCTGCCAGCAATTCCTCTGAATCAGGACCTTGCTTTAACGGATTGCGAGATAAAGCATCTGCAATGACTAATTGCTTTCCCGGAATATAAATTACTGTGTAACTATATCGCATTAGTCGAATTCTAAACCGTTGTAACCTAGGGGTTAAATCATCAACCGGTTTAGATTGAAGTATCTGAATCAGTGGTTTATGATCTGTTTCTAGTATGATTTTCAAACCAATTATATATTCTTGAAAACGATCACAAGCCCAAGTCAATGCGAGTGCCTCACGTTCAATTTGTGCATATTTGCATTCTGTTTTAGACATAGACCTTGATGCATAAGCTAAAATTTCACGATTGTTTTCGTTAAATTGCATAAACACAGCACCAATTCCATATGAACAAGCATCTGCGCTAATAATAATTTGTTTTAATGGGTTGTAAAATGCTAAAAACTGGAGCATTTTGCAATAACTCTTTTATCGTTTCAAAAGCTTTTTGTTGGGATGGACCCCAAGTAAACAGAACATCACTTTTTAGCAATGCATTTAATGGTTCCATTATTTGTGACTTGTTTGGAATATATCGAGCAGTGAAGTTGATTATACCCAAAATTTGCTGTAACTCTACTTTATTAGTAGGTGCTTGCAGTTTACTAATTGCTTCTACTCGATTTTATCAATAGAAATACCTTTTTAGTTATGGTATGCCCCAAAATGTAACTGTTTCAACACCAAAGATACATTTGTTTTGTTTAATGTGATGCCTTCGCATTCAAACGTTTTAGAACTTCAAACAAGATTTTATCATGCTCTGCACGTGTGCATGCATATATCAAAAGGTCATCTACGTGCATAACAACCCGCTTAACTTCTGCAACAATTTTAGAAAATTTAATTGTAAAGTACTCCGGGGCACACGAGATACCAAATGGCAATCTTTTAAACTTAAACCTTCCAAAAGGTGTAATAAATGTAGTAAGATCTTGACATGATTCTTTCAGAGGAATTTGATAAAATCCAGAATTTGTATCAAGCTTGGAAAATATTACTGCCCCTGAAAGTTTAGACAATGTAGTTTCAATCCCCGTTATTGGAAAATACGGTCTTAAAACATTTTTGTTTAATTTTGTGTAATCGCAGCAAAACCTTATTGTATCACCTTTTGGTATGACAACAATGGGTGCGACCCACTTTGTATACTCATCTACAGGTGAAATAATATCTAGCCTTTCCAAACGTTTAAGTTCATATTTCAATTTTTCTAAAAGTGGAAGTGGTACAACTCTTGGTACACTTTGTATAAAGGGTTTAGGATTATCTACTAATTTTATTTCAATTTCCTGTTTAAATTTACCTAATTCATTGAATATACCTGGAAAAACTTTACCAATAGCTTGATAGTCATTATCAAGTGTATTAATTTTAAGACTTACATCTTCGTCCGTTGTAAATTTTAATACATTCAACTTTGTAATACCTGGAATACCCAAAATAGGCGACTTCAAATTTTTTATTACATAGACCTGCATGACTGTGACCTCGTCCTTGTATTTCAGAGTAAAATCTACAATACCAATAACATTAAGATTTTTACCATCAGGGCCTGATATGGTTTCATCCGTTTTCACTATTTTATTTGACATTGACTGTACTAAGGTCTCTGGGATGCAAACTACATCAGCTCCTGTGTCAAATAAAAATGCTTCACTTGTACCTGTATCAACGATTTCAATAGGAACATGCCACTTTCCCTCATGTGAAAATATAGCCTTTACAGTAAGTGATCCTATAAAATGATTACCATTAAAATTATTACCTTCGGACATAGGTATGCGATCCGAATCACTAAAAGAATCAGAATTCTTTATAGTAATACTTTTAATTGATTTCCTAGAGCGACAAACTTTGTACCAGTGCCCTATTTTACCGCAATCACGACACTTTGACTTACGTGCTGGACAGATCTCTCTCTGATGATATGCTGAACCACAAAAACAACAGAATTTTACCTTCTTTTTGTGTTCTGCATTCTTCTTTTCTTGCGAGTGTTTTGATACTACAGCTACGCTTTCTGTTTTCCCATGACTGCTTAAAATCTGGTTTTGGTGCTCTTGAACCTCGGCCTGACGAGCCGCAAATATCACATCTGACAGTGTTACTTGTGCTTGACGAAGCAAATGTTCACGTGTTTTACTGCTGATCATTCCTACTATAATGCGATCTGCGATAAGATCATTTTTAATTTGACCATATTCACAATTTTCAGCAAGAGCATGTAGTGCTGTTATGAAACTATCAGCTGTTTCACTTGGTTGCTGATATCGTGTATTAAATTGATATCTTTCAAACGCTATGTTACGTCTAGGTATAAAATGATTTTCAAACGCCTTCACTATTTCTGCGTATGTTTCTGGTCGTGTAGCAAATTGTAGCAGAATGTTTTCGCTTTCCTCTCCCATTACATATAACAAAATGTCAATTTTTCTTGATCGGCTTTCATTGCCTGGCCTGAAACCGACAAATAACGTTGAAAACGTTTTATCCATTGCGGCCAGCTATTAGCTGTCGCAAAACTAAACTTCTCCGGCGGCAATACATTCAGGATGCTATTTGCCGCGGTGTTTGTAACCTTCTGAGCAGGAGTTGCTGTTGTCATTTTATATATGTAATTTCAACTTACGGTTTTCTTGTTTTACCGCTGCCACCATGTATTATTATGCGTCTCGTTGATAATAAAGACTCTTGTATATTGTATTTATTGTTAAACCATACATACGTTGTTATTTCCACTCGGCACCGGAGCCTCGTGGTTACAGGTCTTTTTCTAGGTTAGCGCGCTCGGTAGTGGCTCTCTCGCCTTACTCCACAATTTGTACTTTAGAACAGGTAAAATATTGCCTTGCATTATATTATTTTTGGTTTGTATGCTCCCATAGTTTACCGATACAGTCATTTTAATCAATGGTGGAAGGTCATCTCTATACGATGCAAAAGGCATGTATTAGGTTTTACTTATATTTAATGTTAGTAAATTATCAAGCCAGCGGATTACCATACTTAAACAATGCGATGTTTTAGTTATAACATTATTGCATTCATCTTGTACAATCAAAACAGTATCATACACAATTGAAACAATATCGCAATCTACATTTAAATTTACTAAATCATTAATATTTACCAAAAAAAAAGTACTGGACCTAGTACAGAACCTTGGGGAACACCATACGTTATACTTCCATCATCATCATCAAGTCTTCAGTCCTAGAACTGGTTGGACACATACCATAATTGTTTCCTAGTCTGAACCAACCTACACATTTCCCTGAAATTCGCACAGTCTGCATCTATCACTATTTGTGTACAAAAGTCTGATCTCGGTCTACCTCTACCTATCTTTTCCTATCTCTGCTTGTAATATATCCCGTACTATTCCCCAGAAATGCCTTAGAACGTATCCTGTCCTTCTATTTCTCTTATATTTTTTTGTTTTCCACAGATATCTTTATTCCTCTACTATTTCAACAACCTATTTATTATTAACTTTGACTGTTCATGCGACCATCCTCATACATCTGAAGCACAACATTCCAGAAGCCTTCTACCTATTTCCGTCTGCTTTTCCCATAGCCCCTATTTCATAGAAGTATTGTGCTGTGCTCCACACTATGCTTTGAACAGTTTTCTTCTTGTATCTATGTTCATTGTCTTTGAATATAACTGCTATTCTTTCTTGTTTGATACAGTTCGGTCACCTTGTATTGTTTTACATTTATATACGCTACTTCCCCGATATTCAGTTGTATGTGAAGGGGGGTAAGCAGCCTTTGGCTGCCAAGTTCCCCTGCACTTGAACCTTTATCGAATTAATAGTTTTCCAATTTATCCTTTCGCACAATCAACAATAGTTGAAAATATTTCACAACCAACATTTGTAGTTGTTTATAATAATGATCAGATTTAAGGGCACTTATTTTTTCGTCATTGGTTTTTACGTCTTGAAACTGGTTGAACTTGGACCTCAGCTTATTTATGTTCTGAGCTAGCCTAAACAGTTCCCTGCAATTCTCCCAACAGCCTATATATAACTCGATTCCCTTCTATTGTTTTCTAATTATATTCCCTATTTCACCGAGATTCAGTGGTATGCGAAGGGGGTTAAGCAGCCTGTGGCTGCCAAGGTCCCCCCCCCCAACACGTAGACATTTGCCGTATTAATAGTTTTCCAGTAAATCCCTTCGCACGATTAACATTAATTGAGAGTATTGCAAAACCAATATCTGTAGTTGTTTATAATAAACACCATGTTTAAGTACAGTAATTATTATTCTCATTAGTTTTTCCATCTTGCGACTGGCTGGAAGCGTACCTCCATTGATTTCTATTCTGGGCTAGCCTACACATTTCCCTGAAATTCTTACAGCCCACATCTTTCACTATCTGTGTGCAGTATTCTAACCTAGGTCTACCTCTACTTCTAATATATTCCGTACTAATCCCTCATGCTTTAGTATGTGGCCTTTCATCCTATCTCTCCTATTTTTACTGTTTTCCACATATTTCTTTCCAGTACCTCTTTGTTCCTAACTTTGTCTGTTCACGATATGTCAATCATACGTCTGTAGCACCACATTTCAAGGGCTACCTTTTTCTTGTCTGCTTCTCCTACTGTCCAGGCTTCACAGCCATACAGTGCTGTGCTCCACACATATGTTTTAAGCAATCTTTTCCTTGTTTCTATGTTTGTGGTCTTTGAGCACAGTAGTTGCTTTTTCTTGTTAAACGTAGCACGACCTTGTGCTTTGTTTTATATCTTTTGTGCTTTTTCCATCTTGCGTTATTTGACTTCCAAGGTAGCAGTAATCCTTAACCTCTTGTAAGTTTTCGTTACCTATTTGTATTCTTGTTTTTGATTTATTTTCCCCTCTTTTGCATACTAGAACTTTAGTTTTATTTTTGTTAATTTTCATACCATATTTGTCCGTTGGAACTATTTCCATTTCATTAAGAGCAGCTTCTAGCTCTTCTTTACTAGATGCTAATACCGCTATATCATCTGCAAATCTAAGCATATCAATCTTTTGTCCCTGCATATTAATTCCAAATGTCTTCCTGCATTTGACAGTATTCATTGCCTCTTCTTTGTACGAGTTAAAAATTAATGGGGATAAGGCACATCCCTGTCTTACCCCTTTCCTAATATTTACTTCTCTACTTTCTTGCTCTAATTCTATTACCGCTGTTTGCTCTTTGTATAAGCTATGTACTATCCCTCTATCCCTAAAACATATTCCAATCTTTTTGAGTGTGTCGAACATTTTTTTCCTCTTCACATTGTCGAATGCTTTTTCCGAATATACAAACCCTATATATACGCTTTCCCCCTTCTCTATTGTTTTCTCCATTATCACCCTCAGCGCTAAAATAGCCTCCCGTGTTCCCCTGTTTCACCTAAACCCAAATTGATCTTCTCCCAGTATTTCTTCAGCTCGTTTTTCATCCATACTCACTAAATGTGTTATTAAGGGTTACACAGTGTTGACGATTTCTTAAGTAATTACAAAGTAGTTCTAAACAAATTCCACGAAAACCTACATTTTCAAGTTTCATCAATAATATTTTATGACAAACGGTATCAAAAGCTTTTTGCAAATCTAGAAAGATGGCTATTATAGGTTTTGTTGCATCTATGGCATTGTAAATTTTTTGGGCGGCAGTGACTAATGCACTGTTTGTATTCATTGATTCTCTAACGTCAAACTGGTTGTTAGATAGTATTTTATGTTTGTTGAGAAAAGTTGTAATTTTATGTTTGAGGGCTTTTTCAAATACTTTGACAATGTTTGAAATTAAAGATATAGGCTTGTAGTTAGTCTTCTCACTTTCGTTTTCAAATTTAAAAATAGGATGTATACGTGCAACTTTAAAGTGGTGGACAGGTTTCTTCAATGAATGTTTTATTGATTCACTGGGCAACAAAAATTTTTTTTGCAAATTGTCTGGGTTTCTTCAACTACCCTAGGACCATTTCGCTACGCTAATTCCAAAAATGGCATCCATTTTTCTCGATCAGGTCAGGTTTTAATGCTATTTTGAATTTTAAATATCCAATATTCTGACTAAATTGATCACATATTTGTAACACTATCGGTTTCTTTACGTTAATATTTCGCACCCAAAGGAGGTTTCAGAGACAAAATAACATGTTCCATCAGAATGTATTAATTAACTGCTACAAACATCATTTTATGTACATTGAATAACTAACATTGATAAAGGTAAGCACATGTAAATTAAACATTACGTCATCATTGTCAAAAACTTAGGGCATGAACTCCCGTTTCTTCGAAGCCCTCACATGCTCAGCAACAGGAATGTTTCTCATTAGAGACCAAGAGTAATCAGCCATCATGACTGCATCCCCTCGTCCCTGATACCTGCTTTCCATCTTTTTATGTCCTGATGGAATCTCTCCCCTGCTCATAACTCATTGATCCCAAATTCTCGGGAAACCGATCCATATGTCAGAATAAGTAATGCATTTTGATGCTCATGTTGCATCCAAGGTTTCTGAAAGCAGTCAGCATATTGGTGACAAGTTCTGCATAGTTCCCGGCCTTGATGTTGCCAATAAAGTACTTCACAACCTGAACAAAAGCCTTCCATGCTTCCAGTTCCACTTGGTTCATAGAGTTTAACTCAGAATCACTGATGAGCTGACGGATTTGAGGACCATTAAAGATGCCAGCTTTCAACTTCTCTATGGTTAATCCTGGAAAAGCACGGCACAAGTAAGTGAAACAGCCACCATCTTTGTCTGGAGCTTTGGTAAACTCTTTAAACAAGCCGAGCTTGATGTGCAGTGGTGGGAAGAGTATCTTCGATCTGTCTACCAGTGGAATGTTGATGACGTTCCTTGTTCTGCAAGGTACTAACTCCTCCCATACAGGCCAGTCCTTCTTTGTGTAATTGTGAGCAGTGTCTCTACTATCCCACATTGTAACACCCAAGAACATTTTTAAATTAATCCAAATTTCAAACAAAATTTTGCTAATCACAGACAATTCTATCTAAAAGGTAACTCATCACTGAACAGAATTAATATAGTTACCCAACCCTAGTTTGGTTTTGGGTGACAGTTAACAACGTAAATGAGCATAACCTATCAACTGATATCTAACATCCTGTGAAAGGTAGGAAATTTTAAATTAAGGCGCCAAAGTAAATGCTAATTTGTTCTAGAAAATTCAAAACCGGAACTGGGCAATAATATTTAATTTTTCGCGATATCTATAAAAAATATTAACAGAAAGTACTTTAGAATATTGAAGAATAATTTAAATTTAGATATAGGGTAGTTTCCAAGCAGCAATGGTAATAATAAAAGTTGATTTAATCAATTAACCTGAAAGCACATGTAGGGATGATCTACGATTGTGAAATATATAAGGTTTTTGATTGGTTGATCCAGTCACGTGATCGAAGGTATATAAATACGGTAAGTGGGAAAATTAAAGAAAAAAAAAGACGACACACAAAGATGTGAAAGGAGGCACGTGAATGTTAATGTAACTAGCCTGGGGCTGGTGCGTGTTATGCTGCAATGCCGCGTAGCAGTATTAGTTATATACCAGTTTAAATTAAAGCAATGTTTAGTGAATAATTCTGAGAACTGAGTATGCTTATATGGAAAGAACAGTAAATTTAAGTAGTTGATGGTGGACATAATACTAAATATCCATATTCGGAGATATACAAATATTAGTTTCATTCTATAAGAAAACTAAATGGTTAAGCCGTAAGTCGTTTAATGGTAGGAAGCGCAGTTTTGCTAACTGCGAAAAAGATGATGACTCACCACCAACATACAGTTCGTTGTTTGGCGATGGTGATGTGTTAAATAAAAATAAACGTTACGAAGAAGAACCAACCCCATATTGTTCATTATTTGGGGATGGAGGGAGTTTGGTTTTTGCAAGCTTGGTCCCAATTCAATTTGGTGAAGAAGTAGGGGAATATAAAGAGTTTTGAGCACAAAATTTATCAACACCAGTGTTAAGCACTATCAACCCTGGTGAGGATAAGTTACCTCGGAAGTACTTTAGACACTGGAGCAACAGTGGGTATTGTTGTTACGTGCCGAAAAATTCGGCACTAAACATCCCAATTAAGTTTTAATTTGTAAGAATTTCGCGCCATAAATTTAAAAGGACGTGCGCGTATTTCCGTCACTTCAGACAGTGCGTTTCCGCCAGATTGCGCGAACGGGTGTGCCAAGAAGGAAGAAGAGGGATTTCCAGCATACGTGACAAGACTAGCCCCCGAGACATGAACAAGGGTAGTTATCTTGTGTCGTATCTTGTCTTCTTTTTTTGTTATGTAGTTTCCTGGCCTTATCTTTGCTCTTTATCGTTCCTCTTACCTGTTTTTCCTGTGGTTCCGTCAATACATAAGAGAAAGAAGACAAATTTGAATTTGCATTCAACCGGGATCAAGAATTCCCACGCCCGAAAGTTCGGCGAAGCAGTCGACGCCCAAGAAAGATCAGCGAAGCCGCCACCGACATTATGGAGTAATGCTGCAAGAAGTCCTGCAAATTATGTGAGTAGCCTTTCCGTTTCTTTTTTTATGTGATGGAGTAATTTTATATAATTGTGTGACGTCATCTATAAATTGCGCGTCATTTTTACAATTGTCTAGCGTTGCTACCAACTGACGTAGTGTCTCGCGTACCGGCGCGGCGGGGTTATATTGTATACCCAAAACAGGTATCGGGTGAATCTTTGAATAAATGATTCGAGAGAACAGACGTGTATATTCATATGAGTAGGGTATTTAGTTACGAATCAGACCCGCATTTCCTCCAGAATCCCACATTTCCTCACACATCTGGACCAAAAAGTTTTCTTCGACTAACCATTTTTCATCTTTCGAGATAAATGAGCATCCTCATTTCCACACACGAGATAAACCTATTTTTAAGATTTTTTACCGCTAACATTCTGGAGCAAAAAGTTTTCTTCGACTACCCATTTTTTTATCTTTCATCTGAACCAAATAGTTTTCTTTGTCTAGCCAATGCATCTTTTGAGATAAACCTATCTTGTTTGGTATCAATTAATATTAGATTTTCTCAGCTACCCAAATCTCTTTAAATTTTTAGATTGCGCCATCCCCAAGGAGCTACCCCATTTTAAGATTTTTACCTGTAGCGACTTTTAGCGTTCTTATAATTTTTTAGTCATGCGATACATCTTGTTAGTCTAAATTTTACGCAGAATTTGTAAACAGATTTGAAATCGGACAACGCCCTGCAAAATTACACTTTAAGCTCTCAAACCTCTAAATTTCGCTCGTATATATTTAACTCCATTTTTAAAACCTTTTCGCTATCCAAGATATATGCTTTAACCAAAGTTAGAGGTAGTAACACAAAATTAAGCACGCAAAATTTTAATAATTTATTTTATCCAATTTACAGTTTAATAAACTTATAGAATGCAATTTTACAAAGTATAAACATTATTTCCTGGTAGCGAATCCAAGTAGTTTAACCTGTAAAAAAAGAGATTAATGTGTTGTTTAAATAGACCTGTAATAAAAAAGATTAATGTAAAGAGGAAACGTGTTTTCGGTTAATAAGACATATTGTTAATCTAACAATATGTTTTACGATCCAGCGACACCACGTGGAGGTAAACACATGTCCCGGGAACAAAGGAATTATTAAGGATGGGGAGGGTAGAATGCTTATAACTAACACATACTAATATACATAATAAAATATATCAAATATAAACAACTATCTTATATCTTTATGCCCATGCGGTTGATATGCTTCCGGGATGCGTACCTTTGTCATCTTCGCCGATAAACTAATTTTATTAATTAATTGGGTATACAAAACGTGTTTTTACTCGGATTGATACCATCGTATTCATGAGGGCATCTCATTATTAATAACACATCCTAAAACTATCTACACTAATCGCCACCAATTCGACAACATTTTAATTTTCTTAACAATGTCTTTCTCACTAATAATGCAGTAGGACTTAGCCCTACTACCTACAAATTCAACACCAAATCGTACAAACTCGTCTTTAAATTTCCCCACAACTTTTTGTTCACACACGGTATATTGTACTTATTGTTTGGAGGGTAATCACTTGTATCAAATGCTCAATGTTTGCACTAATGTCACTATACAAGTCTTCAGTTTGCACATATACACTGGTCTGTATCTGTATAAAGCAGGACAATCTGGGACCATACAGAGGAACCATAGTACTGTAGTGAAAGTCGTACATTAGCGTTTTGGACAGATCTAAAATTGACAATCCTGCATAAATCGTTCGTACTTCACTTTACAGATTCATCTGTATAATCGCCGATTTTCCCCAACACTAAGCAACTGTTAAAGTTTGGTCGAGCAATTAGCTTGTTCGCACAACCATTTACCAAAGCATCCCACCGGGTCACGATTTCACATCTACCGTTTGTCCACGTTCTCCATAGTCTTCGAACACCGCATTATTCATTAATTTATAAAGTCTTCTCAAATGCGTTTTCGCCGACATCCTCAACCCGGTGTTAAGGTCGATATACGCCTTCAACCATGGAGACTGAGTAAACTCTAAAACCCGGTGGATTGCTTTTAGTTTTAGACCAACGCATACACTGTTGCAAATTCCGATAATGAATAAATAGTTTTTTTTCCGACAGAGGCTAACAATTTAGGGTCTTTGATTTGGGTGATGGAGGTACCATGTTTTCAGGACAGAAGGGTAGATTTGTGGAATGGTGTAGATGTTCGGGTACTAGATCAACTTCAGAATATAACCTTTCTTGGTTTCAGGTATATTCAAAATTAGTTCTTAAGAGCAATCTTTCTAGCATCCATCCCATCACCAATGGGTAGGTGCTGTCTCATTGCCCACCTAAAGATTATTACCCAGTATGCTAGGTACTTGGATGGCTCGTCAGGGTTGTAATTCTCCATACCTATATTCGCTCTAGCATATCGTTGGCTGCATTGAGTCAAGCCTCCCTGATTCCAGCCTTAATAAAATATGCATGTTATCCATCAACAGCTCCAGTTTTACACCAGTATGTGCATCGCATCCCAGCTCAAACTTGAGCTTTAGGTACTGGCATGGATCCAGATCATACGTCTGCTTGCATACAGGCGGAAGTTTTCAAAAATATCTGCAAGTGTAGCACATCAGTTTTCAGGATAAATCGCTACTCCCCAAGCGTGCAAATGCCAAACGTATTCCACACCTTCCGTGCGTTCGTAGTCCCATCGCTGATATCCGTAGATGTTAAATTATAAAGGTTTTTCGGTGGTAATGATGTCTCGTTCGTACTACAGCATCGGTGTAAGTTGTATGGAAAACGCCTTTCCGCGTCAACACCCAACTTTCCACGGAGCAGTTCCAAATGGTAGTATCAAGATTCTGACTCAACTTGTCCAACGATGAGGCCATGAATCTTAACGAGTCTATAAACCTGAGCTGTACCGCTGTATTGTCAGATTCTTCAGGCTCACCATCACTCCTGGTTGTTCACCATTAACCTCACTTTATGACGAAAGCGCTCCTTTATTAGGATTACAGTGACCTCTTTATCATACCCCAACTCCTTCACAAAAATGGCTATCGTACCGCTTAATTGAAATACAACAGGGATGAAGAGACCGTATTTAATTGCATTGCGGGGTGCAGCGACGAGTCAAGTGGTCGTGATCAACTCTTCACTCCCAAGAGGCTTTACAAATTCCGCAACCACTGTCAATGAAACAACTTCATCTATTCCATTGAAGCATGGGGTGTTTGTTTTAAAATTTGCCCATTATTCTTCTTCCATCTTCTCCATAAACACTTTGGCAGCTTCAGGCCCCACAGCTCAAACTTGTTAAACGAGTCATCGTATGAACATTTTATGTAGTATCGCTCTTGTGTTCCTGGATGCTATTCGTGAAGAAGATGTATCTGAGTAAGTACAATAGGTTTTAGCACCGACTCGAAATCAGCGTATATCACAAACGTACGGTCATTTGTTTGTGAATATTAACAAATTCAACACATTTAGCTGCAGTCGGCATTGTGTCACAATATTTGCATTCATGCTCTGTATGGTGTAACTCTCCTCAACGAAAATATATCAAGCATCCATCGCATAACAGTTTGAGTCCTGTCGGACAACTGTGTTAACAATCTAAATTGTTGATCAAACAAAAATGTTCCTTCCGTCTTTCTGAACATATAACAAATTACGTGCGATCCTCTGCGGTGAAATGAGGCGGTCCCACAATCGAGTTGCCTTCTAACCAAAACATTAATGCTTATATCTGCTCCTCGAACCGGGGTATGTCCTTTATGAGCATTGGGAACTGCAGTCCTGTCAAATTGAGAATGGTGTGTATGGGGGTATCGAACACGATTAAGTGCTCATTAACGGGTGAGTGAGCATCACACACCAGGCAAAGCATGCGTTGTCGCCATTTGTATATTAATAACTGTCTGGTGTTTCGAACCCATTTGGGAGCTCAATGTACGAAGACCCACCAAAGGGTTGTTTGTTTACATTAATCTCCATTCAACGCCTGTTTCAGACTCCATCCTAAAACTTACAAATTAGAAAAATCAATAATTGTGAAACTAACCAGAATCACGCTCCTGGAACTCCTCAGACTTTGCCGACATTACCTCCACAAAGGTAGATCTAAAGGACTGGAGGAGGTGACCACAACATTTCGAGTGTTGAAAGATTTAACATCCTCTACACTGTCCATCAGTGTAGCCACCAAACAACTCAAAACCTTGAGAAGGTGATCTTTAATTTCTCATCAACTAACGATGAACCTCTCTTTCTTGACGAAAATTCTGAGATGTCTAGAAATAACAAAACACTCATTCAATGTTTTAAAAGTTAATACCACTAGTATTAGCATTTTAATTCTGTATGTAGCTCTCTTGTTTTAAAGCGGTAGCTAAACCTCTACCCTCCATCCAGGACACAGCAGCAGCAGTCTTGGAGTGTTGGGCGCTGGTGGCTACCATGTTGGCCACATCCACCCACCGCACCTGCGACCTTGGGGCAGGTTCAACCGTCGACGCAGCAGGTCGTTTGACCCCGGATGGGCCTGCAACTGGTACCACTGCACCATGCTTGGCATCCTTGTTTTTTGGCTGTCCTTCCGCGAGAAGGATGCCGGGCACCATCGCAAAAAAAAGACCGGGGATTTCGATTACGTCATGTTGTTGGAGCAGATGCCCTTCAAATTATCACCCTTGGAAGACAGCCCGCAGACGTTGCAGACAAAGGAAGCCATTTTCATAAAGAAATTAAAACTGGTCAAAGACTTTTAACAGTTGTAACTAGTCAAAGACTAAACAGAAACTGAATCATATTGACTGCTTTATACACAAATAATTAAGATCGTATAATAATTAGCTAGTTTACTTTTAAAAACCCAGCGTCGTTTAACCTTGAGTAACATTTCAAACCAGTCTATTCACGTCGGTTAAAATCAATTACCTTGCACCTACATCTATAATTATCGGATGTATCAACGAGAACAAAGTTAGACGGAGGTAAATATTTTACATATTTTGAAATTGTGAAATTGGAACAGTCTGCATTTGCATTTTGATAAGTAAACATCGTAATAAAAAACGGGGAAGAATTTATCTTTAGATGCTATAAAATTTTTAAAGAAGGTCAAGGAGATGAAAAGTTTATCAAACAATTCAACTAGCCAAATTTGTCAATGAATCTCGGTACTAAAATAGTGCAAGATAAACCTAACATGATAATGTTGATGCGAAAGATCAGAACATAACCCAAGTCAAGTTTCTGAAAAAGAAAGAACAACTTTCATACTAAAGAAGATTTAAATAAAGCCCTTGACGAAATAAACAAAGGTTTTTGAAGCATGAAATCTAAATGTTCCAAAAGAATTAAAACTCAGACCAAACGAAAATCAAAAGGATATGTATACCACATTTGCCAATTAAAAAGGAAAAGTTTTTGTGTGTGTATTAGTTTTAATGAATAAAAATACAAATGTACCAAGTATTTGAATTGAAATATAAAATTGTTTCAAACGGGTTTATATATAATGGTATTGTTAGATACAAATCGAAGCAGTAGCAGAACTTGGTTTATGTAATATCATAGAAGTTGAACAAAAAAAATTCAAACTAAAGGTATGTTTCAAAATTGTACTCATTTCATTAAAATTAAATGCAGCCTTTGTTATAATTCTTTTCATAAGAACTTAGATACCCATTTAGGCGGGACATTTGAAAATTAAACAATACTTGGATATGTACCGATTGCACCGATTTGTGCACGCAAAGGTAGGGAATGTATTCTATGAATTAATCTATTACATTCCTTAACAAAATTAAGGACTTTAAAAATAATTATAACCTTGTTAGACCCACCTCCGGATAAACGTTATTATTTTAGGTTGTGTCACTGTTTCGAATCAACCCCAACTTTTCCTAAACTAATCAAATTTTTACTTATAAACCGACTTGTAATATTTTCGTATTAGTCTCTAGCTATCACGTCCGAAAAGATTGTACAGACTGTCGTCAACTGGTGACTTAATCTTTTTAAAAAACAGCCTTTGTTTTCAAGTTTAACCCTTGTTGTACGTGTGAGGATTCTTTCCCCTTTGACTGGAATCGGTGATTTCGCAAGGTTTAATCAATTGTTTGTACACCCTTCGAATTTTTGTAGAGATGTAGTGTCCCTTTTGTATACCACAAAGTTCTTTCGTGGAATTGCATAAAATGAAGCTTACGTTTATTTACAATAAAATCTTTAACGTTCGTCACCATGAAACTTCGGATTGGGGCTAACCATTGAACGCCTTCTTCATATTTATAACCCCTTTTACATATCGCCCCTTATCCAAATCAAAATCTTTTACAATAGTTAAAACATGTATCAGTCACCCCAACACATTTCTTTAAATTTTGGAATACATGTCGCCACTTATATTAAGAAAATAGGGTGACCCTGTTTCCATAATGCGATTACATTGGCGTCATCTCAGAGTCTATGTTTTAAGGTCCTAGCGTAAGTTTGACATAAGTAAAAGCCCGGGCCCCCCCCAAAAACCAAAAAGAAAAACCCCCCCCCCAAAAAACCCCCCGAAACCCCCAAAAAATTTTCAAAAAAAAACCCTTTGGCCAAAAATTTACCCCAAAAACCCGGCAAAAACCCAAAAAAAAAATTTTTAAACCACCAAAGTTTTAAAACCCCGGGCGGGAAAAAAAGGGGGGAAAAAATTTAACCAAAACCGTAAAAAATTTTAAAAAAAGGGGAAAAAAACCCAAAAAAAAAATTTTAAAATTCCCCAAATAAAGAAAAAAACCCCAAAACCAACTTTCCCCAAGGAAAAACAAAAAAAAAAAAAATTTAAAAAAAATTTTTTTCCCCCAAAAAATCGAAATTTTAAAAAAGGGGTTTTTTGGGAAATTTAAATTTTTAAAAAAACCAAAAAAAAGGGCCCAAAAAAAAAAAAGAAACCAAATCGGCCAAAAATTTTTTAAAACCACGCCCCAAAAAAAAAAATTAAAAAAAAAAAGGGGTTTAAAAAAATTAAAAAAAGGGGTTTTTTAAAAAAAAAAAAAAACCCCAAAAAAAAACCCCTTTTTTCCAACACCCCCCTTTTTTAAAAAAAAAAAACCGTTGTAAATTTCCAAAACCCCGCACCCAAAAAAAAAAATTTTTTTTAACCCGTTCCAAAACCCCGCCCTTTTTTCCCCCCCCAAAAACCCCAAATTTTTTTTTTAAAAAACCCGGGGGTTTTTTTAAAACGGGAAACCCTTTGAACCCCTTTTTTAAAATTTATAACCCCTAAAAACCCAAAAGGCCCCAAGGTAACCCGGGTTTTTCCCCAAAACCCCCCCAAAAATTTTTCACCCAACCCGGGAAAAACCTGGGGCCCCCAAACCCCCGGGGGATTTCCCCCCTTCCCCATCCCCTTTTCCCCAAAACCCCCGGTTTAAAAAAAAAGGGGGGCCCCCGGCCGAAAAAATGGGGGATCCCCAAAAAAAAAAAAACCCCCCAAAAAAAAAGGTGGCAAAACCCGGAAATTTTGGAAAATTTTCCCGGGGCCCCCTTTTGGAAAATTTTTCCCCCCCCGGGAACCCAAAATTAAAACCCGGGGTTTAAGGGGGGGTTTTTTTTTAAAAAAGGTTTTTGGGGGGAAAAAAAATTTCCCCCAACCCAAAAATTTTTATTAAAAATTTAAAATTTTTAATTAAAAAATTATTTAAATTTTTTTTTAAAAAAAAAAAAAAAAAAAATTTTTAAAAAAACTTTTTAAAAAAACCCCAAAAAATTTTTTTTCCCCTTTCCCCTTTTCCAAAACCCAAACCCCCCCCCCAAAAAAATTTTAATTTTTTTTTGGGGAAAAAATTTTTGGATTGGAAAAAAATTTAAATTTAAATTTTAAAAACCCCTCAAACTGATATAGCTACCAAAATTTACAAAGACAGTTATTACGACTACTCAAGGTCAACAACCCCAACCCCACTTACTGGAGTCCGAGCTACACCAATTGCATCGAAAATTGCACTGTTTCTCGGTTCAACCAGATATGGTACCACTGTAATGATAAAACTTAGTCATAACATCCATTTTAAGTTTCAAAGACAATTTTTAAAATTGGTTGTTACGTATAACTTTTGTGATATTGCAAAATATTAAAAATTTAATCGGATTTAGGTCTGATTTTATTAATGGCAAAGTTCCTTGAATTTATCTGCATCAGAATAGCGAAATTACCCCATAGGGTGAAATTGCCCCATAGGGTGAAATTGCCCCATAGAGTGAAATTGCCCCATAAGGTGAAAGTGTCTCCGACATAAGATCATTGATTTCCTTTACTTATGTCAAACTTACGCTAGGACCTTAAAACATAGACTCTGAGATGACGCCAATGTAATCGCATTATGGAAACAGGGTCACACAAACTTTCGCCATATCTTTCTTGACCATATAAGTGGCGACATGTCATATCCAAAATTTAAAGAAATGTGCTTGCAGGGGGTGACTGATACATAGTTTTATTACTATTGTAAAAGATTTTGATTTGGATAAGGGCGATATAGTAAAATTTTTGAGGAGTATATAAATATAGAAGAAGGCGTTCAATGGTTAGCCCCAATCCGAAGTTTCATGGTGACGAACGTTAAAGATTTTATTGTAAATAAACGTAAGCTTCATTTTATGCAGGATTCCGTACGAAAGAACTTTGTGGTATACAAAAAGGGAGACACTACATCTCTACAAAAATTCGAAGAGGTGTACAAACAATTGATTAAACCTTGCAATCACCGATTCCTAGTCACAAGGAATAGCGGAAAGAATCCTCACACGTACAACAAGGGTTAAACTTGAAAACAAAGGCTAGTTTTTAAAAAGATTAAGTCACCAGTTGACGACGAGTCTGTACAATCTTTATTATACGGACGTGATAGCTAGAGACTAATACGAAAATATGTACAAGTCGGTTTATAGAGTAACGTGTAACCCCAATTGATACGCATAGTTTAGGAAAAGTGTGTAGGAAGTTGATTCAGAAACAGTGACACAACCTAAAATAATAACGTTTATCCGGAGGCTAGAGGTCTAACAAGAGTTATAATTATTTTTAAAGTCCTTAGCATTTTGTTAAGGAATGTAATAGATTAATTCATAGAATACATTCCTACCTGTTGCTTCGTACGTGTACACAAATCGAGTGCAATCGGTACATATCCGAAGTATTGTTTAATTTTTCAAATGTCCACGAACTGAAATGGGTATCTAAGTTCTTATGAAAAGAATTATAACAAAGAGCGCTGCATTTAATTTTAATAGAAATGAGTACAACTACGTGTTTGAAACATACCTTTTAGTTTGAATTTTTTTTTGTTCAACTTCTATGATATTACATAAACCAAGATTCTGCTACTGCTTCCGAGTAATTGTATCCTAACAATACCATTATATATAAATAAAACCAAAACGTTTGAAACAATATTTATATTTCAATTCAAATACTTAACAGGTACACTTCACATAGAAATATATTTTTATTCATTAAAACTAATACACACAAAAAGTCACTTTTTCCTCCTTTTAATTGGCAAATGTGTAGTATACATATCCAAATTTTGACACGATTTTCGTTTGGTCTGAGTTTCGTATAGAGTGTAGCTTTGAACATTGTAGATTTCGGATGCTTCTGAACCAGTAATCCATCCTTTGTTTATTTCGTCAAGGGCTTTATTTAAATCTTCTTTAGTATACGATTTAAGTTGTTCTTTCTTTTCTGTCAGAAACGTCTGACTTGGAGTCTATGTTCTGATCTTTCGCATCAACATTATCATGTGTAGGTTTATCTTGCACTATTTTAGTATTTACCAGAGATTCATTAGACATACCATTCAAATGTTGGCTAGTTGAATTGTTTGATAAACTTTTTTTCATCTCCTTGACAACTTCTTCTAAAAATTTTATAGCATCTAAAGATATAATTCTTCCCCCGCTCATTTTTATTACGATGTTTACTTATCAAATGCAAATGCAGACTGTTCCAATTTCACAATTTCAAAAATATGTATAAATATTTACCCCCGTCTAACTTTGTTCTCGTTTGATACATCCGATAATTATAGATGTAGTGCGTAAGCAAGAAGCTAATTGATTTTAACCGACGTGAATAGACTGGTTTGAAATGTTACTCAAGGTTAAACGACGCTGGGTTTTTAAAAGTAAACTAGCTAATTATTATACGATCTTAATTATTATGTGTATAAAAGCACCGTGCAATGCAATATGATTCAGTTTCTGTTTAGTCTTTGACTAGTTACAACTGTTAAAAGTCTTTGACCAGTTTTAATTTCTTTATAGAAAATGGCTTCCTTTGTCTGCAACGTCTGCGGGGCTGTCTTCTCAAGGGGTGATAATTTGAAGAGGCATCTGCTCCAACAACATGACGTAGCATCGAAATCCACCGGTCTTTTTTGTTTGCGATGCGCGTGCCCGGCATCCTTCTCGCGGAAGGACAGCCTAAAACGTCACAAGGATGCCAAGCATGGTGCAGTGGTACCAGTTGCAGGCCCATCCGGGGTCAAACGACCTGCTGCGTCGACGGTTGAGGGACCTGCCCCCAAGAAGTCGCGGAGGTGTATCGAGTGTGGTGTGGATGTGGCCAACATGGTAGCCCACCAGCGCTCCAACACTCACAAGACTGCTGCTAGCTGTGTCCTGGATGGAGGCGTAGAGGTTGT
Source organism: Platerodrilus igneus (assembly GCA_036346225.1). Lineage (NCBI taxonomy): Eukaryota > Metazoa > Arthropoda > Insecta > Coleoptera > Lycidae > Platerodrilus > Platerodrilus igneus. The sequence goes on from JARFIW010001004.1 coordinate 3,636,378, forward strand.
AGCTACCGCTTTTAAAACAAGAGTAGCTACATACAGAATTAAAAATGCTAATACTAGTGGTATGTATACTTTTAAAACATTGAATGAGTGTTTAACCTAGTTATTTCTAGACATCTCAGAATTTTTGCGTCAGCAGAAAGAGAGGTTCATCGCATTAGTTGATGAGAAATTAAAAGATCACCTATCTCTCAAGGTTAACTTGGAGTTGTTTGGTGGCTACACTAAGATGGACAGTGTAGAGGATGTTAAATCTTTCAACACTCGAAATGTTGTGGTCACCTCCTCCAGTAACCTTGGGGAGATCTACAATTCCTTTGTGGAGGTAATGTCGGCAAAGTCTGAGGAGTTCCAGGAGCGTGATTCTGGTTAGTTTCTACAATTATTGATTTTTTCTAATTTGTAAGTTTTAGGATGGAGTCTGAAACAGGCGTTGTACATGGAGATTAATGTAAACAAATACAACCCTTTGCGTGGGTCTTCGTACATTGAGCTCCCCAAATGGGTTCGAAACACCAGAGCAGTTATTAATATACAAAATGGCGACAACGCATGCTTTGCCTGGTGTGTGATGGCTGCACTCTACCCCGTTAATGAGCACTCTAATCGTGTATCGAGCTACCCCCATTACAACACCATTCTCAATTTGACAGGACTGCAGTTCCCAATGCTCATAAAGGACATACCCCGGTTCGAGGAGCAGAATGATATAAGCATTAATGTTTTTGGTATAGAAGGCAACTCGATTGTGGGACCGCTTCACTTTACAGCACGCAAGAGGGATCGGCACGTAAATTTGTTATATGTTCAGAAAGACGGAAAGGAACATTTTTGTTTGATCAACAATTTAAGCGGATTGGTTAGAACACAGTTGTCCCGCACAGGACTCAAACTGTTATGCGATGGATGCTTGATATATTTTCGTTCGGAGGAGGAGTTACACCGACATACAGAGCATGAATGCAACCATATTGTGACTACAATGCCGACTGCAGCTAAATGTGTGTGAATTTGTTAATATTCACAAACAAATGACCGTACCGTTTGTGATATACGCTGATTTCGAGTCGGTGCTAAAACCTATTAGTACTGCTACTCCAGATACATCTTCTTCGTTCACGAATAGCATCCAGGAACACAAGCCGTACAGCTTCGCATACTACATAAAATGTTCATACGATGACTGTTTAACAAGTTTGAGCTGTACAGGGGCCTGAAGCTGCCAAAGTGTTTATGGAGAAGATGGAAGAAGAAGCTCGACGACTGAAATTTTAAAACAAACACCCCATGCTTCCAATGGAACCCCTAGATGAATTGTTGTTTCATATGACAGTGGATTGCGGAATTTGTAAAAGCCTCTTGGGAGTGAAAGAGTTAGGATCACGACCACTTGACTGGTCGCTTGCCCGCTGCACACCGCAATGCAATATAAAGTACAGGGTACCTCATTTCATCCCTGTTGTATTTCACAATTTAAGGGTACGATAGCCATTTTATTGTGAAGGAGTTGGGGTATGATAAAGAGAGGATCACTGTAATCCCTAATAATAAGGAGCGCTTCGTATCGCTCACTAAAATGTGAGGTTATATGGTGAACAACCAGAGGAGTGTGATGGTGAGCCTGAAGAATCTGACAATACAGCGGTACAGCTCAGGTTTATAGACTCGTTAAGATTCATGGCCTCATCGTTGGACAAGTTGAGTCAGAATCTTGATACTACTCAGTTTGTGGAAACTCGCAAATACTACCCCGATGAGCAAGAGTTTGGGTTGTTGACGCGAAAGGCGTTTTTCCATACAACTATATCACCGATGCTGTAGTACTGAACGAGACATCATTACCACCGAAAGAAACCTTTTTTAATAATTTAACATCTACGGATATCAGCGATGTGGACTACGAGCACGCACGGAAGGTGTGGAATACGTTTGGCATTTGCACGCTTGGGGAGTATAGCGATTTATACCTGAAAACTGATGCTACTACTTGCAGATATTTTTGAAAACTTCCGCCTGTATGCAAGCAGACGTATGATCTGGATCCATGTTAGTACCTAACAGCTCCAAGTTTGAGCTGGGATGCGATGCTTACATACTGGTGTAAACTGAGCTGTTGATGGATATTAGCATGCATAATTTTATTAAGGCTGGAATCAGGGAGGCTTGACTCAATGCAGCCAACGATATGCTAGAGCGAATAATAGGTATATGGAGAATTACAACCCTGACGAGCCATCCAAGTACCTAGCATATCTGGATGCTAATAATCTTTATGGTGGGCAATGAGACAGCACCTACCCATTGGTGATTTTAGATGGATGGATGCTAGAAAGATTGCTCTCCTAAAAGAACTAATTTTGAATATACCTGAAACCAACGAGAAAGGTTATATTCTAGAAGTTGATCTGAGTACCCCAACATCTACACCATTCCCACAACGATCTACCCTTCTGTCCTGAAAACATGGTACCTCCATCACCCAAATCAAAGACACCTAAATTGTTAGCAACTCTGTCGGAAAAGAAAACTATATTATTCATTATCGGAATTTGCAACAGTGTATGCGATACGGTCTAAAACTAAAAGCAATCCACCGGGTTTTAGAGTTTACTCAGTCTCCATGGTTGAAGGCGTATATCGACCTTAACACCGGGTTGAGGATGTCGGCGAAAACGCATTTAAGAAAGACTTTTATAAATTAATGAATAATGCGGTGTTCGGGAAGACTATGGAGAACGTGGACAAACGTGTAGATGTGAAAATCGTGACCCGGTGGGATGCTTCTGGTAAATGGTTGTGCGCGAACAAGCTTAATTGCTCGACCAAACTTTAACAGTTGCTTAGTGTTGGGGAAAATCTGGATTATACAGATGAATCGTAAAGTGAAGTACACAAGTCGATTTATGCAGGATTGTCAATTTTAGATCTGTCCAAAACGCTAATGTACGACTTTCACTACAGTACTATGGTTCCTCTGTATGGTCCCAGATTGTCCCTGCTTTATACAGATACAGACTCTTAGTGTATAGTGTGCAAACTGAAGACTTGTATAGTGACATTAGTGCAAACATTGAGCATTTTGATACAAGTGATTACCCTCCAAACAATAAGTACAATATACCGTGTGAACAAAAAGTTGTGGGGAAATTTAAAGACGAGTTTTGTGGCGATTTGGTGTTGGAATTTGTAGGTAGTAGGCTAAGTCCTACTGCATTATTAGTGAGAAAGACATTGTTAAGAAAATTAAGGGTGTTAGTCGTAATGTGGTGGCGGGATTAGTGTAGATAGTTTTAGGATGTTGTTATTAATAATAGAGATGCCCTCATGAATACGATGGTATCAATCCGGAGTAAAAACACGTTTTGTATACCCAATTAATTAATAAAATTAGTTTATCGGCAGAAGATGACAAAGGTACGCCATCCCCGGAAGCATATCAACTCACGATGGGGCATAAAGATATAAGATAGTTGTTTATATTTGTATATATTTTATTATGTATATATAGTATGTGTTAGTTATAAGCATATCTACCCTCCCCCATCCTTAATAATTCCTTTGTTCCCGGCGACATGTGTTTACCTCCACGTGGTGTCGTTGGACGGTAAAACATATTGTTAGATTAACAATATGTCTTATTAACCGAAAACACGTTTCCTCTTTTTTTACATTAATCTCTTTTTATTACAGGTCTATTTAAACAACACATTAATCTCTTTTTTGTTACAGGTTAAACTACTTGGATTCGGCTACACACAGGAAATAATGTTTATACTTTGTAAAAATTGCATTCTATAAGTTTATTAAACTGTAAATTGGATAAAATAAATTATTAAAATTTTGCGTGCTTAATTTTGTGTTACTACCTCTAACTGTTTGGTTAAAGCATATATCTTGGATAGCGAAAAAGGTTTTAAAAAATGGAGTTAAATATATACGAGCGAAATTTAGAGGTTTGAGAGCTTAAAGTGTAATTTTGCAGGGCGTTGTCCGATTTCAAATCTGTTTACAAATTCTGCGTAAAATTCTAGACTAACAAGATGTATCGCATGACTAAAAAAATTATAAGAACGCTAAAAAGTCGCTACAGGTAAAAAATCTTAAAATTGGGGTAGCTCCTTGGGGATGGCGCAATCTAAAAAATTTAAAGAGATTTGGGTAGCTGAGAAAAATCTAATATTAATTGATACCAAACAAGATAGGTTTATCTCAAAAGATGCATTGGCTAGACAAAGAAAACTATTTGGTTCAGATGAAAGATAAAAAAATGGGTAGTCGAAGAAAACTTTTTGCTCCAGAATGTTAGCGGTAAAAAATCTTAAAAATAGGTTTATCTCGTGTGTGGAAATGAGGATGCTCATTTATCTCGAAAGATGAAAAATGGTTAGTCGAAGAAAACTTTTTGGTCCAGATGTGTGAGGAAATGTGGGATTCTGGAGGAAATGTGGGTCTGATTCGTAACTAAATACCCTACTCATATGCATGCTTACACGTGAGGATGCAGGTGTGAACTTTTATATATTTATACATACACTTTTATATGAATAGATTATTAAGTTGCTAAGTTAGTGTTGGAACTTTTGGACATTATTATTAACGTTACCATTTAACATTATGAATTTCGTGTAGAATATGAAGAGTTCTTGATTATGTTTAATACGGGACTACTTTGTTTTAATTGTAGAATTTACATTGATTAGTACAGTGTATAACAACACGGGTTAAGGTAACTTTTAGTTAAATAATAGATATTTTTTGTTGCATTGTACTATATAATTTTTTTTGATGTTTTATTATATAGTTCTTTATCCTCGTGACTATCAGCTATAAATCATACCTCCCAATTTTCTAAATCTTGATCTGATATCACAAGGTCGAGAATTTCTTCTTTTTCTTTTAAGCCCAAGGTAATGTCGGATGGAGAATGGCTTGAGACAAAGAAAAACTCTTAAGATGTAAACGGCTAGTCAAGTGTTAGCTCTAGGTAGATCATGAGCTTGGGTCATGGGTGAATAAAAGACCAAAAATATATTTAATGAGCGCCACCGAACTTTTTAATACAATAACCAACAAAATTTAACTATGCTTGTATGAGGGGAATGCGGAAACCTTATCTTAACACCACTAACATAGCCATAAAACTTGAATTTCACTCTTTCGGACACACTTACCAAGACCTCAACCACCAGATGTCATACAGATGTCTCAGCTTTACCTGTGAACAAACAAAAGCACAACATGGACACCATTCGTGTCCTCAAAAACCTTTGCCAAAAATAGAATAATAGAATTTAGGCATCTAAAATATACTGAGAGAATTTATTTTCTCTACACACTCTTCTATTCCGGGAGGACTTGCTAATTTTAAATGTTAAATAATAAAACATCTTTCAAAACAAAAGGATTCTATTTGGATAAATTTCTGATTATGTACATCTGACTGCAATATTAAAGTTTGTTTCTTTATCGAATTTTTTCATAATAACGCTAATGAAGTTTTACATTCAAAATTAAGATCTATAAGTAGATCATTTCTATAAGATTTAATTAGATAGACATATAATTTATTAATTGTTCATAACACATAAGTTCCTTTTAATCATTGAAGTACTTCCTTGATTATTACAACAAAAATTGATTATCAAAGAGCAGACATTGTAATATGCAAATATTCTAATTTAATTGTAATCTACAAAAAACACGCGAATTTCCTACACCAATGAAAGTTCCTTTACATCACCTGAAAGTCTTTAAACATAATGTGAAATTAACCAAGACAGCATATGACGTCTAGATTGGAAAACAGAATCTACAATATTTTTTGTCTGACATAGGTTGTCATTCAGAATTTCATAAAATACATTGTTTGCGTACATGTGCAAACAAACTGGCAAACAAGATACTTATTCGTTAATGTTACTGACTTCTTAAAAAAACTACTTTATATTTTCGTTACTCAAATAATCAATGTTGGATAATTCATAATAATTTACTATAATTTCAAAGCTATCAAAAGTTATAAACACCACGTGCATCAAAATGTACAGCAGGTGCCAGACCTTGACGTCAGCTGTTGAACATTTCCATCGTAATATCTGTGTGTGCTATTAGTCATCGGTTTGAAATATCGAGATCCCATGTAGAATGAACGTTTACTTTACTGCGTATTAAATTGAATAGAACGAAACCATAAATCCTTGCTTTAAATTACTGCCATAAAAATTTGTTTTAGTTTATTATCGAAAATGTTATTGAAGATATGTCCTTAAGATATTGCATGTCTAAAATGATGTACAAAGGGGTTCCATATTCTCAGGCCTGTCGGGATCAACTAAACTACTTGGAGCGAGGCTTATCAAAAATCGTGCTCACGCAACCGCTGTTAGGCTCGACCTCCAGACCGTAAGAATTTATTATTCTCTACATTTTCCTAACTTTGTTAGAAGCCATGTGTTTCGACAGGGCCATTTCGGCTTCACCTCGTCTGCAAAAGCGGCTTGCACTTTCGAGCGTTAAGAATGAAGTGCCGACTGACAACTCGATGCGCTTGGCAACGAACTTTAAAGTATAGATATACTAGAATCTATGTGTTATTACGAATATTATATATTAATTTTTATTGGATGATAATTCTCAAATCAAATATTTTAAATTATAGCTGTTTTATTTTTATTTTACTGAACTAAATGTAACTGGAAAAAAATACGTTACAGCATTCAAGTATGTCTTTTAATTTATTCGGTAAAAGACCAAGAAAATGAAAGGTATGTCGATATAGGTAATGTATATAGCTATATCACCATATTAAAGGTTATTAAATGCATTACTTGATACGAAGGTTGAGTATATATATATATATATATATATATATATATATATATATATAATTAAAAGGTGTTCGTTGACATACATTTAGGTACAGGTATTTTGTAAACTCTTGGGTAAGTTAACTCACCAATGTCGGTTTCAGAGTTCTATGCCTAACCACTCTGAGGAATATCCATGTACTCTTCGCAGTAGAGGAGCCGAGGCGTTTGAGTGAAGTACCGTGATTGCTGTGGGAACAGAAATAGTCAACAACCTTGGGGAGTAGGTGAGTGGACCCGTGTACTGAAATCTTGAACTTTAAGAATTGATATTTGCATTTTATTTTATATGTGTTAAGTAACTCGTTCCTTGTTTCTTTGAGGGTAACTTAAGACAGAGAAAGAGGACAAAGTGTTTCAACATGCACAGAAAGCATGGGTACTTGGTGAAGCCGGACTATTGTCCCAACAAAATATTCACCATCTCTAGCTCAACACATATATGCTACTCATGCTAATCATAACAAATTTTCTACAGCACATACTTCACCGCTTCATACTTCTCTTTTAGTGTTGTCGAGTGAGCAAGAGATACAAAGCCAAACTGGTTTCCGTGGTGAAGCAGAACACATTGCAGAGATCGCTTGCTGTTGTCAATAAACAGTCTCCAATGTCCGAGATCATACTCTGGCACTCCAAGCTTGTGCAGAAGCTGAACAATATCTGAACAGTACACCAAGTCTTTCTCTTCAAAGAAAAAACGGAGCAACTCCTGATGTCTGTTGCGGTAAAAGGTAGTACAAGCACCGTCAGAGAGAAGGTTTTTTTCCTTCAATCTGAATGCCAATAGCTCGGCAGAGGACTTCGACAAGTTGAGGTCGCGAACTAGATCGTTCAGCTCTTCTTGGGAGAAAGGATGTGGAGCATCACCGATAAGAATCACATCTTCATCAACTTCCAGAACACTCGAAGAATCTTCGTCACTGATGTCAGAAGTTTCTCTTACGGCAGGTACCGAAATTTCATCACAGTGAGGCAAAAAACGACGTGCTGATTCAAGATTAGGATATATAAAGCTCCGTCGGTTCCTTCTGTTTATCCCAGTCACATCAACACCGCAGAAGTAGCAATCTATCACATGGTTTGTCGGCTCCTTCCAAATCATGGGAATTCCAAATTTCAGAGAACTCTTCTTGCCTTTGGTCCACTGATGCAGAAACTCGGTGCATGACTTGCACACCATGTGTGGCGTCCATGCTTTATCCTGGTCACTAATTTTAATATTAAAATAGGAATGGTAACCACGCTTAATGAAACTTGTGACTCGATTCCTGTTAGTTGCAATGGTGTATTCTCCGCAAATGTAGCAGAATACGTCAGGCTTATTTTTGCAACATCTTCTAGTCGAAGCCATTTTATTCACCTGTAATATGTAAAAATTCGATATTAGTTATCAGTTGGTACATGCAATAACATCAGAATTAGTTTATTGCAAAAAAATTAATGGATTTTGCATCATATGAAGTGAGAATGCCCAGACATGTAAACAAAAATGTCAGAAAAACATATATTTACATTATTTCAGAAAGTTGACCTGATTGAGTAAAACCAATGCGATTTTTGGATTCAGGACACCAACATTATCATAAATCATCCCAAAACCTTAAACAATAAATTTGTTGTTAGCCATTATCAGAGACAAAGGAATATTAATAACGGCAACTATGTTTATAAGCAAAATAGTACTGATTCCATCAATACCAGATGTTTTATCTAACTTAAGTTCCAGGATATATTTTTTTATTTCTAAAGGATCAACTGGTTCGAAAAACACGAGTAGTTATTAACATTCATGTTATTATCGTTAAAATGTCATATGGGTTCTATTTTTAATTATTTCTTTAGCCATGTTTTCTCCAACAGAAGAAAAGAAAAGGTTAAACTCATCGGCAAATTCCTTATCACTTTTTGTTTGATTTCCAGCAACTTTAGAAAATTGTATGTTGTTGTTTCTGGTTTTTTGTTTATTTAGTATATTGTTTGTTACGTCCCACAGTGTCTTAGATTGATTATATTTGAGCAATTTAGAATAGAATTCCTTTTTAGCCTTCCTTATGAATGTTGTAACGATTTTATTTCCTATCTAGATGTGTTCATATAATTAATCTATTTATTTAATAATAAACAATATAATGCATGATAATGCTACACAATCCACTAAATAAATATTACCTATTGCCCAATAAAATATTAGCATTCAATTCAAATTAAAATTTAATTTACACGGTGACAAAATAAACTTTTCATTTAGTATCATTCCTAGAGCTCCATCTGTTAAGAAATTGTAAGGTAATCTTGTTTCCGAGCGGTAACTCGCTTGACCTAGACACTTCCAATACAGCTGTGGTGAAAGCAAGTCGAATTGTTAGAATCCGAGGACAATGGTTTTTGCAGTTTTTTCGTGTTGGAAGCGCGTGCGATTTAAGTTGTTTTAGGAGAGAATGTCATCTCCGAAAAGCATTTTTGTATTGTCCACTTACTGGGACAACAGCTCGTAGATGACGAGAAATTTTTTTGGTTGAAGGGCCGTGGTAACAGTAAGTAAAATTTGATTCTGTAACCATATTAAGTAAAGATTTTCAGTGCAACTTTAAATTAACATGCAACGTTTGATAATATTTGTAGTTTTAATTTATACGTAATGCAACTTTAATTAACATGCAGCTTGGTAATAATGTGAAAATTGGAAATAATGTTTAGCTTGGAAAAAACATACAACCTTTAGTTAACAGGAGCCTGGTTTAACGTAATTTTAATTAAATGCACAAGAAGAAAATATAGGAAATTACGCTTTGTTCGAGTGTGGATCTGGCGAGATTTAATTACTTAAAATGGATGGCGAGTAGTTTGGAGCTTCAGTAAGCAGCAAAATTATTTGTTCTGAATTGGAGATTTCTTTATTTTAATGCTGACGCAAGACGCTTAGCAGGTATTTTTCTGTCAGACGGAGATCTGGTATGTAGAAATTTGTTTTCGTATGTTAGCTGAATTATGGACATAGCAGTTAGATAATTTGTTGTTTAATCAAGTTATTTAAACTTCAAAATAGGTCAAGGACAGACTATAAATATATTTTTCAATATTAAGCAATAGGAATCTGTAAATTTTACATTTCTAAATCTTTTATTAATTCACTGAAACTACGGAAGATGTCATTATGTGATAGAGAAAGTAAATTCTTCTATTTAAGAAAAATTAGAAATTAAACTTCTATGTTTACTATTTCATTAATAACTAACTGGAATTATTTATTGTGAGGTTATGGTAGATCTACCCAAACCAACATTTTTGTTATCAGTAAGTAACAGTTTAGAAAGCAACTTTATGCTTAATCAATTTGTTAATAAAACTTGGCTAGATATTTCTTACAGAAATAACCACATTTAACTTGAACGGTACTGATTATATCCAGTGCCTTTGTAAATAATTTTCACAAATTAATTTAATCAAAAATATATAATAAATGAGAGGATATTTTGTAAAAAAGCACGTTAATTGAATACAAGAGGAATAGATTTTTATTTTTGAACAAGACTATTCTTTTTAATTAGAATGAATGAAAGATGATTCGAATTGAATTTTAAAAATTTTGAGTATAAACGCACAAACAGTACTATTCTTTGTTTAATCTGTTCACAGGTGAAGCAGTGAAGAACTAAGGTCAAAGTCGAGCCATAAGGTAAGAAACTTTAGGGATTATGTTGTCTTTAATAAACTGTATAGCGGTTATAGAATAAAGGTTTCCGCATTCGCCTTGTACAAGTGACTTAAGTAAGGTCTTCTCTGTATAGAAAAATACGGTGGCGCCTTATTCTTCATATTTTTGGTCGCAATTCAACCCCGACCCACAGCTCATGTTCCACCCAGAGCATATAGTTCGACTAGCTGCTTTGCCTTTGAGATTTCCACAACCTTGGGCCATTTTCCATCAGAACTTGCCGTGGGCTCTATTCTCTTACTGGAAATTCTCGTAAAATAAAATCCCATAATAAGTAAAAAGGCTATAATGTGACAATTTTATTTCTATAGTCTTTGTGCAAGTACTTTAAATACCGGTTATTTGAATCATTTTTCATTTCACTATACATAGTTTATCTCTAACATTAATAGATTCTACAATTCCTTTCGTTATCCATACCTTTCTTTTTTTTACCTTGGGTTTGATATTTAAGGTAGAACTTTTTATAACACTTTGTAGTTTTGTAACAAATATTTGGCATGCCTGATTTACTGGGACGTCTTCTAGAACACCCCAATTTTCGTTCTGCAAGCTACTTTTTGCATTATCAAATAGGACTATCTTCTTTTTTTGGTTTAGTTTTATTATTATTATTGGTTACCCCTGGCCTTGTTTGTTGGATTTATTAGATTTTTTTTTTAATCTTAAATATCTCATTTGGCCAATTTGGTATGTATCATATCTTGAAGGCTTCTCTGTGTTTACTTATCTTCACATCGTCTGTACTTAAATACGTCCCAACATGGCATTGTTCATCGTGAAATATTCGAAGAATGCTTAAACAACGTTGCCTAGGAACAATAAGTTTATGGTCCCATCTGAATTTATGTTTGTGATACAATAACCCGTCCATTTTAAGATATTGATTGGAATCAAGTTCCCCATTATTTAGTTGTCGCAACAAATTCAGAGCTTCCTCGTTGCCCTTTTGTTTCATATAAGCGCAATCCTGGAGACTCACTCGACAGATGCGGTTAACAGAATTTCTACTCAAATAATCGACATGTAACAATCTGCTTCCCTTCTCATACACAATGTCAAAATTGAAATTCGGAAACCCACCAATGTGCTATTCTTGGGACCAAATCCTTTTTTGTGACTGTGGCTTTAATAGCATTGCAATCAGTTACAAAACTAAATTTAATACCCAACAAATAGACTCGAACTTCAAAGCCTCTACAATGGCAGGTGTCTCGAGTTCGTACTAGTGAAACTTGATGTGATTCTTTTACTAAAATATGCCACGACACGAATCCAGGATTCATGCTTTTGCAAAAGAATTACGCCGCATCCTAAGCTGCTAACATGTGTGTATAATTCTGTTAATAATTCTGGATCATAAATTGCAAGCAGCGGAGAGACGTCAATTGATCGATTACATACTGCCTCACAATTTCTTGCTCCTTCTTCCATCTGAAAGGTATATTTTGTTTAGTAAGACGGGTTAAGCAGGCTGATTTAACTGCAAAATTCAGGACAAACTTACGAAAATATCCTGCTAACGCCATAAACTGACGTACTTGCTTTATATTTTGTGTGGGGAATCAGTTAGAGCTTTAATTTTAGCTTCGCCTGGCCTAACTCTTTCACTGGATATCTCTCTGCCAAGATATTCTACTGACGATTGTAGGACATGACACTTTTCAATATTTAAGGAAAATCCAACTGAATTTAATGCTGCAAGTACTTGACGCAAATAAACTAACCCTTCTTGTGCATTCGAACAAGGAATTAGTATGTCATCCAGATATACTAAAGCAACAGTTCCAAGTGCTAAATTAACCGCTCTTTAAAATACAGCTGGAAAGTTAACAAGGCCAAAGGGAACTCTCAAGTACACAAAATGTCCATCTGGCGTTACAAAAGCATTCTTCTCGATTGATTCCTCGTGAATATGAATTTGATGAAAGCCTGCTGTCATATCGAGAGACGTATAAAAACGAACTTTTTCCCAATTTGTCTAATTGGTTTTCAATAAGTGGAAGAGGGTATTTGTTTTTGATCGTATATTTATTAAGTTCCCTGAAATCTACACACATTAATAATATAATAATAATAAATAAGTTTATTGAATAACTACAGTTAGTCACAGTACATATTATAAATTTCAAATATTCAAATATTTAGTAAGTAATACAATTAGTAAGCAAATTGAGAGACAAAAGTTATTCAAAAGGGTTTAATTCATCCGTAGATGCTATTACTTATACCCTAACATGGTAACACCGCAATTATAATCATCAAAAAATATGACTGGAATAGTAGTCTATAGATATAGTCTATAGACTATAACTCTGTTTTTTGAAACGCGAGTAGAATGCTTTTTACTGAAGACTTGAAGCTGAGTTTGGATTTTGTTCTGATGTAGATTGTTGAATATTTATTTAGTACCTTGACGGCAGTGTATGCAAAGCATCCTTCAAACTTAACAGAATAATGTTTTGGAATGGTAAAGTGATTTTGATCACGTAAGCTACGAGAATGGATAGTAGAACGCCTGTGTAGCTGGCTGAACAAGTAGGTGGGTAGTTGATGATGCACAATCTTAAAAATGAATGTCGCATAAAGGAGTTCAGATCGGTAGCTGAATTTAAGGATCTTCTGATTGACATAGTGTGGAGTTACGCGCTCATATTTACATATGTTAAATGCAAATCTGAGACATACGTTCTGCATAATTTGGACCCTGTTTCTTAGTCTTACTGTTAAGAAGTTGTAGTAAACCGTGGAGCAGTAATCCAGTTGACTTAAAATTAAGCTGTTCACAAGCTTCCACTTAACGGTCGAACTTAGCTCCATTTTAAATTTATATAACGACTTCATTTTGAAGTAACAGAGGCTGATTTTTTTATTGATGTGATGTTCGAATGTCAGCTGAGAATCAAAAATAATACCTAAATTTTTTGCAGAATCTACTATTTTTATCACGGTGTTGTTAACTACTATGTCTATAGTGGCATTAGATTTTGTGTTGATGCAGCTAGTTCGTGTACCAATGCACATGGCAGTACTCTTTTTAGGGTTGAGAATTAGACCGTTACTTATACACCAGCTGTAGATTCTGTAAGAACCATTATTTTTCCTCACAAGTATGACAGGACTCGCAAAAGGTGTTCACTTGGATGAATAATTTTATTTGTCAATAGATCTGATGTGAATACTCCCTGTATGTTTGTTGTGGTTTGTTTAGTATTCTTCTTAATCTTCTTTGGAGATTAAACCACTCATAGTTTTTAAAATTATCTTTATTAACGTTTCGATCCATAACCTAGGATCATTTTCAAAATAATAAAAACTTCAAGTTTGACATTTATGACATAAATTGAAGGTGACTTTGATTTATTGATGTTTGAAATATTTGGTTTGAGTACACTAAGCAAAAATTTTTAAAGTTTAAATGAATAATTGCCTTCAATTTGTGTTACGACCTGGGACCGACTTTTAGGTAGCCAATACGCTTAACGTGAAATCAGTTGATTAATTTTATTGTAAAATTCAATAACTTGGGAATTGGAAAAATTTTTAACATGTTTCTATTTATACAATTTAGAGGATGGTTATTAAAGAAGTGTGCAATTGCATTATTAAAAGGCTTAAGTAGTCGTTTTTTATATTTATTTTGAAGGAAATCATTATGATTTAGGCTACCTCTTTGGTAGATTTTAACATTGTTCTGAGGTAACCTTATGGTGGGTTTACACTTGTCAGATACCAATGTTGTTCTATGAAGGTTGTATATGGATCTGAGGCGACCCTATGGCGGGTTTACACTTGTCAGATACCAATACTGTTTAACGGAGATTGTATATGGTTGTGAGGTAACCTTATTGCGGGTTTACACTTGTCAGATACCAATGCTGTTTTACAGGGGTTGTTAATATGCTTCATCATCATCATCATTGGATCTTCATCTCAAAACTGGTTGGACACGTACCTGCACTTATTTATATTCTGAGTTAGCTTCCCTTCTATTGTTTTCTAATTTTATGTTTTATTTCACCGAGATTCAGTGAAGGGGGTTAAGCAACCTGTGGCTACCAAGATCCCCCCTAAATCATAATGATTTCCCCTTCAAAATAAATATAAAAAAACAACTACTTAAGCCTTTTAATAATGCAATTGCACACTTCTTTAATAACCATCCTCTAAATTGTATAAATAGAAACATGTTAAAAAATGTTTTCCAATTCCCAAGTTATTGAATTTTTACAATAAAAATTAATCAGCTGATTTCACGTTAAGCGTATTGGCTACCTAAAAAAGTCGGTCCCAGGCCATAACACAAATTGAAGGCAATTATTCATTTAAACTTTTAAAAATTTTTGCTTAATGTACTCAAACCAAATATTTCAAACATCAATAAATCAAAGTCACCTTCAATTTATGTCATAAATGTCAAACTTGAAGTTTTTATTATTTTGAAAACGATCCTAGGTCATGGATTGAAACGTTAATAAAGATAATTTTAAAAACTATGAGTGGTTTAATCCCCAAAGAAGATTAAGAAGATCTGATGTGATTTCCCTTACTGCTTGTCTTTTACTTGGTGCTAACCGATATGGTGATCGACAAACGACAATATCCTGTTGTAACTTTATTTTCAAACACACATTGTTAACTGCTTGAACTTTATTACCAATACTTATCATTTCTTCAAACTCTTTAAGAAATTCTTGCAATTCTACTCTAAGCCTAGCAGGTACTTGCACTTCACAAATCAAAATTTTCCGATATGCGATTTATGCCATGTAATTTTTGAAATCAATGAAAGATTGGCGCCAGTATCAATTAAAGCCCAAAATTGATGTCCATCAAAGAAAGCTTCAGTAGCTTCCACGAATTTGTATGCGTGACAATAATTCATGCTACATCGTTTTTCTCTAGCAGTTTGTAAAGCATTCCGAAATACTATGACCCCATTTAGCACAAAATATACAGGTATTCAATTGGAGTTGGACTCTTCTGTCTGCTTTTCAGACTGCCCGTATTTCATAGGCATACTGTCTGTGCTGTGCTCCACACATATGCTTTCAACAATTGTCTTCTTGTTTCTATGTTTGTTGTCTTTCATCATAGGCGCTGTTCTTTCTTGTTAGATGCAGTTTGGTCCCCTTCTATTATTTTACAATCTTATGACCTATTACTCCGACATTCAATGGTTGTGAAGGGGAGTAAGCAGCCTGTGGCTGCTAAGTTCCCCCAGCACTTAAACATTTACCGATTTAATATTTTTTCCAATATATCTTTTTGCACAGTCAACATTAGTTGCAGATATTTCACAACCAACACCTGTAGTTGTTTATAATAATCATCAGATTTATCTGTGTTTATTTTTTCGTCATTAGGTTTTCCGTCTCAAAACTGGTTGGACACGTACCAGCACTTATTTATTTTCTGAGCTAGCCTACATAGTTCCCTGAAATTCTCACACAGCATATACAGCTCGGTTCCCCTATTATTGTTTTCTAATTTTATGCCCTATTTTACTGAGATTCAGTGAAGGGGGTTAAGCAGCCTGTGACTGCCAAAATCCCCCAACACTTAAACATTTGCCGAAATAATAGTTTTCCAGTAAATCCTTTCACACAATTAACATTAGTGAAGAATATTGCCCACCCAATACTTGTAGTTGCTTATAATAATCATCATGTTTAAGTACAGTTACTTTCTTCGTCATTAATTTATCCATCTTGGGACTGGTTGAATGCGTACCTCCATTGATTTCTATTCTGAGCTAGCCTACACATTTCCCTGAAACCCGACAGCCTACATCTTTCACTATCTGTGTGCAGTAGTCTAACCTAGGTCTACCTCCCCTTCTCTTTTTTCCAATCTCTGCTTCTAATATATTCTGCACTATTCCTTATCATCCTATCTCTCCTTTATCGTTTTCCACATATTTCTTTCTTCCCCTACCATTTTTACTACCTCTTCATTCTTAACATTGTTTGTCCATGATAACTTTTTCTTGTCTGCTTCTCCTACTGTCCAGGCTCACAGCCATAGAGTGCTGTGCTCCACACATATGTTTTAAGCAATCTTTTCCTTGTTTCTATGTTTGTTGCCTATGAACACAGTAGTTGCTTTTTCATGTTAAATGTAGCACAACCTTGTGCTAATCTTTGTTTTATATCTTTTGTGCTTTTCCCATCTTGTGTTATTTGGCTTCCTAGATAGCAGAAATTCTTAACTTCTTGTAACTTATCGTTACCTATTTGTATTCTTGTTGTTGATTTATTTTCCACTCTTTTGCATACTAGAACTTTAGTTTTATTTTTTTTAATTTTCATATTGTATCTCTCTGTTAGAATTGTTTCCATTTCATTAAGAGCAGCTTCTAACACTTCTTTACTAGATGCTAATACCGCTATATCATCTGCAAATCTAAGCATATCAATCTTTTGTCCCTGAGTGGTAATTCCAAATGTTTTACTGCATTTGATAGTATTCATTGCCTCTTCCATATACAAGTTAAAAATTAATGGGGATAAGGCACATCCCTGTCTCACCCCTTTCCTAATATTTACTTCTCTACTTTCCTGCTCTAATTCTATTACTCCTGTTTGCTCTTTGTATAAGCAATGCACTATCAGTCTATCCCTAAAACTCATTCCAATCTTTTTGAGTATTTCGAAAAAATTTTTCCATTTTACATTGTCAAATGCTTCTTTTTCCAGATCTACACACTCTATATACACGCTTTCCTGTTTTCCTATTGTTTTGTCCATTATTACCATCAGAGCTAAAATAGCTTCCCGTGTTCCCCTGTTTTGCCTAAACCCAAATTAATCTACTTCTAGTATTTCTTCAGCTCGTTTTTCCATTCGTCTTTGTACAGTTCTAGTTAATATTTTTGTGTCAAACGTATTGTTCGAAAATTTTCACATCTATCCGTGCCTCCTTACTATGATGTTACGTTTGAAATTTTTGAGTATTTCGCCTGTCTCATACATATAAGCTATAAGTTGAAAGAGACGTTCTGTTACTGCTTGTCCAGATGCTTTTAGAGTTTCTGCTTGCACCTTATCTGTACCCGGCGCCTTATCATTTTTCAGACCCTTTAATGCTAATTCAAATTCATCTCTAAGTATAGGATATCCCAATTCATCATTTTCAATGTCTGATTTCTGATCTAATGCAGTTAGTTCCTCTCCTGCATATAAATTCCCTATATATTCTTGCCATCTACCCACTTTCTCTACGTTTTCAATAATGACGTTTCCTTCAGTTTCCCTTAAATTTTTGCTATATGGTTTTATATCCCTAAAATTCAATCGAATTAATTTATATGCTTCATCTGTCTTTCCTATTACCAACTTAGTTTCCACCTGTTTGCACTTTTCATCAATCCACTGTTCTTTAGCTTTCCTGCATTTGTGAATAATTTCCCATTTTATGGCTTTGTATCTCTGTTTTCCTGTTTCGTCTGATCTATTTTTGTATTTTCGTCTTTCTTCTATTAAATTCAGGATATCTTTATTATCCATGGTTTATTATTTTCTTTTTGTGTATACCCCAGAATATCTCTGGCCGCCATGTCTAAGCTGGATTTAATGTTATTCCGTTCTGTTTCTACTTCCTCAGTATCAGAAATTTTCCCGATATCTTTCAGCAATTCATTTGACTTTTTTTCATATATTTCGTGGATGGATCTTTTAGCTTTTCGAAGTCAAAGTGCCTTTTTCCGCTCTTTTTTTTTCTAATTTTTAAATTTAAGTGCAGCCTCATAATTACGATGTTGTGGTCAGTATCTATATCTGCTTCTGGATAGCTTGTACAGTCTTTTGCTTGATTCCTAAACCGTTGTCTAACAATAATGTAATCTGTTTGATATCTTCCCATATCTCCTGGCATCTTCCACGTGTATCGTCTTCTAGCATGATGTTGAAATAATGTATTTGTGATGGTTAAGTTGTTCTTGTCTCAAAATTCTATCAGCCTATTTCCCCTTTCATTTCTCGTGCCTAAACCAAATAAACCTATTACCGCTACTTTGCTACCCTCACCTACAACTGCATAAAAATCCAATGTAATTATTAAATTTTCATGTCCTTTTATGTATCTTAGTAGGTCTTCAATATTTTTGTAGATCGCCTCTATCTCTTCCTCACTGTAGCTAGAGGTGGGCATGTTTACTTGTATTATTACTGTATTTACCGGTTTAGAATCTACTCTAACCATGAGTAATCTTTCGTTCTTTTGTAAGTAGTTTTCTACACCTCGTCCTATTTTTTTTTCAAATAACTATCTCCACGCCCGAATTTCCTTCCTTTGATCCTGTATGATTTACCCTGAAGTCTCCACTCCAAATATGCCTTGCTTCTGGCTATCGAACTTCGTTGATTCCTACTATGTCTAGTGCTATCATATCCATTTCTATTTTCAGGTTCTCTAGCTTACCTACTAGCTTCATACTTCTGACATTTCACACTCCGACTCGCAGAATTTTCACGGACCTTTTGTTATACTTTCAGATCACATGGCCCAAGTAGTCCCCTCCCAGAGATGCAAATGGGGGACTATTTTACCTCCGGAATTTTTTACCCCAGAGGATGCCATCATCTTTACTAACAATTTCTGTTTGCAGTGTATTTGGGAGGTAATATGGTGGTTTACTGTTGCCTTCCACGTCTCAGTTGTGTGTCTTAAAATGTCGTACCGACTCCCAGGGTCTCTGCCACTCTATGCTGCCTTCTTTCAGAGGCGGCTCTGTGGCGTAGTAGTATGTGTGTGACTACTACGCCCAAGGTCCCTGGTTCGAATCCTGACACAGCCCGCTTGAAAAAAGTTAGGCAAGCATTTTTCACAAAAATACTCCCTCTTCGGATGAGAGGTAAAATGGAGGTCCCGTGTGTGAGTGTTGTCACGCACGTTAAAGATCCCTACCTTGCTTGGAACAGCAAGGTTCGGCAAAATTCCAAATTTTCCAGGTAAAAAAAACTCGCTTCCTGGCCATTGTAGTACATTCGGGTGGAGCATTAGAAAAATCAAAAATAAATCACATGCCCTCTTTCGGGGACCTGTCTTAGTCTGATTCCTCACTAAAGACCTCTCTAATTTGGTTATACCTATAGTTCGGCTCCTCAGCTCTAGTTCTAGTATTTTAGAACTTCATCAAGGTGGAGGTCCATTCAGAATGGATTCTTCCTTCCAATTTGTAATATTTACTTGGTGTGTTGTAATGTTGTATTTTCAACGAACTTCGTTCGTTTATGAAATCGATTTGTCGTCCGTCTGTCTGTCCGTCTGTCCGTCCGAGGCCTTTCTAATGGCCGGACATCAATGTGTGATACATCAATCGATTCAGCTCGGTGTCCAGAGCTTAAGTTTTGATGTCAGTTAAAATCGGGCCACGGGGACGCCGAGCCCGCGGGAAAATCTACAGGGATAATTAAAATTTTTAATAAGTTTAAAATCAATATGCGACACATATTTGAACAATTTATGGCATTTCATGCCAATTATTCTAATATTATAGACATTGTTTCAACTTAAATTTTGATTACCGAAAATAATTAGATTCATATAAAAAAAAAAAATTTTCTTATCTTATTGATGAGAACTAATATATAGCTTTTAAAATATATATTCAATAAAATAAAATATATTAAAATGTCTCTTTTGTTGTTTATAAATTTTTGTATTTTATCTGAATACTTATAATTATTACAACATAATAATTTTAATTTCTTTAAATTGTTTTAAAGTAAGTCTACATTTGGAAGTTCGTTGCGACAATGCCTTGCATTTTCAACTTGTTTATTTATTAAGTTTAGTGGTGTATGACCATTGGCGGCTCCGTGGCGTAGTTGGTATGTGTGTGACTACTATGCCCAAAGTTCTGGGTTCGAATCCCGACACTGTCCGCTTGAAAAATGTTAGGCCAGCATTTTTCACAAAAATACACCCTCGTTCGGATGAGAGGTAAAATGGAGGTCCCGTGTGCGAGTGTTGCCACGCACATTAAAGATCCCTACCTTGCTTGGAACAGCAAGGGTTCGACAAAATTCCAAATTTTCCAGGTAAAAAAAACTCGCTTCCTGGGCAACGTAGCACCTTCGGGTGGAGCATTGGAAAATCACATGTAAGGTCCATTGTCAAATTTAGCGGCTGTTTTTATAAACTCATTGTCTATGTTTTTAAATATTCACTTATTAGGTTTACGTATTTGGATGATAGTTAATAGCCCACTCCTTCTGATTTTTGGGGTAGATAAGGTCTTATAAAAATTTGGATGTAATGATCTGAATCTTGTAAAAGTGGTTCTCGATAGTCGAACTAGTTCTCCTAAATCAGTATTACTCCATTTAATGACACTAAACGAGTATGAAATTGATGAAACCGCATATAAGTTTATTGCACTAACTAGATTTTTAGCATTGAGTTCAGTATTAATTAATTTAGTTGTATTTTTTGGTATTGTGATTTTAAGTTTAATTTAATCTCTGAATGGTGTATCCCATACTTTAGCTGAAAACCTAAATAATTATACGATTCTTCTGGATTTATTTCCTTAATGGTTAGTAACATATCACCAGTGTATGTAATTTTACCTCCTATTAGACGAAATGTTGCACATTTTTCTAATCCATAACTCCTATTTATTGAATAATTAAAAATTTTAGTAGTATGTATTAAGGACTTTAGTTGTTTTTTTATTGGTTGCATATAATTTTACATCGTCAATGAACAAAAGGTGGGTTATTATTATTTTATTTTTTATATCAGGTTTTGATTGTTTAAGTAGGGCTGTTAAAAGATTTATTGTTAGGTGGAATCAAAGCGAGCTTAAGCTATCGTCTTGAAATATTCCTTTTCTAATCGTTATTGGGTGGGATGCTAAATTTTTATTTTTTAATACTGTGTTCCAATTTATCATACAACTTTCAAGTAGCTCAACTATTGATTTATTTATTTTATAATGATTTAGAACGAATAGTAACCAATTGTGAGGGACAGAATTGTAAGCTTTTGAGTAATCAATGTAACAGGGACTTGAGTTTCGATTTTTTGCCTGAGCCTGTTTCATAATAATATTATCAATAATCACTTGTTGTTTACATCCTTGTCATTTTTTAATGCAAACCTTTTGTTCCTCGGTAATAATGTTATAGGCTTCACAGTGAGTACAAATTAATTGAGAAATTAAAGAGGTTAACGTTTATAAATTGTGGAAAGACAAGTCATTGGTCTATAATTTTTATAATTCTTGGGATTGCTTTTTTTTAAATAAAGTATGTGTGACCGTTTAGTGTATTTTTGGACTTATGCAGTAATTTGTTTAATGAATTAGCAAGAATTTTAAGAGTAGATTTAAACTGTTTTAATCAAAAATTATGAATATGATCGGGGCCTTGCTGTTTTCCAGTTTACCTGTTTTTTTAATATAGTGGTCACATAAATTTTGGTAAAATTTGGTGTTGGCATTTTACTCACGTTTTCATTATCCTCTAGATGTTTCAACCAAAGTGCATTTATGCCTGCTTCAGAATTTGAACTCCAGTTTATTTTGCATTATTCCATTAAAAGTTTAGAATCAATTTCAGGACAATGTTCTACTTTATTATTAAATAAATGTCAAAAGAATTTATTTTGATTGTTCGTAGATTGGTAATCTTGAATTTTTCTCTTAGTTCCCTTAGCATAGCATTGAAGTCGGCTTCCCTTTACCTTTGCCTTTCGCCGTAATTCATCTCTGTATTCATTTAATGTTTGTTTTAATTTTGGAGAATCGAAGTGGATGTTTAAGTATACAAGTATTTTTTTATTTTATTAGTCACTTTAGTTGTACTAAAGACTTGTAAGTATTGGGTCATTACATCAACTTTACCTCATAGTTTTTCAATTTCTCCCATAAGTCTCATTTTCCAATTTGGATCTTTTTTGATTTTGTTCATTTAATTCTAAAACTGTAATCGCAGCTGCATATATAGTTGCAGAAATAATCAGGAATTTTGTTTCATTATTTAAGTTTTCATTCAACAGCAAATCCATTTCTTGAGTAATTTTTGTAGTTGTGCATTTATAAATTAAAATAGGTATATGTTTCCGTTCTAAAATATTCAATTTTCGATACTGCTCAAAGTTTTAATTAAATTTGTCTCTAACGTGTTCATTGGTTTCATATTTATATTTATTATTTTGTGTATCTTCTAAGCTGGGAACTGATATTTGGGCTTCTTTGTAGATTAAATGAAACGAAATAGTATCACCTATTTCCCTACGAATGTAAGAAGTTTCAGTAGGACTTAAATAGCTAATTTTAAAAATAAAATTTTTTTGGTCAACTACATTTTGTTCCATTACATTTACTTCTGGGTGACGACGACAGAAATCGGCATGAAATTGTTTCTCCAACTTGGTAGAGATATCCTCACCTTGATTGACATAATAGGATCTAATTATATCACTACTGAGACTTCTTCTTCACTTGATACGTTTAGTTTATGCTTAGTATTATTACTATTAACAGCGGCTACTTCTGGAGTCAAAGTTGGCAAGCGGCTTATTTCCATACTGGACAAGTTTTTGATCCTCTATTTATTTTGGATAGAGATTGATTTTGTTGTGCCGTGCATTTAAATTGTGCTAGTTCTAGTGGAGTTCTTTTAGCAGCAATTGGTATTACATTCAACTGCGAACCGATAGTAGAATTAGATTCTGTACTTTCCTTATCTAAAACATGATTGTTAGAAAACGTTGTACTTGAGCCCACACCTAATATGTCTCTTTCGGATAACATCCAATTATTTTTCTATAAGAATTTATTTATCCTTATATCTTGAGGTTATTTGTATGATATACAACCACGACTTTCATTCTGGGTTTCATTTTGAAATTATTATTTATGTTTAACGTCAATAGAATTGTCAGATGAGTCAGTATGTATAAATATGGACATTTAAAATTTAATTTTAGAGAAATCTTTCAATTTCTTATTATAACTGAATATAACTGAATGGATGGGCTTTATTTCTAGTTTTCTCCTGCACTTGTATGACCAGAAAAACAATTTTTGAAGAGGAGAGTGCAGCAACTTTCGCACAGTCAATTATTATTATTATTATTATTATTATTACTGTTTTTTCTTTTCAGTTTTATCTAACATTAGTAGATTAATATATAGCCTGTTGTTAAACATGCTTTCCCTTTATCTCATCATCATTTTGTTTTCGACCTTACTTAAGGTCGGTTTGACGTAACACTAACTTCTTTTCTATTCTGTGCTAATCTAAAAAGTTCTACATACCCTTCACAACCTAAATTTATAATAATTTGACTAATATAGCTTGCCCTAGGTCTTCTTATACTTTTCTATCTTTTTCTTATGTACCTGACTCTACATAGATATTAGCAACCTGATGATTGTTAAAGAACACCAACATGTTTACATGATTCCCATTTATAAGGAAATGAAATATTACCTAGTTATCCTCTCCAAAAAGGGAAACGTGTTAAATTATATGTTATGGTAAGACTTAAGCAACGAATCGCTGCCAACATGCAAGACCCCTAACTAATTGTGAGTTATGTCATGGTGACATTTAGTTAACTGATTTTTATTTATTTATGTTTTTTGTTTTGTTTTCGAACTTACTTAAGGTCAGTTTGTTGCAGCTCTAAATTCTTTTTTATTTTGAGCTAGTCTAAAAAGGTCTTCATACCCTTCACAACCTAAATCTCTAATAATTTGACTAATATAGTTTTGTCTAGGTCTTCCTACTGTATTTTTATTTGGTAGTCTATAATCTAAGACCTTACTAAATAGTCCCTCATGTCCTAACTGGTGCTCTATCATTCTATCTCTCCTGACCTTTAATTGTTTCCACATATAGGGTTCCTCACCTATCCTTCTATAAACTTCCTCATTTGTTACTCTATCTGTCCAACTAATCTTTAACATTCTCCTATAACACCAAGTTTTAAAAGCTTCTATGTTTTTCTTGTCTACGTTTTTAATTGTCCAAGTCTCACTACCGTATAATAGAATGCTCCATACGTATGACTTTAAGAAACCTTTTTATTTTCTAAAGTAATACTATTAGCTATTAGTAAGGCTTTCTTTTTTAAAAACATTTTACTAGCTTGAGCTATTCTAGCTACTATATTTTTTCTGCTACGTCCGTCCTTTGTAATTATACTACCTAAATAGCAAAATTTATCTACCTCCTCTAACTCGGTATTACCAATTTTTAATTTTGGTTTAGAACTAGGCTGTAACTCACTTGTAATTATCTTTGTCTTTCCCGAGTTAATTCTCATACTATAGTTACTCTGTAGTATCTCATCTAAAATATTTAAAAACTCTCCTAACTCTTTTCTAGACTCTGCTTGCTACGTACAATGACGTAGCCGGGAGAAAACATAAATATACCAGGCTAACTACCAATGCGGAGAGGGGTGGGGTTCCTAGCAACACAAAAATAATACATTACCAACAATTTTCTATTTACAAAAAAAACACGCACAATTATAGAAATTTCTAACGAAACAGCAAAACAAAAATTAAATAAAGTTACTATGTAATAAAGCAATTCTACTCTATGGACAAATTTACTAATTGTTCCACGAAGTGCGCAATTGGTAACTAACTGGCAATAAATCTAATCAGTAACAATAAGATAACGCTGATACTTTCGTATAAGCAGATGGTTAATTAACAGCACACATTAAATTTAGAAACCCTTCTCGTAAGGGTTTTACCATAAGAAATATTGGTTATAAATCTAAGCAGTAACACAAAAAATATTAGTAATGTTGATACTTTTGTATAAGCGGATGGTTAATTAAAAACAAACATTAAATTTAAAAACTTTTCCAATAAGGATTTAACCAGAACAAACATTAGCGTATTTAATTTCAAATTGGGTTTAGCAATAGTAGCGTACATAATTTCAAATTGGGTACATCCCAGCGTATGTTCGAAAGAGAAAACAGTCACATACCTGTGTCGGGATAATTATCTGGTCAGCCCTCGGAAGCGAATTGCCAGAGCATCGAAGCGCTAGTCAGCAACAATCATGTTACCACCATAATTGTAACGGCGGTCTACATGTCTAAGCAATTGAACTACCTCAAAGAATAATTGGGCTATGGAACAAGCAAATTAGCCTTCAGCTAAGAGTGACACAAAAAAGATCTACACATTTGATAGAGGAGAAACGTGCATCACTCTTGAAGTAACAGAACGAGTAGTTTTACTAGTACATCAATGCACACGCTCTAGAATCAAATTCAAATTAACACGAGCTCGCAAAGCAAACATCCTAACATATGGTCGAAGAGGAAAACCCGGCCTATATCGGATAGTGCGCGAGCATCATCTCAACAAGTTGTTTTTTTGGCACCATCGATAAAACCCTTTATACGCGGTCGTAATGTTTAAAAAATTGAAGGTTACCTAAAACAGGATGTTATTGAAGATTACGGGATAGCTAAAACAAGGCATTTAATTTATAGAATAAACTTTCGTCGCAAAAGCGGTTTGCATTAAGGAACTTATAGACAATGTATTTATCATTACTTATGAATTAACGATTTCATTGAACATTAGACATGGTACGTAAGACGAACGGATAATGAATTAGCAACGGACAGGATTATTTTAAGTATACTAAATTAATTTTGTTTTTAACGTCAAAGGGGTTTGAGTTGAAAATTAGTGTATTTAACTTATGCGAAAAATAAACGTAACATGCTATAATGGCTATATCATCTGCAAAACGTAACATGTCTATTTTCTGTCCCTATACACTAATACCTATCTCTTTTCTCTCTCTACCTAAGTTTAAAGCTTTCTCAATATAAACATTAAAATCAAGGGAGATAGTATACAGCCTTGTCTCACACCATTTCTAACCTTAGCTTCCTTTTCTATTTCATCAAATCTAATTAATATGCTTTGGTTTTTATATAGACTGTAAATAATTTTTCTATCCTTATGAGAGATTCCTATTTTTCGCAAAAACCTGATCATAACAATCCAATTAACCCTATCAAATGCTGTTTCTAAATCTACAAATGCGAAATAAGTCTTTTTATTTTTTTGTAACCTTTTTTCGATAATTACCCTAATCATTAATATCGGTTCCCTAGTCCCTATGTCTTTATGAAAACCATATTGATCTTCGCCTAAATAATTCTCAGTCAAAGTTTTACTCTATTTATAATTATTATTGTTAGTATTTTGGAAGCATGGGAAGTTAAACTAAGCGTTCTAAAATACTCACACCCATCAGCTTCTGACTTTTTTGGGATTGGAAAAAGAATATCTTTTTCGAAATCTATCAGGACCTCACCAGTGTCGTATATTACTTTTACTAGTTCATATAACCTGTCTAAAGTTTTCTGACTTGCATATTTTATTAATTCTGTGGGTATATCGTCTATACTCGGCGCTTTATTTAGTTTAAGATTCATAACAGCTCTATCAAATTCCTCTCTTAATATTGAAAACCCTATTTCTACATCCTCTTATTGGTCGTTCTCTCATTCATCCATATTGCCTCCCTTATATAAATCTTCTAAATATCTTCTCCATCCATCTGCTACCTCAACTTTATTTATTAGAAGCTTATTATTCTTATCTTTAATACCATTATATTTTTCCAATCTTTCCCGAAAAACTTTTTAACTCATGTACTATCTTATTTCTAACTCTATTATATTTTTGCTTACTTTCACTATTCAATTCTCTGAAAGGTTTAAGCTTTCTTCTATTCTCTATTAAATCTAATATCTCCTTTGTTACCCAGGGTTTTCTCGCTTCTATTTTTTTCTTACCTATAGTCTTCGTTGCTGTACCATGTACAGCCCTTTTTATTTCTATCCATCTATTTTCTATGTTCCCTGCTATAGATATCTCTTTGATTTTATTATCTAATACTTGTTTATATTCCTCCTTTACCTCACTATCGTTAAGCTTACCTAGATCCCATCCCTCTCTTTTAACCTTTCTCAATTTTTTACATTTTAGATTACACTTCATTTTGACTAAGTTATGATCGCTATCTATGTCAGCCCCTGGATAACTACGACAATTTTTAACTAGGATTCTAAATCTTTGTTTAATTAAAATATAATCTATTTGGTATCTAGCCCTATCACCTGGCGCTTTCCAGGTATATCTTCTTCTAACATGTTGTTCGAATAGGGTGTTTACAGTTACTAATCTATGTTCCTGGCAAAACTCAACTCATCTTTCTCCTCTATCATTTCGTCTACCATAAACAAATTTTTCTACCATTCTTCGCTCACTACCTTCTCCCACTGATGCATTAAAATCGCCCATAACTATTAAATTCTCATTTCCCATTACTTTTCTCACTATACTATTTATATCCTCACATACCTTTTTTTACTTCCTTATCCTCGGACTGAGTTGTTGGCATATAAACCTGTACTAAAACAAGTGTCTGTGAGTTTCGTACTCAAGCTAACCATAATTATTCTATCACTAAATTGTAAATACTCTTTAACTTTACGTCCTAATCTTTTACCTAACATTATTCGTACCCCTGCCTGTCCAATAGTTGAAGAAATTGTAATTATTCTATAATTATCTTTCCAAAAGTCATTACTATTTGGCCATCTCACCTCACTAATACTTAAAATGTCCAGCTTTCCTTTTCTCATTTCGACTAATTAATTCGTTAACTTATCTACCCTAAGTAATGACCTTACATTCCAAGTCCCTATCACTAAATCGAACAGTTGTTTTAAATTCTTATGATGACGAGCCCCAAGTACCCCCTCCAGGAGATCCGAATGAGGGGGTATTTTACCTCAGGACAAGAATTTTAGTTGTGAGCTCTCCATCAAACATATTTCGTGTTTTAGGCCACGCATACTTGGGAATTATTGTGGTAGATTCCCATATCTTCCAACAACGCAGTTTTTAAAGATTTTAGCAAAAAGCCGTATCTGTCACGGCCAACCCCCAACAACCTTGTAAATTATTGGAGATAGCCCAAAACCAACCAACTCGTCTCCAATATTTTTTAGCCAGCAAGGCTGCTGTCCCTTGCTGCGCCTTTTTATCGCCTTTTACGATAAGCAGGCTTACTAAAGTAATATTTTTTGTCCCCTACTATAGGGATACTCTTTATCTATAAGTTATATTATGCATTTGAAAATTTTCTAATGATTGTACGTGTCCTGTATGACTGATTTTTGCATATGTGTGAATGTGCTTGGAGGTATTTGTAGTTTTCGGATTTTTGGTATTGGTTATTTGGTATGACTCCTGTACTTGATAATGTGATCGGTATTATTTCTACTTTATCTTGGTGCCAAATGTCTTTTATTTCTTTAGCTAGTTGTATGTATTTATCTATTTTTTCTCCTGTTTTGCTCTGTATTTTGGGTGTGTTTATCATAGATATTTCTATAAGTTGTGTGATTTTCTTTTGTTTGTAGATGAGTGTAATGTCTGGATGTTGTGTGTAGTTGTTTTGTCAGTTAGTATACTTTTGTTCCAGTATAGCTTGTGTGCTGTGCTTTCAAGTATATTTTGCGATGTGTATTTGTATTATTGATGTATGTTTCTTTATGAGTTTGTGTTGTAGGGCTAGTTGTTGGTGTATTATTTTTGCGACACTGTCATGTCGTTTGGTATATTCTGCGTTTACTAGTATTGGACAACCGCTTGTGATGTGTTCTATTATATATATTTGTTATTTACATAGTCTACATTTGTTTGCTGTTGTGTTGGGATCTTTGATGATGTGTTTATTATAATAGAGTGTTTTAATTATCTGGTCTTGTATCGCTATTATAAATCCTTCTGTTTCACTGAATATGTTGTCTTTCTTGAACCACGGGTTTGATGCTCCTTGGTCGATTCGTGGTTGTGCAAGGTAGTGTGGATGTTTCCTATGTAGTGTTTTCTTTCATTATTATTATGATTACTATTATTATTATTATTGATAATTTGGAAATGTCGGTATCAAACTAGATCTATCACAATGCCGCAAATAATTTTGTAGCAAAACATACTGCTGCACTAGCATTGGATTTTTGATTAAGAAGACAGTTCACTTTAATCCTACACTTATCACATATTATTTCTTTATCTGGGTTAGCGTCAAGTAAACACATAGCACATTTGCTCATTAAGGGCATACGAATTTAATTTATCTGGAATGATTTGAAACACATTAGTACTACACAGCCGCTTCTGCCTGGGGATTTGAATGGCCGAAAACTGTTAACAGACTATTTTACTTTGTTTGCACTTACTACTCTTTTAGCCACTGCCCAATCATCGTTCTATGGTGGACGAGAGGGCCCGTCAAATCAGAATGGTACTGCTGGTATTTGGCTGGTGGTATTATATGTACCGTCCTGATGCGTGAGGGAGCTAGGCTGCTGTCGTCTGTCTTTTGAGAGTATATTGGTTAATCGAGAGGTTTCTTTGGTAGTTTCTATAGAATTACGGAAAGACTTCCATGAACCCATTTGCTTCCTTTTGATATCGTACCTATCTAAGCGTATTCTTTTCTTTTAGGAGTTGATTTTGTCATCCTTCTTAGACTTTATTTGGCAGGCTAGCTTTAAGGAAAAAGATTGTGCTTCTTTGGGAATCGCAAATAAAATGTCTTTTACTGAACAACAAAACATCTCGTTAGAAAAACTATGAATAAATTTTGTGAACTTTCTACTTTTGAGTTGGGATGTGTTACAACTATATCTCATGATCATGATATTGTAACTGAAAATGGCAAACCCCTCAAACAACATTATTATCTCCTATCGCCTTCATCACAAAAACATGTATACCGAAATTGATAAAATGATACAGTCTGGTGTTATTTCTCCAAGTTCTTCTTCTTGGAGTAGCCCCAGTTGCTAAGAAGAACGAAGAATACTGTACTATTTCAAGGGTCGTAAGTTAGATTCCGTTACAATCCCTGATAGTAATCGATTTCAAGCCATTTGCATAATGCTAAATTATGTCTTCCATAGATCTTAAACGAGCGTTTTATCAAATACCTTTGGAACAATTCTCATGTCAAAAAAACTGCCTTTTGTGTACCTGGGAAAGCCTTATATAAATATAACTTCTTATCTTTTGATTTGTTTAATGCCAATGCCTCCCCCCCCAACACTTCAACATACTATGAATAGAACACTGGTTTAATTTTTGCACCAAGAGCGTGCTTTTTTGTAACTTGATATTTTAGTTATCTCTAATACTTTTGAAGAACATAATGAAGTACCTGAATGCTTAAGTAATTCTGGTTTTGAAGTTAACTGGGAAGAACGTTACTCTCTTTCTTTTTGGGATTCATTGCAGATGAAAGTGGATAACAAGCTAATCCTGAAAAAGTAAATGTTATCACTAATTTTAAAACTTCAAAAAATGTCACTAAAATTAAACGTTTAATTGGAACGATATCGTATTATCTTACCTAACTTGTTTACTCTCTGCTTCTACTACCGCTTTAATTAAAAATAAAAAAAGAGCAATCTATTGATTGAACTTTTGAGGCACAAAAAGTTTTTAATCAAATAAAACTTTTGATTATCTGTACTTCCGTTTCGATTTCACCAAATTGCGAAGAAACATTTAACATTGAAACTGATGCCTCACTTACTGGCTTAGATGCCATTTTATTTCAAGAAAAAGATGGTCTAGAACACTCTATTTCTTATGCAAGTCGTACTTCAACTACAGCCGTAGAAAACTTTTCGTTACGAAATGGGAGCTTCTCGGAGTAATCTTTGGAATGGAAAAATTGAAGGGTTATTCCAAAGAAGCCCGGTTTATAAGTATGACCAATTGTGATGCGCTTATGTGGTTAAATAATTTAAAACAATCTGCTGGACGTTTGGCCAGATGGAGTTTACATATCTCTCAATTCACTTTTGCTGTTCGCCACAAATCTGGAAAATTAAAAATCATACCTGATGCTCTCTTTCGTCATGTGGCTGCTATAAATTTTCCTAATTTTACTCCCGATGCCTGGTATTCCAATATGGTGAAGAAAGTTACTGAACATTCCAAAAACTACACATCTTTTCGTGTTATAGGAGATCGTGATAGTGCAACACCCTTTACTGGTCTAACACTTTTATAAAATAGATGATTATCAAAAAAATCAAGATATAGGTACTCAACAGAATACGATTTTGATTTTCTGGCTTCCTTGAATATTGTCACATAGTCAGCAGGAACATTAATGTTTCTGCTCTTCAGACATGTTCAATTGTAGAATGTGCCATATCAGCTTCCATTTGAGTATGCACAACCTCAAGGTATTTTTGTTCAATTATTATTTTCTTAGCGGTGGTGAAGTGTAGCAGGGCATTTGAAACGTTGCAACTTCTATTCTGATAAGAGCATCCATCACTTAAAAGAACTATCTCTACCTTCCCTTTGGGCAACGGAAACTGTGCCAAGACAATATGTGAAACAATTCTGCCAAACTCATTTGAAGTTAAATAATCTTAGTCCCATTCCATTGAAAACAGTACTCATATTTTGAATTTAAGGCAAAAAAGGATTGTAAAATTATACACAGACAACTTTACTTTGTAAGACAAACTAGATGTTGTAAGGAAAACTCCATTGTGCAATACCAACAGTTCTTTATTTTCAAACTGATTATACAAACTTTTTCAATAACTCGAATTTGCTAAAAGCTTTCTCAGCAATTTATTTTCGAACTAATCTCTAACAGTACAAGTATTATCTTCTAAAATTACCATGCTATCTTCTAGATTGCCATCGTAGCACACAATTAGCTATACAAGCACTAAGGATTAGTTAATATTATGACTACAGTAATTTATATCAACACTAAGTTATATCAACAGTACACAGAAATGTATATCGCAACTTTCAAGCTAGAATATATCGTAATCAAAGCTTAATCAGAACTGAACTTAACTAACTAACGCTCATCATGGCAATTTCTATTTTATCTAATCATTCGAGAACATACCCGAATATGTAAAAACCTATTGTAATCTTTTATGCAAAGCCCTATACGCGCTACAGCGACGGTCAATCATCTTTTGTACAAAAATTCTTCGTTTACGTTCTAATGTAATTATTCTGGTCAAAAACAGACCCATTAGCGCTACACTGTCCCCTTTTTCAAGGTGTTCTGTACTAGAACACTCTATGACCCGGACGTTGGAAGTCTCTGTGACGATACCGGCAGTCGAAGCCATTTCTGCATTTTACATACTGATAGAAGGGAATCAATACTTTCCACAGCTGGCGCCGTAACATTTGGATTGTAGCCACGCACCAAACTCTGGACCCCGGTATTCTGGAACAGTACCTATAGCATATTTAATATCTTACATGTGATTTTCCAATGCTCCACCCGAAGATACTACATAGGCCAGGAAGTGAGTTCTTTTTACCTGAAAAATTTTGAATTTTGCAGAACCCTTGCTGTTCCAAGCAAGGTAGGGATCTTTAACGTGCGTGACAACACTCACACACGGGACCTCCATTTTACCTCTCATCAGAACGAGGGCGTATTTTTAGGAAAAATGCTCGCCTAACATTTTTCAAGCGGACCGTGTTGGGATTCGAACCCGGGACCTTGCACGTAGTAGTCACGCGCATACCAACTACTCCACAGAGCCGCCTCAATCATATTTAATACCTTACATGTGATTTTCCAATGCTCCACCCGAAGGTACTACATTGGCCAAAAAGCGAGCTTTTTACCTTGATAATTTGGAATTTTGCCGAATCCTTGCTGTTTCAAGCACGGTAGGGATTTTTAACGTGCGTGATAACACTCACACACGAGACTTCTCATCCGAACGAGAGTGTATTTTTGTGAAAAATGCTCGCCCAACATTTTTTAAGCGGACCGTGTCGTGATTCGAACCAGGGACCTTGGGCGTAGTAGTCACACACATACCACTACGGCACGGAACCGCAGCATATTTAATACCAGCCTCCAGTTCAACCCATCGAGCACACAGCCAATCTTGTATATAGCCAACTTCAAGTCTTCAAATTCGATCATCTGGCCTTTGAGGTCCACTAACGCCTTCCACAGATCCTGGTAATCAGACTTACTAGAAAGCTTGCTTAGTCAGAAAATAGTAGAGGTCTGGATGTCGGTCGTTTAGTCGTAAGGTCCTTCCAACCTCTGGTTGTTTACGGTGAAGTTGATCCAGACCACCAAATTTATTTTTATACACCCTGAGCAAGTTCTCGCGACATATCAAAGTCTGCCGCTACGCAATGTGCCAGGGAGTATTCCAATGGCACATCGAATATATCACTTTGAATCTCTCCGTGACTACAAATCTCGTTCTGTCTGTATCGTTCTACAGAAATATAAATCAATCACAGCTCCGTGCTGTTCTTCGGCAATACGTGTCATCACTATCGCAAGATGCTAACCAGTTAACGTTCATCACCATAATTCTCCCTTTTGGGAGCTTAGGAATCTGGTATACCACGTCATTGAACCTTTTTTACAACTTTATACAAACTCTCCCAATGTCTTTGTGAATTCGGCGACAATCCACACCTCCGTCTGGGATTCTATAGCCAGACGCGGTAGCCGTCTTGAAAACCAGACACCTGCGCCTTGATGTCATATCAGGTCTTCATTCGATCGCTTGCAATTTGGATATTTTTCCTAATGACATCATGAATGTGATTGATTGATTGATTAACTTGGGAAGGGTGACTTAAAGTCACGCGCACTTAGGCCTCCTGGTGGGCCCATTGTGCTGCCTTCCTTGCCCTAGGTTGGTCCTTCATTGCTCAACCACCCGACCTTGCAGGTGAATTTGAGGATGTCGGACCAGGGGGTGTCTCGAATTCCGGCCTTCTCGGGCCAAAAGTCCCCCAGCATGGATCCTCGAAGTCGGGCGAGTACCGGACAGGTGCACAGAATGTGTTCCGCCGTCTCATCCTCCTGTTGACAACCGCGACAGGTGGGGTTGTCTGACAGACCCATCCTGTGCAGGTGCTTCCTTAAAGTGCAATGCCCGGACAGAATACCTACTAGTAGCCGTAGTTTCTGTCTTGGCAAGCGTATGACAAATTTTTCTATTTTGGTCATGGGAGACCTTATAAACATTTTTGCCTGCCGGCAGCTTGATGTACAAGCCCACCTATCCTTGTGACGGCGGTGGGTTATTTGTCTTATCATGGAGAACACCACAGATGGCGCAATAGCAACCGATGGCTCAGGGCCGACAAAACCCCGAGCCGCTCCCTGCCTCGCCAAAGAATCTGCCTGTTCGTTACCATGTACTCCTGAATGCCCTTTGATCCAAACCAGTTCAAGGGCGTTTGTATCAGAAACGAGCTCGAGAACACGATGGCATTGGTATACCACCCCGAGAGAAGCTTCTGCTTGTTTAAGCTCAGAAGAGCTGCTCTACTATCGCTCAAGATGCGTATAGCTTTGTTCTGGATTCCACGTTCCAGTATGGCGTTAGCGCCGTGCATAATGGCTATGACCTCCGCTTGGAAGACAGTTACCAGCCTGCCCAGCGCAACACTTTCATGAAGATCTAG
This sequence comes from Platerodrilus igneus, assembly GCA_036346225.1. Taxonomy (NCBI): domain Eukaryota; kingdom Metazoa; phylum Arthropoda; class Insecta; order Coleoptera; family Lycidae; genus Platerodrilus; species Platerodrilus igneus. Next base: position 3,671,491 of record JARFIW010001004.1, read on the forward strand.
GTCATCGGAGAAAATGCCTGCCCCGGTACCTTCATTTGTTTTGGAGCCATCTGTGTAGATGGAGATCTCCGTTAAGGAGGCGTCCTCAGTGTTTAGACAAACCCCAAAGCGCCTCCTGGAAATGATTATGAGTGCGATCGAATCAACCACTCCTCCCAAGATAGGTGTGTTCCGCACCGCCTCTCTTAGTATGTTGTGGTGTCTACCACCGCCTCCCTTATCGATCCATAGACCTTTGAACCGCAGCCTCATTGCCGCTCTCAAAGCCACCTCCTCCACATGTAGGTCCAGCGGAGGAGGCCTAAGATGGCTTCTAAGGCTGCAGTAGGTGTGGAACGCAATGCACCTGTAATGTTTAGACAAGCCACCCTTTGGATATGAGTAAGGTCTTGGACTGTATGGGCCAGTCTGGTCCTGCGCCACCAGACTACAGCGCCATAACAGAGCATCGGCCTTACTACCATGATGTATAGCCACAGGACAGCCTTTGGTGGAGACCCCAAAGTTTGCCTATGGCACGTTTGCATTGCCAGAACACTTGGTTGGCTTTGCTAGTTTTCATTTGTAGGTGTTTGGCCCAGTTCAGCTTCTTATCAAGTATAATGCCCAGATACTTGACTTCTGCTGATAAGGGCAGGAAGTTTGGAAGAGCATTGGCAATTTAGTTACCGTCAGCTTCCTTTTATTGGAAAACAACACCAACGCCGTTTTGTTGGGGTTGATGGTTAAAAGTTGTCGGAGCACCAGAGCTCCGTGATCCTTAGTGCTGCTTGCATCAAATTACACAGCACTTGTTCGAATTTGCCGACTATTAGAATAGCTAAGTCGTCGGCGTAACCTATCGTGAAGAAACCTGCCTCATTAAGACGTTTGAGAAGGCTGTCCACTACTAAATTCCATAGTAGCGGTGACAGCACGCCCCCCTGGGGACAGCCTTTATCCACCACCCTAATTACTGAGGTTTCCCCCACATTTATGTGTACCCGTCGACATTGCAGAATCTGCATGGTAAACTGCCGAAGGGTGTCCTCAGCTCCATGTGTCCGTAGAGCTCTATCGATGCTTGCGAAAGTAGTTTCGCTGAACGCACCCTCAATATCAATAAATGCGCCTAAGGCGGACATGTTATTGTCTAGGGTTTTTCGATCCGTCCTACAACAGCGTGCAGGGCAGATTCCGTTGATTTACCTGGTATAAAGGCGTGTTGATTTGGGTGAAGTGGATAAGAAAGCATTATCCTCTCCCTCATATCATTGTCGCACAATCTCTCCAAGGTCTTTAGCAAAAAGACGTGAGACTGATCGGTCTGTAGGATTTAGCCTGGGAGTAGTCCTTCCGGCCTGGTTTAGGAATGAAGACAACTCTAACCTCTCTCCAACTGCTGGGGATGTATCTAAAAGCAATACAGCCCTAAAAGTACCACAAGGAACGGTGTCAGCCTCTCCACTCCCCACTGTAGTAGGGCGGGAAGATGCCATCCTTTCAGGGGACTTAAACGGTTTGAGAGTTGAGATAGCCCATTTAATTTTTCTCTCATCCACTACCCGGTTAGAAACCTCCCAGTCGGCCCCGTTAGCCGAGCTGGGTTGATCCAACCCGTAAGACAAAGGTCGTGTGACACTGCCTGGAAAGTGCGTGTCCGCGAGTAACTCCGCTGTTTCTGCCTCGTTGGTTGTGTATGTACCATCCACACGTTTCAGACAGCATGGTTGATGACGAGGGTCTTTGGACAAGATCCTGTTAATGCGAGAGATTGCATTGGTAGACTCGACTGAGTTACAGAAGGTCTTCCATGAGTCTCTCTGTCGTTTTCTAATTGTCGTTTTGTATAGTCGCTGGTGGCTTTTATATGGCTCCCAGTCAGCCATACTTCTGGTGTTCTTTGCCTTATTAAACAGTTTGCCCAGGGTCTTTTCAGCTTCTGTAGCTCCGCGCCCCACCATGGAGTACTGGAGCGAGTAGAATCTGTCCTGACCGGGCATGCCTGTTCAAAGGACTCTACGATGGAGTTTTGTAGAGAGACCGAGTATCTCTGTAGCTCTTCTATAGTTTTTGGGTTGTCAGTACCTTGTGATGTCAAAGGCGTTGCTCCAAGCTGTCTAGGTAGACAGACCTGTTGGTCGCTTTTGGGTTCCTGTATTCTTTACAGACAGCTACTGCTGCCTTTAAATTAAAACTTAACAATCTGTGATCTGACAGTGTCGCTTTAGGCGTCACCTGCCAGTTCAAGATATGCCTTGAAATATCTGACGATGCAAGGGTTAAGTCGATGACTGTCTGGAAGCGAGATGTCACAAACGTGGGTTCGCTGCCCCAGTTAAGTATCTCCAGATTCTTACTCGATATATACTCGAGTAGTAGTTTTCCACGGGGTTAGTATCTGCGCTACCCCATACCACATGGTGCGCGTTGGAATCGCATCCGATAATCAGATGCTTTTGTGCCTATTACAGTGATCAATGACTGCCATCAACTCCGGAGGAGGTGGGTCATGGTCAATTGGAAAATAGGCTGAAACCAAGATTATGTCAGTAATTCCTCCCAGCCTGCATGTGATCTGTACGGCTGTGACGTCACGGCCACTCAGTTGTGGCAGGAGGAGGGCATTTATGTGCCTGGGTATGTAGATGCATGCCCTAGGCTTAGGTTGGTTACTAGCCGCAAAGATAGTACCATTTAGACTCCCTAGTCCCGAGATTCCTGAGCATGCCACCCAGGGTTCTTGGATGAGGGCAATGGCCTGGTTATTGCTCAGGTGTCTGCATAACGATGCTGCAGCCGCCCTGCAATGTTGCAGGTTTAATTGTATAAAGTTTAGTCCCGCCATTGGTCTGTGACGGGTCAAACTTGCTTATCAAGCGTCGCTGGGCGGGCTGTCCAGCGACGCTTTACTATACTCTTCCGCAAGCCATCCCACTAGCAGCGGATCCGAGTTCGTTGTGTCCATCTGACTGCTTGACGCAGTCGATGGTTCATCTACCTCAGCCTCCTGAGGTTGCTGTAGGAGCGGAGCTCGCTGTAGCTGCTCAGGAGGTGGAGGTTGAGCCTGCTTTGCGCGGCAGCCGGTTGAGCTGCCTCTGCGGCAGGTTGCACTTTTGTATTTTGAGATTTAGTGAGGTGAGCTTATAGTGTAGCTTGCCTCCCTTTCTGTTGATAATCTCCTCACGTCTTCCCCAACGCCAAAGACTATCAGACTCCTGGAGGTTGATCTCTTGTGGCGGTGTGGAAAACGCACCACTTGGATATGTCAGCCCAGGGTTCTGCACACGTAGACGCCTTTGGACGACATCCATGTCTTCCGGGGCCCCGGAATCCACAGCGCCGCCTTCAGTAGCCTAGGCAACAGTCCCACCTGGACGACAGTAAGCGTGCAGCCTCCCACAGTAGTGGGAGGTTGCCAACCGCCTCCGTAATCCATGTTAGAGTGGTCATCCTCGCACCAGATCCGGAAGATCTCGCCCGAGTACGCCCACCTCCTAAAGGTCGGGGAGCGCTATCATTGGGAAGAGCGAACAGATGATCGTCCAAAGCCTTCTCAATTGCTAATTGCAAGGTCTCTGCTTGGGCCTTGGTAATCTTACCCCAAGGGTTGTTCTTGTCTATGACAGCCACCTGGAGGTGCCGAGCAGCTGCCTCCACGTAGCTGTCAGTGACGGGCTGTTTAGTGCTAGTCTGACAGCCCCTCTTCCGTGGTCTACCTTGCGGAGGGGTGCCCTCAGATCTAGCTCTTTTCATGCTCCGCGTCTTGGCCTCTGCAGGCCTAGAGGCGGAGGTAGATGGTTTTGAAGTGGAGGTTGTTTGATTGGCACCAGGTTGTGTCGTGGATGGGTTAGCCATAGGGCCAGCCTTTTCCACTACACCCTCCTGTGCCGCCAAACGGGCCCTCCTCCTTCTTTCTGTTCAGCCCCACTGATTCGCTTTTTCTGTGGGCGCTGCTGTTGCCACTCCTCTGGCTTATCCTTCACCCCACCTTGGGGCTGATATTGATGTTCTTTCCGTTGCAGTTCCTGTGGGACCTGCAACAAAACTTGAGGGGTGTCCGAGGACGCACCCTCTGGATTGACTACATTAACTATAGGATCCATGTTTTACTAAATAAAATTCATCTTCCCGGCTCCCCACCCACCATGGAGCCCAAATTTGGGGTGTGTAAAACAACACCAGGGCTACCAGGAAGATATAGCTCCCTTAAGATGACTGACGTACGAGCCCGCATACCGCTTTGTAGCAGCACACATGTAGCATGTGCTGCTCACCCACAGTACCGGCTGCACGCCCTTCACCTCCAGGAGCTCACCCAGTCGGCAGTCTGACCCGACGACACAGCCGATTGATCGAGATGGGTTAGTCTCGACCCCCCGTCTAGGTGAAATCTGGGCCAAAGTGGCGTGTTGCCAGACACTGAGGATCTAAACCGCCTCAGGTGTGGCTCAACCACCAGGATCCCATCATCCGACCGACACGGGTCGCCTCGCACGGCACAAACACGAGGTGGCCTAGACCCCTGTGCAGACCGCTACCGGCCCATGTAGCAGTAGGGGTTTGGTGGTTTGGTCCGCGATGTGAGATTAACCTAGACCATCATCATGCGGGGTTTAGTCCGCATTGACGTACACTCGTTCCCCCGCATATTGTAGGTTTTATTCTACTCAGCGCTCTGGATCATTACGAGTGCTAGGCTTATTCTGTCACATAACCCGATGGCAGCGAACGATTACTCGTACGGTGACATTGGGTCCCCCCTAACCGCCACCTGGGGACGCGCCCGATGGGTAGCCACCAACCACACGGGATCATGAATGTGATGTACCTTACGTTAGAGGTTCTTGGCGTAACTCTCTCAGGCTTACAGGCTTACAGCCAAACTCAAGATCACAGGGTAGACGTATTTCGCGTCTTAGCATAGTACATGCAGGTGTCTGTACAGTGCTCTCATGAACGAAATACCGATACGTCAATAAAAATAAATGTAAATATTGGCCCAGTCTCTCTGATGTTGGAAGACTGACTGCCTTGAAAATGTAATTGTCCAAGGTGCTATTCATGTGTTCTACCACACCATCCGATTGCGAGTGCAATGGTGTTGTTCGGGCCTTTCTAATCCCTAGCAATTGGCTAACTTTATTGGAATAACGCCGACTTAAAATTTCTGCCCTGATTGGTGTGCAATTCCATAGGTTCCCCAAAACGGCAAAACAATTCCTTTACCAGCACGTCACCGACAGTAGCAGCTTCTTGGTTTGACATGACATACGCTTTGGTCTTACAATAGTCCATGGCTGCCAAGACGTACTTATTCTCGAAGTCGGTCTCAGCGAATGAACCGGCAATAGCGATTGCCTACTCTCTCAAATATGCTTCCCACGTAGTATTGCATTATTGGAACCTTACGGTTTTCCTATGGTGCACACCGCTGACACTTGCGGTACTACTTTTTACATCGTCCTTGCAGCCTACCCAGTAAAATTTTGCTCGGGTTTTTCCAAAGTCTTCTTAATCTCGAAATGTCTTCCCGAGGTCCCATTATTCAGATGTCCTAAAACCTCCGATACTCGGCTTTTTGGAACCGCAACCTGATTCGTAGTCACGGAAATCACATTGTGCACAGTGTGATTCCAGGGTGCTAGTCAACGGACTAATATCCTGCCAGGATGGACGTTCTCTTCTGGCTTTCCAACGCAGAATGACACCCAGGGGTTTGTCATTCTTCTGCTCCGTTTGCATCTATAGGGGCCGTCAGTCGTCTTTGATCCGACCAAGTAAATCACACTTTGTATCTAAGTGTGAGCAATGGCTACAATTTTCGAGACAAAGCCGTTTCAAAAACTCATCCACAATACAATGAATTTTACCAGCTCGGTGTTTCGTGTCGAAGGCAAATTCACCGTAGATGCAGACGAAAGAAACGTCGTTACCGGAAGTGTACTATACCAGATACAAGACGGACAAGAGAGAGTAATTGATTACTTAAGCAAGGTGTTTTTGAAACCGGAACGGAATTATTGTGTTACAAGACCAGAACTGTTGGCTGTGGTGAAATCCGTAGAACACTTTACCTTTACGGAAGAAAATTTTACCTGAGAACCGACCACGACGCTCTGAGTGGCTATTACAGTTACGGAACTCCGAAGGGCAAGTCGCTAGATGAATAGAAATGCTGCAGGAGTATACTTCGACATGGAACGCCGTGCTAGTACAAGTTATTGTATTGTGGATGCGTTTTCTAGATTTTGCCTCGAAAACTGTAGCCATTGTTCACGGTTAGAAACAAACTGTAATTTATTTACTTGGTCGGACTACCGTGATTAATGACGAATGGCGGCCTCTTTAGATGCGAACGAAGCAGAAGAATAACAAAGACCTAGATGTCCTTCTGATTTGGAAAGCCAGAGAAGAAAGCGCATACTAGCAGGACAGTAGCCCGTTGATTAGCACTCTGGAGTCATACAGTGCACAATGTGGTTTTCTGCAAGTAGAGAATGGGATTTTGGTGCGATCTTTGGAGAATGGGATGGATCCGTGACTATGCTTCAGGTTGTGGTTTCTAAAAGCCAGATTTTAGCACATTAGCATAATGGGACCTCGTGAAAACATTTCGGGATTAACAATACTCTGGAGAAAATTCTAGCAAGATTGTACTGGGTAGGTCGTAAGGACGATTTTAGAGAGTGGTGCAGCAAAAGCTAGTTGTGTGCATCATTGGAAAAGCGCAAGGTTTCCAATGAGGAAGCGCATTTGAGAAAGTGACAACCGATGTTGCCGATCCATTCCCTGAGACCGACTCTGAGGATAAAATCTTGGCAGTTATGGGCTATTTTACGAAGTGGACCGAAGCGTATGTCATACCAAACCAAGAAGCGACAACTGTTGCTGACGTGCTGGTAAAGGAACTGTTTTGCTGTTATGGAGTTCCTACGGAGTTGCGAGTCGACCAAGGCAGAAATTTTGAGTCAGCGTTATTCCAAAAAGCTTGCCGGTTGTTGGGGATGAAAAAGGTCCCAACAACGCCATTGCAACCGCAATCGGACGATATGGTAGAGCGCATGAACAGCACCTTGGGCAATTATTTTTCCAAGGTGATCTCCCACGTAAGAGAGACTGGGCCAATATTTACATCTATTTTTATTGAGGTATTAGTCTTCCGTTCATGAGAGCACTGGACAGACACCTGCACGTACTATGTTGGGACGTGAAATACGTCTACCCTGTGATCTTGAGTTTGTCTGTAAGCCCGGAATTGATATTGTGGGAGAGAACTACGTCGAGAACCTCTAAAGAAAGCTGCGTGACATTCATGATGTCATTAGGAAAAATAATCAGATCGCAAGCGATCGATTGAAGACCAGATATGACATCAACGCGCAGGTGTCTGGTTTTCAAGATGGCTACCGCGTCTGGTGTACAACCCCAGACGAACGTGTGGATTGTCGCTGAATTCACAAAGACATTGAGAGAGTCCGTACGAAGTTGTAAAAAAGGGTCAATGACGTGGTATATCGGATTCGTAAGCTACCAAAAGGGAGAATAATAGTGGTGAACGCTAACTGGTTAGCACTTAACGATAGTGATAACGCGTATTGCCGAATAACAGCGCAAAGTGAGACGAACAAACAATTATGTTCGTGATGATGAACAAATGTCTGGACGGAGCTGTGATTGGTTTATGTTTCTGACAACGATACAGGCAGAACGAAATTTGTAGTCACGGAGAGGTTCAAGGTGATATATTCGGTGTGCCATTGCAATACTTCCTGGCACATTGCGTAGCGGCAGACTTTGATATGTCGCGAGGACTTGCTCGGGTGTTTAAAAATAAATTTGGTGGTCTGGATCAACTTCACCATAAACAACCAGAGGATGGAATGATCATACAGCTAAAGGACCGACATCCGGACCTCTACTATTTTCTGACTAAGCAACAGTTTTCTAATAAATCTGATTACCAGGATCTGTGGAAGGCGTTAGTGGACCTCAAAAGTCAGATGATCGATTTTGAAGACTTGAAGTTGGCTATACACAAGAGTGGTTGTGTGCTCGATAGGTTGAACTGGAGGGTGGTGTTGAATATGCCGGAGCAATTGAGCCGGCAATACTGTACGCAGCTTCTGTATGGGCAGAAGGTTGTAAAGTCCGGGAGATGCGTCAATTGACGAGCGTACAACGCATAACCGCGGTAAAAGCGGCGAGGGCGTACAGGACCACCTCCACGGAGGCTGTCCTGGTGATCAGTAGGTCTCTCCCTATCGAATATGTCGTTAGGGAGATTAGAGATAGACGATTAATAAATATAGGAAAAGGGCGCGAAATTATCGAAGATCTTAATCTTGGTAATAGGGAAATTGCAAGAAAGATTGTTGTATCTGAGTTAGAGCACCCGGCTGATATTAGAGGGATCGAGTTTGTCGAAGGTGATGAGGACGCGATGGGTATCAGAATTTATACGGACGGTTCACGTATGGACGATGGGCAAGCAGGCGCGGCGTTTGTCGTGTATAAGCAGGAAAGGAGGTGTTTCGGTTTCAAACCAAACTCGCGAACTGGTGCACTATCTTCCAGTGCGAATTGGTAGCCATACGAGAGGCTATCGATTACGTAATAAACCATACGGGCAGAGACGAGTATTATATAATCAGTGATAGTAAATCGGCGCTAACGGCTTTAACAAACATGAACACCTCGACAGATCTCCAAGCGGACGTCTGGAGGATAGCGCGTACGGCGCTAGAGTTTCGACGTTTAAAGTTCTGTTGGGTCAGGTCGCACAATGGTAACGTAGGAAACGATAGGGCTGACGAATTAGCTAAAGAGGCCGCGACGGGCGACTTTCGAATATCACATTCGTCGATACCGAGGTCTTTAATCAAAAGAAAGCTGCGCGAAAAATCAATTCGACAATGGGAAGAGAGGTGGAACAACGCTGCCACGGGCAGGTTGACCCACAAATTCATACCGAGCATAGAAGCCAGAGGTAAGATCGAGGTTAAGCTCGATCACAAAATGGTGCAGTTGATAACAGGGCACGGCGCCCTGAAGGCGTATTTACAAAGGTTCGGTCTAACCAATAGCGACCGCTGCGAATGCGGTGAGGGCGCGGAAAGCGCAGAGCACGTGCTCTTCGACTGCCCGCTTGAAGCGGGAAATCGAGGTTGGCTGATAGCAAACTAGCTATCCTAGGTCTGGCATGGCCAAAGAGCCTAGAGGAAGTCGGGAAGTGGTTAACCAGAAGGCGTTCTGGACAGCCTTAAAAGAATTCGCGGGAAGGGTCGCGAGATTAGACAATCAATGACGACCGCGTGTAAAAATTCGGTGGGGTTGGTGGGAGGATTGAAAATTTTAGATTGACTTGGCGTGAGTAAGGATACGAGCATAACCAAAACCTGATATTAAAAAAAAAAAAAAAAAAAAAAAGATAATTATACCAAAATGTCCAATATGCACGAGAAACCCCACTCCATTAATACAATCACTGCCTATCTTCATAATTATGTGCGGAAAATCGGGAATAAATAATACCAAATAAACAATAACAAATAAATCATAAACCCTCATTAAATTAAATCAATAAAGTAAACAAGGATAATAAAACAGAGTGCAACCGCGCATCCCCAGGACTTGAAAGTGAAGTGATAGTGATAGTGATTGTGATCCCCAAAACATTTAGTGCATACCCACCAGGACTTTAGCAGTGCACCCCGTCCCACCTTTAGAAGTAAGTTACAGACGACCAGATCTTCGGATGCTGGAGAATTTTATTATCGAGGTAAGACTTAAAATGTGGCGGCTGTACTGCACAAGCATTGATTTACATTAATTAGTAGTTTTGAAATAATTTAAGAAGCACGTTTGGTGTGTAAAGGTGCTAGCCGACATAATGCTTGTGCGAGTGCACCTGATAAATAGGGTGATGCTTTCGCTATTTTGTGCACTGCTATATGCTTAACGCTTATTAAACATTTATTTATATATTTACATAATTATATTTATTTATATTTTATATTTACACTTTATATTTATTTATATATAGCATGTATTATGTGGCTTATTTGTTTTGTTTGACGTTCTGTCGCCATTTTGGTTGCAGTATATATTTGGGAAGGACGAGCAGAATTGCGAAGATTGTAATCATAATGTAAATCAGTTAGGGAACGATAGGAAAGCTAGGGATGGATTTAAATTAGTTAGCTAGATTTGGATAGTTTTAAGACGACCCTTCAGGTCGCACTGGTAAGCAGAACCGGCGTCTGCTATCCGGTATTACGGATCCCTCCCCCTCTCATTTTTGCTTGTTGATCGGGTACACTCGAAAGTCAGCGCTAGGGATACCATTATTTACAACCCTGTTTTTAGTTTTTGTTTTGTTTTTGTTCCAGTTTTTGTCAGATTTTTAGGTTTATTAGATTGTTAGAGTTTGTTAGGTTTGTTAGATTTTTAGGTTTGTTAGATTTTTATTTAGTTTTTATTTAGGGTGAATCAACTATGAAGTAAGAATAAATTAGGAGCACGACTATTTTTCGCGTTTAAACCCAATGTAGTACCTCCGGGTGGAGCATTGGGGACGTGGCCGCAAGTATAGCGGCCCTAATTCAAATTATAATGTTGAATATGCTATAGGTACTGTTCCAGAATACCGGGGTCCAGATTTTGGTGTGTGGTTACAATCCAAATGGTACAGCATCAGCTGTGGAAAGTATTGATTGCACTTCTATCAACACGCAAAATGCAGAAATGACTTCGACTGCTAGTATCGCCACAGTGACCCAACGTCCGGGTAATAGAGTGTTCTGGGATAGAACACCTTGAAAATGCGAGACAGTATAGCGCTAATTGGTCTGTTTTCGACCAGAATAATTACATTAGAACGTAAACGAAGAATTTGTGCACAAAAGATGATAAACAGCCCCTACGGCGCGAGATATCTTGATTGACAAGTATAAGACTTTGCATAAAAGATTACAATAGTAAACTTCGAGAATATTTTTGCATATTCGTGTATGTTTTCGAATGATTAGATAAATTATAAATTGCCATGATGAGCGTTAGTTAGTTAAATGCAGTTCTGATTAAGCTTTGATTGCGATATATTCTAGTTTAAAGATTTGAAAGTTGTGATATACATTTCTGTGTACTGTCGATATAACTTAGTGTTGATATAAATTACTGTAGTCATAATATAAACTAATCCTTAGTGGTTTAATAGTTAATTGTGTGCTACGATGGCAATTTAGCAGAAAGCATGGTAATTTTAGAGGACAATACTCGTACTGTTAGAGATTAGTTCGGAAATAGATCGATGTGAACGCTTTTAGCAAATTCGAGTTATTGAAAAGGTTTGTATAATCTGTTTGAAAATATAGAATTATTGTAATTGCAAAATGGCGTTTTCTTTACAACATCTAGTTTGTCTTACAAAGTGAAACTGTCCGTATATAACTTTACAATCCTCATTGACTTAAATTCAAAAGATGGATATTGTTTCCAATGGAATGGGGTTAAGATCGTTTAACTTCAAATGAGTATGGCAAAATTATTTCACATTTTGTCTTGGCACAGCTTCCCTTGCCCGAAGGGAAGGTAGAGATAGTTCTTTTAAGCGATGGATGCTCTTAGCAGAATAGAAGTTGCAACATTACAAATGCCCTGTTGCACTTCACCACCGCTAAGAAAATAATAGTTAAACAAAAATACCTTATGGTTGAGCATACTCAAATGGAAGCTGATATTGCACATTCTACAACTGGACATGTCTGAAGAGCAGAAACATGAATGTTCTTGCTGATTATGTGACAGTGTGCAAGGAAGCCAGAAAATCAAAATGGTATTCTATTGAGTGTCGACATCATGAGTTTTTTAAAAATGTTATGATAACCATCTATTTTATAAAAGTGTTAGGCAAGTAAAGGGTGTTGCACTATCTCGTGTTATAGATGTACGGGTCTTCCCCTATGTTTTTATCGGTAATACACAGTTCAAATTAAGCTTATCAGATGACTGGCAACATATGTCACAACGAAGAACAATACAAATAACCTCTATGTCTTTTAAGAGTATTCCAAATTTCAATAATGAAAAGTTAAAAATGAAAAAAAAGTATGATGACCTGTAGGATTAGAAGTCTGTCTTAGAGAGTGACTATCACGTGTTTTATGACATCCCTTTTGTGGCATAACAAGGATATATCTGAAAAGGTGTGAGTGACGCCTTATTTTTGTAATTTAATACTCAAATAAATAGGTTTCTAATAATATAAAATACCTTGAAATAAATAACATGTATTCTAATGTAATTAATTTCTCTATATTTAAAAGTACAGGATTACATTGTTGGATTATTATAGTTTAAATGTTTGTATTAAGATAATAGCATTTGGTAACAAATACTGTACATTTCCGGAGAAAACAGCTTAATTGAGGTTTAGATAGTAGAACTAAATCATTTTGTAAAAGTTTCAAGCTATTGCGGGTATACGTTTACAAAGTATTTAATAATACCATCGAATGACCTCGCTACATTCATTTAAAATATAAATGAAAGTAGACTGGCTAGCGGTTAACCTCGATAAGAAGTACAACAGACAACCTAACAACTTGTTTCTGATTGGTAAAGCGATAAGTGTTTCTCTTTAAATTTAACGATATGCTTCCCTCTCCTTTAACGTCACGACGTACGTGTCTTTTCATCTGCTCCACCACTTGTCACTGCCTTTACTGCATTACTCCTTTTACAAGATGGACGCTAAGCTGTAATGGTGTAGTGATATTTATTGTACATTATAATAGTAATTAAAACATATTCTTGGTTCAATCGTACAACTTTGAGAAGCGTTATGTACTAAACAGGTAAGCATTTGTTCTAGTTTGTTTTATTTTACATTTGTATTTAGTCGTAAATCCCTTATATTATTTCCTCGGTTAAAATCTGAATTACGCGTAGGGATACATCATGCCTAAAAACTTTCTAGAAAATGTGAAATCCTAAAAACCTTTTTTAAAAAAAAATCTTGGAGCGTTCTTGGGCTTGACCCCTTTTTTTATATACGTTTATGAACATTACGGGCGTGGTATATTGTACTAATCAATAACGGTTTATGACGTCACTTCCGGCCACCCAAGTAAAATGAATAAATTTGAAAATGCAACTGTCGCTTATATCTGATTACAAATCCCATCGCATTAAATTAAAGGCAATGACCCTACACGAAAATGTCGACTTTCTAGAAAATAAATTTCATCGTAATTGAATTTGGCGCTAAATTTGTAGGTTTTTTTTTATAATCGATCAAGGTCTCCCAATCGCGGTTGAATGTAGCAAAGCTCCTTCAGAAAATAATCGTCCTCTATTATTATTTAAATTTGCATTATAGGTTAGAAATTAGTTTATGATGTGCCATTTCTTTCTTGCACTATGGTTGTTGGCGCTTATGCCTGCCATCTGGGCTTCAATGCTTGAAATAGTTTGAATTAATTCGTATGTGAACACGCGTCTTTTTTACACTAAATAAAAGTTTCTATTCTCGAAATTCGCATGCGAAAGTATTCACACAAAAGTCTGAATATTTTCACCTTGGTATATCCTAGTGAAACAGAGACTCCTCATGAGAATCTGTTAGTCGCCCTGTTAGTTGTAGGAAAAGTTTTGGAGGTTAGGTTTCTCATTTTGATCAGTGTACTTTTAAAATAAATTGCAACTTAATAAAATGGAGAATTAATTGATGGAAATTCAGATGATTAATAATATTAGGAAGGCTGAAATTATTAATATTCCCAGAAATTTTTTTCATAGAATGGATCCATTTAACACGTTGAACGATTGAAATTTCATAAAAGAATTCTGACTGACCAAAGAATGGGTTGCAGAATTTATAAATTTACTAGCACCGTTTCTAAATACCCCTACACAAACTTCAGCTATAAGTATGCAAACCAAGGTAAATTTTGAAAACGCTTTATTATAAAGCTGCATTTCTAATCACTTCGATGGCCAAGTCAAACTTCGGCATGCATTACGAATTGTGCCATAGTCATTTTCAATGCAGCACACTTCACTTCAGTTTGTGACATGCATAATTAAACTTCGTTATTTCCTAATATTATTAAAAAACATTAAAGGATTGCTTAAACGTGCTTCTTGTAATAAGTTTACATTAAAACCTTGCGTTTGGCGGACAATAAATATTGAATGTATACCAAACCGTTTCTGCTTTCTAGTCTTTTTCATTACGTTTTTTAAAATTAGTAAATACAGACTTCCTATCAATAATAAATTTGTCATTAATATTTTCTTCCATTTGTAAATAGGTTTTTAATTTTGAACTCCACAAAAGAAAGAATACCTAACCACAAATATAAAAAACTCAAAAACGATATTTTAAAAACATTTTTAATACGCATGTCCCATACATGGCATGCATCACGAAAGTTTTCAGTTTGCAAACTTTTACGTTCTGTGCTGACGTGCATTATGGCAGTAAATCTATTATAAACGATTATATTCAACTTCATATACCTAGCATGCGTGACGAAGTTCCACTTCGTCCGTGAAGTGATTAGAAGTGCAGCTTAATACCAAGCTTCTTTTTAATTTAAAATTATGGGCGGACGTGTAGGAAAATTTCCATTTTCGCAACTCGATCCTTCGATTTCATTGCGAAATTAAGGCTTTATTATTGTAGATCGCTAATATGGCTGCTTATTTTTTCTAATTTTGATTTAGTTGCCATTATTTAATATTATCAAACTTTACAAGTATAGTCGAAACTATGAAAGAAGTCGTCTGCGGTGTATTCGTACGAACTAAGTTGAAAATTTTAAGTCAATGTAGCATCGTTCATATTACCAAAGGATAGCCTGTTAAGTATTCAAAACATACGGGCATATACTCTTCTCTGTCGTTTTCCTAGATGAACGTGTTCACGTACATCTTTAATTAAAACACGTACAAATCGTATTACTATCTTTATCATATACATTAGTTAAGCTTTTAAATAATTTAAACATATGTATTGAATTGAGTTAGACATATATAACGAGAGGAGTTCTTTCGTGGTTCTTACTATAACAAGGTTATTAATAATTTATTGACATGCGCTAATGACCACAGACCAATTCTAATAACAGGTTTGCGACTAGTAACACTTACTATTCACTGAACAACAAAATTATACTTTGAGATAATGTGATTGGTCAAAACGTACATATTTAACAGGACTTAGAATAGACATATGTAAAAGTTGTGATTCGTTTCTGTTTGTTGTTTAAGAATACCAATTTCATAACATCGACGGTAGAAAAGCAAATTAACTTAAACGACATACATGTGAAATGAGTTATTTACACACATCAGTTCAGATTTTTTTGCTATAGAATGGACTCTGCCTTGTTCGATTATTTGAAACTTTATGGTGCTTAAGTGGTCCAATTATTTACTATAATTTTTAAGGGGTCTTAATCTAAGCAACACTTATTCTTCGTTTTGCGAAGAAAGTCTCTTATAGTATTTGCACACTGAGTTTGTGAACGCTTAAGGTATTTTTCAAGTTCGCTCGTGGCTGAACAACGATGAATAAGTTGTTTTACCTCGCCTAAATACAACAAAATGATGACTTAAACTGTTTTGTTTTACAATTAAAATGATCTAATTTAGCGTTTGTTATATTTTACTACACTTCAATTGTATTTACAATGGATTATAAGAACGATTATTGTACTAAAATTTTAGTTAGTGTGTTTCTGAACACGAGCGTCTCACGGCAGTAATGCCATGGCTGCAATGATAGGTTAGGTTAATGTTAGAAATAGATATTATTATTAAAAAACACAAATCACTTAACACGCATATCAGAACAGTTGTTGCTAAAACTATTGCAGACTGTTCCGATATGCGTGTTAAGTGATTTGTTTTGCGTTTTTTTAATAATAATATCTAATTCTAACAGTAACCTAACCTGTCATTGCAACCACGAGCGCCTCATTGCCGTGAGGCGCTCGTTTCTGAACAAGCTATTTAGATTTACTATTTCCATTTTTGTGATTGTACTTTTATTATACCATGTTCCAATGATTTAATTAAAGTTGATTTTCTTTAAAAATAAGACATACCTAACCAGCTTTTACTAACCTTTATGTAGTCTCCTGGAAATAAAAGTTCGTTTCTCAAGTTAAATACTTTTTCCCTGTTTTTTGAGTATCGTAGTAGGGTCAATCCATATCAAGCGGATCAAAGGTGGTCGCTTGACCATTTTAGAAAAAATTGATATTTTTGCCATCAATTACATATTGAATCAGTAGTTCAAACCAATTTTAAAATTTTTTAGAGTCAACCGTTTGAAAATGGCGTCCATCTTTGTTTCACGGCGCATGCTGATTTTTGAGTTTGTAAGCTCCTACGGAAAACTCATTTTCTCAGGACTGATAAGTTATAAACAAATAATTAAAACACCATTATTTTCCTTACAGTCTGCTCTATCTTTTATGTCCGCTTCACTAATACACTATTTTGAAGTCCAATACTTGAAAACTACTATTGAAAACAACTGTTTTCATTTCTCAAGAGGCCGCTTTTGAGGGTAATTTTTTAGCACAAGGTGATGTATATCAAAGTTGATTTTTGTTAACTTTCGGCTTTAATATCTCTGGTGGGGGACTTGATAAAAAATCTAATTTTTTTATATTTTATACTTAGATACAACATAAAACTACTATAAAAATTTCAACATGTATATTTGAGTACTTTGGCAGCTACGATTTTTTGAAAAGTAGGAAAAATAGCTAATGAAACACCTGGAATAAATAACGCTTGGCATTATGTTCATTATTATATAACTATATATATTTAGAAATTAAAATATATACAAAAATAGCAAGCTTTTATAATATTGAAACTACATACTTACATCATATAAAGTCCATGTTTGAAAAACACAATTATTAATAATTAAATTCGAGTTAAAAATTCAAATTCAAACTTTCACGAATTGTCCTTATTACTGTTCTTTTATTTTAATAAAAGACTTTTTAGGTTGAATTCTAGACTAACTGACAACTCACTGAATCATTGGGTTTTTTGAGAATGTCTTGCACTTTCTCTTTAGTTTGCGTCCATTGAGCAATTCATTGATTTCTTCGCACAGCCCTAGAGAGATATTGTGTGATCGACCAGTGGATGTTGTAAGCTCCAAAACACTTAATTTTCTTAAAACATTTTGAAGAGTCACTCAAACCTTATCACTGGATGACTTTTTGAAAGAAGTTCTAGGTCCAGATGGGTGGTAGAAAAGCACATTAATATCATTATGCTCTAAACTTATCTCCATAACCTCTCCAATCCACCACTGACCTTCATAAATACAGGCAATCGTATCGTGAATTTCCAGTGCAATATTAACAATAGATGTTGTTACATGATCTTCAAACTTGACCGATTCTGATGTGAGGTAACCTCTCAAGTGAGTTTCAGATATAGCTTGAAATTTGTGAAAATGTCTTGTGCCAACTATTCGTCTGCACTGGTCGTATCTGTGTCTTAACTTTGCTTCGTATAGACTGATATCGATTTGTTTGACGAGAAAATAATAAATATTCTTGATGTGATTTTGGCAGAAGTTGAACATCTGATCAATATCAATAATTTGATTTTGTATTGTTCTTTGTAAACTAGCTCGTGTCACTTTCGTTTTGTGGTCCCACCAACACCATCACACGCATTTTTCCCGTGGCATGACGCAAAAAAATGCCATTCTCCTTCCAGACCAAAGTCTCTTTTGTGATAACAGATGTTGACAAAATTCTTTTTATTTTTGTATTGACGTGCACTTCCATCAGAAAAATAAATGCATTTTTTTACTTCAGGTTTGAGTTGTTTAATCTTTTCAATGGACTTTGGATTGAAAAGCATGAAAAGTTGTTGTACTGTGTTCTCTGCAGTCGCTCAAAACGCACATGCTGTGGCTTTTAACTGCATCACCATCTTTTAAATACACAACAAAAGGGTGTACTGTAGCTTGGTCGTTTATCCAATGGTATCCTTGAATTTCATCCTGAACCATAAATGTGTTTTTAGAGAAATCTGCTAATATCACACATTCAGTATTTGTAAGACTTGTTTAATGGTTTTCAAAGCTTTTGACACAAAATTATGACTTTTGAGATTTTGTAACTGGTCTACCAATAGAACTACAATATTTTGTGTTGTACTGGACGCAGATAAAGTTTTTAAAAAACTTAAAAAGAGTTATTAAAAGTAAAGTTCACAAATGATAAAATTTTAATGAATTATTCAAGTTTATGCATTGCTAAATAGGCGCAAAAAGGACCATTTTTAAAAATTCATAGCTATCAAAATACTCAGATATACAGGTTGAAATTTTTACAGTATTTTTATGTTGCATCCAAGTATAACATAAAAAATTAGAGATTTTTTTCAAGTCCCCCACCAGAGATATTAAAGCCTAAAGTTAACAAAAATTTCAAAAATTTGAAGTTTAAAAATTTATAAAAAAATAAGGTAACAAATATCAGGGTTAAGAGTACTTTTAATACAAGCTACTTAGTTAGGTTTATTATCATGCCAAAAATCAACTTTGATATACATCCCCTTGTGCTAAAAAATTACTCTCATAAGCGGCCTCTTAAGAAATGAAAACAGTTGTTTTCAATAGCAGTTTTCAAGAATTGGACTTCAAAATAGTCTAATAGTGAAGAGGACATAGAAGATGGAGCCAGACTGTAAGGAAAACAATGGTGTTTTAATTATTAGTTTATGACTTACCAGTCCTGAGAAAATAAGTTTTCAATAGGAGCTTGCTTACAAACTCAAAAATCAGCATGTGCCGTGAAACAAAGATGGCCGCCATTTTCAAACGGTTGACTCTAAAAAAATTTTAAAAATTGTTTTGAGCTACTGATTTCATATGTAATTGATGGTAAAAATATCAATTTTTTCTAAAATAGTCAACCAACCAGATTATTTTTTCTGGACCATTTCAAATGGATTGACCCGCCTGTAAGCTAGCACTTCTTAAACTCTTATTTTGGTGAAAGTTATTAAATTACAGAATTATATTCGGCACCAGGACAACGTACATTATCGGACAACTGCATGTTAACTTAATGTATTTTACTCCATTCAATAGGAATGTTATCTTGTTGCTTCAATTACTTATGCAATCACATTTTTGAAATACAAATCTGGTTAATTTACTTTCCTGCGCTGCAAAAGACGCTTTATTTAAATTAAGTGCCATCTATCTTCACAATCCTATTAGATGGATTTACCATATTCATACGACTAAAGCGTGATACAGTTCTATTAACGCATTCAAACTTTTATCGAAAATAATCAGCATAACAAAATGTTAGAAAATTTTTTTTAACGAAAGAACCTTATTAACCGTCCTGTAATAAAACTGTTAGTCTCTTCAGTGGATTTGCCTTTCCAGCATCGACATGGTAATTTCACATATGAATTGTAACCTATGAAAGAGTTTGTGCGAGAATCTTTTCTCATGATTTCAAGAATTGGTCCACTGAACGATAGTAATGATGAACTAAACCATAGACAACTAATATAAAATAGACGACAAGCCTAATGCTGTCTGTGAAATTATTGTTTACACTATGAGCGCCCTGTGGTAGGTGTCCTAACTAAGGTAAGTAGCGACAAATTTAAATGCAAGGGAAATGAATAAAAGGTTCCAAATTTAAAATTGAATAAATCCAATTCTCTTGCATTCTTGATATTCTAGCATTGGAATTACTATTAACTGGGAAGGTTTTTTTAAATTGTTAAGAATAATTTATTTTTACTAAAAATTGTTTAGTGTAATTTATTCTTAAGAATTTTTGAACTTTTCCAGTTTAGTAACCAGACTAAATTACAGTGAAAATCTATTAGAAATAATTGAAACACCAGAATATCAAAAATACAACAGAATGGGATTTATTAAAATTGAAAATGTCACATTTAAAAATCTAAGATGCATGTACGCCTTACAACCAAATTTACGGAAATTTTATAAAAGCAAATTATATATTTTAATAAATTAAAAAATATATATTAAAGTTTATATTAGTTTGTACTGTTAACATTTCTCAAATAAATTCGATTATCTCGAAAACTAAATGAGATATCGAAAAGTGTATAGCATATTTGTAATCAGCGTAAAAAACTAAACAAGGTACATATATATCATTTATTGTATCATTATGGAAATATGGCAACGGACGACAGCGGGGATGGCAGCAACGACGACATAGCGATTATATTAACCTAACTTACTTGATAAAAATTAAATAAATAAGATACAGTGGTGGAAGATCAAAATATAGGATCCTCCAAAATTTAACTTGGGCCCCATCAACAGTTTGCAGTTGCATGCCCTTTTAAATTGATATTGAAATATGAAATTACCTTTGCTGGGAGTGTTAAATAGAATTAAATGTTCACATTATGTATAACGTAAAATGCTTTAATGAATACCTTCGTAGGTAGATATTTGGTTTTCTTTTTACTGTAAGCACATAGTAAGCAATACCTTCCCTGATGTTATAGTTTTATTCTCGAATTTAACAATTTCTTTTTATGTTGTTTCGAATATAGTCCTTTCGCTTTAACTTTAGGATGACTTCAAATGTAGTAATGAAGTGTTAGCAACTGCATGTGGTTGATTCTACAAAAGTGGGATTTTTCTGCTGTAAAAGAAAATGAAAAAATCATTAAGACTATATTATTAAATTGGATTTCAAAGTTAAAACTCCAAAGTAGCCGAGCTGGACTTTTTAAAATAACGATTTTCCCAGCAATTTTGTAACAGCGTCTATACTCTTACATCATTTAGCCGATGATGTAAGTTACAGTTGTTTTTAACAAAAAAAAGTAGTAATAATTTGAGCACTGCATTTTCTTACAGTCATACATATGTAATTAATTATTTTACAGGAATATCCACAATAAGCTGTTCAAAAAGTACAAATAAACTTAGGAGTTTATAAATATCCTATATTTTTCTAACAATTATTGCTTGTAGTGTTTTGAAATCGTCTAACTTAAAACCGAATAGCATTTCTTTTATTATTTATAAGTAAAACGACAATTTGAAAAACCCCAGTTACTTGCTAAAAACCTTAGCATTGACGAAATGATGAATAATCTGTGAAATGATGTAGCATTGGAAAAATGATACTAGTTAACTAATTTTCTAAAATTACATTCAACAACTCAAATTAGTAATGAATTTTATGTGGTAACTAATCTATCATACAATACAAAAAATTAAATATTTAAATATGTAAAAATATACACAAAATTTATTGTCCATACACATCTACTGGCTTTTTAAACTTATAAAAGAGTATCTCCTTTCATTTGGATTGAAAGAGGATCCAAAATATTTAACACATTTTCGTACGGTACATATGATACGATACGTCAAATAAATTGGAACAAAATAATGTGCTATCTTTTAAAACTAATTTCATATACATCATTTTGGTTTTCCCATCATCTTCCATATTATCTTCACAAACTGCCACATATCGATAACTACATTCATTTCCTTCTACTCAAACTAATACAAATGCACCAGTTTTAAGCTGCCAATTTAAAAGAAGCTCTAAAATGCCAAGATATTATAAAAATAATGGAATCTATTCAGATTTACCTCCAGCTACACTTTTTTGTTTCCCGAAGGTCCTGCGATAGTCGTCATTGAATTTTGTACAGAGCGTGCTGTTGGTCGCCTGAAAAGAAGTGATACATTGCAAAATAATTACTAAGGAGTTTTGCAAACCTTTTTCATATTTTTCCATTTGATACTGAGTAATTATGCTCAACTTGACATCTGTTCCTTAAAGGATAATGAATACGTTCATATTGGCATTCAAAACATGTCAAGTGTTCTTGTAAACATTAGGGCATGTTTTGTCATCAGCAGGATCTGTCTTACTTGCGTAATGTTTTTAATTGGAGAAATAGAGGTGTTCAGAAGCTTGCTATATTTTGAGAAACTTTCAGATGGAATGTATAACACAGTTATAGAACTTTGCTTAAATACATTTACAAAATCTGCTGCAGATTTCATATCATTTCTTCTAACACATATCTATCTTCATTTCTTTTTAGGGTTCCCCAAACTCTGTCCATTGGACCCTTGATGTTGAGAAATTCTAAGTAATGATTTCCATATTTTTGAAGTAAAGTGGAACAGTTTTTGTCATGAGAAATATATTTAGGCGATTTCAGTACCGTGAACTGGAACTGTCTGAAAAAAAATGAACTTTCTTAATATTTCTATTTGAAAAGTGTTTTAATATAGGTTCCATATGTGTCCAAATAGCATGCGTCTGATGGTCCAAAGTGTCTGAAGCAGTAGCAAAACACAGTCCGTTGCTGTTCATTTTCAATAACATGCAATCCCAGTGTGCAATGCAATTTGCTTTTTCGATGCTCCAAAATGTAAAACTGGATTTCTTCTGACAACTTACTGATATAATTTTCGGAGAAGTCTATATGAAAAACAATTTCATTAGATGTTAAATGTTGTTTTTGTCTGTTTTAGCCTAACAGCTTGATGCCTCATAACAATAACATGTTTGTTAAATTCTTGCATATTTTTTTCAAATTCCATTATCAACTCTAATAGTGTAGAATGCAAATGAACCTTGCTTATTATTTTAACAATTTTGTCTCTCCTTTTACTTTTCTTTCTTCTCAGTATTCAGTTTTTTTCCACTAGCCAAGTTATTTAAAAGATCCTGCACATTTTTTGTTCACCTAGTACCTTAATTTGTTTTAACTTTAAGAACATAAAATATGTAACTGTATAATACATGTGCATGTTTGTCGATTTTTATATTGAGGGTGTTTAACCCAAAAGGGCCTTGCTTCGTACTTTTAAATTTTGTACACTTATAGGTCGCTGCCTTCTGCTTGTTTTATACGATATCACATTTTTTATTAAATGCTGAACTCTGTACTTGTCTTTAATTTGAATTGGGGTTCGAAGATTTTGCACAATTCTCCAATTCCTTTTTAATTGTGCATCCAAAAAGTTTGTTTTCTTACATGTTCTGGAACCTTTTCTTTTTAAAATTTCTTTTGTCTGGGTCAAAGGTGATGGCAAAAATGGATGCTTGAGTTTTTCGTTTTTTCTTTTCCGTTTTTTTTATTTTTTCTTTCTAAGAGTTCTGTACACCTTTGATCGATCTTTTTTTTTTATTAATTTCCTTCCCCGCTTTTTTGTTCTGAAATTTGATGTTTATTTGCAAAATTTTCTTTTTCTAAATTTGAAGATGAAGGCGAGGGGGTGGTGTAATTTCCTCTAAATATTTAAACATTTTCTGTTTTTCTCTATATTTTTTCGAATTAAGCTTCTACTGTTTTCTTAACGCTCTTAGTTTTCTGGGATTTAATTCACTTATCGGCTCTAAAACTTTCAATTCCCTTTTTCTATGATATCTTTCTCTATCCAGTTTTCTTTTCCACTCATGTGCTTCACGTGTCGTTTTTGCTCTATATCTTTGATCCCTTATTTTTGCAAGATGCCTTTCTCTTTGATATTTTTTTTGTTAGGCGCATTTGTATTCTTTTTTTTGTGATTTTAGGGGACGAGTTAGCTTCATTTCCACAAATATTTAAATTTCTATCTTGCACAATTTTTAAATCTTCAATTACGTTTTCTCGTAATTGTATTTTCCACTAAACGTTTTTTCCATTTTTGCATAGTTTGTACTTTGTAGATATTTCTATATAACAATCGAGTACAAGTAAAATGAATTTGGATTGACTGTTGTTTGATAATGCTATAATTATTTAAAGAAATAAAATATCATCTACTAAACTTTGATTTTGTTGGTATTTTTTAAAAGGCTGTTTATGTATACATAAAGTTGCTCGCAAGTGCAACTAACATAAGACTTGTAGGGCACATACAATTAATTAGTCATTTTGCCAATGCATGTCATATGCGGCAATGTTTGCGAAGTGATAGTTGGCGAAGTGACAAACTGTTTGTAAATACTGCTATTTGCCAAGTGAACACTACTATATTTAAAAGCTTTTAAGTTATGATGGTACATGCACTTACCGATGCAGTTTTAAAAACATTGAAGTTGTACTCCGGTTTTTATTTCACACACTATGCTACGTCGACAGAATTACACAAAAAAGGTATGCAGCAATATTTTCTTTCAATCATAAGCATAAAATAGTATTTATGACGATAATAACAATAAACACTTTTCACAAAGGAAGAACAATCAATCATGTTAAGTATTGTCAGCACTGGTTATGTTACAGATTCCGGTTTTAGCTGTTTGAACTCAAAATCGTTTCATCTGCGCAGTAGAATTGTAAGGCGGGGATATACATTAAAATTACATTTAAATAACTAATTTCTTGTTTTTCTCATAAATCTAAATTATCTTACCAAGAGAAGGGATTAAAAAATCATTGTGTGTTATTTGGTGTCAAATAATGTTAGAGGTTATATGTGCATATTTATCGTAAGCTTGAAAATGAAAGTTAGAGACAGTCGGTGATATGACATTTTGCTACTTTGATGATTTGTTAACAGCTGATAATATGTATTGTTGTTGAACATTGTACTTGTCTTATACAAGAAGTAACTATTTATAACTATTTTATAGCAAATAGCTTTTAACAAAGCTTTAATAAGAAAATTATAGTTACGGGGGGACTCAAAAGTGCCCACTTTTGTAGAATGAAGCTTGTAAATGAATACCTAGAATTATGCTTGAAGAATAGTCATCTAATACAATAAATGTTGGCAGTTCTGTACGGTGTTGCAACCAATTCTTCTTGCAAATCAAAGCATTTTTCATTCGAAATCTGCCATTGGGAATATTCGTATATTTTTCATTAGATATTAGAATATAAATTAACATTGGCAATGTAGCATCATATCAAGTTTTGATGTTATCCTTAAGTTAAAACGAATTAACTATACATTCATTATTGTTCTTTTTATGAACAGGAGCGATTAGATCATGCATAAGTCCAGCTAAGGTGAAGACAAGACCCTTTGTTGACCTGGGTTAACTTGCAGTGCATCATCTTGTTACAAAGTATGTACGTCCGTCACTGATAAGATGATTACTTTCGTGTTCGTGGATCACTGTATAAATCAAGGTGCAATAAATAAAACTAGAAGTTAAGAATAACATTAATAATCTTGCATGAAAAGTATTTAAAGATTTAATAGCCAATATTAAACAACCGAAAACAAATAAAATGAACACAAAAAATACACTTTCCACTTATGTTAATATACAAGCCCAAGCACAAATGTATTCGTACTCGAAAGGTTTTCTAAATAAAGAAATTTTGTTTTTTTTATTTTCTAAAAAAAATATGAGTACCATTGAATTATAAAAACATTCCTAACAAACTTAATACACCCAAGAACTATTTGTTCTTGTGCCAATAATTTTATTCAACATTTTCATTATACCCTTCTATTTCTTGTATTTTCCACAGATGTCTTTCTCTAATATTTCTACACTAACATTTTTTGCACGACAAATATTTCTTGCAAACAAGGATACTAACTTTATTATGTGTTTTTGGTGCATGTTCATCTTTTTCTTTCAGCGAAGCGAAGCATTAATGTTTTTATCCACACACAAAAAAAGCAGTTTAATATGGTCTGAACAATGAAATTGCACAAAGTCGTCATCCCCAAATAGCTGCTTAAGTGTTAAACATAAATTATTATTAAGTATTGTGTATATATCCAAATATTTTCTTAAATCATAACTGTCTTTTCTAAGTAAATAACTAAAGTGAGTTAGGTTACAATAAAGCATTTCTATTATATGCTATATTTTCAGTTAGGGGAATTAAAATAGCACTTTTTTTAAAATTTACTTCTGCAGATGGCACATTTACCTATTTTCTTTAATAGTTTATTTGCAACAAATCCGGCAACATATGAATATAGACCTATCTCACTATACGATGATTCTATGTCTGCTAGTAGGTCACAAATAGCCAATTGTGGAACCGAAGAATACTGTGTTCCAGTATAGTCTCGATATATGTATTCGATGCTCCATCAGTTTCAACAACTTCACAGTTTGCCCATGGCGAATGTGTTGCAGTGAAATTATTGATGAGTAGTGAGAAATATGAATGCTGATACTGAATGCAAGTAGGGTTAATATTCCGAATGTCATGACTACGTATGCTGCCAAAGAAATTTTCTAACGGATCCTGTTTGAAATTTCTAGATGAAAGAAACTTAGAGTTGTTATTCTGCAATTTTGTCCATAAATATTTAAAACCTTTTATCGTACGAATCCAATTAGTTACTGAGGGTAGTACTGACTTTGTTTTACCCTTGATAAATTTCATAGAATTGAGAACTTTTAGTACATCATTCTAAAACTGCACATGCTTTGAAGTTGCAGTAACTGCACATCTCAATGGTTTGCCATGCATAGGCATAACATATGTCCATTTACGCTGTCGAACAATTTATTCATAAAGTACTCCTAAAGATAACAAATATTACGACTGCATCACAACTATATACAAAAGCAAAACAAATGTAGTAAAATTCATAACATGCATTGGTTTGAAACAAAAGCACTCATTTCTTTTATGGAAACTGTACTATGACAGATACTTTTCCTTAGCTACTTTCACAAGCGTTCATAAACATGATGATATCTTTTGACTTAGGACTCAGGCAGCCAATGATACCTTCATTTTCTTCTTTTTCGCTCTTAAACATGAGCATCAGTAAGTTGTAGAAAGTTTTGTAGTCAAGATTAGAATTATCCCACTCATATGCTGCAACTATAACTTTTCACGATGCCCGTTGAATTCCTGCCCTCCACTAAAATTCATCATGCTTCAAAAGGTTATTTCTGATTCCTTTTAGCATATGGGGAGGATCAAATAGAAGAATAACTTCTGTACCATCCACCAAAAATTCAAAATTCCTGTTGTCCATTTTGTTGCATGTAAAAAATTCTTGTATTTGGCGAAGTTCACCTATAGCTGACCTATTATTTGAACTTTGAGTACATACGACCTCCCTATCATATCCAGTATCGAGGGGAAACCTCGGTCAAACATCTGTATACTATTTTAAATGCTTGACTGTATTTAGAGTATTTTTTTAGTATTTGCATTAATACAGATCCAGCAGTATTTTTTATTTTTCCATATAAGGCTGTATTGTTGTTTGTATTTTGACTGTATTTTTAGTGTTTCTGGTATTTTTGTGTCTTAGGCATTTTCTTTGTATTTATATAGTATTACAGTAATATGCTTAACAAAACATGACAAAAAAATTAAAATAGAAATGAAATTAAATTTGTTCAGTAAGTTTTCTTTGCAGTTCTTAAGTAAATATTCTGGTAAAAAAACTATCTGAATATATTAAATAATACAAAAATTAAAAGTGATTCTTATACAGATTTTATCATTTCTAACATTTCTCATTTTATGATAGGCGGCGCTGAGGTCTCGTAACCTCATCGCATATAATTATAAACAGTACAAGCAGCTTTTACATATAATATCGCTATCGATTAGAAAATACTCAACATGCCTTGCACACTGTCCTTAATTTTAATTAAAAAGAGCTAAAACAGTCTCTTCTAAAAGGAGTCAACTCATAGACAAGTCATATAAATGTAATAAACGATTGTACATCAAGAAACTAAATCGATCTATATAATAATATTATGGCTTTAGCATATAAAATATTAAAATAATGAATTTTATTCGTTGCATACCCACTTCAGCAGTGAAACTAATATTTAAATAAAAAATGTATATAATTACTTAAGACAATCTCTACGCTAAACTTAGCAATGTAGTATGTTTGTAAAAAACGAAATGAGCTTTTAATGTAATAAAGTATATACGAACATTACTGTTCTAAATATTTTTTTAAGTTTCTAATCTTTAGGTATATTAAGCACATCGTGCCTTTTTAGCCCAAATGGTCCAGTACCGATAAACCCAATCGAACCATAAAATATATATTGTTTATGGGCAATAGCATAGTCATCTGAACGAGGCAACACAAACTGATCTAGTTCACACTTGAAAAATGTTTAATTTATAATGTTGATTCCTGATGTTTTCTATTACTCTTCCTGAAATAAAAAATTTTTATTTTGGTATAATTATAAAATATCATCCTGGAATTTGGATGAAAAAGCAAGGGAAAACCTGTAAATTATAGGAATTTTCCTTTTAAAAAAGCAAAGTTTTTTCAATCTGCAGTTGGCGAGTTTCTGCTATAAGCTGACAATATTATCGGTCTTTACTGCTAGGTTTTTATATATTGGCTATTATGTAATTTATAAACAAGCACTATAATTGGCTTTTTTATTTATATTGTAACATTTGAGAAATTTGCAACATTGGCTAATATTAGAAACTTAAGGCATTTGTAACATGTTACAACATTTGTAAGAAATTGTATTCACTTGCAAGACATTTGTAATATTTTACAAACATTATTCATCACATTTGTTCAAGTGGTGAACTTTTTAGTACAATATTATTAAATGATTCTTTTTGTTAACTCATTTTAATAAAAGTTTTTGTTTCAGATGTTAATAACGAAGCTGTTGAATGAAGAAAAACATATTTGAAGTGGTGGTTATTTATGTATTCATATTTTTACAAGTTAAATTAACAAGATACTAGTATTCCTTTTATAATGTCGAAGACATCTAAACCTTCCAACAGAAGAATTTTTTATGGACTTCCTAATATGCAACACAATATTAATTTCTCAACTGCGAATTCTCATAAGCTGTGCAATGGATACATTTATCCAGCGCCACTACATTGCAAGGAAATTCCAATTGGAAGATTATTCGATACTGCAATAACAAGACAGCTATTGTTCGTAAAATAGTTGTTTAGATATATATTTTGATACCAAAGTCCGAAGTGCAGTTTTGTGTACTTTACTACACCTATCGGCACTTTTATGTGTGGTTGGTTGTTTTATTTACTAGAATTTTTTATTCTAGTGGTTGCTAGAGTATTTGAGGCAGTTGCACTAAGTGTTCATGTTTTAATAAATGAAATTGTGTTTTATTTATACAAAGGGTATCACCATCATTTAGTGGTGAAATAAAAATATATTTAGATTTGTGGTTGTCGTGCTGTTTTACTGGAACATGTATTTTATACTGATCATTGCATCGATGCTGGAATATATTCTCTTGAACATGCACGTTTTATTATTATTCAACACACATTAGAAACGTGACAAGGAACATACAATTCTTTTCTCAAATCATGAGTCACATTGGATTTCGAATGGCTATCGTTGCTGTTTATTAGATCTGGATATTCAAATTTCTTGTTTTGTGGCTGCCAATTTTTCACAATTCTTTGCATTTGAAGTGTAATGAAATTTTTGACATTCAACTTTTAATTACTTCAACTTTGGCAGTTATGCAGATACATAGACAATCTCCTGCTGTTGAAATTATTGAAAGATCTGCTGTAGCAAAGGAATGCAATCATCGTTTACGAATTTTTATATAATCAAAACCGAGTTAACAGTTTGTATTTATACATAATTCCACGTGAAACAGCACATTTCGTTAGATTTTGATGAGTTTTCCCGTCATTTGTATTCGCTAGGATATGGGAGCAGAATTTTATTGCTTAAAACATTACGTTTTATAGCATGAAATTACTGCACAAGTGTCTTCATATGTGTTTCCACCTTGTTTGTGGTTATTGTTTTTCTATTCATTGAGTATTATTTTACCTGCAATGAAATATTAATTTGGTGTTGGTTTTAATGAATAACTCCTAAAGTTTGGTATGGGCTTTGGAAATCTATCGTTTTGCTAATTTTGTATTTGTAAAGGTTGTAATTGAAAACTGGGTTAACTTGCATATTACAGCAAGGGTATATTTAAGAATTTAAATAGTATCAATAAAAGGTAGATTATGAATCCTACAAGTTGTGGTCTGTGCACATTGTAGTAAACTTACATTATCCCCAAGGTATTTTATTCTACTCTTGTATATTTAGAGGTAGAATTAAGACTAAAGTAGAATTGCTATTTCGACGTGCACACATGTATTCTTACAACCCACTAGTCTAATTTGGAAATGCAATTGTTAAAAAGATGCGTGAATGAAGTGTTTCAGTTTTGGAGCATTAAGCAGTTTATCATACTGCCAAGAGAATTATTTTTATTGGTTGGCAGCTTGACTAGAGCACAAATATCTTTCCTAAATAAACTACAAAGCATTAAAGAAAAA
Organism: Platerodrilus igneus; assembly: GCA_036346225.1. Lineage (NCBI taxonomy): Eukaryota > Metazoa > Arthropoda > Insecta > Coleoptera > Lycidae > Platerodrilus > Platerodrilus igneus. Next base: position 3,701,761 of record JARFIW010001004.1, read on the forward strand.
ATTGAATACATGGCAATTTAATCTATTTTTGATCATGGAATGCCTCCTGTACCATACTTATGCCCGTGATTGACTGTAAAAAAAGGTCCAGTTTCACATTTTATTGATTTATTAACAAGGTTTAAAAGTAGGTGACGCCTATTTTAATCTTAAAACAATTCTCTTTCAAATTAACTTGTCACCATTTATGTTATTATTGGAGCTATGAGGTTGGTTAAATCGGATACAAAGCTTAGTTTTTATATCAGATTATGGTGGTCAACTCCTAAATATTGAAAATCACTTTTTCCAAATATTGATCAAAACTTTTTTTTTAAATGGAAGAGAATAAATTCTTATCAAAATCTTTAAGATAGAGTAAATATTTACAAGTTTGTAATTTAATCAAGGTAGGCATGAATTTCTAAGCAGATTTCATGTTTGACAAGTTTCTATCATTTTGTTTGGTTGTAATGTCAACTTTAATAATGACACTATTAAAATGCCTTTTGCTTTTAAAAAGTGATATTTTGGAAACTATAATAAATACGAGAAATAGTACCAGAGTATTGTAACGCTATCACGAAAATTCTCCTAATCGAAACGTCCCAAACCGAAAATATTTTAAAATTGTGTATGGATAATTTAGAGACGATGAAAACTTGTTTAGAAGGAAAGAACTAGGATGAGATTTAAAATTAGTAAAAAACGTTTAAACAAATGTATTAGCTTATTTGGGAAGCATTCCCAAATGATTCCGTTTGAAATTTGGTAAAAAATAGTGACCTATCATGGTCATTTACACAATATTAAGGAAACAAATTTATTCCTTATGTATATGGTTCTGTGCAAACTAGTTACCCACAGATAAACGACATTTTTGTGTCCTTGGTTAGTTGCTTCATGTAGAAATAATCCTAGCCTTGTAAAACAATTTGTAGTGATAATCAAATTTTTTGAATTCTGCAATGTTAAACCTTAAAAACACACATTACTGGGTTGTAAAATCCACTGTTGGCTTTCCATTCCAACCACAAAGTTTAAATGTATGCTGTGGCTTGTTTGGTAGTAAAATCGTCGATCCTTTTGTTTTATTACATGGTTGGAGCAAAATTCCTGGAGAATGTTAATCTAGAAGATTGACAAACCATTATTCAAGCAAGATGGTTCATGTTCATAATTATCTTGAAGTTGACGCAATGATTCAAAATAATTTATCACGGTAAAAATGTAAATAAACGTGGAATATTATATGTAACGTCAAGTGTTGCTTCTTCGTTTCTGTTTAGTATTGTATCTCTCATTAACTGCACTTTTTATGATTGGTGAATATTTGAGATACGTGCTACAGAGTAACCATCAGCAATATACCCTTCAAATAACTTTTTTGTAACTAATTCAAGAGATGGATTGCACTTGTTAGTTTTAAGTTATGGTTCTGTTTTTAAAATCTGAGATTGCCTTGTTATCCTGCAAATATTTTAAACCTAAGATCGAAGGAATGGGAAGTTCGTCGATAACCAAACATGGTACATTAATTTGTTCTCCCTTTATAATAATAGGTATGGCTTTTCCTAATATGGGTAGTATTATATTATTCGCTGTCGTAACGTAGGTTTGCCTGATTGTTTAACGGAATGTTATCGAAAATTTTTCTAGAGGCTATATGGTAATAGATTCCGGTGTCTATTAAAATTCGAATTATACTGTTTCGTAATAGCGCTTCTATAGTATATGGCCTATCCGTGCTTCCATTCATAAAGACATAGGTGTCTGTAGCGTGATTACCTCTCGTAATGTTAGAATTCCTGTGTGTAATATTACTACTTTTACTATAATAAAAACAATCTGATCTATATCGACTGTTTCCAAGATTACCAGGTGCCGGTTTACCGTTACAGACCACAAGTAGAAACTTCTACATTACTTTAAACAGAGGATTGTTGTGTATAAATCATCAGTCAAAACAAATTTGTGCGGATTTTCAACGATTTTAGCAGAAAAATGCAATTTTATGCATGCCTAAATATCAATATAGTTGTAAAACCAAATATGGTTGGTAATAGTAGGTGCCTATACAAAACTATGTTGAAATCCATTTATCAGGAGCACCAATGTGGAATAATTAGCAACCAACACTTTTAATGATAACAAATTTGACAGTACTACATAACCTGGTACAATGATTTGAAATGTTCAGTTTTGAAAGAAATATCCACAGCTGATGATTGCCCGGATATTTAACTTTGGTGCAAAAAAAGACAAATTGAGGGTTTTTTTTTTGGAAAAAGAAAAATATATTCTAGAAATAAGCATACTGTGCACTTACAATAACAGAATCTTTATTTGGATTTTCGGCGGTTTCGCCAGGTTATATTGCTGTTCATAACAGCTTTACTATTTAAAATCATGTTTATTAAAAAGCACCCACTACAGATTTTCATCGGCTTATATCACCAGGTTAGGTTAGTAGCAAGTTTTCTTTTTTAAAGTAATATCTATTAAACAACAGCCTCCACATATCCTAATCGGCTTAGATATCTAGGTTAAGTTACTGTTAGTAGCACAAATAAGGGTAATTAAAATGCCCCCCCTTGCAGATTCTCATCGACTTAGATCACCAGGTTAGGTTGCAGTTGATAGCTTACTACTAACAAGTTTATGTGAGTGCACCCACGCAGATTCTCATCGGCTTACATCTCCTTGTTGGGTTACTATTAACTTGCACTAATCATGACCACACCAATACTTCAATTTTTTGAGGATGCTTAGAAAATTTTAATCACTACCAATATAAATAACCATAGAAACAGCATTTATTTGCAGGCATTATTATTTAAGATATAACAAAATAAGTGCAATATATTTTTACTACAGTATGAAATATTAAGTGCAATATATTTTAATTGTAAAATATTAAGTACAATACTAAGGACTTGTGGTTGAGCAATTTACTCGTTTCCTTTTACAGTATTTACAAAGATCAATACTTATCAGTGGTGATAAAACAATTTACTCCGTGTTTTAGTTGAATTACACACTCGTTAAAACACTGCACAAAAATATCGCTGAACATGTTTTTTTATATGGTTCTGCTATAGTTAAGCCAGGTGTTGTAGACTATAAACTTGTCGAAAACACTTCACAAGTAGAAATGCAATTGGCACATTATTGAACTGATATTAAGTTATAGTCGTCGATGCTGCAGCAATACACTTGTCGAAAGCACGATGGTTAATTTTAACAATGTTGATGTATTGTTACATGGGGTAGCATTCCTGAACATGGCTTATAAAATTATTGAAAGTATCCTTAGCCGAGCCATTGCCAAAGTGTTGCCTCCACATGAATTCATCTATGTAGTCGTCCAGCATAAGGGAACTTAATACAGATAATCTACGACAAAATCCTTTCAATCTGCTCCAATAACCTTCAATTTCATTTGTACACACTCCTGTTTGGGGATCTACAAAGTTTCTATGTTGATTGAAAGTTTCACGGTTGTTACCCATTCTATTTAGACGTCTATAAGCCCACCACTCATCAGTCCAAATTGTCGAGCCTGGCAAGATGTGAGCTAGGATGATGGGTATTAAAGTGGTTGCTGTGCCTTTTGGTACATGAACGATATAACCAGACTTAGTTACGGTATCATATATGCCTAATATCCAACGCTGCTCCAAAACATGACCTCTGTTGTACTTCTGTTTAGTAATTAAGCTTTCATCGATTTGTACAATGTGCCCCCCCCCCCCCGAAACAAGTCTTGGCGTTGTAGCAACTTCCAACTACAAATGTCCCGAAAGTAACGATTATGCTGGATCACACTTTTCTTCGTTACTCCTATTAAATTCAATGTATCACCTACGGGTGACTTTATACACCAACACCACATCACTTGGCACAGTGTAATCAAAGAAAGTTGGCATTTTTCAAAAAAAGTATTTTTTGAATAAGCTTGTGCTAGTATGGCGTCTCGGACAGCGGTAAAATTGACCAAGTGGGCGGTTTGGATCCATCACTATTACCATCTGGGCTCGGCATCTTCTATTCTTACAATGTGGATTGCATTGGACCAAACGGAGGGCACGTAGGTCTGCTACTAGCAGGGCATTGTCTCTATCGAAATATCGTATAACACTTGCGATATTAGCAAAGTCCATTTTTAAAAATATAATTAACTCGATTAATTAGTCTTGAAAAAGATCGTTCACAAAATATAAACACACAAATAAAGAGAACAAAAGAACTCGGAAATAAGGTAAAACCAATGTAGAATGGGCGAACGATAACAACAATATGGCTGCTGGCTTGATGTTAAATTGCACTATTGATGGCGGGATCATCTAATGTGCACGCTCTGTATTGTATTCCTCCGCGAAATAGTAGTGAAAATGTTTTACTTGAAATTTTATGGGCACAGTAAGCAGTACCGGTTTTTTGGGTTTTTTTCCGGAATTACTCAAAAATGTAGCAAAAACTCGCAAAATTTTCTAAGTCTTTATTAAAAACCTTAGTTATAGAGTATATTTTTCAGTTTTTTGTTTTATTTGGAGTGGTTTGTAACGGTGAACCGGAACCAACAAATGTATTTGGCTTATTTTGGAAGCATTCCCAAATGATTCAGTTTGAGATTTGGTAAAAGTGATCTATCATGGTCATTTACAGAATATTAAGAAAATAAATTTATTCCTTATGTATGTGGTTCTCTGCAAACTTTAGTTCTTGAAGATAAATGACATTTTTGTGTCGTTGGTTAGTTGCTTCATGTAGAAATAATCCTAGCCGTGTAAAACATAATTTGGAGTGATTAATCAAATTTTTTGAATTCTGCAATATTAAACCGTAAAAACACGCAATATTGGGTTTGCAAAAAATCCACTGTTGACTTCCCATTCCAACCACAAAGTTTAAATGTATGGCGTGGTGTGGCTTGTTTGGTAGTAACGTCGTCGATCTTTTGTTTTATTACACGGTTGGAGCAAGATGGTTCCCTGCTCATAATTATCGTAAAGTTGGTGCAACGATGCAAAATTTAAATAAACCTGGAATATTATTACATGTAATGTCAAGTGCTGCTTCTTCGTTTCTTAGTATTGTGTCTCATTAACTGCACTTTTCCTGATTGGTGAATATTTGAGGTACACGCTACAGGGTAACCATCAGCAATATACTCATCAAATAACTGTTTTTTTGTAACTAATTCAAGAGATGGATTACACTTGTTGGTTAAAAGTTATGGTTATGTTTTTAAAATCTAAGACTGCCTCGTTATCCTGCAAATATTTTAAACCTAATATTAAAGGAACGGGAAGTTCGTCGATAACCAAACATGGCACATTAATTTGTTCTCCCTTTATAATAATAGGTATCATGGCTTTTCCTAATATGGGTAGTGTTATATTATTCGCTGTCGTTAAACTTAGGTTTACCTGATTGTATAATGAAATGTTATCGAAAAATTTTCTAGAGGCTATATTGTAATAGCTTCCGGTGTGTATTAAAATTCGAATTATACTGTTTCGAAATAGAGCTTCTATGGTATACAGCCTATCTGCGCTTCCATTCATAAAGACATAGGTGTCTCAATAGTGGTTACCTCTCGTAATGTTAGAATTCCTGTAGAATATTACTACTTTTACCATAATAAAAAGAATCTTATCTATATCGACTGTTTCTAAGATTACCATTACTGTTATAAGAATTATATCGATTTTTAATAAAAATTGCTATGATTTCTATGTTGCGTAAATGTATTCCTATCACGCAAACTATAGTATCGATTCCCTAAATAACTTTCTATATTTGTATCGCCGTTCAAAAGTATTAAATCTAGAAGAAAACTTATTGGTAATAAAATGTGTATCATAGGAAAAATAGCGGGCAGTAAACTTTATTTGTTAGTTTGTTGTATCCGCTCGCAAGCGAAAATTTTCTCTAATGTTGGATCTTTCCATATTAAGTCGACTAGGGCTCTTACTAGTAGATCTTCCGGCAAATCTAACATTCCTAATCGAGGTCATGCTCCTACGAATATTCTGAAAAAGTGGTATTTCTTTCCCTTGGTCTATCTGTTGCCCTACAAGATGATGCGTAATGTCCAGTCATGTTGCAATTAAAACATTTCGGTTGTGTATTCGTTGATCTACACTTGTAATAAAGTACGGGTTGGCATATTATTGGCCTGGGACGAGGTTCATACTGCCTCTGAGGATGCGTGAAGTTTTCTGTTCAAGGGTAATTAGAGTTAACTTCCCTATTAAAATTTGTATGGAAATTCCAAGTGTTAGTTTTTCGGTTGTGTTATGATTATTAAAAGTTTTACTGACGATTTGTGCACGGGTGTTGTCTGAGATTGCTAAAAGATTAGTCTGTTGGGGTCAATGAATGTGTCCTGCATCGCATTATACTGCATATCTGTCAAACTGTACGCAATGTTTTTTAATGTTTCTTCTGTCAATTCTTTATTTATGGCTAGCATAATAAAGTTGTTCCTTCAGCTAGGTAATAAACCCGTTTCAAAATTTCTGTGTTGTAGTAAACATCGTTGTTAATTGAGTCCCTAAATTTTGTAATTCATAGTAAGATGGTAATTGCAATTTTATTTGCCATTTGCCTTTGATTTTTTAACTTGTTTTTTTAGTTTTCTTAATAAATTGGTCCTCCATAAAATTTCAAAAAGTGATCTTTAACGTCAGTCCATGTTTTCGTACTATTCTCTGGGTCTACCCTAAACTTTTAAACCAAGTTTGTGCACTGTCTTCCAAAAATCACGGAAAATACTGCAATTTTGTAGAATCGCTTCGAGCTTGCATTTGCGTAATGCTCGTAATCTTTCAGAAATTCAGTACAATTCGTGTGTCTCGCCACGAATGTCATTGGACTTTTATATAATGGTACAACAGGGTACAATTCTAAATTACCTATCGTTTCTATTGTATTGTCGGCCATGGTCACTTGTGTGGTTGTTTATAAATGTGGTTTGGTTGTGTGGTTTCTGTGGCATGTCTAGCAGTTCCGGAATCACTGATATCTAGTGCGACGTCAATGCTACTTGTTCCTGGAAACTGAAATTGGGTTGCGTTACTTTTATTTCGGTGATGATTGAGATAATCTCTCTGTTGCTGTAATCGTATTGTCCTTGATGTTTCCGTTTGTTATAGTGCCTATTTTAATTACACTAACTTTAGGTTGAATAGTTTTACTATGAGTGTCGTGGTAATGTATAGGGGTTGAAACGTTTTTGGCCATTAACTTAAATTAACAAAAATTAGAATGAAGGTCCCATCAGAGGAATGTTCATTATAATTGCAAAAATTAATAAAGTTTTTACAGAATCTTCTACAAACAAAGTCGTAATTAAATGAGATTGAATGAGACTGTACCTTAGTTGAGTACCAACTTTGGAGAGGGACCATTAAAACATTTGCGAAGCAAGATAAATAATCGTGTGCCGCTATTTGAATGTTTCATGCCCACTTAAGGAATACTGAATAGAGTTGTCAAGTTGGGTTTGTCTTGGACCGTAATATATGTCTTCGTTTATATCACGCATCTTAATGTTGAGAAAGAAAATAACATCCACATAAAGAATCTGTCCTTGTAGGTGTATCCTCCCTAACAAAAACAAGAAAGCCCAAGCTCTCCGCCATTTGTCGTGTATGCTTTATTCCAGTAATTATTCTATTAAATAAGTAATGTGGGAGGTAGTGGGATTCCCGCTTGGCCACAGGGGGTGGTACACGATGCGCAGCCTGAGAAGTACTGCGAGATTGATGTAGGGTTACTTACTAATACATAAATAACAAGGAAACCATTCCACAAGTAAATATCTTTAATATGCACAAATCATATTAATGAAGTTACGAGCATAAAATAATATTCTATATTATTATATATAAACTAAGAAGACTTACATTTCGCTTATCTATGGTGCAGAGACTTAAGGTATTTGCGACGTGTCACTATTAACTTAATCGTTACGGGACCAACAACTGACTAGCAACCAAACCTTCACTGAGACCTCAACTAATACTAAGACTAATTTTCTTTTCCAGCATTCACTAAGTTATATAGATTTGTCAAAGGATATTGGAAAGAGCACAGCTCTGATCTGGAACGTACTATCAAAGACTTGGTAAACCGCGTCTTGATTGTGGTCTCTGTAACAGATAATTTTACTCACGGATGTTAAACTAGAACAACTTAAATGTAAAAGGAAACCATATTGAAACTTGGTTGTGATAAATCCTAAGAATATTAGGTCATGAATACAGTGTAGTTCAAGTTTGTAGCAAATTTCAAAAATGTCTAATTTTGAAAGGAATCTGTATTATCGTCTGAAATATCGTCATTGTTCACAGAATGGAAATATTTTTTTATTTCTTCATATTTTTTTAGTGGCAGAGTATCTGCAATCAGTGAAAACCCTAGACCAGGTACGGATGACCAGTACATCTTGTATGGTGAATATTTTATGTCATCATTATATTTATGGCAATAAATTGTTTGATTTCAAATACCATAAAAGCGTGTTTTCTGCATTTTATTGCATATCGTATAGTTTCTGTGGTTATTAGCTGAAAAATTTCTTCTGAAAACACTTGAATAAAAAATGAATTCGGAGTTTCTCCATCAATATTTATTGTATGCAATCTTTTGAAACCTGGTGAGTAAGCTGTAAAATTGTTGTCTTTTTCAGCATACTGAATTGTATTTGCAGATTTATTAGTCTGAACGTAATGCTTTTTTACAAACTCACTAAGTGGAATATTGTCGTCGCTATCATAGTCATTACTACTAGAATTGGCACTACCACATTCATCAATTTTGCAATTTTGTTCTTCAAAATCATCATATTCTATATCTATATCTTAGAGATAAGAATTTATACTTCCTATGAAATCCACAATATCGATTTTTTCTCGAATAAAACTTGCGACAAGGCATTGTTGGGAGGTTTTCAGCCATTATAAATCTAAATGCAACAAAATATTTCAGAGAAAATCATAAGCAAATATTATAAAAAAATGTTTTGATTGTGTATTTATTAGTAACCGTTTTTAATTGTAAATTTGGCTAAAAGTATTCTTTTAAGTTCACCGTATAGCCTGGTAAATAGCCGGAGATAATCTGTTGTTTTTCACCCCTTTGACATATACTGTGGCGTACGGAGGAATAATATTTTGTAAGTATAAATCTAGTTGAAATAGCAATATATCATTCATTGAAGAACCATCCCATATAAGATCGTGAAAGTATTTCGCTAACCATTCATTTTGTCTTCTAAAATTATCGCTTGAATTGGCTTGAATTGGAGGACATTTCTAATATTTCATGCCATTGCTTATTGGTTTTTGCATCCAACACGGCAATTTCTTTTACAAAGAAATCACTAGTTTGGTATTAAAATCCTTGTATGCCAGTATACAGGGTGGGCCACGAATTAGTTGTTAACATTTGAAAAATTCGTATTAAAAAAACCACATGACTTATTTTCAAAATTATTTATTTATATGAAAACCAATTAATGGCAATTTATTTTTTTAAAATAATGTCATTTAAATGTCCGCCGTTTCGAGTTTTGCACTCTTCTAAACGTGTAACGAAATTTTCAAATACTCGTCGGCAAAGAGACCGCGAAATCGCCAACATTTCTTCGCTAATTTTTTTTTAACTGTTGTAGTGTATTTGGCTTTTCCACGTACACACGACTCTTCAAATAACCCCATAAGAAGAAGTCTGCTGGCAACAGATCAGGGCTCCTGGGTGGCCATGGGATGTCGCCTCGTCTGAAAATCAGTTTTTCCTGAAACATTTCTTTGACTATCGGTAGGGACTCGTTAGATGTGTGACAAGTGGCTCCATCTTGCTGAAACCATGTGTTACGATTGTAGCCAGCAAATTCTATTAACATCGGTGCCAAGAACTCTTGCAACATTTTCACATACTCAGCAGAATTAACAGTAGCTGAACGGGTGCGAGAATCTTCGAAAAAATAGGGTCCAATGATTTCTTTGGCTGAAATTGCAGCCTAAACTCGCCTTAGGAGAGTGAAGTGGCCTCTCGTGTTTCTGTTTCGGATTTTCACTGTCACAATTCTGTTTGTTTACATGGCTGTTGAGGTGGAAATGGGCTTCGTCGGTGAATAAGACGTTAAAATCACTAAAACGATTTAACATCGTTTCGGTATACGACTTACGCAAATTTAAATCATTTAGTTTTAGTTCCTGCATCTGGATCTTATATGGATGTAATTTCAAATCTAGCTTCAAAATATGGTGATATGCGGGATAATTCTAATTCAGCCGAACATTTGTGCGTCGACAAATCTGAATGAGTCGATCAGAAGCAGAAACTTGCTGCACATTCTCTTCGCTCCGAGAAGCCCATGGGCCGTCGGTTTGCTTTACATTTAGTGTTGATCCTGTCTCCTCGAACTTTTTCACCTTTCACCCATTTCTTTATTAAAGGTGCACTTGAACACTTGACTTGACGTGTAAATCGTATTCAACACTTCCGAGAAACGAGCTAGCGGCAGGACCCCTCCCTGTGCCCCGCGCTGCACGTGTTCACGTAGGATTCAACATTTAAATGTTAACGAATTCCTGGCACACACTGTAGTTTATTACATCTAACAAGCATGCATGTCCATCCTCTATTTCTATGTTAATAATAAATCTTTCTGACCTGTTAGTGTTGAGTGATCCTTGTTTGTTGTCTATGGTTGTTGACATTGATGAGATTCGATGCATTTCTATACATTCCTTTTATATGTTTTGGAATCAGTCCTCTCCGCCTACACCTTTCCAAAAAATATATTCTATTATTAAGATTCTCTAATTTATAGGTGAATTGTTTGTCTTCCTCCCAATTTTATTACTACTTCATTTCCATATGTCCTCATTATGTATGTAAAGAAACTTATTGTTTTAGAAACAAAATTGCAGATACAGAGAAAGTTGTATCATCTCCATTATCTTTCGGATGTCAACTTCGTATATTCTGCTTCCATATGCATGGCAAGAAACAATTAATTCGGCACGCCCAAAAAGATCTGAAAATAGATCGCCGCCCCGTCTCTTTTAGTACATTAATCTAATAATGGACTGGTCAGTTTTATTGAATAATACACATGGTAAATCTTCTTTGGGATATAGTTCAAATAAAAAGACAGATTGAAAATTAATATTTCATCAAATACCTAATGTTTCGGCGTCTTTATACCTTTTTCAAAAGCTAAAATGGAAACAGAAAATAGAGTTAGCAAAAAGTACATAATAAGATGCTGACTACTTCTTTGATTATTATAATACTTAAAATTGAGTAAAAATTAGATGAACGATTTACATTATATTTGTGGGTCAAAAAATAAAAAATTTTAAAAGTGCCTTAAGGGCTCGTCATAGCGGGCAAAATGGAAAGTGACAAATGAATGTAACAAGATTATACAAAATTAACAGGACAACGTTCCAAAAATGGCATCAGTTACAAAACGTGAAAGGTTAATATTTTAACGATGTTTAAAAGTATCATTATTGTACAAAGCAGGAGTAGTAGACATTATGAACTTTATTAACGTCTATCTTATTATTAGTAGGGTTATCTTCCTTGTTAATGTAAAAAGACTTAATGAATAACCTAGTTTTAACATTGGGTTTGTTGTCCAAAATGATTGTGTCATCGAACACAGCTGTATGTCTGGTTGCAGAAACGTGAGAAGACAATGCACACTTTGAGGAGTTTTCTGCAGTCACTCCTGTGCTGGGTTAAGTAAGTGACTTTTTAGCCACTGACTAGTCTGTCCAATGTAACTATTGTTGCAACTGCACGTGATCTTGTAAACAACGGTACTATTTAGAAGTACGATCCTTTAATTTAGTAAATAAACTCTGAATGGAACAAGTATATTCCTAGATGATAGCAACCTTAGGTTGTTTCAGTAATCGTACTCGCGGAGGAGATAACTTCTGTATATAAGGCAGCTTTTTATAAGTAATATCTTTTGTGGTGGTGTTAAGATTTAGGAAGTTACTATACATCAACTTATGTAACATTCCTTTAGGGTAACTGTTCACTAAAGTGTCTATATAAATTTTCTTATTCTTTGCAATGAACTGAGGATCTGATATATGTTCAATGCGGTACCGTGGGGCTTTCACAGTGTTCGCCTTACGTTGAGTAGAATGGTTAGAACAGAAGTTCAAATGTCATAATTAGTTGGCTTGGTGTATCAATCTTGTAGATTATTATGTCTATCTCTGATGACCAAAACATCCAAAAAAGGTAATTTACTGTCTACCTCATAGGTGAACTGGAGGTATTCATTAAAGTCATTAAAAGTTGTTAAAGTTTGGTCAACATATTGAGCTGGCAATGAGCAAATGATGTCATCAACGTACTTCACCAAAAATGACATCTCATAAGGTAGTTTAGGTAGAAAAATAGATAATGTTGTTCATAATCATTTGAGCTACGAGGGCCATTTTTTTTCAACCTCCGATAGGCTATAAATAAAAACAAGTTCATATAAAACGATAATTTTATTAGCAAAAGATTGTTACACTTACGGTTACTTTTCGACATAATCACCAAAGAGATTAAGACATTTGTCATATCTGTGGACAATCTTTTCAATACCCTCTTCAAAGAAAGTTGCCGTCAATGAATTCAAGTATTCCTTGACGTTGATTTGAAGGTCCTCATTGGTTTGAAAGTACTTCCCACCAAGCCACGTCTTCAGGTCAGGAAAAAGATGCAAATCGCTTGGTGCTGTCAGGACTGTATGGTGGATGATCGAAAATGTCCCATCCAAATTGTTTGAGAAGCCGTTAAGTTGCTCCAGCAGTGTGTGGACGGACATTGTCGTGGATCAGAACAACTCCAGCGGTCAGCTTTCCTCTTCGTTTGTTCTGAATGGCTCTATGCAACCGTTGTAAAGTTTCACAATAAACAGCTGCAGTGATTGTGGTTCCGGGTTCCATAAACTCCACAAGCAACACACCTTGTTGGTCCCAAAACACAGTAGCCAGGGTCTTTCTGTTGTTGTAGGTTAGTTTGAATTTCTTTGGTTTGTTTGGTGAAGTTGAATGCATCCATTGTTGTGATTGTCGTTTTGTTTCCGGTGTGTCGTATTGAATCCATGTTTCATCCCCAGTCTCGATTGATTTCAAAAAGTTGTCTCCTTCATCATAATAAGCTCAAGAAACTTCAACACTGACGCCATTCATTGAGTTTTGTGGCTGTCCGTCGGCATTTTTGGGACCCAATGTGCACAAAGTTTTTTGTAGCCTAACCATTCAGTAACAATAGAGTACAAAACAGACCTTGAAACTTCTGGAAATTCCGTAGGCAAAGCAGTAATGGCGAATCTGCGGTTTTCTTTCACAATTGTGTCAACACATTGAACCAGATCATCTGAAACGACAAATTTGCACCCTTAGCCCCCTTCCTCATGCTCATCATTACGGCCATCTTTAAACTTTCGACACCATTCACGCACAACACCATCACTCATTAAGTTTTCCCCATACACCGACTCATTCTTCAATGGATTTCTGCAGCACTATGGTCTCCGACCTGTAGAAAACGAATCACACTTCACACTTGGCAGGAGCATCAATAATAGCGGACATGTTTATGTGGGAGAGGATTGGCGATGACTGGTTTGTGTATTTTCGGTAACCCATAATATTTACTAGGGGCTGAGTTGGTAATGCAAAGATGATTTGTTTCAGAATCATCCAGCATTCGCTTTTTATGTAATACTTTGATATGATCGTTTATTATTTTTTGCATAGTGGATGTAGGATCCCTTTGTAAAGGTTTATAGGTAGATGTATCAGATTGAAGATCTAGAGATTTGTTAATATATTGGTGCTTATTCATAATAACAGTAACTGTACCCTCGTCTGCCGTAATAACGACCCTATCTGGATGGTGAGCTAAGTGTTTTTTAACTTTATAAAATTGTTCGTTGTACATATTGTTGTGTACCCTTGGGGGTGTAATCCCTACCCTTTGTGGGCACCCTTATACCTTAATTCTCGAACAACTAATGGCTTGGCCTCGGGGGTTAGATAGGGGCACCAGAGCGTGGTTGGTTGCGACAGGCGGGTACCAACTAGTCTATTAGACTGCGGGATCGATGTTCTCACTCATACTACAATTCTTTCGAGGGTTGAAGAACACAGTTCAGGAGTTTAAGCGTATAATGTTAGTTAGTTGCATTTACAGTACATCAGTTACAATTCTACAGTTTTCTATCTTAAAGCGGTGAGTAAAACTTAAACGAACTTACATGTTTATTAATTAGGGCTGAACGGCTGACCAAACTCAGCGGCTGTTCGACCCCAGCGGAACCTCTCATTCACCTGCCCTTTAGGGATACAATCAAAACCATCTGGCTAGGTGGACGGGTATGGGTGCACTACACTGCCCTGGTTGAGAACTGAACTACGACTCCCTTTCGTGGCCTTGTCCTCCTTGTTTTATTAACTTCAGGCGGACGCATCGGCACTAGTCACGGGTTTCTCGGGACTGTAAGGACTGATTACTCAACGGACTTTCGGTTCTTGAGGTTAGCCGCGTTGACTGTATATTTACGTCAACTTTCCTTGTAATGCGGAATTTGATAAGCAGTTCGTTGTTCAACTTCCTTGAGAATGAGATTGGCACACTGTGTGTGACCGAATGATTAAGAATGACATCAGACTTTGATTAATTTTACTTGTAATTAAAATTCGAGAAATAATTGTGTTCTTTTAAATTTATGATAAAATTTTGCAATTTACCTTTTTGGGAATATAACAATATTATGATATGGATTATTTCTAGGATTATTTGCATAGTTCAAGATGACATTAGAGATTCTACCCCTAATTATATTGTTAAATACACTTTAATACCCTTGGTTACGGATGTAGGGCGTAGGTGAGGTAGAGTATTAGGCGATATTTAACTCAGGTTCCTTAGAACCTGGGGATCTCAGAATAATGCTACCCATACAGGTTCTTAGAGTCGCTACTTAATCGGCATTAACACAAGATATTTAGTACATAATCACTTTATTCTAAGACATTAAGTTCAGCAACAGAATTACATCAATAGCATGTTACTAACCTAGGTTAGTAAGCTAAATTGGACTTACATGGTTCGTTGGAGGTGTGTAGTGACACAAGATTGAGTGTGCTGGATGTAACTGCTCCCTGTAGTTCTGGAGTACTGAGGGTTAACGAATTCAGGCTTGAACAGGAGTGGTCTCTTACCGACTGATCTGCTACTACTAGGCACTTCGGACTATTACTACTTGACCTGAAGGTTGGCTTTCTGATATATAGTTGTTTGGGCGGATATTCGAGGGTAAAGATGGAATCCCATAACTGTAACTCGGGAAGTCCTTGTGATGCGGTCGACCGTGTGAAATGCCAAACCATAACGTTATCCAAGGATTTCTTGAATCAACGGATACTTGATAAAAGCAAATGTGTGCAAAACAGGAGATTGCTTCCTCATAAGTGTGGCAGTTACAAAGTAAGGACGGAATAGAGTCACTAAAATGCAGTGAATAGGATGCTGAGGTTTCCACGTTAACAAAGTAATTAATTACAAAAGTATGAACAGCAGATTAGCTAAAATAAACTGTTTTTGAAATTAAAGTATACAAATGTAAAAATGCAAATTATTGTATTCATGACAATGTCTTTTCTTCTTTGAGATAATGCATCGTTGTCAATGACGGATTCAACACGACCGATCAATTCACCAAAAAGAATGTCTCTAGTTTGTGGTTGTAAACTAAACTTGGGACCAAACGATAGAAAGTTTAATACAGAGTCCAGGACTACCACACCACTAATATTAGAAACCCATTTAGTGCTATCAGTATAAGGATTGGGATTATAAAAATGTTCATTCAATAACCTATTAAATTTGTTTCTTTTGACTACTTCAATTTTATGGTGTATGTGTTCATATCTGGAGGCTGTCTCTGATCAAACGATTTAAGTATTGCAGGAGGCAAAAATCCTTTAAGAGAGTTAGTAACAGCTGAAGTTGTTTTACATCTAACAAGCATGCAATGACCATCCTCTATTTCTATGGTAATAATAAATCTTGCTGACCTGTTAAAGTGTTGAATGATTTTTGTTTGTTGTCTGTGGGTGGTTCACATTGATGAGATTCGATGAATTCCTATACATCCCGTTTATATGTTTTGGAATCGGTCCTCTCTGCCTACACCTTTCTAAAAATTATATTCTATTATTAAGATTTGCTAATTTATAGGTGATATTTGCCCAACCTTTCAGTTTCATTACTTCATCTCTGTATGCCCTCCTTGTGTATGTAAAGAAACTCATTGTTTTAGAAACAAAATTGCAGTCACAGAGAAAGTTGTATTATCTGTGTCGTCTTTCGGATGTCAACTTCGTATATTCTGCTTCCATATGCATGGCAAGAAACAATTAGCATGCCCAAAAAGATCTGAAAATAGATCGTCCCGTCCCTTTCAGTACATTAATCTAATAATGGACTGGTTAGTCTTATTGTATAATACACATGGTAATTTTTTTTGGAATATGGTCCAAATAAAAAGACAGATTGAAAATAAATATTTAATCAAATACCTAATGTTTCAGTATGTCTTTATACCTTTTTCAAAGGCTAAAATGGAGACAGAAAATAGAGTGAGCAAAAAGTATATAATAATATGCTGACTACTTCTTTGATTATTATAATACTTAAGATTGAGTAAAAATAGATAAATGATTTACATTATATTTGTGGGTCAAAAAATAAAATTTTTAAAAAGTGCTTAAGGCACATCATGCCATGAAGGCGGTTAAAACGGAAAGTGACAATTGAATGTAACAAGATTATACAAAATTGACAGAGAACGTTCCAAAAATGCATCAGTTACAATACGTGAAAGGTTAATGTTTAAAAATATCATTATTGTATAACACAGAGTAGACATTATGAACTTTATCCAACATCCATCTTATTAGTAGGGTTATATACCTTGCTAATGTAAAAAGACTATGAATAACCTGTTTCTCAACGAAGCCACTAAGGTAAAAGTGGGCTTCGTCACTCATCCATAAGTTGTTAATCCTCCTTCCATTTCTGAGAACACATAACATCGCTTGACAAAAGTGCTTGCGACTACTGTATAGGTTTTAGGATTTGCACTGTCTGTATCTTGTATGGATGGTAGTGGAGATCATCCTTCAAAATCCTTCTTAATGTTCGATTACTGATACCAAGTTGTATGCTGTTCCAGCTCACTGATTTGCGGGAACTTTTTGTTAAAGCTTGATGCGTATGATCAATGTTCTCTGAGATACAGTTTGTTTCTTCACTTACCGCTTTTTTCTTTGTCGTGCTACCAGTGACTTCAAAGTTTCTAACCCTGGGGTGATAGCTTTACAAGATGGCACTGGAGCCCTTGGGGAGGATTAAACTCGTGGCAGAAAGTGCATTGAGCACTAACAAAACTATCGAAGTTTTTGTAATACACCTTTACAGCAAATACACATTGTGCATTCCACCAACGTTCCATGACTACTAACTTTCATCTGTCTAACCAAGATCACGCTCCCCCCATCTCCAACAAGCTCATAAACCTCAGCTAAAAAACCATGCCATTTCACAGCACCACCCTGTATTTGAAATGATCTATAATTGGTGGAAAACTGGCTCTGATCTGTAAACGGGTGCATCCACCATATTTCACTTTACCCCATTCTATTGAATAAATTGAAATAGAATGCACACCCATAGTTTGCTAATGTAAAAGAACATGTTTTGTAAGATACAATTTGAACTTTAACTATTTAATGTGTCTTACATAATATCGAGCTTTTTAGCGAGGTAACAAATCCGCTAAACCCACCTGGAAGGACAATCAGACACAAGTTTACCATATTAGAGGATGTTCAATTTATCTAAAATATTGAATATTTGACGTTATCAGTTTCAGGAATAGAAAAATATGGTGCCTATAGTTTCTCATGAATTTGTTACCTTTGGTTGTGGATTTATTTTAACAACTTGAACAACAAATTGCATATGTATTTTGTTTTTCTCACCTTTGTAATACCTACACGCAGCCATCAATTTGTATTTTCATGGTAGTTACCTAGAATCAATTTGTAGGTTCTTAATATGACAAACTCTGATCTCTTTAAATCTGAATCTATCTGAAGAATCTTGGCACAATTTCTTTCTGAAAACTGAGTATTGCCTTTTATGTTTTACAAATAATTTGAGGTTTTAATTTTTTATGGTTTTTGTCTGTACTATTTTTCATTTCTGGAATGCCGGTAGGTTTGTCCTTGAAATGCTGGAAAGGTTATAAGTTGCCAATATTAAAATAAATGCTATAATTGCCCAAACACCAATGTTGTAATTTACTAAAGGTGTTTCTAATTTATTTAGTTGATTCACATTATCATCCGTAGTTTTCACTACACCATTGAAGATCATCTAGATTTAAATGGTCTAATTTTAAGGGTTCCATTTGTAGTATTTTCTTGGAGCCTCTCGTCGGGTAAGGATATTGCTATGTATACTTACCCATGAAGCGGGTTAAAACTTATGAGGGTTGCGTTCAAGGTTAAAACGTAGGTGATACATAGCTGTGGCTACTCAAGCCACGGGACCGGTTAGCGAATTGAGTCGAAAAATAATACAGGAACGTTATTTGATAAGAAAGAACAAAAGGATATAACTTATTAATGATTAAGATGAAATAATTAAACTTGAAAGTGAATTTAGGTTACTCCAATAATGCTTCTTTAAATTAGATTTGGGTTTGCTAAATTGGTATTTATAACATGGTTCCCCGGCATCTTAAATGTGGCCTCCACACTTGAGAGAAAAAAATTAAAATTACTTACCCTTTGTAAACGTAATATACCTACAAATTACGATTAGTTCAAGGTTGTACTGCGTCCTGGAATAATGGTAACCGTTATATTACTTGCGTATGGTTGTTGATCTGTTTCCTCTTTTTGATTGGTGATGTGGTTGTCTTCCCTAAGGTTGGATTCCGTTTGTACTGAAGCAAATTCTACGCTTTGTTCTCTTGGTTTAAATATTTTTAAAATCTGTTTAGGTTTTATACAAAGTCTATAACAAGTTTAACTGCATAAGAAATATTGGAGGAATATGTCTGTTATGTGTTCTATATAGCAAGAAGGTAATTGAATCTTAAACCTTTTTAATTGGATATACTGCAAAATAAAGTCGATGCTGTACCATATAACTTCACTTTGCGTTGTTAATACTAATTAGTTTTTCTTACAGTATTATGTTGTTAGTTAGAATGTTTTTGATCTTGGAAAGTTAGTGCGAGTGCATTTGAAATCTTGCATTGTTTTCTAATACCGAAAATAAAACTGCCTATTAACTCTTATTTTTAACTTTCTGATCGCATCCTCCGAAGTAGTCCCCTCCCGGAGATCCGAATGTGGGACTATTTTAACTCCGGAATCTTTTACCCCAGAGAATGCCATCATGTTTGTTATAATTTAGGTACGCTGTGTACTTGGGAGATAATGTGGTGGTTTCCCGTTGCCTTCCACATCGCGGTAGTGTGTCTTAGACTGCCATACCGACCCCTACAGTCTCTGCCAATCTAAGTACCGAAAGAGCCGCTGCCCTCTTTCGGGGACCTGTCTTAGTCTGGTTCCTCACTAACGACCCTACTACTTTGGTTGGACCTGTAGTTTGGCTCTTTAGCTCATTAGAACGCGCGCAAGCCATTTCACCTGTTCTAGTAATTTAGAACTTCCGGCAAGGTGCAGGTCCATTCGAAATGGTACTGCTATGTATAATGTAAATAATTAATTTAATTATAATGAGATTTCCTTATGCATTTTTTATATTTTAATCGATTAATTACAATATTGAAGATATGAAGAACATAAAAAGAATCAGCTCAGCAGAACCGATTTATCAATTATGATGATAAATCTAGATAGGCTCGTGGATGGCCATCTAGAAGTGCCTAAGTCTTCCAGATTTAATTTTCATAGGTTCGCCTAGGTTGCAAGAAAAGTTTGTGGACTTCTGTGAACCGTAGCTGTGGGATTTCCTTATACCACTAAATACTGAATATAAAATTATTTTTGGGGCGGCATTACCAAATTTTTACATCACACTTAAAAAATTTACCTGCCCTAGAAAGTTTAAGATGACATCTTCAGGATAGGCTCTTACATATTCGTATTTAATTTTGACAATTGGACCCACTTTAATGTTTCCTTGAAATAAAAGTGCTCTGTGATCGCAGTAGTTTTTGTTTTGAACACAGAAGTACTAGTAAAAATATAATCCAATGTATAATTTAGACGAGTTTTATCAAAGACCGTATTTCTGACTGAGAAACTATCGCAGAGTCTAGCAAAAGTTTTGAATTCATTGCAATTCCTATCCGGGTCGAAATTAAAGTCACCACACAATATAATTTGTATTCCAGGTTTATGAATGCAATTCAAGACCTTATTGATTTGCTTATGAAAAATTTTGAAACTGGTACCATTTGGGGATCTATAACAATTTAAAATTACTAATCTACTATTAACAAAATTAATTGAGACGCCACAAGTTTCGAATTCCTTTTCTAGGCAGAAATCTTGCAAGTGTAACGGTAGTGCTGTTATTGGATTTCGACACCATATGATGAATAGCAATAGTGTACTGGAACAATTGAATTTGTGTAGTGTAACAAATAATCGCGAAAGTTTCTGGGAAAGTAATTAAAATGCTTTAGTTTGATAGTAGGTGAAATTCAAATGCTTTTGTGTTATTTTCGCTAATTTTAACTGCGTAAAAAATATTGGAGGAATATGTTTGTGTTGTGTGTTCTATATGGCAATAAGGTAAATGATTCTTAAACGTATTTGTATTGAATATAATTTCGCTTTGCGTTATTAACACCAATTAGTTTTTCTTACAGGATTATTTTGTCAGTTAGAATGTTTTTGATCTTAGAAAGTCAGTGCAAGTGCATTTGAAATCTTGCATTGCTTTCTAATACCGAAAATAAAACTGCCTATTAACAATTTGTGGTGTATGTGATTGAAAAGGTAATAAAAGATATATTGCTTCGGATGTTTTTTTTTGTAAATAATATAGTGTAGCTTTGCTTTGCTTGTTCGTTGTAATTTAGAAATAGAAAGTATGTTGTAGGCATTTGTTTTTCTTGTTTCGAAATAAAAATTATAAATTTGTTCTAATTTATGTTAAATACTGACGGGTTTTAAGATGTTGCAGTTAATTTTGTTTAGGTTCATTCTTCTATGTTGTTATCTGATTGTGAATCTGTCATTCTCTGTATTTACTAGTTGTGCATGTGTCCAAGGGTCCAAATTCGGTAATATACGACTAACATGAACAAGCTCTTGTTTCATGCCACTTTGTATGACATAATCCACGTCTCCTTTTTTAACAATAAACGAATATGGTCCATAATATTTAAGTAAAAGTTTATCCGGTTTTCATACGAAATGTCATGGAACAAAAATTCGTACACGACCGCCTATTTGAAAAGTTAAAGGTCGATGCCGTGCGTCATATCTGGTTTTAAATTTGCTTTGGCAGTCTTGAATGTTTTGGACTACCAAATTACAAAAATATAAAGCTCGTTCATGTGTTTGTTGTACTTCTTCTATGGTAACTTCTTATTTTAAGCAATTCTCTGTTGGTAAAATCGGTTCTCTTGCGTAAACTAAATGAAATGGTGCGAACTTCGTTGTGCTCTGTATTGCTGTATTATGTGCAAACACAACATGTGGTACAAATTGACACCAGTTTTTTTGATCAGTGTCTGCATATTTGCTAGTAGCTTGTAGTAATTTGCTATGTACTGCCATAATTTTTAAAAGTTGCAGTACCATTTCCTCTATCGCTTAAAATTGTTCATGGAAACCCATGTCTTAAAATAATGTGGTTTAACAGAAAATTTGCTACCTTTTCCTGCTTTGCCATTTAGTAAAGCATTGGCTTCAACATAGCATGTTGCGTAACAAGTTGCTATTACAATTACTGTTACAGTTATTGGATTTTCTAAATTGACCTAAGAGATCAATTCCAATGCGATCAAATGGTTGAGATATAGAGATATTTTGTAACTTTCCTGTAGGTTTCAAATGTGAGCGGCTTTTCCTTGCTTGGCAGTCGACACATCCCGCTACATATGCTTTAATGTTGTTTTTTTTTGCGTAAAGTCCCAATAGTAATGATCTTTGATTTTATAGTGTCTTAAGTAAACAGTAGGGTAGCTATGCGGCTTTGAGGAACAAAGCACGCAGCGAGAGTATATGCCGGTTTGAGAACAAAATTGTCTTTGTATGCAAATTTGCTAGAAGTCGCACAGCAAGATATGTATACGCCGTTTTGAGAACAGAATTGTCTTTGTATGTAAATTTGGTGTGCCGGGGGGTCGTTAGGCCTATGTCCTCGGGATGTGCATCCAGGGGGTCGTTAGGCCTTTGTCCTCGGGATGCGCATCCAGGGGGTCGTTAGTCCTTTGTCGTAAGGTTGCGAGCGCGGCGCCGGCCAGGCGTATTTGTTGTTAGATAGTATGGGGTGCGTGTGTGTGCAATAAACGTGGTGAATGACATTAACCAATGTCAAATGATAAATGGGCACCTCTGTGTACCCCTCTAGGTGATTGACTACTTCTGAGATATTTTCTTAAGAAATTTTTTAGCAGCATTTTCGTGTTAACTATTAAATAGGATGGGGAAGGTCTTATACATTTTTCAAAATAATGTGTGTAGAATGGAGTCCACGTTCTGAGGGAGATAGTACTATTGTGGGATCTTGGCCGCTTCGGAGATTTCTTGGGTTGCCTCGGTTTTTCTAACTATGGTTTGAATCAAAATACAGATATATGTAAATTGATGTTGTTATTTGTTCATGCAGAAAAACCATGGTTGTATTTAGCATAATAATTTTGAACAATTTGCATGTATTAACTTTTATAACTCAAGATGTAGCATCAAGTTTTTTACGTCACTCTCAAACTATAGAACTTAATAATAATTGCTTTCCTTAGCACCAATATCATTGAGAAAAAATGTGTTTCATTAACATTTATTTATTTAATAAATATTTCCTGCAAAAAAACTCATTTAAAAAATTCAAAAGTTCTTCATTGTCGTCAAGCTCTGGGTGCCGTGATTGTGATAGTGGCGGTGCTTGTCTGGCTGCCTCCGTATATCGTATATTACTGTAACAATATGAAAAAATGAACATAAGTTTTATTATATAACAATTTTTTCAGCAGTAATAAATATAAAATGAAAATTAGTTTATACAAATAAATATTTGTTACGGGTTTAAACGCTTTAACATCCGGCGCTTTATTGTCGGTTTTGCAAACCATGGTACCCCAGTCTTATTCGTTGGTTGTACTCTTGCAGTTGGCTTCATTTTGTTAGTTAATAGTTTTACTTGTATTATATATACACATAGAATGCTTAACCTTTTTTTATTTAGAATACCTATATGAATTGTTATAAAGTTGCAAGCAGTGTTATAATTTAAATTTTTATTGCTAAAAACATGAATAATTTTATACCCACACTGGAATTTTTCAATTTCATATTGTAAAATATAAGCGTACAAGTATATAATTTTAAAAATAATCGGTCTCGGTTTAATATCAACCGTGTATTATTCAGAAATAATGACCCTGTTTTTACTTAAGAAAATAATTAAAGAGTATAGATATATATGCAAATTGATGTGGTTATTTGTTCATAAGGAAACATCAAAGCTGTATTTAGCATACTAATTTTTGAAGAATTTACATGTATTAACTTAGTATCAGGTTTTTTTTGCATCATTCTGAAACGATAGAAGTTAGAAGCTTTCATTAGCATCAATGTTACAAAGTTGCACATGAGGTTAAAATGTAAATTTTTAATGTTTTTTCTACAAAAACGTGTATAATTTTATAACCACATTGGAATGTTTCAATGTCGGATTGCAAAAAATACAAGCGCAGAATATTACCTTTAATGACTATACAAAATGCATAAATTACATTGGGATTGTATATAATTATACAGGCACATAAATTCTGAAATAATGACACTGTTTTTATGTAAGGAAACTAGTTGCAAAGCATATAAATAGGAAGGCATTGAGTTAAGATGTTAGTTTCTTTATTCGAAGTTGGTATTTCAACGTGGCATGAACTAAATGCAGTAGTGCAAATATCTAATGTTATTGCTCCAGAAAGATTTCTATGTTTTAATGTTAAGGAATGGAATGAAATTTCAAGTTTAAGAAGCGAACATTTCCTTCGTAATATGCTAGTACTACAAAAAAAACCTGAATATAGAAATCAAGAAATATCTACTGGTTATGGCATTAAAATGAATGCAATTTACGATAGCTGTACAAACATTCCATATATTGGAATAAGTCATAATGGTAGTGCTACGCTCGTGTTTTTCTGTGGACGCAATTAATTAATTATTTTCAATGACATTCATAGTTAACGATTGTTTATTTACAATTAATGATTCTTCAATTGATTACAGCTATAATCAATTTATAGATAACATAGCGTCCTCTTTTACCAAACAGTGTGACGTAATCAACGATGACTGTATTATATCTACAGGTAAATTGGTTGCGGAAAATATGCAAGCACTTACGAAATTATCAAGAACCTGCTACTTTATTCAACATTCTTTAGAATTTAAGTTTTTATATGAAATTATTGTTTCTTTTTCAAATAAATTTTTATGTGATGTAAAAAAATGAACTAAAAATTAATTTTTTATTATATTTTGTACATTTTTTAACATTACGATAAACTTTCATCATCATAATTATCATACATACTGCTAGATTGTAAGTACGAATTCACTAGTTTGTCCAATTTTAATAACTTTGTCAATACATCGTAAAGTTGTTGCATTAATTCTTTGTTTGCACAATAAATGTTAAATATGGATAGATCAAAGTGGCCAGATTGAACTACTTTGCCTAGAAATTCACTATATTCGTGAAATTTGTTTTTATTGATAAAATATAGATGACCATTGGTATATCGAAAAATGGTTGTAATATGCGAAGGAATATCTGGAAATGCATGTGATTGTAAAAAATGTGCTTTGGGTTGCTTAGTACATTCATCGTATTCCATGAGTTGATTTTCGCCATAAAATATCAATGTACGTCCAGTATAAGTATTTACAGCCGCATTGACCCGAACACGATTAGGAATGTAAAAGTGAGTGTATGCTCTAGGCCATCCATTGACTTAGCTGCATGCTAGGAAATTGCAACAGGTATACTTGATTGTTGCTAAAGAAAACCACATTACCATTGCATACAAAGACAATTTTGTTCTCAAACGGCATATACATATCTTGCTGCGTACTTTGTTCCTCAAAGCTGCCCTACTGTAAATCTAAGTGCCCAGAGATTGGGTCACTATGGTGAGTATATAATATTTCGCCAATTAACGAATTTGGGATTACCAATAAATTCATCTGATCCAAAGGTTTGTGATTCTTTCTGTATAAAACATTTTCCTTAATTATGTAATTTTGTGCATGTTTGTTTTCGGCAATCTTACCGTCTAGTTGATTCTGTATAATGTATATTAGGCGTTTGATTTTTGGATCCTTTGATTGTTCCGTTTGTATGTCCATAGAGGTTAACAAAAAATTGGTAAGTTGAGTGTTTGTTGTTCGTCTTCGTATGTTGTTTTAAATACTGGATTTTGTGAAAGGCAATCTACGTCTCTGTGTGCCGTGCCACTTACGTGTTTATTGTATAATCGAATTCAGAAAGTTTCAATTACCAGGCCAGCTGTCATGAAGGATTTTTAATAGTTGTTCATGAACAAATTGCACTGTGATCTGATTTTGTGTATGGGTCGTCCCCAAATTAATGGTCTTAGGTATACCAAACTCCAAATAATTGCTAATGTTTCTAGTTCTGTAATTGTATAGTTAGTTTCTGCTTTTGTAAGGCTTTGTGAAATGTAAGCTACTGGGTGCATTTGACCATAGTTTTTGTTGTAAAATTCCCGCTAAACCTACTGTAGAAACGTCTGTGTGCAATTCTTTTTCAGCATATGGGTCAAAATGTGCTGTAAGTAATTTTGTTTTTATAGTTTCGAATGTGTTCATGTGATCCTCAGTCCAAATGAATTTCAAACCTTTTTTTTAATAACTGGGTTATAGGATGTGCGATTATTGAGAAACCATAAATAAATTTTCTATAGTAATTTGCCAAACCTAAGAAACTTTGCAATTTCTTAGCAGTTGTTGGACGAGGAAAATCTCTTACTGCTTTCAGTTTATTTTCATCAGGGGTGTCCTGATTTCGTTACCGTATGCCCTAACATAGATATTTCAAATTTTGCAAACATACATTTTGAAGGTCTCTGCGCTAAATCCACTGAACGCAATCTTGTGAATGTGTTCCTTAACTGTTGCAAGTGTTCCTTAACTGTTGCAAGTGTTCGTCAAAAATGTCACTATAAACATATACGTCATCTAAAAAGATTAATAACTTTTTCCATTTGAGATTTTCAAAAACGATATTATTTATTTATTTATCAATACAATACAATGCTGTTGCCAGCGGTGGTAGCAATATAATTACAATTACAAACAAGAAATACTAATCTAATAGGTTAGTAAACTGGGCTTTTGTTCCAGGGAAAGGGTCAAAGACACAATGAGGCAGCACATTCCACAATACGATACCCCTGCCAACTGGGGAGTTTGCACCAAAGGAGCTTGTAAATTTCGGACGTTGGATCTTACACCAATGGTCATTACGTGAGATGTAGTTGGCCATACGTAGACGGTTATCAATCTCCATTAAGGAGGGCAATTTAGTTATGGCTTCGTAAATCAAAATTAGCAGTCTTCGGTCACGTCGTAAAACCAACGGCTCCCACTCTAAGAATTGTAAGAGTGCCGTGCAACTAATTGCATAGTCGTAAGTATTCAGTACCTGCCGAGCCGCTCTACGTTGAACCGCCTCAAGGGCTAAGGCAAGATACTTAGCTGGCAGACTCCAAACTGATGCGCAGTACTCCAACGTAGGACGTACAAGACTAATATATGCGTGTCGCTTCGTCTCATAGGAAGCACCACGAAGACAGTACTTGAGAAAGTTTAGCTGCTTATTGGCTTTTAGGCGGCTCCGTGGCGTAGTGGTATGTGTGTGACTATTACGCCCAAGGTCCCGGGTTCGAATCCCGACACGGTCCGCTTGAAAAATGTTAGGCGAGCATTTTTCACAAAAATACACCCTCGTTCGGATGAGAGGTAAAATGGAGGTCCCGTGTGTGAGTGTTGTCACGCACGTTAAAGATCCCTACCTTGCTTGGAACAGCAAGGGTTCGGCAAAATTCAAAATTTTCCAGGTAACAAAAACTCGCTTCCTGGCCAATGTAGTACCTTCGGGTGGAGCATTGGAAAATCACATGTAATGCTTATTGGCTTTAGAAATAGCATAAAGAACATGCTCATTCCACTTCAGGTTTTGGTTGATAATAATACCCAGATATCTACAACTGTCTGTTGGAGTGAGGGTAGATAGACCCAGTCTGTAGGAGTAGGCAGATGAAGTTGAGCCGAATGCAACCCAGACTGTCTTGGAACAATTAATGAGCATCCCATTTGCTTCTGTCCAAGCTGTGAGGTGGGCCAGGTCTTTTTGCAGAACATTACAATCTTCTTTATATCGGCCAAGTGTGAGAAAGTCGTTGGCCCATTACAGACTCCGAAAGGTAATGTTGAAATTCGTAAAGTCCGTTGGGTCCTATAGAAGCTGTTTACTTCTCTCATCTAGTCCGACTTGATAACTGCTCAAAAGATCTAAGCTAGAGAAATATTTCGAGTTCTTATGATACAAAAACATGTCGTCTATCCTTAGTAGTGGATATGAAGATTTTTGGGTAACAGCATTTAGCTTTTTGTAATCTACGCAAAACCTATAGGTATTATTTTTCTTTTTTATTAGAACTATGGGTGATGACCAGGGTGAGTGCGATTTTTTTATAATACCATTTTCGAGCATATCCGTAATCTGTTCTTGAATAATATCTCGTTCTTTCTGCGATATACTCTGTATGGTATACTTTTTACTGGAATAGCATTACCAGTTTCAATTGCATGCTTCACTAAATTAGTATGTCCTAACATGTCGGAAGTTTCACTAAAAA
This sequence comes from Platerodrilus igneus, assembly GCA_036346225.1. Classification (NCBI taxonomy): domain Eukaryota; kingdom Metazoa; phylum Arthropoda; class Insecta; order Coleoptera; family Lycidae; genus Platerodrilus; species Platerodrilus igneus. The sequence goes on from JARFIW010001004.1 coordinate 3,729,956, forward strand.
TGTCATTGAACTCATTCAAAAGTTTTAAGAGCTTTTGCTTTTCATGCATGGACAACTCCTGGTTTATGTCAAAATCAGTTTCGTTTTGGATTTGTAACTAAAGCCTTTGCTACCACTGTTGCTATGAATTGGTTTTATTTAGGAATAATTGTTCCGATTGTGGAATCTTTCATTAATTTAATTTTTTGTGTACGTGCGAAATTGCGTTTACCTTTAGCAAATCATTATCTTTATATGGACCATTGGTAACTGTTAAAGTTCTTTCGTTTAAATATTTCTTATTCGTTTTAAAAGTAAATAAATGAGGAAATTTTTTGCACTTAACGTCAATTGGAAGTTCTACATTTCTGTCTAACACACTGTCATTTGTTAGTTGGATTTTCTCCAGTTGACAAGTATTCTTTCCAAAATTTATTTTACCTGTAAAGGTATTATTTTTTGCTACATAATTACTAAATAATTGGTGTTTTGTTGTAGGTTTCATTAGCAAGTTACAAACAGTATTCTTAAAATTTGCAAAACTAATGGTTCGATTTTTAAAGTCTAGAATAGCTTTGTTGTCTTGTAAATATTTCAGCCCTAATATTTAGAGTAACTGGGAGTTCATGAATGACAAGGGTGTGAATAGTAGTCCTATGTCCATTCAAAGTAATATCTAAATTTGTTTTGCCTAAAATTGGTATATTAATGTTGTTTGCCCTTTTCAAACCTAAATTGGTGTTCTTTGATAATGGAATGTTATAAAAAATTTGCGAGAAGCTATATTGTAATAACTACCTGTACTGATAAGTACATCAATAAATTTTATAATTTTTATATCGAGCTTTGATCGTATATAATTTTTTTATGTTCCTATCTCGTCATCATTCATCATTTTGTTTTCGACCTTATTTAAGGTCGGTTTGACGCAGCTCTAATTTCTTTCCTATTCTGTGCTAATCTAAAAAGCTCTACATACCCTTCACAACCTAAATTTCTAATTATTTGACTAAAATAGCTTGGTCTAGTTCTTCCTATATCCTTCTATCTTTTTCCTATCCACCTCGCTCTACATAGATATTAGCAACCTGATGGTTGTTAAATAACTCTTAACATGTTTACATGATTATCATTTATAAGGAAATGAAATATAACGTTATCTGCTTCAGAAAGGAAGTGTTAAATTATATGTTATGGTAAGGCTTAAGCAAGGAATCGCTGCCAACATGCCAGACCGCTACCTAATTGTGAGTTATGTCATGGTGACGTTTATTAAATTATATGTTATGGTAAGACTTCAGCAACGAATCGCTGCCAACGTGCCAGACCGCTAACTAATTGCGAGTTATGTCATGGTGACATTTAGTTCACTGATTTTTTTTTGTTTTGTTTTCGAACTTACTTAAAGTCGGTTTGACGTAGCTCTAAATTCTTTTCTATTCTGAGCTAGTCTAAAAAGGTCTACATACCCTTCACAACCTAAATCTCTAATAATTTGACTAATATAGCTTTGTCTAGGCCTTCCTACTCTATTTTTATTTGGTAGTCTATAATCTAAGACTTTACTAAATAGTCCCTAATGTCTTAACTGGTGCCCTATCATTCTATCTCTCCTGACCTTCAATTGTTTCCACATACAGGGTTCCTCACCTATCCTTCTATAAACTTCCTCGTTTGTTACTCTATCTGTCCAACTAATCTTTAACATTCTCCTATAACACCAAGTTTCAAAAGCTTCTGTGTTTTTCTTATCTACTTCTTTAATCGTCCAAGTCTCACTACCGTATAGTAGAATGCTCCATACGTACGACTTTAAGAAACTTTTTCTATTATCTAAACTAATACTATTAGCTATTAGTAAGTTTTTCTTTTTTAATAACATTTTTCTAGCTTGAGCTATTCTAGCTACTATATCCCTTCTGCTACGTCCGTCCTTTGTAATTATACTACCTAAATAGCAAAATTCATCTACCTCCTCTAACTCGGTATTACCTATTTTTAATTTTGGTTTTACCCCAGTCAAATTAGACTTCAACCTCGGATTTCGAGCGAGTAAGCTGGAAATTTGCATAGACCTTTATTTTGATGTTCTAATGACTGACAAAAAAGTCTCATATTATATCGCGCCGGCGTCATAAGTTATTCAAGGTCAAAGGTCGGGTAAAACGGTTTTTTGCAATTATTTCGTTTTCTATGCAAAATACGGCATTTGAGGTTATCATAAATTCTGTAGATAATACAATTATCTACAATTTCGAATTTAACTATTTTTCGATAACTCCAACCGTTCTCGAGATATAGCGCGGAGAGTGGGAGCGCGCATCCGTATATGTAATACCTATAAGTGAACGGCGTCGCTAGGTGAAAAGATGACTATACAAAATAATTAATAAAGTAAGAGCACAATTTTTGATATTATTTTTCATTATTTATAGATGTAATAAGTTTATTTATTTATAAAAATTATTAAATATATTATTTATAAGAAATTTTCGTAATAATATTTATTATTCTATAGTATATGACTCTCGGCGAGTCTGTATAGTTTTATCTCAACGTTAATATTCATAAATTATTAAAATAAATAACAGAGGAAAATGTGGCAAATATTGAAAGAAATAAGACGATATTAACTTTATTCTTTATTTATCACACTGTGTAATTACAAAAAATATATTTATATTTATTCTTAATGACTTAAATTGTCAGATAAATTTCTATAATGGGTCTTATTCGTCATTGTCTTCTTCGTCTTGATCTTCAAAGTCGATGAGTAGATCATTATCGCAATCTTCCGTATCGGTAATATTCGTCTCTAAGAGATCAAATATCTCTTGAGGCATATACTCAATTTCTTCATCAATATTATTTGATGTCGATGGAGCATTGAGACAGGCTTGGCCATTACACTGGCCACATACCGCAGAGCATTGCAACCCTACTTTCCTACATCCACAATTAGCACCACAGCCCTTTTGCAATTACAGAAGATGATGCTCAACAGTTCTTCTGGTGCTGGTGGCAATAATGTTGTTGTAGGAAGTAGAATATCATATTCTAAAAACCACCCCCATTCCTCAGGGGATAAATCTTTTCCCAGCCAAGTTTGAGTTTGATAGTACACCCGATAAATATGTTGTTGAGCTGCTGCACTCGTAGGTGGAAGGGACGATAACTGCACCGGTCTATTGAGCCTTGTAGATTTAATAAATTGCAGATACCTGAGATTGTCGATATTCAGTTCAGTTTTCGAGCATTATACATTGCTAAGAGAACACGTACTCCATTATTATATAATATGTCTGGAGGACAGTTTTCTTGCCGAAATAATTGCGCTGACTGACACAAATCAGGATGTTTTTCAAATATTTTAATAATTTGCAACTTTCCCTTGTTGAATAGTGATGATGTCGTGTCACACCCAGTAAATGCATGCAAAAATAAAATATGTTCTTTGCAGCGAGGATATTTGTCCAAACTTTTGATGAATACATTCTTGTTTCTATATTCCCTTTGCCAATTTTTTGACAAAATTTCTCGCTGATATAATTTTGTTCGTCCGATTAATATGACCAGCAAATCGATGTCTTCTCCAACGATGACAGCAGTTTTTTGTTGTTCGGATATTGCAATGGCTGTCTCGACAATCAGGACATCAGCATCATCTCTAGCTTGTTTTGTAGCGATATTAATGATTTTAGTTGTTCAATAAGCATTTCAATGAAATTTTTTATTGTTCCTGTTTGATAAAAATTTTTCTTGACTGGTCGGCACAATCATTGTTGCATCAAAACGTACCTCGTAAGATGTTGAAAAAGCTGCGGTTCGTCGTAATTGCTCCATTGCTTTTATGTTTTACTGTAATCTGCATATCCGTCGAATACAACAACAACATTTGAACCAAAATGGTTTTGCAAATAGTTGATGTATTTATTGACGATTACAGAGAAAGTATCATTTTTGTTCCATACGACGCGATGCAAAAGAAATCCACCATCGATGATATATGTAACATTATTCTGATTAAGTTCAATATCAACAGGTTCCATAATATTGAACAATTTGGCTTTTGGACTTTTTCGCATGCCAGCATTATCAAATAGTGATGTTGGGTATGGACTTAATTCATATTGTAGATATTTTTCAAGATGGTGGTCAAACTTCTTGTTTACAGTTATTCTCTGAAAAAGTAGCAACGGATCTATTGCGACTTTGCAGTTATTCACTTTAATAGATCTGTTGACTGTAGAAAGTGGAACAACTTTGTCTGCACGCTTCAATTTTATGTCATTGAATGTCAATCCAGTAATTTTTCCATTGACTCCAGGCCGATAGTGCTTGCTTTGTGGCAGTTTATGGTGTCATTTCCACAATTCCTGAAGCTATTGATACAACTTGCCTTATATTTGGGAAAGGATTGTGAAGTGTAAACCATTCTACAAGCTTACTTACATCTGTGTTGTCTCTTTTATTCGTGAATCTCTAGAATCGACATGCTGGTCTACTGAGTCTAAGGAAATATTACACAACTTTTCGATTTCGTCACAGATAGTAGACGTAGCATACATGCTGTATACCCACTTGGACAAAACGCTATCTTGTGTACTCCGACCTCTTGATACGCCTCCTTCTGTCTTCATGGACTTCATCAAACTTTGCTCGATTATCATATCAGTCCACGTTCCTGAGTTAAACTTATCTGTGCGTTTTACCGTGAAAAACCGTTTTGAAATTCTCAAAATTCTGTTGGTCCATTGTATCTCTCAAAGTAATCATATCTTGGAGGTAGAGATGCGTTGACTTGGCATAAAGAAAGCGACCACTTGCATGAAAATACGGAAGCATTTTTTCACCGCATTAAGATGCTCCTCAAAGAGTCCGAGCCGTTCAGCGAATGAAGTCTAGTGCTATTGATACCATATGGAAATATTGTAACCATAATTGAGCTGTGGGACCTCGAGCTTTTAGTTCATTAAATTTGTCGACATATTGATTGATTATTAACTGGCAGTTATTTGCACATCCTTCTAAATTTTCATAGGTTACTTCGTGACTCATCATCTGTTCAATTAATTCATCTAAAACGTTATCATTTTCAATCTCCATATCTTCAAAATCACCTTTGATAATGCAAGACGTAATAGCGTATGACCTCTGATACTTCTTGAATAAGCATGACCATCCAACATTTTGTCGACAGAATTAGCAGCATATATTTGACTGAGAGCTTCCTTGATCCCACTTCCATCCATAATATATCCTATGCTTCCAAGAAAGCACATGAGCATATGAAAACCTCCTAGTCTTACAATTACTTGAGACAAGTCTGAGTTAGCATCTGATGCAGCTACGATTTCTCGAGCTTTTATATAGAGTGGCTGATTAAAAGTTATTATGCACGTTTTTGTCCGTGTGTCTTAGCAATATTTATAGCACATTGTAATGTAGTGTAAATTGTATTCATATTACTCGCAGGTTGATCAATAAAGGAAGGAACATTATCTGAGAAGTCTGAAAATTCTTATTATTTTTGTTAGTTCCTCTATAAATCCATTCCATCCTGGCAATGGTGAAATATTTCTCCACTTTCCGTACATCCACAAAAAATCAACAGTATTAAACGAATATTCAGTAAGTACATCTTCATCATTAACATTTTTAACTTCAATTCTGCTCAATCCAGGTATAGCATGCTTTTCGTATGTTAGAAGGGGTACATGTGATACTGCTGCTAACTCTTTTGCACTAGGCGTTGTTGTACATTTTTTTATACGTTCATCGTAAATAACAGCATTTTTTGGAGTTATAATTTTTATCATTCCTATTACATGGAAGGTATTATTACCGTCAAGAGTATTAACATTTATATCTGCATTATCTCCAACATATTGTACTAATACACCTGTCTCTGATGGTAGAATACGAGGTTGTGGGTGCAAAACAGCAGAAACTTCATACTTCACGGTATCGTTATATGAAGCAGAGAATCCAAAGCTTGACAAAACATCCAAAAGTCTTTTAGATCCATATCTTCTATGAAGAAATACAGATAGACCTAGTAATAGCTGTGATGAGAATGATCGCTCTCGCATTGAAGCCATTATAGCATGACTTATGGCTGTACATTTTGTTTGTAAATGATCCCTCTTAGTTTTTTGTTTTTACAATAACTTCTTCCAAAAATGCAGTAAAGTTCTTGGAATTTCTCTATTAATATCGTCCATCATTTTACTTGGAGGCGGATAAGATTTAGTCTCGACAACAGAAGAACGAATATCTTCTCTAATAATCGCAGCAGCAGTTTCTACCACACGCATTCGTTCTTCTTCCACAGTACCTTTTTTATTATTATACCAAGCACTAGATAAAATATTAGCTTGCGTATCACGAAAAGAGATAATAGTAAATGATCCTATTTTCGTCGTTATTATTATATTAGTTAAATATCTTTCCTTAATTTTAAAATGATTGTTCTATCATTTGGAACATAGCCCGTAATGACATCCCTCAGTTCTTTTAATGTAAACTGCGAGTCTTCATTGTTTTCAATATAACAAAAAATTTCTTGCATTGCTGCTATTATTTTGTCATCTCGTCGAGGCACTTCATCTGTAGCAAGTAAACGTGTTTGACGAAGAAAATTAACATGGCAAATACTATGGTATTTGGCCTCGCAGCTATCAAGTCGTGTTCAAAAATAATGCGATCTTTTACTAACTTGCCTAATAAATCGCCTCGTTCATCTGCTCTTTTCATGATAGTTTTTAAATTCAATTGTGCTCACTCTACTAATTGTGCGTTTATATTTTCCTCCTTCTTCATCTCCGCTACTTCATCAGCTGCTTCGCTACAGAACATACATAACGTTTTGGAGTCAAAATGTCAGTTCTCTTTTACGTTCATCTGATGATGTTGAGGGTTCTTCATCTTCATGACGTCGCTTAGACGCTGTAATCGAATGTTTACTAATATACACTTTACGACAGTCGACATGCACATTCACAGAAGTAACAGTATTTAAATATTCTATATGCCCATCGTTTCTAGAAATACTTGCAGTTTTAATGTTTTAAACCGCGCACAACATTCACTGTTTCTCCTTCCGAAAGCAGTTTATTACATATGAAACACAAATCAGTCATTTTATATGAAATGCTTAGCACGTTTCAAATTGTCTAAAATAAACGTCGAGATACGTATTTCAACTAAATAACAGACATGGAATAGAGAATAAAACCTTGAAAAAAACTAATATAACTTTACAACAGAACATCTGCTTCGACTCTCTATACAGCCATATAAGGGTCAGGTATATAGGGTACAAGGGCGAAACACCGTCACGGAGGGCAAACCGGGTATATATATGATTTCCATACTGAACCATACTTTCTCAAGGTCCCCGTATTGCCCCTCAATACCTGCACTTTCACTTTTTAATATGTAATATGTATGTTCTATGAATTATAATATATTTGAAAGACTCAATTTTTAGTTTATATATTTGCAAATATTATAATAAAACTGTTTCAGCTATAAGTAATATATGAACATATTTTTATAAATAAATAAATTCATACAATTGCAATAATTATATTTTATATTCAATTAAAAGTTTTGTATAGTCATCTATTCACCTAGCGACGCCGGTCACCTATAGATATTACATATACGGATGCGCGCTCCCCACTCTCCGCGCTATATCTCAAGAATGGTTATAGTTATAGAAAATAGTTCTAATAAAAAATGGTAGATAAGTGTATGATCTACAGAATTTATGATAACCTCAAATGCCGTATTTTGCATAGAAAACGAAATAATTGCAAAAAACCGTTTTACCCGACCTTTGACCTCGAATAACTTATGACGCCGGCATGATATGATATGAGACTTTTTTGTCAGTCATTAGAACGTCTAAATAAAGGTCTATACAAATTTTCAGCTTACTCGCTCAAAATACGAGGTTTGCCCTTTTTTTTTGCCTTATTTGACTGGGCTATTTAGAACTAGGCTGTAACTCACTTGTCATTATCTTTGTCTTTACTGAGTTAATTCTCATACTATAGTTACTCTGTAGTATCCCATCTAAAATATTTAAAAACTCAACTCCTTTCTAGACTCAGCTATAATGGCTATATCATCTGCAAAACGTAACATGTCTATTTTTTGTCCCTGTACACTAATACCTATCTCTTTTCTCTCTCTAGCCAAGTTTAAAGCTTCTTCAATATAAACATTAAAAATCAAGGGAGACAGTATACAACCCTGTCTAACACCATTTCTAATCTTAGCTTCCTTTTCTATTTTATCAAATCTAATTACTACGCTTTGGTTTTTATATAGACTGTAAATAATTTTTCTATCCCTATGAGAGATTCCTATTTTTCGCAAAACCCTGAACATAACAATCCAATCAACCCTATGATGCTTTTTCTAAATCTACAAACGCGAAATGAGTCTTTTTATTCTTTTGTAACCTTTTTTCGATAATTACCCTAATCATTAGTATTGGTTCTCTAGTCCCTCTGTCTTTATGAAAACCATATTGGTCTTCGCCTAAACAATTTTCAGTCAAAGCTTCTACTCTATTTTTAATTATTATTGTTAGTATTTTGGAAGCATGAGAAGTCAAACTAACCGTTCTAAAATTCTCACACCTATAAGCTCCTGACTTTTTTGGGATTGGGATAATAATATTTTTTTCGAAATCTACTGGAACCTCACCTGTGTCATATATTACTTTTACTAGTTCATATAATCTGTCTAAAGTTTTCTGATTTGCATATTTTATTAATTCTACGAGAATATCGTCTATCCCCGATGCTTTATTTAGTTTAAGATCCCTAACAGCTCTATCAAATTCCTCTCTTAATATTGAGAACCCTATTTTTACATCCTCTTCTTGGTCGTTCTCTAACTCATCCATATCGTATCCCTTATATAAATCTTCTAAATATCTTCCTATCTAAAAATACATCATTATTTTCTTTAATATAACTTACACTTTGTGCGTTTTTAGTATTATAATTAATACTTCTATCAAAATTTGTGTGCTCCCAATGAATATTTTTCATTAATTTACATTTTAAATTCTTGTAATTTATACACCTTATTATTTCTAATTTCTCTGGGTGTCAATTTATTTCTTTGTACATCAAAACCTATTATAACTGGAGAATGGTCAGTTATTTTGCTATGTAGAACAAGTGGAATTAATTTGTTAAATATGTGTTTAGTTTTAATAAAGATATGGTCAATACAGGATTGTGATTCTTTTTCTATACGAGTAAACTTATTTATATAAGAATAATACCCTTGTGATGCTAGTATATTCAAATACTCATGAGCAAGGGTGTCATTGGATAATAATTTAATACAGTTGCTACGTATATTGACGTAACAAAAAAACCCAAGAGAAAGAAAGAAGTAAGTATGACCGGGCTCAGGCGGCAAGTGGGCGGGGTCTTATACCTATAGCTAAATTAAAAGGAAACCTGAAATAAATAGAGAGAAAAAATATAAACACTCACTCATCCACACTCAGAACAAAACATACAAAGGAAACGAAAGAACTTATAATTAAAAAAATATTTACACAACACAGTAAAAAAAATTATTCATGAAAAGGGACGAGCTGTACTTTTTAGGCAACTACCACCTGACAGTAACTAGAAAAAGAGAAACAAACGCAACCCTAAAAACCACAGCTCTAGAATATCGTAAATATACACTTAACCTATTTTTACAAACAATAGCAACATTTTCAAATGTGTCAGCGTCTTTAAACAATTTTTCATTAATAAGTAGTAAGTTTTTAGTTATTAAAACAAATGGTAAAGCATTAATCAAAAAAACAGTAAATACCAAAATAGATCAAGAAATTTCGTACATAAGAATTAAATTTGGAAATGTCATATTTGAATGGTAAAACCCCAGGCGTTCTGGTTCCGAAGTCAGAAACGCATACAAAGAAAACAAAAAAAGAACTCACCCTCGAGTTACTGGCATCGGGGTGGAACCAGTCGCTGGTCTACGTCAGCGAACAGGCAGGCTTACGTCCAAGCAGCGCGCATTTGACCTCGCATTCCCAAAAGAAACGACAGCTCAAAGGATTAACGTGTCCCCCGCAGGAAGAACGCTAAATAATGCGTGCTGAAAATTCGCATAACGAAAACGAACTAAACCAAATAGAACGTTTTTTCGGGTTACTAATCGAACAGCAAATGAAGTGTTACATTTGTTAAAGCACTAAAGCAAGGAAAACCCTAATTTTATTAAAATAAATTCGCCGACTTCTTTAAAAAGGGAAAACACACCAGCATTTAATTATTGAAATACTTGAAAAGTCGCCTATCTAATTAGGGCGTAAATTCCATGGTACGAGATTCTTAGAAAGGATATTTATTTTTCTAATGAGCAGAAAGATTTATCAACTGACCTAGATAGAATATTTATTATTAATTACAATACAAATTTTAATACACGAAAGGATTATTTTTAATTAACGGTATTAATTTTTGTGTTGAACGCCAAAGGAATTAAGGTAAAAATTATTGCATATACACTAATTAATTATTTACAAAAATGAACGTAACACAGTATTTACCAACATATTCCTCTAAACCATTTACAAATAAATGCCCTTCTATACTAGGTGACCTATATACTGTGTTCAACGAAATATTTAGTTGAGTTAAGTTTAGTCTAACAAATTTTATATTATGAATGTTAATTATTTCAGCTGTGTGCTGCAAATTTTTCTTTACATATACCATTGTACCATCGCACTTAGTAAGGTATTGATTATTATAATAATGATTATATTAATGAAAATATATCTGGAGCTGTGCAATAAATACCACGTTTCTGTAAGAATAATTACATCAAACTGATTTTTATAAATCTGCAATAATGCTAGAAATTTATCATAGTGTTTCCATATGCTTTTTATGTTACAATGAAATATCGTAAAAGGTGTTTTATCTACAATAATCTTACACTCATCATTGCTATTTGTAAATCTTCTACAACTCTAATTTAATTAGTAATCAATAGAAAAATAAAAGTATACAATATTAATTAAACAAAAGAGGTTAAGTAATATGAACATTTTTTTAATGCTACCTTATTAAGGTCTAATTCAGTTTTTATTGTGATTATCGATCTTTTTCTGACTTAACGCATAAATGTAGTTCCATCAAGAGTCCATACATATTAATACATTTTCTCAGTCCTTAATTTTCGAACTAGATTAAAAAGCTTTCTGTTTAATGCTGTAAGATTTTCATTAATGTAAATCCTGTATTTAGGTAGTTTTATTGGCAGTTCTAAGCTGTCTGCATATGGTATGACGTTTTTACGTGCATACAAAAATTTATTTCGACTTGTTCTATCTTTAAATTGAACAATAATCCCTGCATGAGTAGCTTTATTTGTTTTTGGTAAGCGATGGCAAATATCTATATCACTGGCTTGTATGTCAGCATTTATTAGCTTAGCCACGCTTAGAACAATATCCACAGTGCTTTCATTTTCTTTCTCTGGTACATTATGTATTTCAATATTAACCAGTCTGGTTCTCTGCTCCATATCATTACATTTGCTTTGTAGATATTGGAATTTACCTCGAAATTCTTGGTTTTTCTTTGAAAGTATGGAGTTTTCTTTAATTAATTGCTTAATTTCACTATTCTCATGGAGAACTTTATCAAATTTTTGAACATGAAATCTACGAATTTCTGTAGTTCAGTCATCATATCTAAATTTTTGATGACTGCGTTTTCTGTTAAGTATTTTTCCTCTTGATTCTTATAGCTTTGGAGATTTTGAATACTTTTTACAGCAAAATCAATATTTGTACCCTCACTTTTCTTCTCAAGCACATGTTACATATTTGTTTTCAAACAGTTTTGCTTGTGTAGCACAACTAGGGTGTAATTTTGCTTTGCATTGTTCACAATTTATTGAATTTACAACTTTTTTACAATACTTGCATAAAACCATTTCCGCAAATTTTATGCATGTATTACAGTCATTACCTCACTTGTGCAAGGATACGTAATGTTTGCATCGCCTCATCGTTCACGTAAAAAAGTTCAAAAGAAAATAATGTCTGATCCAGATTAGGTTCAAGCCGTTGCAGATACCAAGTTTCAATTAATTTGAGTAATAATTTAGCGAATTTGGGTAAATAATCTTCCGCCGGTAGTTGCGTATTATAAGCCCACTAAAAATATAGGGATAGCGTTATCCAAACATGTCCCTCCGGTTTCGTAATGTATTAGTGCAGGCACGTTTGATCCTCTGGTTACTATTTTCATTCCATATAAAGCGGTAAATTTAATATAACACTAATGATTAAATAATTTTGTTTTATAATAAGAATAAGAAAAATATATTCTAAAATCGACATAAATTGTTAAAAACTTGGTTGCTAAAAATAAAATAAAAAAAAATTGCCAAGGTCTGGCGCTGCCTCGCTAACTGCTAATCACAGTGTAAATGTTTATACGGCGCCTCCATCAACTGCTATGTATACCTACCCATGGAGCAAGTTAAAACTTAAGGGGGTTGCGTTCAAGGTTAGAGCGTAGGTGATACATGGCGTGACTATTCAAGCCACGGGACCGGTTAGCGAATTGAGTCGAAAAGTAATACAGGAACATCTGTCGTTTATTTTAACTACTAGAATCATGCATGCAAAATAACAAAAGTTTTAAGAGCGAGAGGTCCGCTCATGAAAGTCAAGTCAAGTTATGATTACTTAAAACTAAGTGCGAATAAAGATTGGTCTTACTTACATTTCTGTCAGGCTTTCGGAATGGCTATGGATGATTTGTTCGTTCTCGAAATCAGAGACACTGTACTCGCGATAGTAGCTGTAACACTGTTATCGTTTGAGTAGTAGGCGTCTTAAAGCAAGTAGGCTTGGCTTGATTAATTGTTTAATTACATAAGCAAAAATAATTATAGGTTTGAAAATTACACAAAAATAAAAGTGAAATTGACTGATTTTAATTCTTGAAGTAGTTCGGAAGTCTTCGGTTATCTTCAGAACTCTTCGGAAGCTTGATGCTTGCTTGGTAACACCAAAATAAACTCAAACACTTATTAGATGAATGTCTATAAAGTTTGGAGGCAGTGAAAACGGCTTCGTTGGTCTTCGGGATTGTTCGGAAGGTTCTGTTTCTTCCTTTTGTCACAATGTTAAGTCACAAGAGTTATGATTTGAAATTGAAAACTACTAATTTACCATGTTTACAAGTATGGAGGGTTCAGAAGTCTTCGGTTGTGTTCGGAACTCCACGGAATGCTTCGTAGTTGAATAGTGAAGTTCAATAATACTTGAATAGCTAACCCTTGCAATTAAAAGCTACTAATTTACAATATTTACAAGTATAGAGGGTTAGAAGTCTTCGGAACTCCTCGGAAGGCTTCGGAACTCTTCGGAAGGCTTTGGAATTGAAGTGTGAAGTCCAATAATAACTTGAACGGTGGTGAATAGCAATTAATTACAGGTTTGGAAGGCTCAGACGTCTTCGGTGATCTTCGGTACACTTCGGTAGACGTGGTGCCTTTGGCCAAGTAGAGTACGGCTCCACGGAGGTGTTGTCCCGGAGGTAGACCTGGCAGATGCAGCCTGCGACATTACAGAAAGAAAGAATAAAAAAGAAATGAAAGAAATTTTTATTTATATAAATACCATTGTTTACAAATGTTCGATAAAGGTGTATTATAGTTTTATAAAAGCAATAATAATATAAAATATAAAATAAATTTTAATAATATAAATAAAAATTTAAGTATACCTCGTAGAAGCTATAATTGCTTGTACACGAGGATGCTGTGTGTGTATATATATATATATATATATATATATATATATATATATATATATATATATATATATATTACAAACTAGTCTGCAAATTCTATTCTTTGTACGACAGGTAAACAAATTTCAGATATTTTAAGTTGTGCACATTTAATTACTATTACAGATAATATTAATCATGTATGGAAATACATTTATTTGGAGCTCCTATTAAATACTTAGTTATTGTATATTGATATGTTTAGCAACCCGTTTTCAATAATTTAATAATTTTCGGATATCCTGTATTTTTAAGTTCAATTGGTAATTGATTGTATAGGCGAGGAGCAACATATTCATAACTCTGTTGGCTAATGCGCTTACTTATTTTGCGTGTTTTTACATTTAGCTGGTTTTTGCTTTTTGTATTGTATTTGTGGTTGATCGTACATTTTATACCAAATTTATGAAAATATTTAAGAATCTCAAAGGAATATAACTGTCTAAGATTAAAAGTGTTAGTTTCGGTAAAAAGTGCTGTAGTGTTGTAGTGTTATCGTTCAAAAGGGGCGGCGTCTGTAAGTAAGTAGGCTTGGCTTATTTAATTGTTTAATAATATAAGCAAAATCAGTATAAGTTGCCAAATAACATACATATAAGATGAAATTAAGTGAGTTAATTCAATTAGGCTGACTTCGGATGGCTTCGTGGTTGCTGTGGAGCCAGAAGTAAATTTGCACACTAATTAAATGTCTGTATGCACCATTTAACAGAGTGTAGAGGTCTTTAGAAGTCTTCGGGTTTGATCGGGAAGCTTCGGAAGTTGCTTAAGAGGCCCAATGTGAACTTGAACCAGGACGATTAGGACATTAGACATCTTCGGTGGTCTTCGGATCTCGTCGGTGGTCTTCGTGTTTTTAGGGGTGGATCAAAGTTACGTTAAAGGAAATTATGAAATGAAATTATATGCACTTAAAACACTATTATTTACAATATATACAAAGAAAAGGGGTTCAGAAGGCTTCGGCTGTCTTTGGGAAGCTTCGGGGACACCTTCGGACTTGACGGGTGAAACCCAAAATTAACTTGTACGGTGGTGAATAGCGATTGACTATAGGCCTGGAGGGTCCAGACGTCTTCGGTATACTTCGGCAGACGTCGTGGATGGTGGGGCTCTAGGCCTAGGAGAGCTCGGTCCCGTCGAACTCTATTGGGGTGATGTCCCACAGGTAGATCTGACAAATACAACCATCGTCATTGCAGAAACTTATCTCTTGGTCGGTGTAGGAAGTGCGTGGAGCGACGGCCTTCGGCGACGGCGGTAATTGAGATAGAAACTTCGGGTGTAATCTTATGGAACGGATTGCGTGTCGAAAAGCATTCTGTTCCTGCTTGTGGGCCACTTGATGCGTAGAACGAGGTTTACGACCCATGCGTAGTGTTTTGTTTATTTATACCAGTAAGTTATTACCGCGGCCTCCAGGTACGGCGGCGGCTAGGGTAGCGTTTGAATAGAACGCAGGTTATGAGGAGCACTGTAGGGTTTCAGCAGGCTATGATGAGCACTGCTTCGGAAAGGTCTGCAGACTATGATGAGTACTGCAGGTGGAGAGAGAATCCCAAACTACGAGGAGTACTAGGATGCCTTCTGCATAATTCGAAATTGTATTTATAGTCTCCAGGTCGACATCCATCGTGTGTTGAAAAACGCTTATCAGAGCTTTAACCAATGAATTGCATTGTCGATTTTTGATTTCCAAACAAGATTATAAAAATGTTGGTTTCACAATTTTTAGTTGGAATTGTTGTGTTCAGCATAGTCAAACTTTTACATTTGCAGTTCGTTCAGTCTATTGCATGGGATCATAGCGTTAACAGTAGGTTCTGGGTTTTTAAGAATTATTTTTAATATTGTTTTTTGCATTACGAGAAGTTTAATTATCCTATTGTTTGAGGCACCACCTCAGATTATAATTCCATACCTTAATAAGGACTGTACCAATCCCATATAAATAATCACGAGTTGGTTTACAGTTAATATATCTCTGAGTAGGAGAAATCGAAAAATTAAGTACCTTAACCTTCCACATAAGTAATTGACATGTTCACCCCACTTTAAGTGGCAATCAATAAATATATCAAGATATTTGTACTTTAAAACAGGTAAAATATTGACTTGAAGTATATTGTTATTGGTTTGTATACTCCCATAATTTATCGATAGTCATTTTATTCAATGGTGGAAGGCCATCTCTATATGATGCAAAAGGCATGTATTTAGTTTTGCTTACATTTAATGTTAATAAATTATCGTTAAGCCAGCAGATTACCATGCTTAAACAGTGTGATGCTTTAGTCATAACTTTATTTCATTCATCATCTTGTACAATCAAATACAGTATCATCTGCAAATGAAACAATATCGCAATCTAGATTTAAATTTAGTAAATCATTAATATATACCAAAAAAAGTACCGGACGTAGTACTGACCCTTGGGGAACACCATACGTTATAGATAGATAGATAATTTTATTTCATAGGCCATTACAGCATCGAAATATACATGTATGTACTTATTTTAACAAATAAACATATGTACACTCACATACCCCATAGTACATGGGATGTTAATAACAATCCAGTTGTCAATTTATTTAAAATGATGAACAAATGTACACGTTAGAGCTTCAACTAGTTAAGTCTCTCTACAAGCTTGTCTTCTAAGAACTCCTTTGCTGAATAGTAGCATTTATTTACTAGCAATTGTTTTAGTTCTTTTTTGAATACTTTAAACGGTTTCTTTCTTAACTTGATTGGTAAGTGATTAAACACCTTTACATCAGTATATAGGCATGAATTTGTGTAAGTTGTAGAGTAAGGTTTAGGTAATGACACTTGATTGTGATGACGTGTGTTATAAGTATTTATATTACATGTTGAGTATAGATATTGGTTTTTATATATAAAAGTTGTTGATTCAAATATAAGAATTCCAGCTAATGTCAATAAACCAATTTCTTTAAATAAAGGTCTACAACTATGCCTGCTATCTTTTTTCATTAAAGTCCTGATAGTTTTTTTCTGAATTATAAAGATTTTATTAAAATTTTGTAGAGTTGTATATCCCCAGAAGATGATTCCATATTGCAAAATGGCCTGAAAATATGCATAGTATACTGGTTTCCCCATGTTTGGATTAACTTCCCATGTACGTTTTCTAATAGTGAATAGAGCGCTATTCTCAACCTAGCTGCTATATATTTCACTTGCTTATCCCATTTAAGTGTACAGGGTTATTACAAATGAAATAGACAGTTTGGATAGGTTATAGAAAGTTTACTTTTGAAAACTTAAGATTATTACTTATATGATTATAAAGAAGAAATGATTAAGTTTTTATTTAAAATTTTTACAAATGTTCCATGTGTGCACCTCTGGTAACACCACAGATATCAACACGGTAGTCGAATTCTTGCCACACGCTATTAAGCATGTAACGGTCAACTGTAGCAAGAGCATTTGTGATATGTTGTTTAAGTTCGTCGATATCAACAGGAAGCGGTGGTATGAAAACTTTGTCTTTTACATAACCCCATAAGAAATAGTCGCAGGGTGGCCACGGCTTAAGCACAAGGTTTTCCTCACTTGCACGGCCGATCCATCATCTAGGAAGATGTTCATCTAGATATTTTCTGTCCTGTAAGTGCCAGTGAGGCGGAGCTCCATCTTGTACAAAAACGAAGTTATCACTATCTTCCTGTAGTTGAGACATTAACCATTTGTGTAACATGTCCAGATAAATTACTCCGGTTATTGACACTTCGTGAAAGAAGACCCGTAAACTTTTTCACGAGATAAAGCACAAAACACGTTAAGTGGGAATTGAAAAGCGTGAACATGACCAGTAGAAAACAGGTATGTTACAAACTTTCACAAAAACAGGTAGTCACTAGGGCAATCAAAGCTTGGCCATAATTGCTGAAAAGTACAGACACAGGTATTTGCTTATTATTTCATAAACCATCTGCATTTGGTCATTTACAGTTTATCCTACAAAAAGTGTGTTTAACAAAATTAACTTCCAACCAACTAGATTAACAAAATATTCGTTTGTGAGAGGGCTCGCCGAAGTTACTGTCAAGCTTATAATTTCTTAGGTCTCTGTACTGGTTTAGTTATTAACTATAATTAGTGTTCTATTTTATTTAATATGCAGTCAATGGAAAATTTTGTAAATAGTTTTTATATTAAAAGGTAATTAATAGTCTCAATGTTCAATATACTCTTTTGATTTAATAATACAATTGATACTTACGTTTTTCGACATGAATAACACACATACAGTTGACATCCTGTAAACAGTTCAGAGCACAGCCAAAATTTATATTTTTGACCAAATAAATATTTCCATTTAGCTAAATTTGGATTTGTTCCTGGTTGAGGCGAAATTGCCATCATTTAACCATAGCGAGTGTAAGTTCTTAGTAAGACATTAGAATTGTTTTTTATAAGTGCGTGTGTTAAAAGTTCTGTGAAAAATGTCCTTATGTGTAAGTGAATAATATTTTGAATGACCTATGTAGCAGTACACCAGTGCCAGTACCATTGATGTGCATTTGAATATCAAGGTACCTGCCCTCGTGTGCTACTCATTGGGTTAAAACATCTGAAAATCTTTGCTCTGGATATATCCAGGGGTGTGTCGTAGTCTTACGTCATAATTTGTTGTATCTAATACAAAAAAAATTAAATTTGAAGTATATTAAAAATTGCAAAAATTGAAAATTTGAAAGTTCTGTCTAATTGTATGCAAAACGAAATTGAATTAACAAAGTTGTCGTTAAAGTATCGATCTACAAAAATTTGCAACTAAAAATTTAATAAAATGAACGTCAATAAAAATTTCTAATTTTGAGAATTCACGTGTTAAAATTGCAAGCAAATGTCTGCTTAAATGTATCTAGAGCATAGGTTCCCAACCTTTTCTGAACCACCGCCCCCTCTACTGGAAAAAAAACTTCCAACGCCCCCCCTCCTCATCATAGTGCATTATAACGAATATTAAAATATTGTTGCATAGTATCTATCTATCTATATATATATATATATATATATATATATATATATATATATATATATATATAAGGGTGATTTTTAAGAGCTTGATAACTTTTTTAAAAAAACGCATAAAATTTGCAAAATCTCATCGGTTCTTTATTTGAAACGTTAGATTGGTCCATGACATTTACTTTTGAAGATAATTTCATTTAAATGTTGACCGCGGCTGCGTCTTAGGTGGTCCATTCGGAAAGTCCAATTTTGGGCAACTTTTTCGAGCATTTCGGCCGGAATAGCCTGAATTTCTTCGGAAATGTTGTCTTCCAAAGCTGGAATAGTTGCTGGCTTATTTCTGTACACTTTAGACTTGACGTAGCCCCACAAAAATAGTCTAAAGGCGTCAGATCGCATGATCTTGGTGGCCAACTTACCGGTCCATTTCTTGAGATGAATTGTTCTCCAAGTTTTCCTCAAAATGGCCATAGAATCGCGAGCTGTGTGGCATGTAGCGCCATCTTGTTGGAACCACATGTCAACCAAGTTCAGTTCTTCCATTTTGGCAACAAAAGTTTGTTAGCATCGAACGATAGCGATCGCCATTCACCGTAACGTTGCGTCCAACAGCATCTTTGAAAAATACGGTCCAATGATTCCACCAGCGTACAAACCACACCAAACAGTGCATTTTCGGGATGCATGGGCAGTTCTTGAACGGCTTCTGGTTGCTCTTCACCCCAAATGCGGCAATTTTGCTTATTTACGTAGCCATTCAACCAGAAATGAGCCTCATCGCTGAACAAAATTTGTCGATAAAAAAGCGGATTTTCTGCCAACTTTTCTAGGGCCCATTCACTGAAAATTCGACGTTGTGGCAGATCGTTCGGCTTCAGTTCTTGCACGAGCTGTATTTTATACGGTTTTACACCAAGATCTTTGCGTAAAATTTTCCATGTGGTCGAATAACACAAACCCAATTGCTGCGAACGGCGACGAATCGACATTTCACGGTCTTCAGCAACACTCTCAGAAACAGACGCAATATTTTCTTCTGTACGCACTGTACGCATTCGTGTGGTTGGTTTAATGTCCAATAAAGTAAACTGAGTGCGAAACTTGGTCACAATCGCATTAATTGTTTGCTCACTTGGTCGGTTATGTAGACCATAAATCGGACGTAAAGCGCGAAACACATTTCGAACCGAACACTGATTTTGGTAATAAAATTCAATGATTTGCAAGCGTTGCTCGTTAGTAAGTCTATTCATGATGAAATGTCAAAGCATACTGACCATCTTTCTCTTTGACACCATGTCTGAAATCCCACGTGATCTGTCAAATACTAATGCATGAAAATCCTAACCTCAAAAAAATCACCCGTTATATATATATATATATATATATATATATATATATACACATAGATACTCATAAACGAACGTTGCACTTTTGACTGCTATTACAAGCGTTCACTAAAGCGTTGGACAAGGTATATATATTAAAAATCGCAAAAGTAAACCTTAATTAAAACGACTATCAAATGTAGTACAAACTTGTTTATTAAAAACTTAAATATGAATACATAATGAACAAAAAAAAAGATTAAGAAGAAAAAATTAATGAGATAGTTGAGGCTGGTGAAGTTTTAACAATTTGCTAATGTCGGGTTCCAATTTCGTTAACATCAGCCGCAAATCGCCACGTTCAGTAATGTGTAGTCTGTTCCTTTTCTTAGACAATAAATTAGCTACTGCACTGAACCCACACTCAGCCAAATAAGATGAAGGAAATGCAATTAAAAATATCTGTACTCTTGACCACAATCCAGGGTAAAGAACTGGTATTGGTTTTTGAAGCCAGAACTCTTGATATCCATTTCTGAATTTTACTTTTAGTTCTTCGTTAGTTGTGAGTTCTCGAGTTCCTCTTCTAAATTTGATGATTCTGCTGTATCTGCATTTGCGAAAGGATCTAAAACCCAACCCGGTATATTCATGTTTAAAATATCCTGGAATCGCTCCACACAATCAACATGAAGAACGTCCAAGTGTTGGCAGTAAGTAAGTAAATCTTCATGTTTTGCAGAGACTGCTGATAATGTGGGAAAGTGGCTGTATTCACCTCTCCCTAGATTTCGTTTGAATAGAAGAAGTTTTCCCACAAAAGCAGCTATGACGTTTTGTTTTAATTAAATTCAATTCGTCACCTTGCAATTGTAAATTGACTTCATTAAATATTTTAAACAAGTCTGTCAAATAAGCGATGTCATTTTATGTATAATCAGGTTTTCGCGCAATTTTTCGTTTCTGTTTTCAAGAAAGTCCAGTACTGAATCAAATAGTTGAAAAAACGGTTCAAACAAGTACCTTTTGAGAGCCAACGAACTTCTGTGTGCAGCAGCAAGCGATTGTAATCTTCATCATTTTCACTACAAAGTTGGCTAAATAATCTGTCATGAAATGAATTGCTTCTAATCGTATTTACTGCTCTAATAACGTAATGAAGCGACGAATGCAAACGTTCGTTCAGATTTTTTGCAACCAAGTGCTGACGATGAATAATACAATGTATAGCGAGTACATTTGGTACTGCTTGTTTCAAATGAGCTATGAAACCCTTATGACGTCCGTCATTGCTGGAGCACCATCAGTAGCTGCCGACAAAATATTATGCATAGGCATTTCTTTCTCTTGAAAAACGTACTCATGGTATTAAATATCGTTTCTCCCTTTGTATCAGTTTCAAAATTTTTGCAAATAATAACTCTTGATAAATTTTTCGTCTTTTATGAACCGAACGTATGATAACAGCAGTACTTCGTTATTTGGTAGAGTGGATTCATCAAGTTGAATGGAAAAATTGCAAGTTTTAAGTAATCGCATAATGATATTTCAACGTCTTGAGCGATTTCGTCTATTCTCCTTTGCACCGAGTTATTACTCAGAGGAATTTTTCTGATGACATCTGCCGATGTCTTATGATGAAGAACAGTTTTATTACCTCTTTGACTGCCGGCAAGATAAGTTCCTCGCCAATGGTATGTGGTTTTCCGTTTTTGCGATTAACAATGAAATGTTATATGATGCTCGTAGTCCATCATCTTCTTGTTTAGAAGACGACGCAAATAGGTTTGATATAGTTGGCTGTTTCAAATATTTTTCTGCAGTTCTTGAAAATAGGACAAATCTTTGTCCTTTTTATCAGTATGCATTTTATTTAAATGTTCTTGTAGCCTAGAAGGCTTCATGGCTTCATTTGAGAAAACTTTTGGCAAAGTAAACACATGGGTAATGATGGGTTTACAGGAGAGTGCGTAAATCCATATTTCAAATACAAAAGACTGTACTGCCGGCATTTCTTCTTAGATTCAGACATTTTGAAATCCAAAACTTGCCACGGTTTAAAATAAATTAACTTTTCAACGAATTTATAGATAATTATAAAATTAATGGTTATAATGACTTATATGACTTATCACTCACGAACATGGATTATTTAAGCACACAAAATAATAACACATTCCTAGAGCTATCCCTGCCTTTTATCGTTTGATTTCATACAAGCATCAACTTGTATGTTTTATCTTGTTTGCGATGCCGGTGCACTTTGTAAGCAAGTCATATCGCGTCTTTGCTTATCAACTTGCAAAGACTTGTTGCGGACAATATTAAGCGGAATTAGGTATTCATAGACCTAATGCTGAATTAAATGTTTTAAAGTATATTTTCTCGATAACAATAACATAGACATTTTAGATAGCTAAATAAACTGTCTATTCATGCCAACTAGGTATTTTCAAAGTATTTTAATATATTTATTTTCTAAAAAGGTAAGTACGTCACGAACGCCCCCCTTGATCCTCCTAACGCCCCCCTTTTGCCCCTGTACTCGCTACCGCCCCCTTTGAAAGCTACAGCGCCCACTGGGGGGCGGTACCGCCCCCCGTTGGGAACCTATGATCTAGAGTGTGATTATCATGTATGCAATTGTTAAAAAAAATGTAGATTTAATTTTAAAATTTCTAGTTCAACATGTCTGATTTTTGTCAATAGGTTTACAAAATGCAGGTCATTAAATACATTGTGGTTTCTGATATGAACTCATTTATGAATCTACTTGAAGTGTGTAATCTTTGTTGAGTAATACAATTATTATCAGGAATTGGTTAATTCACCTTTTTAAAATTAAGGTATTTTCAATAAATACGATTTATTAAAAACATAGCTATTCTATTACCGAAAATAACATTATACTGATAATTTATTTATAATTATAGAACATTTAAGCTCTAAATGTTTACAAATTTAAATCTAATATTAAATATACAATTGATGAATTTTACATTTATACATGTTAATGCTTGTGTGTGTTTTTTATCATGTCACAAGCGACACACTTCTTTTTGGAAAAAACCATATGGGTTACGAATTCGAGAGTTATAGCCTTTACTTTTGCTCGAAATTCTTCTAGTTCTGTGAGCATTTGCTCATCCATTTTCCCTGTATTGTAAGGGTTTGGCAGTTGTGCTTTAACGCCAACGTTGGAGACTGACTTCCATTTCATCTTCGAAGACCCTAGTCAAATCCCCTTTAGGTAGGCCTAATATTGATGCCCATTGTAAAAAATCAAAAATATACTGTTCGTCGTTCATAATATAGGGGTTGTATTGTCGAAAGAAACATCGAAGTTGGCCAGGTTCTGCCATTGTGGTTTTAGACAAAGAAAGCCAATACGACAATGAAATAATAAAAGTCCGATATTGATAAAAGAAGTAGAGTAGTAGGAATTGGAAGATGTATAATCTATGTTGGTTTTCCATTTACTGGGAAACGAAGTAATATGTCGGAATGTATGTGGAAAGTGTAGAGTTGTGTATCGATAACTTGTTATTTTCTAAATAACCCGCGATACGATGATCATAGGGCTCAAAACAGACCGACGACCAAAATGTTGTGTTTTGGTTGTGGCATCCCAATGATTAGAGAAACAACAACTTTCAAAATCTTGCACGAATGATAGGTAATTTGACTTCCCTGGCGTATAATAGTCTGTCGAAAGAAAACTCGGTAAAATTGGATTCAGAGTAATACTCTCGGTTTGTTCGATAGTTTTATTTGCCATTATGTTGTTTGGAATGACTGTTGTGTCGTTATCGTTACTTGCTGTTTGTATTTTAATTTGTAGTTGTGGGTGTGTACCTGTCACTGTTAGTGTTGCAGAAGGATCTTGTATGTCTGTGTTAGCGTACGACGTGTCTGATGCTGGTGTCTTTACCTCGCCCACGTTTGTTCGTAATTCCGTCCCTATAGGTTTCTGAATAATAGTGAAGTCCTTTGGTTTAATAGATTTTAAACGAGTATTGTAAGCATGTACTGGGCTGCTATTAATAAATTCTTTATCCATGAATTATTGCGCATTGTGGTTAACCTAATTTAATAATATGAACCTGAACTTAACTAACATATGATTAATGAAGTAATTTAAATTTCCTGTACTACTACACAAAAATTAAGACATATTTGACACTGAACCGCCTTATGTTACGGATTTCCACAGTGAGGAAAAAAATGATATATCAATGAAGCATTTCCTTTACTTGACTGCTCTGGTTTCGTATTCGAAGATACAAAATTCTACAAAAGACAGGCAATAATGCCTCCACCAAAATGTTGGGTAGCGTGCCACCAAAGATGTGGGGAAGCGTTTGAGCCAAGTTGGGGGTGGCGTTCACACTAGCCAACTAGGGGCTGTAGCTAGATCAGGAATTGGGTTTGATGATGGTAGAGCTAAAAGGATAGGATAATGGGGGTTTGGCATTGGTAATCAAGTGGTTAGTCAATACAAGAGCATTTATTAATATTGCGCAGACAAAGACTTTAATTGAAAAGCACTTAAATCTAAAATGAATAAATGTTATCAAAAAGTACTTACATGTTTCTTGCACTAACTACTGTGACTCGAGACTTTAACTGTGACTATAACTGCAACTGACACTGACTGTTTTGGATGTTTTTTGAGCTGAGGGCTGCGGCTGTTTTTATAATCTTTGATTGACGTCAAAGGTGATTTACCATTAATAACAATTATTCTGGATTTTCATGATACATCAGGATTACTCAAAGTATGTGGTTGATTAATAATGTGTATTCTTATGCATTCGTATCAATGAATAATCCCGGTTTACATTAGATCATGTTGACCACATGATATCATCAGTGATTCCCTATTATTACTGCATAACAATATTAAAAAAAATAGTGTGGAATAAGAATACTGTTAAAAATCATATAAATTTATTAAAAGATGTTGGGATGCGACAACTGTATTAAGTAGAAAGATAATTCTGCTATTTAATTGTAGGTATGTATAGAGTGCCATTTGTACCGGCTTTATTGCCTGTATATTTATTATTCGTCATCATTTTGTTTTCGACGTTACTTAAGGTTGGTTCGACGCAGCTCTTAACTTCTTTTCTATTCTGTGCTAATCTAAAAAGTTCTACATACTCTTCACAACCTAAATTTCTAATAATTGGACTAAAATAGCTTGGTCTAGGTCTTTCTATACTCTTCTATCTTTTTCTTATCTACCTGGCTCTCAACCTGATGGTTGTTAAAGAACTCCAACATGTTTACAGACCTCAGGTTGAACTGCTTTGTATCTTCTAAGGAGTTACACTGTACGGGTAGGTCTTGTCCCTTTACAGGAATTGCTCTACATGCACATTTAAATACTTACTGCAAACGGATTGCTTAACAGAATACCATTGGATGTTGTAAAATTCGTGTAACTGTAAATAGTTAAATGAATTTACAAAAAAGGCCTAATTTTGAATAATTCTATTTAGTTTTGATAAATTACATTTGTTAACAAAAATTTGTATTGGTATCGTGAAAGGTTATAGATATTGCTGTTTTTCTGTTGTAAATTTAAGGTGGTATATTGGGCTTGATATTGTTAGGTTCTTGAAATCCAAGGACGGATAAAAGAAAGCACCGTAATTTCGATGGCAAGCAGAGCCACAAAAAACAACTAAAACTATTTAATTATATTAGAGCATTTTCTATCGTTATAAGTACTTACCAAAGATACCTAATAATATAGGCATGTTGAGAAACTTTCAAGATACTCCAAAATGTTACAACAATTCAGTTCTTATTTAGAACTGGAATAACGGTCAAAACTTTTTATCCTCGTGCCAAACATTTCTCTGCACGCTTACATTAGTAACATCCCTTCGTTAGTTCGTTTAAATGTAGTTACAGCACCGTCTACTAAATAGCATGCACTTGTGCAATTCACACATTTAATTACTATCGACGGACTACTAACACCGTTTTATAAAATTTTAAACTTGAAAGTTACATCAAAAGCTAAACGAAGTCAAACGGATAAGCAAAGTAAGAGAGCTTTACTGTATCTCCAAGTGTATTTATATTCGTCGATACACTCGTCTTGTACCTTATTTCAGTTGAAAAAGCCCACTTGTAACCGATTCTAAAAATTTGCACGTAACGAACTTGTAAAACCGAAAATTCCCATTCCACCGTCGCTTTAGTTCGAAAACTGCTCAAACAAATACAACGGTCGCACTCTTCTTGAAAATTTCTAGCATTCAACCAATCGAACACATTCCTCCCATTCTTATGTCCAGCCTTTAGCTATCTTCTCTCGTTTAACACATATCCGTTGTCTCCTTTTACAATTCCACTCAAGCAACAGAAAATCGATATTGTGGTTGACCTCCAAACTTTCGCGTACTTTAGATGAGTGTTTTACCCCAACATTTAATATACATGATCTCTGTCTGCTGTACACTACGGATAATTCCGTCTCACTTTGTTTTCAAACCTATTCTTGGCATTGTAGATTTTGTATCGACCGTTAACTACATTTCTACCGTATTATATTCGAACCTTCATTTCATGTTCCTTGAACTTGTTATTTTATCTTCAGGTTTTTCTGTGAAGCAACTGTCCGTTTAAAATCGTATTTTCCAAGTCGTTTAACTTATAGAATTTGTATTAACGAACGCTTTGTTTAGTTAAATAAAAATATCCGATTACATTATTGATTTTATACACCCCAAAAGCCTTGTTTATTATGTGATGCGCTTGATTTTTACCTTTTTTAAAATATTAAAGCTAATTATTCGTATCATTGAGTTTCACGTACTCCAAAGCTTCTACACATTATGCAAATTTAATATTCCGATTTATAAACACTAAAATATTATATTATCCATCCGTTTTCAATGTCAAAACTAATTAATTTAGTGCATAAATAAATTATCCCTATTTCTTATACACGGTTGATACAAATTGATTTTCTTGACTTATTTATGCCTCTTAACCTATAATTTCCCCGACAATATATATATATATATATTGCAGTCTCTCTGGATTATGCACCTACGAATTGGGCTACGTAAATATTTTTCCTGAAAAATTATTTCCAATATCTCTGGAAAGCTCCCTTAAATCAGCATACCACGGCTAGCTCTGCTTCCGGCTTCTTCAGAGATACTTACCCATCATATGTTCACTCCTTCTCACTTAGACTACCAAATATAATTATCACTCAAATAATTCAATAAAACATAAAACCTTTTATTCATACAAATCAACAATTTACGTCACCATCTCAATATTTACCAAATCAGATATAAAAAACATCTTCATAAAATTTTGCAATATCAACCATTAAATCCTTTTAAATTTAATGACTTTAATTTATTTCAACATTTTTTTATGTACAGTTCAAGTAGAATGGGCCTATCTTGAAATTCTAAAGTGAAAGTTACCCTCGTTTATGGTGAGTTCAGTATAAACCCTGTTACTCTAAATGCATATTAAATCGAATCTTTGTTTTCAACAACTCTAAAGACCCGTTTACTTTTTACATCAAAATTTTATGTCATTTAATTTACACCTTCAAATAATCAATACAAATTGTCTTTTTCATATAACCTTCAAATTAGATTTTATGTTCACAAAATATACACCCAATATGTCAAATCACTAGCAAAAAATAACAGCACAAAATGTTCAAGCAATAACAAAAGGAAACAAATTTCGTTACCTGGTGTAAGCTTTTGCACCGTCACCTCTGAAGATGTCGTCCACCCAAAACCTCGTCGTTGCATTCCATCCAACGCCTCTCTGCTATATGTACCTCAAACTCATTTCCACACGCTATCCAATTCTCTGCAGACACCTTCAATACATCTACCCATGTAATTGTTCCAAAATAAATTGATCGGCTTTTGAATCTACCATACACCCAGCATCCTCGTTCCGAAAAATTAACTATCATGAACCAAATCAATATTTTCTTGTGAACGATCGATACGATTGTATTTTTCCCTTTTTTGATCTTCCACCGAACCGGTCTCTTGAAATTTTGCAATAATTCGACCAATAGTGCTTTCAGCTGGACGATTATGTAAACCATAAAATTTACGTAGTTTTCTAAAAACACTTCACAGAATGCTGATTTTCATAAAATAATTCAACAGTTTGAACGTGATGTTGTATCGTGTACGAAGCCATTTTTGTCATACTTCACACTTCTTAAATGTGAAAATACCCAGACGAATTCAGTGCGCTATCTATATTTTACTTATTCTTAAAAAGATGCGTGCAATTTGAAACACCCACTTTGTGCTCATTGCTTGACCTGCTTTGTGCAGCTCTTTGTCGATTTCTTGTTTGATTACTCGTCTGCATATTATGTACAGTATTACTACCAGCATCCCCATAATTAGACATCCAATTGCCATTATCGTTACTTGACCAACAGACACACCATTAGTAGAATTTGTTGTGGCACCGCCAGTATTTCCAGACTGGGCTATCATTATCTCATCTCTGAATTGCGTCGTACCCATCTTTCTCTCTCTTTCAGCAGCAGTTTGTTGTCAGGATCGCCATGATAATGTCTTGGCCGGTTGGCAGGGTTGCCATATAATGTCTTCTCCAGGCGGGATGTTGGAGACAGACTTGTTACCTAAAATGAAATAACAGTTCCATTCGGAACTCACGTTAATTCTCCCTTTTGTTTGAAGTTCGGTTCATATATATAGAAATTAGGTTGCATTCCTTACGTGCTAGTCTACTTAATTATGCATATCTAATTGAGGTTGTTATCTATGCAGTTTCATAATGTTCTCATAGTTGACCATGTATTACTAAGCATTGCAATATGTTCTAGTTTCTATAATTAACACTGTGTCCTAATTACACTACAGTTTGTTACTAAATTAAAAATTAAGTAAATAATTAACGGTTCCAAAGAAGAAGTTTGTGTAAAATTTAACTTCAATAAAATAATACATAATATATTATATTTGTAACATTGTGTATTTATGTAGTTAAAATTCTAATAGCCTTTGTGCCTATTAATTATGCTTCTAAAGAAAAATAGTGTTATGTATTTATCTAGCCAATAACTGTAATTTATGTGATTGTTCCCTTGTTTGTGTTGGTTTTTGCTTATTTAAAAGTACAAGCGGTGGCGCTGCACCAGGATCATCACTAATCCCTACTATTGTTATACAAAAAGCGGATTTTATGACCGCAACTTATGACAGCATTATATACTTGGAAGGTACTCTTCAACAGAAACCCAAAATAAGGATTATGCTTTCACGAATAATGCAATGTTGTTTTTTTTGAAGAAATTAGATTTACACTGGGTGATCAGGTTATTGATACGGTTAGATTACCAAGAATAAACAGCACAATCAACGGCGTTTGTGCGTATACATGCGAACAAAGTGGTTGTATGATATGCATGCAGGATGGGGTGTGGAAAATAAACCTTTACCCTTGCTTAATGAAGCTAAAGATTCTTTTTCCACTTCAATACCATTAAAGCATGTGCTTGGATTTGCTGATGGATACAAAACACTCTTGCTTATCATTCGACAAGAATTAACGTTGGTACGTTCAAAGTTTGAGAATGATTGTAAGGATAATTTTATACCAAAAATTGCTCTCACAAAGGTAGTATGGAAAGTACCACACGTAATGTTCAACGATGCTACAAAATTGCCTATTTACAAAGAAATTTTTCATGCACGTGACTTGTATACTTTATCAAAGCCTACTGTCTACTACATCTTTGGTTTGGCCTGTTAAAAGTAGTACAGGTTTTCAGCACCCTCAATGAATATTCATCACCTTTCAAACCAAGAAGCGCAACCATAAGGATGTGGATGCATCTACGTTTACTCATGCTAACATTACGAATATAAAGGCTAATATCCACAATAGAAGATACCCATATGAGCAGCAAAACCTTTCTTTTGTCGATAACAAGTATGGAGACATATGAATATTTGAATTCTCGATCTCAATATTATGAACCGTCCGAGAGTTTGGTAATGCTCTCTTCTCAGTTATGAGGAGTTTACACAACCAATTTTTGCAATCAACTGCACCATACAATGTGCATCAAAACAAATTGACAAAACGTGTTTTAAATTACAGTGTTCACGACTGATTTTCGCATCTTGGCTCGGACGGTTGAAGCATTTAAAGTTTGGGCAAAACCACATATCTTGTATTCATATACAATCCACAGAGTTATCATATATTAATAATATTCCAACAACAAAATCATTACAAAGGGCTTCAACAAACCCCAATGAGTGGTGGATAATTTTGATGGACTTTGTGGTAGATTAGCACATGCATTCTATCCAACCAGTGGCAATTTTGTATCCGAAATACACATGGATTATGATGTCTTGGTATGTGGAACACTCAAATTCACCACCTAGCGGATATATGTTATTATTAGGTGCTACTTCATGAAATTGGTCACACATTATGGTTGATGCATTCAAATAATGTTAATGCTGTTATGTAGTCATATCTAGAAAATCATCATCTTGATTTACATGAGGATGATATTGCAGGCACACAGTTCATATACCCACCGGCATCATCTACCACCGTTAAATCAACTACCCTTACTCTTAAGCCTACCTCACCCAATAAGCCAGCCTTATCGAATAAACCACCGCCAGACCTATGAAACATAAATATTGAACATTTTCTAATTCTAAATAAACGCATATATATGTTTTATGAAAAGTGGGTTTGGATATCAGCTCTAAATAGCACCTACATTAATCTGGCTAAGAACCTAATGGATTGGTTACCTTTTCTTCCACACTCGTTTAGACGTTTAGATGCCATATATCAGAAACCAAATGGTGGTTTTCTTTAGCAACAATCAAGTATATCTGTTGCAATTTCCTAGCATGCAAGCTAGTCAATGGATGGCCTCAAGCACACACCCACTTTT
Source organism: Platerodrilus igneus (assembly GCA_036346225.1). NCBI lineage: Eukaryota > Metazoa > Arthropoda > Insecta > Coleoptera > Lycidae > Platerodrilus > Platerodrilus igneus. Next base: position 3,761,116 of record JARFIW010001004.1, read on the forward strand.
ATATTCCTAATCGTGTTTGGGTGAATGCTGCTGTAAATACCTATAGGTGGACGTACATTGATATTTACGTACATTGATATTTTATGGCGAAAATCAACTCATGGAATACGATGAATGTACTAACCAACCCAAAGCACATTTTTTACAATCACATGCATTTCCAGATATTCCTTCGCATATTACAACCATTTTTCGATATACCAATGGTCATCTATATTTTATCAATAAAAACAACTTCCACGAATATAGTGAATTTCTAGGCAAAGTAATTCAATCTTGTCACTTTGACCTATCCATATTTAACATTTATCATGCAAACAAAGGATTAATGAAACAACTTTACGATGTATTGACAAAGTTATTAAAATTGGACAAACTAGTGAATTCGTATTTACAATCTAGCAGTATGTATGATAATTATGATGATGAAAGTTTATCGTAATGTACAAAATATAATACAAAAATAATTTTTTAGTTCATTTTATTTTTTACATCATATAAAAATTTATTTGGAAAAGCAACACAATAATGTCATATAAAAGCTTAAATTCTAAAGAATGTTGAATAAAGTAGCTGGTTCTTAATAATTTCGTAAGTGCTTGCATATTTTCCGCAACCAATTTATCTGTAGATATAATACAATCATCGTTGATTGCACCACACTGTTTGGTAAAAATGTTATCAGTAAATTGATTATAGATGTAATCAATTGAAGAATCACTAATTGTAAATAAACAATCGTTAACTATGAATGTCATTGAAAATAATTTATTAATTGCATCCTCAGAAAAAAACGAGCGTAGCACTACCATTATGACTTATTCCAATATATGGAAAGTTGCTAGAGATATCGTAAATTGCATTCATCTTAATGCCATAACCAATAGATATTTCTTGTTTTTTATACTCAGGTTTTTTTTTTTGTAGAACTAGCATATTACGAAGGAAATGTTCGCTTCTTAAACTTGAAATTTCATTCCATTTCTTAACATTAAAACATAGAAAGCTTTTTGGAGCAATAAAATTAGATATTTGCACTACTGCATTTAGTTCATACCGCGTTTAAATTCCAGTAATAAACCCAAATCTAAAAGTGTTGACCATGTTGATAACTAATACCTCACGATCCTTATTAAATGCTGTAGGACGTGTTGATTTTAGTGATAACTCTGTGTTTGTATCAGCCCATGAAAAATTTGCATTATCATTTTGAGTTGCATCGATCAATAAACAATTTGCATCACCATTTTTATTCAAGTTTTTCTTAACTGTTGCAGCATACATGTTTCTACTTTGAAAACAAAACTCTAACTACTTAAGATGGTGGATTTTGCCGGTTGAATTATTGATTATAAGTATTGATCCAATATTTTAGCATAATTGCATTTTCAGCTGCACAACTGAATGATGAGCAACGTCTTAGAGTGATACAAACATTTTGAAGTGTTGGAGTAATTCCACTCCTTTAGCTTGTGTAAAGAAGGTGGACATCCCAAAGCTTCAACATTAATGATGTTGGGGTTAGAAAGTTCGGACATTAACCATGTCCATTTTTCTAACTCCTTCACATATATATGCGACGCTTCATTAAATATTGGACCTAATAGATGTTGCAAGCAACCATAAGGTAACTCACCATCCTCCCACTTAATACCATGGAATTTTTCTATTAGCCATGCATTTTGACGTTTATTGTCGATCAATAATTGATCCCATGGGTGCGGTGGTTTTAATATGTATGTACTACATCATTTGATGATGATGCCAATGGAACAATGGCCACTTCTTTAAATATGAATTCATTATTTTTAGTTTTGAAACCTTGAACATCTACCACTATTGAAGTATTCATTTTATCCCAAAGCTTCAACATTAATGATGTTGGGGTTAGAAAGTTCGGACATTAACCATGTCCATTTTTCTAACCCCTTCACATATATATGCGTCGCTTCATTAAATATTGGACCTAATAGATGTTGCAAGCAACCATAAGGTAACTCACCATCCTCCCACTTAATACCATGGAATTTTTCTATTAGCCATGCATTTTGACGTTTATTGTTGTTCAATAATTGATCCCATGGGTGCGGTGGTTTTAATATGTATGTACTACATCATTTGATGATGATGCCAATGGAACAATGGCCACTTCTTTAAATATGAATTCATTATTTTAGTTTTGAAACCTTGAACATCTACCACTATTGAAGTATTCATTTTATCCCAAAGCTTCAACATTAATGATGTTGGGGTTAGAAAGTTCGGACATTAACCATGTCCATTTTCTAACCCTTCACATATATAGTCGCTTCATTAAATATTGGACCTAATAGATGTTGCAAGCAACCATAAGGTAACTCACCATCCTCCCACTTAATACCATGGAATTTTTCTATTAGCCATGCATTTTGACGTTTATTGTCGTTCAATAATTGATCCCATGGGTGCGGTGGTTTTAATATGTATGTACTACATCATTTGATGATGATGCCAATGGAACAATGGCCACTTCTTTAAATATGAATTCATTATTTTAGTTTTGAAACCTTGAACATCTACCACTATTGAAGTATTCATTTTATCCCAAAGCTTCAACATTAATGATGTTGGGGTTAGAAAGTTCGGACATTAACCATGTCCATTTTTCTAACCCTTCACATATATGCGTCGCTTCATTAAAAATTGGACCTAATAGATGTTGCAAGCAACCATAAGGTAACTCACCATCCTCCCACTTAATACCATGGAATTTTTCTATTAGCCATGCATTTTGACGTTTATTGTTGTTCAATAATTGATCCCATGGGTGCGGTGGTTTTAATATGTATGTACTACATCATTTGATGATGATGCCAATGGAACAATGGCCACTTCTTTAAATATGAATTCATTATTTTTAGTTTTGAAACCTTGAACATCTACCACTATTGAAGTATTCATTTTATCCCAAAGCTTCAACATTAATGATGTTGGGGTTAGAAAGTTCGGACATTAACCATGTCCATTTTTCTAACCCCTTCACATATATATGCGTCGCTTCATTAAATATTGGACCTAATAGATGTTGCAAGCAACCATAAGGTAACTCACCATCCTCCCACTTAATACCATGGAATTTTTCTATTAGCCATGCATTTTGACGTTTATTGTTGTTCAATAATTGATCCCATGGGTGCGGTGGTTTTAATATGTATGTACTACATCATTTGATGATGATGCCAATGGAACAATGGCCACTTCTTTAAATATGAATTCATTATTTTTAGTTTTGAAACCTTGAACATCTACCACTATTGAAGTATTCATTTTATCCCAAAGCTTCAACATTAATGATGTTGGGGTTAGAAAGTTCGGACATTAACCATGTCCATTTTTCTAACCCCTTCACATATATATGCGTCGCTTCATTAAATATTGGACCTAATAGATGTTGCAAGCAACCATAAGGTAACTCACCATCCTCCCACTTAATACCATGGAATTTTTCTATTAGCCATGCATTTTGACGTTTATTGTCGTTCAATAATTGATCCCATGGGTGCGGTGGTTTTAATATGTATGTACTACATCATTTGATGATGATGCCAATGGAACAATGGCCACTTCTTTAAATATGAATTCATTATTTTTAGTTTTGAAACCTTGAACATCTACCACTATTGAAGTATTCATTTTATCCCAAAGCTTCAACATTAATGATGTTGGGGTTAGAAAGTTCGGACATTAACCATGTCCATTTTTCTAACCCCTTCACATATATATGCGTCGCTTCATTAAATATTGGACCTAATAGATGTTACAAGCAACCATAAGGTAAACTCACCATCCTCCCACTTAATACCATGGAATTTTTCTATTAGCCATGCATTTTGACGTTTATTGTCGTTCAATAATTGATCCCATGGGTGCGGTGGTTTTAATATGTATGTACTACATCATTTGATGATGATGCCAATGGAACAATGGCCACTTCTTTAAATATGAATTCATTATTTTTAGTTTTGAAACCTTGAACATCTACCACTATTGAAGTATTCATTTTATCCCAAAGCTTCAACATTAATGATGTTGGGGTTAGAAAGTTCGGACATTAACCATGTCCATTTTTCTAACCCCTTCACATATATATGCGTCGCTTCATTAAATATTGGACCTAATAGATGTTGCAAGCAACCATAAGGTAACTCACCATCCTCCCACTTAATACCATGGAATTTTTCTATTAGCCATGCATTTTGACGTTTATTGTCGTTCAATAATTGATCCCATGGGTGCGGTGGTTTTAATATGTATGTACTACATCATTTGATGATGATGCCAATGGAACAATGGCCACTTCTTTAAATATGAATTCATTATTTTTAGTTTTGAAACCTTGAACATCTACCACTATTGAAGTATTCATTTTATCCCAAAGCTTCAACATTAATGATGTTGGGGTTAGAAAGTTCGGACATTAACCATGTCCATTTTTCTAACCCCTTCACATATATATGCGTCGCTTCATTAAATATTGGACCTAATAGATGTTACAAGCAACCATAAGGTAAACTCACCATCCTCCCACTTAATACCATGGAATTTTTCTATTAGCCATGCATTTTGACGTTTATTGTCGTTCAATAATTGATCCCATGGGTGCGGTGGTTTTAATATGTATGTACTTACATCATTTGATGATGATGCCAATGGAACAAACGCCACTTCTTTAAATATGAATTCATTATTTTTAGTTTTGAAACCTTGAACATCTACCACTATTGAAGTATTCATTTTTAGGCAATATTGGCACTGGCTGTTAAATAACAAACAGAAACTAACATCTTAACTCAATGTCTTCTTATTTATATGCTTTGCAACTAGTTTCCTTACATAAAAACAGCATCATTATTTTCAGAATTTATGTGCCTGTATAATTATATACAATCCCATTATATTTAATTTATGCATTTGGTATAGTCATTATAGGTAATATTCTGCACTTGTATTTTTTGCAATCTGACTTTTACTTTTACTTCAAGATCGTCAAATTCAGTTTCTGTAATATCAATGTAGTTATATTGCTTATAATTGCCACACATCACTTTGATAAGTAAATATGTACCAAAAGAATGTGTCTCGGATGGACTGCGGTCTTGTTATGACTGGTACAGGATGCATTTGGATTCTGATTTTCTTTGTCTCGAATATCTGCTAGTGTTTCAAAATCAACTGTCGCTTGAATCACAGTAAATTTTCTTATATAGCTGCCTTTTTCTACCAGCACAAAGGCTTTTAAGTTCTTCAATGTCTGCAACGTGTCTGTTAATGTCTCCTGCATCAGCATTTTCAATGCCATCACCGCTAATGATGTTGTTGCTGTTAATGTTTACGTTTTCGATACTGGTTTTAGGAAAACAGTAAAGAGTGCTTCTGTTACACCATGGGTTCCCAACCTTTTCTGAACCACCGCCCCCTCTACTGGAAAAAAAACTTCCAACGCCCCCCTCCTCATCATAGTGCATTATAACGAATATTAAAATATTGTTGCATAGTATCTATCTATCTATTATATATATATATATATATATATATATATATATATATATATATATATACATAGATACTCATATACGAACGTTGCACTTTTGACTGCTATTACAAGCGTTCACTAAAGCGTTGGACAAGGTATATATATTAAAAATCGCAAAAGTAAACCTTAATTAAAACGACTATCAAATGTAGTACAAACTTGTTTATTAAAAACTTAAATATGAATACATAATGAACAGAAAAAAAGATTAAGAAGAAAAAATTGAGATAGTTGAGGCTGGTGAAGTTTTAACAATTTGCTAATGTCGGGTTCCAATTTCGTTAACATCAGCCGCAAATCGCCATGTTCAGTAATGTGTAGTCTGTTCCTTTTCTTAGACAATAAATTAGCTACTGCACTGAACCCACACTCAGCCAAATAAGATGAAGGAAATGCAATTAAAAATATCTGTACTCTTGACCACAATCCAGGGTAAAGAACTGGTATTGGTTTTTGAAGCCAGAACTCTTCATATCCATTTCTGAATTTTACTTTTAGTTCTTCGTTAGTTGTGAGTTCTACGAGTTCCTCTTCTAAATTTGATGATTCTGCTGTATCTGCATTTGCGAAAGGATCTAAAACCCAACCCGGTATATTCATGTTTAAAATATCCTGGAATCGCTCCACACAATCAACATGAAGAACGTCCAAGTGTTGGCAGTAAGTAAGTAAATCTTCATGTTTTGCAGAGACTGCTGATAATGTGGGAAAGTGGCTGTATTCACCTCTCACTAGATTTCGTTTGAATAGAAGAAGTTTTCCCACAAAAGCAGCTATGACGTTTTTTGTTTTAATTAAATTCAATTCATCACCTTGCAATTGTAAATTGACTTCATTAAATATTTTAAACAAGTCTGTCAAATAAGCGATGTCATTTTTATGTATAATCAGGTTTTCGCGCAATTTTTCGTTTCTGTTTTCAAGAAAGTCCAGTACTGAATCAAATAGTTGAAAAAAACGGTTCAAACTAGTACCTTTTGAGAGCCAACGAACTTCTGTGTGCAGCAGCAAGCGATTGTAATCTTCATCATTTTCACTACAAAGTTGGCTAAATAATATGTCATGCAATGAATTGCTTCTAATCGTATTTACTGCTCTAATAACGTAATGAAGCGACGAATGCAAACGTTCATTCAGATTTTTTGCAACCAAGTGCTGACGATGAATAATACAATGTATAGCGAGTACATTTGGTACTGCTTGTTTCAAATGAGCTATGAAACCCTTATGACGTCCCGTCATTGCTGGAGCACCATCAGTAGCTGCCGACAAAATATTATGCATAGGTATTTCTTTCTCTTGAAAAAACGTACTCATGGTATTAAATATCGTTTCTCCCTTTGTATCAGTTTCCAAATTTTTTGCAAATAATAACTCTTGATAATTTCTTTCGTCTTTTATGAACCGAACGTATGATAACAGCAGTACTTCGTTATTTGGTAGAGTGGATTCATCAAGTTGAATGGAAAAATTGCAAGTTTTTAAGTAATCGCATAATGATATTTCAACGTCTTGAGCGATTTCGTCTATTCTCCTTTGCACCGAGTTATTACTCAGAGGAATTTTTCTGATGACATATGCCGATGTCTTATGATGAAGAACAGTTTTTATTACCTCTCTGACTGCCGGCAAGATAAGTTCCTCGCCAATGGTATGTGGTTTTCCCGTTTTTGCAATTAACAATGAAATGTTATATGATGCTCGTAGTCCATCATCTTCTTGTTTAGAAGACGACGCAAATAGGTTTGATATAGTTGGCTGTTTCAAATATTTCTTCTGCAGTTCTTGAAAATAGGACAAATCTTTGTCCTTTTATCAGTATGCATTTTATTTAAATGTTCTTGTAGCCTAGAAGGCTTCATGGCTTCATTTGAGAAAACTTTTGGCAAAGTAAACACATGGGTAATGATGGGTTTACAGGAGAGTCGTAAATCCATATTTCAAATACAAAAGACTGTACTGCCGGCATTTCTTCTTAGATTCAGACATTTTGAAATCCAAAACTTGCCACGGTTTAAAATAAATTAACTTTTCAACGAATTTATAGATAATTATAAAATTAATGGTTATAATGACTTATATAACTTATCACTCATGAACATGGATTATTCTGAAGCACACAAAAATAATAACACATTCCTAGAGCTATCCCTGCCTTTTATACGTTTGATTTCATACAAGCATCAACTTGTATGTTTTATCTTGTTTGCGATGCCGGTGCACTTTGTAAGCCAGTCATATCGCGTTTTGCTTATCAACTTGCAAATACTTGTTGCGGACAATATTAAGCGGAATTAGGTATTCATAGACCTAATGCTGAATTAAATGTTTTAAAGTATATTTTCTCGATAACAATAACATAGACATTTTAGATAGCTAAATAAACTGTCTATTCATGCCAACTAGGTATTTTCAAAGCATTTTAATATATTTATTTTCTAAAAGGTAATCGTCACGAACGCCCCCCTTGATCCACCTAACGCCCCCCTTTTGCCCCTGTACTCGCTACCGCCCCCTTTGAAAGCTACAGCGCCCACTGGGAGGCGGTACCGCCCCCGTTGGGAACCTATGGTCTAGAGTGATACAAACATTTTGAAGTGTTGGAGTAATTCCACTCCTTTAGCTCGTGTAAAGAAGGTGGACACCCCAAAACTTCAACATTGATGATGTTGGGGTTAGAAAGTTCGGACATTAACCATGTCCATTTTTCTAACCCCTTCACATATATATGCATCGCTTCATTTAATATTGGACCTAATACATATTGCAAGCAACCATAGGGTAACTCACCATACTCCCACTTAATACCATGGAATTTTTCTATTAGCCATGCATTTTGACGTTTATTGTCGTTCAATAATTGATCCCATGGATGCGGTGGTTTTAATATGTATGTACTTACATCATTTGATGATGATACCAATGGAACAATGGCCACTTCTTTAAATATGAATTCATTATTTTTAGTTTTGAAACCTTTTAACATCTACCACTATTGAAGTATTCATTTTTAGGCAATATTGGCACTGGCTGTTCAATAACAAACAGAAACTAACATCTTAACTCAATGTCTTCTTATTTATATGCTTTGCAACTAGTTTCCTTACATAAAAACAGCGTCATTATTTTCAGAATTTATGTGCCTGTATAATTATATACAATCCCATTATATTTAATTTATGCATATTGTATAGTCATTATAGGTAATATTCTGCACTTGTATTTTTTGCAATCTGACTTTTACTTTTACTTCAAGATCGTCAAATTCAGTTTCTGTAATATCAACGTAGTTATATTGCTTATAATTGCCACACATCACTTTGATAAGTAAATATGTACCAAAAGAATGTTTCTCGGATGGACTGCGGTCTTGTTACGACTGGTACAGGATGCATTTGGATTCTGATTTTCTTTGTCTCGAATATCTGCTAGTGTTTCAAAATCAGAACTGTCGCTTGAATCACAGTAAATTTTCCTATATAGTCTTACAATTTAAAAGTTCATAATTACATCGCACAAGTTGGTAACGCAGTTGGTAACGCTAATCTTTGTACAGATTTTGGCACGCCCATCTGTCAATGACGTCACCAATATACAAATTAAATACGCCATTGACGGAAAATATGCCAATTTTCGTACAATAGTTTATAACAGCGAAATACTCACGTGAATATGTCCCTGAGTTAAAGTTGGCTTCTGTTGACGTCCATCAGGGCTACTGATGGCCCCTTTAAGGCAATTAACGGAGGGTACGCATAACGTCCATCCAAACGGCTTCGACTGGATCTCAGGGTTCAACTCCGGAGTGTTTCAAGATGGTGACTGCTCCGGTGCTGTTGGCAGAACATGGCCTCCAATTTGTTCCCGGGGTCGTGGACTCGGTTGCCATAGGCGGCTTCAAATTGTCTCCTACCTATGTAGGGAATAAACAGGGAACACCAGGTATAGGAGCGACAAACAGTTAAAGAAGGCAAGGAAATTGACATAGTTACAAGATAAGGCACGCTACGATACCTGAACAAAACCGCTCTTCACGAAGGTCAGAGGCAAAAGCCACGTTAAAAGACCACTGGAAAAAACCCCACTTTTCTGTCCTTTCACGCGTCGGTGCGAAATTATTCGTCCAACCCACTTTTAACGTCACGGAAATACGCGCACCGAGTCTTTTAAATTTAAAGGCGCGAAAACTTCCGCACATAAAAATTAAGCTAAGAAAATGTTTAGTGCCACTTTGGCACGTAACAGTAGCTGCCTTTTTCTACCAGCACAAAGGCTTTTAAGTTCTGCAATGTCTGCAACGTTTCTGTTAATGTCTCCTGCATCAGCATTTTCAATGCCATCACCGCTAATGATGTTGTTGCTGTTAATGTTTACGTTTTCGATACTGGTTTTAGGAAAACAGTAAAGAGTGCTTCTGTTACACGAACAGAAACCGATCACACCTTGCATTTTGCAGAAGCAACTCAAGTTACTATACTTCATTTGCCCATGAACACACAAGAAAATATTATGTAGTTGCATTGTGTTTGGAATTGGTAATAATGTTTTTGGTATTGTCTTTGATATGTGGTCTATAGTATTTTGAGTGACAACGAACAACTTAACATTTGTCGCTTCTTTCAAAAGATCATAGAATTGTTCCAGATCCTGTATATCATTGCCATTTCCATGGGCAACTAATTTGTCGGCTGTTCGTTTGATTAACCCTCCAATCCCATCAGCTGTGCCCTTTCCATGACTAGCTTCAAAGAATGACCAAGTCATGTTCTTAAATCCATAGCAATCAAAAATCTAGTTGTCATCAAATAAAAGTTTTGTTTTTGGCGGTACTGTGTGTAGGGTCCGTCGGAAAACCAATGAATTGTGTCGAGTGTAGGATATTTCTCATTAATGAATTTTAAAATTGTTTCTAAATGAGCCCATATAGCAGCAGGGTTGTGAGCCAGAGAGCTTGAAACTGTCCAGAAAGAAGTAGTTTCTTTTGCATCTTTCTTTTCAGATTTTTTGTACATAACAACCATATGTAACAACAATTGGTTTCGAGAACCTCCAAAGTGATATGCCTGTATTTCTTGACTAAATTTGCAGTTATAGTTTTCACTGAAGTCAATATAGAGCACGACACTGTTAAGCGATAAGTTATCAATGCAGTCTCTGTAAGCTTTATGTTGAGTTATCTACATTAAACATGTGCCTTTTAAACGCTTTCAACTCATTCTCGAATTTGTATATTAGGTGATATAAGTTGGCTTGTTGCAGAACTTTTAAGTTTTTTGTAACTTTTCGCGTTTTGTTATCTTTTGTGCTTATTATTTCAGTTGTTCGAACCCATTCCCACCAAGTTACTTTTTCAGCTAGGTCTGAACTGTCTTTATTGATGGCTGTTTTGCCATTACATATGCTGCATGTCCCATACATACACTCCAATCGCCTTACGTTACAGACAACAAATTCTAATAAAACACTTGCATTGGATGTGAAATTTTTTTTTTCCGTAAACTTAGTGTTTTGTAATTGAAATTTACATGAAGTTTACACAAACATGTTTCCCGAGCATCTGCTGAGGGGAACATAACATTAAAAAGGCCGATGTCTTGTAAAATATGAGTAGGAACATTTAAAGTTAACTTCATTTTTGAAAGATCGATATAAATTTTTCATCGTATCCAAGAGAAACCTTTTCTATCTTTTAATTTTACTTTTGGTAACAGTCTCTTTTTTGCCAGCTGTTTACACGACTCACATTATCACGCGGGAAAAAGGTTCGAATTGCTTTCCTTAAATCTACATATGGACGTTTCCGCCATCTTTCTTTATTTTGTATACCTAGTGCCTTGACTCTGAATTCTGTACCAAAACCAAATTGCTTCATATTTTCTGAGACAACTATCTTTTTTTATTAGTTTTCTATCTTTCCGAGACTTTATGGCTCTAAAATTTTCTTTGATAGACTGACAGCACATTGTATTTTTCATACTGCAATCGAGTTCACTGCAATTTTTTTCTGCTAGTTTCATATTTGCGTTTCCACTTATTTTTTTTTGCCATTAATTTTAAGTTATCTCTGTAAAGCTTACTTCTATCTCTTCGCATTCTTTTCCTCCCACTTTGGATGTTAGGTGAGATTGCCGGAGATGGTGGGTGCGTGTCAGCGAGTAGTTGTTTTTCTCGCTCTTTTAACTTACTTCTATACTTTCTTTGCTAGTTTCTCCATTTTCGATTTAACAGTCTTTCATCTCTTGCATTCATATCCTTGACGAGTTTTTTATTTTTATGATACCGGTCTCTTGCTTTTCTTAAGTATTCTTCATACTTCTCATTGTCTGATTTTTTCTTCAATCTGCAGCACCGTTGCCTTTCTGCCGATGTTGATGCCTTCTGAAATAAGTAAAGATAATGAAATATATTTAGACAACAGTTATATGTAATGCAAACTAATTTCAGCTAATAGTGAACATAGCTCTAGTACAGAAGATCAAATTGTAATATAGTAGCAAATAGGTCCCCTTCGTAACATCTCAGTCTCCTACGTACCGAAATGTAGTGTGACGAAAGAGAATTGTCACAATATACAGACACGCATTCAGGCCTAATCAATATGGATCGATATTATTCACTACGTATAAAAAATGTGGTTTAAATAGAATAATTACTTACAGAATACACTCTATTAAGTTGGCGCGAGAATTCATACTAAACGTTGGATCTGTTGGATGCTTCGTTTGAAATGCTCGCATTTCATACTAACAGGTATTCGTTTCAACGAGCAGAGCCGAAATATCCATTCATTGTATCAAAATTACATTCTTTTAAAGGTGGTCGTAATGGAGACAAAAATTTATGGACAAATTTTCGTCACACGTTTCAAATTGTTCTTTAATACTATTAAGGTTTTACTTATTGGTATTGAAATGATCAGTTACAGAAAATTTACTCTTATACATAAATGAGCGCCTGCTCATAAAATGAATTAGTAAATGGACCGTTTTTATGAATGACATGTGCTAGGGACATATAGTTTTAGAGCAGTAAGCAAAGTTTAACATTTATTCTAAAATATAAACAGCGGTTTAACAAGTAAAAGGAAGCCTTAGCACGAATTCAGGTCATTTCAACTTTCTGTTTAGATAATTAGTTCCGGAATAGCCACATCCATTTATTTTATTTTTATTTTTACTATTTGGAGCAGGTCCGCCATTTTTGAAGGGCTTTAAAAGTATATTGACCCTTATATTTCATGTAACTATAAATCGGGTCTCATGAGATTGAGGGTAATTATTAGAAATATTACTATGAACTGAGGTTAGAACAAATGTAGGTCTTGGATTACAATGTTCATGGTTTTAATAAGTTCTAGTTTATTAAATTTCACAGGTAGGTAAATAAAGGGAGTTGCATAATATCAATTGAATTATGCATTTTAGTTAAACTGATACCTATACCCTGAGTGAAACTTTCGCATATGGAACAAAGCCTTGGACGTTGGACAAAAATATTCAAATGTCACTCCAAAGATTTTTAAATAAAGCAAGAAAGAAAAATTAAGTAACACTCTAAAAGTTGTATTTTGTTTATTAAAGATTAAATATAACAAATATGTATATATGTGCAATTTATTCTACGTCGCTTTCTGAACTTGAATCGTTATCAGTTGATTGATCCAATAGTTGTTCTCGATTGTACCACTCGATTATAAGGTCTTCTGTATGTCGTACGCATTTCTTCCATAATTCTATAGTACATTGTTGCAAAGTGTCGTTCCACATTGTAATTACATCAGAGTCTGTGTTACCATCACGCCCTATGTGTTTGTCATAATATCTTTTAGCGTAGCCCAAATAAGTTCAAAGCGTTAAACTGGCAGTGATAAGGAGGTAGTCTCAAAACTTCGTAACCATGGTTCTGCAGTAACTCATTGACGACGTACCGTTTACTTTTTCTATGTGCCTTTGCTAGCACTAATAATTCTGCTTTGAACGTACATCCATCCATCATAGTTAATATTGTGGTCATTTAGCCACTGTACAATATCAGCTTTTTTCCATGATGATGTTGGGTTTCTTTCAACTTCTGTACAATGGTATGATGCATTATCCATCACTATTACAGAGGGCTGCTCTAAACTGTTAACTAATCGTTCATGTACCTATTTCGAAAACATTTCTCCGTTCATTTCACTGTGATAATCTTCTTTTTGTGATCGAGATGCAAATAATAGTGAGGCATTTTCAACAAAACCTTCATCAGAGCCTGCATGTACTACTATAAATTGTTTTCCATCAAAACCTTTGGGCTTACGTACACTTCGAAGATCACCATCTTGCCATGATTTTCTGGCATTTCCACGAGAAAACACCCATCTTTCATCCAAAAAAAAACCACCTGACGTTTAGAATTTGAAAACATACTGTCTCGATATGCCTTCATAAACTTTCATCTTGCGCTAACAACAGCAAGTTTTTCCATTAAAACACTTCGATTACCTTCTTTTCTGAACTTAAAGCCAATTTCGTGTAATATGCAAGAGATGCTGCTGTTACTTAACATAATATGATTTTCACGAAGTTCATGGTTAAGCAATTTCACACTATCATTTTCTACACAAAATTAAAAACCGTTAATATATTTGAAACAACAATTCCAGTAACTTACTCTGTGCATACATATCGTATAATGCATTTCTTATATTCATTTTAACTGCTTCTGGTAGATCACTTGTTTTTACTTTCTTGCGAGGTCTCTTTTTGCCAGGGCTTACCAATCGTGGATTTGTTGCACCGTGGAGTTTAATATTTGTAACAGTATGAACACTGATTTGCAATGCATTTGCTACTCTCTAAAAATAACCTATATGAAATTGATAAATCTTCAAAATGTTTACACAATTTTACCTCGTGTACAGCATTTAGCGGAATTAAATGACTTACGTGTTCCTTCTCCAATTGAAAATAGTCTAGTAGGTTCAGTACAAGCTGCTGAGCTTGAGATCCATCCTAATGGCTTTCCTCTAGTCGACATTTAACACAAAATATAGTTCTGACAAGGACTGTTTTTAACAAATCGAAAATAATATAATGAAAACAACAAAATATAAAAGCAAACCCAAATATAAAGGCACCGTTATAAGTTACGGTTATGTTAGGTTATGTTTTATTAAAAATAACATGTGTTAAAAAACCGCACAAATCAACTTAAAGACTTCGTTAATATAAGTGTAATATAGTTAGGACATACGACAGTTTACTGTTCTCATTCTTTACGTATCATAACTAAGCTACTTTGCTCGAAATACGTGCTACTTGTATTCTTTCTTTCTCTTACATGTCAAATACGCCCATTGTATATGCGGAAGTATATCTTGGATTGAAACAGAAATTAATGACGCGCACTCATTCTTTCCTTGTAATATTTACATAATCAACCGTCCTTCGTGGATATGTGAAGACCAGTCAAGACGGTTAATTAAGGCCAGGCAGACTAAACTCAGCGGCGTAGGTCGTGGTTCAAACTCATAACTAAAACCTTGCTTGTACTTACCAATTATGCAATATAAATAAAAATCATCAATATATACATAAACAATTTATATTCAACATGGGCGCCAATCAGTGGAGAGGCACTGATACCTAATAAAAGCAATCATTAAATAAAACTTCGTAGTCTAGGAAAAGGAATAACCTTTTATTAAACCATCAACTGTCAGAAAAATTATAAACAAACAAATAAATGAACAGTTGAACTCAAAATGAAATAAGATCTACAGGGCCCACTATTCCGAAATAAAGTGAAATGTAAACCTATCTAACCTAATTGTATTTACAGGGACGTGCACGCCGTCAACATATACCTAATCTTTAGCCTAACTATGATTAACCTAAGACATTTAATTAAATTAAACTAACGTACTTGAAACACAATAAGGCATTACTGTCCTTTAAACAAGGTATCACGTATGTACAAATAAGTCAGGGGATTTCGTGGGTTAAAACCGCCGTCTCTCTTCAATAATAACTTCCGGAACACGCGAAACGTAAGTTAGTGTCAATAATAATTTGCATGAACCCAGCCCGGCCTTGAGCTCACAACAACAGCTCCCTTACTAAATGGACGACACTCCCGCAACCCGTCGTTAGCGTCTATATGTAAAATTAACATACATTTCCGCGAGCAAAAGTAAGTACAATACTAACTCGTCTATAGTAATTAAACTTTACAACAACCGCAAATGTTAGAAACGCAAGTTCGAAAAAGCTTTCACAGCTGAGCTATTAACGAATGTTAATCAACGTCTTTATTACGTTCCAATTATGTGTATTTGAGGCAAAGGAATTTTCATTTAAATATCTAAGCAATAGCACACCGCCGTTAGCTTAGCGTCTATGTAAAATTAAAAGTAGTCCTTCCTTACACATCAATAATACGCTACCAAAAAGTGATGTAGAATCGAAATAAAATTTACAGCAGTGTTGCTTTGCATAATCAAAATAAATGTCCTTCAAACAAAATAAGAATACTCACGTATTCTAAGCAACACACAAACACGTCTTCACGCGAAGATCACACCTAAAAAAAAAGCCCAGAATCATTGCCTATTGCTAACACCTGCAACCATTCCCCCAAACCCCGAATGAATTCGTCCGGCCCTGCAGTCGCAGGCCGATACCATCTGTAGAAATACCAAGAACTCAACCCTCTCAATACATTGTAATGTGAATGTTATCGCAGGAACCGTAAACGTAAAAACCCATGCTTTCGTTTTAGGATGTAAACTTTTATGTGTTCGCTTGTAAACTAATTCCACCACGGTCTATGCAGGCTTTGTAACACGTACAATTAATTCAATCACGGTTCGCGAAGTATAAAGGTATTAATTAAAATTATGTCAACTGATAATAATATAAGTTTTGGTATGCAGTAGCGTAACATTATATAAGAAATAATGATAAAATATATGCTTAACAAGGCGATTGAAAATCGGGTTGTTACATCCTGATTCGACTATATAGCTCTTTCTGTTTACCTTATAAAATAATAGCGAACAATTATGGCAGCTGATCTAAAGGTGTAACTAGCTATGAAGCAAGTGACACTGACAAATGACATATGCTGTGGTTAAAATGCTGTTACCAGGTATGTTGTCGGAAAGTATCACACATGTAAACATAATCACCCTGATATGAGTAAATTATGTAGAATTCTTATTATTACCGAATAAACTTAAAACATGTCGATTATATACGTGCATTGTCAAAATTTGGTAAATTACCCTACAATATTGTTAAGTAACCAAACTTGTCATTAAAGGCCTAAACAAAAACATCATTTTGTACTCTTTTTACTTCAAAACATAATAAAAATGTGAATCAATTGCGGAAACTTATTAACATCTCTTGATTTTAAAAATTCATCATTTTAGAATTTTAGAAGTGCCTTTGCCAATGTAAACGTTATACACCATATATTATTAAAATCAGTAAAATATAGATTCACGTTAGCGATAGGAATGACTGAGCTAGGTAAGAGTTTCGAAAAGAATTAAATACGTCGCAGAAAAACTTGATGTTTGAGTTGAGTATTTACACAACGCTCGCGAATACAAACTTTTAGTAAAACCCCTTAAATAAATACGATGAAATTGAACTTCAAAACTGTCTTTGGCACAAATAACACGTTACCATGGAAACAAATGATAAACAACATCAATGCCCAGCATAACAGACTTGAAACGCTTATCTTTTGGTGACTTGCAAAAAAATTTTTAAATCACTTTTAGCTGAATGAAACACACTATATATATATCCCCTAACCCTTAACTGTTAACACAATTTTAAACTTCACTTAAAAGATTGGTGGTTTTTGATATACAAAGACATACGTGTGTAGGTTGTCGATTGTCAACTGCCTAGGAATGCGGTATTGTGAAAGTACTAATCAACGCTAATTACATTATCCTTTCAGCAATGTATGCATAAGTATAATGACATTCAATAACCTTTATGTGTAAGAATTGTGTTTAATGGTCAACAAAAATGTTTTGTTGTTAACAAAGATATGTTTCTACAATTTTGTAAATCAAAATATATAATTCATGCTTATAATCAATTTCAAAATATTATTTCTAGGTTCTAAGTTTTACTAAAATAATTAAAGTATTAAAACTTTCTAATGGAAAATGTGAAATCAATTATGATTTCATTATCCCTTATTTTGATGCATTACTAATCAACTTTTACCAGTAGCGAACGGTTTTTGTAACTACTGATTTTTGGAATTCTATATGAAAGTTGAAAAGTGGTAATTAAATATATTCACATTCCTATGTTGTATGTTTGTAATTGATTAATTTATTATTCTAAATGTAATGTTTTACATTTCTTGTTTTGATAAATTTTATAAAAACAGCAGAAAACAATAAATGCACATTTTGAGATTCAACGCGATGTCTAATTAGTTATTAGTCCTATTTTGACCAACCAACTGTTACCAGATTTCCTTGTTTTTAATTCCGAGTATCAAACAAAACCTTTAACTGATACGACCTCAAATTGTAATTTTCACTTTTCATAAATACATACAAATTATTTAGAGGCTTGTTACAAACTTAAACAGACGTTTAAGAAGATGTAAGGAATTATATAAACATTACGAAAAATATAATAATTATTATTTTTACTACTACGCCAAAGTCAAAAAGTTATTACGGTTTCTAAATTTCGTCGGCTTAGACTATAAAGTAGCTAACTCCATAGTGTCACTTTTTACGGTAGAAAGAAAAAACTTAATAACTTTTTATCATCCCCATATAAATAAATTTCTAATTTCCCGTTTATGGGAATGAAACAACATTTTCAATAAATAAATAAATCTGAATACCAAAATCAACTACTTTTATTTAAGAGTACGAATTAGGATTTAGTCGTTTTGCAAAATACTTCATTCTAATAATCTGTGGGAGTTAGCTAGTAATGAAAAGAAACGAAAAACTTAATAAAATTAATTAATTTGCAATAATTAATAATAATTAACCAATGGTTACAAACAAAATAAAGTCGAGCTTGAAAGGGAATACACATTGTGCTTATATGTTTTAGTTTAATCCTCGTGGCGAAGGTTGCCGTAAAAATCAATCAGATGGAAGTGTTTTCATTAATTCGTGCAAATCTATAAATTTACGACAAAAATCTAAGGGATCACTTTATTATTTCTCCTTTGGGAAAGGAGGTTCCAGTCATCTGTAAATCTTAATTATAATGTATTTGTCCTAATGAATTATATTGGATTGCTCTCAGATCTGTCAACTGAAACCATTAGCAACATTATAATTATGTATGATTATTTGCTATTACTAAATACCTTGGGGTCTTCTTTCCCGGTCTTATTGAAGTGTAGTATTGAACTATATTAAATGATTTCAAACACTCATGTGTAAGGTATTGTACTTTGTATGGTTCTGGATTCTTTCTAGCTTTCAAACAAATACCAGCATAATCAGCAGGAACATATACCACTTTGTTTCTTAATTACCTCTCTATTGTCGAGTGCATGGAGTCAGCCTCCATCTGCATATGGCTGACTTTCAGAAATTTTTGATATATTGTGACGTTAGAGGGACCGGCGACCTCCACCATAATGTGACGTTAGAGGGACCGGCGACCTCCACCATAATGTGACGTGCGGCGTTTTAACCGCACGTGACGTGTGCATAGCTCAGGGGGTTTTGCCTCCACCATATTGTAACGTTATGGGACGTTACTAATTGAGGGTGCGAATGTAGCATCCTCTACAATCTGTGACCTAACTTGATTATCTCGGGGATCGTCTTACTCACACTACTTACGTGCTCGGTAGATTAAATGAATAACAATTCGACAATACTAATTTAAGCATTTAATAAGCTAAGCATGACTTGTCATTTTACAGGCATAAAAGTATAATTGATTAAAGATCATTTTGACGTTTCATAACGTCTAAGGCTAACTAGCGAAAGCATACTTATTAATATAATACAGCGTAATGAATGTTCTTGTGACTACAATTGAAAAACTTACATTAGTCTATTCTTCAGTCGTATGCGACCAACCAACCACAGTAACGCACCACAGGCCCTTCTACTGGCTAACCTCATTGTGACTCTTTGAGGTACATGTTAGGAGTCGAAAGTCGAGCTGAAAAGTAAAAGTACGAGTGTGTCTTACGGGCTCGTCGGCCCTATTTATTAGTTTGTGCTTCCTGCATGAAACACACCCATGTGAGAACCGTTGTTCTCATTAATGTTAATCTTGAAAACTGATTAGCGTTTGCGTCCTGTGTGTGGTTGCTTGCTCATACCGATGAGGTTGTACTTTCCTGGTAGCTTATGTGTGAAACTTCCTATGAGCGATTTCTAATCTATTAATAAGAAAATGAATAATTAATAATAAATGGAACTATGAGAAATAGTACACGTAACAATATGTTCACATTTTCTATCATACATAGATTTACGAGGGCGTTTGGCATTGTAATGTTTCTATTTTGATAAGTGCAGCCGTCCGTGTATATAACAATGACTCTTTTCCGTCACTAACCTTGGTATGACTAGTTCAGTTAGGAACTGTATTGTAATGAAAGCAAATTTTTCAGAATTGTTTCCTCCTTATGTTTCATTGCATAGATAACACACTCCTTGTTTAGTTTTCAAATCACACATACATAGATTGTGAACAGCCAATTAACATTTATAATATAAAGTCGAAATTTTAGATCGAAGCCAAAAGTAAAGCTTGCAGGTCCATTGTAAAAACAAAGGATCGTTTTTTTTTGTCTCTATTCTTATCTAGCTTCATTCTTTTTTGCAACATGGATGGTGTATTCAGCATCTGAAACGTGGCCAAGTTTGTTTGAACAAGACATTTTGCATTGATCCTTTTTGGGTTGATAAAAGGCAATGTTTTTTTTTATTTCAAGGTTATTATTAAATGTACAAAGTGACTGCTTTCACATTTGGCTTCAAACACCAGTCTTTCTTATAAAAGCTATATAGAGCATTTTTGGAAGTCCACTCTGCTAAAAGATACATCTTTGTGGTCGATTTCCTACAATAGTGGGAATCCATTTTAGTAAGTTGTCCATAAAATTGACATTGACTAATGCAATGCCTCCTTTTCCTTAAAGGATTTCTTTTGTTTTAATTTTTGTTGGGGAGAAACATTTTCATGATTTTTGTATGTTTTTGATTTTATTTGTCATTTTTCCATTTCAACATAGCATTCCCCAATATTTATTGTATTCAAAAACATTGTTTATTGCTAAAATTTGATAAATTATATATAGAAATAAAAAGTCTCAAATTAAACTTCTATTTTGTGTTCAATATTTTCTTTACAAAAATTTTTTAAAGACTCCCAATATCTTAACGGAGTACGCGGTCTTCTCTTATGCATATTGGACAGTGATCGGCAACCTTTTGAGTCAGGGGAGCCAAAAATTACAATTTACAAATTTCAAAGTGTTTAAAGAGCCACAACATGTTTTTGTTGTGTATAATTAATAAATAGTACTCCCATAAATAAAGTTTTTTAGGAAACAAACTAATCTTTTATTCATAAGAAAAAATATCTATTTTTCATATATTTGTAGTGTTTTCACAACAAATTAGATAATATACATACATATTTATATGGAATTATTAGATAATTACATATTATTTAAGTAAAAAAATTAAAACAATTAACCATTTACTCACAACCCTAACTTGTACTTCAATAACAAACGATTTGGCAAACAAATTCAATGGGAGCGATGGCTTTGCTTGGTTATTCAAGTAGAAAATTTAAACTTTACTAAACAATGTAACTTGTACTTAAAATAAAAAAACTGTAACATACATTTGAGCAAACAAATTCAATGGGAGCGTTGACTTTGCATAGTTTTAGAAAGTTTGGATGGCGTGTCTATTATTAAGGGACGTTCACTTTTGTGTTTCTGTGATGCCTATGGAGTTTGTTAAGTGCAACTTGGGTTGCATACCTACCTACAGTATACACACGGCGTTTCAGTAATTATTGTATCTAGAATATGATGGAGGCTACTGCACGGTAACTTACTATCTTCTCAAGATACATCCTGAAAATTGTTTCTTAACCATGCATTTTGACATTTGTTGCTGGCTGATAATTTACTCCTAGGGTGTTGTTTGTTTCAGCAGATACATGTGCCATTTGATGATGATAAGATGGTGGTTTTCAAAAGGTTGCTGGCCAACATTCGATTTAATGTTTTTATACATTAATCCAATATTTTAATACCATTACATTTTCGGTTGCACAATTAAATTGTGAGTGATGTACAGTGTGATTGAAACATTTTGAAGTACTGGGGCAGCCCCAGCCCTTTAATTCATATAAAGGAGGACACCCTAAATGTCTATATTAATTATGTTAAGATGCGCAAGTTTGGTTAATAATCTTAACCGTTTTTCCAAACTCTTAACGTATGCACATTGCGTTCCAGTAATTATTGGATCTAAAATATGATGGAAGCAACTGTACGGTAACGTACCATCTTCCCAAGATATATCATGGAAATTGTTTCTTAACCATGCATTTTGACATTTGTTGCTGGCCGATAATTGACTCCAAGGGTGTTGTTTGTTTCAGCAGATACATGTGCCATTTGATGATGATAAGATGGTGGATTTCATAAGGTTGCTGGCTAGCATTCGATTTAATGTTTTTATATATTAATCCAATATTTTAATACCATTACATTTTCGGTTGCACAATTAAATTGTGAGCGACGTGTAGTGTGATATAAAGATTTCAAAGTGCTGGGGCAATCCCAACCCGTTAATTCATATAAAGGACATCCTAAATGTTTATATTAAGATGCGTAAATTCGGTTAATAACCTTAACTGTTTTTCCAAACCTTTAACGTATACACATGGCATTCCAGTAAATATTAGACCTAAAATATTATGGAGGCAACTGTATGGTAACTCATCATCTTCCCACAATATACCATGAAAATTGTTTGTTGACCATGCATTTTTACGTTTGTTGGTGGCTAAAATAGTTGGTGCCAGCAGATGCATTGGTGTGTCATTCGATGATGATAAAATGATGAATTTTAAAAGGTTGGCTAGCAGGTGATTTAATGGTTATATGCATTAATCCAATATTTTAATATAATTACATTTTCAGCTACACAATTAAATGATAACAATGATGAGTTATAAAATTTTAGCGCCATAAAAATTCACTGAAAAAGAATATCGATGCTTTGAAAGCTATTCAACGATTGAAATGAATGCGGTGCTCTGATGACCAATTTTCATAATTTTTATTATACAATATTTATTTTACTACTCTCATCCCTTTAAAAATTCACAGTAGTTGCACGAACTAGAAATAATTAAGTATCTCTGTGTACTCATATACATACTCATAAATACAAATAATAACATAACCTTTCTTGTTCAAAATTTGTTGTGATAATGGCTAAAGTAAGCTTAAAAATTTAACAAGGATTTGCTTTCGTCTTAAATTCATTTGACTCCTATGCCTATTTTGGTAACAAAACTAATTTTCGAACAACTAGGCTGACTCCACGAAAGTCTGGCCTTATTCCATCGTAACTTAACAATGTATGAACAACTCTGCCGGTAATCTCACAAATTCTTTTATTAACTCTTTCTGATTTTATTATTATATCATAGCATGCATTGTAGTTGTGGAAAAAATTCAGTTGATTGATTAAAAGAAGCACTAACATTTGCTGCTAAAGTTTACCTAATTTTTTAAATTATTCAGTGAAGTCTTCTTGATAAAAAAAAAGAATTTTAGAACTTTTTGTTATAATTTGTCATCAAAATACTTTATAATTGATAACTAACACATCACTCAATAAGTCCGTAGGATAACTAAGAAAAACACATTTTTTTGGCGATATTCGATTTTATTCATCAACATACATTCCTTCAAGAGTGATACAATCAGTCCAACGCCGTTCTAGCATTTCGATACCTTTTTTGTAAAACAATTCGTCTTTGGCCTCAAAATAAGCTTCAGTTTCAGCGATCACCTCTTCATCCGAGCCAAATTTTTTTCCGGCGAGCATTTTTTTCAGGTCTGCGAACAGGTAGTAGTCGCTGGGGGCCAAATCTGGAGAATACGGTGGGTGCGGAAGCAATTTGAAGCCCAATTGGTGCAATTTGGCCATCGTTGCGATCGACTTGTGACACGGTGCATTGTCTTGGTGAAAGAGAATTTTTTTCTTCTTCATGTGTGGCCGTTTTTTGGCAATTTCTTCCTTTAAACGCACTAATAATGCCATGTAGTATTCGCTGTTGATTCTTCTTCCTTTCTCAAGATAGTCGATGTACAAAATTCCGTGCGCATCCCAAAATACAGACGCCAAAACCTTACCAGCCGACTTTTGCGGTTTTGGCCGCTTTGGACGTGGTTCTCCGGCTGCAGTCCACTCAGCTGACTGCCGATTAGACTCTGGAGTGTGGTGGTGGATCCATGTTTCATCCATTGTCACATACCGACGCAAAAGTCCTTTTTATTCCGGTTGAACAGCTCCAAACAGCTCTCAGAATCATCGACACGTTGTTGTTTTGGTCCACTGTGAGCAAACGCGGCACCCACTTTGAGAACAGCTTTCTCATGGACAAATGTTCATGCAAAATAGTGTGCACACTGCCTTCTGATATCTTCAAGGTGTCAGTTATCTCACGCAATTTCACTTTTCTGTTTTCCAAAACGATTCGGTGGACTTTTGATGTTTTCCGGTGTAACCACCTCAATTGGCCTTCCAGAGCGTTCAGCATCGTCAGTGTCTGTACGGCCACGTTTAAAATAAGCAAACCACTTCTCCACCGTTTGCCTCGATGGAGCAGAGCCCGGATAACACTTATCAAGCCATGCTTTGGCTGCGATGGTATTTTTACCCATCAAAAAGCAATGATAAATCAACACGCGAAATTGCTTGGAATTCATTTTTTTGAAAAACTCAAAAGTATCGTCACTTGAACCTCTGTAACTTGTAAACTAATCGTCGGATTGTCATGAAATTTTGACAGATATCTTTTTAAGGTTAGTACTTCCTACAAATCATATGGATTATTACATAGCAACGCCATCTATGTATCATCCTATGGACTTATTGAGTGATGTAGTATTTGTACTAAAATGTTAGTGTAACAAATCCTATATCTATTTAATCTTCCTAATTCTAATATAAAATATTGCCTAAATATTATTTTAAGTTTGTGCCAAAATTGATTAGAGAATTTCATTCATTATCTAACCTATTATTGATCAGAGTTTCTTTTTATACTAATTATCTATACCTTATAAAAACTTAAATAAAATATTCCTTAGTGTTGCTTGAATTACCTATTCTAACTCATAATATTAATGTTGCAAAAGGTTAATATCACTTTGATCCATTTGTTACCTATCAACCATATCAATTCCAAATGTAATGGCATTCCTGAAGTTTGAACAATAATTTGTGATAGTTTTTATTGTTATACTGTACGTGTTAATGAAATTATAAAAGAATATTGATAAGGAAAATAGTAAACGTTCAACTTTTACCACAATATCCGTTTGTTGCGTTGGATATAGCTGAGGTATGTCGTCTGTGTGAATTCATGTTGTGTAATTGAAAGTGAACTACAAAAAAGAATTTTGAATTTTTCCTTGGAAGTTAAGCCAAAGGCGCGTCCTGCGATGTTTCTTTTATCATTGCAGTCGCACTCTTTGCCTAACTAAGGGATTACCATTATCATCATAAACTCGACTGATGCTAACAGAAAATTATGCAAACGGAAAATTTTCCTGGAAAATTTTTCACTGTGCTGAAAAGAATGAGAAAGAGAAAAAATGCACGTTTTTATATACAAGCGTGTACTGAAATTTCAGATTTTGGCATATATTATTTAAAATTACTTATTTAAAATAGGATTCGAAATTGGGGTTCTGAAATAAAAATATACGATTCAAAATTAAGGTTAAAAATGTGTAGACATGTTGATGTGGTCTGTGCTTATGTGAAAATGTTAATTCGTAAAATCGTTAAAACTTTATGTACGTTAATGCTGCTCTGATTTATAATTAAGTTCGTGAAGAATACATGTCGTTGTTATACATTGGTGGATTGTGGTTTCTTAATTAGAATACATATGGAATTACTAGGACATTATAGGTGATTCAATTTATGTCTACTTATATTTGCATGTCTCATTTAAAATTAAATCAATTTCTTTTGCAAAATTAAAATCTGTTGTCTTAAATGTTCGACATACATGCTACTGTAAAAAATTAAAAATAATAATAATAAGTATGATTCTTCTAATACCTATACTATTGCAGACTATTAAATATGTATGTTCATTATACTCCGTTGCTTACTTACCACTTAATTTTGATTTATGAGCGGTGAATGTTATACCTTCAGAAAAAAGTGATACATATCTGTTTAACTTTTTCATTAAGGAGTTAGTCAAATGATTTGGTCAAATTATTGCTAAAGTCATTCCATTTTATTTTAAATTGTTGTTGTGCATCCACCTCAATTTTCATATGACGTAAAAGAAATATAATTTAGGAGGTTTCAAGAATGTTCTACCATGCATTATAATGATAAAACAGTGGGCTAGTCTGTTCCATTAACCAATACAAAAACTAAAGGCGAATTAATATTCATTTTCGCGCGTGACAACATTTGAATATCGTAAGACATGAATATAATATGTAGTCTTTTGATGTGTAATATTTATAGAACTGTAGGTGTTGTTACCGTTACGCACATCACAATTTAGGCGTGGCTCTAACACTGTTAATAGGAAATAGTCCTACCCCCTAAAAGAGAGTGTGAAGCAGACCAGTTAGTTAAAACAGTACGAGGAACCGGAAAGGCACGTGGGTGCATTCCTGCACCTGGCGTTAATTGCACCGCAAAACCTAACGAAAGATTTCCAGAGACGTGATCCAGGTGTCTATACCCCCTCCCTCCCGCGTGACCACACGATGGCTAACGCAACTGAAAAGGCGATAGACATATAGGGAAGGTAAAAAGAGTGAGGTAGGCATTTTTGAAATGTGCTAGTGACTTCCAGGGAGTAGAAGGGCTCGCATTGAGCAACAGCGATAGAGGAAAGGTGAATAGAAAAGCACAACTCGACCAGCCAATGTGGTCAGTAGTCCGGAGTGAGGGAAAAATCACTCTTATGTGGCAGATGGATATTCTGGGACAAAAATAGGCCTACCGAAGAAAGAATAAGGCGGAAACGGAGACAGCAGGATAAGAAAAAAGTAGAGTTTTTAACAAGCATCCGAGAGAAGGTAAAGAGTTGCTCTGTTAAACGCAGGTCGGTCTGAGGGACCACCTGCTGTGTTAATTAGACAAAGAACATACTAACTTATAAAATTACTAGACTCCTGATGAGAACTAGTACGATCAGTTTCCTAACGAGCACATCCACTGCGATAAGATCAGACAAAAAGTTTAAACAACCAACTCAAAAGTACCACTGCAGATATACCTTCCCGCCAAAATACCAACTGTTCCAAAGTAATTTTCAGAAACTGTAATGCCATAAACACACACGAATACTTAATTATAAGCAGTTAAATGAATATACAAACACACTTTCCAATATGCTAAAAACAATCAAGAATACAATAAGATACCAATAAAATACGACAGCACCTCACCACGAAGTTAAATAAAAAACAAAAAAAAATTTTTTGTAAGTTCTGATGACTTAACCACTGAAAAAAAACAAGTAATGATAAAGAATAAAGTGAGCGACTAATAATTCAGTAGAAAAACACAAGGAATGGAAACTCCTAGTTTTGCAACTGCGAACAATGAATGGACTGTTTCTTACAGAGGCTTAGACCACGGTTCCTATGTGTATCCAAAGAACAAAACATCACTGAATATCAGCTAAAACAAATCATAACGATTCAATGAGTTACTCCAACTAAATTTGCGACAATCGCCACGAAATTAAACAACATACGATATATGCTTATAAACCAAATTAAGATGCAGAAAAGGTGCTAGGATTGATTAGATGAAGCAAAAGAGTGACATTGGAGAACCTAGATAATAAACAGACATATGGCTGACAGTAAATTCAGGGAAGAATTATTAATGGCCAGCAAAAAGATAACCAAAATGAGGTAAAGAAGCCAAAAGTGTAAAAGGTAAATGTTGTGTGAGAAAAGAAACAAATAGATGAAGCTAACTAATTCAGAGCGAGAACAAGATACATTTGGGTAGACCCTTAAATAAATAAAACGAAAAAAAAATTAATTAGCGTTAGGGTCAGCAGAGAACTGTTTTAGGTGTTTGATATGCCACCTTCCTTGATGTTTTCCTTTGGTGTCTTGGAGTTCATAGATAAGTGGACTAATAATGCAAGTGACCTTATATAACGTGAATTTTGGAGCTAATTTCGAAGAGAATTTTTTAGTAGCATCAGATAAGACATAATTCTTTTTCCAAACGTGTTCACCTAAAACAAAAGAAATATTTTGTTTTCGAAGATTATAATGATCTTTACTCTTTTTGTAGGCTTTTAACAATTTTTTTCTAACTTTGAAAATAGAAGGTACTGATTGTTGGTTTTCATCCCAGCATACTTTTTCGTCAAATTCAATTACGTTAGTATTATCAGGAACTAAACCGTAATAACTACCATCAAGTGGCGTGTACTTCCAAAAACAAGGAATGAGGGATTGAATTGGGTTGTTTCTACATCACAAGATCTTAATTTTGTGCATTTTCGATTCATACCACGAGATGGTTGATTTTTTTGTGTGCTTCAGATACCTTCTTAATACTAGTAAGGTTTCAGAGTCTTACACCACAGGCTTCAGCAGTCCGCTAAAACAATCTAATTAAACCATCTTTTCTACTAAAGTTGATCTAGCATTTGTTCTTACCTGCATTACAGATTCAAATCGAACCACAGACCACATATCCTAAATGGAACAAACAAACCTCGATTGTCACGTTCCCTTTCAAAGTAATTTAGAACATTCATAAGCACCAACTGTTTGTAATTTTAAATATTTATTACGTAGCATTTTTATTGTCAATATGAAACGACAATAGCTTTGAAAAAAAACTGTTCTACAATACAATTAAGACAAAAATACAAAACGCTAAATGAATAGAAAAGCTAACTTAACCTTCAAAAGCCCAAAAACAAATGAATTTACAAACTCTATGAACCAAAATAAGACATGTTTGCTACTTCATTATTACAGAATTATGAAGAAACACCTTTCTATAGCTGTCCTGTTCTATGAAGTGAAATTAGTGGACACGAGTAACATACATTATATTGTAGTTGTGTTTTCTATCTAGGTATTACGATGTTAAACGCGTTTGTTTGGTTCCAACTATATTCAGACAATGACGTGCTGATAACATTGGCAGGTTCGTGCTGTTCTGGTACTACAATACAATTATCAGGTGTAGATGCCGCACTGCGAATCTTTGCAGCATGCCTCCTTAAACTGCCCATCCTGCTAAATATCTTTCCACACGGGGCATGTTACTGCACACCCCTGAAGTTTCTATTAAGCGACGGTCTATATTTACACATCTGTGGGCGTTTTTCAAATGGCAAATTAAATCATCCCTTTGCATAAATGTAGCCAAGCACACTGCACATATAACAGCAGAAGAATAAGGCACATGATCTAAAACAAAAGCCAGCTCTTATGGAATTGTAAAGAAGAAATGGAGCTTATGTCTAATCAAGTAAAGCACGTTGTTGTTTCCACTAGATATTTTTTGCAGTAGTTCAATTTGAAACACAAAATAAATGTTACTTCTAAGTAACTATTTCAGTTTAAATTCTTTAAAAATTTAGAATTAAAAATGCTATACTTACAAAGGTTTTAAGTTTGAATACTCAAAAACACTTCAGCAGTCTGTGAGTGAAAAATGTACTGACTTTGATAGATTACACGATTTATCCTCATCAGAATAGAGCGAAATTGCCTCATAGGGTGAAATTGCCTCCTATGAGGCAGAGGCAATTTCACCCTATGAGGCAATTTCACCCTATGAGGCAATTTTACTCTATTCTGATGAGGATAAATCGTGATGTGGTGTGATGTATGTAAGATATGCCGGACATACGTCGGACATATGTCGAACATATGTCCGATATAGTAAAGTATATAAGGGGACATATCTAGAACTACGCTACATAAAATCACGTCAAAATATTACAGAACGAGAAAAAAATTATATATTAGCAAAACTGTTTCTAAACAAGAGAATGTAAGCGATATGGACGTTGATAAGCATGATCTTGTAATACCAATACAGAACTTTGCTGAATTTTTGATTTCGTCACCTAGCAATATGGATAAACACGGGCTTTTGTTCCCATCTAACATACGATCAATATTCGCCTGATCATCGAGTTGTGGATAAACTATTGCTCTAATATCAATCATTTTACATGATAATGGATTGAGATTACAAAACATCTATGTTTTCTAAAAGTTTATATCAGCCAAAGTATGAACTGTTAAGAAGTGTATTTGATCCTTTAAAAGATGAAATTAGCTACCACGAATTTGGGAACTACGAAGATTTGATTGAAGTCGGAGATGCTAAAGAATATTCAATTATTGTCTTTGATGATATACCTGCAAGCGAGCAAAACAAGATCGCACAGTCTTTCTCCTTTGGTAGACATAAGAGCATTGATTCCTTTTACTTATGTCAAACGTATGCCAGCGCTGTAAAACATGGGTTTAGAGATAACACTAATGTTATTGCAATCTGGAAACAGGATGAAACCAACCTCAGACATATATTTATGGATCATATAAGTGGTGGCATGACATATCCGAAATTTATACAAATTTGCCAGCGATGCTTGAATGGTTGTGACTCGAAACATAGTTTTCTTACTATTGTGAAAGATTTTGATATAAATCAAGGGCGATATAGGAAAAATTTCGATGAGTATATAAATATAGAAGAATGCGTTAATGGTTAGTTAGTTAAAATGATAACAAAAATATATACAAGTCGGTTTATGGAGTAAAGTATAACCTCCAATCCGATACACATAGTTTGGGTAAAAGTGTGTAAGAAATTGATTCAGAAAACAGTGATATAACCTAAATAATAATAGCGTTTATCCCGATACTAGAGGTCTAACAACAGATATAATTATTTTTAAAGTCCTTAGCATTTTCCTAAGAAATGTAATAAATTAGTAGAGGATACATTCCCTACTTGTTGTTTTGTGCATGCACACAAATCGGTGACAATCGGTACATATTGAATAAGAGTAGCTCATATAAAAGGATTGCGCTCGCACAGATGTCATTATTTATCTATTGTACAGTTTAAAGAAATGATTAAACAAATATGTATAAACACTTTGGGGAGGTTATTCGAAGATTTTTCAATGCTCTACGAGTAAAAAAAAGCAGAATGCAGGCAACGGTTTTCGATAGAAGGAGAAAAATGTCTTATGTGTCAGTCATACGAGGAGGCAATACAGCACTGTACTGCTATCTCAGTACTACCCGAAGATTTGGATGATTTTATGGAAATAATCGAGGACATGGGGTTTATAAAACTGTTGGCAGATATTCAGATGGAATATATACTAAATTGTAAGTTTTAAAATAAAAATTTAACCACCACAACTGTTATCATAAGAAATGAATGTGAATTTAGAAATTATTTTTGTATATATTAGCTTGTTTATGTTTTAAAATATAAAGCATACATTGGTATTGTTTAATTTTTCAAATGTTCACGTAACTGAAATGGGTATCTAAGTAATTATGAAAAGAATTATAACAAAGATGTGTATTATTTTTTAAAAGGGTGTTATAAACGTTTTACAAAATTATTAATCAGAATCGTTTTATTTAAAACTATAACATAATTTATTGACATCTATTAATATCTGTAGTTGAAATACAACAATTTAGAAACGTATAAGAAAACAAAAGTGAAATTAATAGTGTTACAAAATTTTCAGTCTTCGGCTTAAAATTTAAACATCGTCAGAATGCGTGGAATGGAAACCTGTTGTATTCTTCCATATACTCAACTTGTTTACAAATACTGTTTTCAAACAATCTTGGGTAGGTTCTTATAAATTCGTATAATATGACCCCAATATCACTATTACTGTATTTGTTTTTAATTACATCATGTGCGAGATTCTGTAGAACATCATTCCTATTATATCTTTCCATTGTGACATCTAACAGAAACAGATCTATATTAGGAGTACCCTTTTCCGTTAGTTCTTTTAAAGTATTAGCATGGTTGAGAACGATCTGAGATACCCCTAAAAAGTGCTCTAAAGTTCCTTTGGTAAATATCATATAATTCCCATCAAATGTCATCATCTTCACTAAACAATTCTTATTTAAATAAAAACGCAAGTTGTCGAATTTGCATATCTGATTTTGCATATCTGATTTTGCATGCCAACTTCCATAGTGCGTATAATATATGGAAGATTTGATATAAACTTCCTAATTACATCGAGGGATACATCAAGTGCGGTCTACGAATGAAGTCAACAAATCTGAAACTTATTTTATAATCGTCGAACGGACTCAGACCTGCAATTATGATTTTGGATGAAGATTTTGTTATGGTGTATGGTTTTTTCAAATAGCAACTTGACTAGCTCTAACTGAATTGGGGTGTTTATACATTCTTTATGCGATGCGTTTGACTGTCCACTATATTAGGTAATTGCAAAAGCATAAAATTTAGGGTGTGTCGTAGTGATGGATATGCAAAAATGGTGTTTATGCGCTTGCACGCTCTAGGTTTATCAATTTATACTTCTTAGAAGCTAGTCAGTTTCCGATTACGTTTACTTGTAAAAATGAAATCTACAAACATTTTTTATTGCAACTCTTGTGGTGCTTTCTATACCAGGAAAGATGGTATCAAGCGACGCCTAGTTAAGGAGCATAGTACGCTCTCATCCAGGGTTAAACGTTCAGCTTCACCAGCAGTTGGAGAGCCTTCCCCGAAGCAGTCGCGGATTCTGTGTAAAGTGTACTACATGGAGGTGTTAAAGTCTGCATACCCTGGTCATCTACGGAGCAACAAACATAAAAATGCAGCAGTTTCCGCGACTGAAGAAGATGGTGTAGAAATGGTTAGTACAGCGTTTAAAAATCGCATGGCTAGTTATCACCTACGGAACGTCGACGCTGTCGTTGAGTATCCGAGTTTCTTTGGAAGCAGAACGAGCGGTTAATTCGCTTAATTAATGGAAAAAGAACACAACATATTGCAATAAAAATTAATTGCGAACTTTACGGCGTCTACACAAAAATGGGAGAAGAGATTACTGATGTGAAATACTTCAACACAAAAAATATGGTTATAACGTCTTCCAGTAATCTAGATAATGTGTATGACACCGTCAAAGCATTAGTTTCAAAGTATCGTCGAGTTGATCAAAATTACAAGTTAAAGATGAATTTTTCTTGTGTTAACGTTACAAGTGATGTAAAAGTGTCATTAGACGTCGGCAAACTAGTAGGTAAGACCACCTATGCGCTAGGTGAATTTACATCAAATTTTTACCAGTGAAACATGTATGTTTTGGATATCCAGGGCGTCCAGTTACTCCACAAAACGAATCACACGTTTCATTGTATTTCTAAGGCGATGTTTAATATAATGTTAAATGCAGTTGCACATGTATACCGTTTTTAAAATGTAATTAATGAAAATACAATAATGATTTATTATAAAAAAATATATACAATTAACATGGAAATCTGTTGTACTCTCTCATATACTTGACCTGTTTACAAATAGTATTTTTAAATAGTTTAGAATAACTTTTTATAAATTTTATATAATACGCCGCTATTACTATATTCATTTTTAATTATATTGTTAAGTACCCTTTGAATAATTGTTAAATATATTTTGGGATATTGGCGTAGCAATGGTAATGTGATGGTAGAGTCTTTCGTAGCAAGAGGTGGTACTTAACTCAGGTCCAAGGACCTAGGGATCTATTGAGAAGTGCTAATGAAAGTAACAATTACCTGAATAGAAGTAATGAAACGATGAAATCAAACAACAGTATTTAATAATGAATTAACTTAAAACTAAACAACATGTTAATAAAATACGAAGCAGTGAAAGAGTTAAACAGTTATAATAATGAAAAGTTAACTTACGGTTAGAATTCTAAGTGACCATCTTGGTTAGGGTTTCTCAGCATCTATAAAGGGTTAAGTCACCATTTTGATGAGAGCCAACTTGCTCCACAGCAGACTACCAATGACTTGGCTAGCTACTTAACTGCCCACAAACTACCGATGAGTGGAAGGGTGTCTTGGCCTTTTATACATGCTGACCCAAGGATACTGGTTTCTATGGAAGGCTTTGGCTTATGATAATCAGTACAGAGCTTAGCCAAAACTTCCTAGTTTGTAACAATTTTACAGGAAACTGATTAGGAAAAATACAAAGTAACTAACTAATGTGGTATAGATTAAGAGGAAATAACATGAAACATTACTGTTTGGTTTGAACAAGATAATGACAAAGTTTCCTAAAATACAGGATGCTAAATGTATTGATTGTTACAATGTTGCACTTCTAAAAGTAATCTAAAATAATGGCTTCTCTATATACAACAATATTATGCGCGATTACATGTACAGATTTATTTCTCCGGACTATTAAATTTCTCCATCGATACATCCAACAGAAATAAATCAATATTAGGAACACCTTTTTCTACTAACGCTGTTAAAGTGCTAGCATAGTCGAGAACGTTCGGAGATATCTCTAAAAAGCGTTCTAAAGTTTCTTTTGTAAATAGTAGGTAATCTCCTCTGGACGTTTCCATCTTTACCAAGCAATTCTTCAAATAAAAACGTAAATTGCCAAATCTACATATTTGATCCCGTACACCAACTTCCATATTATATATAATAAATGGGAGATTGGATATTGTGACGTAGGGCGTCGTAGCTCAGGGGGTTTGCCTCCACCATATTGTAACGTTATGGGACGTTACTAATTGAGGGTGCGAATGTAGCATCCTCTACAATCTGTGACCTAACTTGATTATCTCGGGGATCGTACTCACACTACTTACGTGCTCGGTAGATTAAATGAATAACAATTCGACCATACTAATTTAAGCATTTAATAAGCTAAGCATGACTTGTCATTTTACAGGCATAAAAGTATAATTGATTAAAGATCATTTTGACGTTTCATAACGTCTAAGGCTAACTAGCGAAAGCATACTTATTAATATAATACAGCGTAATGAATGTTCTTGTGACTACAATTGAAAAACTTACATTAGTCTATTCTTCAGTCGTATGCGACCAACCAACCACAGTAACGCACCACAGGCCCTTCTACTGGCTAACCTCATTGTGACTCTTTGAGGTACATGTTTGGAGTCTAAAGTCGAGCTGAAAAGTAAAAGTACGAGTGTCCGTCTTAAGGACTCGTCGGCCCTATTTATTAGTTTGTGCTTCCTGCATGAAACACACCCTTGTGAGAACCGTTGTTCTCATTAATGTTAATCTTGAAACTGATTAGCGTTTGCGTCCTGTGTGTGGTTGCTTGCTCATACTGATGAGGTTGTACTTTCCTGGTAGCTTATGTGTGAAACTTCCTATGAGTGATTTCTAATCTATTAATGGGAAAATGAATAATTAATAATAAATGGAACTATGAGAAATAGTACACGTAACAATATAAACTTCCTTAATTCTTCGGGGGATACATCAAGCACAGTCTGTAGAATGCTGTCCACAAATTTAAAAGTTATTTTATAATTTTCAAATGGGTTCAGACCTGCGATTATAATTTTGGATGAAGATGATGTTATGGGGTATGGTTTTTCGAATAGCAGACTGTTTCGCTCTAACTGAATTGCGGTGTTTATACCTTTTTCATAT
The DNA here is from genome assembly GCA_036346225.1 of Platerodrilus igneus. Classification (NCBI taxonomy): domain Eukaryota; kingdom Metazoa; phylum Arthropoda; class Insecta; order Coleoptera; family Lycidae; genus Platerodrilus; species Platerodrilus igneus. The sequence continues at coordinate 3,796,655 of JARFIW010001004.1, forward strand.
GTTACGAGCAATTGCTGCTCCAAATTCTCAATTTTAGACCAATCATCCGCTGTACTCCATTGCAGTGGAAAAATGGTTGGTTGCCATGTGATTCGCTTCATGTCTGCTGACGGCATCATCGCCGATAAAAAACAGTCTCAAACACATTACATGTAATGCTTATCACTTCCATCTTCAAAGAAAAATATATATTTTTGAATTATACAAATAAAATCTTAAATAACGTATGTTTACAGGTTAAAATTCAAAACTGATGCTTACCTTTCTAACGGCGAATATTTCAGGAATATATTATTAAAGTGCCGACTTGATGAAACGCGTGTAGTAATGTCTTATCGTATGTTCAAAGCGAAAAATATAGAATGATAGAGTTATCTGGCTTTGACGGTTTTATGGCAAAAATAGCTCGTTAACGTTATAAATGGGGAAAAGAATTTAATGACTTTGGGTGTACTTTGGGTCGATAATTTACTGGAAAATTTCTTTAAATGATGGTTCCTAGAAAGAAATTATATACCGATTTTGAGAGTGCCTTAGGTGATCAATAATCGATTAGAAATTAGCATTCAATAGCGCAATGGTGCTTTCTAGAATATTTCATTTCATTTATTCAATTTATACAATTGGGCAAACACTCAGTTGCATGTATAAATTACGTTATAATACCTAGCTTACATAAATTACTACAATAATCACAACACCAAAACAATAATATGTGGCAACACTATTAAGTTAAGCTGTCTTGTACCTGGTGTTGCAAGTGTCACCACCTGATTCATCTTTATGGATGAATTTTGACAAAAGAGGGAACGGAGTTAGAGGTAGGAAATAACAAAGTGGGTTAGTGGATGTGGATTTGGAGTTGGTGTGTATTAGACTGTGTAAGGAATTCGTTCATAGAGTATGGCTCGATACCCGTAAGATACGCTTTCAGGGCGTTACTGAATGGTTTAGATGGATATCTAATTGGGCCGATTTTTAGCCGGTTTAGTAGTTTTAAAAAGCACAGTAAACAAGGGATCTTTGCGTAGATGTGCGCTTGTAAGCTGGTAAAGTAAATGGTCGAAAGCGAGTGTTATAAGCATGCTGTGGTCTATATAGTTCAATCAAATGTGGGTGTTTATGAATATATGTCAATAGCGATAAAATATACAGCAGGAGCAGTGAGAATATCTAACTTTTTGAAATTTCCTCGACAGCTACTGAGAGGTGCCTGCTTGCAGATGATCCGGACTGCCTTTTTCTGCAATATAAAGACGTTATACATGGCGCTCGAGGAACTACCCCACACAAGGATCCCATGAGATATGACTGAATATTAAGGCATAATAGGCAGAATTAATCACCAACGTGGAACAGAATTGTACAATTTTACGTAATATAAAGCAGGATATTGATAATTTTTTGCAGATGTGTTTGGCATGAGCCGACCAGGTCAATGAAGCATCGATGATAAATCCTAAAAAGTTTACTTTACCTTCTATTGGAATTAATGAACCATTAAGGCTTACCGAAGGAGGCAGGCTGATTTGAGACCTTGCAGATCGAAATACCATAAATTCCGTTTTCAGCAGGTTAAGGCTCAGTTTATTGAGAGTGAGCCATTGCTTAGCTAGAGTTAATTTATTTTGGGCCGATGTTACTGTGTTTTGCCAGTTAGCCGAGATAGATTTTGTAAGCACGTAGTGTCATCTGCATATTTAATGCAGATAGTATCGTTGGATGATAGCAAGGGAGCCAAGTCATTAATGTAAATTTGCTGTATTACGTGGTATAAATACGCAGATATCAACCATTTTGTATATATATGCTGGATTACAAATAATTACAAATGAATTTTGATAATTGCTACTTCAATGTTTCCGGAATTTGCATTATAATGCTTCTACAGCGTGACTCAAGGTAATTTAGGTAATTGATGTAGGATATCAAGAAGAAATGTAATAAGACCCATTTACTTTCACTCTAATATTGTTTTATGATATTATTGAACATTACTTAATGTGGTTTATTACATTTTGATAATTCTGAAATTTAGGTAGTTAATGATGTCATACACAAAATTTCTAATTATTAGAATCTAAATCGGTACTGAATCATGAATTCACTAATTAACATGTTTGGCATCTTGCGAAAGTTGTAGAATCATTAAGGTGGATTACCATTTTAAATTAAGACTGCATTTTTCCGTTTATTATAGAAACATTATCCAGATTTTACAAACGAAAGTTTTCCGATGCTTAGGTAATTATATTGATTGCATTCTTATACTTTCATGCTAAGATATATCAGGTCTATAACTGTTTAAGGTATTGAAAAGGTTATATACAGGGCGTTTTGTTCAACCGTAAAATATCGATTTGAATGTAAATAAATTTAAATATCTAGGTGTTTGTTAAGAAATTTTGTACAAGTGTTGTATATTTTTAAAATCTTTTTAAAAGGAAAAGGCAGTATCCACGGAGGCATTATTCGTAATTGTTACTGTTACCCCGATCGAGATACTAATAGAAGAGGCGGTAATGTGTAAAAAATGGTAGTTGAATCATCGCGGCGTAGTTAAAAGTTGTGATGAATGCGAAAGTATACACGATGTTGCAGAAGTTAAAACTCATGCAAATATACAGGGAGTTTAAAAGTTATATACAGGTTGATTGTGACGTAATCAAAATGACTGCTGCGACGTAAACTGTGACGTATGCACCTGACGTTTGAGGTTAGGTTAGAGTGGCGCTGCGTGTATCATACCCTAAGAAAAAAACACTCCGAGTGGTAGATCCCATAAGGTGGATATGACATAAGGAAAAACAATAACATCGTTAATGAGTTTTCCCATTAAAAAGCGATTAGCGTTAATGAGTTTTCCATTAAAAAGCGATTAGCGTTAATGGATTTTTAATGAGAAAACGCATTAAAAACGATTAGTGCTAATGAGTTTTAATGAGAAACCCCATTAAAAACGATTCGTGCTAATGAGATTTTAATGAGAAAACCCATTAAAAACGATTAGTGCTAATGAGTTTTCCAATTAAAAAGCAATTAGTGCTCATGGGTTTTTAATGAGAAAACCCATTAAAAAACGATTAGTGGCACGGTGGCGGTGGCGCTGCACCAGGATCATCACTAATCCCTACTATTGTTATACAAAAAGCCGATTTTATGACAGCATTATGTACTTGGAAGGTACTCTTAGTCCAACAGAAGCCCAAAATAAGGATTATGCTTTCACGAATAATGCAATGTTGTTTTTTTTTTGAAGAAATTAGATTTACACTGGGTGATCAGGTTATTGATACGGTTAGATTACCAGGAATAAACAGCACAATCAACGGCGTTTGTGCGTATACACGCGAGCAAAGTGGTTGTATGATTTGCATGCAGGATGGAGTGTGGAAAATAAACCTTTACCCTTGCTTAATGAAGTTAAAGATTCTTTTTGCGCTTCAATACCATTAAAGCATGTGCTTGGATTTGCTGATGGATACAAAACACTCTTGCTTATCATTAGACAAGAATTAACATTGATACGTTCAGTCTGAGAATGATTGTAAGGATAACTCTATACCAAAAGTTACTATCACAAAGGTAGTATGGAAAGTACCTCACGTAATGCTCAATGATGCTACAAAATTGCCTATTTACAAAGAAATTTTTCATGCACGTGACTTGTATATTTTATCAACGCCTACTGTCTACTACATCTTTGGTTTGGCCTGTTAAAAGTAGTACAAGTTTTCAGCACCCTCAATGGATATTCATCACCTTTCAAACCAAGAAGCGCAACCATAAGGATGTGGATACATCTACGTTTACTCATGCAAACATTACGAATATAAAGGCTAATATCCACAATAGAAGATACCCATATGCGCAGTAAAACCTTTCTTTTGCCGATAACAAGTATGGATGCTTATATGAATATTTGAATTCTCGATCTCAATATTATGAACCGTTCGAGAGTTCGGTATGCTTTCTTCTCAGTTATGAGGAGTTTACACAACCAATTTTTGCAATCAACTGCACCATACAATGTGCATCAAAACAAATTGATAAAACGTGTTTTAAATTACAGTGTTAACAACTGATTTTCGCATCTTGGCTTGGCCAGTTGAAGCATTTAAAGTTTGGGAAAAACCACATTTCTTGTATTTATATACAATCCACAGAGTTATCATATATTAATAATATTCCAACAACAAAATCATTACAAAGGGCTTCAACAAATCCCAATGAGTGGTGTATCGATGATTTTGATGGACTTTGTGGTGGATTAGCACATGCATTCTATCCAACCAGTGGCAATTTTGTATCCGAAATACACATGGATTATGATGTCTTGGTATGTGGAACACTCAAACTCACCACCTAGTGGATATATGTTATTATGAGGTGCTAGCTACTTCATGAAATTGGTCACACATTATGGTTGATGCATTCAATTAATGTTAATGCTGTTATGTAGTCATATCTAGAAAATCATCATCTTGATTTACATGAGGATGATATTGCAGGCACACAGTTCATATACCCACCGTCATCATCTACCAACGTTAAATCAACCTTACTCTTAAACCTACCTCACCCAATAAGCCAGCCTTATCGAATAAACCACTGCCAGATCTATGTAACATTGATATTCAACATTTTATAATTCTAAATAAACACATATATATATATGTTTTATCAAAAATGGCACCTACATTAATCTGGCTAAGAACCTAATGGATTGGTTACCTTTTCTTCCACACTCGTTTAGACGTTTAGATGCCATATATCAGAAACCAAATGGCGGTTTTCTTTACCAACAATCAAGTATATCTGTTGCAATTTTCTAGCATGCAGCTAAGTCAATGGATGGCCTCAAGCATACACCCACTTTTATATTCCTAATTGTGTTTGGGTGAATGCTGCTGTAAATACCTATACTGGACGTACATTGATATTTTATGGTGAAAATCAACTAATGGAATACGATGAATGTACTAAGCAACCCAAAGCACATTTTTTACAATCACATGCATTTCCAGATATTCCTTCCCATATTACAACCATTTTTCGATATACCAATGGTCATCTATATTTTATCAATAAAAACAACTTCCACGAATATAGTGAATTTCTAGGCAAAGTAATTCAATCTTGTCACTTTGACCTATCCATATTTAACATTTATCATGCAAACAAAGGATTAATGAAACAACTTTACGATGTATTGACAAAGTTATTAAAATTGGAAAAAAACTAGTGAATTTGTACTTACAATCTAGCAGTATGTATGATAATTATGATGATGAAAGTTTATCGTAATGTTAAAGATGTACAAAATATAGTAAAAAATTAATTTTTTAGTTCATTTTATTTTTTACATCACATAAAAATTTATTTGGAAAAGCAACAATAATTTCATATAAAAACTTAAATTTTAAAGAATGTTGAATAAAGTAGCTGGTTCTTGATAATTTCGTAAGTGCTTGTATATTTTCCACAACCAATTTACCTGTAGATATAATACAATCATTGTTGATTGCACCACACTGTTTGGTAAAAGAGAACGCTATGTTATCTATAAATTGATTATAGATGTAACCAATTGAAGAATCATTAATTGCAAATAAACAATCGTTAACTATGAATGTCATTGAAAATAATTTATTAATTGCTTCCTCAGAAAAAACGAGCGTAGCACTACCATTATGACTTATTCCAATATATGGAAAGTTGCTACAGATATCATAAATTGCATTCATCTTAATGCCATAACCAATAGATGTTTCTTGATTTCTATATTCAGGTTTTTTTGTGTAGAACTAGCATATTACGAAGAAAATGTGCGCTTCTTAAACTTGAAATTTCATTCCATTCCTTATTATTAAAACATAGAAAACTTTTTGGAGCAATAACATTAGATATTTGCACTACTGCATTTAGTTCATACCGTGTTGAAATACCAACTTCCAGTAGTAAACCTAAATCCAAATCTAAAAATGTTGACCATGTTGATACTAATACCTCACGATCCTTATTAAATGCTGTAGGACGTGTTGATTTTAGTGATAAGTCTGTGTTTGTATCAGCCCATGAAAAATTTGCATTATCATTTTGAATTGCATCGATCAATAAACAATTTGCATCACCGTTCTTATTCAAGTTTTTCTTAACTGTTGCCAGCATACATGTTTCTACTTTGAACACAAAACTCTAACTATTTACCATGGCGGATTTTGCCGGTTGAATTATTGATTATAAGTATTGATCCAATATTTTAGTACAATCGCATTTTCCGCTGCACAACTGAATGATGTGCAACGTCTTGCGTGATATGAACATTTTGAAGTGTTGGGGCAATTCCACTCCTTTAACTCGTGTAAAGAAGGTGGACACCCCAAAGCTTCAACATTGATGATGTTGGAGTTAGAAAATTCGGACATTAACCATGTCCGTTTTTCTAACCCCTTCACATATATATGCGTCGCTTCATTTAATATTGGACCTAATACATGTTGCAAGCATCCATAAGGTAACTCACCATCCTCCCACTTAATTCCATGGAATTTTTCTATTAGCCATGCATTTTGACGTTTATTGTCGTTCAATAATTGATCCCATGGATGCGGTGGTTTTAATATATACGTACTTACATCATTTGATGATGATAATGGAACAATGGTCACTTCCTTAAATATGAAATCATTATTTTTAGTTTTGAAACATTGAACATCTACCACTATTGAAGTATTCATTATTAGGCAATATTGGTGCTGGCTGTTCAAATAACAAACAGAAACTAACATCTTAACTCGATGTCTTCCTATTTATATGCTTTGCAACTAGTTTCCTTACATAAAAACAGCGTCATTATTTTCAGAATTTATGTGCCTGTATAATTATATACAATCCCATTATATTTAATTTATGCATTTTGTATAGTCATTATAGGTAATATTCTGCGCTTGTATTTTTTGCAATCTGGCATTGAAACATTCCAATGTGGTTTAAATGCTTCAACCGTCGGAACTAAGATGTGAAAATCATTCGTTAACATTGTGTAATTTAAAACACGCTTTGTCAATTTGGTTTGATGTCCATTGTATGCTTCAGAAATATTGTCTTTATTTGTACATCTAGGTTTTGACATTAACTTTAAAGTTTCTTTATTTAGTTCACCATCAACCGGTAGTTGGTAATATGTTTGAAATGCTTTTAAAGCATTTTTAATTATCGATTTGCGATTTTCAATAGAGGCTCCACTAACATTATGAGTTTCAATATATCCATATTTGTTTAGATAAACGTTTGCCATTTCTAAGCCAAATTCACTGTTTGTGTAAGTTTCATCTTCACACCCTCACTTCCCTGTTGATGGGGAAACTAAGGAAGATTAAAAGCACTGCGAGTGGAACAGCAACAACCTCCATGACTATCAATAGTAGGTAGGCTAAGCCGCTTTGACAACAGAAATCCACAGCAAGATATGTATACGCCGATTCGATAACAAAATGAAGAGCTAAGCCGCTTTGGGTAACAAAACGTGCAGCAAGATATGTATACGCTGCTTTGAGAACAGAATTGTCTTTGTATGTAAATTTGGTGCGTCGGGCGGTCGTTGGGGTGTGTGTTCGGGGGTCGTTAGATTTTGTCGAGGTGCGCTGGGGTGGAGATATTTTCTTAAGAATTTTTTTTAGCAGCGTTCCCGGTGTAAAATATTAAATAAGATGGGGAAAGGTGTTATACATTTTTTCAAAAAATGTGTGTAGAATGGAGTTCACGTGTTGGTTCTTGGCCGCTTTGGAGATTTTTCTGGGTAGGTTAAGCTAAAAATTAAAACGCCGCGGTGAAGAATTTTTTTATATTAAGCAAACGCGTGCAAGTGGTAAAGAGTTTTTAGCTCTCCTCATAAGCTGCGTTTTGTATGAAGTAGCAAATAAAATTGAGAAAATATACGAAATGTTATATGAGGGTCAAATTTTTAAACGTCTGCATGTAAAATCTTGTAAAAAAGAAGTCGTTCACTTTTCGCAATTTCAATGTCAAGATAGAATAACAAGAATTTGCAGTCGAATATAACCTCGTGTTTTTTATTGGAATTATAGATCTCTGGTAATATATATGCAAATCATGTCAACATTCGACTTTTAATATAATGTATTTAATTAACATAAGGTGTGTGTTTGCAAAAACATGTCAAGACAGGTATGCCGTATATTTTTCCTTTTTGGTTACATAATCCCAAAATAATTTATACAAGTACACTGAACTTGCTTTTATCAAGGATTTCTTGCTTATGGATTAACTTTTACAACTCAAGGTGTAGCATCAAGGTTTTAACATCACTCTCAAACTATAGAACTTAATAATAGTAATAATAGCTTTCCTTAGCACCAATATCATTTAGAAAATATGTGTTTCTTTAATATTTATTTATTGAATATTTCTTTCTAATAATTCATTTAATAACGTTAATAAATCTTCACTATCTTCTGGGGACCATGGTTGTGGTGGTAGTGGTGGCATTTGTGGTGGTGTATGCCGGTCTGCCACCTCCGTATATCGCATATTACTGTAACAATAAGAAAAAATGAACCTAAGTTTTATTATATAACAATTTTTTTCAGTAGTAGTAAATATAAAATGAAAATTAGTTTATACAAATAAATATTTGTTACTTACGGGTTTAAGAGTCTTAGCATCCGGCGCTTTATTGCCGGTTTTGCAAACCACGGCACCCCAGTCTTATTTGTTGGCGATACTATTGCAGTCGGTTTCATTTTGTTAGTTAATGGTTAAACTTGTTGTATTATATATATATATATATATATATATATATACATAGAAATGTTATAAACTTGTAAGCAAGGTTATATTTTAAATTTTTATTGCTAAAACCATGAATAATTTTATATCCACATCAACCGTGTACTATTCAGAATCCTGTTTGATATATGCAATTGATGTAGTTATTTGGTCGTGAGGAAACATCAAGACTGTATTTAGCATACTAATTTTTGAAGAATTTACATGTATTAACCTTTTATAACTCAAGGTGTAGCATCAGGTTTTCCTTCTTTGCGTCATTCTCAAACGGTAGAAGTTAATAATAGCGTTCATTAGCATCAAGGTTACAAAGTTGCATATGAGATTAAAATGTAAATTTTAATAGTTTTTCTACAAAACGTGAATAATTTTATAACTCATTGAAATGTTTCAATGCATAAATTAAATATAATGGGATTGTATATAATTATACAGACACAAATTCTGAAAATAATGACGTTTTATGTAAGGAAACTAGTTGCAAAGCATATAAATATGAAGACATTGAGTTAAGATGTTAGTTTCTGTTTGTTATTGAACAGCCAGCGTCAATATTACAAAATGAATACTTCAATAGTGTTAGATGTCCAAGGGTTCAAAACTGTAAACAATAAATTCATATATAAAGAAGTCGCTATTGTTCCATTATTGGCATCATCAAATGATGTAAGTACATACATATTAAAACCACCGCATCCATGGGATCAATTATTGAGCGACAATAAACGTCAAAATGCATGGCTAATAGAAAAATTCCATGGAATTAAGTGGGAGGATGGTGAGTTACCTTATGGTTGCTTGCAACATCTATTGGGTCCAATATTTAATGAAGCGACGCATATATATGTAAAGGGGTTAGAAAAACGGACATGGTTAATGTCCTAATTTTCTAACCCCAAATAAAAATAGAGTAGGAAGGCCTAGACAAAGCTATATTAGTCAAATTATTAGAGATTTAGGTTGTGAAGGGTATGTCGACCTTTTAGACTAGCTCAGAATAGAAAAGAATTTAGAACTGCGTCAAACCGACTTTAAGTAAGTTCGAAAACGAAAAAAAAAGAAATAAAAATCAGTTAATTAAATGTCACCAGGACATAACTCACAATTAGTTAGCGGTCTGGCATGTTGATAGCGATTCATTGCTTAAGCCTTACCATAACATATAATTTAACACTTTTCCTTTTTTGAAGCGGATAACCAGGTTATATTTCATTTCCTTATAAATGGTAATCATTTAAACATGTTAGAGTTTTTTAACAACCATCAGGTTGCTAATATCTATGTAGAGCCAGCTGGATAGGAAAAATATAAAAGGATATAGGAAGACCTAGACCAAACTATATTAGTCAAATTATTAGAAATTTAGGTTGTGAATGGTATGTAGAGCTTTTTAGATTAGCACAGAATAGAAAAGAAGTTAGAGCTGCGTCAAACCGACCTTAAGGAAGGTCGAAAACAAAATTATGATAGCCATTAAAAGTAATATTCTACGCTTATATTTTGCAATCTCACATTGAAACATTCCAATGTGGTTATAAAATTATTCATTTTTTTATGGATAAAAAATCCAATTTGTAATGGTGGGGGGGAGTGTGGTTACACAAAAATATAATGAACATTTTTCTCGTGTGATTTCAGTATCGCAAAAAGTCTTTGCAATCATGGTTGAAGAAAGAAGCGTTGAAAGTGATTGTTATTATGATTTTGATGCATCATCATCACTGAAGATGTTAATTATGATGCCGCAATCAAACACTATCTGGATAAAGTTGAACATTCCAGCAAAAGTGAACATTAGTTACAACTACAAACCACATTCCCATTTTCATACTATAACATCAAACTAGGTATATCTCCAGCTCGGCAGTTTACACCTGTAATTGATTTAAATCGCTATAGCTACTTAAATGGTGATGGCAACAAAATTAGTTTAAGCGATGTTGAGTTTAATCACCTTATGGAACTGCTTAATCACAAAATTAACTTTTTTACTATAAAACAACCATTGCGTTGCAATGGTGATGATGATAATGATGAATATTCAATCATTGACACATACAAGTTACAACAAGTCGTATACAATACCAAAAAGTTTTTAAAACTTACTAAACATGATGTTGAATAAATGCATTGTGAAAGTGACGTATTTCAGATTTTGGAAGCAAATCAGTGTGTAGTGGTTGATCAAGTAAACTTCTTAAAAGAAATGAACTTTTATGAAACTATAGAAATGTTTTAGATTTAGTGAAAAAATATTCTAATAATGATACATATTCCATGTTTCAGGCTTTGGAGGCTTTTAATAAATTTATGTAATTTGTGTATTGCTCGAAGTAATTTATCTTTTATTATAATGATAGAATTTTATACGATTTGAATGATTTAAAAACGAGCGTCTCGCGGCAGTAATGCCGTGGCTGCAATGACAGTTGTAGACAGATTGAGGTTACTTAATTTTTTTGTTTACATGTAGTGAATGAGATCTATGAAAATTACCTATTAATTTTGTTTATCTTGTTATTTGTAAACGAGTAAAAAATGAATACTTGCCAAGATTGTGGTTCTGAGTTTACACAAAAGAAGAATTTGTATGCCCATTTAAGAAAGATTCATGATTTTGAATATAGGAAGCCAGTTACTTTAACTAGTAAATTTTTGTGTGATACATGTGGCAAATCCTGTACTAGTAAATCAACTTTAAGTCGTCATTGCAAAACTGTTCATAAAAGTATTCCAATAATTCTCAACTCGTCAAGAATCAAGTGCTTTTATGAAAATTGTACAGCACATCTAAAGGAATATAAAAAACTTCGACAACATTTGGCAGTTGAACATCAAATTGAAACTAAACTTGACCAACTACATTTTAATTCACAATTAGGTTTGAAGATTATTATGCAAACTGTTAATTATATACTAATTTTATTCTGTTTAACAGAGTTCAAAACTGGAAAAACCAAGAACAAGAAAAATCATTGTCAATGTATATACTTCACACTTCAGCTAAATTATTGTCTGCTGGCACCAAAAAGGTGTACTATAATTGCCATCGATCGTACAACTACATTCCAAAAGGCAAGGGTTTTAGAAGCTTAAAAAGCACAGGCACTGATAAAATTGGAAGTGTTTGTCCCTCAAGAATGGAAGCGACGATAAAGAATGATGGATCTGTTGCAGTAGTCTTCTGGACAACTCATGTTGGACATACCAACGATATTGGTCGAGTTTTTTTAAGTAAAGAGAGTAAAGCAGAAATTCCAGGTATTTTCGAACATAAAGTTCTAGTTTAAAATTTTACAGTTGATGTGTTTCAGGAAAATTAAAGGAAGGTGTTACATTTCAACATATATTGGATGATGTTCGTGATTCTGCTTTAAAACAAGAAAATTCACAGAGAATTTTGTTGTTAGAAACAAAAGATATGCACAATATTGTTAGGGACTTCAATATTGAGTATGGTGTGAAATGTCACCTAAATGATGCAATTAGCGTACGGCTCTGGGTAGAGGAGATGATGAACTTAGAAAGCGACTGCCCAGTGTTATATTATAAAAGCTAAGGTGTAGAAGGAAACCCAAATGACTCAAAAATAATTTTAGATGTTCAAGATTTTGCATTAGCCATAATCACTTCTTTTCAACGTGAACAGTTGCTTAAATTTGGGAATGACAAGGTGTGCGTTGATGGTACACATGGTACAAATAGTTACGATTTTCAGCTCTACACACTAATGACAGTGGATGAATTTGGTTCAGGGTGCCCACTGGCATTTTGTTTTTCAAATCGTGCTGACGAAATGATTTTCAAGTTGTTTTTTTGGGAAAATTAAATCAAGAGTGGGCATTTTATAATGCATGGTCTTATGTTATGGCCAAGGTACCTCACCAGTTGCTGTGTACCTGGCATGTGGATCGTAATTGGCGCAAGAATTGGTCAAAAATCAATGGAGGGATTGAAAAGAAAGTAGTAGTATATAAATCCCTTTGTGTTTTATTACAGTGTGTATCTATTGATGAATTTAATGACATATTAAATCAGGTAGTAGAAGATCTTTATGCCGATGTTGATACACAATCATTTGCCGAATATTTTCATAATAATTATGCAAATCGTCCAACATCTTGGGCACATTGCTATCGATTGGGTTTAGGAATAAACACTAACATGTATCATGAACTGATGCACAAAGTTTTCAAGTATGTGTATTTGGAAGGTCGGAAAGTAAAACGTTCGGACAAAAGCATTAATGCAGTAATTAAAATTGCTCGAGATAGCTTGTTTAAACGTATAATTAAACTTGCAAAGAATATTTCCAATGACAAAATTAATAGAATTAAAAAAGTCATAAAGGAAGTGTAACAATTACATAAGATTTTATTAGACGCCTTGAAAATGGTAAGGAATTTTTAGTTACGTCGTCCACTTGTGCTTTTCAACAGTATCAAGTTACCAGAGTAGATGAGGCGTGTGAAAGTTGCCTAAGTTGTACAAAGTGCAGCATATGTGTTCATACATTTCAATGCACCTTATTGACAACATGATAAAGCTTAACATTTGCAAACACATACATGCTTGTGCGATACAGTTTTACAAATCGAATCTTGACATTGCCACACCTTTGCATATTAATAACGTTAATGAACTTTTCAGCAGTAATATTTTACATGAAGCAAAATATTCAAAAAATGATATTATTGAGGAAAAAAAGGCCGAGCTAATAATAGGCCTATATGAGAATGCTTCATTAACTCACGACGAACATCTGGGTATAATGAGGCAATTTGATAAAATCATTGACACATTAAATAAAGCAAAATCTATTGATCAAAAAACTACAGAGGAGATTAATATTAATAAAAAAGTTGAAAATCGGCACTTTAACATGTATTAGGTTAAGTTGATGTACGGAAGTTTCGCGCCATAATTTCAAAAGACGCGGCGCGTGGAATTTTAATAGACTAGGCGTGTACTTCCGATACGTCACAGTGAGTTTGCGCGACAGTAGAGGGTTGGACGAATACTGGACAAGGAGTGGGGACAAAGTGGTGAGAGGTTTTTCCGTGACGCTCTTAAACGTGGCTGTTTTGCCCGAACTTTCAAGGAGTGTGGTCGGCCAGGTATCGTATCGTGCCTCCTCTCTAGTATGTAGATTTCCCTTCTGTTTTATCTTGTTTGTCGTCCCTTATAAAACCTGATCCTGCCGCTCCCTACATATTAGATAGATGAAATTCGTAGCCACCTAGGCGAAACGAACTCCACGACCCGAGACGAATCGGATGTCCATGCTCAGCCAACAGCCCGGAGCGGAGCCCTGAGTGCCGGTCCGAACGCTTTGGAATAGCGTCGGCGTATCAACTTTAACCCCGAGACATATTTATGTAAGTAATTAACGTACTACCTTTTGTTGTAAATTCTTAAATTTTCCGATTATGGCGCAATATAATTTTGTACAATGGTGACGTCATGGTAGTTGGCAACGCGGAATCTGTAATAAGGTTCGCGCTTCCGGCCGCCAGGGCGTTGCATTGCTTTCGTATTCATTGCGCTTGCGCGATGTATTTATGAGCCCTTAAACTGTATTACCGACTTCGTAAACTGTTTTATCGACCTTTAAATGGTAAGAACTATCACCAATTGAATTGTAATAAGGTGCGGCTTTTTTCAACAAAGAAGGAATCAACAAGGAATAATGATCTTAAAAAGCCTACCCTAACAGAAGAAATTTTTATTAGGGATGGTTTGGTTAACTTAAACGTTAATGTTAATGTTCATACAAGATCTGATCATACATCACCTGATTTTATGTTAAGATAAGACAGTGTATTATCTCAGTATAAAGTAGGTTTAATTAACGCTAAAGCTTATAAGGTTGGATTTTGTTCTTCTTTCTCTTGTTTGGGAATAAAATCCGATGGGAAAACCACTCGCAGAAATACATGTACAAATTACTGGAAATCATTACAATCCCAGCGATTTTGATGGGAAACCTACAAGTACGCGAATAATCTAATTGAATCCGCAGTTCTCACTTTGTTTTATCAGTGTTACAAGTGCTGGTAAGTTATTGTAATTTCGTCAATTCTGTCGGATTGAGTGTTCTTAAATTAACAGTGCAGTATTTTATAGTTTTACTTTTAGTCGGAGTACAAAAATAATCTTAATTTTCTACCTTGTTTTTTTTTACATATTTTAGTCGACTGTCGGTGCAAACAAAATTCTTGACAAAATAAAATTAGTTTCTTTCATAATTAATTTAGGTATTTATTGAGAATGTATATGGGTACATAACGTGTTTACTTTTTAAAAAATATCAATACAATTTTTGAAACCTCAAGCCTCTATTGCTATTATTAAACACATTTCAATCAAGTAATTAATAATTTACAAATTAAATTAAAGAAATACCAGAGCAAACTACCTTTAAACTGCATATTGACACAAGTACGCAAGATACCTAGACCTAAACCTCACCCAATTTATGTAAACAAAAAATTAAGTAACCTCAATCTGTCTACAGCTGTCATTGCAGCCACGGCATTACTGCCACGAGACGCTCTTATTTAAAATACTGTGTTGAGTTCAAAAATATACAAATTGAGAAAAACATTTTTATTACTATTATTATTACATATAGAACAACCGCTATCCATTATACTTGTGTAATACGAGGACCATTTTTTTCCAACCTCCGATAGACTATAAATAAAAGCCGAATTGAAAATCTAAAGAAAGCAGTCCAAAAGGCCAATCTTACATTAATAGAGAAGATACCATTGACAGAAATACATCCTTATTTAATGACAGCAAGAAAATACATAATGTCTATGGAGATTTTGATATATACAAAGATGAAAAAACAGATGAAGAATATTATATAAACGATACATATAGAAATACTATAGTTCCAAAATATCAATGTGAAAAAACTGATTACTCCGTACAATTTTGTTTAAACCAATTTACTGCATGTGAGTTACTTACCGGAAATAATAAAATAGTCTGTGATTGGTGCACAAAGAGACAAGTTGGACCTGATAAAAAAAATGTTTATACCAATGCCATTAAGCAAATTTTAATCAACATTCCACCTCCTGAATTGATTTTACATTTAAAAAGATTTCAAACCCTAAGATTTCGGTCAACAAAATTGAATGACCAAGTATCGTTCCCTATATTACTGGATTTAACACCATTTTGCTTAAAAGAATGTCAAAACCTTCAAGGGCTGAACTTTAATCAATCCAAAGTATTATACACATTATACGGAGTTATACAGCATAACGGTTCTATTCATCATGGACACTATGTCGCATATGTAAAAGTAAGAACGACGTTAGATAACGACAGTCACCGTTGGCAATTCCTACCTAAAAATTAAAAACTATTTATTGTTTTCACAACGCAAAACCACAAAAAGTAATACTGACATTTCAATGGGAAAATGGTATTATATTAATGACTCAAATATTTCAGAAGTGCCTGAAAAAAAAGTCCTTGAGACACAGGCATATTTATTATTCTATGAACGAATATTGTAATGTTTTTACTTTAACTAATTCTATATATATGTAATGTAGTTATTATGTCTACAGTTAAGCTCAACTAGATAAATAAACTATTTTGTATGAAAAAAAAACAAACAAACAAATTAGAAATAAAGACAAGTTCATATAAAACAATAATTTTATTACCAAAAGATGGTACACTTACGGTTACTTTTCGACATAATCACCGAAGAGATTAAGACATTTGTCATATCTGTGGACAAGCTATTCAATACCCAGTTCAAAGAAAGTTGCCGCCAATGAATTCAAGTAGTCCTTGACGTTGGTTTGAAGGTCCTCATTGGTTTGAAAGCGCTTCCCACCAAGTCGTCTTCAGGTCAGGAAAAAGAAGAAAATCGCTTGGTGCTAAGTCAGGACTGTATGGCAGACGATCGAATATATCCCATCCAAATTGTTCGAGAAGCCGTTGAGTTGCTCCAGTAGTGTGTGGACGGGCATTGTCGTGAATCAGAACAACTCCAGCAGTCAGCTTTCCTTTTCGTTTGTTCTGAATGGCGTTACACAACCGTCATAAAGTTTCACAATAAATAGCTGCAGTGATTGTGGTTCCGGGCTCCATAAACTCCACAAGCAACACAACCTTGTTGGTCCCAAAACACAGTAGCCATGGTCTTTCTGTTGTTGAAGGTTTGTTTGAATCTCTTTGGTTTGTTTGGTGAAGTTGAATGCATCCATTGTTGTGATTGATTTCAAAAAGTTGTCTTCTTCATCATGATGATGCTCAAGGAACTCCAACGCTGACTCCATTTGTCTAGCTTTGTGGCCGCCCGTCAGCTTTTTTGAGACTCAACGTGCACAAAGTTTTTTGTAGTCTAACCGTTCAGTAACAATAGAGTACAAAACAGACCTTGAAACTGCTGGAAATTTTGTAGACAAAGCAGTAATGGTGAATCTGCAGTTTTCTTCAACCATTCTGTCAGCACGTTGAACCAGGTCATCTGAAATGACAGATTTGCGCCCTTGGCCTCCTTCATTATGCACATCATTACGGCCATCTTTAAAAACTTTCGACACCATTCACGCACAACACCATCACTCATGAAGTTTTCCCCATACAGACTCATTCTTCGAGGGATTTTTGCAGCACTATGGCCTTCAGCCTGGAGAAAACGAATCACACTTCGCACTTCACACTTGGCGGGAGCATCAATAATAGCGGACATGTTTACGTGGCTGTAGCACAACGCCGACTGACGCCTGAATGTAAACAATGGCGGAGTGTGTAGTGCAAGAGCTGCGCAGTCGCCTACAGCACATGCCCGCTTTCTGCTACCCGCGTACCGTCTGCATGGAGCGATCGTAGGTTGAAAGAAAATGGCCCTTGTATATTCAATATGAGAGTAATATACTGAATCATCAATTTCTTGAAATAAAGGCATTCTTTCACATTTGCAACACCAATAATTCATATTCCATATGAGATCTGGTACTATACAATCATCTTTAAATACCATAAATTTTGTATGTTTAAGTACACCCTTAGCATCTTTCATACATTCCTTGCAAAACGAATACTTCTCAGTAGAAGCTGTGATAGTATTTAATGCACAACTACAAGATTGTATCGCTCTGCAAATTGAGGCATGCGATTTGTTGGAATATACATTAAGCATATGTATTGCTCTTTGGAGAAAGGATTTGTAAAATCTCACTTATGGAGTATGTTTTCTTCAGCTGTTGTTAAAACAGTATCCAAAAGATGATCCCATCCGATTTCCTCAAATATGTATAGTTAGTCTGCTAGAAAACTGGAATACATTAGTGGATTGATGTGTTCTTTTATATACATTAGATCGATTTTGGTTGGATCGTTGTAGTGGTGACCCACTTGTCCAAATACTTTGATACATACTTGTCAAAATCATTTTGTAGTAGCACAGACTTGTGAAATTTGAGGTTAACTTAATAAATATCTGCACTAAACATTTCAATAACTGTTCTTTTTATGTCTTTGTATACTGTTTTTGGAAGTATTGATTTTAACATACCAATATGACTCTGGTTGATTAACCCAATTTGGTTCTGTATTGTTTTATGCTAATTGTTAGTAAACTTGGCAATTCAACTTTTTTTTAGTTTAATGTTTTGATTTTTTGTTAGTTCGTCAACATCCATAATGTTAACTATAATGGGAAGCACTTATCTGTAAAACAAATAAAATATTTAGCCAGTTTTTCGTAATTAATGCGTGTTTTAACATTCCAAAAAGATGATTATTTCAGCATGATACTATAACGTCCCCATGGTAATGTATCATATGATTGTGGTATTAGACCACGTTTAACATCATTATGTGACGCGTAGCTCAGGGGGTTATTTAAGAATATCTATAGGGGATACCCTCGGTTAGAGATCCGAGATCAATTTATGAGTTGCATGTTCCTACTAGGATTTGTGATTGAGTTAATGCATAAATAAAGCCGATGTACTTTGTAAGGAATTAGTGTTTAATTTTAGATAACGAGCACATAAACATAATGTTACAAAGGTGTTAGGGACGTAATATTACGAACATCATTTGTAACGCCTCCACCAAGTGTTACCAAGGGGGTTTTGATTTTTAGAGAGGGTTTAGGGGATCGTATCTAGGGGGGTTTTCATTAACCACAACACACACATGTACAATGATTTAAACACAGTTTAAACAACACTTACATCTATTAACAAATCAAATATAGTTATTTATACAATAAGAAGCCTTAAATCTAAAACATGGAAAGATAGAATAATACTTATATTGTTTTGACTGATCGATTAACTAACTATTCACTACTTACAACAAACGATTAACAATTACACATTCAAGATTTACAACAATTAACAATTGAAGATTGATCGCTTTGCTTGCCCCCTGACTAACTAATTAATGCCTTGGTTATATAAGGTTTTCTTATCGCTACTGGGAATTACTTATTTCTATTATTCATCTTAAGAATGACGGTCGACCTTTCTGGACATCTCATACTTGTGGTCGGTTCTTTTTATTAATCTATGCAAAGAGGAAGCTTACTAATTCGATTTCGTATAATGTAAATTCCCGTAATTTACTGTGATCTAACTACTACATGACTAATTAAACTTTGTTGGATATTTTAAGATTGAATGAATCATGACAATGGTTGCTTAAGCCCTATTTGTATCGTAACATCTTCCCCCGGCGTAATGAAACTTTGTCTCCAAGTTTTGGGAGAAAAAAGAGAGAAGAGAGTAAGTACGAGATTAGTCAGAAATGTCAATCGGCATTCAACAACATGGAGAGAAAAAATTTTTTTATACAAACTAAGTTAATAAAAAGAAAATATTGTAACAAGTTGCTTAAAATCTAAGAGAAAGAAAAAGAAAAAAACTTACAAGAAAAAATCAATTGTCCTCGCTTGCACTGGGAATTGTTTTTTGAAATGCACTTGATTGTTTAACTGATTGGCGGCACTAAGTAGTGTCCGTTGTATTGAACTGTGTTCTTCTTATGTGGGTTGATTCGGTGTATGCATTACTGCATAGTCGGACTGACGTGTCATTGGTAGGTAGTGTAGTTGTTCAGGAATAGCTGGCAATCTTCGTTGTTGAAGTTGCTTTTTCTTTGCTGCACTCATTGGCGGCTTGTTCCCCCTGCTAGTAAGTTTCGTGACCGTGAAACTTCACTATTTTGTGGCTTTGTAACATCGTAGATGTGGATGTCTGAACTGGTCGATGCTACTAAGTAGTTTTCGACAATGTTTTCGCTAGTAATGGTAGCTTCCGGTGTGGTAGGCACAGGATGGATTGGAAGTAAAGGAATATCTTGTGAGGATTGAGGTTGACGGATAAATGTTCTTCGACTTGACTTGTCGGTATTGGATGAAATAGTATTAGCTGATAATTGTATTATTCGTCGACAGAGAATTACACAAAAAATAAATTGTAGGAGAATCAGTATAAAGGATAGAGTAAGGAAACAGGTATATATGGTAAATGAGGTAGTTTGTGTTGTTTGAGTCGTCCATTTTGAATTTATACATTCTTCTACTGAACCAAATATTAATGGTGTTTGATCTTGTAGTGGAATGTTAAGTCCTCTAAATCGTATCCACTCTGCTGGTATGATGTGAGTTATAGTTGTGGTAACTTCATTGTTTAAACAAGCAATTTTGGTTGCTTCGATTGTTGCATGTTCTCCGTTAATTCTACAATTACAAGAAAGATGTACTGAGAAAGTTCCAATTGTAATTAGCCCTCCAATGGAAAGTGATTTGTTTCCACATACGACAGATGAATTCGCATGCGGGTGAGTTACCATATACGTGTTGGCTTCAATGCGGGTGATGAATTCAGTTTCTATACCAGTTTCTCGACAATGGAATGTACAGACTTTGGCTAACTGTGATGCGGTGCGCTAGTACAATAACTGTTTAGCACATGACTTGGTAAGAGCGTTGTTATTGTATTGTTGATTTAATAAACAAATCTTCATGGAATGAGTCGCATCTAGGAGTGAGTAATGTCCAGACTGTTGATGTTTGTACCATCGCAATATCATCTGTGGGAACATTTACTGAGCATGTATATGAATTCCATGCGAAGGGTGGTGTAAGGAGTTTCTTTACTATAAGTCCACGTAATGTCCGTTGTATTAGCGGTACATGGATTCCTACCAATGTATTGTCCTTGGATATGGTGCATTCCGTAATTGGCAGCGAGTAGTATACAATAAAATGAATCTAAGCATAAAAAATTTAACATTAGTCTTATTTCTAGTTTGGTACACACTTCGGTGAATGAGTTTTTTATATGGTAAAAATGATTTGTTATATAAAATCTATGCAAATAATCAATTTTACTGAGGTTTAATGTATTTCAATCTTATACAAGATTTCTAAGTGTATCTTATTACTATACTAAATGTAAAATCATTTTCCGAAAGTGTATATTTAATCTTTTAAATTATTTTGTGTTAGTATTATAAAAATAATTGTGAATGAACAATATGATAAAACAAAAATGATTGTGTATTTGTTCGCAAATCCTCTGTATGTTAGATTAAATGAGATTGCTTATTTATGAACTATTAAGTAATGAATAATGGATGTGGATTTTGATCTCAACAAAATTATAGTGTGGGCCTGAGAAAACAATTGTGCGTTAAGCATTCGTTGATAGTATACTCCAGATTTGATCGTGACTTGGCTAGGGTTAGTATCCATGATGAGCATTGGGTTGGCTCGGCCCGAGAATTAAAATCAAAGTAATGCCAGTTAATAAAATTTAAGTGCAACATTTTAAGAATGAAAACACTCAATTTAAATTTAAGTTTCACTAAACTTCATGAGAATTTCTTGTTCAAATTACGTTATTATAAACGGGCTGGGGTAGCACTAAAAATTTGACAAGAAACGTCATGTAGTTATGGTGCTAGGTGTTGTTATGACCAACATGAACCATTAAAATACCTCAAAATCATCATATAAACATTATATACATATAAATAAAATCCGTGCTCCCTACGGATATAGGTACCGATCTGTCAGCAAATGGCTCGAAATAGACTTATCAAAAATGATTAGTTTAAAAGTTCATAATTGTAGTTAGGTAAAAAAATTTATGGAATTGAGCATAGTCGTCACTACAAAAATAATAAAGTATGAGGGTCTACGTTTTGAACGTTTAAACTCAGTACTTAGTTGCAACTTGGAAGTCTCCCCTTACTACGGGTTCTCAAAATAACATAATAACATCATAATAATATCGTAATACATCATACTACATCATAAGTACTCACTTGGTACTATCACACAATATAAATAAACATATACGGTTTTCATGGTTTGTTGAGGTCACTGCTCCATAATGTGGTGAAAATTTGTTTCCTAAGCTGTATCGTTTCCAAATTTTCGGGAACGATACATATCTAATTTTGTGTTGTTGGTTTACTCTGGATCGTTTTTCTTCATTGTAAAACAAAATCTTACCTATGCTTTATCTTCTGTTGAAATGGTTTGTGAAAAATAAACATTTGTTTTCTAATTTAAAATTGAGAAATAAAATTTTAATGTCATAAAAATAATCGATAAAAATTCACTGAAAAAGAATATCGATGCCTTTAAAGCTCTTCAATAATTAAAATGAATGTGGTGCTCTTGATGAATAATTTTCATAATCTTTCTTTATTTAGTTTACTGCTTCTCGTATTCTTTTAAAAATTCACAGTAGTTGCACGAACCGGAAATAATTAAATACCTCTGTGTACTCATCTACTCATCATCATTTTGTTTTCGACCTTACTTAAGGTCGGTTTGACGCAGCTCTAACTTCTTTTCTAATCTGTGCTAATCTAAAAAGCTCTACATACCCTTCACAACCTAAATTTCTAATAATTTGACTAATATAGTTTGGTCTAGGTCTTCCTAAATCCTTTTTCCTATCCAGATGTCTCTACATAGATATTAGCAACCTGATGGTTGTTAAAGAACTCTAACATGTTTACATGATTACCATTTATAAGGAAATGAAATATAACCTGGATATCCGCTTCAAAAAGGAAAAGTGTTAAATTATATGCTATGGTAAGGCTTAGGCAACGAATCGCTACCAACATGCCAGACCGCTACCTAATTGTGAGTTATGTCATGGTGACGTTTATTAAATTATATGTTATGGTAAGGCTTCAGCAACGAAACGCTACCAACATGCCAGACCGCTAACTAATTGTGAGTTATGTCCTGGTGACATTTAGTTAACTGATTTTTATTTTTATTTTTTTGTTTTCGAACTTACTTAAAGTCGGTTTGACGCAGCTCTAAATTCTTTTCTATTCTGAGCTAGTCTAAAAAGGTCTACATACCCTTCACAACCTAAATCTCTAATAATTTGACTAATATATCTTTGTCTAGGCCTTCCTACTCTATTTTTATTTGGTAGTCTATAATCTAAGACTTTACTAAATAGTCCCTCATGACTTAACTGGTGCCCTATCATTCTATCTCTCCTGACCTTCAATTGTTTCCACATACAGGGATCCTCACCTATCCTTCTATAAACTTCCTCGTTTGTTACTCTATCTGTCCAACTAATCTTTAACATTCTCCTATAACACCAAGTTTCAAAAGCTTCTATCTTTTTCTTATCTACTTCTTTAATTGTCCAAGTCTCACTACCGTATAGTAGAACGCTCCATACGTACGACTTTAAGAAACTTTTTCTATTATCTAAACTAATACTATTAGCTATTAGTAAGTTTTTCTTTTTTAAAAACATTTTTCTAGCTTGAGCTATTCTAGCTACTATATCCCTTCTGCTACGTCCATCCTTTGTAATTATACTACCTAAATAGATTCATCTACCTCCTCTAACTCGGTATTACCTATTTTTAATTTTGGTTTAGAACTAGGCTGTAACTCACTTGTCATTATCTTTGTCTTTACTGAGTTAATTCTCATACTATAGTTACTCCGTAGTATCTCCTCTAAAATATTTAAAACTCTCCTAACTCTTTTCTAGACTCTGCTATAATGGCTATATCATCTGCAAACGTAACATGTCTATTTTCTGTCCCTGTACACTAATACCTATCTCTTTTCTCTCTCTGGCTAAGTTTAAAGCTTCCTCAATATAAACATTAAAATCAAGGGAGACAGTATACAACCCTGTCTAACACCATTTCTAATCTTAGCTTCCTTTTCTATTTCATCAAATCTAATTACTACGCTTTGGTTTTATATAGACTGTAAATAATTTTTCTATCCCTATGAGAGATTCCTATTTTTGCAGAACCCTGAACATAACAATCCAATTAACCCTATCAAATGCTTTTTCTAAATCTACAAACGCAAAATGAGTCTTTTATTTTTGTAACCTTTTTCGATAATTACCCTAATCATTAGTATCGGTTCTCTAGTCCTCTGTCTTTACGAAAACCATATTGGTCTTCTCCTAAATAATTCTCAGTCAAAGCTTCTATTCTATTTTAATTATTATTATTAGTATTTTGAAGCATGAGAAGTTAAACTAACCGTTCTAAAATTCTCACACCTATCAGCTCCTGACTTTTTGGGATTGGGATAATAATATTTTTTCGAAATCTATTGGAACCTCACCTGTGTCATATATTACATTTATTAGTTCATATAATCTGTCCAAAGTTTTCTGACTTGCATATTTTATTAATTCTATGGAATATCGTCTATCCCTGGCGCTTTATTTAATTTAAGATTCCGAATAGCTCTATCAAATTCCTCTCTTAATATTGAGAACCCTATTTCTACATCCTCTTCTTGGTCGTTCTCTAACTCATCCATATCGTCTCCTTATATAAATCTTCTAAATATCTTTTCCATCTATCAGCTGCCTCAACTTTATTTATTAGAAGCTCATTATTCTCGTCTCTAATACCATTATATTTTTCCTATCTTCCCAAAAACTTTTAACTGCCCTGTAAAGCCCTGTCTGTCTTACCTACTCTCAAATCATCTTGTATTCCTTACAATTCTCCTCCATCCATTTATTTCTAGCTTTTCTACACTCATGTACTATCTTATTTCTAACTGTATTATATTTTGCTTACTTTCACTATCCACTTCTCTGAAAGGTTTAAGCTTTCTTCTATTCTCTATTAAATCTAATATCTCCTTTGTTACCCACGGTTTTCTAGCTTCTATTTTTTCTTACCTATAGTCTGTGTTGCTGTATCATGTACCGTCAGTTTGATTTCTTTCCATCTATTTTCTACGTTCCTCCTACAGCTATCTCTTTGCTCTTATTATCTAATACTTGTTTATATTCCTCTTTTACCCTGCTATCATTAAGCTTACCTAGATCCCATCCTCTCTTTTAACCTTTCTCAATTTTTGAATTTTAGTTTACACTTCATTTTAACTAAGTTATGATCGCTATCTATGTCAGCCCCTGGATAACTACGACAGTTTTAACTTGGTTTCTAAATCTTTGTTTAACTAAAATATAATCTATTTGGTATTTAGCTCTATCACCTGGGGCTTTCCAGGTATATCTTCTCCTAACATGTTGTTCGAATAGGGTGTTTACAGTTACTAATCTATGTTCCTGGCAAAACTCAACTAATCTTTCTCCTCTATCATTTCGTCTGCCATACCCAAATTTTCCTACCATTTTTCCCTCACTACCTTCTCCCACTGACGCATTAAAATCGCCCATAACTATTAAATTCTCATCTCCTTTTACTTTTCTCACATACTGTTTATATCCTCGTATACCTTTTCTACTTCCTCATCCTCGTACTGAGTTGTTGGCATGTAAACCTGTACTAAAACAGTGTCTGTGGGTTTTGTACTCAATCTAACCATAATTATTCTATCACTAAATTGTAAGTACTCTTTAACTTTATGCCTTAATCTTTTACCTAACACTATTCCTACGCCTGCCTGTCCATTAGTTGAAGAAGTTGTAATTATTCTATAATTATCTTTCCAAAAGTCATTACTATCTGGCCATCTCACCTCACTAATACCTAAAATGTCCAGCGTTTCCTTTCTCATTTCGACTAATAAATTCGTTAACTTATCTACTCTAAGTAATGACCTTACATTCCAAGTCCCTATCACTAAATCGAACTGTTGTTTTATATTCTTACGATGACGAGCTCCAAGTACCCCCTCCCGGAGATCCGAATGAGGGAGTATTTTACCTCCGGACAATAATTTTACTTGTGAGCTCTCCATCATATGTATTTCGTGTTTTAGGCCACGCACACCTGGGAAATATTGTGGTAGGCTCCCATATCTTTCCACAACGCAGTTTTTAAAGATTTTAGCAAAAAGCCGTATCCGTCACGGCCAACCCCCAACAAGCTTGTAAATTATTGAGGATCGCCCGAGACCAACCGACCTTCCTCCAATATCTTTTAGCCAGCAAGGCTGCTGCCCCTTGCTGCGCCTTTTAATCGCCTTTTACGATAAGCAGGCTTACTATAGTAGTATTCTTTATCCCCTACTATAGGGATGGTGGCACCATATTCACAATATTTTGGTCGCAGTCCAACCCCGACCCAAAGCTCATGTTCTACCCAGAGTAAATCGCTCGACTAGCCGCTTAGCCTTTGGAGGTTTCCTTATCTACGAGCAATTT
Source organism: Platerodrilus igneus (assembly GCA_036346225.1). Taxonomy (NCBI): domain Eukaryota; kingdom Metazoa; phylum Arthropoda; class Insecta; order Coleoptera; family Lycidae; genus Platerodrilus; species Platerodrilus igneus. The sequence continues at coordinate 3,823,105 of JARFIW010001004.1, forward strand.
TCCACCAAAACTAACCACGGGCTCCTTACATCTTCAGGAAATCCTCGTCATCTATCCTGGTGCCTTTCAGCTGGCCATATAGGAGTAAAGAAAATAACCCCTTAGTAAGGCAAAACCTTATAACGTCCTCTAATAACATCGACGTTAAAGAAGAATTTTAACGACCTTCATCTCAAGGAGAGCTATCCGCAACGATTTCTAAAACGCATTCTGACGAAACACGCACCGATAACGTTAGTGAAGAAATTGACATAAAACTTGACAAAAATATTGAAACTAAAAGTTTGGAAAGGCGTTCTCCTGTTCCACCGGTAGATCGCCTTGTTTTAGTTCGTAAAGGGCGTAAATGGAAAAGTTTTCGGAAATCTGAACGAAACCGCATCACAATCGAAAATTAAAATACGTCAGAAAAATGTCGATCGTGAGGACCGTCGTCTTGATAGCGATTCATTACAACAGACACAACAAATTTGTGCGCTAACGAAATTAAACAAATTGAATAGCGTTATGTACCTGATCGACCGTGTGACTCGACTGATACTAATATAGATTTAAACGATAACATCATTGGTACTGTGGATTTAGAAGCGTGTCCAGATCTTGTTTTCAAAAAAAATTGTTCGCCATACTAAAAAAGTTCCAAGTTTATCTAAGAACGAAACGATAGAAGAGAAGGTCGAGCAAGGATGTGAGCCGCTTTTGCCTACAGAACACGTAACAACTGCCAACGAGAACGCTAATAGTAACGAAATTTCTCACTTCCACACAGTCCCAGATCGAAATGAATTGCTTTCACCCGGAGATGCATTTAAAAACGCCTTTTAGATTTTTCTATACGAAGACATTCTATATTTCGTTAACGTAAATAAAAAAAAAACTATTTTGAAAGAGACAAATGCCATTGAAACTGTCAACGATATTGCACGAGTTACACTTCACGAGAGTATGGATAACATATCTACTTGGAAAGTTGAGTTTCATGTTTCGCAGCCTATGCGCCGCGTGAGGCCGACCCCAAGAAATCTAGTTCAGACACCCAGAAATCCGGCATTCGCTCTACAACAACTGCGGGAAGACTTCAAGAAGCGTGTGACGGTATCAACACACTATTCGATATTAAACATATCGACTTGTTTGCCACGTTTGATAGTATTCTTAAAATAATTAAAACGGAATCGAATGATAATCTGACTGTACTTCCAGAAGTAGCAGATCAACTCAATAAATTGTATGAAAATTCTAAATCTAAGAGATCGCAACAAAAGCTCGTTAAGGAATGTTGGTATGTCACTGCCAGACGTGTAGTTGCAGCGCGAACTAGACATGTTGCCAAAGACGAAAGCTGCATCCCGTTCAAAAAAAAGAAAAATTACCCGTATTTTGCGGACGATCACATCGTAGTTAAAAAATTCAGCAAACAACGTACGCGTCAATTAAAAAAATTTGGAGTTTTTAAGGATGTTTGTAATGTTATACAGGGTTTAAAATCGCAGTCTAGAAAACCGTCATTTTCTAATCTTCGGGACATTTTGTTAAATTTAGTCGTTAAAGTCGAGAAGGTTAAACGTCCTGCGAACGTAAACGCAACATTTATTGAGTTATCGTCATGAGCACGGACAGCGCCTGGTGCGTTGCGCGAAAATAATTTTAACGCAGCTATCGATCGTGCAATTAAATGCGAAATGGCAAAAATGCATAAAAGAAAAATAAAACATGGTAAATCATCGAGCGCTCTGCCTTCACACACACCTGTATGTACAATAGAACAAAACCGCGATATGAATAGTAAACCATCTGAAAGAAATGAAATGGGGTTCGATTGTACTTACAGAGAGTCTGGGCGATACCGATACGACTGACCATCCAACTCGAAAGCGTTCGTATACTTAGGATGAAAATGAAATTGTTCCTAAACGGTCTAAATTACACTCGCCAAGTGCTGGAACACAATCATCAAATGAAATATTTAAGGAACCTTCGCTACATATGAAGCAACGACATAAACAAAATCCGTTTCATGACGAAATCGGTGAACAGCTTGGGTCTCTTAATCAAGTAGAGCGAGAAGAAAACGTACGTCCTATAAAATATTTCGACGATCCTAAGTTGCACAGCGGCAGTGCATACGTAAGCGTAAAACCAGATTTCAAGGATTCAAACCGTGTAAATAAACGAGACCAGCCTCTTCAAACTAATATTGTTTCAAAAAAAAATAAATTGATATTACATATCTCAAATCGCGATTGTAGTCATAAACGAAACAAAATTGTAACCGATCATGCTCGTAAAAATAAAACTACACCTCGTATAACGTACACAAGCACCACGGATAATCTGCACGCCTCCCAAGCCCATGCTAATTTGTGCAATTTCGAACATCCTAACGTTAGATTGACTATGGAAGTAACCAAACAAATGTCGAACGTGAAAAAACACACAACCCATACGAAATCTAACTTGAAACAGCATAGGAAATCGCTACATAACCAAAGTGCTACCGATACAAGTGCAGGTGATAATGCAAAAGCGAACAAACACCGTAGCAGTGTTGTAGACAAATACGTTCGAAAACATACGTTGTGTAGTGATTCAAATATTCCGACTGGCTTAAAACCTCCGTACGAACTAAAACCCTGCAGTGGCGACGTCTAACTATAGTGACAGCACCACTGACAGACAAAAAATTCATCGAGATACATTTAAAAGAGAGAAAAAGAAACGTAAATTTTCCTCGACAATCAAACGTCACATTCTATCGACACACAATGCCAGAGCCCCCTGAATCTTTTGCCTTTTTTAAAGTCTCCAATTTACCTAAAAATTTTGTAAATTGTAAGTTTGTTGCAGGTTTCCGCTTAGAAAATCGGGAACTAAGCACAAATCGCACAACGAATGAGGATAGCGTTTCAGAGGACAGCACTCGATGTAATTATAACAATAACAGTCGTTTTGCTACTTCTAATTTTAGGTTAATCTTTTGGTCTTTCGCAAGTTAATCGGCAGCTAGGAGTTCTAACGGATCGTTTTGGTAATGCATCGCCACCTTCACCGATCGACGTCGATTCGATTCTTGTGTTCTTCAATACGATTTCATAGAAAATTATATGTCGTTAGCGCCCTACGATGGTCAACGTACGCACCACGTAAACATTCCTATGGTAATTATAATTGATAAGATCGATAAGGTAGACGCATTCGAAATTGCTGCTAAAATCGTTATTCCGAAAGAAAGGGTTGGTATTTTTAATGCAATCGTTAACAGTAACTCCTTAGATCGTTCACAGCATACCTATATTTTAAATTTTAATGTTAATGTTAGTTTCAGGATTTCTTCCCGAAGTAACGTAATCAATGCGTTGCTTTCGCTAATTGACGTAGACGATCGTCGAAGTAATTTGAACAATGCCTTATACCTTACCGCCTTATACAAAAGACTCAAGTTGGGTCTTCTTAGTATACAAAAATTTGGTGGCGCCATATTCACAATATTTTGGTCGCAGTCCAACCCCGACCCAAAGCTCATGTTCTACCCAGAGCAAATCGCTCGACTAGCCGCTTAGCCTTTGGAGGTTTCCTTATCTACGAGCCATTTTCCACCAATACTAACCGCGGGCTCTTTACATCTTCAGGAAATCCTCGTCATCTATCCTGGTGCCTTTCAGCTGGTCTTATAGGAGTAATGAAAATAACCCCTTAGTAAGGCAAAACCTTATAACGTCCTCTAATAACATCGACGTTAAAGAAGAATTTTAACGACCTTCATCTCAAGGAGAGCTATCCGCAACGATTTCTAAAACGCATTCTGACGAAACACGCACCGATAACGTTAGTGAAGAAATTGACATAAAACTTGACAAAAATATTGAAACTAAACGTTTGGAAAGGCGTTCTCCTGTTCCACCAGTAGATCGCCTTGTTTTAGTTCGTAAAGGGCGTAAATGGAAAAGTTTTCGGAAATCTGAACGAAACCGCATCACAATCGAAAATTAAAATACGTCAGAAAAATGTCGATCGTGAGGACCGTCGTCTTGATAGCGATTCATTACAACAGACACAACAAATTTTGCGCTAACGAAATTAAACAAATTGAATATCGTTATGTACCTGATCGACCGTGTGACTCGACTGATACTAATATAGATTTATACGATAACATCATTGGTACTGTGGATTTAGAAGCATGTCCAGATCTTGTTTCCAAAAAAATTGTTCGCCATACTAAAAAAGTTCCAAGTTTATCTAAGAACGAAACGATAGAAGAGAAGGTCGAGCAAGGATGTGAGCCGCTTTTGCCTACAGAACACGTAACAACTGCCAACGAGAACGCTAATAGTAACGAAATTTCTCACTTCCACACAGTCCCAGATCGAAATGAATTGCTTTCACCCGGAGATGCATTTAAAAACGCCTTTTCGATTTTTCTATACGAAGACATTCTATATTTCGTTAACGTAAATAAAAAAAAAACTATTTTGAAAGAGACAAATGCCATTGAAACTGTCAACGATATTGCACGAGTTACGCTTCACGAGAGTATGGATAACATATCTACATGGAAAGTTGAGTTTCATGTTTCGCAGCCTATGCGCTCGCGTAGAGGCCGACCCCCACGAAATCTAGTTCGTACACCCAGAAATCCGGCATTCGCTCTACAACTGCGGGAAGACTTCAAGAAGCGTGTGACGGTATCAACACACTATTCGATATTAAACATATCGACTTGTTTGTCACGTTTGATAGTATCCTTAAAATAATTAAAACGGAATCGAATGATAATCTGACTGTACTTCCAGAAGTAGCAGATCAACTCAATAAATTGTATGAAAATTCTAGATCTAAGAGATCGCACAACTAGGCTGACTCTACGTAAGTCTGGCCTTATCCCATCATAACTTAATGATGTATGAACAACTGTGCCGGTAACCTTACAAATTCTTTTATTTTATTAACTCTTCTGATTTTACTATTATATCATAGCACGCATTGTATTTGTGAAAATAATTCAGTTAATTGATTAAAAGTGCAGTTAACATGTGCTGCTAAATTATACCTAATTTTTTAAATTATTCAGTGATGTCTATTTGCAAAAAAAAAGAAATTTTGGAATATTTTTTGTTGTAATTTGTCATAGTCAAAATACTTTATAATTGATAACTATTTGTACTAAAATGTTACTATATTAGATCCTATACCTACTTAATGTTCATAATTCTAATATAAAATATTGCCTAAATATTATTTTAAGTTTATGCCAAAATTGACTCAAGTATGGCCATTTAATGCATTAATTGCTAATTATATTTATATTTATATACCTTAAAAATATTCTCAATGGCTGTGCCATTTTTGTTCCTTATTATTGATATTTTAATATTACTTACTGTCCTTTAGTGTCTTGACAATAAGTTTCCTATATAAGCCATATATTCTATTCTTATCTATTAAATTATTAGAATAATTTTACCAGATAAAAAAATAAGCGTTGTAATAAAAAATTTTATATCTTAAACTTTTTTTTATTATTATTAAGTTTAATTATCCTCGTGACTATCAGCTAACAAATTACACCTTTAAATTTTCTAAACCCTAACCTGATATCACAAGGTCGAGAATTTCTTATTATTAATACAAACCCAAGGTAAAGTTGGATGGAAAATGGTTTGAGAAAAAGAAAAACTCTTAAGACATAAACGGCTAGTCGAGTGCTAGCTCTGGGTAGATCATGAGCTTGGGTCATGGGTTGTCAAAAGACGAAAAATATATTTAATGAGCGCCACCGTATTTTTCAATACAATAACCACCAAAATTTAACTGTGCTTGTATTAGGGGAATGCGGAAACCTTAGGTCAACACCACTAACATAGCCATAAAACCTGAATTTCACTCTTAAACATACTTACCAAAACCTCAAACACCAGATGTCATACAGATGTCTCGGCTTGACCTGTGAACAAACAAAGGTACAACATGGACACCATTTGTGTCTTCAAAAATATCTGCCAAAAATAAAATAGTGGAATTTAGGTTTCTAAAATATACACCCAGGGAATTTGTTTTCATTACACACAATTTCTGATCAGGGATGACTTGTAATTTTTACTTGAATTTTAAATAATAAAAAGTCATTCAAAAACAAAATAGATTCTATTTGAATAAATTTCTGGATTCATGTTACTATAATATTTTAATTCGTATCTTTATAATATTTTCACTTAATAATTTTTATGGAACAGAAATATACTAGTAAAGAATTGTGTTCGATAATATAAAGATCTCTGAATGGATCTTTCTACAAAATTTAAATGTACTGATTTGAGTTTTCTAAGTTATTCATATTACATATTTTTTCTAAGCCATAGAAGTACTTCTTCGACCTTGTGAAATTTAATTACCTAAGCGCTGATAAAATAGTATCTAGTTACCCTAAGTTACTTTTACTTAACAATTATTATGCGAATTCCACATGTCGATTAAAAATGAAAGTTCATGACCTCAAAATATTTAAACATACTTTAAATTAACGTAAGACGACATGTGAGGTCTAAATAGGACAACTGAATCTATGTTTTTTATATCTGACATAAAATGTCATTCACAACTTTTTAAATGTACACTTTGTGTGCATGTGCAAACATTCTGACAAACAATAGATTTGTTATTTAATTCGCGGTTTCCTTAAAAGCTTTTTACGTTACAAAATTTTTAATGTTCTATTTTCTTATTGCAACTTAATTTATATTCTAAGTGATTAAATTCTAAGAAACACTCACGTGTTGTGTTACTGCTCTGAACGAAAGAAATAGGACCTTGACCTCAGCTGTCGGAAATTTCCATAACCATCGATTATCAAAGTTCTTCTGAATACAACCATTATTTAACGAAACTAACTTCTGCTTGATTAAATTTAATACTCCACAAAATTCTAGATCCAAGATTTGCTTATTCGATATTATTTAGTTGTGAAGTTGAATTATACGAAACATATATGAAATTGCCTTCTATGATATTGCACTAAGAGGAAAAATATTAATATAATTTTCTTAATTAATTTATACCAACTGTATTAACGATGTAAAGGAGGGCTTCCATCTCCTTAGGCCTGCAGGGATCAACTGAACCGCTCTCGGTGGAACTTATAGAAAAACATCCTCACGCTACAGCTGCTAGGTTCGACCTCCAGACACCAAGAATCAATGAATTATTCATCTTTTTTCTTACTCTGTTAGAGGCCACGTGTTTAGACATGACCATCTTGACTTCACTATCCTGCCGAGCAGCTTACCCGTTCGAACGCTGATAAAGAAGTGACAAATTGACAACTCGACGAAGCTTAGTAACGAATCTTAGACCATAAAGGTAAAGGAGTCTATATGTTATTATTAATTTTATGTATTAATTTGTTACCGAACGGAAAGTTATAAATTATATATTTTATTTTATTGCTGATTTATTCTATATTAAAGAACGAAGCGTAACAAGAAAAAAAAATACGTTACAGCGTTTACTAATTCCCTGCAAGTTCCTAACTTGTGTAAAAATGTTTTAATCTTTAAGTATTAAATCATATGCTCAGTGAATAAATTTTCTAGACTACCTACTAAATATTTCTTATTTATTGCTTTTATAAGGTAACTGGTTATAATATATATTTACACCTAATTAACTAACAAGTTCCTGAAATCTTTGTCGTGAAATTAATTGTTCCTTAAAAAAAATACTAACAAATACAAAAAAATTGTGTAACATTGTTTAAATTTTTAAATATGATTCAACCTTGTATCAAAACATGTGATTACTAAAGAATTTTGTGGTTGCTTTTTTTAACTTGTATTACCAAATGACTAACTTTTCATTTTAAAAATAGCTAATCTTCAAGGAAGTTACTATCATTTATCCATAGTGAGTGTTTAAGTTCTCAGTAAAACATTAGGATTGTTTCTTATAAGTGCGTGTGTTAAGAATTCTGTGATAAATGTCCTTTTGTGTAAGTGAGTAATATTTTGAATGACCTATGTAGCAGTACACTGGTGCCAGTACCATTGATGTGCATTTGACTATCAAGGTACCTGCCCTCGTGTGCTACTCGTTGGGTTAAAACATCTGAAAATCTTTGCTCAGGATATATCCAGGAATGTCATATTTTTACGTCATGATTCGTTGTAAGTACCTAATATGAAAAAATTTAAATTTAAATTTGAAGTATACCAAAATCTGTGAAAATTTGAAAGTTCTGTCTAATTGTATGAATCAACAAAGTTGTCGTTAAAGTATCGATCTACAAAAATTTGCAATTACAGTTTTGAATGTCGATAAAAATTTCTAATTTTGAGAATTTACGTGTTAAAATTGTAAATAAATGTGTGTTTTAATGTATCTAGAGCATAGGTTCCCAACCTTTTCTGAACCACCGCCCCCTCTACTGGAAAAAAAACTTCCAACGCCCCCCTCCTCATCATAGTGCATTATAACGAATATTAAAATATTGTTGCATAATATCTATATATATATATATATATATATATATATATATATACACATAGATACTCATATACGAACGTTGCACTTTTGACTGCTATTACAAGCGTTCACTAAAGCGTTGGACAAGGTATATATATTAAAAATCGCAAAAGTACACCTTAATTAAAACGACTATCAAATGTAGTACAAACTTGTTTATTAAAAACTTGAATATGAATACATATTGAACAGAAAAAGATTAAGAAGAAAAATTAATGAGATAGTTGAGGCTGGTGAAGTTTTAACAATTTGCTAATGTCGGGTTCCAATTTCGTTAACATCAGCCGCAAATCGCCACGTTCAGTAATGTGCAGTCTGTTCCTTTTCTTAGACAATAAATTAGCTACTGCACTGAACCCACGCTCAGCCAAATAAGATGAAGGAAATGCAATTAAAATATCTGTACTCTTGACCACAATCCAGGGTAAAGAACTGGTATTGGTTTTTGAAGCCAGAACTCTTGATATCCATTTCTGAATTTTACTTTTAGTTCTTCGTTAGTTGTGAGTTCTACGAGTTCCTCTTCTAAATTTGATGATTCTGCTGTATCTGCATTTGCGAAAGGATCTAAAACCCAACCCGGTATATTCAAGTTTAAAATATCCTGGAATCGCTCCACTCAATCAACATGAAGAACGTCCAAGTGTTGGCAGTAAGTAAGTAAATCTTCATGTTTTGCAGAGACTGCTGATGATGTGGGAAAGTGGCTGTATTCACCTCTCCCTAGATTTCGTTTGAATAGAAGAAGTTTTCCCACAAAAGCACCTATGACGTTTTTTGTTTTAATTAAATTCCATTCGTCACCTTGCAATTGTAAATTGACTTCATTAAATATTTTAAACAAGTCTGTCAAATAAGCGATGTCATTTTTATGTATAATCAGGTTTTCGCGCAATTTTTCGTTTCTGTTTTCAAGAAAGTCCAGTACTGAATCAAATAGTTGAAAAAACGGTTCATACAAGTACCTTTTGAGAGCCAACGAACTTCTGTGTGCAGCAGCAAGCGATTGTAATCTTCATCATTTTCACTACAAAGTTGGCTAAATAATCTGTCATGCAATGAATTGCTTCTAATCATATCTACTGCTCTAATAACGTAATGAAGCGACGAATGCAAACGTTCGTTCAGATTTTTTGCAACCAAGTGCTGACGATGAATAATACAATGTATAGCGAGTACATTTGGTACTGCTTGTTTCAAATGAGCTATGAAACCCTTATGACGTCCCGTCATTGCTGGAGCACCATCAGTAGCTGCCGACAAAATATTATGCATAGGTATTTCTTTCTCTTGAAAAAATGTACTCATGGTATTAAATATCGTTTCTCCATTTGTATCAGTTTCCAAATTTTTTGCAAATAATAACTCTTGATAAATTTTTTCGTCTTTTATGAACCGAACGTATGATAACAGCAGTACTTCGTTATTTGGTAGAGTGGATTCATCAAGTTGAATGGAAAAATTGCAAGTTTTTAAGTAATCGCATAATGATATTTCAACGTCTTGAGCCATTTCGTCTATTCTCCTTTGCACTGAGTTATTACTCAGAGGAATTTTTCTGATGACATCTGCCGATGTCTTATGATGAAGAACAGTTTTATTACCTCTCTGACTACCGGCAAGATAAGTTCCTCGCCAATGGTATGTGGTTTTCCCGTTTTGCGATTAACAATGAAATGTTATATGATGCTCGTAGTCCATCATCTTCTTGTTTAGAAGACGACGCAAATAGGTTTGATATAGTTGGCTGTTTCAAATATTTCTTCTGCAGTTCTTGAAAATAGGACAAATCTTTGTCCTTTTATCAGTATGCATTTTATTTAAATGTTCTTGTAGCCTAGAAGGCTTCATGGCTTCATTTGAGAAAACTTTTGGCAAAGTAAACACATGGGTAATGATGGGTTTACAGGAGAGTGCGTAAATCCATATTTCAAATACAAAAGACTGTACTGCCGGCATTTCTTCTTAGATTCAGACATTTTGAAATCCAAAACTTGCCACGGTTTAAAATAAATTAACTTTTCAACGAATTTATAGATAATTATAAAATTAATGGTTATAATGACTTATATAACTTATCACTCATGAACATGGATTATTTAAGCACAAAATAATAACACATTCCTAGAGCTATCCCTGCCTTTTATACGTTTGATTTCATACAAGCATCAACTTGTATGTTTTATCTTGTTTGCGATGCGGTGCACTTTGTAAGCAAGTCATATCGCGTCTTTGCTTATCAACTTGCAAAGACTTGTTGCGGACAATATTAAACGGAATTAGGTATTCATAGACCTAATGCTGAATTAAATGTTTTAAAGTATATTTTCTCGATAACAATAACAGACATTTTAGATAGCTAAATAAACTGTCTATTCATGCCAACTAGGTATTTTCAAATTATTTTAATATATTTATTTTCTAAAAAGGTAAGTACGTCACGAACGCCCCCTTGATCCTCCTAACGCCCCCCTTTTGCCCCTGTACTCGCTACCGCCACCTTTGAAAGCTACAACGCCCACTGGGGGGCGGTACCGCCCCCGTTGGGAACTATGATCTAGAGTGTGATTTTCATGTATACAATTGTAAAAAAAAAAGCTGTAAATTTAATTTCAAAATTTCCAGTTCAACATGTCTGATGTTTGTCAATAATGTGCTTGTAATGTTTTGCGTTTCTATTTAGTAAAAGAAAAATTAAATTGTTTGAAAATCGTGTACAATTAGTCATTGCGTTCTTGAATAATAAAAGTAGAGTCCTAATAAGACATTTAGTCATAAGAAACTGGTAACTCCAATATTACATAAAATTTAACAAAACAGTTTCACTGTTTTAATAGTTCAGTATACCTTTATTCTTTTGTTTTCTGTAAAAATAAAATATTTGACACGCTTTACCTTTTTGCATCGTTTTCTTCTTCCTCCCGTAATTTTTTATAGTTTTTTCTGAAGCAACCTGTTAATGGTTTTCCTAAAGGTAATACATAGAATATTGCCATTAACGATTCATTTACTCATCCTTGAGGTTTACAAAATGTAGGTCATTGAATACATTGTGGTTTCTGATATGAACTCATTTATGAATCTACTTGAAGTGTGTAATCTTTGTTGAGTAATACAATTATTATCAAGAATTGGTTAATTCGCCTTTTTTTTTAAAAACAAGGTATTTTCAATAAATACAATTTATTAAAATCATAGCTATTTTATTACCGAAATTAACATTATACTGAGGTAGAGTGTGTAAGTTTCTTATGTAATTATAGAACATTTAAGCTTTAAATGTTTACAAATTTAAATCTAATATAAAATATACAGTTGATGATTTTTAAATTATACATGTTAATGCCTGCATGTGTTTTTCATCATGTCACACGCGACACACTACTTTTTAGTAAAAACCACATAAGTTACAAATTCAAGAGTTATCGCTTTTACTTTTGCTCGAAATTCCTCTAGTTCGGCGAGCTTCTGTTCATCTGTTTTTTCTGCATTGTTAGGGTCTAGCCGTTGTGCTTTACTCCAACTTTGGAGACTTACTTCCATTTCCGCTTCGAAGACCCTAGTCAAATCCTCTTTTGGTATGCTTGATATTGATGTCCATTTTAGAAAATCGAAAATATACTGTTCGTCGGTCATAATGTGGGGGTTGTATTGTCGAAAGCGACATCGAGGTTCGCCAGGTTCTGCTATTGTGGTTTCTTGATAAGAATACATATATTGAATTACTAGGACATTGGTGACTCAATTTATTTCTATTTATATTTGTATATCTCATTTAAAATTAAATAAATTTCTTTTGCAAAATTAAAATGTCTTAAATGTACAATATTCATGCTACTGTAAAAAATTAAAAAATAATAATAATATTAATATTAAATGTAATTTTTCTAATACCTATACTATTGCAGACTATTAAAAATAATTCGTTGCTTATTTAATACTTAATTTTGATTTGGGTGAGGAAACTGTTCTATTTGTTAAGGTTCCCCATTCGTGTTTATTTTATGGTTTCTCGCGATATGTCGACGTAAGGTACTATTGCGCGTAAAAGTGCGTGAACAATGTGGACACGGTACGCATATTCTGTGATGGTGTTGTCTTATGTGCATTCGTAGGTTTGCTTTATAACCGTAAAGACGTTCACAAGAAGGGCACTTTAATCTATTATCGTAATTGTCGGTTGCTGTGATAGATCTAACTTCATCTAACACTTGTCCAGCTCTCGCCTCTGAAGGAACTAAATCAGTTTTTTTCATGCCTAAATCGCATCTGTATAATGAGTCTTACATGGTTAATATATCGTCTTGTTTTAATGTCTCTGGTTTCCTATGCAAGTCTTCTGGATGCTCAGCACTTGGACCTTCTTCTTCATCACGATTAAGATTGTAGCCTTTTTCCTGATTCCGATTTTATTTTAACGAGAATTTCCGATAATAACGAATGGAGCCCACGGCAAATCAAGATGGAAAGTGGCTCTAAGTGGAGGAAATCTCAAAGGCAAGCGGCTAGTCGAACTTTATGCTCTGGGTGGAGAATGAGCTGTGGGTCGGGGTGTAATTGCAACCACTAATAATAAGAATAAGGCGCCACCGTATTTTTTTATACTGAGAAGACCAAATACAAGTCCCTTGTACAAGGCAAATGCGGAAACCTGTTTCCTATAACCGCTATATAATTTTTAAAGACCTCCTGACCTTTGAGGTATCTTACCTTATGGTTCGACCTTGATCTAGCAATCCTGCACTGCACCTGTGAACAGATTAAACAAAGAAAAGCACGGTTTGTGCATTCAAATTCAAAAATAATCAAATACTATCAGAATCGACTTTCATTCCTCTTAAATAAAAGATAATCTTTAGTCCGAAAATAAGTATCTATTCTTTATGATATCCAATAAGGTAATGTTTCGTTTACAAAAAAATGTCTTCCTTTATAAGTTAATTTAAAATTAGGAAGAGTTAATTATAATGGCACTGAAAGTATCAGTACCAGTTAATATTTAATGAAGTTTATATTACAATTTAACAAAGCATAAAATCGCTTATTTAAAGAAGGAGTTAATTATGGTAAATTTACCTTAATTTCACAGATGATAATAACAACTAATTGTTCATAAAATATCAATTATAAGGATTCAATTTCTAAAGATTTAAAATAAAAGAATTTAATTTATCTAATTTGTAGTGACATCTTTTGAGGTTTTATTGAGTTAATGAAAGGATTTGTAAAACAAATTGCAGATTTCTAACATATGATTACGAAAAATATAACTGAGGTCTAGCCTTGACCTATTTTTATGGTTAACACAAGTCGACTACAGCAAAATTTATCTCGTTACTACGTCGAAAGTTCAAACAAATACGGATCTAATCATTTGTACATACCAAAGTTCAATTTACACTATATACTTGCGTGAATGCTGACACATGTTTTAACACGGAAAATTCCATACCAAACAAACATCTGCGCTGCTTACTGAAAAACCGTCACCTGGCTTCCATAAACTGCGTTTCAATAATTAATACCACAAGAAAGCAAATGTTGATTGTACTTGATTTGAATAACTTTACTTATGTAATTCCATATTATACAAGGATAAAAATTTACCATTCAGAAAAGAGCTTCTTTAGAATCTACGTTGCAATATAATTTACATTTAAATTTAATATCTCGAAAGTTCATGTTTTAAATTGCATAATTTTCAAAAGTTACATGTTCCTAATGGTCTTAATTAACCAAAGCTTCATCGTTCATTTCGACTGCCCTCAACACAAAAACGGACCGTTCGAAACAAATTTATGCAGATAGCATACACGTGCAATTTCCATTTTACACGCTTCCAACGATAAAAATCAAAAACGGACATTGTTCCTTGAACAATTATCGACCTGCTTGAACCTTTGCTTAGTCGGAAGTGACCGCTGAGCTTGTTGCTACCCAGTAACAAAGATACGTTGCGATTCCTGAGTGGAAGGGGATCCAGAAAGGATACCAAACGAAAGCTTTTATTTTGTCTCCGTAGAATTTAACTTTTAACATGAACTAAATACTAGTTCTTCATTGGATAATAGATAGAATTATATTAAGTGGATTGGATTACATTATAATGTGTTATATTATTTAACATTTAATAAAAGAAATGATTATACAGATATATATATATAAGGTAGAAAATAAAATTGCTACACTGCCTCTTTCTAAGAGAAAAATTCTGGAATAAATACTAAGAATTTTTTTTGAAATTATTGTTACGTATTCACAACTTATTATTATTAAATTTTACAAAGATAAAACAAAAATTACCACTTATGGTACAACATAATTGTAAATGAGTGACGAGTAACTACGCGTACTATACGCCACAAGGGGACAAATTCGGGAAGTCTTAATCGGTAGGGTGTCATTATCGTTTAATCATATTCGGGGTTAATATATCACTCATTTATACTCGAAACCTAAACAACAAAACATATAATACTACTGTATTATAACTCTTTAATGAAAATATCAAATTATCATGACAAACATATTTTTAATTTATTAATTTTAATTTACATATTTACAAAAGAAGAAAAGGACTCTCATTATCCTTGAGATCCACTCTAAACATAACTTCAAAACAGCAAACATGTCTTGAAATCACTAATGTTCAACAATTCTACCGCATGTATATGCAACCAAAATGTAGAAATATCTCTTTCCTGAAGAGACAAGTAAAACGCCACCACGTCTTACTCCTCAAAAATTTCACTCACGCATGAATGAACAAAATAGAACATTGCTATCTCACACAATATTCATTATAAACATAGAACATTGCTATCTCACGCAATATTCATAATTAAACGTAGAACATTGTCATCTCACGCAATATTCATAATTAAACGTAGAACATTGTCAGCTTACACAATATTCCTACTAAACATAACTATCAAAGTTACTAAAAATGTTGACCTCCAACCAATATTTAATATGGACTCAATTACCTGATTCCTATTATTAACACCTTGATTACAAATCAAAAAAATACTAACCAACTATATACAACTTTATCATTATTCATAACCATAAGCATACCTAAACATTCCTTTATAACCTAGAACAAAAAATCATACGACAAATGAAATCATTTGACAAACGGAAACATGTAACTTTTATCTTGACTCAAATAAGTAACTTGCAACTAACAATATCAGCACAGTCTAGTGTCAGCCTTACTGCACTATGAAAATTCTTTTTATACTTCTTATCTAACATCTAAAATTTTAGACTACCAAACAGTATTCCAATACAATATTTAAACTCTTTACTAGAAGGTAAGACAGAAATGATACCTACTATCAACCATTAAATACGTCAACAACACTAATTAATGTCCAGGAACGTTCTCTCTTTCAAAATCAGCTCTGAACTCTGAATAAGGTTTTAAGTCCTTAACATGCCATCTGCCTGCTCTCGAACCATTTTCATTAATCAATTCATAAATTAAATTTGAAACTTTCTTTTTAACAATGCTCAAAACATATTTTGGCGCAAGCTTAGCTGTAAACTTATCACTTGCTTTCGAAAGAACTTTATTTGACCTCCAAACTTTGTCACCTACTTCGAAAGATATGTTACGTCTTCTTAAATTATACGACTTACTAGACTGCATGTAAGCTAAATGTAACCTTTTCTGTATGTCTATAAAAATATCAAACAGTCCTTGATGATCTGATACATACGAAGGTCTATCTCTAGAAATAAAATCAATATCAACTGAGGGTTCCACATCAAGACCATAAAATCTTCCAGATACAGGAACATGTCTACCAAAAACTAAGAAATTTGGCGAATAACCAGTGACATGATGTTTTGCAGAATTAATCGCATACTGAATTTGGGGTAACTCTATGTCCCAAGTATCATGTTCTCCAATATACGAACGTATAGCTGTTCCAACTGTTCTATTTATCCTCTCTACAAAGTTACATTGGGGAGAGTAAACTGCATTAAACCAAATTTTTTGAACGTCATATTTTGTACATACGGCCTTGAAATTTTTACCACTAAATTGTGAGCCATTGTCACAAATAATATATTTGGGAACACCATAAACTAAAAACTTTTTCCTCCAATACCGTTCTATTAAATGAGCTTTTGCACTACGTAACGGAAACAATAACGTAAATTTTGAGAACCAATCACCTATAACTAACAACCATTTGTGTCCAACCTTAGACCGTGGAAATGGGCCCATGAGGTCTATAGCAACAATCTGAAAGGGAACTTCACTTCTTTTCCTTTCCCATTAAACCAAGGGGTCCTCTATTCGATGCCTTCTGTGCACCACACGTTAAACAATTTTACAAAATTTCAACACATCAATACGCATTTTTGGCCAATAAAAATTCTCTTGTATGCGTGCCAATGTTTTAAAAACCAAAATGACCGGCCACTGAAGGGTCATGATGTATCCGAATAACCTCTTCCTTTTGTGATCTAGGGACTAAATATTTCCATTCCTTACATTCGACGAGAGTGGTAAATTTGATGAAAGAAATTTAAAAACATAATTATCTTCTACCTTCCATTGTGGGTAATCATCAGGTGAAGCTAAAATTTTCTCTCGAAGAGACACATACCAGGATCCACATCATCTAACTTGATCTCAACCAAATTATCAACATAACTCACGACTGGAACTGCGCGACTAAGACAATCTGGAACTACATTGAACTTCCCTTTTCGATGAACCAACTCAAAGGTATGCTGTCTTAAACGGACTGCCCATCTAGCTAATTTTCCGGTTGGATTTTGTATATTATTAAGCCATAACAAAGAAAAGTGATCTGTGATAACAGTAAAACGGGTACCTTCTACCCAAGGTCGGAATTTTCTATAGCAAAAATTACAGCGAGACATTCTTTCTCCGTGACTGAATAGTTTCGCTCAGTTCGGGTAAGTGATTTACTGGCATAAGAGATAACGTGTTCTACATCATCGATTTTTTGAACTAGAACTGCTCCGAGTCCTGTATCACTAGCATCGCATTCGACAATAAATGGAACTGAATAGTCCGGTTGCGATAACAATGGGCGGAAACTAAAGCCTGTTTAATCTGTACGAATGAGTTCTCAGCCTCAGATGTCCAAACAATAGATTGGCCCTTTTTTCTTCCTTTTACCAAATCACTGATCGGTGACACTAAAGATGAAAAGTTTTTTATAAAACGACGATACCAACTACACATTCCTAAAAAACGTTTGACCTCAGTAGTTGTCTTAGGTCTGGGGAAATTTACCATCGCAGAAACCTTTTCGGGGTCTGTACGAAGAGAGTTCGATCCAACAATATAACCAAGAAATTTTAACGATTTCTTAAAGAATTCACACTTTTTCAAATTAATCGTAAGGTTTGCTTCCTTAAGACGTTCCTTCACCGTTTCTAATAACTTCAAATGTTCCTCAAAAGATGATGAACACAAAATAATGTCATCTAAATAACAAAAAACATGTGGCTCAAACTTCGGTCCAAAAATTGAATCAACCAAACGCTGTTGCGTCTGAGCAGCATTCTTTAATCCGAATGGCATGGTGACAAACCTATATTGTCCTCTCGAGATAACACTAAACGCTGTTTTATCCTTAGATGTTTCGGAAAGTGGGATTTGCCAAAACTCTTTCTAAGGTCTAAACTAGAAATGTAATTTGCACCTCTAAGTAAATTTATAATCCTATCGATATTTGGCAATGGGTAGCTATCATGTTTAGTAATATCATTGAGTGCCCTTCCGTCAAAACAAAATCTGTACTCACTGTCTTGATTTTTAACTAACAATACAGGATGACCATGGACTCTGACATTCTTCCACTACTCCCAATCTCAGCATCTCATCTAATTCTTTATCTAACATCTTGCTCATAAAGGGGACATGACATATGGTTTTACGAAATGGTTTTGCATCACCAGTATCAATATCTAAAACAATTTTATCAGTACGCCCTAGTCTCTCTTCACTGCTAATTTCCTTGTAAGATTCTATTGCTATTCGTGCTTTTTCTTGTTGTGTTTCTAACAAATCATCCAAACTAAGTAATTGATTACTACAACTTAAGGGTACTGACGAATGACCAATATACGAAATGCTATTGTTATCATAATCTTGAATTTGCCATGTATTGTTTTTGAAATCTGCTATTAAACCAAAGGATTTTCGAAATCGCTACCAAAAATAAATGTGTGAGGAAGAGATGGTACAACCAAAGCGTTAACAATACGATATTGTCTACCAACTCTAATGGGTAAATCAACTGAACCAATAACTTCTTGAAGAGCACCATCGCAGTGGAAACTATTTTCTTCTCAGTTTTAAAACCTTCAAATTTAATTCTTCAAGAACAGAAAACGCTAACGAACCAACAACGGTAGTAGTACAACCAGAGTCAAACAAACCTGTGACATCTCTATCTAACAGTTTTACCATAATATACGGACGATTGTCTTGAGGTTTCCTTAAAAATAACGCGTCAGCTTTTGGCTTGACGTTCCCTTGACAAAATCTTTAACGATGCTAGCCATTTTGACCAATCATCTATATCAAAAAATTTTCCTGCTTACACAACATAACTGTAGCCTTTTGCATGAAAGCGATGCCGGCCACTCTGCATCTGCCTATCTACTCGTTTTTGAACACGACGGACAATTTATTGACTTAAATCCACTATATCCGCAGCTATAACAAAATATTTTACGAGGAATCTTACACCTCCAAAAAGTATGACCTTCATCTAAACAATTCCAACATGTAAGTTTATTTAATTTATATTTATTTACAAAGACTCTACTAGAGGATTATTATTATTATTACTATTACTGTTGCCAAGATTGTATTTGAGGAAATGATTGATTATAAAAACTGCGACCAGTTCGCGCTGAAAAGTTTCTTACAGGAGCTGACCAATTTTTCAACTTGAAATTTTGACTTTCCTACTGTTTTCGGAACATTTTTACTGGACTTTGTACTAATTTATGCTTGGATGCATATGCTTCTTCCAATTTCTTAAAACTTAAATTAGTAAGTCTATTGCGCGTAAAGTGCGTGAACAATGTGGACACGGTACGCATATTCTGTGATGGTGTTGTCTTATGTGCATTCGTAGGTTTGCTTTATAACCGTAAAGACGTTCACAAGAAGGGCACTTTAATCTATTATCGTAATTGTCGGTTGCTGTGATAGATCTAACTTCATCTAACACTTGTCCAGCTCTCGCCTCTGAAGGAACTAAATCAGTTTTTTTCATGCCTAAATCGCATCTGTATAATGAGTCTTACATGGTTAATATATCGTCTTGTTTTAATGTCTCTGGTTTCCTATGCAAGTCTTCTGGATGCTCAGCACTTGGACCTTCTTCTTCATCACGATTAAGATAACAGTTCACTATTGATGAATCGGTAGTAATTCTATTCTTACCCGACTTTTCTTTAGATGCTAATTGCTGTACACCAAATTTCCGTTGAACCTGTGTACGTGTGTTCGGTGATACTGGAATTGGAGATGACCTAAATAAAAAATTGGAAAATTCGTTGTCCTTAGTCTTCAATTTGGATTGATCTCGAACGTTAGTTGTTTTCTCGTGTTCCACAATTAACCCTTTTATTTGTAGGTATTCAGCAGACTTCAGGAACGAGTGTAGAGAATCCCGGGGTATGTGTACCTCCCCTTTATACATGAACTCTATTAATGCTGCAATATCTGTAGCTAACGTGCCCTCTAATATAATTACTACGTGTTGGTGTGGTGGGATAGTTTCGAATAAATTTGTTAAATATTTACTGCTAATTGCTAATACTAACTTATGAGCGGTAAATGTTACATCTTCACAAAAAAAAGATATATCCGTTAAATATTTTGATATAAGTAGATGGTCGAATGATTTAGCTACATTATTGCCAAAGTCATTCCACTTTATTTTAAATTGTTGTGCATCCATCTCAAATGATTGTTACTTGTGGTTTGCGAAAAATGATGTTTTCTGAAAATTACTTGACGCGTATTGTTTCGGTAAACTGGAGAACTAGTATGTGATGCCATTCAAAAGAATAAACATTAAATTGTGAGACAGTATTCATTTCTAAAGAATTCAAAATATACAATAATTTGTAGAATGTGGATTAATTAGTGCAGAATGAAATTAAATTATTGTAGGTGTACATATCAGCAGTGTGTCATTGTACTTGTGGTTGTGGTTTGGATAATAAGTTTAAGTAACAGTGAACTTGACATTGAATGTTTTAATTATAGAAAAATAATAATTTTAAAATGTTTTTCCTCATATTCGGAGATATAAGGACGGTTTTAGCACGGCAGCCTCCACCAAATGTTACAAAGGCGTTAGGGACGTAATTACGAACATCATTTGTAACGCCTCCACCAAATGTTACCAAGGGGTTTTGATTTTTAGAGAGGGTTTAGGGGATCGTAGCTAGGGTGTTTTCATTAACCACAACACACACATGTACAATGATTTAAACACAGCGTTAAACAACACTTACATCTATTAACAAATCAAATATAGTTATTTATACAATAAGAAGCTCTAAAACATGGAAAGATAGAATAATACTTATATTGTTTTGACTGATTGATTAACTAACTATTCACTACTTACAACAAACGATTAACAATTACACATTCAAGATTTACAACAATTAACAATTGAAGATTGATTGCTTTGCTTGCCCCCTGACTAACTAATGCCTTGGTTATATAAGGTTTTCTTATCGCTACTGGGAATTACTTATTTCTATTATTCATCTTAAAAAATGACGGTCGACCTTTCTGGACATCTCATACTTGTGGTCGGTTCTTTTTATTAATCTACGCAAAGAGGAAGCTTACTAATTCGATTTCGTATAATGTAAATTCCCCGTAATTTACCGTGATCTAACTACTACATGACTAATTAAACTTTGTTGGATATTTTAAGATTGAAGGAATCATGACAATGGTTGCTTAAGCCCTATTTTGTATCGTAACAATATTTTACAATAAAGGCACATAGATAGTTTACAGCATGACTACAAGCATATTAGTTGTGATTATTCGGATTACAAATACATATATAATTATGAGCACGACAATTAGATAGTTGAATCATCAATAGTTATAGCATGACAATTACAAATGTGTACAGTTCAATTAGATCATAAATTTTTACTTACATTTCTCTAGGCTTGCACTGGGGATAGAAACACACATACCCTTGGGCTTACTCTCTTGAAAACCGATGTACGTTCTCCCAGTTTTTGAATGTGCTCTCGTTTTTATTAATTCGCGCTTCCGACTGATTGGTGTGTAATCTCCTTTGTTATAATTAAATGTTTTTTCTCATAGTTAGCAATTGTTCATTTCCTGTGTGTGGTTGTATGTTTCATGCTGATTAAGAATTTGCTTTCCTGGTAGCTGCGTGTGAACTTTCGATGACTGTAATTTCTCACTTGTTAATTAATAATTTTTGATGATTGTGAAACTGAGTAATAATACACGTAACCACTCCCCCCCTTAAAAACTTGGCCACCAAGTTTCCGTCACGTTAAGTGTTGGCCCAAAGAGGAAAAGAAAAAGAAAAAGAAATACTATGCTTGAAAATGCTTAAGGGAACAACTACCAAGAGCACGGCCTGTAAGAAATGTAGTGTACAATACTAATACATAATACATTATGCACGATACATGATATGAAATAGATAATATATAATACGTAAAAGCTTGAAACATGATATAGATAGATAGATAGATAGATTTTTATTTGTACCCATCCAGTGATGGTAAATATCATAATATTAATATACAATAAAAATTACATTTAGGTTAAAATGTAAAATAAAGGTTGCATATATAAGTATGTTTATAAGAAATAACAAATAACTACAATAATTTAGGTGTATATACATATTCTAGTTATTATAATTTATCTTGTAAATATTCATTTACACTGTAGTAACAGCGTTCACGTAACAAGGCTAGTAAGGTTTGTTTAAATTTTAAAATTGTTTTTTGTGATTTTATATTTTCTGGTAGTTTATTATAGAAAGTTGGAGCTATATATATGAAAGATTTTGTATTAGGGTAGAAATCGGAGTAATTTTGTATATATCATCAGATTGTCTTGTGTTGTGTGAATGGAAGCTGTTTGAAATAGTGTATTTATGTTTGTTTTGAAGAATAAAATAAGTGTTTCATAAATGTACAAAGAATAAAAAGTAAGTATTTGTAATTTTTAAATAATGGTCTGCAGTGTGCATTATAAGGAGCTCGGCGATAATACAATTGCGTGCTTCTGTAGTTTAAATAATGAATTAGTATTTTCAATTGAAGCAGCACCCAAAATGAAACTCCATACCTTAATCGAGAGTCAAAAATGCATAATAAACTTTAAGGAGCATTCAATAGAGACTTCTTTGGCAATAGTTTTTATTGCATAGCATGCAGATGTTAATTTTTAGTAAGTATATAAATATGATCAGTCCAATTTAATTTACTGTCTAAGGTTAAACCTAAAATTTAGTAGATTTAGTTACATTTAAATTTAGTTCATGAGTAATGTCATATATTGCATCCTTGTTTTTGAAAACCATGTAAGACATTTTTGTAGAATTTATGGCAATTTTGTTTATCATGCACCATTCATGATATGAAGTAATGTCAGAAATTATTTCATTTTTTAGACTTTGCTTTGTAGAAGTTTTCCAATTTAAACTTATGTCGTCAGCAAACAATGTGCAATTTGCAAATGTAATGGCAGATGGAAAATCATTGATATATAGTAGAAAAAGGATAGGGCCTAAACTGAACCTTGTGGGACTCCTACTGTCAGCTCTAAATTAGTAGATAGTTTTATTTTCTGATGAGATATTATTTTAACAGCTTGGGTTCTACCATTTAAATATGAGGAAAACCAATTGTTTGCAATTCCACGAATTCCATACATTTCCATTTTATATAATAAGATTTTATGTATAACACAATCAAAGGCTTTGGTGAGATCAACAAAAGATGCAAATAATAATGTATCTTTTTGATTTAATGATTGGTATATATTTTCAAGAAAGTTATACATTGCATCGGTAGTAGATTTTTTTGTACAGAAACCAAACTGATTAGAGCTTATAATTTGATGTTTTTTACAAAAATTTAAGAGACGTATCTTAACTAATGTTTCTATGAGTTTAGAGAGTGTCGATAACAATGATATTGGTCGAAAGTTGTTTAATTCATATGCACCTCCTTTATGTATTGGTATTACAATGGCATGTTTAAGACTTGTTGGAAATACACCCGATTCAAAGGATTCGTTGATTATTTCAGCTAATTGTTTTAAAACGTGGAAGAATTAGTAATGCTTTAACAGGAATGTTATCATAACCAGTTGAATACTTACTTTTTAAAGATTTAATTACCGAGCTAATTTCTAAATGATCAGTTGGATAAAACATAAAACTATTTTGGTTACTCTTGATGTTTTTATTTTTATAAAATATTGAGTTTATAGAATTGTTTTTTATAAGGTTCATAGTTGCAGTTATGAAATGGAAATTTAATTCATCAGCAATGTTTTTGGTCGAGCAGTTTTCCATATGTATTTCGTTATTGTGAGTGATTTTACTATTAATTTTTTCATTAATTATTTTCCAAGTTTCTCTATATGTGTTTTTTGAATTTATTATACGATTGGATAAAGATAATGATTTAGCTAATTTTATAGTGGATTTAAAATTTTTTTTGTATTTGCTATAATATTGTCTAATAAATTTACAGTGTGGGAAATATTTTACAATAATATGTAGAATTCTTTTGTTTCGAGCTGATATTCTTATTCCATTAGTTAGCCAATTTTTTTGTATTTTCTTACGTTTTATGAGCGGAAATGCTTTTTCATAAGCGTGTGTTATACTACTTATAAATGAGTCAAATTTACAGTTTAGGTCAATAAAAGTGTCAAGTAATAATTGCTCCAACTTAACGCAAAATATCGTTTCACAGAGATAAAAATAAAATAAAAAAATTATTACTACAAAAGAACAAACTACAAGTGAATCCAGTGTACTGAGGGACATCATTTTACTTGTATAAAAAGTAAAAAGTGCTTTTAGAAAAATTAGTGCCTATTTGACTTATGTCAGATTATTTATACATGTGGAAAATTACCGGCTCCGGTTTACCGTTACAGACCACAAGCAGAAACTTCTACATTACTTTAAACAGAGGACTGTTGTGTATAAATCATCAATCAAAACAAATTTTGAGGTTTTCAATGATTTTAGCAGAAAATTGCAATTTTATACATGCCTAAATATCAATATAGTTGTAAAACCAAATATGGTTGGTAATAGTAGGTGCCTATGCAAAACTATGTTGAAATCCATTTATCAGGAGCACCAATGTGGAATAATTAGAAACCAACACTTTTAATGATAACAAATTTGACAGTACTACATAACCTCATACAATGATTTGAAATGTTCAGTTTTGAAAGAAATAACCACACCTGATGATTTCCGGATATTTAAGTTTGGTGCAAGAAAAAGACAAATATTGAGTTTTTTGGAAAAGAAAATATACTCTAGAAATAAGCATACTGTGCACTTACAATAACAGAATCTTTATTTGGATTTTCGGCGGTTTCACCAGGTTAGGTTGCTGTTAATAACAGTTTTACTATTTAAAATCATGTCTATTAAAGAGCATCTACTACAGATTTTGATCGGTTTAGATCTCCAGGTTAGGTTAGTAGTTAGTAGCAGGTTATTTATTTAAAGTAATGTCTATAAAAGCACCTCTACAGATCCTCATCGACTTTGATCTCCAGGTTAGGTTAGTAGTTAGTAGCAGGTTATTTATTTAAAGTAACGTTTTTAAAGAGCACCGCTACAGATCCTCATCGGCTTAGATCTCCAGGTTAGGTTAGTAGTTAGTAGCAGGCTATTTATTTAAAGTAATGTCTATTAAAGAGCACCTGCTACAAATCCTCATCGGCTTAGATCTCCAGGTTAGGTTAGTAGTTAGTAGCAGGTTATTTATTTAAAGTAATGTCTATTAAAGAGCACCCGCTACAGATCCTCATCGGCTTAGATCTCCAGGTTAGGTTAGTAGTTAGTAGCAGGGTATTTATTTAAAGTAATGTCTATTAAAGAGCACCTGCTACAGATCCTCATCGGCTTACATCTCCAGGTTAGGTTAGTAGTTAGTAGCAGGTTATTTATTTAAAATAATGTCTATTAAAGAGCACCCTACAGATACTCATCGGCTTAGATCTCCAGGTTAGGTTAGTAGTTAGTAGCAGGCTATTTATTTAAAGTAATGTCTATTAAGGAGCACCTGCTACAGATCCTCATCGGCTTAGATCTCCAGGTAAGGTTAGTAGTTAGTAGCAGGCTATTTATTTAAAGTAATGTCTATTAAGGAGCACCTGCTACAGATCCTCATCGGCTTACATCTCCAGGTTAGGTTAGTAGTTAGTAGCAGGGTATTTATTTAAAGTAATGTCTATTAAAGAGCACCTGCTACAGATCCTCATCGGCTTACATCTCCAGGTTAGGTTAGTAGTTAGTAGCAGGTTATTTATTTAAAATAATGTCTATTAAAGAGCACCGCTACAGATACTCATCGACTTAGATCACCAGGTTAGGTTGCAGTTGAAAGCTTAGTACTAACAAGTTTATGTAAGTGCACCCACGCAGATTCACATGAGCTTACATCTCCTTGTTAGGTTAATACTACTTGCACTAATCATGACCACACCAATACTTAAATTTTTGAGGATGCTTACGAAATTTTAATCACTGTACCTATATAAATAACTATAGAAACAGCATTTATTTGCAGGCATTGTTATTTAAGATATAACAAAATAAGTGCAATATGTTTTACTACAGTATGAAATATTAAGTGCAATATATTTTAATTGTAAAATATTAAGTACAATACTAAGTTTTAAGTGCAATATAAATCCTCTATGCATTTAGGACTTGTGGTTGAGCAATTTAGGTATTTATATTTACAAGCATTTCCTTTTACAGTATGTACAAACATCAATACTTAACAGTGGTGATAAAATAATTTACTCGGTGTTTTAGTAGAATTACACGCTGGCTAAAAACACTGCACGAGAAATATCGCTGCACATTTTTATAGGGTTCTGCTATAGTTAAGCCGGGTGTTGTAGACTATGAACTTGTTGAAAACACTTCACAGTAGAAATGCACTTGGCACATTATTGAACTGATATTAAGTTATAGTTGTCGATGCTGCAGCAATACACTTGTTTAAAGCACTATGGTTAATTTTAACAATGTTATTTACATGGGGTAGCGTTCCTGAACATGGCTTATAAAATTATTGAAGGTATCCTTAGCGAACCATTGCCAAAGTGTTGCCTCCACATGAATTCATCTATGTAGTCGTCCAGCATAGGGAACTTAATACAGATAATCTACGGCAAAATCCTTTTAATCTGCTCCAATAACCTTCAATTTCATTTGTACACTCCTGTTTGGGGATCTACAAAGTTTCTATGATGATTGACGGTTTCGTGGTTATAACCCATTCTATTTAGACGTCTGTCGCCCGCCACTCATCAGTCCAAATTGTCGAGCCTGGCAAGACATGAGCTAGGATGATGGGTATTAAAGTGGTCGCTGTACGGTTTGGTACATGAACGATATAACCAGACTTAGTTACGGTATCATATATGCCTAATATCCAACGCTGCTGCAAAACACGACCTCTGTTGTACTTCCGTCTAGTAATTAAGCTTTCATCGATTTGTACAATGTGACCTGGCCCCCAACTGAAACAAGTCTGGACGTTGTAACAACTTCCAACTACAAATGTCCCGAAGTAACGATTATGCTGGACCACACTTTTCTTCGTTACTCCTATTAAATTCAATGTAACACCTACGGGTGACTTTATACACCAACACCACATCACTTGGAACAGTGTAATCAAAGAAAGTTGGCATTTTCAAAAAGTATTTTGAATAAGCTTGTGGTAGTATGGCGTCTCGGGCAGCGGTAAAATTGACCAAGTGGGCGGTTTGGATCCATCACTATTACCATCTGGGCTCGGCATCTTCTATTCTTACAACGTGGATTGCATTGAACCAAACGGAGGGCACGTGGGTCTGCTACTAGCAGGGCATTGTCTCTATCGAAATATCGTATAACACTAGCGATATTAGCGAAGTCCATTTTAAAAATATAATTAACTCGATTAATTAGTCTTTAAAAGACTGTTGACAAAATATAAACACACAAATAAAGAGAACAAAACAACTCAAAAATAAGGTAAAACCAATGTAGAAGGGGCGAACGATAACAATAATATGGCTGCGGCTCGATGTAAAATTGCACCATTGATGACGGGAACATCTAATCGCACGCTCTGTATTATATTCCTCCGCGAAATAGTAGTGAAAATGTTTTACTGAGATTTCATGGGCACGGTAAGTAGTACCGAATTTTTTTCTTTTTCGAATTACTCAAAAATTTAGCAAAACCCGCAAAATTTTCTAAGTTTTATTAAAAACTTCAGTTGTAGGGCATATTTTTCAGTTTTTCGTTTTATTTGGAGTGGTCTGTAACGGTAAACCGGCACCAAATTACCTTATAAACATTATCATCTACAAATTCTACACATCTATTAACTAGTATGGATAATTGCATTAAATCTTCCGGTTTTATATGCTGTCCTAAGAAGATTTCTAACAATTACATCTGCATTCAGTGCCATGGTATATACCACAAAAGCTGCTTACATAGAGTTAAGTATAAAAAATTATTAAATAATAACCTTGTATTATGTGAAAACTGTGTCTCATCATCAACCAACACCTTGACTTCTAATACTATTAATCATGATCATTCTAATCTTCAACAACTTACAAAGGACAACAATCAGCTTGAAAATTGCTTAGCAAAATTACGACAAGATCACAACTCTTTCATCCAGGATACATTAAAAAAGAAGCTTGCCTGAACCAAGAACTACATGATACCAAAATTAAAATTGCTACACTTCAAACTTTAGTAGATAATCTAAATTCAAATTCACAAATGATTTCAGTTACTTCTCATTCAACTGGTACTCAAACTGACTTAGTTTTCGATTCTTTTTCCCCGAAACTTCTCACAGATATCAATGTTGATACTAATATCAATACTTGCACTATAACAGATACTCAAGTTGCTATAGTAAACAATTCTCTTTCCCATAATTTGAATAATAAAACTAATAAAACTTTTTCTGATGAATGGTTTTCCATCTTATTTGGATACTCACCAATCTATACCAAAAGTTCTACTATCATAAACTCTACACCTACATCAGAAATCTCTCCATCAGTATCTTCCTCCACATATTTAGCATCAAAAATTTTATTCTTAAGTGATAGCCAAGGGCGTAATTGTGGTCATTTACTACATAATCTACTTGATAACATATACTTTAACACTACTGCCTTCATTAAACCTAATGCATTGTGTGAACAGGTTGTTACTGATATTGACCTATTATCTAAAGGTTTTTCAAATAAAGACTTTGTGATTATTTTTGCGGGGTCAAATAATGCCTTAATGAATAATACTATTAGCACACAATTTCTTGCTACACTGAGAAACTGTCTGACCCATACAAATGTTATAATTATCCTTCCTCCTTTTTGGCATAATGCCTTTGATTACAACAACATTATTTTCCAGAACAATCTACTACTATACTCTATTTTCAAATCTTATGCAACCTTTATAGATCCTTTAGAAATACTAACTAACATCAACTTTACCCGACATGGCTTACACATCAATCATTCTGGTAAATTACTACTCCTAAAAAAGATTAATGCATTGATCAACTCAATTCTTCTTACGAAAACCAAACATAAATTTCCAACTCCACTAGTCCTCCCATTCTTAAATTCTAAAACAACCACAATACCACCTGTCTCATCTGCATCAATAACAATTCCTGTTTCATCTACTCCAAAAATTTCTAACTTAAACTTGAGTCATTCAGTTATTTCTAATATTCCTTATTCTAATAATGATCACAATAATTCCTTTCGTTCCTAATAAGACAATTATAAAATACCTTTATAAAAAAAAAGATAATATTATAAACAGTATTAATAAGGTTTCTCATAAAGTAAAGTATAAAATTAGTTCAAGTAATTCTCCTGTTGAAATATCACAAATGTCTCTAGTATTATGTAATATCCAGTGTTTGCGAAACAAGGCTGACAGCTTATTTTTGGTTTTGGATGAATTACAACTTCCAACTATTATTTGTATAACTGAACATTGGCTAAAACCTAATGAGTATATCCCTTTACAAAACTATAGACTAGCCAGTATATTCTATAGAGAACAGCACCAACATGGTGGTACTGCAATATACTGTAATAACACTCTAAATTTTCAAATACAGCTGTCCCTCGATAATCCGACAGTTAAGGGACCGAGAGAGTGTCGGATTACCGAAAATGTCGGATTACCAAAAATGTCATAATTATCAAAGATGTTTTATTCTTAATGCGTTTGAACACAAAGAAGTTAAAAAAAAAGAAGAAACAGTAAAGGTACATGTAATTTATTAATACCAGGATACAAAATGACAGTACATGTAAGTTTTTAAAAGAAATACGGAAAGAAATTTAAGTAAAATCTACAATATGTATGTACATACATACATATGTATTTACACATTAAAGAAGTCTGTGATTTTCTTTTGTTTCTTCGCACGCAGGCAGTCCGTCATTGCTTGTTCTTGAATACCTTTTAACATCAAAATATTTGAAAAGTCTAATTCTCTCCTCACACCAACGAAGCAAAGTTTTCGTTGCCGATAACGCTTCATCGCAGCTGACGGTGAAGTTTTCTCTGGCACTGCCTCCTCGTTCACTTCGTCATCTACTGTCATGACTTCCTGGATTATTTCTGCTTCTGATACATCATAAGCAAGGTTGTCCTCAATAATCCATGTTCTGAATTCCTCACTTGATGCTGGCGGAAGTTTCACTGTTACAAATTTCAAGTGCAGCCTCCAAAATACTAGATTCAGAATCGTTGGAAGAAGAGTAGCATGTTGTAAGATGTGGGTTGTTAGGCCAAATATTCTTCCAAGATTTTATCAAGGTTGTGCTTTTAGTTGCTGCCAAGCAAATGCTGCATTCAAAATCGCATCCTTAATATTAAAAGATTTCAAAATGGCTGCAATGTCATCATTAGGTTGACTGACAATATCCATTAAAAGGCGCTTTTGTAATGTGCCTTGAGAGTCTTTATGACGTTTTGGTCCATTGGCTGGATCAAAGCGGTCGTGTTTTGGGCAAGTACATTACCTCAATGTAACCATCGGCAGTTTTAACTTTTAATTCATCCTTGTCAGGGTGTCCGGGTGCGTTGTCAAGCAATAGAAGGGCTTTCACTGGTAACTTCTCCTTTTTAGTTCTTGCTTAACTTGAGGGACAAAGCTTCTAAAGTACCAATCATGAAAAACCTGTTTTGTGACCCATGCACGGCTTTGACACATATAGGTTACTGGTAAGGATTCGACCTTTACGTTTTTAACGACGTGGGTTTTTGATTTACCAACAACTAACAGTTTTAACTTGTGAGTTCCTGAAGCATTCGCACATACCATCAGAGTGATTCTTTCTTTTGTAATTTTCTTCCAGAAACTTTCTTTTCTTCTTGATTTACAAATGACTTTGTTGGTAGCTGACGCCAATTCAAGCCGGTTTCATCGGCGTTATAAATTTGTTCAGGAACTAGGCCAAGTTCATTGATTTTTGCGTCCAATTTTCCAATGAATTCCTGGATTTCAGACTCGTTAGCAGACACTTTTCGCCACTCATCTGCATAAATCGTATACCATGGCGTTTTTGAAGTTTTCAAACCACCCGTGACTAGCGCGAAGTCAGTTTTCTTTGTTATTTCTTGGTAAAAACTGGGCTTTTGTTTCAAAATGTCTCCTGAAATAGGTGCATTCGGTTTCGCTGCTCTTTGAACCAAATGAAAAGAGCGTCTTCGACCTCGAGCAACTCGCTAGTCTTAAGAGTTTTTCTGTTCCTGGGCTCATCATCAACAGACTTTATGAATTTTTCAATTTTTTCCTATTTTTCACAATATCGTAGACAGTAGGTCGTCCAATGTCATACTCTTTAGATATTGCACTCGGAGTTTCACCACGGTCTATTCGTTTAATAATTTCCCATTTTCAGATAAACTTAATGTTTTATGTTTACGTTTCACACTTGTGCTTGCCATTTTACACTGTCACTACACGCAATCACACTGTCAAAACGTAACACAAAGCAATAGTAAATTACGTATACATACTTTCTGTCCGAAACTATACAACACAACTGCTGAACTAACTACACTTGACTGATCTGTCCCCACAGAGCGGAGGGAGGAGGATTCATGTCACTGCAGGTTTGTTTTGCTTCCTGCCGGAGCGGTGGGAGGGAGATGCATGTTGCTGCCTGTAGCGCGTCGGACTACCGAGTACGTCGGATTAAAAAGTGTCGGATTATCGAGGGACAGCTGTAATTCTCAAATATAATCATTTAGCTGTAGAAATTCATTTTGAATTTTCACATATTTACATTAGTAAATTTAAACTTCACATCATATGCATTTATCGATCTCCATTAGGAAATGCAGACATATTCTTTAATTCATTTGAGCAATTACTCCAAAATATTACCATAAAAAATACCATTATAACAGGCGACTTCAACATAAACTTTAATAATTCTCTACACAAAGATGTTACTCGTTTAGAACAACTTCTTCAAATGTTTAACTTAAAAATGCAAATAAAGCAAGACACTAGAATCACACCTACAAGTACTCGGATTGATTATATACTAACTAATATTAGCTCATCATTAATTTTAAACACTACTCTAATAAGTACTGACCTATCTGATCATGAAATGATTTATTGTAAATTAGGTTTCAATACAAATAGAATACATGGTTATCAGTACATGCGCTCATATAGTACAGAGAATCAAAATAAATTTGTCAATCTATGCAATATAATTAATATCAATACGATGGATAATACATAAAGGTTTGAAACACAATACACAATAGATAATACATAATTAAATTTTGGAGGAAAGCACTATTTTGAAAGCACATACACTATACTTTTTAAGCAGTTGTGACATTGTAACATATTCGCTGGGTGACCTGCTTCGGTGACCTAGGTGTCTACGTGTGGTAGACGTTTCTCGAAGTTGTGGCATTGTTGGCAGAGTTGGTAGTGGTTGGATGACAATGTCTGCCAGAGAGACGGTTGGTGACGATAATAAGTAGTCGTGGTTTTCTTCTATATCTACGTGGCGTGGGTTATGTTGGAATTGTATTGGCTGCGGTGGCAACAGTGATGCGAAATTTGATGGTCGTCCACTTTAGATTTTTGACGGTTGTTCCCATTATGTTTAAGTGTCCTTGTTATAATACATAGTCGTTTGGCCACAAAATACAGTATGGCAAAATTTATATGGATAAGAATTAGAGATAAGGAGAGTAGGTAATAAGGTAAGTAGTCGTTGGTGTCAACATCGAGACGTATAATCCATTTTTCGTCTAAGCAGTCTGTCAAACTGTCGAAATTTAAGTTCGGTTGTCCCACCTTTGGGAGTGTTAAACTTTTAAATTTGGTCCAATGACCTGGTAGTATGTGCGTTAATTGTACATCGACTTCTTCCAAACATGATACTTTATTGGCTACTATGGTTGCATATTGTCCGTGTAATGAACATTTGCATGGTAATTGAAGTAAAATTGCTCCGATGTTGGAATATGATGGCAGGGAGTAGTTCATATGGTTGCAAAGGATAGTGGTGTTTGGATGAGGATGGGTGATTAGATAATGATTGACATCTAACTGTGTTAGGAACTCCGTTTCTGTTCCTGTATCTCTACATTCTATTGGACAAGCTTAAGATAGTTGGTTCCCTGTGCTGTCCTGGAGTAGGTGTTTAACACAAGATATCGTTAGTGGGTTGTTTTCAAATGGTCGGTTTAAGAAACATAAACTTTCCTTGAATGTATCGCAGCATGGGGTTAGAAATTTCCAGTTGCTATTAGATACATGCTGTATGTAGGCTACGTCAATGGTCGGTATCGACACTGTGCATGTGTAGCGTTTCCATGCAAATAGTGGATTAACGATTCGTCGCATGGTTAGTCCATTGAATGCACTTCTTATTAATGGTACATGTATACCAATTAGTGTTGCCTTTTTGGAAATAACGCATTCCAATAATGGTGTGTATAATATGATCCTAGAGAGACAATGAAAAATTTTGCGTTAATGCTTCGGTTTTTATTCTACTTAAAGCTAATTCCAATGTTCGAATTGGAATGACGTCAATATGCGGAATTTTATGCTGGCACATTTCAGCTAGAGATCTTGTCCATTCATATAATAAAAGTCGATAATTACAGACATAAATAATGGACTATTACAATTTGCAATATTTGCATTAAAAAATGGGAATGGGGTTTCATAATGAATTTCATTTATTGGAAGTTTTCTGTTTAGCAAATTTTGTTTTGTCAAAAGATCTATTTCGTAAGGAGTTATAAAAACACGAGCGATATGGCTTCGTGTTATGTATTGAATATCAAACAGATCTCCATCGTCCATTAAAATTTTATCATTGGATGTTGTGTTCAGCAGTAAAATTCGGCGTTATTGCGTCTAAATATGTTGCAGGTGTCAAGTGTTTTTTTACAAAAATTGTGGTTTTGTTGTACATACATAATTCACACATGTTTTACCATATTCTATTTGTGGTGGTAGTAAAAACCTGAATAGAAGTTGTGTAGAAGTTTCATAAAATGATATTTTGGTAGTCTTATATACCTGGTGTGATTGTGGTTTCACACGTTGGTTGTAAGAATTTACATAAGAAAATAATGTGTATTAATAACAGAGGCATTTGTTTAGAAATAAGTTTATTGCCTCCAGTAATAAATTTCATATATAAAAAATTAATAATATTCTAATTTGAGAATTGAATGATGCATATCTATTATATTAGAATAATATAGTATAAGGTTATCATAAAGTAAGGGATATATTTTAAATTATGATAACTTTTTAACAAATTAAGTTAATAACAAGAAATAAATGAAATCTAATTGCTTATGAAATGGGATTTAGTATGCCCAAAACAGGTTACGGGAATTTGTCAATATGACCTCCATTTTGTTGTTGTAAGATCACCATCCTTACCTCCAAATTGTACACAGCATTTCGTAACATTTCTGGTTGAATTGTACCAATTTGCTCCGTAATACTGTCTTTTAATTCTTGTAGCGTAGTTGGTCGTCTTCTAAACACTAAACTTTTTAAATAACCCCACAGCCAGTAATCCGCTGGGTTTAGATCAGGTGATCTTGGTGGCCATGAATTTACGAAATGTCTGCTTAACATGCGATCTTGAAAAACGTTGGTTAACAATTCTTTGACTGGTCGAAAAATGTGCGGGGGTGCTCCATCCTGCATAAAAATGATGTTTTCAATTCCGTAGTGCTCGTTTTGCAGCTGTGGAATAACATAATTTTGTAACATTTGCAAGTATCGTTCACCATTTACAGTTACAGATACGGCTTGTCCATTCTGCATTTCCTCGTGAAATACGGACCAATAATAAAATCAGCTGTAAAACCGACAAACGGTGACTTTCTTGTCATGAAGACCTTTTGAACGATTTGTTGCGGATTTTCTGCAGACCAGATTCTACAGTTTTGAGTATTGACTCCACCATTCAGAGTAAAATGTGTCTCATCTGTCCATAAAATACGGGATAACCATTCGGGTTCAATTTCCATCTGAGCCATTACTCGCAAAGAAAAATCGTACCTAGTAGCCAAACTGCGTCCTTTAATTCAAACAGCATTATCAGCTTATATGGATACATGTTTAGAATTTTGCGTAACATTTTCCAAACCGTGGTATACGGCATTTGCAATCGCTTGGATATCGCATTTGCACTGCTGATTGCGAGTGAATTGCTTCTGGCTATGTCTTGATTTTCATGAAGAACCTCTGCAACTTGGACATCACTAATTATTGGTCTTCCTGATCTTGGTAAGTCAGTTTCAGACCCTGTTCTTTCAAATTTTGTATCAAATTGCGATCGCTTTCATTTGACAGGGTCCCGCTCTCAAACCCATTCTCGTACGAAATCTTCGTAATCCAGCGGTGTAATTTCTGCCGGATTCATAATAGCACTGAACTAAACCAATTCTTGTTTGTAAATCCATGTTATTACAGTTGAGTCGTTTGAACTCAACGTTTACTTGAGTTTTAATTTCAAAATAAAACTTCAAATTGAATAATTTCGTTTTGACACTAGTGTCAACAATTGTTATGACAACGCTTTTGTTTCTCATAGATACGGTAAAATCCCATTCATTAAGCAACTAGATTTCGTTTATTTTATGTTACTAACTTAATTGATTAAAAAGTTGTAATGATTTAAAATATATCCCTTACTTTATGATAACCTAGTATATTATTAAACACGTATAAGATGTGACGTTCACTACGTCAATTAATATCGTGGCTTAGAAACGTCTTGAAATTCGTTTTCTGATATGTCTTTTATTCACTAATCTTCTGAATTTAAAATATGTCTTTCTATTTAGACTTATTTTTCCCTTTTTTATTTTTTTAAATATATATAGCGCTATGCTTATTGATTTGAAATCAAAAATGAAAACCTATTGGTTTCCTTAATGTATACGTTTATATGGATTCATTCATCATATATTAAAGATACGTTTTTATCTTTCCAAAAGTAATTCTCAAAAGTAACGAGTTTGGTCATCTTAACATCTACTATTGAAGAGCTTAAAAAATACAAATCTACTAAAAAATTTTATAAAGAAAGTAGCGTTGTAAACAACGTCTCTAATGAAATTCAGAAATTGTGTCCTTAGTTCTGAGAGCTCTTCGAAACTAAAGAGTTTTGCGTGTCCTGTTCTACAATTGTGTTAAATTAGGACAAACGTAGTTCTTTTTCGGTGGCAACAGTAGTTGAGTATTAAAAACGGATAGCGTTTGAGAAAAAATAATTGAATAAGCAAGTGAAATGATCTACTGTTTCACTGGAACAGTACTCGTTTCGCAGTTTAGTTAATTGTACAAATGACAGCATAGTGAAGTGTTTCCCTAATTCTTGGACTGTGGTTCCTAAGAACATGTGATAGGCACATTGGTACCCAAAAGATTCATCCGAAGAGAATCTAGGTATAGAACACAATTTATCGTAATGTGGTTTGCAGTGATTTAGGAATGTTCCTGAAATTGGCTTTAAAATAGGTGATCGATGAGGGTTTTGGACTTTTGCTACTGCTAGATACATTGTATCGTGTAGAAGAAGGCATCTGCCGTTTTGCCATGCGAACGGTGCCGTTGTGAGTTCATATAATGTCCATTAGAAAATAAAAAAAACATTGTTTTTTTTTATCAACAACCAGGAAACGGATGCCGAAATCCAACCTCGAATTGTACGGGTGGGGCCTAATGGCCTCACCGTACCACAGACTAAACGCTTTCTTTGTATTGGATCTTTATTATTAATATAAATGTTACATTGTACCCTATACCTAAGAGTATTTATTTCTAAGTGTACACTTCTTATTATATTTCATATGGCACGCATACACAAGAAGCTCTAACATTACCTTCTGATCGAGATCCTATTGGTAATGAGTGTATTTGTCTATATATAAATCCGTTTTCTGGGTAGTAATCTGGTTGTAAATGATATTTTAAATGTAAAGACGTGCTAAATTTTATTTTGTATTGAAATTTCATGATACCCGTTTCGTCTTTAACTAGGAGTTGACCGTAATGTAGTCGGGGATAAGATACTCTAGGTTGCGTAGCTATTGTTGATGTAGAATATAATGTGTTTGTAGCATCGCTTTTAATGAGTTGCGTTTGATTTGAAAAAGTGTATTTGTCGGTTTCATTTTCTGTAATACATTGTCCTCCTGGTATGAGATATGCTATGTTTGCTTGCGAACTGATATCCGTTGGGATCCATAGGTCGTTGTTTGTTAGTGGTGGAAATTGAATAGTTTTAGTGTGAACGAACCGTTGTGGTAGTTCTTCGCGCGTTAGTTATTGTCGTGTTCATCGAATATTTGTGATGTTGTTGTATGTTGTGTTGGTCCTATGTCTTTTGGGTCTGTGATAGTAATTGTTTCTAATATTCTGTCTGTTGTAGCAATGAAAAGGTTTTGACTTGTTTCGAAGTCATATGTTAAATAATTTGTCTGTGCTTGTTGTATAAGTCTTTGTCTAGTTACTGTATAGACTTCTGTATGTATTTCACCTTTAATCCACTCTACACCTGATGAAATTGAGTTAAGTTTTTTTATTGTGTCAATTGATTTATTATGTGTAATATTAGTTTGATCATAACACATCACTCAATAAGTCCGTAGGATAACTAAGAAAAACACATTTTTTTGGCGAAATTCGATTTTATTCATCAACATACATTCCTTCAAGAGTGATACAATCAGTCCAACGCCGTTCTAGCATTTCGATACCTTTTTTGTAAAACAATTCGTCTTTGGCCTCAAAATAAGCTTCAGTTTCAGCGATCACCTCTTCATCCGAGCCAAATTTTTTTCCGGCGAGCATTTTTTTCAGGTCTGCGAACAAGTAGTAGTCGCTGGGGGCCAAATCTGGAGAATACGGTGGGTGCGGAAGCAATTCGAAGCCCAATTGGTGCAATTTGGCCATCGTTG
This sequence comes from Platerodrilus igneus, assembly GCA_036346225.1. NCBI lineage: Eukaryota > Metazoa > Arthropoda > Insecta > Coleoptera > Lycidae > Platerodrilus > Platerodrilus igneus. The sequence goes on from JARFIW010001004.1 coordinate 3,861,456, forward strand.
CGATCGACTTGTGACACGGTGCATTGTCTTGGTGAAAGAGAATTTTTTTCTTCTTCATGTGTGGCCGTTTTTTGGCAATTTCTTCCTTCAAACGCACTAATAATGCCATGTAGTATTCGCTGTTGATTCTTCTTCCTTTCTCAAGATAGTAAAATTCCGTGCATCCCAAAATACAGGCGCCAAAACCTTACCAGCCGACTTTTGCGGTTTTGGCCGCTTTGGACGTGGTTCACGGCTGCAGTCCACTCAGCTGACTGCTGATTAGACTCTGGAGTGTGGTGGTGGATCCATGTTTCAGCCATTGTCACATACCGACGCAAAAGTCCTTTTATTCGGTTGAACAGCTCCAAACAGCTCTCAGAATCATCGACACGTTGTTGTTTTGGTCCACTGTGAGCAAACGCGGCACCCACTTTGAGAACAGCTTTCTCATGGACAAATGTTCATGCAAAATAGTGTGCACTGCCTTCTGATATCTTCAAGGTGTCAGCTATCTCACGCAATTTCACTTTTCTGTTTTCCAAAACGATTCGGTGGACTTTTGATGTTTTCCGGTGTAACCACCTCAATTGGCCTTCCAGAGCGTTCAGCATCGTCAGTGTCTGTACGGCCACGTTTAAAATCAGCAAACCACTTCTCCACCGTTTGCCTCGATGGAGCAGAGCCCGGATAACACTTATCAAGCCATGCTTTGGCTGCGATGGTATTTTTACCCATCAAAAGCAATGATAAATCAACACGCGAAATTGCTTGGAATTCATTTTTTTGAAAAACTCAAAAGTATCGTCACTTGAACCTCTGTAACTTGTAAACTAATTGTTGGATTGTCATGAAATTTTGACAGATATCTTTTTAAGGTTAGTACTTCCTACAAATCATATGGATTATTACATAGCAACGCCATCTATGTATCATCCTACGGACTTATTGAGTGATGTAGGTACATACTAGCCCAGAGGCCAGCAAGGTGATATGGTATTATAATAGGATGTTGATCAGTTACAAAATCTAAATCTAAGTACTTGTTACATTTAATTATATGATATATTGTCTGATGTCCTTCGTTCAATGGGTTGTATATCTGGAAATGATATTGGTGTATAATTGTGAATGTAGTGGAAGTGTACACTTACGGTCATTTCTGTTATATTGGATCTGTACCCATCTTTGACAGATTCTGAGGTACGTCCGCCACCAGAAAAGTTTTCGTCTTGTCGTCTGGGTACGCTTGGAAGTTGTTGCATCGTTTGTTGTAGTTGAGTCTGCAGTATGTTTGCTTCCTTGCATATTCGACTTGTTATTGGGATATGATCCGGATTAACTTGTAAAGTTTTGTCTAAGTTGCTGATATGGTACAGTATGTCTTCCCAGTATAGTATATAGAATGCTGCAAAATGTATACTTTCAATATATCCTGGAGGTTTTTCTATTTGTTCTATTCTTGTATTTAATAAAGCTGTATAGTTTTCGTTTCTGTGTTGGATTGTTTTTTGGAATTCGTATAATTTTATTCTTTGATAAATTTGTTGTGCTTCGTATTGGTCTATGTTTGCGATTAATTTTGTTGCTTTATCTCTATGTTTTATGTCTGTTTTAACTCCTTTGCCTTCTAGTAGTAATTTCCATGTACCAACATTTATTGGTGTTATGAGTGGTTCTTCAAATATGACGGATGGTGCTTCTGGAAGTTGATCTAAATGAAATCCACTATTGTCTCTTTCTCTTGGTATTTCTTCAGGTTGTAGAAGAGCTATTAGTGCGTCTGCTATAAGACTTTTTACCTGCGTTCGTTGGCCCTTGTAGAACTAGACTGTTAATTTTTATGTATCTCTTGTCTTTTATGGCTTCGTTCCATGCTAGGAAGTCTATAATGTTGATATTATTTTCGTGAAATAAGTATTGTAACCAAGTAATTTTTTCTTTAAAGATATAATCTATGTCATTGTCCATTATATATTTTTCAAAGTAGTCGATTATTATAGATATTAATGTATTGTTACGTAATTTTGATATGTTTTTGTGTTTTTTTGCTCGTGTTAATTTTTGTACATATCCATCGACGTTTAAACCATATTCTCTCATTAATTGAAATTTAGTTTCTGTATCAATTTTTAAATTCCAATCACTTACTGATGTGATATTGAATGATTGTATTAGTTCTTGAATTGCATCGACAACATTTGCTCTTTTTGAATGTATTATTCTTTTTTGTTCTTTTGTATCTTCTATGTATTTTTTGCAGTTGCTGTTTGTTATTATTTCGTTTACATCGATATTGTTGAATATTTCATAAAATATTTCTCTTATTTTGTGGAGTTGGTCTTTGATTTTATTTCCATAGATATTGAGTGTTTCGATACCGTTGCGGATACAATAGAGAATGTAATTCCTGAGAAAGTTAATTCTGGAAAATGAGCTAATGCTTTCTGCGTTTCCTGCAGTTATACAACCAAGGTATCTTGTGATTCGATTTCTTTGTCTTGCTGCATTTCCTCCTGTTGCGTCTGAGTTGAAGATGATGTGGTAGTGGTCGTCGTGGTCGAATGTGATGAAGTTTGGAATTTGTTTTGTTCTTGATGAAGATTGTTGTTTCCAGTTTGGTTGTTGGTTTGATTTGTGGATGATGAAAGTATAATATTGTTTTCTAATTGATCCATCATTTGATGAATCTGAATCTCTAGGTCCGAATTTGATGAATTGGGTGTAGTCGGTTGTATCGTGGTTGGTTGAGGATGTATTTGTTTCTGTTTTTTGAATATTTTGTTCAGTATTGCTTGTTTTCTTTTTTTTGTTCCTCTGTTTGTTCGTGTCTCGTTTGTAGTATTTCCATTCTCTCGGGTAGGACTGCTTGATCTCGATTGTGACACACTTGACAGTGATAGATGGTTGCCTTGTATGTATGTCCGTGGATGTTTGGCAGTTACCATCGTTGGTATCAATTCAGTCTCTCTTTTTGTTATTGTTGTTATTACTGATTCTATCGTCTGTGTCCAGTAAGGTATACCTTTGCTAGATGATCCTTGGCGTATTGTTGTATCCATGTTAATTTTGGGTGATAGTTTTCGCTTAATATGTTTAATGAATCCTGTATTAGGTCAGTTCTCATTTTTTGTATGATCATGTTGGTTAAGTAAAGATATATAGTTCTGCCATTGTTGTGACCCAGGACTTGGAAAATGGAATCCAACTTCTTCAAGGGTTCTGGGGCATATCGATAAGAGTGTACCGTCTGGGTTGTTTGCTTCAATAATGAGATTTCCAGACAGTTCGTCTTCTCTTGAATTTGATCTGGTCACGTCCATGATGGTAGTTGTTCCATTAGTTGGAGATGGTGTTATGTAATCAAATACGTGTTGACGCTGTGCGTCGTGTTGCCAGCACAGAATAATTCGTTGTGTACACACTTGGTATGTTGTAAGCAGTCGATTGGCATGATTTAGACAGACTGGTGGATCCTACACCTAAGCTCTCTTTTATGTTAGTGGAAGTGGAGGTGGGGTACGGTAGGGTACTCTTAAACATTAGATGTTTTGGGGTATTCTTTAATATGGTACGATATAAAGAGTTTATAGAGGAGGTACGATCCGATAGGGTAAACATCAACATCCGCTTTGTGGTTGTTGATAAAAAATAATGTTTTTTTATTTTCTATTAGAAAATATCAACAATATAATGTCCTGAATTAATTATTGGTACTCTCAAGTTGTATAAAAATTTCATTATTTGATATTGTACAATCGGAAATCGGAAGTTTGTAATATTTAGAAATATCTTTTATCTGTATTGCTAACTTGTATTTATTTTTGGCTAATTCTGTAACTAACCGTGTTAAATCATGTTGTAGTACTATAGCTTTTTTGCATAGAATTAAACTTAGTTTAATGAGAATTTCCGATAATTAAAAAGGAGCCCACGGCAAGTTCGGATGGAAGGTGGCTCTATGTTGAGGAAATCTCGAAGGTATAGCGGCTAGTCGAACTTATATGCTCTGGGTAGAGAATGAGCTGTGGGTCGGGGTGTAATTGCAACCACTAATAATAAAAATAAGGCGCCACCGTATTTTTTTATACTGAGAAGACCTGATACAAGTCCCTTGTACAAGGCTAATCGAAACCTTTCTCCTATAACCGCTATATAATTTCAAAGACCACTTAATCTTTGAAGTTTCTTACCTTATGGCTCGACCTTGACCTTAGCAATCCTGCACTGCACCTGTGAACAGATTAAACAAAGAAAAGCACTGTTTGTGCATTCAAACTCAAAAATAATTAAATACAATCAGAATCGACTTTCATTCCTCTTAAATAAAAGATAGTCTTTAGTCCGAAAATAAGAATCTATTCTTTTTGGTATCCAATAAAGTAATTTTCTACAAAAAATATGTCTTCCTTTATAAGTTAATTTAAATTAGAAAGAGTTAATTACAATGGTACTGAATATATCCGTACCAATTACTATTTAGTGAGGTTTATATAACAAATTGACAAAGCATAAAATTGCTTATTTATAGAAAAAATTAATTATGGTAGATCTACCTTAATTTTACAGTAGATAATTACAGATAATTGTTCATAAAATATCAAATGTAGAAATTTAATTTCTAAAGGTTCAAAGTTATAAGAATTTACTTTATCTAATTAGTAGTGACATCTTCTGATGTTTCATTGAGTTAATAAAAGAATTTGTAGGAACAAATTACAGATTCATATCGTATAACTACGAAAAATATAATTGAGGTCTGTCCTTGACCTGTTCAAAGTTAACACAAGTCGGTTAAAGTAAAATTTATCTCGTTTCTACGTCGACAGTTCAAACAACATACGAATATAATTTTTGTACATACCAGAACTCCAAATTGCACCTAAATACTTGCTTGAAAGCTGACGTATGTATTAATAACGGAATATTGTTGTGTACCCTTGGGGGTGTAATCCCTACCTTTTATGGGCACCCTTATACCTTAATTCTCTAAGAAACTCATAGCTTGGCCTCGGGGGTTGGTTGCGACAGGTGGGTACCAACGCGTCTATTAGACCGCGGGATCGATGCTCTCACTCATACTACAATTCTTTTAAAGAATGGAAGAACACATTTCAGGAGTGTAAGCGTATAATGTTGGTTAGTTGCGTTTACAGTACATCATTTATAATTCTACAGTTTCCTATCTTAAGCGGTTAGTAAAAAATTGAACGAACTTACATGTTTGTTAATTTTGGTATTAATTAGGACGGACGGCTGACCAACTTAGCGGCGGCTGTGGGCTCCGCGGACTTCTCAATTAAAACCTTCTGGTTAGGTAGACGGTCGTGGGTGGACACTGTCTCCAGGTTGAGCACTGAACTAGAACCCGCTTCGTGACCTTGTCCTCCTGGTTTTATTACTTCAGGCGGACGCATCGACACTAATCACGGGTTTCTCAGGACTGCAAGGACTGATTACTCAACGGAATTTCGGTTCTTGAGGTTAGCCGCGTTGACTGTGTATTTACGTCAACTTTCCTTGTAATGCGGAATTTGATAAGCAGTTTGTTGTTCAACTTCCTTGAGAATGAGATTGGCACACTGTGTGTGACCGAATGATTAAGAATGACATCAGACTCTGATTAATTTTACTTGTAATTAAACTCCGAGAAATAATTATGGGTTCTTTTAAATTTATGATACAATTTTGCAATTTACCCTTTTGGGAATATAACATTACTCTCCCCTCCCAGAAAAATGTGGTCCCTCACATTTGGAGTAAATCGAGAGAGAAAAAGAAAGAGAGAAAAAAAAAAATCTAGTATAGGTAGAATATGTTGACCATAAACATGTAAGTTCAATCATTGAGGTAATACTGTTGTAGGTTAGTCCATAATATGTACAACTCTAAATTATCCCTTCCTTATATAAAACTAAGTATAATTAACAATATTTAAAATTGAATTTCCTAATACATTCTGTCTGTATCTACCTCTAATTGCTATTACTTTCCGAACTAATTTCAAATTACATAATGATTACTAAATCTCTTTATCCTATAAAGTGTATACTTCCCTGAGAATTAATTATTAATACCTTCTAAAGTTCCCTATTCTAAATAATTCCAACTTAAACTACAGTAAAGCTTAAGTTACACAAAAAAAAAATTTTTTAAACATGAATACAATCTTATAAAGTCTTTGACATGTGTTTGGAGGTCACAAAATTGGTTTGTCACTTAAATGTTCTGATAGACACTGTTTGCACCATAATAAAAAGTTCGTCGTAGCACTCTATTGGGATTGTTGTCTTGGATTGTATGGTAAGTGGGGACGTCTGGAAAATTGAATGTAGTTTGATTGAGCCAATGTGGTTGGAACTTGACTCGTTGATGCAATTGGCTCCGGTAACTCATACTCTGATTCTTCTTGTATTGTAGGAATATCTACCGTCGGAAACCCTTTCCATTGGTCTCGATTCCATTGGAATAGGTGGCAATAGTGATGCGAATCCCGAACGTGGTCTCGTAAATGTTTGTTGACCCGCTCGGTTTACTGCCGAAAGTGGAATACTGCTTGAAAGTTTCGAAGTCGATGAAATAGAAAACTAGTGTTCCAATTATTACTACTAGTAGTACAGAGAAAAAGGCGAATATATAATGCAATAAGTTGTCGTTGTTTGAGGCTGCATGAGTGTTTAACCATTGTTCATTCCAGCAATCTTCTAATTGGTCGAACTGGATCTGTAAGTCACCACTTTTGGAATTGATAGTGTTTGAAATTTGGACCATTGTACAGGTAATAGTGTGGTTACGTATGGTTCTACTCTTGTTAGACAAGCTACTTCATCTGCGCGTATCTTGAGTTGTTGGCCTACAATTACACAGTTACAAGGTAATTGTATCCATATGGCTCCAATTCTCGTCATATTCGGTAGTGGAAATTTGTTACCATCACAATGAAAATATGTAGTTGGATGTGGGTGTGTTACGATAAAGTGATTTGCATCTATTTGTGTTATAAATTCAGTCTCGGTTCCTGTTTCATTACATTCGAAAGGACATGCTGTGGATAGTTGTTCCCCAGTGCTCTCCATCAACAAGCGTTTAGCACATGCTGTTGTGAGAACATTATTGTCATACAATTGGTTTAGAAAACATAATTTTTCTTTGAATGGGTTGCACTGCGGTGTCAAAAGAGTTTTTGTTGCAGTGTTTTGTTGTACGAATGCTATGTCTACTGCTGGTATTGCCACTGTGCACGTATGTTGCATCCAAGCAAAAGGCGGATTGATTAGTCGGCTTAGGACTAATCCCATATACTTATGTCGTATTAATGGAACATGTATCCCAATAAGAATTATTTGTTGTGACTCCACACATTCTACCAGGGGTAATGTATAATAACTGGATGTTGATCCTAATGAAAAATTAAATTCAGTATAACTTAGTTTCTTTTTTAGCTTAATCAATGAGTTTGCAAGTAACTCCATTGGTATAATATCTAAATGTAATTTCTTATTTTGGCACATTTCAGTCAGCGAACGTTGCCATTCATAAAACGAAATCCACTCTGACCAAAGTATAGGTAAGAGTGTTGAATCGTTACAAACATTATTTAATACCGTAACATTCGGTAATGGTTTAGAATAAAAGATTTCGGAAATTTCAATGTTTCGTAAATACGATATTTTTTGTGCTAGTGCTTCAATTTCATACGGACTTGCAAATAATCTTTGAATATGATTCCTTGTAACGTATTGAAAATCATAAAGTGCACCGTCATCCGAAAGTATGTTATCGTCGACTGATATGTGCTCTGGGTTAGTGAGTTTACTTAATTCTAAATAAGTAGAAAAATTATTAAATAGTTTGCAAATGTTGGGGTTATTTTTGAAGTGCTTAAGTGTACAGCAATGGCTTGAAAAAGCATTCAAAGGCTGTCGATATATCAATAATATCTGTCGTGAACCTTGGTAAAGGTTACATTCGGCAGTCGTTGAATGTATAGGCCTGGCGTTATGTAAATGCTCAGGACTATTGTCCAAGTTAAACAACAAATGCTTGTAGATAGCATGTTTACTTATTTCATAAAAAAAAATTAATCTTTTTTCTTTCTAAATCTTTTCCACTATTAAATTCCTGCCTGTTAGCTTTTAGCCTCTAACATAAAATCATTCGTTTTCAATAAATAAAATAACGTTCCTTTAACCTTTGTATCCTATCCTTATTCTATTATCTACTTTCTTTTTTCTTTATATTTAATTACAAAAAATATTGTGACAATTAACTGTGTCCTTTTTCTATCTTTTAACAATTATTCTGTTTTCTCACTACTATCAGCCATAGTATATTTTTCTGTGCTGCTTTTAATCTATTCGTATAAAATTTTTAACTTTCCCTTGGATCTCAGTAATCCCTAAACTGAATTCTATATCTTAAAGTTTATGATACACCTGAATTTCACTCAAATTAATCCTTACTGATATCTTAATCTGTTTGTTGCCTATTTTAGACTGTACATCTTACCAAATCGCCTCGTGTGATATCTTAGCAATATATATCACTATCGAGTGAAAAACGACGTCTAGTTTTAACTTTTTTGAAGTCTCTACTGGTAGTGTGTTCCCTACTATTGATAATCTAAAATTTTGAATGCTAGCTCTAATGAAACAATAAGTGTAAGACTACTCCTGGATAACTCCAAAAAATCGATAAGCAAAATGTATTGGTCCTAGGTTCTACTAGAATTAAAATATCGAAGTCTCTGTTCGTTAAAAATTAGAACAGCTCTACTATAAATTGTGCATCTTTTCTTATTTTTGAATTTATCAACCTTACCTTTAAAAAAAAAATTATGAATCAAATTTGCTTACCTCTAGGCATTAATGTATACCTATTAATGCTTTTCCAACGTTGTACCTCGTCCTGGAATGACTGTGACGGTGATGCTACTCGAACCTGTTGGTTGACACGTTATCTCTTCGTCATCGGTACTTGTGGCTTTTTCTTGTACCTTTTCCTTGGTATCTGCTGATTTAAAGCGAATGCTAGCCTCTGGCCTCTTTCTGCAGTTCGATATAATTCCCATACACACTTTTATACAGATAATAATTGTTATGCTCACAACAACTATAGTAAATAATGCAAGAAGACTATAATGCAGATGTATATTTCTTCGTGTGAATTAATTTGATTTGTGGGCTCGGCTCGTGCCCAATTTGCCATCGCTAAGGGTTAGGGTATCCCGTAATAGTAAATAAAAATGACTATAGAAAGTATAACGTTCCATACTAAATAAATGTTGTCGCTGTGCGGCGGTACAAGTCTGCGTAATTTTTGTGAAGTAAATCTTCTAGGTTCTGTTCAATTTTGAGATTGTCGAAGATGAGCTTAAATTCAAGTGTGGAATAACCGATGTCCAATTCGGGTTTAAACATTCCGTGAAATTACCGAAAGTTAACTCGAACGTGAAAATGAATGAAAAACGTCTTTAAGTTTGTCCATATTGCCGGTAGGATATGGGTTGCCTTAAATGTTTCTGAATTTACACTGCCGCAAGGAAAACGTGGTGAAATTATTTCATTATCGTTTAAATAAAGAGAACAGTTACATGGCAGATACAATTGTAATGCTCCTGGGTGATCATAAATAGTCTTGTCGAGGACAGACGATTGGTGTGAACAACTTACACGTAACTCTTTTTTGGGATGAGTTATCATAAATAGGTCGTCTTGGATTTCCGAAATTATTAATGTTGTTGCACTTCGGCAATGAAACGAGCAATGATCTGCAAGTTCTTGCACTGTTCCTCCTAAAACATTTTGTGTGCACACAAGTGCCCTTGTGTCTCATCCGATGCAAAACGCGGTATAAAACAAAGCTTATCCCGATATGGATTGCAGTGTTTTAATGAAGTACCTGAAATGGGTCTTAAGATAGATGGTTGATTATTATCGTTGCGGTCTACTACTGCCAAATAAAGTGTATCATGTGCTACAAAGCACGTGTCATTATGCCATGCAAAGGGTGTTGTGATGAGTTCATATAATTTCCAGTGTCTGTTCTGCTTTATAATGGGTATTCTGACTTGAATATATAAGTAATTTTCCGAAAATGTGCAGTCTGCTATCTGCAATTTGTAATATTGTGAGATACTGTCAATTGAAATAGCTAACTCGTGATTATTTTTTGCTAGTTCTGTTATTAATTCCAAAAGATCCTGTCGTAAAATTTGTGGTGTTACCACTGAAGATGGAATTTTATGGTCTCGGCATGCGGAAATAAGTTCAATTTCGTTTACCTGTCTTTCGAAATTAATTAACCTTATCAAGGTAGTATAAATATGGAACATGGCTCTTTCAATTTTGAAATCTGTTTCTGAAACCGTGCGATCTATAGTATTTCGCAAATTACTATCAAATTCTATTAAATTATTTATTTTTCGTCTAGTTTCTAAAATATTATCCGAAATCTGTTTTTGAAAAGATTCAAAATTTTGAGATGTACTCGCGATTTCCCTAAGGTTTTGTCTGAGCCCTGAATCAATGCGAGAAAGAAGTACTTCGAGTTCGTGTTGGTCGTACTCCAAAGCGTTTATTTGTCTTTGCGTTGCTACTGAACAACAAAAAGAAAAAATTTCCCCTATAAAATCTATTCCCCGTTTGGGTCTTCTACGATTCGCTTCGTTTATCTGTGTTTCTTGAGTTATATCTTTGAACATGGAGGTACTGGTCCAATATTTCGGATGGATAGCTTGTGATAGGCTATCTAACTCTTTATCAAATTGCCTCCTAATTCTGATAAATGTCTGTCCATTGTACAAATGTGTGTTAATCCCGATTTACACAAATGGTCCTTGTTATATTGGGGAATGGTGTGGATACTATTTGTGTTTATCTCCATTTTGTATCTTGATGGTATAGTTGCGTCGTAAACAATAACGTCAGGTAGTGTTTTCCAAAAAACTCCGTTAGAAATTCGAACAGCTAGTTCTGCTTGCAGTGATTGAACGTAAATGATAGCAATAATTAACATTGCATAGGCCCTGTAAGAGATGAATTGTGCTATACATTTGTACGTGTGTTTATGTTTCGTGAAAGTTTATAATGAGCTTTATGATGTTTTATCCTCCAGAGTTGCGGTTTAAATATTATACTTTAACACTTTAAGTGTGTGATACACTATTCTTTTGTCCAAAATTAAAAATTTGCTGCTATTTTCCGTTTAAAATCATGCGATGGGTTTTTTTTTTTTTTTCTATTTACGTATACCTTGTATAACTTACCAAAAATGTGTACGCATTTTAGCGAAATTGTACCTGATAATTGTTTACACCTAAAATTCTGTTTCTTGATCATTAACCTACGAAAGTTTTAATTTAGACAACAAGGTTGTGCTTAGCTTAGTCCACGTATCAACACTCATAATTCGAACTAATTAGTCAAATTAATTAATAACCAAAATTCTCGTATTCGCTATATTTTTCTTCATTTTCGGTGTCTGTTTCACCCTTGCTACTCAATGTTTGTTCTGGTCGCGTCCATGGGTCTCTATAAGGTAACATACGACTTATATGTATCACTTCCTGTTTTGGACCTCTTTGAATTACGTAATTGACGTCTCCTTTTTCTCAACTATAGTATAAGGTCCATAGTATTTGAGTAATAGTTTGTCCGATTTTCCCACAAAACGTCGAGGAACGAAGATTCGTACTCGATCTCCTATCTGAAATGTTAATGGTCGATGCTTCTCATCGTATCTAATTTTTGATTTTGTTGACTTTTTGAATATTCTGAATTGCTAAACTTCTAATATATAAAGCCCTTTCGCGTACTTGTTGTATATCTTCCACTGTCACTTCTTGTTTTAAACATGCCTCGGTTGGAAGGATAGCTTCCTTGCATAAACTAAATTAAACGGTGAAAATTTAGTTGTGCTTTGTGTTGCTGTATTATGAGCGAATGTTACATGCGATACAAACTGGCACCAATTTTTTGATCCGTGTCTATTACCATTGATAGCATATCAGCTAAAGTTTTGTTGAATCTTTCCGTTAAGCCGTTTGTGGCGGGATAGTATGATGAAGTGTATTCGCTTCGTACTCCCATGATTTTTAAGAGTTGTAATACCATTTCTGAACGAAAACTTGTCCTCGGTCACTTAAAATTATTCGAGGAGAACCATGTCTTAGTATTATTCGATCTAAAAGAAAATTCGCTACGTGCTCTGCTTTACCATTCGGTAAGGCACCTGCTTCTACATATCTCGTTGCATAGCACGTTGCTACTACAATCATTGTATTGCCTCTATTGGACTTTCTAAATGGTCCCAAAAGATCAATTCCAATACGATCAAAAGGTTGAGAAACCGAATACTCTGCAACTGTCCTGCCGGCTTCAAATGTGAATGTCCTTTTCTTGCTTGGCAGTCCACGCAACCAGCTACATATTTTTTATGTCCTTTAACATCAAATCCCAATAAAATCGATTTTTGATTTTGTTATAAGTTTTTATAAAACCTAAATGCCCTGAAATAGGGTCGCTATGGTGTGAATATAAAATTTCTCCAATAAGTGAATTTGGAATTACCAGTAAGTTCATGTGTCCCAACGGTTTAAGATTCCTTCGATACAGAACGTTATCTGTAATTATATAATTACGTGCGTGTTTGTTTTCAGCGATTGTTCCCTCCTCTGGGTTTAGAATTACGTGAATTATCCTTTTAAGTCTCTCATCTTTGTTCTGCTCAGCTTGTATGTCCGTAGTCGTTAGTAGAAAGGTTGGTAATTCCAATGTTTGTTCTTCGTCTTTTTCCGTAGCTTGAAACACTGGGTTTCGTGATAAACAATCTACATCACGATGAGCTGTTCCACTAATATGTTGTATCGTACAATCAAATTCTGAGAGTTTCAATGCCCAACGAGCAAGTCTACCTGATGGATTTTTTACCGTTTTTAATGAACAAATGGCGCTATGGTCAGTTTTTATATTGATGGGTCTACCCCAAATAAGTGGTCTTAAGTAAGTTAAACTCCAAATGATTGCTAAGGTCTCTAGTTCCGTAATTGTGTAATTCGTTTCCGCTTTCGTTATACTTCGTGAAATGTATGCCACTGGGTGCATTTGTCCCTCTTGTTTTGTAATAAAATACCTGCTAATCCAATTTTTGAAGCATCTGTACGTAATTCTTTTCAGCATCTGGGTCAAAATGTGTTAATACCGGTGCTGTCAGTAATTTATGTTTCAAGTTTTCAAATGCGTCTTGATGTTCTTTCGTCCAAACAAATTTTAAATCCTTTTTGAGCAATTGGTTTAAGGGATACGCTATTATTGAGAAATTCTCAATAAACTTCCTATAATAATTTGCTAACCCTAAAAACTTTGTAACTTTTAACAGTTTTGGGCAAGGAAAGTCCCGTATTGCTTGTAGTTTACTTTCGTCAGGTCTAAGTCCTGTGTTCGACACTATATGCCCTAACATAGGTATTTCGAATTTGGCGAACTCGCACTTTGAAGGTTTCAGCGTTAACCCCGCTGAGCGTAATCGTACAAATGCATGACGTAATCGTTTTAAATGTTCGTCAAAGTTTCACTAAAAATATCACGTCATCTAAAAATATTAATAATTCCTTCCATTTAAGATTTGCAAAACTATATCCGCTAAATGTGAGAATGTAGACGGTCCTCCTGTTAGTCCAAATGGTAACCTATGAAACTCGTAAAGCCCATCTGGTCCTATAAATGCTGTTTTAGGTTTACTTTCCTCGTTCAATGATACCTGATAATACCCGCTTAACATATCTATACTTGAAAAGTATTTCAATTTTTAGATATAAGAACATGTCGTCTATTCTTGGTAAAGGGTAAGAAGATTTTCAGTGACTGCGTTAAGTTTTCTGTAATCTACACAAAACCTATAAGTGTTGTTTTTCTTTTTTACTAACACAATTGGACTAGCCCAGGGCGAATGTGATGGTCGAATTATTCCATTGTCGAGCATTTCCTTAACTTGTCCCTGAATAATGTCCCGTTCCTTCTGTGATACCCTATATGGTCTACTTTTTATTGGACTCGCGTCTCCAGTTTCTATCGTATGTTGTACTAAATCCGTGTGTCCCAGTCTATCTGAGGTTTCACTAAAAATGTCACTAAACTCGTTCAAAAGTTGTGAAAGTTTCTGTCCTTGTAATACTGTCAATTCGTTGTTTATAACAAAATTAAAATTTTTTTCTAGTTTTAATGGTTTTGTTACCATTGTTGCTACTAGCGCCTTATCTTTTTCGCTATGATAGTACCAACTGTCGAATTTTCATTAATTTAACCTTTTCGTGTACCTTTGAAATCATGTTCACTTTCACAGAAGTTTCGTCCTTATATGGACTTCGTGTCACTACTAATGTACGTTCATAACAATTTATCACTAGGTAAAAATTAATGACTCAGGCACCTTCTTACAATCAACTTCTAAAGAGTACTCTTTATCCCTTTCTAAAATAACATCCTGCTTTAGCTGAACTTTTTCAGGTTTAACTTTTTCCGATTTCCGAATTTCTGTATTCTGATTACTACTTATCAAATAATTATTAAACAATTGTTGCTTTGATGTACCTTCTAACGCTAGTTGACACTCCCCGTGTTTAAAATTTGTAAAAGTTATTGTTCGTTCCCCTAAAATTAATAATTGCTCCCTTATCTACCATATACTTTAACCCTATAATCAACGCTACTGGTAACTCATGTATCACCAGGGTTGGAATACTCGTCAGCCGTCCTCCTAAAATAATATCTAAATTTGCCCTACCTAAAATTGGTATGTTCACGTTGTTTGCTGTTTTTAACCCTAATTTTGTGTTTCTTAATAATAAAACCTCTCGAAAAAATTTCCTCGATGCTACGTTAAAGTATGACCCTGTGTCAAATAAAATTTGGATGGGGCAATTCTTATATACCGCTCTAACCGTGTACAAATTTTGTGTGTTTCCGTTCAAAAATATATTAGCGATTTTTTCCTTATTTTCTGTTATTGCATTTTTATAATTGCGATTTATAGTTCTACTTTTATCTGAAAATTGTTTTGAGTAATTGTTACTGATCACTTTCTTATTTTGAAAAATGGTATACCCATTCGTCCTATTGCGTTTGGCATAATCTGCTCTTAATTTCCTACCTTCTCTTTCTTTGTACCCGTATTTGTAACTTCTGTCGTACCCACATCGATTTCCTTTAAACTTATTATTATTCAAAAAATTTTTCTTGTCGTATGCCTTATAATTACAAAATTCATTATTATAGCGGACTTGTGGTTTAAAATTTATGCTTTTTCCGCAAGCCCGTCGATGCGAAAATTTTCGTCTCTTCTATTGTCGTCTTGTCGAGTTAGACTGCGACTCGTATCGCGTTTTTTGGAATGCTACCCTACGTGTCGGGGTTAGACTTCGTCGTGTTTCCCGTTCCTTAAATGCCTCATTGCCTCTCGTACTAAAAACATTTCTACGCTGCGTATTAAAATAATTTCCGTTTCTACATGACGCTGCATAATGCCCGAAACGGTTGCAATTATAACACCTAGGTCTAGCGTTCACTGATCTTCGGTTATAATAATTTCCGCGTTGGTTGTTACGAAATTGCGCCCCTGACTGTCTATTTCTTCCTATATCTAGATTCCTCCACGGATTATTATTATTATTATTATTGTTGTACTTTCTGGCGTTTGGAAAATTCTTCGAGTAATTTCCGTTGTTTGTTTGCGATATTGTTAGCAGCTCCGTTTGGCGTACTAAATTCTCTTGAACCGAATTATACTGTAATTCTGACAAACTGAAGGCTATGTCTTTTAAAGATTCTTCCGTTATATTTCTATTTGTTGACAACAAGATAAAACTATTTCGTAAATTACTCAATAATCCCGTTTCGAAATACTCTTTTAGCTCTGAAATTTCAATCGTCGGGGTTGTCTCGGTTGCTAGATTTTGTAATTCGTAAAAAATAACTTATCGCCGATTCGTTTTGTAGTTGCTTGCGATTCCGTAAACGATTTCTAATTTGTTTATTTATATTCGGCCCTTCGTAAAATTTTAAAAAACTTTCCTTTACATCCGACCATGATTTGTGTTTATTCTCAGAATCATTTAGAAATTTATCGTACCAACTTTGCGCACTGCCGCGTAAAAAACGTGAAAAATATTGCATTTTGTGTTTTGACTCCCACGCGTTTGCTTTCCCGGAATCTTCAAAATTCCTTATAAATTCTGAACAACTAGTTTTACCCGGAATAAAGCTAATCGGATTGACATAACTAGGGGTCAGTGGAGATACCTTTAAATTTTGCACAAATTCTACTGTATCGTTTGCCATCGTGTGTCTATAATTATCCACTTTCGAAACGTCTTCGTTTAACGAATGTACTCCCGAATCTATTGACTTTAAATTAATAACTAATTTTTGCGTATTTGGGAAAAGAAATTGCTGTGAATCCGTTTTATTCGGTGATTTCTGCACTGCAGGCGACGCTGAAATTACTTCCGGTTCAATAATGCTAAGCGACGGGTTCCTACTTTTACTCCTTAATATATGTTGGTGTACCGGGGTTGAGGATTTTTTGTCCATGTACCTTTACTGTGAATAGCTTACCAACAGTATGACATACTGTTCGAAATTTAACAAAGTTTCTACTGCCTCTTCTACTATCATTGAAAAATCAGCACTAAATGTATTATTAATACCAGTTTCCTCTATCCGTGTTAGATACCACCGTTCTAGGCCCTCAATAATAATTTCGCAAACTGCGGTAAATATTGGTCTAATTGCCATTCATTTTCGTAAGCGTAATCTAATACTATTGGAATTATGTGATCGAACCTTGTATTTCTTGAACTATTATTAGCAACACCGGAATCGGTTATATCGTTTGTTGACCTACTCATTAGAATGTATTTCCTAGTCGCGGTCGACCTTGATTTATATAACGCAAATAAAATTTGCCTAATGCGAGTTGTAATACAATTAATGTATTTTAACTTTCAATACTGAAAAGCTTTTCTCTTTCCGTAACGTGTTATTGTCATTATTTGTTTATTTTGCGTAAGCACGGCGTTTCTCCATCATCTGTTTCGCGTAAGCACGGCGTTCCTCCACCATCTGTTGTGTACCCTTGGGGGTGTAATCCCTACCTTTTATGGGCACCCTTATACCTTAATTCTCTAAGAAACTCATAGCTTGGCCTCGGGGGTTGGTTGCGACAGGTGGGTACCAACGCGTCTATTAGACCGCGGGATCGATGCTCTCACTCATACTACAATTCTTTTAAAGAATGGAAGAACACATTTCAGGAGTGTAAGCGTATAATGTTGGTTAGTTGCGTTTACAGTACATCATTTATAATTCTACAGTTTCCTATCTTAAGCGGTTAGTAAAAAAATTGAACGAACTTACATGTTTGTTAATTTTGGTATTAATTAGGACGGGACGGCTGACCAACTTAGCGGCGGCTGTGGGCTCCGCGGACTTCTCAATTAAAACCTTCTGGTTAGGTAGACGGTCGTGGGTGGACACTGTCTCCAGGTTGAGCACTGAACTAGAACCCGCTTCGTGACCTTGTCCTCCTGGTTTTATTACTTCAGGCGGACGCATCGACACTAATCACGGGTTTCTCAGGACTGCAAGGACTGATTACTCAACGGAATTTCGGTTCTTGAGGTTAGCCGCGTTGACTGTGTATTTACGTCAACTTTCCTTGTAATGCGGAATTTGATAAGCAGTTTGTTGTTCAACTTCTTTGAGAATGAGATTGGCACACTGTGTGTGACCGAATGATTAAGAATGACATCAGACTCTGATTAATTTTACTTGTAATTAAACTCCGAGAAATAATTATGGGTTCTTTTAAATTTATGATACAATTTTGCAATTTACCCTTTTGGGAATATAACAATATTCCATTTTAAACAAACAGCTGCGCTGCATACTGAAAAACACGTCACTTGGCTTCCATTATCTGCGTTTCAATTTACAGATGTTCCAGGCGTAATTCACACCATAAGAAAGCAAATGTTGTTTGTAATTAACTTGAATAAATTATATATGTGATTCCATATTATACAAGAATAGAATTGTTTTCATTTAATTTCGCATGAATACCATTCAGAAAAGTTGCTTATTTATAATTTACGTTGCAATATATTTTAAATTAAATTATTCCCAAAGTTACACTGAAAATTTTAATTAATATTGTTATAGAAACAAATTCACTTACTGTTCCTAACGGTACTTTAACAAAAACTTCATCGTTCTCCACGACTGGTTTCAACAAAAAAATGGACCATCCAAAACAATTTTTGAAGATGGCTTGTACGTGCAATCTTCCATCGTGCATGCTTCCAACACCAAAAATCAATGAAGGACATCGCTCCTAAGAACAATTTTCGACCTGCTTTAACCCCAGCTGTGTTAGAAGTGCGGGCCGAGCTTGTCGCTGCCTGGTAACAGCGTTACCTTGCGGTTACTGAGTAGAGGGGACTTTAGGAAGGATACCAAACAAGAGCTCATATATTGTCACCGTAGAATTTAACTTTTAACATGAACTAAATACTAGTTCTTTATTGGACAATAGATGTTATTAAATTAAGTGGATTGGATAACATTATAATGTATTATATTATTTAATATTTAATAAAAGGATTGATTATACGGATATATATTAGGTGGAAAATAAAATTGCTACAGTACTAATGTGTTTACTATAGATGTTGGGAGTTTGTGATCTTTGCATACGTTTGTTATTTCCATTACATTAACTGATCGTTTGAAATTTAAAAGTCGTATTAGTGTTGTGTAAATATGGTTTCCACATTGGATTTTAAAGTCCACTTCGTCAATTGTTTTGTCGATTGTGTTCCGTAGATTGTTATCGAATTCAGTTGGTTTATTTTTTGTCATGTTTCAATGAAACTGTCAAATATTTGTTTTAGATAGGCCAGAAAATTTATAGAAGTGTTGACAATTTCACGAAGATTTTTTCGTAATCCTGACTCGATTCTAAATAGAAGTGCTTGTAGTTCATGTTGGTCAAAATGTAATGATTCGAATTGTTGTTGAGTGGCTATTCCACAGCAAAAACTGAAAAAGTCGTCAATAAAATTTAATGCACGTTTCGTTCGGTACGTATTTGTTTCAGGATCTGTTTGTCAGTCTAAGTCTTCGTAAGCGTCTGGTATTAATTGTTTCCAGAAAAGTGGATTAGTAGCTTGGGAAAAAGACTTTAGTTCGTTGTCGAATATTGGGCCAATTGCTTCTAGATGCTTGCTCATTTTACAAATGTGGCCTGATTGTGCTTTGCAAAGGTGATCGTATGTATGTGAAGGGACTTCTTGTGCTTGTTTATAGAGTTGCGTTCTATGTGTTACCGGGATTGTACTTGTGTATAGTATTGTTGAGGGTAGGTCCTTCCAAATGACTCCTGATGTCATGGTAACTGGTAGGTTGGTGTTAGTACAAGTCATGACAACTATCAGAATAGTTAACTGAGTAACATACCTAAAATAAAGGTGTCGTGTTACAGGGTAACAGGAAAGTCCATTCGATTTTATTGGTTTTTGTATTATTAATGTTTTAATGAAGTTATATTATTTGTTTATAAAAAGATTACAATTAATCTGGTTCGTTAGTTCCTGCTTTTAAAATTCGCATGTTAATTAGTGAGTGATTGTGTGTTATCAATTGTACTTCCGTGTTTGCCTGATAAATAGGATAGGAATATTTTTATCATACACGCAGATGTGGTGTTCAATTTTAACCAAAAGTTTTGTGGTAAGCAAGTACATGTTCGCATTATGAAAATAATTTTGAAGAAAAAGGAATTTAAAGAAAAATGAATGGATGAAAATGCTGCGTACTTTGCACAACCAAGTGGCTTGCTGTAATTAATAAACGAGCAAGCCACCGTGTTATACAATATACTTGTGCTTTCAATTCTACTATTATGTTAGTAACGAAGGTAAGTGTTTGCTTATAAAAATACCAATTATTTATTACTTTAATGCTGGGAGCAATAGAAAGTTTTTTCGTTGGGTCTATTATGTGCACTGGTTAGACATAGATATTAATATATTGTTTGGGTTATCTATTTATAACTTGTACTTGTTTTGTGATAGTAAGAAAACTTTTGTGTGAGTCAAATCGTGTGTACCTGAGCGTTTGTGCTATAGGGGGTTTGTGCATTTATGTGCCAATATTAATTCATTTGATTTACTCTGCACTTATCATAAATATGTTGATGTCGTTATCAATATTATCATTAGATGTTAACAATATTAACCTTGGATGTTAATCTTGGGTGTGTGTGCTTGTACCCTCAGTCATAGAATGATAATGCTGTTTTGGAATAGCTTCTGGTTGCCATGGGTCATTATGATGAATCATTCTACTAACGTGAACTGTTTCTAACTTTGCATTAGGGTGATTACCTTTTTTAATTATATAATTTTCTGGACCGGACCTTTGAACAATTTCGTATGGTCCATGATATCTTAGCAAAAGTTTTTTGCTTTTTTATATAAAACATCGTGGTACGTACGCGGTCTCCCATATTGAAATTTATTACGCGATGCCTTTTATCGTATCTATTTTTTGCATAAAGTTGTTTTTTGTGAATGTTTTGTATGGTTTGGTTTCTAATTAGCAATGCACGTTCGCGTATCCTTCTTATTTCTTCATTTTCGATGTCGTAAATTAAGGAAGCTTCTGTGGGAAGGGTTGCCTCGTGTGCGTATAGTAACTGAAAAGGACTAAAATTGGTAGTGTCCTGTTTAGCAGTGTTATATGCGAACGTTACATGACAAAGGAATTCGTTCCAATCTTTTTGATCTCAAATCGCGATTGTAGTCATAAACGAAACAAAATTGTAACCGATCATGCTCGTAAAAATAAAACTACACCTCGTATAACGTACACAAGCACCACGGATAATCTACACGCCTCCCAAGCCTATGCTAAGTTGTGCAATTTCGAGCATCCTAACGTTAGATTGACTATGGAAGTAACCAAACAAATGTCGAACGTGAAAAACACACAACCCATACGAAATCTAACTTGAAACAGCATAGGAAGTCGCTACATAACCAAAGTGCTACCGATACAAGTGCAGGTGATAATGCAAAAGCGAACAAACACCGTAGCAGTGTTGTAGACAAATACGTTCGAAAACATACGTTGTGTAGTGATTCAAATATTCCGACTGGCTTAAAACCTCCGTACGAATTAAACCCTGCAGTGGCGACGTCTAACTTTAGTGACAGCACCACTGACAGACAAAAAATTCATCGAGATACATTTAAAAGAGAGAAAAAGAAACGTAAATTTTCCTCGAAAATCAAACGTCACATTCTATTGACGCATACAAAGCCAGAGCCCCCTGAATCTTTTGCCTTTTTTAAAGTCTCCAATTTACCTAAAAATTTTGTAAATTGTAAGTTTGTTGCAGGTTTCCGCTTAGAAAATCGGGAACTAAGCACAAATCGCACAACGAATGAGGATAGCGTTTCAGAGGACAGCACTCGATGTAATTATAACAATAACAGTCGTTTTGCTAATTCTAATTTTAGGTTATCTTTAGGTCTTTCGCAAGTTTATCGACGGCTAGGAGTTCTAACGGATCGTTTTGGTAATGCATCGCCACCTTCACCGATCGACGTCGATTCTTGTGTTCTTCAATACGATTTCATAGAAAATTATATGTCGTTAGCGCCCTACGATGGTCAACGTGCGCACCACGTAAACATACCTATGGTAATTATAATTGATAAGATCGATAAGGTAGACGCATTCGAAATTGCTGCTAAAATCGTTATTCCGAAAGAAAGGGTTGGTATTTTTAATGCAATCGTTAACAGTATCTCCTTAGATCGTTCACAGCATACCTATATTTTAAATGTTAATGTTAGTTTCAGGATTTCTTCCCGAAGTAACGTAATCAATGCGTTGCTTTCGCTAATTGACGTAGACGATCGTCGAAGTAATTTGAACAATACCTTATACCTTACCGCCTTTCACTATATTTTGGTCGCAGTCCAACCCCGACCCAAAGCTCATGTTCTACCCAGAGCAAATCGCTCGACTAGCCGCTTAGCCTTTGGAGGTTTCCTTATCTACGAGCCATTTTCCACCAAAACTAACCGCGGGCTCTTTACATCTTCAGGAAATCCTCGTCATCTATCCTGGTGCCTTTCAGCTGGCCATATAGGAGTAAAGAAAATAACCCCTTAGTAAGGCAAAACCTTATAACGTCCTCTAATAACATCGACGTTAAAGAAGAATTTTAACGACCTTCATCTCAAGGAGAGCTATCCGCAACGATTTCTAAAACGCATTCTGACGAAACACGCACCGATAACGTTAGTGAAGAAATTGACATAAAACTTGACAAAAATATTGAAACTAAACGTTTGGAAAGGCGTTCTCCTGTTCCACCGGTAGATCGCCTTGTTTTAGTTCGTAAAGGGCGTAAATGGAAAAGGTTTCGGAAATCTGAACGAAACCGCATCACGATCGAAAATTAAAATACATCAGAAAAATTTCGAACTCCGGTACAGATATTGGGATTTATTGTGTGGGCTTCGACTTTTGGAGTCGTTACATCTAAAAAGGCAATATATGTATTTATTATAGGATACATTAATAACATACCTGCGAAATCATGCATTGTAGTTGACTAGATATAACCTCCGACCTCGCTCGGTATTTTATATAGTTCATCAATGTCAAATTCGTAGGGCCCGAATCTAGATCCACATCTACAATAATGAAATTATAATTTTATTTACTTGTATGATTCATAAAAATTACCCTCGACGTGTGATTTCTGGATCCTCAGCCCTATCGCCGACATGCCGAACTCCGGCACAGATATTGGGATTTATTGTGTGGGCTTCGACTTTTGGAGTCGTTTCATCTAAAAAGGCAATATATGTATTTATTATAGCATACATTAATAAACATACCTGCAAAATCATGCATTGTAGTTGACTAGATATAACCTCCGACCTCGCTCGGTATTTTATATAGTTCATCAATGTCAAATTCGTAGGGCCCGAATCTAGATCCACATCTACAATAATGAAATTATAATTTTATTTTCTTGTAATTCATAAAAATTACCTCCGACGTGTGATTTCTGGATCCTCAGCCTATCGCCGACATGCCGAACTCCGGCACAGATATTGGGATTTATTGTGTGGGCTTCGACTTTTGGAGTCGTTTCATCTAAAAAGGCAATATATTGTAACCTTTAACTATTCTTTTTTTTGATCTAGTTTAACGAGAATTTACGATAATTAGGAAAGGAGCCCACGGCAAGTTAAGATGGAAGGTGGCTCTATGTTGAGGAAATCTAGGTAAAGCGGCTAGTCGAACTATATGCTCTGGGTAGAGAATGAGCTGTGGGTCGGGGTGTAATTGCAACCACTAATAATCAGAATAAGGCGCCACCGTATTTTTTTATACTGAGAAGACCTGATACAAGTCCCTTGTACAAGGCTAATGCGGAAACCTTTCTCCTATAACCGCTATATAATTTTCAAAGACCACCTAATCTTTGAAGTTTCTTACCTTATGGCTCGACCTTGACCTTAGCAATCCTCCTCTGCACCTGTGAACAGATTAAACAAAGAAAAGCACTGTTTGTGCGTTCAAACTCAAAAATAATTAAATACAATCAGATTCATCTTTCATTCCTCTTAAATAAAAATAGTCTTTAGTCCGAAAATAAGAGTCTATTCTTTTGGTATTCAATAATGTACTTTTCTACAAAAAAATATTTCTTTCTTTATAAGTTAATTTGGATAATGATGAATTAATTACAATGGCACTGGATAAGATCCGTACCAATTACTATTTAATGCGGTTTATATAACAAATTGACAAAGCATAAATTGCTTATTTATAGCAAAAAGTTAATTACGGTAGATCTACCTTAATTTCACAGTAGATAATTACAGATAAGTATTCATAAAATATCAAATGTAAAATTTAATTTTAAGTACTCAAAATTGTAAGAATTCACTTTATCTAATTAGTAGTGACATCTTCTGATGTTTCATTGAGTTAATAAAAGAATTTAGTAAGAGCGAATTACAGATTCATATCGCATAACATCGAAAAATATAATTGAGGTCTGTCCTTGACCTGTTTAAAGTTAACACAAGTCGGGTAAAGTAAAATTTATCTCGTTACTACGTCGATAGTTCAAATAACATACGAACGTAATTTTTTTGTACAAACCAGAACTCCAATTTGCACCAAAATACCAAAATACCTGCTTAGGAGCTTACGTCACCATTAACTACGGAATCTTCCATTTTAAACAAATAGTTGTGCTGCACTCTGAAAAACACATCGCTTGACCTCCATTATCTACGCTTCAATTTACAGATGTTCCAGGAGTAATTCAAACCACAAGAAAGAGCGAATGTTGTTTGTAATTAACTTGAATAAATTATATATGGGATTCCATGTTACATAAGAATAGAATGGTTTTCATTAATTTCGCTTGAATACCATTCAGAAAAATTGCTTATTTATAATTTACGTTGCATTATATGTTAATTTACATTATTCCTTAAAGTTACACTGAAAATTTTTTAATTAATATCGTTATAGAAACAAATTCACTTACTGTTCCTAACGGTCCTTTAACAGAACACCTCCTCGTTCTCCACGAGTTGTTTAAACAAGAAATCGACCATCTAAAATAATTTTCGAAGATGGCCTACGTACTAAACTTTAATCGTACATGCTTCCAACACAAAAGTCATCCCAGAACATCGTTCCTAAGAACAATTTCAACCTGCTTTTCCCCACAGCTGTGTTAGAAGTGACAGGTCAAGCGTGTTGCTGCCCGGTAACAACGTTACCTTGCAGTTTCTGAGTAGAGGGGGCTTTAGGAAGGATACTAAACAAGAGCTTTTATATTGTCACCGTAGAAATTAATTTTTAATATGAACTAACTGCTAATACTTTATTGGACAATAGATGATATTAAATTGAATGGATTGGATAGCATTATAATGCATTATATTATTTAATATTAAATAAAAGGATTAATTATACGGATATATATTAGGTGGAAAATAAAATTGCTACAATATGTATTTATTAAAGCATACATTAATAAACATACCTGCAAAATCATGCATTGTAGTTGACTAGATATAACCTCCGACCTCGCTCGGTATTTTATATAGTTCATCAATGTCAAATTCGTAGGGCCCGAATCTAGATCCACATCTACAATAATGAAATTATAATTTTATTTACTTGTTTGATTCATAAAAATTACCCCCGACGTGTGATTTCTGGACCCTCAGCCCTATCACCAACATGTTGAACTTCGTCTCAGATATTGGGAATTAAATTGTGCGCTTCGACTTTTGGAATCGTTACATCTAAAAAGAAAATATATGTATTTATTATAGCATACATTAATAACATACCTGCAAAATCATGCATTGTAGTTGACTAGATATAACCTCCGACCTCGCTCGGTATTTTATATAGTTCATCAATGTCAAATTCGTAGGGCCCGAATCTAGATCCACATCTACAATAATGAAATTATAATTTTATTTACTTGTATGATTCATAAAAATTACCCCCGACGTGTTATGTCTGGATCCTCTGCCCTATCGCCGACATGCCAAACTCCGGCACAGATATTGGGATTTAGTAGTAGGTAGAACATTTTCTATTATAAATAACGTTGACAGCCGAATGGGGGCAGGATGAAAATTTCAAATATTAAACGCGTTACTGATTGTAAAAATTAGCATAAATATGGATTCTAGTGAATTCAATATTAATTCAAAAATAATAGTTCAATGTTAAAACAGGTTACATCTACTGAAAAATTTTAAAAAATCAGATCAAGACCATCAGCATCTAGTATTTCAATTTTGTAATAAAAGTTTCTTAAAAGATTATAAATAAATATTTTTTATTAATGAAGTTTCATTACTACATGAAGGGGATTTGAAGCCTGAAGAATGGTATCCGTAATTTGCTTCCTAAGATTATGATAATCCTATCTTTTATGTATGCACAGTGCAAATATGTAATGATTAGTAACTATAAATTAATTGGGTGAAACAACCTTTTTTTTTAAAAGTAAAAACATTAAAATAACAAATTTTATAAGTTAATATTAGCAGACCTTAGAACAAAATGGACAAAAGCTTGATCATTATTAGTATAACAGTTGTGATGTAACGCCGTCATTCAGTGTTGTGTGCCTCGTCCGATTATCATGCCCTCCTGGCACTATCAGTTGTCCATAGCGTGCCGTTGTGTTTACATCGTAGAGCTCGCAAACCTGTATCGAAACCGATATAATGTATTGTTAACCAACAGTGATTACCTTAAGCCTGTTATATTAAATTGTGTGCTTATTTTGGTTTTGTTATGAAATGTTTGCTCATTCGTATTGCATAAATCTCTATGTTTTACTTCTAACCACATTAAAATAACCTTAACGACGGAATACACCACCCACCTACGTCATACAACTTAATTATTACGAACACAAGTTCTATCTATAAATTTAAGGAAAATAAGGTTGTGACCAAAATTCACCATCTCGTTCAAACAAAATTCATTGTAATACTTTTTAATCTCAAAAATCTCTAAAAAATTAAGCTTAGTTCCTTTATTTTGAAGGTGTAAAATATTCTAAAACAATTTTCATCGCAAATATGAGAAGAAGTGACAATGTGACGGGCGAACGCTGTCGGAATTATTATTAGTTGGATCTAATCTAAATTTTACAATACCAGATATGTGTTCTTTAAAACGTGTATTGAACATACTACCAGTTTGTCCGAATAAAGAAGCCGTTACAAGATGAACAATTTAGTTTGTAAATACCTGAATGATCTAATACTGGAATTAGGTCTTTATTGCAAACTAAAATCATACTAAGGTTACTGGTATTAGAGAAAGCAATGTTGACATTAAATTTGGAAGAAATATTTTTAATTTTAAGCGAAATATTGTCATAATACGAAATACAGAAAGACTATAATTATTATTGTCTGGGGTTCATTTAGTTGTTGAATTAATTTTAGTTTGAATTTTATTAAGTAAATTGGTAATTATACTCATCGGATAATTATTATTAACTGCAATTTGTTTAATGATGTCAAGTTCTTGTTGAAAAAAATTTTGAGAAAGAAAGTTAATAATAGTCTTCTGATAAGAAAGTTGAAACTTGCTATTTTATTGCGAGATATTGTCTTCTTTCAGTTCGTAATATTCTTAGATAAAATTAGAGCAAAGTAATCAAACTTTAGAGTACTGAACTATAAATTTATTGCGAAGTTGTCTTTGTCGCAAGAAACCGTACATAGAGCATGAAACTTTTATAATATAACTAGGGTGTCGACATGTCCCACTTTTAACATTGTTGTCCCGGTGTCGAGACAGTCATTTGTCCCGCTTTTGTAACAAACACGATACAAAAATCAATTTTTAATGCCGTCAAAGCACAGTAAATGCTATAACAACTTGTGTATTTAATATGCAAAATGTAATGTGTATTGATTTTTAAAAAAGACTAGAAAGTAATGAGGAAGTGTTAACTGCAACAAAGTGTTCTGCAAAATACTCGTAGTACAATACTGAATAAATGGGTACCTCATTTTATAAACTTTATATGATTAAATGTTTAAAATGATAGATTTTTTTGTCATAACTATTTTTCTGTTATTTACTAATTGTAATACTGAATGAAATATATGGTGCAATAATCTAATTCTTTATTTCTTTTTTATCATGTCTCCGTGCGACGTCCTGAAGAAATATGGCCACCCTAAATATAACGTATGCTTATTTTTAAGAATGAAAATGTCGGTCTCTATATAAAAAAAATGTTTAAAAATCTAGTTTACAGTAATCTTACTTGGTACGAAATTATAACAAAATAAACTCACCGTTTAGTTGGGAACTCGACTGAATTTTCGAATTATGCACTTGGCTAATTTAACGATCAATATACAAGAACTTAAATGCAAATTGACAAGCTGTTAAGTAATTGAGAGTACGTTACGAAATGGATGAATGGAAAAAAAATTCGTACGTCCATTGGGAATATTGAATAACTGTTAACTCAAAGTCGTCCTGAAAATTTGAATAAATTTATATATATATATATATATATATATATATATATATATATATATATATATGTATTTACGAACTATTAGGCAACCCGTCAAACTCGCAAGCTGCATAAGCGCGGTATCTTCTACAGAAGTCTGGAACTTTTCAATAAACACCAGAATATGAATCATCTATTTAATTATAGGGTATATATGTATATATATGTATATGTATATGTATTATATATATATATATATATATATATATTTATTTATAACATGGCGCTTCATGGATATTGGTCATTAGATTGGTTCCTGACTGGTCGTTCATTCACTTTTTAATAAAATTGCAGTTGGCGTAATTCGGTTTATTACGCGTTTTGGTTTTGCACCATTTTCGGATGGAATTTTCTGCAAATTAAATGAATTAGGGTGAGTTGCAGTAGTGTGTGCATGCCGGAGGTCTCTTGTCTCAAGGATGTCACATTTATAAGGGTTTGATGTATACTGGTTGTTTTGCTCTAATGTTATACATATGCTGTTTGTTGAAATGTATTGATAGGAGGGATGTGTGTCGGGATGTGTGTTTGCAAAGTGGGGTGGTGTTGGAGAGTGGGTTTATTGGGATCAACAGCAAATTTATTAACAGTGTATTAAATTAAGGTATACATGTACAAAATCGTCTTGCTCTATTTTATAATTTATAGCATTAGGATTTTTTTGAATTTTTATTGTTTCAGTTATGTTTCTCTTTTTATCATTAGTTTCGGAACCTAAAGTAATAACCTCCAGTAATAAATTTCATATATTGTTACGTGCCAAATTGGCCCTTAAACATTTTGTTAGGTTAATTTTGATGTGCGGAAGTTTCGCGCCATAAATTCAAAAGACTAGGCGTGTATTTCCGTCACGTCACGGTGCGTTTGCGCCAGATCGCGCGACGCGAGTGGAGTAGGGACAAATAGGGGAGAAGTGTTTTCCGGAAACGCTTTAACGTGGCTGTTTGCCTTTAATCTTCGAGGAGTGCAGTCGTCGTGCTTGGTATTGTATCTTTATTTTTATTATGTAGATTTCCCTTGCTTATCTTGTCTGTCCTTGCCTGATTAACCCGTTCCTATCGTTCCGCTGCATATAGGAATATGGATACGACCTTGGAGCAGCCCACGACCCTGGATGAACGAGCCCATGACTGCCGTAACTGGTTGGAGCCATGAGATCCCGTCCGAGCGCTTTGGAAGAGCGTTGGGCGTACCCTCCAGCAATTATCTTTAAGGCGGCCATCAGCAGCCCTTATGTTTGTGCTGACGCCATCTTTATCTATCTTTAAGGACGCTTGGCGGACTTCGTGTAAATCTGGACCTATTATGTGAGTACCTCATTGACATAATTGTTGCTAAGTTAAATTAATATATTGCGTAATTGAAATTTGTGCATTGGTGACGTCATTGACAGATTGGCGCGCCAAAAATGTTTAAGATTAGCGCTACCAACTGTTGTGGTGTCTAGTAAACCGCGCTTGCGGTGTTGTATTTACGACTTTTAAATTGTAAGAATTTGCATTTTAAAACGTAAGAATATAAAAAATTAATAATATTCTAATTTTAGAATTGAATGATGAATATCTATTATATTAGAATAATATAGTATATTATTAAACACGTATAAGATGTGACGTTCACTACGTCAATTAATATCGTGGCTTAGAAACGTCTTCAAATTCGTTTTCTGATATGTCTTTTATCCACTAATCTTCTGAATTTAAAATAATGAAATAAGTCTTTCTATTTAGCCTTATCTTTTCCTTTTTTATTTTTTTAAATATATATAGCGCTATGCTTATTGATTAGAAATCAAAAATGAAAACCTGTTGGTTTCCTTAATTTATACGTTTATATGGTTCATTCACCATATATTAAAGATACGTTTTTATCTTTCCAAAAGTAATTCTCAAAAGTAACGAGTTTGGTTATCTTAACATCTACTATTGAAGAGCTTAAAAAGTACAAATGTACTAAAAATTTTTATAAAGAAAGTAGCGTTGCAAACAACGTCTCTAACGAAATTCAGAAATTGTGTGCTTAGTTCTGAGAGCTCTTCGAAACTAAAGAGTTTTGCGTGTCCTGTTCTACAATTGTGTTAAATTAGGACAAACGTAGTTCTTTTTCGGTGGTAACAGTAGTTGAGTATTAAAAACGGATAGTGTTTGAGAAAAAAATAATTGAATAAGCAAGTGAAATGATCTACTGTTTCACTGGAACAGTACTCGTTTCGCAGTATAGTTAATTGTGCAAATGACTGCGTAGTGAACAGTGTTTCCCTAATTCTTAGACTGTGGTTCCTAAGAACATGTGATAGGCACATTGGTACCCAAAAGATTCATCCGAAGAGAATTTAGGTATAAAACACAATTTATCGTAATGTGGTTTGCAGTGATTTAGGAATGTTCCTGAAATTGGCTTTAAAATAGGTGATCGATGAGGGTCTTGAACTTTGCTACTGCTAGATACATTGTATCGTGTAGAAGAAGGCATCTGCCGTTTTGCCATGCAACGCTGCCATTGTGAGTTCATATAATGTCCATTAGAAAATAAAAAAACATTGTTTTTTATCAACAACCAGGAAGCGGATGCCGAAATCCAACCTCGAATTGTACGGGTGGGGCCTAATGGCCTTACCGTACCACAGACTAAACGTTTTTTTTGTATTGGATCTTTATTATTAATATAAATGTTACATTATACCCTACACCTAAGATTATTTATTTCTAAGTGTACACTTCTTATTATATTTCATATGGTACGCATACACAAGAAGCTCTAACATTACCTTCTGATCGAGATCCTATTGGTAATGATTGTATTTGTCTATATATAAATCCGTTTTCTGGGTAGTAATCTGGTTGTAAATGATATTTTAAATGTAAAGACGTGCTAAATTTTATTTTGTATTGAAATTTCATGATACCTGTTTCGTCTTTAACTAGGGGTTGACCGTAATGTAGTCGGGGATAAGATACTCTAGGTTGCGTATCTATTGTTGATGTAGAATATAATGTGTTTGTAGCATCGCTTTTAATGAGTTACGTTTGATTTGAAAAAGTGTATTTGTCGGTTTCATTTTCTGTAATACATTGTCCACCTGGTATGAGATATGCTATGTTTGCTTGCGAACTGATATCCGTTGGGGTCCATAGGTCGTTGTTTGTTAGTGGTGGAAATTGAATAGTTTTAGTGTGAACGAACCGTTGTGGTAGTTCTTCGTGCGTTAGTTATTGTTGTGTTCATCGAATATTTGTGATGTTGTTGTATGTTGTGTTGGTCCTATGTCTTTTGGGTCTGTGATAGTAATTGTTTCTAATGTTCTGTCTGTTGTAGCAATGGAAAGGTTTTGACTTGTTTCGAAGTCATACATTAAGTAATTTGTCTGTGCTTGTTGTATAAGTCTTTGTCTAGTTACTGTATAGACTTCTGTATGTATTTCACCTTTAATCCACTCTACACCTGATGAAATTGAGTTAAGTTTTTTTATTGTGTCAATTGATTTATTATGTGTAATATTAGTTTGATCATACATACTAGCCCAGAAGCCAGCAAAGTGATATGGTATTATAATAGGATGTTGATCAGTTACAAAATCTAAATCTAAGTACAGTATTGCCCGAAATAAACAGTACTGAAATTGTAATTGTTTTGTATATT
This sequence comes from Platerodrilus igneus, assembly GCA_036346225.1. Lineage (NCBI taxonomy): Eukaryota > Metazoa > Arthropoda > Insecta > Coleoptera > Lycidae > Platerodrilus > Platerodrilus igneus. Next base: position 3,893,253 of record JARFIW010001004.1, read on the forward strand.
TAAAAAATACATCTTATTGACACTTTATTATATGTTCTAAATGTGCACCTCCTCGTTCGAGACAGACTTCATAACGATGTTCTAAGTTTCTGGTCATGTTATTGAATAAGGGTTGTCTCAGGGCTGCGAAGAAGACTCTAACGGCATCCTTTAATTCATCGATGGTTTGTGGTGCCCGTTTGAAAACGGCATTTTAGCCATACCCCAAATGTATGCGTCTGGAGGTGTGAGGTCTGGAGAATGTGAAGGATAAGGGAAGTCAGTAAATCGTGATATGAATTTGTTTGGAAAATGTTCTTGAAGAAATTGACGAATTGCGGCAGCAGTATGGCAAGTTGCCCCGTCCTGCTGAAAAATTGGTTTCGAAATGCCAATTACGTGCGACAGAATTGGCGTAGATCAGGATAAATCGTGTTAAAATTTGTCTGTACCTCTGTTGATTAAGTGTGACTTGCCTACCATTCTCTTCGATAAAAGTACGGACCAATGATTCCATGTCCGGAAACAGCACACCAGACACTCACTTTTTCACTATGTAAAGGAACCTCTTGAACCTCATCGGGTCTGGCAAAGCCCAGAAATCGATTTGTGCGACGATTCACATAGCCTGACAAGTGAAAATGTGCTTCGTCTGAAAACCAAACATTTTTAAATTCAGGATTTTCATACTGTAACGCGAGAATTCTGGCGCAATATTCCACTCTACTGCGATAATCCCGAGGATGTAGTTGTTGATGTACCTGTATCACATACGAAAATGTACCCAGCTTCTTCAGGATTCTTTGAAAGGAAGTTCTTTTTAAATCAAGTTGTAACGCTGTCCTTGCCTGGCTGACTTTTGGATTTTCTAAGATTTGCTCAAAAACACGTTCATGGTTATTGTTGTTGTTAACTGTCCTGGGACGCCCCGAGTTTCCTTTTCGTTGGCACAATACACTACCTGTATTTCTAAACTTTTCAATAACCTTCAAAATTACAGCATTACTTGGAGAACGTTTATTAAACCTTTGTGTGAATTGATCAGACACGTATAGCAAACTTGCACCATTCGTCGGCCGATTCCGTATGACGAAAATAATGCTCTACCAGAAACACTTTCTCCTCTGTACTTAACACCATTTTTAACAATTAGGCTCTACTAATTACTTGTTTGAGGTTTACTTGACAGGTCTATACTAGCTAACTTGAGTGTGACAGCGCATGCATAAAAACACCGCCAACTTAGTTTCAGTACTGTTTATTTCGGGCAATACTGTACTTGTTACATTTAATTATATGATATATTGTCTGATGTCCTTCGTTCAATGGGTTGTATATCTGGAAATGATATTGGTGTATAATTGTGAATGTAGTGGAAGTGTACACTTACGGTCATTTCTGTTATATTGGATCTGTACCCATCTTTGACAGATTCTGAGGTACGTCCGCCACCAGAAAAGTTTTCGTCTTGTCGTCTGGGTACGCTTGGAAGTTGTTGCATCGTTTGTTGTAGTTGAGTCTGCAGTATGTTTGCTTCCTTGCATATTCGACTTGTTATTGGGATATGATCCGGATTAACTTGTTAAGTTTTGCCTAAGTTGCTGATATGGTACAGTATGTCTTCCCAGTATAGTATATATAATGCTGCAAAATGTATACTTTCAATATATCCTGGAGGTTTTTCTATTTGTTCTATTCTTGTATTTAATAAAGCTGTATAGTTTTCGTTTTTGTGTTTGATTGTTTTTTGGAATTCGTATAATTTTATTCTTTGATAAATTTGTTGTGCTTCGTATTGGTCTATGTTTGCTGTTAATTTTGTTGCTGTTGTAATATATATTGGTATGCGATTTATACCTTCTTTATCTCTATGTTTTATGTCTGTTTTAACTCCTTTGCCTTCTAGTAGTAATTTCCATGTACCAACATTTATTGGTGTAATGAGTGGTTCTTCAAATATGACGGATGGTGCTTCTGGAAGTTGATCTAAATGAAATCCACTATTGTCTCTTTCTCTTGGTATTTCTTCAGGTTGTAGAAGAGCTATTAGTGCGTCTGCTATAAGACTTTTTACCTGCGTTCGTTGGCCCTTGTAGAACTAGACTGTTAATTTTTATGTATCTCTTGTCTTTCATGGCTTCGTTCCATGCTAGGAAGTCTATAATGTTGATATTATTTTGGTGAAATAAGTATTGTAACCAAGTAATTTTTTTTTAAAGATATAATCTATGTCATTGTCCATTGTATATTTTTCAAAGTAGTCGATTATTATAGATATTAATGTATTGTTACGTAATTTTGATGTGTTTTTGTGTTTTTTTGCTCGTGTTAATTTTTGTACATATCCATCGACGTTTAAACCATATTCTCTCATTAATTGAAATTTAGTTTCTGTATCAATTTTTAAATTCCAATCACTTACTGATGTGATATTGAATGATTGTATTAGTTCTTGAATTGCATCGACAACATTTGCTCTTTTTGAATGTATTATTCTTTTTTGTTCTTTTGTATCTTCTATGTATTTTTTGCAGTTGCTGTTTGTTATTATTTTGTTTACATCGATATTGTTGAATATTTCATAAAATATTTCTCTTATTTTGTGGAGTTTATCAATTGATTTTATTTCCATAGATATTGAGTGTTTCGATACTGTTGCGGATACAATAGAGAATGTACTTCCTGAGAAAGTTTGTTACGCTCCCTTTTCGTCAGCCTACTTAAATTACATCGTTTTTGGATCGCCGTTTGTATAAAGTAAATACTTTCGAATAGTTTTCAGATTTGTATGCAATTTAACTCGTGGGTCTTACTTTAAAGGTAGAATAATTGAAGACTGATTCTCATTAATAAATAATTTGCAAGTAACGAATTTTAAATTGGATTATTCGTGAAAAATTTTGCAACTTATTGAAAATTATAAACAGCTTGTAATTAATTATAAATTGCATCGTTCTTGGCTTGCCGTTCGTATAAATTTTGTTCCTTAATGTATTATCGAAATCGAGATAATAGACAATAAGAGGTTATGGTAACAACTATTGAATATAAACAGATTAGAGTGCAGTGTAGTTCTAATTCCATTTGAAGGAAGTATGCTTTATAGGCGAACGTGTTTGGTGGACCACACGTGCGGTTTTAAGGTCATTGACGGACGGTTTTAGTGATACGCGTTGCTTTACTAATTGTGTTTTTTTGTTGATTTTCTGTTGGAAATAAAAGTGGTAGAACTTGTTGGACTCGACCTGCACGCGTGTTGTGCGGAGCATTTGACGGACTTGCTTAGTGTTTGCACGTGCTTTATTGATTGTGTTTTTTTTAGTTGATTTGTCTTTTTATATTTGAACTGTGTGCGATCTAGTTTAGTGGTCCCTTTTTTTATCAGAGTAGTGCATACTTTGGATTATCCAAATACAGTTTTAAGCTTGAGTGTTTCTAAAAAAAAAATGATGATACAGTTGTAGCAGGTTTAGTAGATGGGCTGGTTTGCATTAGTCAACGTGAAGATCAGATTTCCAAAAAATCTGAAAAAAAAAGGTTGCTTATAAACATGTATCTCATTCGCATGTAAAGACAGTTGATACTGTAGTTTCTGAATTTTCTAACCCCAAAGAATCTAAAATAGATCATTGTTTGCGCAAATTTCGTTATTCAAAGCATTAGATTTTTCTTTGTTACCATAGGTAGCAAATAAAACACCTCACGTTACTGTTAGTTTAATGCATTACATCGTGCCTTGAAAGCCCATGATTCTAAATTTTTATTACAATTTTTTACGATTTGTGTTACAAAATATTTCGAAATTATTGTCTCAGGAAATAGAATTAACAAGAAATTTATCAATGCTACATAGTTCCATCAGCATGATAATGTCTGCTGCTAACACCAGTGAAATACGTAGGTGTGATTAGTGTAAAGTGTTCCATCAACACCCTCACAGTCAAGGGTGAAGTGCTTCGTTAGCGCAGGACATCGTGAATCCCACACTTCAATTGCAAGGAAGCGTTACTGAAGGACTTTTTGTAAGTTGAACTATTTCCTACTTGTTATTACTTTAAATATCTATCCGTTGTTTTGCCATATCTTTGTCGTTCTGATACCTTTTACAATAGAATTGCATGCTATTAAGAAACAAAAAAAACAAAACAAATTAGTTTGGAGTAATTTAAATATGTGGACAGGAAAGAGAAAAAAATCAATACTACTGGATTACTCATACCAATTGTGCTTACCTATTTATCTTTTGTTAACATTTTGTCTGATTTATGTTTAATTGGTGTGTGAGGAAACGTTTCTGCTACTCCCCAATATTTCCTTACTTTGTAATAAAAGTTTTGTAATGCTTTTATCGTGTATATAGATTATCCAAACAGTTTTTTTTACATCTTACCGAGTACGGAATAATTTAGACTTTTCATTGCTGCTATGCTTATTCTTTTTTTTCAGGTTTGCTTGACTATTTTTATTGCAGGTATTATCACTAATTCCTACAGCCGCGTACATTATATGTTAGTCTGCTTTCTACAACCCCCCCCTAATCTCCTATTGAGCCCGGTCATTCCTTGGGTTTTCTTTGTGTTACGCACGGCTACGAGTCAACGTAACAAGTTAATTCTGGAAAATGAGCTAATGCTTTCTGCATTTCCTGCAGTTGTACAACCAAGGTATCTTGTGATTCGGTTTCTTTGTCTTGGTGCATTTCCTCCTGTTGCGTCTGAGTTGAAGATGATGTGGTAGTGGTCGTCGTGGCCGAATGTGATGAAGTTTGGGATTTATTTTGTTCTTGATGAAGATTATTGTTTCCAGTTTGGTTGTTGGTTTGATTTGTGGATGATGAAAGTATAATATTGTTTTCTAATTGATTCATCATTTGATGAATCTGAATCTCTAGGTCCGAATTTGATGAATTGGGTGTAGTCGGTTGTATCGTGGTTGGTTGAGGATGTATTTGTTTCTGTTTTTTGAATATTTTGTTCAGTATTGCTTGTTTTCTTCTTTTTGTTCCTCTGTTTGTTCGTGTCTCGTTTGTAGTATTTCCATTCTCTCGGGTAGGACTGCTTAATCTCGATTTTGACACACATGACAGTGATAGATGGTTGCCTTGTATGTCCATGGATGTTTGGCAGTTACCATCGTTGGTATCAATTCTGTCTGTCTTTTTGTTATTGTTGTTATTACTGATTCTATCGTCTGTGTCCGGTATGGTATACCTTTGCTAGATGATCCTGGGTGTATTGTTGTATCCAGGTTAATTTTGGGTGATAGTTTTCGCTTAATATGTTTAATGAATCCTGTATTAGGTTTGTTCTCATTTTTTGACTGCTGATGTTGGTTAAGTAAAGATATATAGTTCTGCCATTGTTGTGACCCAGGACTTGGAAAATGGAATCCAACTTCTTCAAGGGTTCTGGGGCATATCGATAAGAGTGTACCGTCTGGGTTGTTTGCTTCAATAACGAGATTTCCGGACAGTTCGTCTTCTCTTGAATTTGATCTGGCCACGTCCATGATGGTAGTTGTTCCATTAGTTGGAGATGGTGTTATGTAATCAAATACGTGTTGACACTGCGCGTCGTGTTGCCAGCACTGTATGCACTCACAGAATAATTCGTTGTGTACACACTTGGTATGTTCTAAGCAGTCTATTGGCATGATTTAGATAGAGTGGTGGATCCTACACCTAAGCTCTCTTTTATGTTAGTGGAAGTGGAGGTGGGGTACGGTAGGGTACTCTTAAACATTAGATGTCTTATGGTATTCTTTAATATGGTATGATGCTTGATTGACTCTCAGTCTGTGGTACGATATAAAAAGTTTATAGAGGGGGTACGATCCGATAGGGTAAACATCAACATCCGCTTTGTGGTTGTTGATAAAAAACAATGTTTTTTTATTTTCTATTAGAAAATATCAACAATATAATGTCCTGAATTAATTATTGGTACTCTTAAGTTTTATAAAAATTTCATTATTTGATATTGTACAATCGGAAATCGGAAGTTTGTAATATTTAGAAATATCTTTTTTCGGTATTGCTAACTTGTATTTATTTTTGGCTAATTCTGTAATTAACCGTGTTAAATCATGTTGTAGTACTAATGTGTTTACTATAGATGTTGGGAGTTTGTGATCTTTGCATACGTTTGTTATTTCCATTACATTAACTGATCGTTTGAAATTTAAAAGTCGTATTAGTGTTGTGTAAATATGGTACATTCCACATTGGATTTTAAAGTCCACTTCGTCAATTGTTTTGTCGATTGTGTTGCGTAGATTGTTATCGAATTCAGTTGGTTTATTTTTTGTCATGTTTCAATGAAACTGTCAAATATTTGTTTTAGATAGGCCAGAAAATTTATAGAAGTGTTAAAAATTTCACGAAGATTTTTTCGTAATCCTGACTCGATTCTAAATAGAAGTGCTTGTAGCTCTTGTTGGTCAAAATGTAATGATTCGAATTGTTGTTGAGTGGCTATTCCACAGCAAAAACTGAAAAAGTCGTCAATAAAATTTAATGCACGTTTCGTTCGGTACGTATTTGTTTCAGGATCTGTTTGTCAGTCTAAGTCTTCGTAAGCGTCTGGTATTAATTGTTTCCAGAAAAGTGGATTAGTAGCTTGGGAAAAAGACTTTAGTTCGTTGTCGAATATTGGGCCAATTGCTTCTAGATGCTTGCTCATTTTACAAATGTGGCCTGATTGTGCTTTGCAAAGGTGATCGTATGTATGTGAAGGAACTTCTTGTGCTTGTTTATAGAGTTGCGTTCTATGTGTTAACGGGATTGTACTTGTGTATAGTATTGTTGAGGGTAGGTCCTTCCAAATGACTCCTGATGTCATGGTAACTGGTAGGTTGGCGTTAGTACAAGTCATGACAACTATCAGAATAGTTAACTGAGTAACATACCTAAAATAAAGGTGTCGTGTTACAGGGTAACAGGAAAGTCAATTCGATTTTATTGGTTTTTGTATTATTAATGTTTTAATGAAGTTATATTATTTGTTTATAAAAAGATTACAATTAATCTGGTTCTTTAGTTCCTGCTTTTAAAATTTGCATGTTAATTAGTGAGTGATTGTGTGTTATCAATTGTACTTCCGTGTTTGCCTGATAAATAGGATAGGAATATTTTTATTATACACGCAGATGTGGTGTTCAATTTTAACTAAAAATTTTGTGGTAAGCAAGTACATGTTCGCATTATGAAAATAATTTTGAAGAAAAAGGAATTTAAAGAAAAATGAATGGAGGAAAATGCTGTGTACTTTGCACAACCGAGTGGCTTGCTGTAATTAATTAACGAGCAAGCCACCGTGTTATACAATATACTTGCGCTTTCAATTCTACTATTATGTTAGTAACGAAGGTAAGTGTTTGCTTATAAAAATACCAATTATTTATTACTTTAATGCTGGGAGCAATAGAAAGTTTTTTCGTTGGGTCTATTATGTGCACTGGTTAGACATAGATATTAATATATTGTTTGTGTTATCTATTTATAACTTGTACTTGTTTTGTGATAGTAAGAAAACTTTTGTGTGAGTCAAATTGTGTGTACCTGAGCGTTTGTGCATTTATGTGCCAATATTAATTCATTTGATTTACTCTGCACTTATCATAAATATGTTGATGTCGTTATCAATATTATCATTAGGTGTTAACAATATTAACCTTGGATGTTAATCTTGGGTGTGTGTGCTTGTACCCTCAGTCATTGAATGATAATGCTGTTTTGGAATAGCTTCTGGTTGCCATGGGTCATTATGATGAATCATTCTACTAACGTGAACTGTTTCTAGCTTTGCATTAGGGCGATTACCTTTTTTAATTATATAATTTACTGGACCGGACCTTTGAACAATTTCGTATGGTCCATGATATCTTAGCAAAAGTTTTTTTCTTTTTTCTATAAAACATCGTGGTGTGAAGACACGTACGCGGTCTCCCATATTGATATTTATTATGCGATGTTTTTTATCGTATCTATTTTTTGCATAAAGTTGTTTTTTGTGAATGTTTTGTATGGTTTGGTTTCTAATTAGTAATGCACGTTCGCGTATCCTTCTTATTTCTTCATTTTCGATGTCGTAAATTAAGGAAGCTTCTGTAGGAAGGGTTGCCTCGCGTGCGTATAGTAACTGAAAAGGACTAAAATTGGTAGTGTCCTGTTTAGCAGTGTTATATGCGAACATTACATGACAAAGGAATTCGTTCTAATCTTTTTGATCTCAAATCGCGATTGTAGTCATAAACGAAACAAAATTGTAACCGATCATGCTCGTAAAAATAAAACTACACCTCGCATAACATACACAAGCACTACGATAATCTACACGCCTCCCAAGCCCATCCTAATTTGTGCAATTTCGAACATCCTAACGTTAGATTGACTATGGAAGTAATCAAACAAATGTCGAACGTGAAAAAACACACAACCCATACGAAATCTAACTTGAAACAGCATAGGAAGTCTCTACATAACCAAAGTGCTACCGATGCAAATGCAGGTGATAATGCAAAAGCGAACAAACACCGTAGCAGTGTTGTAGACAAATACGTTCGAAAACATATGTTGTGTAGTGATTCAAATATTCAGACTGGCTTAAAACCTCTGTTTGAATTAAACCCTGCAGTGGCGACGTCTAACTTTAGTGACAGCACCACTGACAGACAAAAAATTCATCGAGATACATTTAAAAGAGAGAAAAAGAAACGTAAATTTTCCTCGAAAATCAAACGTCACATTCTATTGACGCATACAACGCCAGAGCCCCTGAATCTTTTGCCTTTTTTAAAGTCTCCAATTTACCTAAAAATTTTGTAAATTGTAAGTTTGTTGCAGGTTTCCGCATAGAAAATCGGGAACTAAGCACAAATCGCACAACGAATGAGGATAGCGTTTCAGAGGACAGCACTCGATGTAATTATAACAATAACAGTCGTTTTGCTACTTCTAATTTTAGGTTATCTTTAGGTCTTTCGCAAGTTTATCGACGGCTAGGAGTTCTATCGGATCGTTTTGGTAATGCATCGCCACCTTCACCGATCGACGTCGATTCTTGTGTTCTTCAATACGATTTCATAGAAAATTATATGTCGTTAGCGCCCTACGATGGTCAACATGCGCACCACGTAAACATTCCTATGGTAATTATAATTGATAATCGAAATTGCTGCTAAAATCGTTATTCCGAAAGAAAGGGTTGGTATTTTTAATGCAATCGTTAACAGTAACTCCTTAGATCGTTTACAGCATACCTATATTTTAAATTTTAATGTTAATGTTAGTTTCAGGATTTCTTCCCGGAGTAACGTAATCAATGCGTTGCTTTCGCTAATTGACGTAGACGATCGTCGAAGTAATTTGAACAATGCCTTATACCTTACCGCCTTATATAAAAGACTCAAGTTGGGTCTTCTTCGTATACAAAAATTCGGTGGCGCCATATTCACTATATTTTGGTCGCAGTCCAACCCCGACCCAAAGCTCATGTTCTACCTAGAGCAAATCGCTCGACTAGCCGCTTAGCCTTTGGAGGTTTCCTTATCTACGAGCCATTTTCCACCAAAACTAACCGCGGGCTCTTTACATCTTCAGGAAATCCTCATCATCTATCCTGGTGCCTTTCAGCTGGCCATATAGGAGTAAAGAAAATAACCCCTTAGTAAGGCAAAACCTTATAACGTCCTCTAATAACATCGACGTTAAAGAAGAATTTTAACGACCTTCATCTCAAGGAGAGCTATCCGCAACGATTTCTAAAACGCATTCTGACGAAACACGCACCGATAACGTTAGTGAAGAAATTGACATAAAACTTGACAAAAATATTGAAACTAAACGTTTGGAAAGGCGTTCTCCTGTTCCACCGGTAGATCGCCTTGTTTTAGTTCGTAAAGGGCGTAAATGGAAAAGGTTTCGGAGATCTGAACGAAACCGCATCACAATCGAAAATTAAAATACGTCAGAAAAATGTCGAACTCCGGCACAGATATTGGGATTTATTGTGTGGGCTTCGACTTTTGGAGTCGTTACATCTAAAAAGGAAATATATGAATTTATTATAGCATACATTAATAACATACCTGCGAAATCATGCATTGTAGTTGACTAGATATAACCTCCGATCTCGCTCGGTATTTTATATATTTCATCAATGTCAAATTCGTAGGGCCCGAATCTAGATCCACATCTACAATAATGAAATTATAATTTTATTTACATGTATGATTCATAAAAATTACCCCCGACGTGTGATTTCTGGATCCTCAGCTCTATCGCCGACATGCCAAACTCAGCTTTCCGCAAAGTAAGCCTTGTTGGCACCACAGTATAAAACAACTTTTCTTTAGTGCAACTTAATTCTAAACTGTATACATTTATGGAAATTTTATTCATATTTTCAAATTTTGAAATATTTTTAATCGACATTGGCATTTCCAATCCCTCAACATTCAAAACTAATCTAGTGTGGATATGAGGATGTGAGATTACTTCCTATTTTAGAGGGAAATAATGCTGAAACAATTGCCCAAAAAAAAGCAACACTCATCTGAATTTTTCACGTTGATGCATGCATATTTATTTGAAATTTGCTTTGGAAACGGAATAAAAGATGAAACACGTCCATTGTCCATTTTATATTTGTTTATATTAACCTCTATCGATATAATTTTTTTTAAAGCCCAACCTGATTCAGATTCTTGAAACTCCGATAGTTTTGTTATTAGTCTATCAACCACATCATCACGAAACCATGATGTTAAATCCGTTCCTACGTCAATCGCCACATTTTTCGTATTAAAATGTTTAAAATCCGTTATATTATTTTCATCAGAATTAGACGTTTTAAGAATTCCCCGCAAAGTGTAATATTAATTTTTATTAAATTTAATTTTTTAAACTGTTTTTTATTTTAATTTTAATCACCTTAAAGCAATCATTAAAAATGCCATTAAATCCTTATGATGCATGTATATTATAACGCCCGTTCTAATTCTTCTTGCAAAAGCGAAAACCAAATCTATCCATTTGACTCCCAAACGTGATGGTTGTGAAACAGATTGAATGCCGCTTCCTACATGAAAATTTTTAATTGATGATTGGATGCTTTTTAACAATCCCATATTGGTTTGCATTTGTCTTAACTGCCCTAAATTTAAGTTGCCATGTCTTTACAAATAACCTTAAGTATTGTTTGATATATTTTAATAAAATTTCAGCTTCTTTAATTGAATACCTTTTAAATAAAATATTGCAGGCGTTATTAACTTTAAAACAATTTCGCTACTTAAAGTATTAATATATTCATTCATTATTCAAAACAAGCAGTAATTAAAAAACACACCAATTATTTTTTGTTTTTCTATATGGGTTCTATTCTGTAGGAAACAAGATGATTGGGTCTTTTAATATCTATTAGTTCTATTATGGTTATTGCGTATTTTTCAGAACCCAATTCATCAATGTGTTTTTTCCACAATTCCGTGTTGCGTTGTGACAGAAATGAAATATTGTCCGCTAACTCAATAAGAACACAATAACCATATTTGGAATGTACTATTCTTGCTCTGTAAATTCTTCGTGGAACGTTTAGTGACAACCTAACCTCTTTGCCTCTTTTCTAGAGCCTACAACGGACTGTTTATTATTGTTTTGTATTACTTGATCCATCTACAAACAACAGCAAAGAATGTTGTTACAAACTTGCAAATATTATAAAGCAAAAATATTCTTTTTACAAAATAAAGAAAAATATAACTTACTTTTTATACTAATGCTGCACGTATACTGATCACTTCAAACACACAGGTTCAAATAATGGTGAAATTAAACGAGTTATATATATATATATATATATATATATATATATATATATATATATATAAATATACAGTGCTTCTCAAAAGTAACGGATATATTCGATTAAAAGATTTTTATTTTTAAATTGTCATTTAATTATATAATTTTAACCCCCCACCCTTCAACCCCTAAGCGCTAGCATCCCCTACTTAAAAATTTTAAATAGCAATGTACCCCTTGTGATACCTCAATTAATAGTATTTTTCATGCAGAAATCAAATTTTACAAAAAATTCTAAATCGGTTGATAAATAACTGTTTTATTCAATAAAAACTTATTCACTTAAAGTGCCAATTATCGGGTATGTCTTGACAAACAAAATGTTGTAAAGTGTCAAATAAGTTTAGTGAAAATACGTTAGTTAAGTGCGTGTTGCTTGTTTAATGCTTACGTAGAAAACTATGAACTGCACTTTTTGATGCATTTAACTGTGAAGCGACTCCCGCAACGCTTGAATGTGAATTTTCCTGCACAAATAGCAAGTCATCCAATTCTGAATCTTCATCTAAAGCTGATGGACGTCCATCTTTAGATTTATCTCGTTCGTGTCCAAAATTTCGAAATTTATTTTCAATTCGGCGTATCGTTGATTGCGAGATTGGGGGGAGGTCAGGATGAATTTCATTGAATAAAATTCGAACTTCTTTGTGCGGAATTTTTATCTACAAAGCCAATCATCATTAAAATTTCAATTCTTTTAAACCCGTTAAGTCTCATTTTTGCTGACTTTTATTAAACAAGCAACACCGCACTTAACTAACGGCTTTCACTAAACTTATTTGACACTTTACAAACATTTTGTTTGTCAAGGCATACCGATAATTGGCACTTTGGCGAATAAGTTTTTTTATTGAATAAAACAGTTTTTATCAATCGATTTAAATTTTTGTAAAATTTTTTTCTGCATGAAAAATGCTATTAATTGAGGTATCCAAAGGTTAGATTGCCATTTAAAAAAGTGGATGCTAAGCGCAAGGGGAAAGGGGGTTAAAATTACATAATTAAATGACAATTTAAAAATATAAATCGACGTGTCAAACTTTTTACTCAGAAATTGTCAATAATCATTTAATCGAATATTCCGTTACTTTTGAGAAGCACTGTGTGTATATATATATATATATATAGAAAAGATTTTGTTTTTGGTTCTTGGGATAAAGTCGCTCATAAATTAAACACAAAACATTAAATGTGTATCATTTGTATTAAATCGTACGTTTTGGTGATAATTTACACCTTAATCATCGATCTACATGAAAAGTATATAAATAGGTAATTCATATAACAGGTAATATATGTTTAACTTACTTTATTATAAATTTTTTATGTATTCACCCATAATAAAAGTAACAGAAGGAAGCTTGTCATATTACTGATTAAAATTAAAATTTTTTGAATGAAATGTCAGTTCACTTATTTGACAAAATGTAAAAGGATGACATCAAACAACAAATTATGACAAACCTATTTGATTATATTTTTTATTTAAATAGTAGTATGTGGTTTATTTGTAAAAAATTTTTTGTATGGTGGGTTGCATAAAATAGTTAGATTTTAAAATCATATATTTTACAGGTGTAGTAAACAGGTTGACTTTTGACTTAAATTAAATAAATTCTGTGTTAAGCAATATCATTATAGTTAGTATATTTTTTTTTTAAAGTGTATAGGTATGAGTAAACTGTTATGTAAATTATTGATGTCTTCTTTGTGATTGATGGAATTTTGTTCTTGGTTTATATGAAATGATTCTAAGAAGTCTTTTTTGTAATTGCTTTCTATATCTAAAATTTTTACATTATCATAATTGACTTTGTGTTTTGTATTGTATAAATGTATAGAAAGAGCACAGAAGTTTTTCTAATTTTGCATCACTTTTGTGTTGTGTCATGCGATTTGAACCACTGTTTGGTTTGGCCTCAGGGAAGCTTTGCATTCACATTGAATTTATACACTAAATTGCTACATAAATTTTTTGTTTTCTTTTAGTTTAGTAAAAAAGTTTCCAATGGACTTAGTATTTGAATTTATTATAGTTACAAAAGGTTGTTTTAGTAATTTTTTTTATTAGTGGTGAAAGATTAGTAATATATAAAAGTTTTTGTAAATGATATCAGTATGTTTATTTTGAGGTGGAAATATGATTGTGTTAGTATGTAGTAGTTTTGATAAAAGTGGTTTAGGGTAACCGTTGTTGATTAAGATTGATATTAGTTCTTTCAGATTTTTTCCTTAAATTTGGGTTCTGAATAGAGACCATCGATGTTTCAGTCCTAATATGGTGTTAATTTTTGTTTCATGCTATGATTGGAATGGTAATTTAAATATCTTTCTGAAATTTTTGTAAATATCAAAATTGATCTTGTTGTCATTATTACGGATAACTAGTGTATCAAAAATGGTATTGATTGGTGAGATTCTAGTTCATAAAGAATTTCAAATGTTAGTTAAAATTGTTAAAATGTTGAATGGTGGTTAGTAAAAATGTTCAGGAAGTGAGCAGAGAATGTCATCAACGTGTTGACTAAATACCATTTTGAAAGGTAAGTTAGGTAAAACACTTTCTACCAGTTTGTCCATTACTATTTTGCAATAATAGGGGATAATGGTGAACCCATAAGTACCAAAAATCTGTAAGTAAATTTTGAGTTAAAACTAAAATATGTTTGTTGAAGATAAGGTTTATTGAAGTGATAAATAATTGTAATGATATATGGCAATTGGTTCATGGAATCCCATTTTCTGTAATAATTTGAATGACTAAGTTAGGAGTTTGTCAAACAATTTTACAGAAAAAAAAAATTCCATATATTAACTTAAAAACTCTTAACCCTTTTGAACCAAATTTCCAAAGGGGGAAAAAATCTGGACAAATTGTTTTCAAAAAAGGTTTTCCCTAAACTTTTAAAATATTTCACCCAAATTTTGATTTTGTTTCCTAAACCCATTTCTGATACTTTTTTCAAAATTTAAATTTCTTTCCCTAATAAAAAAATTTTTAAAAACCTTTACCAATAAATTGAAACAAGATTAATTTTTATTGAAAACTAAAAGAAAAATTTTTCGCCAAAATTTATGACAAAAATTCTTTGGGACTCTTGTGGCCCCAAAACCAAAATTTGGAAACTAAAGTTTCTTTTCACGGAACCCAAAATTTTAAAAACTTCTTTCTTTTCCTAAATTTATACTTTCCCAAAACCCTTTTTATTAAATTTTAAATAAAAAATTACAAAAAGACTTTTTTAAATTTCAAATTTCATTAAACGAAAACAAAAACAAAAAAGAAGAAACATTCAATTTTAATTTAACCCAGTTAAATCCTTTTAACAAAAAATATCAAAATTTAAAAATTTTTTATAATTATACAATTCAAACGTCATTAATAAATAAAAGCTAAAAAGTAAAGAATTTTATTCCACATATATTAAATGTATAATTACATTTAAATATTTAAATATATTCAAATTGCTAAAATGTAAGCAAGTAATCCTTGACATAGATCAAATTAATTTTTTTATTTGAGTCAATTAAATCGTGATGAAAGGTGGTATAATTTGCATACCAAGAAGGAAATATACGGCATACCTGTCGTAACATGTTTTTGCAAACACACCTTATGTTAATTAAATCTATTACATTAATAGTTGAATATTGGCACGATTTGCGTATATATTACCAGAGAGCTATAATTCCAATAAAAAAACACGAGTTAATATTCTAGATTTCGACTGCGAATTCTTGTTATTTTATCTTGGCATTGAAATCGTGAGAAGTGAACGACTTTAACATTCTGCGTCGTAGAGTTTACATAATTATTCCAATGCTACAAGCCATGGTTAAACTGGTTCGTATCTTAAAAAATGTTATCATTCAGGTGGGCGACGTCTGAAAGCATGTAGGCTTGGCTCTATTATTTGTTTAATAAGTATAAGCAAAAATAATTATAAGTTTCATAAATACAAACAAATAAAAATGAAATAGTTAAAATTGAACGATTTTAACAGTTTGAAGCAGTGAAGTCTTCGATAATCTTCAAAAGGTTTCGGAAGTTGCGTGTGAGGTCGAGTAAGAACTTGAATAACGGTAGTTAGAAAATATTTACAGTTGGAAGAGGTTCAGACATCTTCGGTGATTTTTGAAACTTTTCAGAAGGCGTCGCTTGTCTCCGGAAGGTTTCAGAATTTAGATGTGAGGCCCAGTGCGAACTTGAACGACAGTTAGAAAATATTTACAGTTTTAAGAGGCCCAGACGTTTTCGGTGATCTTTGGTACCCTTCGGCAGACGTCGTGGAAATGATGCCTTAGGCCTCGTCAAGTGCGTCGCCGTTGAACTCTACGGGGGTGTTGTCCTGGAGGTAGGTTTTAAGTTGCAATTTAAATATTTAAATATATTCAAATTGCTAAAATGTAAGCAAGAAATCCTTGACATAAGATCTAATTAATTTTTTTATTTGAGTCAATTAAATCGCGATGAAAGGTGGTATAATTTGCATACCAAGAAGGAAATATACAGCATACCTGTCTTAACATATTTTTGCAAACACACCTTATGTTAATTAAATCCATTATATTAAAAGTTGAATGTTGGCACGATTTGCATATATATTACCAGAGAGCTATAATTTCAGTAAAAAAACACGAAGTTATATTCTAGATTTCGACTGCGAATTCTTGTTATTTTATCTTGGCATTGAAATCGTGAGAAGTGAACTTCTTTTCACAAGATTTTACATGCAGACGTTTAAAAATTTGACCCATTATATAACATTTCGTATATTTTCTAAATTTTATTTGTTATTTCATACAAAATACAGCTTATGAGGAGAGCTAAAAAATTCTTTACTACTTGCACGTGTTTGCTTAATATAACAAAATTCTTCACCGCGTTTTAATTTTTAGTTTAACTTACCCAGAAAAATCTCCGAAGCGACCAAGAACCAACACGTGGACTCCGTTCTACACACACCATTTTGAAAAAATGTATTACACCTTTCCCATCTTATTTAATATGTAACACGATAATTTTCTTAAGAAAATATCTCCACCCCCGCACGCGCGCACCACCCCATGATAAAAATCTAACGACCCTCCCGAACGCACACCCCGGTAACAAAGACCTAACGACCCCCCGACGTACCAAATTTACATACGAAGACAATTTTGTTCTCAAAGCGGCATATACATATGTTGCTGTGCGATTTGTTCCTCAAAGCGGCTTAGCCTACCTACTGCCAATGTTTCTCCGATAATCCTGGAGTCTATTTAATCTAATAGTGCCCATATGGAACACAATTCGAATAAATATTTTAAATCATCCTTTATTAATTCAGCCCAGCGTGTTATCCTGGATTTTTCTTTTGTGGTGCTTAAAAGAAAAATTTCTTCCACGTACTTATTTGGTTCTACAACTATCAACTGTAGTAAATTGTCCCTTAATTTTCCTGATAACGTCTTTTTCGCTTACAATACAGTAGGACTTAGCCCTACCACCAACAAATTCTAAAACTAAATCACTGTTAAATTCGTCTTTAAATTTCCCTACGACCTTATTCACTAACAGTTATTGTTTCTATTATCCGCCGGATAGTCACTTGTATCGAAATATTCAATGTTTGCGCTAATGTCACTATATGTCTTCTGTCTCCACACTGTAAACTAGCGAATCGGTATCCGTATAAAGGAGGCGGATTTGGTTGCCATACAAAGACCTCATCGTACCATAATGAAATTCATACATTAAGGTTTTAAACAAGTCTAAAACCGAGAAACCTGCATAGATAGATTGGTTTGTCGTGAGTAACCTTTATCCGGTCCGTTTGCACAATAACCAAGTCCTCCCCCTAGTATAGTGCAACTATGAAAATTAGGTTTAGCGAGTAGTTTGTTCGCGTACAACCAATTACCAGAAGCATCCCACCGAGCCACGATTTTTTACATTTTCTCTTTTGTCCACGTTCTCCATGATCTTCCCGAATACCGCATTGTTTATCAATTTGTAAATGTCTTTCTCAAACTCGCTTTTTGCTGACACCTTCAACTCGGTGTTGAGGTCAATATACACCTTCAACCAGGGTGATTGAGTAAATTCTAAAACCCAGTGGATTGCTTTTAGCTTAAGACCGTATCGTATACACTGTTGTGGGTTACGGTAATGAATAATATAGTTCTTCTTGTTGTGAAGAGTTGCTAGCAATTTAGGTGTCTTTGATTTGGGTGATGGGGGTACCATGTTTTCGAGCCAGAAGGGTTGTAAGTGTAAAGAATTCGTGGTTGATTTTCTATACCTATCGAGAATTCTTATAAATTATAACAAGCCCAGGGTAAGGTTGGATGACAAGCGGCTTTTACAAAAAGAAAACTCTTATGACTTTTAGCTAGCTGAGCTTTTAACCCACGGTCGCATGACATTGGGTCAGTGGGTTTAATTAAAGTTAAAAAAAAATAAGATAATGGACACCACCTAAATTTTTTATAAAGCAACTGACTAACTGAATTTGCTTAAAGGGCAAATTTGGAAACCTAAAAGTTATCTAACTTCTTTAGGAATTAAGTTTAATACCACCTATGCGTTACTTACTTTCTTACTGCTCTGACGAAGTTCTAAGATGGCCCTGAAACATAATTACAACTAACAAACATATAATTTATCTAATAGTTCTGTGACTACACAAAGTCCTTAATTTTGTTTCAAATACTTATCACTGAATCGTTATATGAATTCTTTTAACGGTCATAAAGTCTTTGAGGGAAATTAAATATTCATAAAATAATGCGCTGAAGAAAAAAAGGTTTCTATATTCTCATATTAAACAATTATGTACATGATAATGCAACTCAACAAAGATAAATTCTTATGAATGTAATTACTACGTTACTCAGGAGATGTAAAGTTAAAATTTTTAATTCTAGTGATTTTTAATTGGTCTGTATTTTATTAACAATATTTATTTATACTTGGTAGTCGGAAGTAGCGCTACCAGAACTGTACAAGAATTTCAAATTTTTATACATGCAATAATGTGTTTATTAATTAATCTCAAATTAAAATTTCATTTGTTGGAATGAAGGCATACAAACAACATGTTGAAATAAGGTTTCGGTAAACAAGGTAAGAAATAACATTTAGTTGAGCAAATGCTGCAAACAACATGTTACTATCATTGATGTAACTTATTATCTTTTTATACATAGTTTGACAATGAATGACTTCTAAATTTGAACACCACGTGATTAATGAAATGTGCATCGACGTAACATAAAAAAACCAAGAGAAAGAAGGAAAGAAGTAAGTCCGGGCTCAATCGGCGAGTGGGCGGGGTTTTATACCTATAAGTAAGTAAAGGAGAGCCTGAAAAAAAAATAACAAAAAAATATATAACACTCACTCATTCACACTCAGAACAAAACATACAAAGGAAAAGAAAGAACTTATAATTAAACAAAATATATATACAGAACACAGTATTCCCATCCAACTTCAAAAAAAGTCAATATCCCCAATTTATATATACATTATAAGAAACCCCCAAACATTCCAAAAAAAATTACCCATGAAAATGGCGAGCTGTAATTTTTAGGTAATAACTCCTGACAGTAATTAGTAAGGAAAGAAGGAACCAAACGCAATCCTAAAAACCACAGCTCTAGAATATCGTAAGGATAAACTTAAGCTAAATTTACAAGCCTAAGGGCAACATTTTCAATTGGGCCAGCAAATCTTTAAACAATTTTTTCCCCATTGATAGGTAGTAAGTTTTTAGTTATTTAAGACAAATAGTAAAGCATTCATCAAAAAAAAAACGGAAAGCAGTAAATACCAAAATAGTTTGGTAATTTTTGTAAAGAATTAAATTTAGGAAGGCCATCTATGAACGGTAAAACCCCAGTCGTTCTGGTTCCGAAATCAGAAGCGCTTACCAAGAAAAGCAAAAACAGAACTTACCCTCCAGTTACTGGCATCAGGGTGGAACCAGTCGCTGCTCTGCGTCAGCGAACAGGCAAGCTTACGTCCAGGCGGAGCGCATTTGACTTCGCAGTCCCCAAAAGAAGCGCAGCTCAAGGGATTAACGTGTCCCCCGCAGGAAGCACGCTAAATAATGCGTGCTGGAAATTCGCATCAAGAAAACGAGCGAAGCAAAACAATATGTTTTCTGGTTGCTAATCGAACAGCAAATGCCATGTTACATTTGTTTAGTTAAAGCACGTAAACTTGTCGTTAAGAAAAATAACACAGGAAACCCTAATTTTATTGAAATAATTTTGCCGAAATCTTTAAACAGGGAAAACACACCAGCATTTAATTATTGAAATACTTGGAAAGTCACCTATCTAATTAAGGCGTAAATTTCACGGGACGAAATTCTTAGAAAGGATATTTATTTTTCTACTGAACAGAAAGATTTATCAACTTACCTAAATAGCATATTTATTATTAATTACAATACAATTTTTAAAACACGAAGGGGTTAGTTTTCATTTACGGAATAAATTTTCTTGTTTAACGTCAAGGAATTTAAGACAAAAATTATTGTATATAACTTTAATGATTTACGAAAATGAACGTAACAAATCATTCTATATATTTTAAATATTAAGCCCTTAAAAAGTTAAGCTTCTTTCATTAACAAATAGACTGCTAAATTATCTGTACGGCAAAGTACTTGCATAACAGAGCATAAGGTAATTTACAAGTGAACAATTAAATATTACGTAAATTCATATATGTGTATACGAAATAAAATACAGCACATGCAGCAAAAATTTCAGGAAGTCAAATAAGCTTACTCACCGGCGTCAACGACCTAACAACCTGTCAGCACATGTTGCGGCGTCACCATTCTATCATGTGTCGGCATTATCCAACAAATCTGCTTACAATTTTTGTACTAAATGAATTTCCATGTTGATACATTTCATTTACACAGCAACCAAATAGAATAATCTTAATATTTCATTAGAATTTTTGTAGATTACTGAAGTTGCACTGCAATATACTTTATTATAAATCATAATTAATTACCTATAAAACAAACCGTTGTATCAAATTACTTCATAACCTTGTCGTCTTAGACAACTAAATTAACTGTTTTACTTGTTTCGGCGCTTACGCCAGGAAAATTTAATTTCCTGTAACATCTCGTCTGTTTTATATCACAGACAAGTGACCTTTCGGCTTGACGAGAAGACAAAAAGTGACCACCTATCACTAGTCGACAAACAGCTTGAGAAGCTTAGATATTCTACATACGAGTAAGGAACACGCGCAAGGTTTGTAATAGTGTTATCAGCTGTAGCAATAAAATGCTTTAATTTTATTGGTTTACTAAATATACAAGAGTATTGGAATTCTTATTGGGTAAAGCGTTAAATAATTAAATACTAAATTAACGGGGTTGTAGCAGTAATGTTGCCAAATAATTTAGTTCGGAATTATTACATGTTACAGGGTAGATCGTTGTGGGTACGGTGTAGATGTTAAAAAAATCTGTAAATATAGAGAATCAAGGTAGTAATATTTTATTAGAAATCTTTATAAAATACTTCACAAACTTCAAAAAGATCTTCCACAACTTGTATAATCTCTTCCCATTCTAATTCAATTGTTTTATCGTGTTCTTCTATATTCATTTCACCTGCATCTACTTCTTCGTTCGTCTTTGCTATTCACCTCATCTGCTTCTTCAATATTCTCATTTTCAATAACTCGGGATTAATAATAAAAACGTAGCCGTTTTTGTCATTACTCATTTCCGCCAATTCTTCCTCGATAGATATTTCGGTTTCTTCTGTTTCAGATCTGGAGTTTCCGTTAATCATGTTTTACCTAAATTAAGCATGTGGTCATAAAGCTTATGATATATTATAAAGTGTACCTACCTTTAAATGAATTCACTAAATATTTTAGGTGTCACTTGATATATTATGCACGCTACTGAATTAACACTTTAGCAACATTTCTTTTATATTTCTCATAATCGTTTCTAATTTGCACATCGTCAATTAGCTTAAAACTCAGTTTCTCTATTTTCTCCAAATACCGTATTATAATCATATCAATAATTAATAATACATACATTCTACTTAATGTACTTTAAAAATGAAAATGACAATGAATTTCAAATTGTTTTTCATAATGCTGAAATTTGTCATTGAGCGTATTGTTAATACGATTATAATAGTGAAAGCGGATGACTCTTGTTGCATTATTTCTTGATATCCTATATGTACTTTTATTTAATTCTAAAGAAAACTCCTCTATAAACTTAAAAAACGATGTTTTATATCATGCTATTGCCCTCAGGATAGTTACTAATAAAGCAATTAAATTTTAAATACTTCTACGTTGTATTTTTGGAATGTATGATTCACTTAGTTTCTAAGCATATCACCGATGAGAATGCATTTCATTGTTATTAAATTAACGATTTGGTAAACGCAAACCACTTATAAGCTTATTAACATTGTTTACTAACCTAGGAATAATTAGTGAACAAGGCCAGTTTTGTAAATACTTTATAAAAATAAAATAGTGTTTTTTAAAATACAAACGTTCTGCTTAGCACAGTTCATAAAATTTTTCTAATGCAATAAACAATGGTTAGGTTGACTATTGGCTAACTGCTTCAAATTTGCAATACCAAACTGTTCAAGATTCACAACTTTGTTAGCTGGAGGGTGGCGGGTGATGATGTTTTTCTTTAACAACCCTTTTACATAAACGATCCCATGTATAGGTATTATTTTTCCAAATGTAACTGTCATTATATAAAGTTAATTTGGTTTACTTTAAAGAGAACCTACTGAATTGGATTTAAAAACTAAGAATTCATGAGGAATCAATTATAAGTTGTTATCAATCGTATACTGAATTTGGGGCTACTTTGATAAGCCTTTGGAAATAGCTTAAAATTACTTAACACTGTTATACATGTTATCATTTTAGCACCTGAAACTTTTAGTCAGATAAAAAAAAGTTAACAAACCGACCCTCTTGGGGTGAAATTGATAAATAATACAAAAATACTATAAACTAAATGAGATAATCAAACTAACCCCATAAGAAATAAAATCATTTGTTTTATGCTGGAGTTCCAGATTTTTTTATAAGATTAAAATTATTGTTCTTAAAGAAATCTCAAAACCAGTTTATTATATAGTTACAATACATTTCATACAAAACTATTTAAACAGATAATAATCATATGAAATTAATTTGCAGAAAACACTAAGCAAATTTAAGAAAGTTATTTTTCATACACATCAACAGTTTTTGAAAAAATATACTTTAGTCTTTCACCACTTGCTGAATTTCTGGATTAGGTAAAATAGCTATAACATCACATTTTTTCACATCAAATATGTCGTTCTCATCTACTTTAAAAACCTTTTTTGCTGTGTCCATGCTTTTTAATCCCATCATTCTAAACTCTTCATTAGGTAGCTTTTCTTGAACAATAGCCACATATCTATACATTATAGTATTTCTTTTGCCTCCGGTGAACTTTACAAGAACAAAAGAGCCACAGACCAATGTTTTTAGATTGACCTCTTCATATTCAACTTCTTCCTCTTCAATTACCTCTAAGATTACTCGTCACTGTCAATTTCTTCATTTGATGTCTCATCATTTTCAACACTGCTTTCTTTGGCAACACTTTTGCCTGGAAAAACATTTAAACGTTTTTCTTTTTAGGGGCAAAGGACGATTTGGTGAAGCATTATATCTTTGTTCTTTCAAGGACGTTATTAGTGACTCATTGAAATCTTCTCTAATTGTTTCCTTAATGTCACCTCCAGGTAGTTTTTTAAAACTTGTTGTGAATTGAGAGGATGAATTCCGCAAGTTGAAAAACCACTGATTAAATCCCTTATAATTGAATGTACTTCTCCATTTTTTCAAAAATGTCCATTTTTGCAGTGCTTCATTCAGAAGCTTTGGAAAATCTTCTTTCCTAAAGTTTGTAGGTTGTGTGCCTTTCATTTTATACTGGAACAGAATGTTTCGCCATGCCACCTTTAAAGGTCTAAAAAATGACACATCAAGTGGCTGAGTCAGGTGTGTCGAGTTTTTAGGTAGAAATATAAAAGCAATATTGTTTTATTGACAAAGGTCAATCACTTCATCTGTAAGATGTGCCGCTAAGTTATCTCCTATGATAACTTTTCTACCGGGAAGCCTAACTGTATGAGGCAAGAATGTCGAAGATAGCCAATCGGTAAAGATTGCTGCATCTATCCAACCACTTTTCGATCTATTATACCGGCTACCAGAAGAGCAACAACGATCTGTGCAGCATGGGGTTCCTTATGGCCACATTCTGTCCAACGATCCCATATGTTGTCTGCCTTGTATATCACATAAGGCGGAAGCAATGTTCCTGAACCTGAACCACAAAACATCACTGTAGTTGCACTTTTACTAAAATTGATTATGTTAACAGGATATTTCATTCCTCTTCTACAAAGAATTTGCCTTTTACCAGGATCGTCAGCCATATTAGTCTCATCATAGTTAAACAAATTTTCCTTTGGTATATCTCTAATAGACTCCTCCAGGTTTGTAAAATATTCTTATATTATACCAACAGAAATATCGGCTCGAGCTTTTTTAATATTAACAGCAACTTTTCTGGTTAAATTGTCACGGTGCCGTTTTAACAATGAATGAACCTAATCTATACCAGGAATGTTGTTCTTAAACTTCCTAACTCGAATTCCACGTCGTTCCAGAAAACTTTTTGTAATCATTTAAAGATCCAATGCAGTTAGTGGCATCCCCCAATCACTACATGTAGCAGCTGCATTTATAATCACCTTTTCTTCGTCAAAAGTAAAAACAGGTTGTCCTCCACATTTTTTTTTATGCAATCCATGATATTTGTTATATAATGTTCCATATGAGATGGCATATTCTTTAGCTGCTCGATGTAATGACCAGTTATGAACGACAACTTTTTCGAGTGCTTTTTCTAAAGTATTTTCTGAAAAATTTCGGTGCATTCTTGTACTCAGCTTTTTCTTATATGTTCTTACCATATTTACAATTTAACACTACCCTGCAACAAAAAGTGTATTGCCAATATAACGCCGCGAAAAAATTATTTAATAACACTAAAATGGTCTATCAATCTCACCCCAAAACCTGATCAAAGTCACACACACACACACACACACACACACACACACACACACACACACACCCCCATTACAAATATGGCTGCCACTATCTGATATGAGCTGTAATATTTCTGTACACTACAGTATTAGTAGACAATATATTATGGAATACCTTAATTAGAAATTTATCTTTCACGGAGATAAAACTCACTTTTGTAACACCTAATTTTCCAGCTCACAAAAAATGAGAAAAACAAGACACTTTTTCTGAATGCATTTAAAAATATTTATGCCTCTACCAACACAAAGCACATATGAAGGATGTGGCTAAGCATGCTTCTAGTTTATTACTGCCATGCAGCGGATGTTGCTAGATTTACAAATAGTGGGGAATTTAAATTAAATAGAAACTTCTGAAGTTTGATCAAAGACACCCCTTGAAATCAATCTCACCCCAGCTGACAGTACGTCATTTTATTAAGAAATGTTTGAAGATGATGCCTTGTCAGGTTAGGTCAAATGCGGTTGGGTTACGTTGGTAGGTTTAGTATATCCACTTTTATCAAGCTGGTAATAAAATAACACCAAGATACTTTATTTATTAACAGAGTTAAAACAGAAAGATGACGTTTGTTTATTTCTAGTAAAATCTAGTAATAAAATAACACCGAAACACCTGTAATACTTACATTTTAGTACACCAATATTAATTAGAACGACAAAATTAATATAAAAATTTATTTAAAAACATTTTGTAAAATTAAAACATTTTGTAGCAGCGTAAC
The DNA here is from genome assembly GCA_036346225.1 of Platerodrilus igneus. Lineage (NCBI taxonomy): Eukaryota > Metazoa > Arthropoda > Insecta > Coleoptera > Lycidae > Platerodrilus > Platerodrilus igneus. The sequence continues at coordinate 3,918,996 of JARFIW010001004.1, forward strand.
ATTCTGTGTCGTAGAGTTTACATAATTATTCCAATGCTATAAGCCATGGTTAAACTGGTTCGTATCCTAGAAAAATGTTATCATTCAGGTGGGCGACGTCTGAAAGCATGTAGGCTTGGCTCTATTATTTGTTTAATAAGTATAAGCAAAAATAATTATAAGTTTCATAAATACAAACAAATAAAAATGAAATAGTTAAAATTGAACGATTTTAACAGTTTGAAGCAGTGAAGTCTTCGATAATCTTCAAAAGGTTTCGGAAGTTGCGTGTGAGGTCGAGTAAGAACTTGAATAACGGTAGTTAGAAAATATTTACAGTTGGAAGAGGTTCAGACATCTTCGGTGATTTTTGAAACTCTTCAGAAGGCGTCGCTTGTCTCCGGAAGGTTTCAGAATTTAGATGTGAGGCCCAGTGCGAACTTGAACGACAGTTAGAAAATATTTACAGTTTTAAGAGGCCCAGACGTTTTCGGTGATCTTTGGTACCCTTCGGCAGACGTCGTGGAAATGATGCCTTAGGCCTCGTCAAGTGCGTCGCCGTTGAACTCTACGGGGGTGTTGTCCTGGAGGTAGGTTTTAAGTTGCAATTTAAATATTTAAATATATTCGAGATATTTATGCTATCCTTGCCCTTCACATTGCTTGTGGGAACTGCAGAGCTCATTTCTGCTATTTTCTTTATTCATTTATTCAATACAAAGTAACAATCTTAATTCTAATAATTGCTGTCGTATAACCACTGTGACCTGCACCTGTAGCATCACGTTGCGTCTGGAATACAATGTCGATTTCCGTTTTCACTGTTTGGCTTGCGAACTTTCATTAACATGTCCTTCAATTTATACTGTAATGGTATTTTTCTCTCATTATGTATAATTTCTGAGATTGGCCTTTATTGAGGGTGTAGTGAGACCAAGCTGGTGTAGCGAAAGAAAAATATAATGCTCTCGGTCTAAGCTCGGGGTCTATTCTTGCACGTCATAAGCTGGTCGGGGTTCTTTCTGAGACTAAACTTGTCTTTGAATAAACTAGGGCGCCACTGCATCAATAAAACTAACACAAAAATTCATCCTAAGGATCGACATAGATTTACCTGAATTTAGAAATGAAAGAACATAGTTTCTTTACTTATTTTTACCTCAATCAAAATTGAGCTGTTAGAAATAAAACGATCGTGAGTTTTGACTTGTATCTAATAAAAATTTTGTTTCTTTTCAACTATGTACAAATAAATTAAAAAGGGTTACAGTGTAAATACTATATCGTGAAAGCGAATGTTAATTAAAATTGTTTAGTTGACAAAAATCATAAGCTATTAACAAGACAGACCTGTCCTTAACAAAATATTATTAAAAATCGTAATACATGATTTATATTGCTTGTAATCTAAGATCTTTATATTATGCTCTATATCATCAATTAAGTCAAAGCAAAAGTTAATTAGTAACATAAGTGTCACATGTTTTAAACAAACACAAAACTTGACTCTTATCATAAACACATGTTATTTTTAGGTGTTGTTCTTAACAAACATTGTATAAAAGAATATGAGGACATAACAAATTTTGCCAAATTATTTAAATTACTCCAAATAAAAATACGATTTGTTTCGACAAGATATCGTTCAAGCTTATAAATCAAAAACTCTTAATTTCGTAATTAAGTATTAATTGTTTAGCTAGTTCAGCTTTTCAAACAAAAGGTTCATCATGTCCATGTTGATTCTTTCGGATCACAAAAAAAGAATTGTACTCACCAGAGTTTCACGAATTGAGTAACAATAAAAAATACTCAACATCTGTTGACAAAGCATCAAGCATCAGTTATCTTTTTCTAAGAATCAGGAGAGCTTGTTTTAACAAAACTACAAATTACATCTTGAGATGTGATGATTGAAATTAAAATAAAAATCCTTGTCGATTTTCCAATCCATAAATTATATGTGTATAGTTTGCTTGCCAAAAATTAAAATTCCTGTTAGCAACAGTTAAACCGCCATATTATAAAACAACAAACCGTCTTATAAATATGTTCTATCAGAAATTGTCGCTATGGCTGCACACCACACCAAACGTAACTGCCATGAGAAGCTTCATTTCAGCCATGATGGCCCCAAAATTTACACCACTTTTCTTTTTTTTTTATATAAAAAAACGTGTCTCGCGACTACATCTTGAATACCAAAATAAATGTGCAACGTTCTATTTTTATGCGCATGGTCATCTCACTATGACTGCGCCTGACTTCAAACATGTTTGCGGGGATATATGCGCCTAAATTCAGGCAACCTACAGGGCACGAAATGCAACACGCATTTACCTAAACAAAAACGTTACAATACAATGTAACAATAATTCTTAATAGTTCCATTTTACAAGTATAGTCTAATTTGGGTGATATGTAACTAGAGCCGCTCGCGATCCTGAATCTCTCGTATGCGGCAAAGTCGGGCTTCTCATTGATTGTCCACTGACGGTTGGTGAAGGTCTCCTGGACGGGGTAGTTCATATCCCAGTAGTGTATAACTGTGTGTAATTCCTGTAGCTGTGTTCTTCCTGGTGCAGAAGAAATACATAATCTTGGGAAGTTTCTGGTCAGAGGATCATGTGTCGTGTTGGATTGCGAAAGCTCGCAAGGCTTTCTTGCTTTCCTGGTTCCGGCGTTCTACTGGGTTTGGTTGTGGGTCGAAAATGGCGTAGTTCAGTATGACAACCCCATTGATCCAGTGTTCGGTCCCATCGTCGAGATACACATTGGGACCCGTTGTCGGTGAGGATCGCTCTTGGGTACCAATACCGAACGATGATCTCATTTTTGAGCAAGTTGATGACGGCTGGCTTGGTGTCAGGCGTCGCGAAAGTTCGACCCATCTGCTAAACAAGTCGATTACGATCAGTATGAACCGATTGTTTTGACGTGAAGTAATGTATGGTCACATGGTGTCGACATATGACCTCCCGTGGGCGGGTGGGTAGATGTGGTCGGAGGGGTGCTTTCTGTTGATACGGTGTAACGTTTTGCCTTACTAATGTGTTTTTACTCCTATATTGCCAACTGAAAGGCACAAGGATAATTAACGAGGATTTCCTGATGGTGAAAAGAGCCCAAGGTTAGTTTAGATGGAAAACGGTCTTACGGTTTGAAACATCGATAAATACAGTTAAAAAGTCGATAAATACATCGCGCAAGCGCGAAATAAGCAACGTCACGGGCGGATGGTGACGCTAACCTTTGTACAGATTTGGCGCGCCCATCTATCAATGACGTCACCAATGCACAAAATTACGACGCAATTATCGGAAAAATATATAAAGTTAAGGCAATATATTCTAATGCAATTACTCCCATGAATATGTCTCTGGGTTAAAGTTGGCTTCTATTCCAAGTCCATCAGGGCTACGGAGGGCCCTTTTGAGGTAGTTAAAGATGGTACGCCCGACGCTCTTCCAAAGCGTTCGGACCAGCTCCTGTAATCATGGGCTCGTCATCCAGGGTCGTGGAGTACGGTTCGCCGAAGCCTGCAAATTTATTCCTACCTATGTAGGGAATAGACAGGAATACCAGGTATAAGGGGTGACAAACAAAAGATAATTAGGCAAAGGAATCTACATAGATATAGCTAAAGGCACGATACGATACCTCAAACGTCCACTCCACTCGATAGTTTAGGCAAAAAAGCCACGTTAAAAAGAGCCACGGAAACACTTGTCCCTACTCCACTCGCGTCGCGCGATCTGGCGCAAACGCACTGTGACGTAACGGAAATACGCGCCTAGTCTTTTAAATTTATGGCGCGAAACTTCCGCACATCAAGATTAAACTAAAAACAATGTTTAAGTGCCAATTGGCACGTAACAATCGCGACAAAGCCACAAAAGAAAAAACTTAATAAAAGAAAGTCTGTTAGCACAGTAACAGCACAAAATCTAAGTCCTAACTACCCTACATAAAACCTACTTAAAACCTACAAAATGTTTATATAAGGCGCCACCTGGTTTTTGACCGATAACACGTCTACCGAAGTACCAGGAAACGGAAAATGTAGCCCCGTTGTTTTGACTACATTAATAATCGACAGCACAAATTTGTCGGGGAGCCTGAAACACTACTTAAATTAAAACGGATGCGACAAGTCGCCTAACCTATCTAAACTAAAGTTAACATTAGAGTTTTTACGTGCAAACACACATGAGCGTTGCATCAAAATTGTTCTTTATTGGCAAGAAGTGCCCAAATTTAAAAATGTTCATAGAGTGAGTCACTCTACACTCTAGCAAATTTTGTTACTGGTACTTTGGTTTTCTAACGATACACATTAAAACTTGTCCATGACATGGTTGTGAATCAACAAATTTACCAAAAGTACCACCCTACTAAATCCTTACATGGCTAACCTAACAAATTACATTTCTATATCGGGTTAGCTTTTTCACTCAAATTTCAAGAAAAATAATTACCACGTCTGGTCATAGATACCACACGTTAGGAAGATAAAAAGATAAGACAAGATCTCAAATTGTTGTTAAAGATAGTAGATAAGATAACGATATTAAGCTTAAATTGTTATCCTCAAAGGTAATGGATAAGATAACGGTGTCAAGCTTTAGTTATTATTTGAGATACTAGGTAAGATAACGCGATATTAAGCTAAAGTTATTATCAGAGATAGTAGGTAAGGTAACGCGATATTAAACAAAAGTTATTACTAAAGATAACCGGTAAGATAACGCGAAATTATCTCAAAGTTATTACTAACGGTAGTCGGTAAGATAACGATACTAAACTAAGGTTATTATTATAGGTAATCGGTAAGATAACGATATTAAAACTAAGGGTATTATCAAAGATAATAAACAAGACAAAGATATTGGCCTAGTTATTATCCAAGACAATGGATAAAAGTAAAGATAGAGTGACTCCGTGGAGTCGTTAAATGGGGATTGTCTCGTGCCCTCTAGAAAGAGAGACCTGTGAAGCAGGTTCGTTTGCAATGAACGGCACGAGGGACCGGCAAAGGCATTTGGGTGCATCCCTGCACCCGGCGTTAATCGATATCGGTGATACAATCACCCGATACCCACACGATATATATCGTCATAAAGATATAAACTCATTCACTCACACATTCACACACTCATACATACCTTCACTGCCAGAGCCCATGCGCTGACAGCGTCACCGCATGACCTCACGAAAGATTCGCAGAGACGTGGTCCAGGTGCCTGTGAAAACCTCCCGCGCAACCACACGGTGACTAACGGAAATGAAAAAGGCAGTAGAAATAGGAACGATAAAAAGAGGAAGGTTGGTTATTTGGAATGCATTAGAGGCACTTCCAGGTAGAAGAAAGTAGAGGAAGGGTATCGCATTGAGCAAAAGAGACAGAGAAAGGTGGATAGCAAAGCGCTACTCAACCAGCCAATGTGGCCAGTAGCTCGGAGTGAGGGAACATCACTCTTATGTGGCAGACGGGTGTTCCGGGACAAGAACAGGTCCACCGAAAGAAGAATAAGGCATAGACGGAGACAGCGGGATAAGAAAAAGTAGAGTTTTTGGACAAGCGTCCGAGAGAAGGTAGAGAGTTGTCTCTGTTAAACACAGCGCAGTCTGAAGGACCACCTGCGATATTAATCCGACAAGATAAGATATATCATATGTTGAAATTCACTAGGCTCTTAAGAGAACTAGTACGATTTTTTTTCCCAACGAGTGCATCCACTGCGATAAGAAAATCATACAAAAGTTGACACGACAACTTAAAAGTATCATTACGGATACATTCACACTAAAACAAACTGTTTTAAGGTAGTTTTTCAAAACGGTAGCACCCTAAACACACAAAAATGTTTAATTATAAGCAGTTAAATACAGGTACACTGTCCCCCATATGCTAAAACAACCGGGAATTTAATAAGATATCAATAAGAAGCGATAGCGTCTCACCACGAAGTTCAATAAAAAACAATGAAAAAAAAAGTTTATAAGTTATGGTGATTTAGTAGAAAAAGAAAGAAATAATGATGTAGTATAATGTGGGTGACTGCAATAATTCAGAGGAAAAACACATGGAATAGACAATCCTAGTTTTTTGCAACTGCGAATATTAACTATTTCTTACAATGGCATAGGTCGCGACTACTATGTAAGCCCAAAGAAGAAAGCATTCACTCTAACATATGCTAAAACCAATCATAAAAATTCAATGAGTTATTGCAACCAAAGTTACGACAATTACCACACAAAATTAAATGACGTAAGAAAAATACTAAAAAACCAAATAATATGCTGTAGAAAAAGTTCGAGGGTTGATTAAATGAAACGACAGAATTATATTGGGGGGTGTAGAGAATGAAGTGATATATAAGTAAACGGTATGGTTAAGGAAAAGTCAACCAAAAGAAAAAGATAGCTAATTTAAGGTAAGTAAAGTTAAACGTGTAAGAGATTATATACTGTATGAGAGAAGGAATAAGTAATTAAAGTTAACTAATTGATGGTGAGAACAGAAAAATATTAGGTAAATTGTGAGGAGAATAGAACGTGAAAAACTTAACTAGCATTTGGGTCAGCAGAGAATGGCTTAAGATGTTTAATATGCCACCTGCCTTGGCGTTTTCCTTCAGCATCTTGAAGTTCGTAGATAAAGGGACTATTGACACGAGTGACCTCACAAAGAATGAATTTAGGGGCTAATTTTGAAGAAAATTTCTTAGATGCATCCGGTAAGACAATTCTTTTTCCAAACTTGTTCGTCCAAGTTGAAAGAAATATTTCGTTTACGTAAGTTATAGTGGTCCTTACTCTTTTCGTAAGCTTTTAACAAATTTTTCCTAACGTCGTTAAAGATAGAAGGCAATGATTGTTGGTCTTTGTCCCAGCGTACTTTATCGTCAGGCACTAAACCATAATAACTCCCATCGATTGGGGTGTATATCTTCCAAAAACAAGAAATGACGGAGTGAATTGGGTTGCTTCGTGTTTAGATGTAGCAAAGCTTGAGCAATTTTAAAAATATGTTCATCCCATGTAGTATGGTCTGAATCAATATAGGAAGAAATAGCGGTAATTAAAACTCTATTAACTCTTTCGGTAGGGTTTACTTGAGGATGGTATTTTGCGTTAAACCAAATTTTTTGTACTTTGTAACTTTTAACGAAATTCTGAAAATCTTTAGAGATAAATTGTGCCCCATTGTCGCAAAGGATAATCTGAGGGACACCAAAGATAAGAAATACATTTTGTTCTAGGAATTTAATTATAGCAGCGGATGTAGCTTTACGTAAGGGTTGCACCATAACAAATTTAGAAAACCAAACGGTGACAACTAAAAGATATTGGTTACCTCTTTTCGATCGGGGGAGAGGTCCTAATAAGGCAAGCGATATTAATTGAAAGGGATAAGATACACGTTTAAAGTTACCCATTAAACCAGGGCGAGCGTCTTGCGAACTCTTATGAGAACCACAAATTTTACAGTTCATAATATAACGACAAAAACAGATTGCTTTAGTGTGGGCCAGTAATATAATTCAGATATTTTAGCGAGAGTTTTTGTAACACCAAGATGTGCAGCTATGGGGTCATCGTGACATAATTTAAGCGCCTCACTACGGTTAGCAGTAGGCACGACAAGTTTCCATTCAGGGATATTAGATATTTTATGCGGAGAAGAAGATACAAATTTATATAGTCTATTATTAGTTACACGAAAGGTAGGAAATTTGTCGGGATTATCGGAAACTTTTTTAATCATATTGAGATACCAGGTATCAGGAATTAAATTTGGAAAGTTAAGAGAAACAACATCACGAGATAAGGCATCAGGTACGATATTTAATTTGCCAGGCCTATGCCTAACGTCAAAAGTAAATTGAGATATACGCAAGTTCCATCTTGCCAAACGATCTGCTGGTTGTTTTAAGTTACTAAGGCAAGTGAGAGCTGCACAGTCAGTGATTACGGTAAAATGTGTACCTTCAACATATCCTCTAAATTTCTCAATGCCAAAGATAACGCCCAATAATTCTCGTTCGGTAGCAGAGTATTTTTGTTCGGCAGAAGTTAAGGCACGACTTGCATAGGCGATTGGATGTTCTGAACCATTTCTTACCTGGAACAACATTGCACCTAAACCAGTAAGTGAGGCATCGGTTTGTATATAAAATCTTTTATCAAAATTGGGCGAGATTAAGATAGGTGCTGAAGTGATTAACGTTTTAATTTGTTCGAAAGCCTGTTGGGATTCTAAATTCCACTCGATAGTTTGGGATTTATTTTTATTTTTAATTAAAGCGGTAATGGGTGCAGATATAGTTGAAAGATTGGGTAGAAAGATGCGATAGTAGCTAATCATTCCAATTAAACGTTTGATTTCGGTAACAGTTTTAGGTGTTTTGAATTTAGTAATAGCGTCGACTTTAGCAGGATCTGCTTGTAGGCCAGTTCCATCGATAATAAAACCAAGAAATGTAAGGGATGAACAACAAAATTGACACTTTTCCCAGTTTATCTTAAAACCTGCTGCATTTAAACGTTCTGCAACCTCATTTAATGTAGCGATATGTTCATCAAAGGAACTTGAGATAACTAAAATATCATCCAAAAATACAAAGGCACGTTCCTGATGTAAGATAGGACCTAACGTTTGATCCATAGTACGTTGTAGGGTTTGTGGTGCGTTACAGAGACCAAATGGCAAAAAATTATACTCGAAAAGACCTCGGCCTGGAACACAAAAAGCAGTTTTTTGACGAGAAGATAGGTCGAGAGGTATCTGATAAAAAGCTTGTCTAAGATCGATAGTTGAGATAAATTTTGCGTTTCGAAGTCGGCTTAAACTAGAGTCAGTTCTAGGTAAAGGGTAAGCGTCAGAAACAGTCACGGAATTCAACTTTCTGCCATCAAAACAAACACGCCAATCGTCATTCTTCTTACGAACTAATAATACGGGAGACGCCCAGGGTGAATTTGAGGGAGAGATAACACCAGATTCTAACAGTTTATCTATTTCAGCATGCAAATGCTTTTGTAATGCAGGCGATAACGGATTTTGACGTTGCTTAAAAGGGAGGGCATCACCTGTAGAGATAACATGTGTTGCAGTAGTAACGCAACCAAGTTCAGAGGTATTAAGTTTACGAAATTTGTCGATTGTAGCGTTAAGGGTTACGTTTTGGGAATCAGTAAGAGAAATTTTGTTAGATATTCCTGTAGATGCACAGGAATTTGTTTTAAGAGAAGTTTGCCACGAAAAATCCTGGAAATAAAGTGACAGATTAAAAAGTTTACAGAAATCAACACCTAGTAGAAAAGGATAAGCTAATGCAGGCACAATCAAAAATGAAACGTCACGTTCAAGTGACTCTACTCGAATTTTTAATTTAAGGGAATCCGTTACATATATTTGATTATCGTCAGCTAAATTTATGGAAGTTTTTTCGGGAATAATTCGAATTTTAATATTTTGTTTAGATAATTGATGTAAACCTTCGTTATTTATAAGGGAGCATGAAGAACCTGTGTCCAATAAAGCAATTATATTTAAGGAACCGATCGAGATAGATAAGTGTGGACGATTATCCAAGGGTTTCTTAACAAGTTGTAAAACGGCAGACTTTTTATGGTAAAAGGAATTGACGGTTTGTAACCAATTAGACCACTCTGATGGAGTAGTATAACATAATTCTTCTAATGAAGGTAAGGCATTTTGTACATTAACAGTAGCGGTATTATTGTTAGATAAATTTACTAACGGTACGGCGTTAGAGGTAGTTTTATGATTTAAATTTATTGACGTTTGGGTCTGTTGAATGATTGGTGTTGAGGACGATTTTGATTCCTTGAGATATTCACGCCCTGAATTGGAATATCTCGACGGGAGTTTCCGATGCGTTAGGATTACATTTTGTGCAGTTAGATTTATAAATATTTGCGTGACCACAACCATAAGAAAAAATATTTCTGGGGTATGTGCAGACATTATAGTTATGTCCACTTCTCTTACAGTTCCAACAGGTAAGGGTCGTTATTAGTTACGGTAGAAGGAACATTAAGGGTAGATACTTTATGGGAAGCTCGAGCTTGACAAGCTAAATCAGGTTCTTAAAGGCCAGTTTGTTTTTGGGGGGGGATTTATCAATTCTTAATTTCACTTCCTGAAGAGAACGACATAGATCTTTAAAGTGGGCTAAGGAAGAGATGTGTTGTAAGGCCAGACGTTCAGAGAAATAAGGGTTTAAATTTCTAAGTAACTGATCGATAATTTCAGATTCTGAAGGTTTTTTTTATCGAGTGTACTATATAAAGCTTCTAATGAGGTAATGAAAGAGACAACATTTTCGTCAGGTCCTTGGGTTCGATTTCGTATCTCGTTCCAAAGGTCGGTAATATAACCATGCGCAAGAAAATCTCGTTTTAGACACGCAACTAACTCCTCCCAGGTAGAAATTTGGTCTTGGATGTTCCTGTACCAATACTCAGCAATACATCGTTGAGTTTTATGCAGGTATTGCTGTTGGCAATAATAGAATTTTTCGATTTCTGAGCATATCTCATTAGTATTCCAATAATTTTCGTTGTTGATTAGCCAGTAAGATTGTTCCGGGTTTAATATTACATTGGAAATATGTACAGGATATACTCGGAGATATTTGAATTCAGGGGAAACAATAGGAATGTGAATTTGAAATAAAATTAAATTTTCATGAATGGTTACTTGCGTTGAAAATATGGAGTAATAGTTAATAAAGTTCCGTAAATAAGGTATTTGTTCTGAATGGTACATTTTACTTAGTTTAATAATGACCATGCTTAATTGAATTGGTTCAATTATTGAGTTATGCAAAATATTCAGGCGAGCGAATGACAAAGCTATTTCCAGATTGTTAATTAAACTTTGAACTGAATGTAATTGTGTTATTAAGCTATCCACTACATTTGATAATGCAAATGCTTTTTCTAAAACTATGACCTCATTAAGTTCTATTGATAAATTATTCATTTGATTTTTCATATTAACCTGATTTTCTTTTAGAATTCTGAAATTTGTTTCGTATGTGTCTGTCATTTCTTGTAAAAGTGTTCTTTGGGAAGCTGTGTCATCATGTAATTTTCTTGTATTTTTTGCCATTAGATCAAAATAATAGTTTATTTGTTGCTCGTCTTCAGAGTCCAACGTTCCGAATAACCATTTCGATAATTTTCCCATGCTGTTTATCAATCCTCTCTTTATTCTGGGGTTGTGTAAAAATGTGTTTATTTTATTATTTGATATAGTTGTCAAAGATAACGTGTTTAAAATTTTAATTTTCAGCGACATTGAAAACTGGTTCTGTGTTTCTTGTTGACTTATTTTGGTTTCCAAGAGTTTTAGATCGTTTCTGATTCTTTTGAGCGTTTTTTCAGGATATATTAAATTTATATGGTATAGAAAAGTGTGTTTAGACATAATAATTTTACTATACCCTATTTGGATCGGAAGTATGGGATTAGTTACTTCTTCGATTTTCATTGCGTATACTTTGTGCAGGCTCAGGAAAATGAGTAGTAACATTACTTCTGCCATCTCCTGAAACAATTCATTGCGGTTTTAGAATATTCTTATGATATCTTTTCCTATTGCTAGAAATTTTATTTTCTCCAACTAAAACAGGGCTTTCTATTTTCTGGTATGGGTTTACTGTTTTCCGATGCGAAGCATCTTCTTTGCGTACCTTGTAAAAATTTGGCATAACGTCTGCTTTTACTTCTTCTCGTCTATTTTTATTTTGCCTATCTAGGTTGGTTTGTTTTTTCATGTAAATGTTCAGAAATGTACTTATTTATAATTTTCAATTTTCTACGTGTTCTTGTAAATATTGATTTAATCTGGTTTTTTCTAGTTTAATTTTCCTCTTGTAATTTGGAAAGGTGTGAACACCGTTGAGCTGTCAACTGAGTTATTATACGATAGTAATGCATAGATCATTAATGTTTCTACACTCTCGTTCGGTTTGGTATTTTTTATGGAAAGTATGGTTTCTGCAATAGTGGAATGAAACCTTTCTACTGGGCTATTACGGTTGGGGTTATATAACGTAGTGTAGTGAATTTCTATTTTGTGAAATTGGCATAGACCTTGAATAACTTCATTCTTCCACTCTCTTCCATTATCTGTCGTGATTTTTCTAGGTATGTCAAAATGATTAAAGAATTGTAATAATTTATTGGCTATCTCTATCGAATTTAATGCTTTTACAGGATAAGCTTGTCCTAGTTTTGAAAAACTGTCCATAATGGTCACAAAATACTGTCCATGGGTCTTATAGTATGTGTCAGCATAAATATGGTCAAAGGATTCATAACCTATAGGGTAGGTTTGAATACCAGTTTGTTAGGATGTCTTTCGTACTTTGTTTCCTGACAAATTTCACATGCGTTTACATAATGGGTGATATCTTGTTCTAATTTGGGCCAATAATACGATTTCTTAATTGATCTTATATTTTCTTGAATTCCTCTATGAGATGTTTTTGTTTCGTGATATATTTGGATTAGGTCCTTTTGCTCACCGTTGTCTGTGATATCAGTTAATATTGTGTTGGTAATGAAGAGTGTAAATGATTTATTTTTGAAGTATTTGCTAATTACCCTAATAAATTGAAGTTCTAATTCTTTGGTTGTAAAGTTAAAACAATACGTTTGTTTAGGTACCATGTTCTCTTTGATGAACTTTATAATCAATTCTTCTTCCACGTTATCTGGCATCTGAACTTTAATCCGGTTCTTATCAAAAATTTTCCTTCTGTCTATTAAATATTTATCAGACTTTGAATTGTTCACTATAATCTGATTTTTGTAGACATTCAAGGGTTTGTCAGTATAAGGGATTTGCAAGATCGGGTCGTTCCTGATTGCTATATACAGTGTCATCGTCTGATACAGGTTGGATGAATCTCTCAAGTGCGTTGTCGTACGACTTCGGAATTTCAATTTAATCTCCCTCATTAATTGAGCATTCATTTATTAAATCTTCTATATCATATCTATACTAGTTAGTCATTTCCTTTCTATTTATATTACTATTATTATTATTTGAACTTCACCCATCACTTTCATATCTATCCTGGTTAGTTTCTACATTATTTATTTAATTTCTACCGCCTTGGAAATGGTTTGAATAATTTAGTTTATTTTTATTTAGACTTGAACTAATTGACATGGGTTCCGGTGGGTTCTGAGGTTTATCCGAATTTTGAGGCGAGAATACGTTTACGGGTTTTCCGAAAACTTGCCTGTTTGTAGGAAACCTTTGAGGTACATACCTATTTCTTATGGTTATTGGTTGGCTAGGAAAGTTACCATTATTAGGTTTGCGAGTATTATGTTCGTACATTAACTGTTGTGGTTGTGTATACTGCCGAACATTATTTTGGTAATTATAATTAGGATTTCCTTCGTGTTGTTGAAATTGTTGCGGTTCACAATAATTTGGTGTAAACTTTGGTCTGTTATTATCGTTTCTTTGTGTTTGATTACCGTTAGAGGTCTGATGTCTATTATTTATTTGCTGTTCCATTGAAATATGGTTTATCACTAATGATGTTGCCTCGTCTATTGTGGTTGGCTTTTGAGGCATTAATAAAGTTCTCAATTCATTATTTTTATTTGATATTTAAACAGTCACTGCGGTTGTGTCGTTTTGTGCTATTAACGCTGCTTTTGTTGGTTCTGTTAGTGAAGGAATAGAAAGTGGTTGTATGAGAACAGAAGAATCGTCAGCAGCGGGTATTTTTGAAAACAGGATTAGGTTGACTGCTAAGGATTTAATGCATACTTCATCATCACTCACATTTAAGCGTATTACAGTATTGCCCGAAATAAACAGTACTGAAATTGTAATTGTTTTGTATATTTAAAAAATACATCTTATTGACACTTTATTATATGTTCTAAATGTGCACCTCCTCGTTCGAGACAGACTTCATAACGATGTTCTAAGTTTCTGGTCATGTTATTGAATAAGGGTTGTCTCAGGGCTGCGAAGAAGACTCTAACGGCATCCTTTAATTCATCGATGGTTTGTGGTGCCCTCTTGAAAACGGCATTTTTAGCCATGCCCCAAATGTATGCGTCTGGAGGTGTGAGGTCTGGAGAATGTGAAGGATAAGGGAAGTCAGTAAATCGTGATATGAATTTGCTTGGAAAATGTTCTTGGAGAAATTGACGAATTGCGGCAGCAGTATGGCAAGTTGCCCCGTCCTGCTGAAAAAATTGGTTTCGAAATGCCAAGTTACGTGCACGACAGAATTGACGTAGATCAGGGATAAATCGTGTTAAAATTTGTCTGTACCTCTGTTGATTAAGTGTGACTTGCCTACCATTCTCTTCGATAAGTACGGACCAATGATTCCGTGTCCGGAAACAGCACACCAGACACTCACTTTTTCACTATGTAAAGGAACCTCTTGAACCTCATCGGGTCTGGCAAAGCCCAGAAATCGATTTGTGCGACGATTCACATAGCCTGACAAGTGAAAATGTGCTTCGTCTGAAAACCAAACATTTTTCAAAATTCAGGATTTTCATACTGTAACGCGTGAATTCTGGCGCAATATTCCACTCTACTGCGATAATCCCGAGGATGTAGTTGTTGATGTACCTGAATCACATACGAAAATGTACCCAGCTCCTTCAGGATTCTTTGAAGGGAAGTTCCTTTTAAATCAAGTTGTAACGCTGTCCTCAAAAACACGTTCATGGTTATTGTTGTTGTTAACTGTCCTGGGACGCCCCGAGTTTCCTTTTCGTTGGCACAATACACTACCTGTATTTCTAAACTTTTCAATAACCTTCAAAATTACAGCATTACTTGGAGAACGTTTATTAAACCTTTGTGTGAATTGATCAGACACGTATAGCAAACTTGCACCATTACGTCGGCCGATCATAAGCAAGGTTGTCCTCAATAATCCATGTTCTGAATTCCTCACTTGATGCTGGCGGAAGTTTCACTTCGTTACAAAATTCAAGTGCAGCCTCCAAAATACTAGATTCAGAATCGTTGGAAGAAGAGTAGCATGTTGTAAGATGTGGGTTGTTAGGCCAAATATTCTTCCAAGATTTTATCAAGGTTGTGCTTTTAGTTGCTGCCAAGCAAATGCTGCATTCAAAATCGCATCCTTAATATTAAAAGATTTCAAAATGGCTGCAATGTCATCATTAGGTTGACTGACAATATCCATTAAAAGGCGCTTTTGTAATGTGCCTTGAGAGTCTTTATGACGTTTTGGTCCATTGGCTGGATCAAAGCGGTCGTGTTTTGGGCAAGTACATTACCTCAATGTAACCATCGGCAGTTTTAACTTTTAATTCATTCTTGTCAGGGTGTCCGGGTGCGTTGTCAAGCAATAGAAGGGCTTTCACTGGTAACTTCTCCTTTTTTAGTTCTTGCTTAACTTGAGGGACAAAGCTTCTAAAGTACCAATCATGAAAAACCTGTTTTGTGACCCATGCACGGCTTTGACACATGTAGGTTACTGGTAAGGATTCGACCTTTACGTTTTTAACGCACGTGGGTTTTTTGATTTACCAACAACTAACAGTTTTAACTTGTGAGTTCCTGAAGCATTCGCACATACCATCAGAGTGATTCTTTCTTTTTGTAATTTTCTTCCAGAAACTTTCTTTTCTTCTTCGGTTACAAATGACTTTGTTGGTAGCTGACGCCAATTCAAGCCGGTTTCATCGGCGTTATAAATTTGTTCAGGAACTAGGCCAAGTTCATTGATTTTTGCGTCCAATTTTCCAATGAATTCCTGGATTTCAGACTCGTTAGCAGACACTTTTTCGCCACTCATCTGCATAAATCGTATACCATGGCGTTTTTTGAAGTTTTCAAACCACCCGTGACTAGCGCGGAAGTCAGTTTTCTTTGTTATTTCTTGGTAAAAAAACTGGGCTTTTTGTTTCAAAATGTCTCCTGAAATAGGTGCATTCGGTTTCGCTGCTCTTTGAACCAAATGAAAAGAGCGTCTTCGACCTCGGGCAACTCGCTAGTCTTAAGAGTTTTTCTGTTCCTGGGCTCATCATCAACAGACTTTATGAATTTTTCAATTTTTTCCCTATTTTTCACAATATCGTAGACAGTAGGTCGTCAATGTCATACTCTTTAGATATTGCACTCGGAGTTTCACCACGGTCTATTCGTTTAATAATTTCCCATTTTCAGATAAACTTAATGTTTTATGTTTACGTTTCACACTTGTGCTTGCCATTTTACACTGTCACTACACGCAATCACACTGTCAAAACGTAACACAAAGCAATAGTAAATTACGTATACATACTTTCTGTCCGAAACTATACAACACAACTGCTGAACTAACTACACTTGACTGATCTGTCCCCACAGAGCGGAGGGAGGAGGATTCATGTCACTGCAGGTTTGTTTGCTTCCTGCCGGAGCGGTGGGAGGAGATGCATGTTGCTGCCTGTAGCGTCGGACTGACGTCGGATTAAAAAGTGTCGGATTATCGAGGGACAGCTGTATTATTATTCAGTTTAGTTACTAGTAATACTAGGACTTTCATTTTGCTGTTTTAATAATGTGAAATTTTATATTTCAACTTATCGAAGTGTAATGAGTGTTTTATTTTAGGTTAAATGATGCTGTTCTAAGTCGTCATTATTAGTGCAGTTCTTTATATGGAGTACATCTTTTAATAATATTTGCCAAGTACTACTTTTTGGTTTTGCAGTATTTAATTTTTATTTTATTTCTAGAAAAGTTTGATTTTAGAAACTGCTTGAAAAGTCAAGCAAAACCTAAATGTGTTAAAGTAAATTTTTATGATTACAAAATTTTTATATATTAAACTTGAATCCTCTGTACAAAAAATTAAGGCCTTATATTAAACTTTTTTTTTAATTAGGGAGGTCTTTAATATCTGCCTGTAGTGACAGGTTTTTGCTGGAAGTATGCCATACTGTTTTATAAAAGTAAGTTACGTTATAATTTAAAAATTTTATTCTGATTATTATTTTGACTATGCATTTAAATTATAATTTTCTAAATGTATCTTTATGTATTACATTAGGATGATTAAGTTGTAATTTTAATAAAAACACTTTAAAGTAGTCCCAAATTGAACTTTTAAGTGCCGTATCTTACAGCAACAAGTTAATTTATAAAAGATTTCGTGTTTGATTTGTGGTTATGTATATTCTTGTGCATGCGTAAAACTAATTATGTTAATAAAATTATGTGATCAGATATATGGATCATTTTACTTGGCATACACTACCTTCTACTAAACAAACCGTAGACCCTTGGTAGCTCCTCTGACACTACAATATATATATATATATATATATATATATATATATACTGGTGCTTCAAAAATGTATACACACTTTGAACTTCCATAGAAAATTTATTTACCGTTCTACAAAGTTAAATTTCAGGAAAATAGAAAGCTGAAAGTCCAATGTAAATGAAACATAAATAACAAATGTTAATACTGTTCAAATTGGTGACCTGCAGCATCAATACAATTCTGAGTACGAGTCACCACAGATTCTGTACATCGTATCAAAACGTCCAATGAGATTTCTCTACACACTGCTTGAATCTCATTCCAAAGAATGTCTAGGTTACGTGGTTTACGTTTGTACACCTCATCTTTTACTGTGCCCCACAAGAAGAAATCCAGTGGTGTAAGGTCTGGAGGCGTGCTGGAAACTCGATTGGCCCCCTGCGTCCTATCCACTGGCCCGACAAATTTTGATCCAGGTAAGCTCGACGTCCCTGTGATAGTGCGGAGCACCATCTTGTTGAAAATAAAATCATCATTACCGTATAATGCACGAATGGCAGGAAATATGGAATCAGCAAGCATTGTTAGGTAATTAATACCAGTTACAGTGCCTTCAAATCGAAAAGGTCCAATCAGTCCCCTTGAAGACAAACCGCACCACACATTTACATCAGGCAAATTTACAGCTTTTTCAATTGTAATGTGAGGATTTTCTTCACACCAGTAAACACAATTGTGCCTATTGACAGTTCCATTAAGTTTGAATTGGGCTTCATCCTACCAAATGATGCTACCCATAAATCCCGGTTCACGTATCACCATCTCCTGAATCCATTCACAAAATTGCAACCTTCGATCTGGATCGTCGTCATTTAGCTGTTGCACCAGCCTTGGAATGTAAACACGATACTTGCCTCTCTTTAGAATCGTAGCACGCTGCTAAGCACTTACATCACTTTCATGTGCCCTTGCCTTGAAGATTTGTTAGGAGAGCATTGAAACAGTTCCAAGACTGTCGTTGATGACTCATCACTTGTAGCTGTTCGAGGCCGACCTGAATGACCTTTATGCACATCACACACTGTTCCATGAACTTCGAATTTGTCTCGTATGCGTGTAATTGTTCATCTTGAAGGTGGTTCTGTATCATACTCTCTTCTCCACTGTCTTTGAACTTCATTTACATTCTCAAACTTCCAGTACCACTTAATAACCTGCTTTCGTTCTTCAAAACTCAAACGTACGTCCGCCATGTTGATATTACAAATTCCAACTGATAATATAACATAGAGGACGATTATGCTGGCACCTGGCGAAGAAATATAACATTAGCCTTGTAGTGCGGAAAACTACAATAGTTTAAAGTGTGTATACATTTTTTTGAAGCACCCAGTATATATATATATATATATATATATATATATATATATTATACACACACACACACACACATAGATTGCTTAACCTTTTTATTTAGAATACCTATATGAAATGTTACAAACTTAGAGGCAAAGTTATAATTTAAATTTTTATTGCTAAAACATGAATAATTTTATTACCTCATTGGAATGTTTCAATGTCAGATTGCAAAAAATACAAGCCCAGAATATTACCTTTAATAACTATACAAGTGCATAAATTAAAAATAATGGGGTTGTATATAATTATACAGGCATATAAATTCTGGAATAATGACACCGGTTTTATGTAAGGAAACTAGTTGCAAAGCATATAAATAGAAAGGCATTGCCTAAAAACCAATCGGCCACGTCACAATACCATTGACTCGTCTAAAGAGAGATTTTTATGTGGATAATAAATTGCCTTCATTCTAGATTTAAAATAATCAATTATCGGTCTAATTTTGAATAACCGATCTGTTGGTTGCGGTTCATTAGGTAAAGCATTTCTGCTAAAATGAAGATAGCTTAAAATTAACAGGAGACGGTCCCTACTCATGTATTTGGAAAAAGCAGATAAGTTGAATAGCCAATGTTTTCTCCAATAATCCTGGAGTCTATTCAATCTAATAGTGCCCATATGGAACACAATTCCAATAAATATTTTTAAATCGTCCTTTGTTAATAGCCCAGCGTGTTATCCTTGATTTTTCTTTTGTGGTGCTTGAAAGAAAAATTTCTTCTGTGTACCTATTTGGTTCTACAACTATCAACTGCAGTAAATTGTCATCAAACAGTAAATCAAAATAGTCTTTTGGTGCATTGCTTGAAACACCATCCATAGTGGGTAAATATAATATTAAGAAAATATAAACTTACCGTTAGGCCGAACAAAAAGCTCTCTCTGCTTGGTAAATGGAAAATCTTCAGGAGCATATTCCGCTGCGTTCCATACTACATCAACAGGTACCTGACGGGCAGGCAGAGTTTGTGGTACTGGGACGTGTATTGTTGTAGATAGATTTGAATTATCTAAATTATCAAGACTAGGATCATCGACTACCGACGCATTATTTCCGAAGCATCACCAACATCAGAATCTGAATCACTCAACTCATCTTCTAAATCTACAAAATCTGGATCGGCAAAACCATTGTCTGAATTATATATATATATATATATATATATATATATATATATATATATATATATATATATAGTAGTACAGCTGTCCCTCGATAATCCGACAGTTAAGGAACCGAGAGAGTGTCGGATTACCAAAATGTCATAATTATCAAAGATGTTTTATTCTTAATGCGTTTGAACACAATGAAGTTAAAAAAGGAAGAAACAGTAAAGGTACATGTAATTTATTAATACCAGGATACAAAATGACAGTACATGTAAGTTTTAAAAGAAATACGGAAAGAAATTTAAGTAAAATCTACAATATGTATGTACATACATACATATGTATTTACACATTAAAGAAGTCTGTGATTTTCTTTTGTTTCTTCGCACGCAGGCAGTCCGTCATTGCTTGTTCTTGAATACCTTTTAACATCAAAATATTTGAAAAGTCTAATTCTCTCCTCACACCAACGAAGCAAAGTTTTCGTTGCCGATAACGCTTCATCGCAGCTGACGGTGAAGTTTTTCTCTGGCACTGCCTCCTCGTTCACTTCGTCATCTACTGTCATGACTTCCTGGATTATTTCTGCTTCTGATACATCATAAGCAAGGTTGTCCTCAATAATCCATGTTCTGAATTCCTCACTTGATGCTGGCGGAAGTTTCACTTCGTTACAAAATTCAAGTGCAGCCTCCAAAATACTAGATTCAGAATCGTTGGAAGAAGAGTAGCATGTTGTAAGATGTGGGTTGTTAGGCCAAATATTCTTCCAAGATTTTATCAAGGTTGTGCTTTTAGTTGCTGCCAAGCAAATGCTGCATTCAAAATCGCATCCTTAATATTAAAAGATTTCAAAATGGCTGCAATGTCATCATTAGGTTGACTGACAATATCCATTAAAAGGCGCTTTTTGTAATGTGCCTTGAGAGTCTTTATGACGTTTTGGTCCATTGGCTGGATCAAAGCGGTCGTGTTTTTGGGCAAGTACATTACCTCAATGTAACCATCGGCAGTTTTAACTTTTAATTCATTCTTGTCAGGGTGTCCGGGTGCGTTGTCAAGCAATAGAAGGGCTTTCACTGGTAACTTCTCCTTTTTTAGTTCTTGCTTAACTTGAGGGACAAAGCTTCTAAAGTACCAATCATGAAAAACCTGTTTTGTGACCCATGCACGGCTTTGACACATGTAGGTTACTGGTAAGGATTCGACCTTTACGTTTTTAACGCACGTGGGTTTTTGATTTACCAACAACTAACAGTTTTAACTTGTGAGTTCCTGAAGCATTCGCACATACCATCAGAGTGATTCTTTCTTTTTGTAATTTTCTTCCAGAAACTTTCTTTTCTTCTTCGGTTACAAATGACTTTGTTGGTAGCTGACGCCAATTCAAGCCGGTTTCATCGGCGTTATAAATTTGTTCAGGAACTAGGCCAAGTTCATTGATTTTTGCGTCCAATTTTCCAATGAATTCCTGGATTTCAGACTCGTTAGCAGACACTTTTTCGCCACTCATCTGCATAAATCGTATACCATGGCGTTTTTTGAAGTTTTCAAACCACCCGTGACTAGCGCGGAAGTCAGTTTTCTTTGTTATTTCTTGGTAAAAAAACTGGGCTTTTTGTTTCAAAATGTCTCCTGAAATAGGTGCATTCGGTTTCGCTGCTCTTTGAACCAAATGAAAAGAGCGTCTTCGACCTCGGGCAACTCGCTAGTCTTAAGAGTTTTTCTGTTCCTGGGCTCATCATCAACAGACTTTATGAATTTTTCAATTTTTTCCCTATTTTTCACAATATCGTAGACAGTAGGTCGTCAATGTCATACTCTTTAGATATTGCACTCGGAGTTTCACCACGGTCTATTCGTTTAATAATTTCCCATTTTCAGATAAACTTAATGTTTTATGTTTACGTTTCACACTTGTGCTTGCCATTTTTACACTGTCACTACACGCAATCACACTGTCAAAACGTAACACAAAGCAATAGTAAATTACGTATACATACTTTCTGTCCGAAACTATACAACACAACTGCTGAACTAACTACACTTGACTGATCTGTCCCCACAGAGCGGAGGGAGGAGGATTCATGTCACTGCAGGTTTGTTTTGCTTCCTGCCGGAGCGGTGGGAGGGAGATGCATGTTGCTGCCTGTAGCGCGTCGGACTACCGAGTACGTCGGATTAAAAAGTGTCGGATTATCGAGGGACAGCTGTATTATTATTCAGTTTAGTTACTAGTAATACTAGGACTTTCATTTTGCTGTTTTAATAATGTGAAATTTTTATATTTCAACTTATCGAAGTGTAATGAGTGTTTTATTTTAGGTTAAATGATGCTGTTCTAAGTCGTCATTATTAGTGCAGTTCTTTATATGGAGTACATCTTTTAATAATATTTGCCAAGTACTACTTTTTGGTTTTGCAGTATTTAATTTTTATTTTATTTCTAGAAAAGTTTGATTTTAGAAACTGCTTGAAAAATCAAGCAAAACCTAAATGTGTTAAAGTAAATTTTATGATTACAAAATTTTATATATTAAACTTGAATCCTCTGTACAAAAAATTAAGGCCTTATATTAAACTTTTTTTAATTAGGGAGGTCTTTAATATCTGCTTGTAGTGACAGGTTTTTGCTGGAAGTATGCCATACTGTTTTATAAAAGTAAGTTACGTTATAATTTAAAAATTTTATTCTGATTATTATTTTGACTATGCATTTAAATTATAATTTTCTAAATGTATCTTTATGTATTACATTAGGATGATTAAGTTGTAATTTTAATAAAAACACTTTAAAGTAGTCCCAAATTGAACTTTTAAGTGCCGTATCTTACAGCAACAAGTTAATTTATAAAAAGATTTCGTGTTTGATTTGTGGTTATGTATATTCTTGTGCATGCGTAAAAACTAATTATGTTAATAAAAATTACCAGATAATGAATTACTAGATAAATGTCAGAATTTATCTTTAAGTTTAATCGCATCTTCATTAATTTCATTTGGTCTAGGAAATTTATTACACTCTCCCCCTTTTGCCTGGTTAGATATATGAACTGTTGTTGTAAAACGTGTCGGTTTAATTTGTCTCCGTACTTTTGTCTTAATACTTCGCGTAATTCCGACCAAGTAGTTGAATCCGGTCGGCATAATATAAAATCGCCAGCTTCCTCAACTATTTTAGCACTTATAGAAGCATAAACGAATTCGCTCAAACTGTTATCTATCGTTCTACCATATCTATTAAAATATTTATCTGCCGTGTTTATAAATGATTCTAGATGTTCAGTTCTACCTGAGAATGGTCTGATGGTACTAGCTATTTCTTTTGCTGCCTGTACACTTGCCATCTCCGCAATATTTATATTTTTAAATTCGATTATCAAGTTTGCGATGGACATAAAATAAGTTTTATAAAGGATATATATTTTTTTCCTGCTTATTAAATTTGTTTAAAATTCAAATAAGAAAAGGTTGAAATAAGGAAAAATACTCAACACTTACTGTTTAAGTTTTGGAGTTTTGCCCTCTTCCTTTGGGTGGTATTGATGCGTTGTTCTTCAAACTTAATGGTAAAAACCAAAGCTTTAAGTCCAATTTCTGCTACTTTTTTGCCCCTTGATCCTACCGACTGCACCAAATTTGTTTTTTTTATATATTTGTAAGTTAAAAAAAAACATTTTATTTAAACGAGGTTTAATTCTTATCACACTTGATTATAACATTGGTTATAACTAAATTCAGTAATATTCACTAAAAGCCTGCTTTGTGTATGCTGCTCCTTCCTTATATATTAAATTTTATCTATATTATAATTCAAAGGGCAGTACGATTGTTTCTTAACTTTACTTAACATTTCTCTAATCTATACCATAGGCTAAAGAGCAGTATGATCATCCTCTAATCTTTACTTAACAATTTACATTTTCGTAATCTAGCCTTATCTCTATTTACACAGACTATTCTAATATTATAGCTCGTGACATTGAATGCAGTTGAGATGTCAATCTGAAGGATTAAGTTGGCCATGTTTGAACAGTGTTTGCTTACTTTTCATATAACTTATTTCTAACTGAGTTAATTGGCATTTTCCCGTTATAAAAACAGTGTATTTATATTTAAATTCTCTTAAATAATTACCTAACCTAATTTAGGATGAAACTAAAGCATATACCTTTAAAATGTACTTAGCAAACTACCTTAACCTCACTTCTACGTGGAAACATGTGCTTTTGGATTAAATAATTCGTTTCGTAAGTACCTTTATATAAATAATTAATTAACTTCATGGTTTATCCGTTATCCCACACGGAAATTTTTTTTGATATTACATTAAATTTGATCATATACTTGTTTTTTGGGTTAACTTATTAAAACCGTTGATTAGATAACTCATGTATTATCTTACTTTACCATAATTCTAAAGTGTTACCATACAATCTAAATAATTAACTATATGTTACGAATCCTTCTTAAAGAAAATTTTGTATCTAAATACAGCTAACGCAATTAACTGAATTCATATCTTAGTATATCTATACCTTCTAAAACACTAGTAAACTTGATTTCACTAAGTCTGCTTTCTTAAACACTATACTACAATGAATCCCGTTCACCTTAAAGCATTTGAAACGATCTACGAAATACAGTCGCGGAATATTCAAGCGGCAACGAACCAAAATGATCGACGATTGCAGCCAAAAGCTATATTAGCTCAAGAAGCTAAAAGCCTACCAATTCCGCGTGTTGTGGATCTCAGAAGAGCTCTCAAGAAGTTCGTTCTGGTTTAATGGGTAACTAAACGTGTATCTTATCCCATCCAATTAATATCGCTTGACTTATTAGGACCTCTGCCCGATCAAAAAAAGGTAACCAATATCTTTTAGTTGTCACCGATTGGTTTTCTAAATTTGTTATGGTGCAACCGTAGCGTAAGGCCACATCTGCGGCTATAATCAAATTCCTAGAACAAGATGTATTTCTATCTTCGGTGTTCCTCAAATTATCCTTTGCGACAATGGAGCGCAATTTATCTCAAAAGATTTTCAATATTTTGTTAAGAGTTATAAAGTTCAAAAAATTTGGTTTAACGTAAAATACCATCCCCAGGTAAACCCTACCGAAAGAGTAAATCGAGTTTTAATTACCGCTATCTCCTCATAATCGATTCAGACCACACTAGATGGGATGAAAATATCTTTAAAATTGCTCAAGCTTTGCGTACATTCAAACACAAGCAACCCAATTCACGCCTTCATTTCTTGTTTTTGGAATATATTGTTATCGCCCAAAAGGGGCGGCGTCTGTAAGGAAGTAGGCTTGGCTTATGTAATTGTTTAATAATTTAAGCAAAATCAATATAAGTTGCGAAATAGTACATAAAATAAAGTATTATGGAGTGAGTTAATCCAATTCGGCTGGCTTCGGAGGGCTTCGTGGTTGCTGTGGAGCCAGAAGTAAATGGGAACAATGATTAAGCGTCTGTATATATCAGTTAAGGAGGTGTAGAGGCCTTCGGAAGTCTTCGGGTTTGTTCGGGAGACTTCGGCAGTTGCTTAAGAGGCCTGATGTGAACTTGAACCAGGACGGTTGGGACCTATATGTAGGTCGACGAGGTCCAGACGTCTTCGGTGGACTTCGGTTTTCGTCAGTGGTCTTCGTTCTTAGTGGTGGGTTAAAATTACGTTAAAGGCAAACATATAATGAACTTATATGCACTGAAAACACTATTATTTACTATATATGCAAAGAAAAAGGGGTTCAGAAGGCTTCGGTTGTCTTCGGGAAGCTTCGGACAACTTCGGACTTGACGGGCGAGGCCCAAATTAACTTGTACGGTGGCAAATAGCGATTGACTATAGGTCTGGAGGGTCCAGACGCCTTCGGTGATCTTCGGTATAGTTCGGCAGATGTCGTAGATGGTAGGGCTCTAGGCCTAGAAGAGCTCGGTCCCGTGGAATTCTACCGGGGTGATGTCCCGCAGGTATATCTGGCAAACACACTCATCTTTATTGCAGAAATCTACTTCCCGGTCGTTGTAAGAAGGAGTACATAGGTTGACTGCCTTCGGCGACGGCGGTAGCGGAGAGTTGAGCTTTGGGTGTGATCTGGCAGAACGTAGTGCTTGCCGGAAAGCGTTCTGTTCCTGCTTGCGGGTTACTTGGTGTTCGGACCGCGGATTACGACCCATACGTAATGCTTCTTTGATATTAATATGAGTTAATATCACGGCCTCCAGGTACGACGACAGTTAGGGCAGTGCTTTGGCAGGACGCAGGCTATGATGAGCACTGCGTAAGGATTAAGCGTGCTATGGTGAGCGCCGCTTCGGAAAGGTATTTCACAGGCTATGAGGAGCACTGTGAAGGAGAGGACAATCCCAGACTATGATGAGTACTAGGACTGATTTATGCAGAAATCAAATTCGTATTTATAGTCTTTAGGTCTCTATCCATTGCGTGTTGAAAAAACGCTTATCAGAAAGTTAACCAATGAATTGCTTTGTTCGTTTTAGATTGTTAATTTTGATTATTCAAAATTTGAAAAATGTTATTTTCCAAATTCTTAGTAAAAGTTGTTCTGTGTTCAGCACGTGTACTCTGATATAGTCAAGCTTGTGTGTTGACGTTCACTTAGTACATTGTATGTATTCATGCAGGTAACAATATACTCCAATCGATGGTAGTTTTTATGGTTAAGTTCCGGACGATACTAACGTAATTGAATTTGACGAAAAAGTACGCTGGGACAAAGATCAACAATCATTACCTTCTATCTTTAACGACGTTAGAAAAAATTTATTAAAAGCTTACGAAAAGAGTAAGGACCACTATAATCTGCGTAAACGAGATAATTTCTTTGCTTTATACGAACACGTTTGGAAAAAGAATTATGTCTTATCGGATGCAACTAAGAAATTTTTTTCAAAATTAGCCCCTAAATTCATTCTATGTAAGGTCACTCGTGTTGTTAGTCCACTTATCTATGAACTTCAGGACACTGAAGGAAAACGCTAAGGAAGGTGGCATATCAAAGACCTTAAACCATTCTCTGCTGATCCAAATGCTAATTAAATTTTTCACGTTTCATTTCCTTAACGATTTACCTAATGTTTTTGTCCCTACTATGAATTAGTTAACTTCATTCAGCCATTTCTTTTGTTATACATCACTTACCTTCTACACTTTTGACTTAATTTACATTAAATTAGCTATCTTTTTGCTACCTGTTAACTTTTCCTTGAATTTATTGCTAGCCACATATCTGTTTATCATCTAGGTCTCCCAGTATAACTCTGTCGCTTCATTTAATCAATCCTCGCACCTTTTGTACATCAGATTGTTTTGTTTTCAGAATATATCTTACGTTATTTTATTTCGTGATGATTGTCGTAACTTTGGTTGCAATAGCTCATTGAATTTTTATGATTGGTTTTAGTTGATGTTGAGCGAATGCTTTTTTCTTTGGGCTCACATAGGAGACGCGGCCTATGCCATTGTAAGAAATAGTCCATATTCGCAGTTCCAAAAAACTAGGAGTTTTTATTCCATGTGTTTTTCTTCTGAATTTATTACAGTCGCCCACCTTACCTTTTATCATTACTTGTTTTCTTCTATCAAGTTACCAGAACATATAAACATTTTTTTGTTGTTTTTTATTGAACTTCGTAGTGGGGTGCTATTGCTTTTTATTGATATCTTATTGAATTCTCGGTTGTTTTAGCATATTGGGACAGTGTTTGTATTTAACTGCTTATGGTTAGGCATTCTTGTGTGTTTATGGCATTATTATTTCTAAAAATTACCTTGAAACAGTTGGTTTTTTGTGTGAAGGTATCTGTACTGATAGTTTTGAGTTGTTGTTTCAACTTTTGTCTGATTTTCTTATCGCAGTGGATGCACTCGTTAGAGTCTAATAATTTTTTTTAACTTATATGCCTTAATTTACCTATACAACGGCCTCAAGGAGCCACTCTATCTTGTATCTTTGTAATGGATGACAAAACGGCTTGGTGAGCTGGGGAATTCTACGCTTTATCTTTAATGTATCTAGTCGTAGCGTGCCTTTGCGTGCTGGGACGTTTCGGATCCACCTATTGTTATCTAGTTTTATATTAATATCTTTATCTTACCTATTATCTTTGATAATAACTTGAGTTTAATATCGTTATCTTACCTATTATCTTTGATAATAACTTGAGATTTTGCCTTATCTTTTTTTTTGTCTTCCTAACATTTGGTATTTATGATTAGACGTAAGAATTATTTTTTGACTATTGAGTGAAGAAGCTAATCTGATGGTAGCAGTGTAATTTGTTAGGTTAGTAATGTAAGAAATTAGTAAGATGGTACTGTTGGTAAATTTGTTAATTCACAACCATGTCATTGAAAAGTTTTTTGTGTATTGTTTATTAAGCCAGAGTACCAGTACATAAAAATTTGCTAAAGTGCAGAGTAACTTGCTCTTTTTGACATTTTGAAATTTAGGCATTTTCTTGCCAAAGAAAAAACAGTTTAGATGCAATGCTTATGTGCTTGTGCACTTACAAAACTGTAATGTTAGTTTTAGTTATAGTATATATGTTGGGTGACTTGTCGCATTTGTTTTAGTTTTAGTAGTGTTTCGTGCTCTCCGATAAATTTGTGCTGTCGAATCGTGCATTTATAGATGTAGTTCATAAACAATGGGACTACACATTCTGTTTCTTGGTTAATCGTAAGACGTTGTCGGTTGAAAAAACCAGGCGGCGCCTAAAATAAACATTTTCTAGAATTTAAGTTAGGGTATAAGTAGGTTAGTTAGGATTTAGATTTTAAGCTTTTACCGTGCTAATAGTCATTTTCTTTTTTTAAGATTTTTTCTTTTATGGCTTTGTCGCGATTGTTACATTCCAAATTTGTAGATGTCATCATCATTTTGTTTTCGACCTTACTTAAGGTCGGTTTGACACAGCTCTAACTTCTTTTCTAATCTGTGCTAATCTAAAAAGCTCTACATACCCTTCACAAGCTAAATTTCTAATAATTTGACTAATATAGTTTGGTCTAGGTCTTCCTATATCCTTCTATCTTTTTCCTATCCAGCTGACTCTACATAGATATTAGCCACCTTTGTAGATGTACACTTTTAAATTTGTGAGTGAATTCCCGGCATTATTTTTAAAATAGACTTGTTCATTTCCGTCATTTCGGACAGTTGCGTTTGCGCAAAAGGAATGCGCAGGCGCGGAGTGGGTAAGTGCGCGGTTTGGACATGACATGAGATTATTAGCCAACGAGACGTCGAACGGTAACGTATGCCTGTATCTTTTCTCTTTCAGAATGTAGGTTTCCTTTTACCTGTATCTTCAAGTATCTTTTTTACCTTTATTCCTTCGTCCTACCTACGAACAAAGAAGAGGAAAGACGTTAAATCTGGTTTCAACAATGGCATAACGTAACCCACACCCAAACGAGATATCCGGAAATCACCATGGCCCTTGCGCAAAGATGACTGCAAAATCGTGAGTACTTTTTATCTTTTTTTTAAGGTGCATCTTGTATCACTGTAAACATATTTGGCATGTTATACAATTTGAATCGAAATTATGACGTAATATCTTTGTTGTGCAATAATGTGAACGTGGATAGTATCCGTGTTGCCAACTGTGGAAGTGGCTCTGATCGCGCGACGCACGGGAGTATAACAAGGCTATAGTGAACACTGTAGTTGAGTTCTTAGGCTGTGGTGAGCACTAAGGTACTGAATTCTGCTGGATTCCCAATCGTATTTATATGCTTTCTTCCCCTCTGCAAGGTATGTTGAAAAAGGGCTAGTGGAATGGGCATACAATAGAATCGCTACTTTTAAGATAGCACAAAAAATGAGTTGGAGATCCCGATTTTTTAGGCATGTGATCTATTTTCAGCACGTGTACTTTGATATTGGGTAACATGGCTGGGGGTGCGGCTCGTCAGAAGGACGTTAGCCATAGGCGGTGAAGTTTGGTAAAAGTTGCAGGCGGTTTTCACTTGTTACCTCTTCAGGAATGTCATTGTTGACAGGGTGGCATGAGAGATGGTCCGGTAGCTCATTCTGAGCTCCGGGGCAATGTTGGATGTCGAAGAAGAATTCTTGTAACAACAGATCCCAGCGGGTGAGTTTGGAACGGCTGCCTTGGTTTTGTTCAACCGTAGCAGCTATCGGCTGTCAGTGCGGAGTCAATGTAGTGCCTCCGGGTGGAGCATTGGGGACGTGGCCGCAACTATAGCGGCCCCTTATTCAAATTATAATGTCAGTGCGGAGTTAGACGGCGATAACCGCGCGTAAATCGGAAGGGAGTGGGTGGAGGATTGAATATTTTTGATTTTGACTTAGCCGGAGAAATGGATATGAGCATGTATAACCAAAACCTGTATTAAAAAATTAAAAAAAAAAAGAAAAAAAGACAAACAAATTATAATAATAATTAAACAAAAGCCTAATATGCACAACAAATTCCCACGCCACTAAAACAATCACTGTCTAACCTTAAACGCGCGGAGTATCGGGAATAAATCAAAATATAAATAAAACAAACTAAATCAAAAACCGTCATTAATTTAAATCAGTCTAATAAATAAAGAAAATAAAATAGAGCGAAACCGCGCATCCCCCCGGAACTTAAAAGTGATAGTGATTGTGATCCCCCCAGAACGTTTAGTGCATACTCACCAGAACTTTAACAGTGCATATTCATCTCCCCTTAGCAGTAAGGAATCAATAGACGTAAGAAGACGACCAGATCTTCCGATGTTGTACAAATTTATATATGAGGTGAGAGTAAAATTGTGGCAGCTGTACTCGCATAAGCATTGATTTGTAGTGATAAGCCGATTTTGAAATATTTTAACATGCACGTTTTATGTGTAATGGCGCTAGTCAATATAATGCTCATACGATTGCACCTGATAATTTATTTGGGTGATGCTTTTGCTAATTTATGCACTGGTACATGCTTATGCTTTTAGATGTTTATATATATATATATACTTATATTTATTTTATATTTATTCATATTTATATTTTATATTTACCTTCGGGTGGAGCATTGGGGACGTGACCGCAACTATAGCGACACCTTATTCAAATTATATCTGTGCAGAGTGTATAGGGCTTATCTTCCAAGTATGGTCGGTACTTCTTAACGGCCCAGATTACTGCCAAACATTCCTGCTCATTCACGTGGTAGTTTTTTCGATTTAGTTGAGTTTGGTGCTGGCGTAGCTGACGATGTTTTGCACCCTTCGATCTCTTGGTAGAGGATTGCTGAGATGCCTGTTCCAGTGGCGTCGGTTTGTAAAATGAAAGGTTGGTTAAAATCTGGTCGGTGAAGCTTCAATGGTTGGCTGATGGTCTGCTGGATAGCTTGGAAGGCTTGCTCAGTTTCTGTAATCCATAGGAAGCGTTGATTGCTTTGGAGTGTTAGTTTAACGGTGCTTGGAGGTCTGCACAACGCGGGATATAGTCTCGGAACCAATTGGTAAGACTGAAGAAGGACTTTAGCTGTCGTCCGGTCGTGAGCCGATTTGCCTTCAGGATCTGGTCCACGTGTTTTGGTGTGGGTTGATTACCTTCGGCGGTTATGACTTTACCTGGGTTTTCAATGTTTTGTACTCCAAAGCTGCATTTATCTAATGCCAGGGGAAGCCTGCATTGTTCGAGCCTCTCTAGAACGAGTTGAATGTGTTGTAGATGCTCTTCCCAGTTGTTAAAATAAATTATTAAGTCATCCAGATTTACTAGCACAAATTTGCGTAGGTAGACCTAACCGCCAGTACCTCTTGTGTCATTAGTTTCTGAAAACTGGTTGGGGCATTTTTCAGTCCAAATAGCATGACGCGAAATTGATAACTGGCTCCATCAGGCGTGGTGAATGCCGTAAGTGGCTTGGACTCTTGGTCGAATGGTCCTTGCCAGTATCCTGATTTGAGGTCGAAGGTCATGAAAACGGATGATGTGCCGAAGTCTTGTAGCTTTCATGAATTAGAGGAAGGTTTGAGCTTTCATCCTTGGTGATGGAGTTGTCTCCGATGGTCGACACAAAATCGTGGCCTTCCATCTTTCTTCTCCACAATCACTATAGGAGAGTTGTAGGCCGATGTGCTGGGCTCAATGATTCGATTAGCCAGCATTTGCTCTACTCCGGCGGCGATGACGAGTTTCTTTTGTGGGGAGTACCGATACGGCGGCAATCGAAAAGGTGTGTGTGGATTGGTCCGTATTGTCCGACTAATGCCGACAGTGGTGGTTGGCTGTGTTGGCCGTTGACAACGGTTTGGAATTCCCCCAAGAGACTGTTAAATTTGGGTTGGAATTTGGTTGGGAACTTTCGGATTGTGGTTTGTAACTTCCTCTTTCAAATACGGGTCTTACGGGGGGTACAGCTATTCAACTTTACAATAATAAGCTAGCATACTTCGGAAATTCACCTATTTAAAAAATTTTCATCCACTTTGAATACTTCTATAAGTTAAATATGGTTGGTGTCCGGCTGTTCTGAAGATAGTGTCTCACCAAGAGGGAGGAAGAAAACCTCACTATAGTAAGGCTACCAGAAGTCCCCTATTTTTCCTCCTGAGACTTTCTGCTGACACCTCCCAACTCCGCACTCATGTTGGAAATCTAGGTAAACGAGCCTATCGCGTCTAATTTCAGATAGCCTCTCATGATAACCGCCCGGTGGAGCCACGATTCCAGGAACCAGGGGATTACCTGCCAATTTGGAAAAGGAAAAAACAATTCCCCTGTGGCTCCGATTTCTCCCAGTGGGTGTGGAAGGCACTGCTAAAAGAGAGAATTCGGGTCACAAATCCTTTTCCGGAAGTCTCTCCTAAGGCGGTGATTCTTATTGTCTTCTATTTGTGCTGAAAAAAAAGTAACTATGACAATTTTTAATACTTACTTCTCTCCAAGGTTCTACGTCAGGGGATGCCTCGCCTGGCTTCATCGCTAGGCGAAATTCCTCCGATGAGTCGGGTAGGCTCCGACTAAACGTAAGAACTTGTTTTTAGTCTTGAGCAAATTGTTGAATTTGAAATTCTACTTGAAGAGTACACAATTTCTTCCAATCGAAGTATGAGAGCGTTACTGTAAAATCTGCACACATACCACTACAGCAAATAACTTGGATGACAGGTTGAAGACCATCATATAAAGCATATCCAACTTTTATTATATGGTGGTGAGAATTTGGTGTAAAATCGCCTAACCCTATAGGTTGTCTTACCAACTAGTTGGTTGATATTTAATTGTGGTTCTCGCACGCACATCACTTATAACATTAACACTAGCGAAATCCATTTTTAGCGTATAGTTTGAATCGATTCGATTATTTGTAATATACTAAGGTTCTATAATGTCTCCTTTATCTTTTATACTAGCAAGTGAGTATATATTCCAACTTTCAAACTAGTTCGAACAGTAGTTTTGAAAGGTGATCAAGTAAATGAATAGTTTAACCTCGTCTTACGAAACAGCAATTAAAATCATATGCAGGATTCGATAGGAAAAACAAGTCCAAGGCCTAAGTGTGTAATTATGTTATTGCAGGCTTTCCTTAATATAGTGTAATTTTGAAATATGTAATTTCGAAAGGAAATCACCAATGAAACAATTAAAATCACAGACAAGAATCAACAGGGAAATAAGTGAGTAGTGGGAGGAAGGGAATTCTAGACCCACCACCACCACAAATTCGCAGTAACAAAAATTTGCACAATAGTTTTCTTCAACTAAGCATTTTTTAGCTCCCGGCATGGATAATTTAATTAAATTCTAATTTGTTTTCATCTTACAGTATAACCTTCCACCATATTAGCAAATATTCGCACATCTACTAAGAGTATTAAATAACATTGTCATCTTAAATCTGCACAATAGTTTTCCTCAACTAAGCATTTTTTAGCTCCAGGCATGGATCTCGCTCTCGATACCATGATCTGGGAGCTAGACCCACCAGCACCACCACACCCACCGCAGTTGCAAAAAATTTGCAAATCTAGTAACAGTATTAAATAACATTGTCATCTTAAATTTGCACAAAAGTTTTCAACTAATCATTTTTTAGCTTCCGGGGCATGGATCGTGCTCTCGGCACCCTGAGCTTGGACCGTCGGGCCCCAGCATCCTTCCGCAGTACCACCGGATCTGCAAATTCTCCCCGCTAATTATGACGATATTTACATAAATCTACTAGATTAATTAATTAAACCTACTGCAATCGTTTGCAAATTATAGACTCTAACCATGGATACTGATTAAACATCAACACACGGCGGACAGTAGTCATTAGCTTAATCAGATGTACCAGTAACTTTACCCCCTAACATAAACTTCAAATTTCTGCAAGACTTAAAATAACGATTGCTTTTACCATTTAAATTTATAGGATTACAGTATCGCGAATAATTTAAAACGTCTTGGAGAATATCTATGTGGTAAGAAATTTCAAGTTTATTTTTGTTTGTTTAATTTAAAATGAATTATATAATGCTCATTATAACGTAAATGGAGAGCTTAATTTATTTACACGTATTTTGAAAGACTTTGTTCACACAAGACCAACAGTAATACAATTTGAAATATGCACATTAAAATGAGTCGTGAAAAATGTTGTTTAGGGAATGACAATAAAAGAACACACTTTCTAAAACAATACATATTTGAAACAATTTATGTTACAAGTGCAAATATGTTTATTTAGCTAAGTAAAATGTATCAAGGTTCTATGTATTTTCAGTTGTATAATGTAAATGACATACTAATTACACTCATCATTAATGTATTGAACAATGGAGCGTTTTGATTTGAATTGTGTGTGCTAAAACTAAATTATTGAAGAAAATGACCAAGTTTAATGAAATCATTTATTCAATTAAAAATACATTTATCTCCATGGAGTGACGTGCTTGTGACGTCAATGTGACGTATTATGGTATTCTTCTATAACCTTAGGTAAAATATCCGACCATCTACGAGAGCATTGCAAGTCAAATCTTCTGTACAACTTGTTTTTGATTGTTCTTATTGACCTTTCGCAGAAGCCGACTTTGATTGCGGGATACGTAGAATAATGCTTTATCTTTTATTCCATCGAATTATAGGTATTCGAAAAAGCGCGAAAGTAAAAAATAAAAAAAATCATCACTTTCAACAATAGCACGACCCCCACACTTTGTCGACACTGACATTGTTACGGTATTCCGCGCAAACACGAAAGAAAACAGTAAAAGTAATAAAGAAATGTTTGCACTGAATACCGCAACAGAACGGGGACAGAATGGTAGAATTTGGGCTAGCTCAAAAACGTCGGAGAGGGCGTGGGTGAAATAGAAGAACACATTGGAAACCTCTTTAAAACTATATTGTTAACATCGAATCTTGAAAGAATATTTACAAACCCATAAAACAAATAAGTTGCGTAATCGTGATTGTAAACAAAGCGTCGTAACATATAAAAGTTGGTAAGCAAAATATATATAACATCTTATAATCTAAATACTTACTTAATGGTTTACCTTAAATACATATAAAAGAAAATTAAGCATAAACTGTACAGTAAATCTAGAAAAAGAAATGTACCTAAATTATATGTACATGCTGCTTTGTGAAGTGCACCTCAGTAGGACGGCTAAGCCGCTTTAGCAACAGAGATCCACAGCAAGATATGTATACGCCGCTTTGAGAACAAAATTGTCTTTGTATGTAAATTTGGTGCGTCGGGGGGTCGTTAGGTCTTTGGGGTGTGCGTTCGGCGGGGTCGTTAGATTTTTGTCGTGGGGTGGTGCGCGTGCGCTGGGGTGGAGATATTTTCTTAAGAAATTTTTTAGCAGCGTTCTCGACGTTAAATATTAAATTTTAAAAAAATGTTGTGTGTGTAGAAAATGGAGTTCACGTGTTGGTTCGTATTTTTCTGGGTAGGTTAAGCTAAAAATTAAAACGCCGCGGTGAAGAATTTTTTTAATATTAAGCAAACGCGTGCAAGTGGTAAAGAGTGTTTTAGCTCTCCTCATAAGCTGCGTTTTGTACGAAGTAGCAAATAAAATTGAGAAAATATACGAAATGTTATATGATGGAGGTCAAATTTTTAAACGTCTGCAGGTAAAATCTTGTAAAAAAAGTAGTCGTTTACTTCTCGCAATTTCAATGTCACGATAAAATACTAAGAATTTGCATGCAGTTGAATATAACCTCGTGTTTTTTATCTGGTAATATATATGCAAATCACGCCGACATTCGACTTTTAATATAATGTATTTAATTAACATAAGGTGTGTGTGTGTTTGCAAAAACATTTCAAGACAGGTATGTCGTATATTACCTTTTGGTTACATCATCCCAAAATAATTTATACAAGTACACTGAACTTGCTTTTATCAAAGATTTCTTGCTTATGGATTAACTTCTACAACTCAAGGTGTAGCATCAAGAATTTAACGTCACTCTCAAACTATAGAACTTGATAATAATAGCTTTCCTTAGCACCAATATCATTTAGAAAATATGTGTTTCTTTAATATTTATTTATTTATTAAATATTTTGCTCCAAAAATTCGTTTAGTAAAGTAAGTAAATCTTCATTTTCTTCTTCTGGGGGCCGTGGTTGTGGTGGTGGTGGTGGTGACATTCGTGGTGGTGGTGTACGACGGACTGCCACCTCCGTATATCGTATATTACTGTAACAATAAGAAAATGAACCTAAGTTTTATTATATAACAATTTTTCAGTAGTAGTAAATATAAAATGAAAATTAGTTTAATACAAATAAATATTTGTTACTTACGGGTTTAAGAGTCTTAGCATCCGGCGCTTTATTGCCGGTTTTGCAAACCACGGCACCCCAGTCTTATTTGTTGGTGTTACTATTGCAGTCGGTTTCATTTTGTTAGTTAATGTTTAAACTTGTTGTATATATATATATATATATATATATATATATATATAGAAGTGTTATAAACTTGTAAGCAAGGTTATATTTTAAATTTTTATTGCTAAAACCATGAATAATTTTATATCCACATGATTATATCCAATATGGTTATCGCGTATTTTCCAGAACCCAATTCCTCAATGTTTTTTCTCCACAATTCCGTGTTGCGTTGTGGCAGAAATGAAATATTGTCCGCTAACTCAATTAGAACACAATCAGCGTATTTGGAATGTACTATTCTTGCTCTGTAAATTCGTTGTGGAACGTTTAGTGGCAATGCGGCTAACCTCTTTGCCTCTTTTCTAGGGCCTACAACGGACTGTTTATTATTGTTTTGTATTACTTGATCCATCTACAAACAACAGCAATGCTGTTACAAACTTGCAAATATTATAAAGTAAAATATTCTTTTTACAAAATAAAGAAAAATGTAACTTACTTTTTATACTAACGCTGCACGTATACTGATCACTTCAAAAACGCAGGTTCAAATAATGGTGAAATTAAACGAGCTATATATATATATATTACAATGTCTAATGCGTCATCTACATTCAATCACCAAACTGCTAAAAGTAAAAGAATTTTATTGCCACATAAATTAAATGTATAATTACATTTAAATATTTAAATATATTCAAATTGCTAAAATGTAAGCAAGACATCCTTGATGTAAGATTAAATTAATTTTTTATTTAAAAGTCAAATAAATGGTGATGCAAGGTGGTATAATTTGCATACCAATAAGAAAATATACGGCATACCTGTCTTGACATGTTTTTGCAAACACACACACACCTTATGTTAATTAAATACATTATATTAAAAGTCGAATGTCGACGTGATTTACATATATATTACCAGAGATTTATAATTCCAAACACGAGGTTATATTCGACTGCATGCAAATTCTTAGTATTTTATCGTGACATTGAAATTGCGAGAAGTAAACGACTTCTTTTTTTACAAGATTTTACCTGCAGACGTTTAAAAATTTGACCTCCATCATATAACATTTCGTATATTTTCTCAATTTTATTTGCTACTTCGTACAAAACGCAGCTTATGAGGAGAGCTAAAACACTCTTTACCACTTGCACGCGTTTGCTTAATATAAAAAAATTCTTCACCGCGGCGTTTTAAATTTATCAACCTACCCAGAAAAATACGAACCAACACGTGAACTCCATTTTCTACACACACAACATTTTTTTAAAATTTAATATTTAACGTCGGGAACGCTGCTAAAAAATTTCTTAAGAAAATATCTCCACCCCAGCGCACGCGCACCACCCCACGACAAAAATCTAACGACCCCGCCGAACGCACACCCCAAAGACCTAACGACCCCCTGACGCACCAAATTTACATACAAAGACAATTTTGTTCTCAAAGCGGCGTATACATATCTTGCTGCACGTTTTGTTTCCCAAAGCGGCTTAGCTGTTCATATTGTTCTCGAATCGGCGTATACATATCTTGCTATGGATCTCTGTTGCCAAAGCGGCTTAGCCCTCCTATTCACCTCCTCAGAAAGAATATAACATTAAAATTAGACACCCTAACTCAAATTAATCATATATTAAATACTTTTAAATTGAGGCATAAGTTCTTTTAGTTAATGTTTATACAGAAAGACAAAAGAAACAGTAAAAAAGACAAAAGAAACTCTAACACAAACTTTGAATAATTAAAATTTTAATTTATAGACTAATAACATAGTTGTTCGTGCATCGTGCATGTAAGTTTTGTAACGGGGTGGTGCCAAGTTATCGGATAATTATAAGCACTAGCAGCAAATGAAAAATCTATTCTTCACAGCAGCATAAAAGAATTACGAAAAGAGAAACTGTACCTTGAACAATCAGCTTCATGCTGGTCTCATCTTAAGGCTGGAAAAATGCGGCTGCATTTCTCTATTGGCTGCATGCAGGAACCACCAACTTCACTTTATACTAAGCAAGCACTGTTAGTAGCGCGACTTTACATGTATCTTTTTGGTAAGAAGATGTTGTCTTTAATCTTTAATGCTCCCTTTGAAAGCACAGTCTTTATGTATAAGGGTATGGTATTTGGTTTTCAAAGATATCGCCGAAGAACCAAGTGTGCAGAATTTCCAGACAAGAGCTGCCGAAATACAAACGATAACAGCTTGCCAACAAGCAGATACGCAATTATCAAAGGGTTTAAGACAAAGGAAAACAATCTTATTACTTTGTAACCTCTTAGCAGCTGCAGAATACCAAATAATAGGTCCATTGTAAGCAGATGTAGGCAGGTGGTAAGTGGTCTTATCTTTTAGAAGAAAGCTGCAGCTTTTAATTAAAATGTAATCACTGCAGGTGCTAGGAAATATTGCAACTACTTTGTAACGTTATGTTTCCTAAGCAGCTGTTTGATTTTATTAATCAAAGTTTTGTATAGAGTAATTACTTGAGAAATTTTATTAAATAATACTAATTCAAATGGCGGAAATCGAACTTGTCGAGGAATTTTAGGGCATTTTAAAAATAAATGCAGGAAAAATTGTTTGCAGAGTTTTGAACGCAACAACTTGATAGCTAAAATACGATATTTTCTATCGCTAGGAAGTTTAGATGCACTTATTGTAGTTTTACGTTTCATATTCATATTTAATTTTGTAAAATCCATATTTTATATGATCTGAAATATAAGGAATAAAACAAATAAAGTGTTAACAATTTTAAAGTAGAAATTTAAATATTACAAATGACTAGTTTAGTCTTTGCAGGAGGCAGCACATGAAGAATGTTGAAACTAATTTTTTTTTTAATTTAATTTATTTAATTTAATTATGTCCTGACGTTGGGCGTCAATGAGACATATTAAATTTCTTTAATGGGGAGTGAGTCAATTAGTGAACAAAACCTCGGTGGACCCACGGGCTTTACTATATTCGCGGCTTAGTCTGGGAATTACCCCAAGGGTGAACAATGAGATTGGGCGTGGATATAGGGTGGGCTCGACTACAAACGGGAACGAAGAAAAAGGAAATGAGCGCCACTGCATCTATATGGACAATAAATAAAACTAAAGTATCCTACAGGAAGACGCAGAAACCTATAGGATATAATGACTATCAAAAAGCATACAAATTAAAATAAGCAATACCTCTGGAAACCTCTTGGACCTCTGCTTCAGCTTCTGCGATGTCGGACCTGCAAGAAAATGTCACACAAAAAAAAATATAAAACACTGTTTGTGTCTTACGACAACAAAGTATTTCGGTCTTTATAGATCGACTGTCCTGAATTCAAAATCTCAACAACACCTTACCTATGAAAATGTACTCTACTGAAAATTACTTACTCTGTTTCTATTACCTAATGCTGTATCAACTTTTTTCTAGTTTCCACATTCAAAATTTTGTTTATCTAATTTGGATATTATTAATTTCAGTTAGTGAAATAAAAGGACGAAAGTTTTAAACCAAAGTATAATCTAAATGTAATTCTCTTTGTTGCAAAAATTATATATAAAAAATCTGATAATCAATATAAAATAAGTTTCAAAAATTTCTGAATTTGTTTCTCTACATAGAGAGATCTTAACATTTTTAAATTCTTTAGTACAGTCGGGTTCTTAAACATCCATAAAACAGATCTGTTCTGGCTTACAAAATTTCTCTAACGAACTTATTATACAAGAAGTTCATATGGCTCAAACATTATATGAAATTAAAGAAAGTTAGTTCGTCATGTGTTAGAAGCAGCATTAATATTCTACTCATCATATGGCATATTGTAGTTAAACATCTTTCAATTAAAAGTGAACTTTATACTTATTTTTCTCAATTAAATTAATTAATCTAAAAGTTCAAAAATTCCTCTTATGTCAAAAAAATTTAGTTCTGAACAAAAAGGTATTTGACCTATTAGGTTACTAGGATATAATTCTCTAACTGATTTTTATTTGGGATTTAAGCATAAACTTATCTTGCAAAAAATTTAACATAAACATTCGTTTAACAAAAGTTTCTTATAATTTGGAAAACGTTAAATCAAAGCTTTGACCGTAATTAATACATAAAATTAATTCACTCAATAAATAGTTTTATAAGTACCTGGATGGTTTTGTTTTAACTGCTTGATGGTGATGCTGCAAAACACTCTAGACCAACCAAAACAACATTATACTCCATCTTATTGAAGTTTTAAAAAAGGTATGAAGTTGGCATTTGCTAGATACAGCATTCTTACATGAACAGCCCCACAGACAGCTTCAAAACGAGTGATTCCACAATACATAATTACGTTCCAATAACATTACATAGAATTCTGCTCGACATACAAACCACTTGAATTCTCAATTTTACCATTCTCAAACGTGCTTTCTTAAAATTTTATTCTTTAGCTGAGCATACTTAGATGTGTCTACTTAGATGTGCTAAGGAAATTAAAGCATCTATTAGTTTTATATAAGGTAGTTTTATTACACAATCTCACCATTAACGGACTTCACACCAGCACGTGTTGTTACATTCTCCTCTTCATTGTCCGGGGCGGCTTTACAAGAGCTCTTTTGCAAAGCCCCCCACCCCACGACAACCTTTACACCCTCTTCGATAGTAGGGCAATCCTAATGCCCCACTTGGAGCATGGAAAACTCCGCATCTTAAACCGAACCATACCTGCTCGTTGTTGCTTGCAAGATGGCCGCGCTCTCGCTCGCCTTTCTGTCAACCAGCCAACACCCTACCAATAGCGTCACCTTATGCGCAGGCATTGTGTCTGTCCAGCAATTGCACAAGTGGGCTTAAGAATACCTGTAGCTTATGCAACACATGTTCAGGGTATTTGCAGATATCAAAAGCGTAGGAGTCACTCTTAAATGCTTTATATAGGTGAAGATAATGTAAAAAAAGAAAGAGGCGTTCTTCCTTATAGTAAATTAAACTATTTAACGATTTCACGCTAAATGACAATTTCGTATGCTGTAGAATAACAATGGCTAGAAATGTTTTTCTTTAAAGATTTTAATATAACAAAAGTTTTTGTTACAATGTATAAATGCAGCAATTCAGTCAGAGCGAACCAAGTTGCTATTTGTAAAACCAAACGCCATAACAAAATCTTCTTCCAAAATCATTCAGATTTGTCGACATCATTTTGCAGACCATACTTGATGTATTCCTCAACGTATTCAGGAAGTTTATATCAACTCTTCCATATGTTATACGCACTATGGAAGTTGGCGTGCGAAATCAGATATGCAAATTTGGTAACTTGCGTTTTTATTTAAATAAGAATTGTTTAGTGAAGATGGTTACATTTGATGAGAATTATATGTTATTTACCAAAGGAAGTTAGAACACTTTTTAGGGATATCTCAAATCGTGATCAACTAGGCTATTGCTTTAAGAGAGCTAACGGAAGACGGTACTTCTATTATAGATCTGTTTCTGTTAGATGTAGCAATGGAAAGGTATAATAGGAATGATGTTTTACAGAATCTCGCACGTGATATAATTAAAAGTAAATACAGTAATAGTGATATTGGGGTTATGTTATACGAATTTATAAGAACTATCCAAGATTGTTTGAAAACAGTATTTGTAGACAAGTTGAGTACATGGAAGAGTACAACAGGTTTCCATTCCACGCATTTACGAGCGAAGTTTAAATTTTAAACTATAGATTTTAGACAAATTTCTGCCACTATAATCCTGCATATTACAGTTTATTCTTTCATACCTTTCTAGATTGTTGTATTTCAACTACATATATTAATAGCTGTAAATAAAATTATGTTATAGTTTTAAATAAAACGATTCTGTTTAATAATTTCATAAAACGTTTATAGCACCCTTTTAATAAATACACATCTTTGTTGTAATTATTTTCATAAGAACTTAGATACCCATATTTTACAATAAAGGCACATAGATAGTTTACAGCATGACTACAAGCATATTAGTTGTGACCATTCGGATTACAAATACATATATAATTATAAGCACGACAATTAGATAGTTGAGTCATCAATAGTTATAGCATGACAATTACAAATGCGTA
The DNA here is from genome assembly GCA_036346225.1 of Platerodrilus igneus. Classification (NCBI taxonomy): domain Eukaryota; kingdom Metazoa; phylum Arthropoda; class Insecta; order Coleoptera; family Lycidae; genus Platerodrilus; species Platerodrilus igneus. The sequence goes on from JARFIW010001004.1 coordinate 3,961,802, forward strand.
CAGTTTAATTAAGTCACAAATATTTACTTACATTTCTCTAGGCTTGTGCTGGGGATAGAAACACACACACCCTTGGACTTACTCTCTTGAAAAACGATGTACGTTCTCTCCGTTTTTGAACGTGCTCTCGTTTTTATTAAATCGCGCTCCGACTGATTGGTGTGTAATCTCCTTTGTTATAATTAAATGTTTTTTCTCATAGTTAGCAATTGTTCATTTCCTGTGTGTGGTTGTATGTTTCATGCTGATTAAGACTTTGCTTTCCTGGTAGCTGTGTGTGAACTTCCTATGACTGTAATTTCGCACTTGATAATTAATAATTAATTCTAATAATTTCTGATGATTGTAAAACTGAGTAATAATACACGTAACATTATGCACACACACGCGCCCGCGCGCACACACGCGCACGCACACACACACACGCACGCACGTGCACACACACACATGCGATTACTAAAGAATTTTGTGGTAACTTTTTCCAACTTGTTTTACTAAATGACTAACTTTTTATTTTAAAATAGCTAATCTTCATGGAAGTTACTATCATTTAACCATCATCATCATCATTTTGTTTTCAACCTTACTTAAGGTCGGTTTGACTTCTTTTCTGTGCTGTGTTAATCTAAAAAGCTCTACATACCCTTCACAACCTAAATTTCTAATAATTTGACTAATATAGTTTGGTCTAGGTCTTCCTATATCCTTCTATCTTTTCCTATCCACCTGGCTCTACATAGATATTAGCAACCTGATGGTTGTTAAAACACTCGAACATGTTTACATGATTACCATTTATAAGGAAATGAAATATAACCTGGCTATCCGCTTCAAAAAAGAAAAAGTGTTAAATTATATGTTATGGTAAGGCTTAAGCAACGAAACGCTACCAACATGCCAGACCGCTAACCAATTGTGAGTTATGTCATGGTAACATTTAGTTAACTGATTTTTATTTTTGTTTTGTTTTGTTTTCGAACTTAAAGTCGGTTTGACGCGGCTCTAAATTCTTTTCTATTCTGAGCTAGTCTAAAAAGGTCTGCATACCCTTCACAACCTAAATCTCTAATAATTTGACTAATATAGCTTTGTCTAGGCCTTCCTACTCTATGTTTATTTGGTAGTCTATAATGTAAGACTTTACTAAATAGTCCCTCATGTCTTGACTGGTGCCCTATCATTCTATCTCTCCTGACCTTCAATTGTTTCCATATACAGGGATCCTCGCCTATCCTTCTATAAACTTCCTCGTTTGTTACTCTATCTGTCCAACTAATCTTTAACATTCTCCTATAACACCAAGTTTCAAAAGCTTCTATCTTTTTCTTATCTACTTCTTTAATTGTCCAAGTCTCACTACCGTATAGTAGAACGCTCCATACGTACGACTTTAAGAAACTTTTTCTATTATCTAAACCAATACTATTAGCTATTAGTAAGTTTCTCTTTTTTAAAAACATTTTTCTAGCTTAAGCTATTCTTGCTACTATATCCCGTCTGCTACGTCCATCCTTTGTAATTATACTACCTAAATAGCAAAATTCATCTACCTCCTCTAACTCGGTATTACCTATTTTTAATTTTGGTTAAGAACTAGGCTGTAACTTACTTGTCATTATCTTTGTCTTTACTGAGTTAATTCTCATACTATAGTTACTCTGTAGTATCTCATCTAAAATATTTAAAAACTTTCCTAACTCTTTTCTAGACTCTGCTATAATGGCTATATCATCTGAAAAACGTAACATGTCTATTTTCTGTCTCTGTACTCTCTCTAGCTAAGTTTTTAAGCTTCCTCAATATAAACATTAAAAATCAAGGGAGACAGTATACAGCCCTGTCTAACACCATTTCTAATCTTAGCTTCCTTTTCTATTTCATCAAATCTAATTACTATGCTTTGGTTTTTATATAGACTGTAAATAATTTTTCTATCCTTATGAGAGATTCCTATTTTTTTGCAAAATCATGAACATAACAATCCAATTAACCATATCAAATGCTTTTTCTAAATCTACCAACGCGAAATGAGTCTTTTTATTTTTTTTGTAACCTTTTTTCGATAATTAGCCTAATCATTAGTATCGGTTCTCTAGTCCCTCTGTCTTTACGAAAACCATATTGATCTTCGCCTAAATAATTCTCAGTCAAAGCTTCTACTTTATTTTTAATTATTATTGTTAGTATTTTGGAAGCATGAGAAGTTAAACTAACCGTTCTAAAATTCTCACACCTATCAGCTCCTGACTTTTTTGGGATTGGGATAATATTTTTTTCGAAATCTATTGGCACCTCGCCTGTGCCATATATTACTTTTACTAGTTCATATAATCTGTCTAAAGTTTTCTGACTTGCATATTTTATTAATTCTGTGGAAATATTGTCTATCCCTGGCGCTTTATTTAGTTTAAGATTCCGAACAGCTCTATCAAATTCCTCTCTTAATATTGAGAACCCTATTTCTACATCCTCTTCTTGGTCGTTCTCTAACTCATCCATATCGTCTCCCTTATATAAATCTTCTAAATATCTTTTCCATCTATCTGCTACCTCAACTTTATTTATTAGAAGCTCATTATTCTCGTCTCTAATACCATTATATTTTTTCCTATCTTCCCCAAAAAACTTTTTAACTGTCCTGTAAGCCCTGTCTGTCTTACCTACTCTCAAATCATCTTGTATTCCCTTACAATTCTCCTCCATCCATTTATTACTAGCTTTTCTACACTCATGTACTATCTTATTTCTAACTGTATTATATTTTTGCTTACTTTCACTATCCACTTCTCTGAAAGGTTTAAGCTTTCTTCCATTCTTTATTAAATCTAATATCTCCTTTGTTACCCAGGGTTTTCTCGCTTCTATTTTTTTCTTACCTATTGTCTGTGTTGCTGTGTCTTTATCCCCTACTATAGGGAGATCTATTAGATATTCAAATTGAATTATATATACGTCAGGGATTATGTTAGTCAATTAACACAATAAAAACTTATTCTTCCAATTGATTCAAGCCAGTTAATCAAATAACAGTGATTATAGGTGTTGGTGGATATATTTCTAATTTATTTGACAAAAATATATCGTTTGTAATTTTGTGTACAGGTCCGGTTCCTGTACACAGGTCAGAGCAGGCTTAAGTTTTATTAGTTCTTGGAAGGTTTAGTTTAAAGTAGAATCGAGGGTATTCCTTTGCATTATAAAACGGATGTTGCTCTTTTTAGGATAAATCTTTTACAAGTTTGAACTGTTATATTTTGAATTTTATACTAGGACTTTTGTTCTGTAAGGACTTGGCTCTTAATAGAAATAAAAGCAAACCATTTTTCTTTTAACTGTATTTTATTTACCCATAATATTCGATTATTTGAATATTTGATTACTCGATTATTTGAATATTCGATTAATCAAATAATCGATTTGTTAATTTTAAAAAACTGCGATTTTCGAATAATCGATTAATCGAATTTTATTGCCAGCACTATTACAACACTTGTCTCAATAGAAAATAACTATCAATGAAATAGGGACTACAATTTATAAAGTTATATATTTGATAAAAATCCAAAGAACTTGTTATTTAATAAAATTCTATTTATACCAACTGAAAATAAATTCTAATGTGAAATGAAATGTGTTCTATAGATTTGTGTTAATGCAAAATACAACATAAAAATAACTAGTACTATAAACTACAAAACCATCTTACTTGTAAGTTAGTTTGTAAAAATAAAATTCATAAAGATAAGTTAAAGAGAATCTTTCTTTAGATATGTAAAGAAAAAAGGGGGAAGGCATAAAGTGGGAATTGAAAAGCGGGAACATGACCAGTAGAAAACAGGCATGTTACAAACTTTTACAAAAACAGGTAGTCAATAGGGCAATCAAAGCTTGGCCATAATTGATGAAAAGTACAGACACAGGCATCTGCTTATTATTTCATAAACCATCTGCATTTGGTCATACACAGTTTATCCTACAAAAAGTGTGTTTAACAAAATTAACTTCCAGCCAACTAGATTAACAAAATATTCATTTGTGAGAGGGCTCGCCGAAGTTACTGTCAAGCTTATAATTTCTTCTGTACTGATTTACTTATTAGCTATAATTAGTGTTCTATTTTATTTAATATGCAGCCAATGGAAAATTTTGTAAATAGTTTTTATATTAAAAGGTAATTAATGGTCTCGATGTTTAATATACTCTTTTGATTTAATAATACAATTGATACTTACGTTTTTCGACATGAATAACACACATACAGTTGACATCCTGTAAACAGTTCAGAGCACAGCCAAAATTTATATTCTTGACCAAATAAATATTTCCATTTAGCTAAATTTGGATTTGTTCCTGGTTGAGGCGAAATTGCCATCATTTAACCATAGCGAGTGTTTAAGTTCTTAGTAAGACATTAGAATTGTTTTTTATAAGTGCGTGTGTTAAAAGTTCTGTGAAAAATGTCCTTTTGTGTAAGTGAAAAATATTTTGAATTACCTATGTAGCAGTACACCAGTGCCAGTACCATTGATATGCATTTGAATATTGAGGTACCTAAAGTCGTGTGCTACTCATTAGGTTAAAACATCCAAAAATCTTTGCTCAGGATATCTAGGGGTGTGTCGTAGTCTTACGTCATAATTTATTGTAAGTATCTAATATAAAAAAAAAAATAAAGTTGAAATATATTAAAAACTACAAAAATTGAAAATTTGAAAGTTCTGTCTAATTGTATGCAAAACGAAATTGAATTAACAAAGTTGTCGTTAAAGTATCGATCTACAAAAATTTGCAACTAAAAATTTAATAAAATTAATGTTAATAAAAATTTCTAATTTTGAGAATTCACGTGTTAAAATTGCAAGCAAATGTGTGCTTAAATGTATCTAGAGTGTGATTATCATGTATGCAATTGTTAAAAAAATAAGTAGATTTAATTTTAAAATTTCTAGTTCAACATGTCTGATTTTTGTCAATAGTGTGCTTGTAATGTGTTGCGTTTCTATTTAGTAAAAGAAAAATTAAATTGTTTGAAAATCGTGTACGATTAGTCATTGCGTACTTGAATAATAAAAGTAGAGTCCTAATAAGACAAAATATATATTCAGTCATAAGAAACTGGCAACTCACATTTTACATAAGATTTAACAAAACAATTTCACTATTTTAATGGTTATAAATTCAGTTGTACATACCATTGTTGTTTGGAAAAATAAAATATTTGATACGCTTTACCTTTTTGCGTTGTTTCCTCTTCCCCCTGTAATTTTCTATAGTTTTTCCTGAAACAAACTGTTAATAGTTTACCTAAATGCAACACACAGAATATATTGCCATTGACGATTCATTTACTCACCCTTGAGGTTTACAAAATGCAGGTCATTAAATACATTGTGGTTTCTGATATGAACTCATTTATGAATCTACTTGAAGTGTGTAATCTTTGTTGAGTAATACAATTATTATCAGGAATTGGTTAATTCACCTTTTTTAAATTAAGGTATTTTCAACAAATACGATTTATTAAAAACATAGCCATTCTATTACCGAAAATAACATTATACTGAGGTAGATTGTATAGTTTATTTATAATTATAGAACATTTAAGCTCTAAATGTTTACAAATTTAAATCTAATATTAAATATACAATTGATGAATGTTACATTTATACATGTTAATGCTTGTGTGTGTTTTTTATCATGTCACAAGCGAGACACACTTCTTTTTGGAAAAAACCACATGGGTTACGAATTCGAGAGTTATAGCCTTTACTTTTGCTCGAATTTCTTCTAGTGCTGTGAGCATTTGTTCATCCGTTTTCCCTGTATTGTTAGGGTTTAGCAGTTGTGCTTTACGCCAACGTTGGAGACTGACTTCCATTTCATCTTCGAAAACCCTAGTCAAATCCCCTTTAGGTAGGCCTAATATTGATGCCCATTGTAAAAAAATCAAAATTATACTGTTCGTCGTTCATAATATAGAGGTTGTATTGTCAAAAGAAACATTGACGTTGGCCAGGTTCTGCCATTGTGGTTTTAGACAAAGAAAGCCAATACGACAATGAAATAATAAAAGTCCGATATTGATAAAAGAAGTAGAGTAGTAGGGATTGGAAGATGTATAATCTATGTTGGTTTTCCATTTACTGAAAAAAGAAGTAATATGTCGGAATGTATGTGGAAAGTGTAGAGTTGTGTATCGATAACTTATTATTTTCTAAATAACCTGCGATACGATGATCATTGGGCTCAAAACGGACCGACGACCAAAATGTTGTGTTTTGGTAGTAGCATCCCAATGATTAGAGAAACAACAACTTTCAAAATCTTGCACGAATGATAGGCAATTTGACTTCCGTGGTGTATAATAGTCTGTCGAAAGAAAACTCGGTAAAATTGGATTCAGAGTAATACTCTCGGTTTGTTCGATAGTTTTATTTGCCATTATGTCATTTGGAATGCGTGTTGTGTCGTCGTCGTTACTTGCTGTTTGTATTTTAATTTGTAGTTGTGGGTGTGTACCTGTCACTGTTAGTGTTGCAGAAGGATCTTGTAAGTCTGTGTTAGCATACGACGTGTCTGATGCTGGTGTCCTTACCTCGCCAACGTTTGTTTGTAATTCCATCCCTAAAGGTTTCTGAATAATAGTGATGTCCTTTGGTTTAATAGATTTTAAACGAGTATTGTAAGCATGTATTGGGCTACTATTAATAAATTCTTGATCCATGAATTATTGCACATTGTGATTAACCTAATTTGATAATATGAACCTGAACTTAACTAACATATGATTAATGAAGTAATTTAAATTTCCTGTACTCCTACATAAAAATTAAGACAAAATTTGACACTGAACCGCCTTGATATAATATCAATGAAGCATTTCTTTTACTAGACTGATCTGGTTTCGTATTCGAAGACACAAAATATTACAAAAGACCGGCAATGCCTCCACCAAAATGTTGGGAAGTGTTCCACTAATAATTTGGGGAAGCGTTTGAGCCAAGTTGGGGGTGGCGTTCATGCTAGCCGACTAGGGGTCGTAGCTAGATTAGCAATTGGGGTTTGATGATGGTAGAGCTGAAAGGGTAATGGGGGTTTGGCATTGGTAATCAGGTCGTTAGTCAATACAATAACATTTATTAATATGGCGCAGACAAAGACATTAATGAAAAGCACTTACATCTAAAATGAATAAATGTTATCAAACAGTACTTACACGTTTCTTACACTAACTACTTTAATTCAAGACTTTAACTGTGACTATAACTATAACTGCCACTGGCACTGAGTGTTTGTTGTCAGTAGGGGAAATAGAGGGCTATCACTTACACCTCCGACGTCACAAATCAATGTTAATTCCCATTTAGCACCGTCCATTTAGCACCCATGTATCAGACAGAGACAAACAAATATTCACACATCTGATAATAAAAATTTGCACAAGAGTTTTCTTCGACTAAGCATTTTATAGCCGCAGGTACGGGCTCGGCACCCCGATCTGAACAATCTAACCTTAATTGGCAAATATTCACACATCTGGTTGCAGTAATAAATAACATTATCATCTTAAATTTGCACAATAGTTTTCTTCGACTAAGCAGTTTTTAGCTGCTGGCGAGGGCTCGGCACCCCGATCTGGCAATAGCTAAGGATCTTGTTCTCGGCACCCCGATCTGGACCAACCATCTAACCTTAATTGGCAAATATTCGCACATCTGGTAACAAAAATCTGCACAATAGTTCTCTTCGTCTAACCAATGCATTTTTCGAGATACCCCTATCTTGTTTGGTATCAATTAATATTACAATTTTCTCAGCTACCCGGAATCTCTAAGAATTTTTTAGATAGCATCACCCCCCAGGGAGCTACCCCCATTTTAAGATTTTTACCGGCAGCGATTTCTGACCATTCTTATAAAAATTTTTAGTCGTGCGATACGTCAAACTAATCTAGAATTTTATCGGGGCACCAGCATCCTTCCCCAGGACCACCTCTACAGACACCAACATTTTGCAATAAGTGCAAACAATCGGTTACCCTTCTTTGCCACACAGGTTTAACACTATACCGTTTTAGCACAATTTGTTTTTTATATAATCCAAGTTTACAATAAGTATATTTGCATGCATTTTCGCACAAACATTTATGAAAATGCAACTTTAAGTCTTCTCCTATTACCAGTCATCTAACATAAATGGCAAATATTCGCACATCTGGTGACAGCATTGCCGGCCTAAATTTGCACAAGAGTTTTCTTCAACTAAACATTCTTAGCCTCCAAGGGTATGAATCGAGCACTTGGCACCCCGAGCCAGGCCGACGGGCCCCGTCATCCTTCCCCGGGTCCACCGAATCTGCAAATTCTCCCATAGCAACATTTACATAAATCTGCAAACCAATTAGCAAGCCAATAAACTAAAAAGACATGTATCCGTTTATTTGCAAATAGGCGTTTAAACACAAGCACATTATTTTTGATTCAACTAGCTCTTAGTGGAGATGTGTGGGGAAAAAACTTACAGCTTATAAACAACGTCAGGATGTATTATTAACAACCCATTGGAAAATAACATTAAGCGTTAATACAGTTTATTCGGTATAATAATCATTAATAGCACAAAAAATTCCGCAAATAACAAAATGTTGATTTTATTCTAATTCAAAGTCTATGTTCACTGTTGCATCGACTTTAGCCCTGCTAATCATATAAACATTTTTCTTACCATCAATTAGCTCGCTGAAGGTTTTTATTTCATCAAGTTTTAAGTAGTTGAAAAAGTGTTCTGGTAAAAACACAAAAAATCATCGCCTTCAACAATAGCACGATCCCCATACTTTGTTGACACATGCCTGGCTCCTAAGACACGATATTTTCTATCGGTGACAAGCTCGGAAGCGCTTATTGTAGTTTTACGCTTCATAACCGCATTTAATTTTGCAAAATCCATTGTCTGCATTCTTTTTTTTAATCGTAGAACATTGCAAAATCTTCGAATAACCTTCCAAAGTCTTTATATATATTTGTTTAATCGTCTCTTTAAACTGTATAATCGACAAATTATAACTTCTTCACGAACAGTTCTTTTATATGAGCTACTCTTGTTCGGATATGCTCCGAATGTGCACGATTTGTGTACACGCACAAAACAACAGGTAGGGAATGTATCATATGAACTAATTCATTACATTCCTTAGGAAAATGCTAAGGACTAAAAATAATTATAACTCTTGTTAGACCTCTAGTGTCAGGATAAACGCTATGCATTTGAATTCTTGTTGGTAAGTAGCATAACCTTTTTTGCATTCCACAAACTTGTTTCGCACAGCATCTTGAATAAGCTGAAGTTTACATTTATTTGCAATAAAAGCTATAACATCCGGCATCATGAAACTTGGGATTGGGGCTAACCATTAACGTCTTCTTCTATATTTATATGCTCATCGAAATTTTTCCTATATCGATCTCTATCGACATCAAAATCCTTTACAATAGTATTAACGCTATGTTTTTAGTCACCACCATTCCAGCATCGCTGACAAATTTCTTTAAATTTTATAAAGCGCATGTCACTGCCAACATGATTTAGAAAGATATGTCAAGGATTTGCATCATCCTGCTTTCCTATTGAAATAACATCAGCGTTATCTCTAAGTCCATGCTTTACTGTGCTGGCATACGTTTGACATTAGTAAAAGGAATCAATACTCTTATGTCTACCTAAGGAGAAAATTGCTTGTTTTGTTGTTATACACGGTTCTACACTCAAAGGTATACTTTTAAAGTACCGCGGGTAATGTATGAGAGCCACTACAACAGTTGGTAACACACAAAAATATTTGCCAAATGTTGTGCAATAAGGTATTACGTCATATAAATGTTTTAAATACTATATCACATGCAAAAAAGATAAAGGTACTCAGGTAAACTGTGGAACTGTACAACATTACAGCTACTCTCGCGTCAGTTGAGCATTGTGGGCATGGGTAATCCTTTTGCTCCCGGTTGAATCCAAATTAATTTGTTCTTTTTCTTCTGTAGCCATCACAGGAATAGGGTGAGGACGATACAGGGCAGAGATAAGACAAAGGAACCTACGTAACCTGAAAGAGAAGAAAAACACACAGAGATAACCACTCGGTTCGACGTCTGGCTGACTAGTCTTTACGTAACGGAAATCACCACTTCTTGCACACCCTGCGTCTGCACAATCTCGAGCGCCAACGCAACTAACTAAAGTGACGGAAATGCACGCACAAGTCTTTTAAATTATTGGCGCAAATCACTTACAAATTAGTAACTTACAGAAATGTTACGTGCCGATTTTCGTCATGTAACATTGTTCGTTTGCAGTATATCATCGACAATAACTGAATATTGTTTAGCATCCTCTGGTTCCATCAAATGGTCATAATTTCCAAATTCGTGGTAACCAAATTCTTCTCTTAAGGGTTCAATACACTTCTTAACAGTTTGGCTGATATAAACTTTTAGAAAACACATAGATGTTTTGGAATCTAAGTCCATTCTCATGTAAAATGAGAGATATTAGAGCGTTAGTTTTTCCACAAATCGATGGTCCAGCGAATATTGCCCTTATGGGAACAAAGATCCATGTTTACCAATTTCGTTTGCACTAGAAGTGAAATATGCATCAAAGTTTTGTATAGGTATTTTAACTTCTTGTGTTGCAGCTTTCATTTCCGGAATATTTGATACTCTTTTTAGTTCAAGTACCGAGTTTATCAAGGTGATCGCGTAGCGTTGTTCTAGGTACATTGTACAACCTAGCTTTACGTGTATTTAACACACCTTGCCGAATTTCACTAATTGCTTTCTCTAAAGCTTGCTTGGTGTACATCTTTCAAATATACAGCTAAGACTGATTCAAAATTTTCAAAAAGCAGTCTTTTATATTAAATAGTCTATCCTTACCCACTCGCCTGCCTGCCCGCTGCCCCGCCCACACATTTGTCAAACTATATAGTTAGAACATTAAAACTTATGATATAAATAAAGCAACATAAATTGTAAGCTTTTGACCATTTAAATCATCGCAAATATTTATATACTCGAAATTCTTCCTTTACCGTCCTTTATCAATATCAAAATCTTAGACAATAGTTATAAAAATATGTTCGGAGTCACCACCATTCCAAACCACTTTAGCCTACCATTTAATTAAAAGAGTCAGAGCAGTATAAAGCTATAAAATCATTTTAATTAAAGAATCAAATTAATATAAATTCAAAAAATAGTATTCTTTAAAATATAAACGTTCTACTTGGCACAGTTCAGAAAATTTTTCGAATGCAATAAATAATGGTTAGATTGACCATCTTTTGTAATTGTTTCAAATTTGCAATTCCAAACTGTTCAAGATCCACAACTTCGTTAGCTGGAAGGTAGCGGGTTATGATGTTTTCTTTAACCCTTTTACATAAACGGTTCCATATACAGGTACAATTTCGTGCAAAAATAAACTTAAACGTTGAGCTGATAATTCATTGATCGCAGGGATGTCCCAGTCTAACCCGTGTAGGTGATTTTTACAAGAATCGATGTCTTCGGAAATCTTCACCCGTTTTCACTTTTTAACGGCATATTCAGAATTTTATGCCATAACTCGTCCGTTCCAACATTCAGTACAGCTATTTCTTTCACAAAAGTTATTTCCTGAAGCGCTGGATATCCAAATCATACGTTTCCTCTTTGACAGCTGATTTAAAAAAACCAAACTTTGAGGTGTTATGTATAGAGTGGGGAGAGAGCGCAAGCGAGGGTTTTACGACAGTTCGTAAAACGAGGACATTATGATTAGGAGTATGATTAAGAATGGTTGTGTGATTAGGCGTTGTACACTAAAGTGAATAAAGTTATTACAACTGTGTTTTTATTATTAATGGCTGTTAATTGATAATATCCCAAGTAATAACATAACATGAGGTTGGGTTGGCTTAAGTTAGGTTAAAATCTACTACTTATGTTAGATTAGATAGCACGAAAATTGATAGGTTAGGTTAGTTGGACTTGTCAGGAGTTAGGTTAGTTGGACTTGTCAGGAGTTAGGTTGGCTAGTGTTGTCTAGAGTTAGGTTAGGTTAGTTCGACTTGTGTGTGGACTTAGGTTAGATAGCAGGAAAAATTCATAGGTTATGTCAGCGCCTCATAGTCACAGGTCAGACGATCTATACACTGTTCTCTATATATCATTATAATGTTTAGCTCAAATTTGGATTTGAACGGGTGGTAACACTGCACTCGCCTTTAATACGATCGTTGTGGAACATGTGCAGTGGTAACTGAAATCTTCGGAAAAAGACTCGCTCCTAAACATTTGTGCTAGCGATAGTGTCACAGTTACATCATCAGCGTATTAGTCGGGGTGACATGTAATTATTTCCAGCACTGTATGATAATTTGCATTGCTACAATCATCAAATAGATAATGACTTGCTCAGAGTTCACTTTCTATTAAAATTGTATCTCTTTTTTAATCCGTCAACTCGGTATTTCATCCACGATTTATATTTATTGTGCTACCGATAAATACCTCGTAAAATTCTGGAAAGCCTCGACTATTCAACCCTTGCAGCTTGTGGTTTATTACTTCACTCATCTTGAATATCTTAAAGACTTTGCTTTGATTCAAAATATTAACATTTCGCCCTTTTGTAATTTTCATGTTAAAGGTATTCTTTTCTTGAAAATTGGCTTCCATCCACACATGTTTAATATCGGATGTGTCCACTAGCAATTTAAATCTCAATCCGTGATCTAGTTGTATTAAAGATCTCCTCGTCTTCATTAGATAACCCATTTAGTGAGACTTGTTTTGCTTCTCGAATTTTCAACTCGACTTGAAAGTTGAAGAAATTTGTCCAATCATTATAACTCATTTTTACAGCATAATCTCTACATATGCCTGTGCAGCAAACAATTTGAAGCGCTGGTTCCAGACCGTCATATAAATCGAGTCCAACTGTGATATGGTTCGCCTTTGTTAAACTCGATCGCCGACATCGAAACACCTATATACCATGTACTTGAAGAAAACACATCTGACCATATTTATTTATTTAACTTAATTCACAAAGAAACAATAATCCTTCTACGCATACTACTACTTTCCTCTGCACATTCTAGACTCTCTATTATTATTATTATTATTATATTTATAATTGTTTTTGTTATCCACTTTACTGAAATATATAACCTTAAGTAGGTAATTAGGGAATGCTGACAACTAATAACAATATTACATTAAGTAGTTCTATAGTTTAGGGTATTGCAGAATGATGTACACCACATTCCTATATTACTAGGTTAGATTGATTAATAATTGTTCTACACAACTTGCATATTGTGATGGTGTTGTTGACGTGGGAATCTACTTAAGGGTTACACACACTTACTTACTAACTTGTTTAGGTCTAACTGCGGCACAGGGATATCATTCACAATGTCAACACCGACAACGTCCATTATTTTAAACTTTGATACACGATTAACTCGAAGATATTTCGCAAACTGGATTTTTAGCTTCACATTTCTCGTCCTATGCATTGAATGTAAGGGCATGCGTCGATCAATCTTGACCCTGTTTAAGTTAATCAACGGATTTAACTGATGATATTAAATATGTCTTTACAGGAAGAACCTAACCCAAGGCTTAATTATACTATCGTAGGTTTTCCCCGAGATTATCATTAACATACCAGTATTTGGAAAGTATACACAAACTCAAAGTCCACCTTGTTCAACATCTGACTGGACCGCCCGCCCGCCTTTTGTGTCATTAACAAAGTTTCACAGTTGATTTTCAACGCGGTATTCTTTTAATTTTTCTTCAGTTAATAAATGCACAAATTGAGTTTTTCGGGTCCGAAGAAATTCTCGAATGTCCCCAACAGCATGAGTGTTCTTTATCCGATAACTTACCATACGATTTCTAAACGCAGAGTTAATAATCTGAACTGTGTCATTATCAATAGCTCCATCAACTGCATTTTTATGTGCATTAGAACGAAGATGGTGAGTAAACGCCTTTTTAGGTATGGTGATATCACAGACAGTACACTGCATCATTTCATCTACACGAGGTTTCTTGGCAGGGGGGTGCTTCAGAATTGAACACCTCACGTTTACCTTTCAAATCCTTGCACTCGTTACAGGTGCTGTACGTGTAAAAGTAGACAAACCTTGATGAGTACTTTTGTGTCGTTTTAGGACATCCTTCCTCGAAAAACGGCATCACAAATTTCACATGAATAATTCAAACTTGGACCTCACGTTGAAACACTGTGCTTAGAATCTTGGTGGTGTTTGGGATTATTTTTTCTAGAGAACGCTACCGAACAAACATCGCAGATAAGCATTTTTGAGGATTCCATTTTCTTCTGTAACAATAAACAAGGTTTAGAAGAACGCGTATTTAAAATGGGTTTTGTTAGGAACAAGATTGAATACTTCCTAGATATAGATCGCTGTCGAGACTTGTTTGTCAATGACAAGAAATTCCCAGAACTACTCAATTAGAATGGAAATATCTAGAAGGTTTGGTTTTACCCCCCAACACGACTGGTCCAATCAAATGTTCTTCTAGCCTGCTCGATTATTACACATTTATTAAACAAACAAAATAACTAATGTGACAGTATGTTAATGTATGTATTTAATACTATCCATGTGGGGTGTTGTTGGATTTATTTGGACTTTTGCCAATATGTGTCAATGCTAAATGAAAACAAATAAAATTATACAAACATTTATTCATAATATTTCTTAACATAACTACATTACCTCCGACACAATTAAGACGGTTGTTGGTATGTAATACACAGTGGCTGAAAGTGTCGCAACTTTTTCTTAATTCCTTCAAACTGGGAATACCTCATGCTTCTGGATTCTTGACGTCGTTATTAGACAGGTATCGGACAATTATTTTGTTTTATTCACTCCCTTGACATAAATAGTAGAGCCCACAGAAATAACTTCTTGCAAGTATAAACTTAAACATAGTGGGGATAATCCATTTGTAGATGGGGTACCTCATTTCAGACCATGCAAGTATTGTGTGTTGAAATTGTATTGCTTCTGGAGGGCATCGTTTAATCAGTAGTGTCCAATAGCATTTCGTGACGGTATGTTAATGTATGTATGTAATAATACCCATGTGGGGTGTTGTTGGATTTATCTGGACTTTTGCCAATATATGTCAATGCTAAATGAAAACAAATAAAATTATACAATCATTTATTCACAATATTTCTTAGCATAACTACATTACTTCGAGTACAATTTAGACTGTTGTTGGTATGTAATACACAGCGGCTCAGTGTCACAACTTTTTCTTAAGTGCTTCCAAATTGAAATACCCCATGCTTCTAGATTCTTGACGTTGTTATTAGGCAGATATAGAATAATTATTTTTGTTTTATTCACTCCCTTGACATAAATAGTAGAGCCCACAGGAACATCTCTTGCAAGTATAAACTTATGGGGATAATCCATTTGTAGATGGGGTATCCCATTTCAGACCATGCAAGTAATGTGTGTTGAACTTGCATTGCTTCTGGAAGGCATCGCTTAAGTCGGTAGTGTCCAACGGCATTTTCAAAATTTCGTGTCACAATTACCTACTCTGCAAATGTATCGCAGCCAATTCTTTGATCATAAAATCACTTTTCTTGTGTTGGAACCTTTGATGTCCAGAATATAATACATTTTGCAGGTGACTGTTGTCTGTTCGAAGTGTGATTTTTAAATGTGTGCAGTCTTGAGTGAACTCTGTCATATACATGTTGAAAATATATAATTCAGTGTCTCGATGCAAGAACGATAATTGTAAACTAAAAAGTCTTACCTATTTTGCTTCGAATTCTGCAGATGTTGAAACTGATATTTAGAAACTCGGTCTATTTATATGAATCTTAATGATATAAACAGATACATTCCAATCAACATAAATCCTGTTCTAAAAACCTGACCCTCAACTTTGCAACCCTTTCACAGAATGCTATGGCATCATATTGTTTATGGAAAATTCTCAAAAGTATTTTAATAAGTGCTAAGATGATTATAACACATGTAACTTTCTCATTTATTCATTAGCGCTTCAACAAAAACTGTCTCACTTTTCTACAAGAATTAATAACAATTTTTTTTACCATTTTCAAAATAGGTTTAGCAAAAAACTTCGGTTTTAGACTCTATCTTATGTTTACTAAACATATGAGAAACTTGGTAAATTGCAGCATAAAAGAATAAAAACCCCATTTAAGCGTATTTTTAAACCAATTATAACACTTAGATTTCCCAAAGTATATTTTAAATCTTGTTTAATTTGGCGAATGTAAGACTAATTAGAATAATCCAAGTTATGTATATAAAGCAAGAAACAAAAATATAATAGAATAATCTCATTATAAATTTTATGTTTCAAAATGTCTATTGACTGCTTTAAACGTCCAGAACGCAAAAATGTGGAGGTGCAACGAGGTTCTGCAGGTCGAGGATTTCTATTAACACCCGATAACCAGGGATTTGATATGCAACAGAATAGGGTAGTGAATGCTGCAGATCCGAACGAAGATTGGGGTCTAGTAAATCAGGCTGAAAATAAATAGAACCTTGATAAATTTTACTTGGCTAAATAAACGTAATTGCACTTGTAACATAAATTGTTTCAAATATGTATTGTTTTAGAATGCGGGTTTTTTATTATGTCATTCCTTAAACATAATTTTCACGACTCATGTTCGGAAACAAAGGGTTGGATATAAATCGAGAAAGTGGCAACATTACATTAAATAATAAAGTATCATGGCATGTTTGGACTGTACCATCTACTAACCTATATGAACCTTGATCACAAAAAGGGTGATTTCAATTTACACAAAGATTTACCAAATTACCTGGCAATGATTAAAGCAGCTTCGATTTTCAAGAAACGATTCGATCTATTCAAATTAAATGATCTAGCAGGGTTTTCGACTACAAACATAAAATTCCAAAAATATGGGTTGCCGCATATCACAGAATTTCGGAGACATTCCAAAAGAACGTCAACGATAAAGAATGGACGTAATCTGCTAACACCGCAGACAGGTCTAGAGAAAGGGTTAATAATTAATAATGGTTAAGTGGTTATCATGTAAAGGAGTTACTTACAAAATATTGTGTAAAATGGCAGATTTAATCTACAAGTGCCAAGTACAAAGACTAAACTAGTCATTTGTAATATTTAAATTTCTACTTTAAAATTGTTAACGCTTTATTTGTTTTATTCCTAATCTTTTTCAGATTGTATAAAAATATGGAGTTTACAAAATTAAATATGAATATGAAGCGTAAAACTACAATAAGCGCATCTGAACTTCCCACCGATAGAAAATATCGTAGCTTAGGAATCAAGTTGATGTCGACAAAGTGTAGGTGTCGTGCTATTGTTGAAAGTGATGATTTTTTATTTTTTACCAGTGCGCTTTTTCGAATACCTAAAACTCGATGGAATAAAAGATAAACCATTTTTCTACGTATCCCGCAATCAAAGCTGGCTTCTGCGAAAGATTAATAAGAACAATCAAAAACATGTTGTACAGAATATTTTACTTGCAATGCAGTCATAGATATATTTTACCTGAGGTGGTTATAGAAGAATACATTAATACACCGCACCGAGTTACTAGCATAACACCCCCTGGACATAAATGTATTTTTTAATTGAATAAATGATTTATTAAAATTGGTTATTTTCTTCCTCCTTTGAAAATGGTATTCTATAGCTGATCCTTTAAGCACATAAATGAGTATCATTGTTCTATACGTTAATGATGAGTGTAATTAGTACGTCATTTACATTAAACAGCTGAAAATAAATAGAACCTTGATAAATTTTACTTAGCTAAATAAACGTATTTGCACTTGTAACATAAGTTGTTTCAGATATGTATTGTTTTAGAATGTGTGTTCTTTTATTATGTCATTTCCTAAACAACATTTTCACGACTCATTTTAATGCGTGTAATTCAAATTGTATTACTTTAGGTCTTGTGTGAACAAACAGTCTTGTGTAAATAAATTACGCTCTCCATTTACAACGTCATAATGAGCAATATAATTCATTTTTTAAATTATACAAACAAAAATAAACTTGAAATTTCTTTACCACACAGATATTCCCCAAGACGTTTTAAAATATTCGCAATACTCTAATCCTATAAATTTTAAATGTTAAAATCAATCGTTATTAAGTCTTGCAGAATTTTGAGGTTTTCAGGTCTGGATAATATCCTATTGTATTATAAATAAGCCTTGCGTTTAACATTCCAATTCAAAACCCATTTCTACGTAAAAATATTATTGTTAATGCGAAAATTTTCTCAAAATGTATATCTAGCGAGTAATGTATCATTAAAAATATGAAAGGAGTTTGTCTCTTCTGTTAACAAATTTCCAGTAATGAATTATGTTACATTCTAATGATGTAGAAAAATTGTTAAAAGATGTGTTTATTGTTTTTCTTATTTATGGAGATTGCCATAATTAAAATCATTTCTTGCCTGATATTTCTTCGTGAATTACCCAGTGTTAAAAATACTGTAAATATAATTCCTAATATAATCCGTTTTAATATAATTTGGAAGGTCAAGTTTCTGTTCTATAAAACACATTACTTTTAATTTTTTACAAATTCCATTCTGTTGAAGCGCGCTAATGAAAAATGGGAAAGTCAAATGTGATATAATCACCCTAGCGCTTTCACACATTCCAATGATTTATTTTAATTTTAAATATGGTATGCTTTTTGTTTTAAAGATTGCTAGAGTTTGAAATTTGTTTATGTCTGTAGTAGATCTAAATAAATACGAAGGATACTGCAAGTCTTGTAATTAATCCTCAGACTACTTTTGCAATATAGAGAGCGCGTCTAAAAGTTGTTATGCAGGGTGGGTAAATGTATGTCATTCGTCCAAGTACCCCGTCGTTTTTATCCCCTACAACAATAGCACAGATTATTCACCTCTTACAGATGTGAAGGCTAGCGTTTCCCGCTTAATTTTTTTCTTTGCACATGCTCCAAATAAGTGGTTTTTTAATCAACCTAAAATTTTTTTCTGGTTAACCTAACTTTTTATTTCGATTCGTATTGTATTGTTGTTTTAGCATTTAGCAATGAATATGGACGAAAAGAATTAAAAAAATTGCACATTTTGTGCTTTTAGAAGGAGTTCCATAAAATTTTCAAACAATATCTCTATATTCCGATTCCCAATAATTGATCGAGTAAGGTGAGTGCCTACACTGATTTACCATTAATATAGGATAATCTGTGCCTACAGCATAGCTTGACTGGGATAATCTGTACTTTTAGTTGCTCATTGCAATATTTCTACTTTCACAGATGCGAGGAATGGTTAACAGCATGTAATCGGAACGATTTACTGACAATGGATTCAGACAAGCTCTATAAAAATTATAAATTGTGTGAGAAACATTTTCTAGACAAATATTTCTTGAATACCACTAAAGTTTGCAAAAGACTATTAAGGCAATTCCTACTGTTTGATAAACAAGTACTGGATCAATTTGAACACAAACCACAAAAAAAATAGTAACTATCTGGTAACAACTAACATGTTCTTTGTTTTTGCCTCTAACTTATTATGTTATATTTCAGATATTACAATTAATACTATAGAAGATTCCAAAATATATTTCCAAAGGAAGTTACTCCCTTTTTATGCGGATATATCTGTACCACAACATCAAGTAATACAATTTTAATGATAGAGCTATTTTTTGTAATTCTCATATACAACTTACATACATTACAAATTTTCATAGTCCCGGAAAGTTTCAACCTAAGTAGATTATTGACAAAAAAGTTAAAGCAATTTAAAAATGTCAATTTTTATTAATCTGATTAAGTTGAATTCTTCTGAGTATAGAAGATCTTTATGTTCCTTCCATTAAGGCAATCATTTGTTTTCGAATCACACTAGCTAAATAGTTGAAAATTAATCCTTTTTATTCATATGAGATATACAACTACAACAGTTTCTTATTTTTAGACAATATATCCTGCAGGGTTCCGCCTTCTATTGGGTCACAAACATCAGCAACATTATCATCGGATACACCAAGTAAATAAAAAATTAGGGCAGAAATAAAAGACTTAAGGACAAAATGTCGATCAAGCTCTTGTTAGAGCAAGTTTCTTTAGAAAGGTAGACCTAGATCAGACTATTGCACGCAGATAGTGAAAGATGCAGACTGAGGGAATTTCAGCCAAATGTGTAGGTTAATTCAGAATAGGAAACAATGAAGGTACGCGTCTAATCAGTTCAAGGACTGAAGACCTAATGATGATGATGATGATTTATAGATATTAACGATATATTTCTGAATTTTCTTTGTAAAATTATTTTTAATTTACCTTTTTGTAATTGTTTGTGTTAATTAGAAAGAAGTTCAAACATGTTTTATTATTATGAGAATCTACATTATACATAAATATGCATGACTTCATGTAATACTTGTTCGACGAACTTCAAAAGCTCGTCTAGGAATTCAATGTACGTGTGTGAATCTTTGGAATTTTAAAATTCCTAGTTGAGATTTCTATTCATTATAAAACAGTAAACAAAAAGTGTATTACGAAAAATTTGCGCCTTTTACGAAAATGGTATGGTGGATTTAAAGTTTCGATATTTGTAAAAATTTGTTAAAATATTTACAAAACACCTAATTTAATAGGAACGGTATTGTCATTTTTTTCTCAAAGTGGGGTGAATTAATTAATCGATGTAAATTCTAAGCTTCCCCTCAAATTTTTATTTCAAATGACCTATGTTTTGTTACACTTATTCTTAGCAACATTTACCAGTTTTACTCATTGTGTCAATTCGGCATACATAATCAGTAAAACTTGAAAATATTACTGGTATACGTAACAAAATAGATGTTTGAAATAAAAATTTGTGGGAAAACTTGGAATTTTCGTCAAACAATATACATAATTTAAAACAAACACAACAGAAAATAGTATAGAAAAGTACATCGTAAATCTCTAAAGGACGACCTAAAAGAACCATATCAAGCTAAAAAATCAGATATTGTATAAAAAACATTTTCTAACAAAAATCTTTTTAAATTCATTTTAAACAGAGGAAAGGGCAAATTTTTTATGCTAGCATCAAACAAAAGGCACAACGAAAATAGTTATTCAGGACCATTTCAATTCTGTGTAGGTATAGGTAGGTATCCTAGAAAATTTGATTTTAGAGTTCCTCACAGATTATCCACCGGTGGATAATCTGTGATTCCGATTCAATATAAAAATAAACAAAATAGTGTGCATGAAGAAGAGTTCGACCTATTGGTATAAAAAGTTATGAGGGCTACTACTGCACTGATAAAAATTGATAAATTCACAGACCTTGAATGTGTATTTCGATTGTGTACGTAAAAATGTTGAGGATAAGTTACTGTTAGAAATTATTTACTGCTAACAAAAGTGTTAGCCGTCTTAGTTTGTGTGTATTCTGGTATGCGAAAATAGTATTGAGGTTACGTTACTGTTAAAAACATTATAGTTTTATGTAATGGCGGATTGCGTTCAAGGATATAGAATTTTACCCTACAAACTTCAAACAATCGGACAAAGCCTTCCCATCTGTAAGAGGTGGATAATGTGTGACAGTAGTTAATGTATTTTAGCAACATTTAGCTTGCCAATACTTCTAGTTAAAGTTATTTAATTATAGCGATTTGATGTATCGTAGTTTTACTAAATACTTTAGGTTCAATAGAATACTTTTGAGAATTTTTCATAAACGTATTTAAATTTCTACTTTAAAATTGTTAAGACTTTATTTTATTTTCTTATTTGCCAGCTCATTTAAAAATATGGGTTTTACAAAATTAAATATGAATATGAAGCGCAAAACTACAATAAGCGCATCCGAACTTCCCATCGATAGAAAATATTGTATCTTAGGAATCAAGTCAGTGTCAACAAAGTATGTGGGTCGTGCTATTGTAGAAAGCGATGATTTTTTTTTTGTTTTTACCAGGGTGCTTTTTCGAATACCTAAAACTCGATGGAATAGAAACCTTCAGCGAGCTAATTGATGGTAATAAAAATGTTTATATGTTTAGCCAGGGTAAAGCCGGTGCAGCAGTGACCATAGACTTCGAATTAGACTAAAATTATTATTTTCTCATTGCTGAATTTTGCTGATCTATGTATCTTAACTGTATGCAAAATTGGCTATTAATGTATAGTATACCGAATAAACTGTATTTACGCACATTGTTTTTTTCCCAATGGACTGTTTATAATACATCCTGATGTTCCACTTAAACACTGTTATAAAATAAATAAGATTCGTGCTGAAAGCACCATGTTCTATCCTTCTCAAAGACTACAGAGTGAGTCGAAAACTGGTTTACAGTAGTATACGAGGTGGGTCGATAGAAATTGGTTTAAAAAATGGCGCTGCTGATGTAAGCAGACATGGTTGATGTGTTAAAGTGATGTTAGGAGGTAAAGTTACTGGTACATCTGATTAAGCTAATGACTACTGTCCGCCGTGTGTTGGTGTTTAATCAGTCTCCATGGTTAGAGTCTATAATTTGCAAACGATTGCATTAGGTTTAATTAATGTAGTAGGTTTAATTAATTATTCTAATAGATTTATGTAAATAGTTTTGCTAAACCCTCCTAATGAATTAATTTATGCAAATACAGTACTTAATCGATTTTACTAGAATATTCATGCAAAAAGAACAGTTTGTTCACACAAGACCAACAGTAATACAATTTGAAATACGTACATTAAAATGAGTCGTGAAAATGTTTAGAGAATGACTTAATAAAAGAACGTGCATTCTAAAATAATACATATTTAAAACAAATTATGTTACAAAACGCAAAAACATTTATTTAGCCAAATAAAATTTTCAGCAGTTTAATGTAAATGATGCACTAATTACATTCATCATTCATGTCTAGAATAATGATACTCTTATTTATGTGTTTAAAGAAGCGGGTTATAGAACACCATTTTCAAAGGAGGAAGAAAATAACTAAGTTTAATAAGTCATTTCTTCAACGTTGTTCCAATGAACGTACTGAATAAGACTAGTATTCAATTTTTGTAGAAACGATTAGGAAGTCTGACACCTTTCTTCTTTATCGTTGACGACGTCCTTTTTGATTATCTCCGAAATTATGTGATATGCGGCAACACATATTTTTGGAATTTTGTTTTGTGGTCGGGAACCGTTTATATAAACATTACGAAAAATGTAATAATTATTTTTACTACTGAACCAAAATCATAAAGTTCTTACGGTTTTAAATGTACAATTTTTCTTTACATATAACTTAAGCCAAAAGACCTAACAACAAAACTCTTACATTTTAAATGTTTTAACGAGCAAAAGTAGAAAATTTGATGCTTCTAATTTTATACACCTTTTAACGAGTGATACGTTGTCCACCACAGGATGCAAGCTTACACAACACTGCATTTATTGTACCAACTGGATAAAACTTACTCGGTCAAGAGTGTGTTGTAAAGAAGGCATTTATAGAAATGGTTTTGTTTTAAAGTAACAGTATTTGTAAAATCAACTCTTAAAACTTTGTTCAAGACCTTATCACAAAGCTGTTTAACGTATTGCTAAAATTTGATAAATTATATATAGAAATAAAAAGTTTTAGATTAAACTTCTATTTTATGTTCATACAATATTTTTTTTAATGACTCCCAATATCGTGACGAAGTATGAGGTCTTCTATTAAGCGTATAGGGTCCAAATCTAGATCCACATCTACAATAATGAAATTATAATTTTATTTACATGTATGATTCATAAAACTTACCCCCCGACGTGTGATTTCTGGATCCTCAGCCCTATCGCCAACATGTTGAACTCCGGCACAGATATTGGGAATTAAATTGTGGGCTTCGACTTTTGGAGTCGTTACATCTAAAAAGAAAATATATGAATTTATTATAGCATACATTAATAACATACCTGCGAAATCATGCATTGTAGTTGACTAGATATAACCTCCAACCTCATTCGGTATTTTATATAGTTCATCAATGTAAAATTGCAGAGCTTACATTAGTATATCCATCATTAGATTTTCACTGCATAGCTTTTTACCACAAACATTTATTGGTATTTATTCCAAGCTCATTTATGCATGGTTTGTACAGTTCATATCAAGTTTGATTAATAGTTTTACATTCTAAGATAAAATATTAAGAGAAGGTCTTTTATTATACACAGTAATATTATACAGGGTGGCGCAATAGAACGTGCATTTTAAAAACAATTATTAAAAAATAAATACAAAAGGTATAATTAAAATAAAACTAAGCAATTATTAAGTGATAACTGAAGTTTATTTTTTAAAAATAACATCATCTAAATGATGACCCTCTCTACGTTGGCACTCCTCTAACCGCAAACTGAAATTAGCGAAAACTTTCTTAAGTAGTGCTGGTGTGATTGCTGCCATTTCATCACGAATATTCTCCTTGAGCTGACTGATGTTTCTTGGATTATTGGTGTAGACTTTGTGTTTAAGGTATCCCCACAAAAAAAAGTCAGGAGGCGTCAAGTCTGGACTGCGCGGAGGCCATGGGATATCACCTCTTTTCGAAATCAGTTTGCCAGGGAACATCTGCTTCACAACCGCCATGGAGTCATTTGATGTGTGACTGGTAGCTCCGTCTTGTTGGAACCAAGTCCTAGAGTTCTTTATTCTTGAATTTTCAAGTTCTGGGGCCAAAAAACCTTCCAACATCGCAACATAGCGTTCGGTATTAACAGTGATGTTTTGCCCCCGTGCGTTTTCAAAAAAATAAGGACCAATTATTCCTTTGGCAGAGATTGCGGCCCAAACTGTCACTTTAGGGCTATGTAACGGTTTTGATGTTTGAGTCTGGGATTTTCACTATTCCAATAACGACAATTTTGGCGGTTTACGAACCCATTCATATGAAAATGTGCCTCATCAGAGAAAAGGATGTTTTCAAAATTTGAAAACCGATTGAGCATTTCATTAGCAAATGTGAGCCGTGCTATGAAGTCAGAGTCTTTCAATTCTTGGGTTAATTGCAGCTTGTATGGATGCAATTTAAGATCCAAGTTTAAAATTCGTTGCAAACTTCGTCGCGATATGTTTAGGACAGACGATCTCTTGCGAGTAGACATTTGTGGATCTTCTCGTACCGACTGCTTAACACTCTCAATATTGTCTTCGGTCCTAGATGTGCGTGGACGACCTTTCGCGTGTGGTTTAAACGTCGATCCAGTCTCTTCAAAACGCTTTATCCAGATTTTAATTAAATTAGCACTCGGAGCCTCCCTAATTTGCCGTACACCATACTCAGAACAAAATAGTCGCCTGACAACTACGTACGAACGAGAGTTTTCGTAAAATGCGCGCACGCAAAATGCGCGACGCTTCCCGTCGAAGTTACTCATAGTGACTAAAACTTTATGAACCGCGCTATCCAACGATATCGGACTCCCCCCGCCCACGCCCCTTCTACCCCGCAAAAAAAGATGATGCAATATGCACGTTCTATTGCGCCACCCTGTAGAAACTATAAAAATGAAATCAGTATGAAAAAAACCAAAACGTGTGATTTTCTTGTTTTGCAGATTACGAGTTCTACATAAATTAATAATTGATGTAAAACATTCTAGTAGATATAATTTTGTTTAACTCCACAATTCTCGTTCTAATAAAATAGACTTTGGTAGAGACTTATTTCCTCTTTGTTCTGCTTCAACAAATTTTCCAAATTTTTCCTAGTTATTTCCTTTTTTTACTGTTATACAGAGCGTTTTAATCCAATAACATTGAATTTATTTAAAATTTATCGTCGTCTTACTTTTAAATATAAAACTTTATGGAGGTAAAATTCCAGATGATTAAAAAATCTTATAGAATACGCTTAAATTGCTTTTAATGCAATTACCAATTTCTCATATTCTTAGTAAGTCCTAAGATTGTTATAGAGTCTGTGTACGTGCGGGTAATTTCGATTGCTCAAACAGCGAGATTTAAAAGTGGACTGTATTTTTAATTTAATAGGTGTGAACAACAAACAAATAATTAAATGTCTTTTACACAAAAATCAATCAATCAAAGCATTTACGATAGCACTCACTTGTGGTTGTTTACGATGTGATTCAAATGCGAAGAAACGATGCAGCATCGAATTAATTCCACGTTAAATGTGTGAAGTCAAGCGGCGTCGTGGAAACGCAGCATGTAGAATGTTGAAAAAAGCTATAAGCGGGTTAATCCATTGCGGTTCCAACACACATAACATCACGAACAGTTTTCACTACGAAACAAATAGCTTCTTACTGGACGTGCACGATCGATCAATGTTATCAATCCAAGCGACGAAAACTAACTTGTGTTGCAGTACATGCACGATCGATGCGGTCAATTCAATAATCCAAACGAAACTCGTAGAAACGTTGTTGGATGATGCGCGCTAGCTAGAGCGCTCCGACACTCGCGGCACTGACTGTATGCTATCGGAAACTCAAGGATTTTCTACTCTAAACTGATTTAAATGCGCGCATCGGATTTAACAATAAGCAACAAACTCAATGCGATAAAATTTAGGTTTTAATTAATTTACATAAAGACGGAAGTCTGAAACCGAAGTTTTTGCTAAACTCTCTTTTGAAAATGGTAAAAACCAATCGTTACTAATTCTTGTAGAAATTTGAGATTTTGGTGTGCATAATATCCTATTTTAAAAATTATTATAAATAACTTGCAATTAACATTCCTCTAAGAATTGTTTCTTCAAACGGTTTTTTATAGGTAAAAGTAATATTTTTTGATCTGAATATTTTCCAAACACATTTGTAGCAGTAATGTATATACATCTAACTAATTAGGTGAAAGGAGATTGTTATTATATTAACAATATTTCCCGTTATCAATTATGTTACATTCTAGTGATGTGGAAAAGATTGCTAAGACATGTGCTTAGCTTAAATGGTTTTTATATTCTCTTATGATGCAATTACCAAGTTTCTCATATTTTTAGTAGACTAAGATTTTATACAGTCTGAAACCGAAGTTTTTGCAAAACTTCTTTTGAAAATGGTAAAAGAAATTGTTAGTGCTTCTTGTAGAAATATGCGATTTCAGATCTGCATAGTATTCTATTATATATATTATAAATAAGTATTGCCTTAACTTTCCAATTAAAATGCATTCTAATTTTACATAAAATTATGTCACATAATAATGATGTGGAAAAGATCGCTAAAAGATGCGTTTATTGTTTTTCTTATGTATGTTTCAAGTGCAACTAAAAATTACTGAAATTATTAATCTGAATCGTTTTATTTAAAACTATAACATAATTTTATTTACAGCTATTAATATCTGTAATTAAAATACAACAATTTAGAAAGGTATAAGAGAATAAACTGTAATATGTAGGATGATAGTGGCAGAAATTTCTTAAAATCTATAGTTTAAAATTTAAACATTGCTCGTAAATGCATGGAATGGTAACCTGTTGTACTCTTTCATATACTGACATGTCTACAAATACTGTTTTTAAACAATCTTGGATATGTTCTTATAAATTCGTATAACATGGCCCCAATATCGCTATTACCGTATTTGCTTTTTAATTATATCATGTGCGAGATTCTGTAAAACATCATTCCTATTATACCTTTCCATTGCTACATCTAACAGAAACAGATCTATAATAGAAGTACCGTTTTCCGTTAGTTCTCTTGAAGTATTAGCGTACTTGATAACGATTTGAGATATTCCTAAAAGTGTTGTAAAGTTCCTTTGGTAAATAACATATAATTCTCATCAAATGTCACCATCTTCCCTAAACAATTCTTATTTAAATAAAAAAGCAAGTTGTCAAATTTGCATATCTGATTTAGCACGCCAACTTCCATAGTGCGTATAATATATGGAAGATTTGATATAAACTTCCTAAATACATTGAGGGATACATCAAGTACGGTCTATGAAATGATGTCAACAAATCTGAAAGTTATTTTATAATCGTCAAACGGATTCAGGCTTACAATTATGATTTTGGAAGAAGATTTTGTTATGGCATATGGTTTTTCAAATAGCAACTTGGTTCGCTCTAACTGAATTGCTGCGTTTTTACATTCTTCATGTGATGCGTACAAAGACTAAACAAGTCATTTGTAATATTTAAATTTCTACTTTAAAATTGTTAACACTTTATTTGTTTTATTCCTTATTTTTCAGATCATATAAAAATATGGATTTTACAAAATTAAATATGAATATTGGCACGGAATCGTTTTGCAACGCCTCCGCTAAACGTTACAAAATGGGTTTTGACTTTAGAGTGGGTTTAGGGATCGTAACTGGGGGTTTTGATTACCACAACACACACACACACACTTGTACAATGATTTAGACACTGAGTTAAACAACACTTACATCTATTAACAAAGCGAATATGGTTCTTTATACAATAAAGCCTTAAATCTAAACATGAAAAGATAGATAATACTTACATTGTTTGACTGACTAGTAACTAACTATTCGCTATTAGCGATTAACTATTAACTATTAACAAACGATTAACTCTTGACTATTCAAGATTAAAGATTTACAATTAACGATTACAGATTCAAGATTAATGAACGATTGCCTCTTGACTAAGCAATTTCTTGGTTATATACAGTTCCTTATCACAACTGGGAATTACTTATTACTATTATTCATCTTAAAAATTACAGTCGACCTTTCTGGACATCTCATACTTGTGGTTGGCTCTTTTTATTAATCTACGCAAAGAGGAAACTTACTAATTCGATTTCGTATAATGTAAATTCCCGTAATTTACCGTGATCTAACTACTACATGACTAATTAAACTTTGTTGAATATTTTAAGATTGAAGGAATTATGAAAATGGTTGCTTAAGCCCTATTTGTATCGTAACAATATGAAGCTTAAAACTACAATAAGTGCATCTGAACTTCCCACCAATAGAAAATATCGTATCTTAGGAATCAAGTCAGTGTCGACAAAGTGTGGGGGTCGTGATATTGTTGAAATTGATAATTTTTTTATTTTTTATTTTTACCTGCGTGCTAAAATTCGATGGAATAAAAGATAAACCATTATTCTACGTATCTCAAAGCCAGCTTCTGGGAAAGATTAATAGAACAATCAAAAACAAGTTGTACAGAAGATTTTACTTGCATGCAGTCATCGATGGTCGGATTTTTTACCTAAGGTTATGGAAGAACACAATAATACGTCACATCAAGCTAACTAGCATGACGCTCTATGGACATAAATGTATTTTTTAATTGAATAAATGATTTTATTAAACTTGGTCATTTTCTTCAATAATTTAGTTTTAGCATACACAATTCAAATCAAAACGCGCCATTGTTTAATACATTAATGATAAGTGTAATTAGTATGTCATTTACATTATACAGCTGAAAATACATAGAACCTTGATACATTTTACTTAGCTAAATAAACGTATTTGCACTTGTAACATAAGTTGTTTCAAATATGTATTATTTTAGAATGTGTGTTGTTTTATTATGTCATTCCCTAAACAACATTTTTCACGACTCATTTTAATATGCGTATTTCAAATTGTATTAATGTTGGTCTTGTGTGAACAAACTGTCTTTCAAAATACGTGTAAATAAATTACACTCTCCATTTACAACGTCATAATGTGCAATATAATTTATTTTAAATTATACAAACAAAGATAAACTCGAAATTTCTTACCATACCGATATTCTCCAAGACGTTTTAAATTATTCGCGATACTGTAATCCTATAAATTTAAATGGTAAAAGCAATCGTTATTAAGTCGAAGAAATTTGGAGGTTTATGTTAGGGGGTAAAGTTACTGGTACACCTGCTTAAGCTAATGACTACTGTCCACCGTATGGTGGTGTTTAATTAGTCTCCATTGTTAGAGTCTATAATTTGCAATCGACTGCATTAATCTAATAGATTTAATTATTGCATTAGGTTTAATTAATTAATTTAGTAGGTTTATGTAAATATCGTCATAATGGGGGGGGGTGTGCAGATCCGGTGGTCCTGCGGAAGGATGCCGGGACCCCGGCGGTCCAGATCCAGGGTGCCGAGAGCGCGCTCCATGCCCCATAAGCTAAAAATGTTTAGTTGATGAAAATTGTGTAAATTGAAGATGACAATGTTATACTGTTACCAGATGTGTGATTATTCTTTTGCATGTGTGGTGGTGGTGCTGGTGACGGTCCAGATCAGGGTACCGAGAGCAAGATCCATACCTGGAGCTAAAAAATGATTAGTTGAAGAAAACTATTGTGCAGATTTAAGATGACAATGTTATTTAATACTGTTACTAGATGTGCGAATATTTGCTAATAAGGTTAGATGGCGTTGGCGGTAATGACATATGTGACATAAAGAAAATGATTACATCGTTAATGAGTTTTCGCATTAAAACGAGTAGTGTTAAAGAGTTCTCTAATTAAAAGGCGATTAGTGCTAATGGTTTTTAATGAGAAAACCTATTAAAATGCGAATAGTGCTAATGGTTTTTTAATGAGTAATCTCATTAAAAAGCGATTGGCGCTAATGGGTTTTTAATGAGAAAACCCATTAAAAAGCAATTATTGCTAACGGGTGTTTAATGGGTGGTGGTGGTGGATATAGCTTTCCCTTCCTCCCTCTACTTAGGGAAATTTTAAGCACATATTTTTCGAACATCTTGTTATTTATAATGACATGAATCTGAGAAGTTTCAGAATACACTTTTTTGTTGTTGGTTTTCCAACTTAATCACAATTACTCTGCTGAAATGAACAAGCTAGAGTCTTGTTAATTTGTTGGGAATCTTGTTGAATCTCGCATCGCGTATGGGTTAAGTTTTCTTCTAATAATCGAAAGTGATTTGATTATGTCCGAGTATTTAGGTAAATCTGCTTGTAAATTGAAATCCTCGTCTTCGAGGGTTGATGTTTCTTAAAGGCTAACAGATTATATAGACCTCAAGTGCTGGGATATACGCTATTATTTAAGGTAATCGCACAGTTTTCAGGGTCAATTTCAACACACTTTTTCCCAAAACTCCGTTCATTGGTTTGAGAATTATACTTTACTCCATAGACCGACTTGACCATATTTTCATCTTGATCTCGGGTCAACACATCTGCACAATAACGATGTATAGGGCTCCCCCAGAATAGGTTGTATAATTTTCTTTAAGGGTACACCCGTGTCTTCGACTTTAACGTTTCTCACAAGTTTCGGAATTTTTTGTGTGATGTCTTGTAAAAACAATACTATCACTTGCAACGGTTTAATCAATTGCTTATGTGCTTCTTTGATTTCTTGCTGCAAAGTGGTATAATCTTTTAATGTTGAACAAACCTTTGACCATTTATGTCATCTCCAATGCTTATATTTTGATCGAAATTCTTCCTATACCGCCCTTTATCAATATCAAAATCCTTGACAATAGTTATAAAATTATGTTTCGAGTCACCACTATTCCAACAGTTTAAGCACATTTATTTAATTTTTTTTGTTTTTGTATGACATATCCACCTTGCATTTACATTTCCAATGCTCCACTTGAAGGTACTACATTGGCCAGGAGGCGAGTTTTTTGTTGCTTGGAAGTAGGAGGGCTAAGCCGCTTTGACAACAGAGATCCACAGCAAGATATGTATACGGCGATTCGAGAACAAAATGAATAGCTAAGCCGCTTTGGGAAACAAAACGTACAGCAAGATATGTATACGCCGCTTTGAGAACAGAATTGTCTTTGTATGTAAATTTGGTGCGTCGGAGGGCCGTTAGGTCTTTAGGATGTGGGTGGGGGTCGTTAGATTTTTGTCGTGGGGTGCGCGTGCGCTGGGGTGGAGATATTTTCTTAAGAAATTTTTTAGCAGCGTTCCCGGTGTTAAATATTAAATAAGATGAGGAAAGGTGTTATACATTTTTTTAAAAAATTTTGTGTGTGTGTAGAAAATGGAGTTCACGTGTTGGTTCTTGGCCGCTTCGGAGATTTTTCTGGGTAGGTTAAGCTAAAAATTAAAAAAACGTCGCGGTGAAGAATTTTTTATATTAAGCAAACGCGTGCAAGTGGTAAAGAGTGTTTTAGCTCTCCTCATAAGCTGCGTTTTGTATGAAGTAGCAAATAAAATTGAGAAAATATACGAAATGTTATATAATGAGGGTCAAATTTTTAAACGTCTGCATGTAAAATCTTGTAAAAAGAAGTTCACTTCTCGCGATTTCAATGTCAAGATAAAATAACAAGAATTTGCATGCAGCCGAATATAACCTCGTGTTTTTTTATTGGGATTATAGATCTCTGGTAATATATATGCAAATCACGCCGACATTCGACTTCTAAATATAATGTATTTAATTAACATAAGGGGTGTGTGTGCAAAAACATGTCAAGACAGGTATGCTGTGTATTTCCTTTTTGGTTACATCATCCCAAAATAATTTATACAAGTACACTGAACTTGCTTTTATCGAGGATTTCTTGCGTATGGATTAACTTTTACAACTCAAGGTGTAGCATCAAGGTTTTAACGTCACTCTCAAACTATAGAACTTAATATAATAGCTTTCCTTAAAACCAATATCATTTAGAAATATGTTTCTTTAATATTTATTTATTTATTAAATATTTTGTTCTAAAAATTCGTTAAGTAAAATAAGCAAATCTTGATTTTCTTCTGGGGACCATGGTTGTGGTGGTGACGGCATTCGTCTAACCGCCATCTCCGTATACCGCATATTACTGTAACAATAATAAAAAATGAACCTAAGTTTTATTATATAATAATTTTTCAGTAGTAAATATAAAATGGAAATTAGTTTATACAAATAAATATTTGTTACTTATGGGTTTAAACGCTTTAACATCAGGTGCTTTATTGTCGGTTTTGCAAACCATGGTACCCCAGTCTTATTCGTTGGTTGTACTCTTGCAGTTGGCTTCATTTTGTTAGTTAATAGTTAAACTTGTTGTATTATATCTATATACATAGAAATCTTAACACCTTTTTATTTAGAATACCTATATAAAATGTTATAAACTTGTAAGCAAGGTTATATTTTAAATTTTTATTTGCTAAAACCATGAATAATTTTATATCCACATCAACCGTGTATTATACAGAATCCTGTTTGATATATGCAATTGATGTAGTTATTTGGTCATAAGGAAACATCAAGACTGTATTTAGCATACTAATTTTTGAAGAATTTACATGTATTAACTTTTTATAACTCAAGGTGTAGCATCAGGTATTCTTTTTTTGCGTCATTCTCTCAAAAGATGGAAGTTAATAATAGCGTTCATTAGCATCAAGGTTACAAAGTTGCATATGAGATTAAAATGTAAATTTTAATGGTTTTTCTACAAAACGTGAATAATTTTATAACCACATTGGAATGTTTCAATGCATAAATTAAATATAATGGGATTGTATATAATTATACAGGCACATAAATTCTGACAATAATGACGTTTTTATGTAAGGGAACTAGTTACAAAGCATATAAATATGAAGACATTGAGTTAAGATGTTAGTTTCTGTTTGTTATTGAACAGCCAGCGTCAATATTGCAAAATGAATACTTCAATAGTGTTAGATGTCCAAGGGTTCAAAACTGTAAACAATTAATTCATATATAAAGAAGTCGCCATCGTACCATTGACATCATCAAATGATGTAAGTACATACATATTAAAACCACCGCATCCATGGGATCAATTATTGAACGACAATAAACGTCAAAATGCATGGCTAATAGAAAAATTCCATGGTATTAAGTGAGAGGATGGTGAGTTACCCTATGGATGCTTGCAACATCTATTAGGTCCAATATTTAATGAAGCGACGCATATATATGTAAAGGGGTTAGAAAAACGGACATGGGTAATGTCCGAATTTTCTAACCCCAACATCATCAATGTTGAAGCTTTGGGGTGTCCACCTTCTTTACACGAGTTAAAGAAGTGGAATTGCCCCAACACTTCAAAATGTTTATATCACTCTAGACGTTGCTCATCATTCAGTTGTGCAGCGGAAAATGCGATTGTACTGAAATATTGGATCAATACTTATAATCAATAATTCATCCGGCAAAATCCACCATCGTAAATAGTTAGAGTTTTGCGTTCAAAGTAGAAACATGTATGCTGCAACAGTTAAGAAAAACTTGAATAAGAATGGTGGTGATGCAAATTGTTTATCGATCGATGCAATTCAAAATGATAATGCAAATTTTTCATGGGCTGATACAAACGCAGAGTTATCACTAAAATCAACACGTCCTACAGCATTTAATAAGTATCGTGAGGAATTAGTATCAACATGGTCAACATTTTTACATGTGGTTTATTACTGGAAGTTGGTATTTCAACGCGGTATGAACTAAATTCAGTAGTGCAAATATCTAATGTTATTGCTCCACAAAGCTTTCTATGTTTTAATGTTAAGGAATGGAATGAAATTTCAAGTTTAAGAAGCGAACATTTCCTTCGTAATATGCTAATTTTACAAAAAAACAAACCTGAATATAGAGATCAAGAAATATCCATTGGTTATGGAATTAAGATGCATGCCATTTACGATATCTGCAGCAACTTTCCATATATTGGAATAAGTCATAATGGTAGTGCTACGCTCGTTTTTTCTGAGGTAGCAATTAATAAATTATTTTCAATGGCATTCATAGTTAACGATTGTTTATTTACAATTAATGATTCTTCAATTGATTACATCTATAATCAATTTATAGATAACATAGCGTCCTCTTTTACCAAACAATGTGGTGCAATCAATGATGATTGTATTATATCTACAGGTAAATTGGTTGCGGAAAATATGCAAGCACTTACGAAATTATCAAGAACCAGCTATTTTATTCAACATTCTTTAGAATTTAAGTTTTTACATGAAATTATTGTTGCTTTTCCAAATAAATTTTTATGTGATGTAAAAAATAAAATGAACTAAAAAAATATTTTTTTATTATATTTTGTATATTTTTTACATTACGATAAACTTTCATCATAATTATCATACATACTGTTAGATTGTAAGTACGAATTCACTAGTTTTGTCCAATTTTAATAACTTTGTCAATACATCGTAAATACATCAAAATTTTAGTTTTCAAACAATACAATTCCGAAACACGATTAAAACTTCTGCCCTCTAGTATGTCAACTCGAAACGTTCATTCCAAAAATAGCTTTTTACTCACCATGGTTTCAACATGTGCAAGCCTAACAGATGGTCGGTACGTTACTTACGTCGTATTAAAAATCGACCTTGACCTGTTTTATGTTATTACATCCAAACATGCGCTTCTTGCTGTAGTGGAATATACCTAATAGTAGAATGCTTCAACAAAACGAAAGATTCTCTGCACTTCGCAAATAATCTTCTAGCATTAATTTCAAAATCATTATTTGCATCTACATTCGGATCAACTGACGAACCATAACAAAACCATATTGCATAAGCGAGGAATCGAAAAACAATTAATCTATTCAACCATTAACAATCGTATCAAAATTCCTATATGTAGCGGAACGATAAGGAACAGGTTTATCAGGGTAAGACAAACAAAGATAAGCAAGGGAAATCTTCATAATAAAAATAAATATACGATACCAAACACGTCAACTGCACTCCTCGAAGTTCAAAGGCAAAAGCCACGTTCCAGAGTCTCCCGGAAACTTCCCCACTCTTTTCTCCACGCGTCGGCGCGAAGTTTGTCCAACCCACTTCTGACGTAACGGAAATACACGCCAAGTCTTTTGAATTTAGGACGCGAACTCACGCACATCAAAACTATACTAAGGAATGTTTAGTGCCAAAATTGGCACGTAACAACAATTCGTTTCCTGCCCGGTGCTACTGGTCTGGGGGTGACATCAGCAGCTGTTATATTGTCATTAACTTCAACCTTTGGACTAGATATTGAATAATCTGTAAGAATATCCTCCCTAAACATTAGGGGATCAAATTTAGAATAATCATTAATGCTATATGTCGAGTCGCTGAAATAACCAAATCCAACTTTTGATTTGTTAAATCTAACATGCTTTGTTTCTATTGTAACATGCCAATTTACCATTCTATTGCCATGTTACATTGTGGTTCAATTTCCTTCAATATAAAAGCATTTTTCGTCTTAAGTTTATACTAATACTAATAATCACAAAGTTTTGATTTGTGTAACATTTCCCTTTAGTATTATTAAATAATACACTAAATACATCTATCTTTAGTCTTAATTTAATATTCTTTCTTTGTATAAATAATATAAATAATTAAGATCAGATGTAATTTTCCTATTGGTTAACCTTTGAATAATATCCATAAATACACAACTGGTGTATATATGAATCTAGCCTTCAGGATAGTTTTCTTGTTTTGCCCCTCTCAAAAAGTGTGGTTATCAGTAAACTAGAACAAATTTTGATTTGTCTTGATATTTAATGGTCTTTTTTGAGCACATGCCGTCTTCCGATAAAGATGTCCTTTCTAATGCCATGATGTCGTACCTGAATATAAACAAAACGCTTATGAAGAGGGCCTACCTAGATAACCTGTTCATAATGTTAATGGATGGCTCCTATGGTGGCATATCTTACCGTAGCATTATCCTCTGATGGTGTGTCCTCTCGTAGCATATCTTTGGATGGCGTGTCCTATGGTGGCATATCCTACCGTAGCATTATCTTCTGATGGCATGCTTTCCCGTGGCATATTCCTTCCTGAAGTACCTTCAGGTGATATATTCTCTGATTGAGAATTTAATTATCTATGCTAAGCTATCTAAGCCTATGCATTAATTTTACTACCTACAAATATTATCGTTTAAGAATTTATATCAACGTTTTAAGTACCTTCTAAAATAAATCAAATGTTCGCTGATGAAACATGGCTGTGGAACAAACAAGGATTCGCCCTTACAAATTAGAAATTTGAGGTTAACAACCAATGTAATTAACAATGGTTTTTGTCTCAACAACAGTAAGAAAATTCTATGGTTCTGAACAAAAGCCGTAAAGCTCAACATTTAAGTATACGTTTCTTTTTATATACCTATATTATATTATATATATATATATATATATATATATATATATCACGATTTCATATTGTTAGCTTCTGGTAATCCAAGGTCGAATGAAATAATACATTGTAATATACATGGTGACTAGGATCACCACAATAACAATGGTCAACAATAATGTAATCATTTTTTGGAAACGTTGGAAAAATGGTATAAATGTAACAACCAAACAACAATCTAGTTCTTATTTAGAACTAAGAACTAAAATAACGGCCTATATATATTTATATATATACGATTTCATATTGTTAGCTTCTGGTAATCCAAGGTCGGATAAAATAATAATTTGTGATATACATGGTGACTAGGATCACCACAATAACAATGATCAACAATAATGTAATCATTTTTTGGAAACGTTGGAAAAATGGTATAAATGTAACAACCAAACAATCTAGTTCTTATTTAGAACTAAGAACTAAAATAACGGTCTATATAATATATATATATATATATATATATATATATATATATATATATATACGATTTCATATTGTTAGCTTCTGGTAATCCAAGGTCGGATGAAATAATAATGTGTGATATACATGGTGACTAGGATCACCACAATAAGAATGATCAACAATAATGTAATCATTTTTTGGAAACGTTGGAAAAATGGTAATAAATGTAACAACCAAACAATCTAGTTCTTATTTAGAACTAAGAACTAAAATAACGGTTTATATAATATATATATATTGAAACGAATTTCTCAATCAAAGGCCTGACGTTGCCGGCACCAGTGAAACATATTTCTTGACTTACTAAAACACTACTTTATTATCACCATGCTCCAAGTCAGGTGTCTGCAAAACAAAGTCTTCCGACGTAACCAGGGGTCTATTCCTTGGGTAGAGCTATGAGCAATGGGGGGGTAAGTCGAAATCTGTAGGGGGGTCACACTCAAACTAAAACAAACAGGCGCCACCAAGTCCAGATTGATTTATATTAATGGCATAGCAAATTTCTAAGGGCGGACGTGGAAACCCAAAGAAAAAAAGATCGCCTTCGCTGACACAAAAGCTTGTCTTAACAGAATAAGACGCTGTTCCTGTAAGGAAGAATAATAATTAAGTCACATAGAAAATGGGAACACAATTTGCGTCCCTCAAGTATACCTAAAAATGCATAAAGAATATTTTCTATATAATGGAGTTATAAAAATTTAATTCTTATTGTTTTTTGTTTATCAGGTCTGATCAAACTAGATCAGAATAAAAAACTTTAAATGTGGATTATAAATTTACTAGAAAGAATTTTCTTTGTTTCTCTAAATAAAATTCAATGTGATAAAATAAAATGAATACTTGATATACTTGTAAAGTTGTTGTAAGGTTTATCAACTGATCCTTACTCAAATAAATTACAATTCAGTGTGACTGGTTATGCTAAAGTTTTCTAACCCAATCAGATCTGTGTAGGTCATTTACAAAATTACTATACAAAATTTTCTCTTTAAGTTAACGGTATTAAAATTAATTTGAAGTCAAAATAATCACAAAGATATTCTCTAATTTTATCAAAAGTGGCAGTACTGTAATACTAAACATCTGTTAGCCATTGTGCAATTGTTGACGGCATTGTTCAAACAAACAGGTGACGTAATCGCAGCTGTTAATTTATGCTGAAGCCACGTGTAGTCACATATTTACGAAACTAAGTGAAATCAAATTTGATACTGGAGAAACCAGCTTAATTACAGGTAAACTGAATAACAATTTTGTACTTCTAACAAACAAAACGAAATAATGTGCTTTCAGAATGAAGTACTGAGGAAGTTCTTAAATCTACTACGAACCAAATACCGGCTGTTGTCCTTGGTTGGAATGGAAACTACCTTGCCGTGCGGGATCTGCAGCTAATTATGCTTGTTTTCCATGCTTTAATACAGGTGTTGAAGCGAAGCGGATTTCTTACATTAATTCAAGGCAGCATTACTTTTGTAGCGTAATCTTCCGTTGTCTAATCTTATTTACAAATATAATTTTTCATTACGTAGTCTATAAGTTAAGGTTTCTAAATTGTAATTTCAAAGTGGTCGTTGCGGTTTCTAATTTGTCGTTGTGGTTTCTGACTTACCGTTGCGGTTTCGGACTCATCGTTGCGCTAAATAAATTTTTAAATTAGCTAATATGATAACGAATATACAAAATGTGGATTATGTACTAACCGTTACTCAGGAAGTGTTTCACAAAAATAAGGCGACTCGGAGGTCACTCGCCATTCTTTTCAACTGCATCTTGTCGCTGCCTTTAACTATCGACGAGTGCCTTCGCTGCGTTCTTGCATGGTGGAGGATCCCGGTGGGGTTGTCAAAACCTCTCACGCGCGCGCCAGTGGCTGTAAAATACACCGAACTCCGAAACAAATAGACTAATGACTCTAGATATTGTAATACTGTAAAAATTTGATTGTTACTCGTATCATTATTTTAGCTAATAAAGGTATTTTAATATTCGTTGTACCTTTAATGAATAGATTCTTTTACTGCGAAAATAAAATTGTTACAATATATATATATATATATATATATATATATATATATATACGATTTCATATTGTTAGCTTCTGGTAATCCAAGGTCGGATGAAATAATAATGTGTGATATACATGGTGACTAGGATCACCACAATAACAATGATCAACAATAATGTAATCATTTTTTGGAAACGTTGGAAAAATGGTATAAATGTAACAACCAAAC